>OZ012738.1:501945320-503310320 GCA_963859935.3 Lathyrus sativus
TACTGAAGTGTGCAGCAATTGATAGTTCCAGACTGAAGTCTCCAGCGGAATTGAGATCCCCCACAGAGTCGCACTCTCCCCCGAAGCAGGATGATTTCTTCTTCTCCAACCGAGTTTGCAGATCCCCAAGAGAGCCGAGTCCTTGGAAGCAGTTGGGACCATGATCGGTTTTCCCCAGTAGAGTGTTGAATAACTGATGTTGTGTTTCCCCCCAGAGCCGTTATCTCCAAGGAAGTAGCCGTGAAGGCCGTGCAGTTTATTTCCGCGATTGACATCGCTTTCCTCAGCAGGTCCAGGTTCCCGTAGAGCTTCGTTCCCCTGCAGCAGTCAACTGAAGTTCACTTCCCCACGAAGTCAGATTGAGATTGGCGTGACCTTTCTCTCCTCAGCAGGATGATTCCTTCCCCTATCAGAGTGGTTCTTTCTCCTTGACGAGAGGATTCTCCCTTCAGCATTTATTTTGCCGACGGGATCGCATCATTTTGCATGACTGCATAGCATTTATCATAAATGCGTAGCATTTCCACCACGTGGAGCATTGCGCCATTGCCAAAGCATATGCATAATAAGCATGATCTAGGTTGTTACCGTTCTTGTTTTGCAGGTGTTCCGCCACAGAATTGATTGCTCAAGGTGATTCTTGAATTCTCCCCAACGGAGTCGCTTGCTCAAGACGATTCTTGAAATCCCCAGCAAAGTCTTCGGCCCAAGATGATTCTTGAATTCTCCGGCGAAGGCGTTCGTTCAAGATGATTCTTAAAAGCCCCAGTGAAGTCGAAAGAGTTGATTGCTCAAGTTGACACTTAGAGTCCCCCGCAGAGAATTTGATCAGGGTGATTCCTGAAATCTCCAGCAGAGTCATTGGTTCAAGATGATCAGGGTGATTCTTGAAGTCCCCGCGGAGTCATTTGTCCAAGATGATTCTCTATGTCCTCAGCAGGGATGATTCATCCAGGATGATTCCTGGACCCCGAAGCAGAGTCACTTGATAGTTCTCCAGAATCCCCTGCGGAGATGTGTCATCCCCAGTAGGTTTATGAACAGCGAAGTTGAAACTTCCCTCGAAGACTTGATGATTGAAGTCCAACCGTATTGACGAAGCAGTTCTCTCAGCTGATGCAGAGTGCCTGATGGCAGAAGTTCGGATATCCCCAATTGGTTCATGATTGACCGAGAATGCTATTCCCGACTTGCCGACGAAGTCCGGCTGATGCCTGAAAATTTCTTTGAATGCCCGATGGCGTGGTTAATGTGATTGTTGATCTGATGAGTCTCGAGGAATCTGGATGCCTGACGGCATTCTCCACCATGTATTACCGGTTACCGTGTGACCAATTCTCCAGCTAGTTGTCGTGCAGCTAAGATTTCAATTTGCGAAGATTTGTTCCCATCAGAGTACCGTGTACTTGGGCAGTTGGCAAATTTCCGGGTTTGTCGGTATTCAACCGCCTCGTACCATGATTGGTTGAGAGTCGTTCGCTCCTCACCCAGTCAGGTTCAAGCCGTTTGAATAGGGGCAGCTGTTGCACCCCAAAATTTGACCAACTCTTCTTTACCTAGCTTGTGATTCATTTCATTCACATTAGCATTATCATTTGCATTTCATTGACATGTATGCAGGAGATCAAGAGGTACGATTAACAATCAAGAGCTATAAAAGACTATGAAGCTATCCAAGAAGGTTATTCAAGTGTTCAAGGGTTGATATCTTTGTCAGAGAAGTCAGAAGATTCTCAGAGATGAGTGGTTGAAACCAAGGTTGTGTACCTCCTAACTTGAGAGTTGTGGGAGCTCCTCAGATGATTCTGAAGCCAAGAATGTAGACTTGAAGCCTTGAGAGAGCTTATGAGATGTCTTGAAAGCCATCATGAAGCCTAGATAGGTCATTGTGCAAGTTTAAGAGGACTCAGCCATGAGTGGTGTAATTAGGGTTTGACTGAGTCAACCCTAGGTCAACTGATGATTTGAGCAAGGTTGAGACCTAATTCAAGGGCCATGTGATCATGGATTGACAAATTGAGATGTTATAAGGATGATTCCAAGGTTAACTCATCATGATTGAAGAGTTTGAGAAGTTTCAAGCTAGGGTTTCTAAGGCTTGACAGTGTAAAATCCCCTAGTTTGACCCCTAACTTCAAGGCAGTTTAGCTCAAGATGTGATTGCCATCTCATCTTACCCCCAACATGAATGTTGTAGAGATTGTTTTTAGCTTTAATTTGAGTACTAGAAGTCCTTGATAGGATTTGTAGAGCTCAAGTTATGACTTTGACAAGTTACAGGTCATCTGAGGTATGTGAATCTGGGGCCTTGAAAGTCACCCAACTTGCATCCAACTTTTTCCCAAGAAGGATGATTCCTATGAACCTTTGGTCAACATGAATGTTGTTCCTTATCTTCTTAGCTTTCTAGAGAGTACTAGAAGTCCTTGATAGGATTTGTAGAACTCAACTTATGGCTTTGACAAGTCAAGGGCATTTTGGTCATTTGGAGATTATAGGTCATTTCAAGTATAAGGCCATAACTCCTATTTCCAAGCTTCAAATGGAAAAATATTCAACATCAAACTTGCTTAAAATTATGTTTTAAGGCTAGTAAGGAGGTCATGAGATGTTGGAAAAGCTTGTAGCTCAAAATTGCAAAAATGACCTAAAATGAAGGCATAAGTTAAATAAGTCAAAGTTGGAAATTGAAATTTTCAACCTACACATCCAAACCATGGCATGTAATATATCATTTTGACTCTAGAAAACATTTTAAAGACAATGGTTTAGCCACATTTTTTATTTGAGGTCTAAATCATGGACTTGCTTTGAAAAGCACTTGCTTGCATATTAAGTAACATATGCATAACTTAAAATTGAGGCATGGGCAAGGAACTTGGCAAGCTAAACCCTTCCAAATTGCCACTAGGGGAGAAATTGAAGGAGATTGAGATGAGTTTCAAGCTGCAAACAGAATTGAGCATGGCATGGTAAGTGACTCAAAATCTCATGACATGAGACGTGTAAAATCTCATTGGAAGGATCTAGAGGGTTCTAGATCATCCAAACTTCATCTATATATTGAGTAGAATGCATCCATGGCAAGGGTTGGTGATCATTGAGGGTTTGAGCATAGTTTGGAATTGAGTTTTCATAGATTGCAATTGAAATCGGTTTCATCAATTTCCTCCATTTCCTTCCATTTTCTTGATCGGTTCTTCTTCCATGAGTATCAAGGATTGATTCCAGATCATTTCCAAGGAGAATTGGTGGCTAGATCATGGGGGAGCAAGTGATTTTCAGCACCTGCAACTCTTCATCGTGTTTCAAGATTGAAGCACTCTCCATTGAATCTTTTGCATACAGAAGCAAGGAGGAAGTTCAGTGATCGTGTACAGAAGGTTTGAGAGCTTGAAGTGGAGGATTCGTGCATCTGTTATTCAAGAATTTCCAGGTTTGTAATCTTCTTCCTATAGCTTGATTTAGGTAGAATTAGGTTGAATTAGGGTGTTAGATTAGTTGTAGAATGGCCTAGGATGGTTTTCAGATGGTTAATTGTTGGATTAGAGACAAAATAGGAAGATCACCATTTTCGGTTGAGATTGGGAGATGTTGATTCTTGAGGTTTCAGAGGAAACTATGGGCATGATTGAGTTCGTGGCAAGATTTGGAGTGTGTTTCATGTTTTGACCTCTTGGATTTGAGGCCTCTAGGAAGAGATAGGGTTGAAGGGGTTGGCTGGAGTTCCATCAGCGGTGGACGGAGCTGGGCGCGAAGCTCAGAGCTTTGAATTGGAGAAGATGAAGTTCTCACCATCAGATCATGTTTTGACCATTGACTGGGAGAAGATCCAAGGGCTGTGTTTTATTTCTGAGTTGTGAAGGATTTCAAATGAAACGATGCGTTTCATTTATTTGGCGCTTTGGGCTTAATAATCTTAGTGTTATCCACACCCCCTGATGGCCCAACCCACGTTTTGAACTGAAAATGTTTACTTCCTGCACCGCGCGCTTCATTATTTTCATATGATTTTCATTTAATTTCCATTTAATTCATGATTCTTGAAAAATTCATAACTAATTGAATATTAATCCAATTCAACCCATTCTTTTTGCATATTAATCATGATTGAGTCTACTATTTTTTAGAGAAAAAATATTTTTATTTCATATAATTTATGATTTAATTGGAATTTTGTATTTTAATTGATATTAAAATGTTTATGTTTGATGCATATTTTTGTAGAATTTTGTGTGATCTCATAGTGATGCTTCTTGGCCTAATTTTTTGTGTGTGATTAGGTTAGACATGTATGATCCCATAGTAATTTTCTCACATTTTTGTGATGAAAATAGGTGTGCTTTCTAGATTGATGTTTAGATGCTTCCTTTTTAGGGTTTTAGGTTGATGCCTTAGAATGTAGGATTTAGTTCTAGGTCCAAATTGATGATTTGATCCTTGAAACTAATGTGATAGAGTCATGATTGACCTAGGTTCCCATAGTAATTTTTGTAAGATTTTACAATTGCTTTTAGTATTTTAGTTAGGACTAACTTTAGTGCTAGGTTTTAGGTGATCCTAACTTACTAAGTCAACTAGTTTAACTCATTTAGTTCCCTTTAGATTAGGGTTTGTGCTTGGTTTTCCTTTGATTGAAGTTGAAGACAAGTTGAAGACAAGAGGAAGATGCTTGAGGTGGCTTGAAGTTGCTTGGAGCTTTGGATTTGCTTGTGCCTGAAGGTGTCTGATGAAGATTTAGGAGATAGGGAACATAGGGAGAGCCTTGTAGTTAGAATGATTTCTTTCACAAACATGGAAAGCATCTTGTGCTTCCATTCCTCCCAATGACTAAAAGTCCTTCTCAGATATTCACATCCCTCCTTTGGAAGGATGAGTGGCTTTATCTAGGAAGTAGAACTTTGAGGGAACCAGTCTCTCATAAGGATGAATCCTTACAGGCTTCCTTTGGTTGTCAGTAAGCTGTTTATCATTTCCACTCATCATGTTCAATCAATTATCTTCTGGTCTGAGTATCTTGAGAGATGTTGAGCTTAAGTTTGAAGATGAAGACTTCATTGAAGAGTGTGGAAGAGGATGATTCCTTGAGCATTGCCATTGTAGCTGAGGCTTGAAGGGCTTGGAGAACAAGTTGATACTTGAAGACCCCAAAGGAGATTGAATGAAGAGCTGAGGCTTAAAGAATTGAAGGATGAAGTTGACACTTCTAAGTGATTAAAGATTACCCTGAGAAGCTGAAGCTTGAAGGTGAAGAAGACCAAGTTGAGACTGGTGAAGCAAAGAGAGCTGAAGCCTGAAGCCTAAGTGGATACTTATGAAGATGATTCAATTGAGAATGAGTGTGAAGCTGAGGAATTGATACTTACACTGATGCTTGGAGAGCCTGAAGGAATCAAGTTGATACCTGCAGTTAAGAGGATAGCCTGAAGGTGGAATTGACTGGAAAGCTGAAGCTTGAAGAAGAAGATTAAGTTGAAACTTATGTTGAAAGGTTGAAACCTGGAGAAGCAAATTGGTTTTTTTCATGAGAAGAGGATAGCCTTGAAGGGTGCTTAAAGTCTGAAGATTGAATTGCTGTCAGAAGAGCTGAAGCTTGGAGTAAGAGAGGGGTTGATTTGCTTTCTTCTCTTGTCTGTTTTCTTTTCTGTATTGTTGATGTGCCTTGTTTGACTTGCTTGATGCATTATAATAAGTCCATGACTAGACTAACTTTAATCTAGGAGCATGATTGAACTAGAGGTTGAGTCGCTCCCTCTGCTTGTATTGTTACTGTATGGCTTTGCTTGCGGGTATTCGGTAGAGCCCAGCTCCCTTGCCTATGTGGTTTATTTTGCTTGACAGCATTTTATCTTCTTCTGTATGATTACAGTCTCCTATATTCTGCTTGATAGCATGTTATCTTTTATGTATGGTTACTGTTATTCATATCTGGCTTGATGTTGAGATGAGCTTGTGGAGGTTGCTGCCCCACACACATTTCCTCCCTCACTTGCATTGCATGCACTTTACAGTCGTTTACTATATATTTGTTTACTGTTTAAGCTGATGCTTTATCTGTTTCTGTTTATCATTGACATGATCCCTTAGGACTCTCACTTCCTTTGATAAGGAAGTGATGATTAGAACTTTAGGTTGAAACCTATGCATGATAACTTCTAGGAGTTCCCTGTTTCAAACTTCAACTATAGGATGAATCCTTGGCATGACAACAATAGGACTTGATAGTCTCCCCGTAGTTGAGCATGTTCTCTTCTCATCTCAAACAGCTTTAGATACAGTAATCATGAATGATTTCTTTCGTACGTTACGAGCCTTAAGCTACCTGGGAAAGGATTGTTGGAGAGCTTCTTTTCAACAGTCTGGATGTTTAGTATGGTACCCTTTGGGTGACATGCGACGCATTCACTCTCAGATCATAGTCTTTAGTGCGATTGAAATTGCAAACACAATAAAAAACACTTCTTTCGTAAAAGACAGAAAACAAACTTCAAATCTTTTTGCCCCGTGGGCCCATAATTCAGCGCCAACGCAAACAGGCTTTGTCCCTAACTGCTGGAACTGCTGTTTAACCCTACTCGATAAAATAGATGAATCTGAATCCCTGTAACCCGTAGTAGCCCGAACTACGTAAGCTCTGATCTCTCATACCTGTTGAGAGTACGTAGGCACAATACTGATGTATTGGCGAGCCACCTTCCCAATAACCCGTCGTAGGTCGAACTACGTTGACTCTGATTTCTCATTCTCTGATGAGAATACGTAGGCATAAAGTGTGACGCTTTGCCGAGTCATTTTTCTTTTCTGTTTAAGCCAGCCTTGATAGGTAGATAGATAAACCAACTTGTCCAGTAAACACAACAAGCATGGATCCCGTCGAGTACGACGGACGTGAGGGGTGCTAATACCTTCCCCTTGCGTAACCGACTCCCGAACCCAGACAACGGTTGCGATGACCTTGTCTTATCCCTTTTTCGTCAGGTTTTTCCGATCGTTTCCTTTCCCTCTCCGAGGGATAAATAACGAAAGGTGGCGACTCTTCTGTTTTGCCGACACCTTATTTTCGCGGAAGCGACAGAAGGAATTGACTTTGAAGAAACATTCGCTCCGGTTACAAGGTTAGAAGTTATTCGCTTATTACTTGCTTATGCATGTTCAATGAATTTGTTCAATGAATCATCCTTTTATATAAACCTCTCCTATTATTACCATCTCCATCACAACACAAACTCTAAACTCCAAAAGAACATCTCAAACCTTCATCCATGGCTCCAAACAACAAGGGAAAGGGAAAGCTACTGGAGAGCAACTCCGTAGTTGATGAAGACATTACTCTAATGGAGTCAACGAAAAAGAGGAGAATGGATTTCAAAGTAAGGGTTCGTCAACTATTTCCGGTAAAATACGTGAATCTTAAAGCTTTTCCTGCTCCTACTTTTGATTTCCCAGCATTGTTGAAATACCAAAAGATCGATAGTTTTGTCTCTGATAACGGACGTTGCTATCCGGATTTAGTCAAATCGTTCATGAACAAATTGTCAATTCATTTCAATGAGGATGAACAACACATGTTGGTTACTACGGTTCGCGACTATGAGTTAAACGAAGATTTATCAAACGTTGCTGCAACTCTCGAGATCCCTTATCATGGCTATTTTCTCCGGAAAGGTGTCAACCATGTGGAAGGACCCTGGGCAAATTACGATAAAATGGAGTATTACTATCATATCTGCAGGTTTCCCAGAGAGGCTATCATTGCAGGTCAACGGACTGCTCGCACACTGTGTTATGTCAAGAATCTGTCCGTCAATGACCATATATTACATTATATTATCTATTATGTTTTGATTCTGAAAGACTCTAATCATTCTCAGATAAATGACTTTGAGATGCAATTGATGTTTGCAATCAAGAACATAATTAAAGTTATTGGATTTTTACCATGATGTATCACCTACAACAGCAACTCACCTTGTCCACTCGACTTCCATATGGGCGACTCATTTCCAGAATTCTCGAATTAACTGATTTAGATTTGAACCGAGAACCCTCAATTACCCTGAAACTAACTGCGAACGAGATAAATGAAATCACAATCATCAAGAATATCGGCATAGTGAAAGATACTGATGGAACCTACAAATATGCAGAAGACGACCCTTCTTCTTTCAACCATCCTTATACCATTCCGGAAGGCGGCATCACAAATGAATTTCTCTACATCACTATGATGAACCAACATAGAGAAACCACTCGGGCGATTAACTCTCTCCGAAGACTTGTGATGAACTTTCAAACTTCCAATACCGGATATGACGAAGATGAGGAAGGTAGTGAAGAGGAAGAAGATGCAAATGAGGATATGTCGGATGATGACATTTAAAAAGCACTTGTTATTGTTTTTTTATTGTTTTTTATTGTTTTTTAGGATTTGTTTAAGTATAAGTTTTATGTCTTATGTTTTGTACTCGTTAACCGTACTATGTGCGTATGTTTTATGTGTTAAGTGTATGTGATTGTGTTTATTCTATGTGTGGGTGTTTACTTTCATTTTCTTTGCTCCTCTTCCTTTTTTGCTAATGACAAAGGGGGAGAAGGATTGGTCTCTAACATTTCCCTGTGCAGAAAAGTTCTATCTCTCTTTTATTTAGGGGGAGCTCTAACTTAGGGGGAGAAATGTAGAAGAAACCATATATCAAGGCAAACTTTCAAGAATCAGTTGTCATCATCAAAAAGGGGGAGATTGTAGAAGCAAGCTTCAAGGAATTTAATATTTTGATGAGGACAAGTGAGAACAAGCTTTGTACGCAAGATATTTTACGCAAAAAGAAAGAGAAGCAAGCAATCAAACAAGGACATCAAAGATCAAGATAGTACCCTCGTGTATGACTCTATGAATCAAGCTTTGATTACAAGCTTCAAGTGATGATGATGATCAAAGCAACGATATAACAAGTTTTACTTAAGAATATTTATACAAGTGTTCATAAAATCACTTTTCACTTCACAATTATCACTAACACTTTTAAAACCTTTTTTAAAATACTCACTCCTTTTAAAATTAATTATTTTCTGAAAAACCTTCAGTGTTAATCGATTAACACATTGGTTAACCGATTAACACATTTCAAAAATTAATTAATTTGTGATTTTATAACAGTGTTAATCGATTAACCTATAGGTTAACCGATTAACACATGTAAATTTTGAATATTTTTAAACGCTGTAAGGTGTTAACCGATTAACCCATTTGGTTAACCAATTAACACTGAAGCAGCAAGCAAAAATGACAGTTGTTCATGGAAAATTGCATTGATTACCATTTCTTTTACTGGCTATTTTTACTGCACCAAAACACACCCTTTTGAACAGGTTTTTTTATGCATATAAATTGTTCTTAATTTCAAAATTACAATACACCTTCAAGAAACAAAATCTCTCAAGTTACTCACATTCTTCAATCTTAATTTTTCATTCTAAGTGTTCAAAACCATTTTTAAAAGAAGCCATTGATTTAACTTTCACACTCTCACAACCTTCTTTCATAAGAACACTTGTATATTTATCTGAGTAACATTTGTTTCGAGAAGAAGATCAATCGTGAAGATTGATAACAACTTTCTATCAAATATTTCTCAAAGAACATTTTTGTATTACCTTGTTATCCAGGACTGTTGGAAACAAGTGAAGTGTCTTGAAGAGGATTGTTCTTCATTCACTTGGATTACCTATAGGTTTAGATAGTAAGCATCACCTTTTGGTGTGATTAGGCTTTGCAATAATTCTGAACTATAGTGAAATCCCTTTCGTGTTGAAGGGGGAGTGGAGTACTCTCGAAGTGTGAGGGGAACCACTATAAATTTCCTGTGTCTCTTTTTCTTTCCTGCCTTTACTTTCAAACCATTAACTAATAACTGGAAAAAGAACCAAGGAACCATACAAGATTGCAAATAATTTTTTCAGAACCTAATTCAACCCCCCCCTCTTAGCGCAATTACAACTTACAAGTGGCTCCAATCTTCAGGTACTCGCAGGTGATCTCAAATGCTCGGATAAAGGCAATCGAGTTCAGCTGGAGCTGGGAGGGTGCCAAGTCTAGATGACCAAGAACTGCCACCTGAAAATATATAAATGGTAGCCTCAGCCCATCTCCTTAAAAACATACACATATATGGGAAAACGTCTGACGTCGTAAGCCGAGCATATCCAATCATCATTCCCGGGAAAGTGGACATTCCAATCTTCCTCGTCCCCCACAATCGTGAAGGTATCTTGAGTATAAAAAGTGAAGAGGGAGGCATGCTCCCGAGGCTCGGGGGCAATCCATTCCTACCCGGAACTCCTGGGAACGGTTTCCTTGGATCTGTTATCCTCTGAAGTGCCCTCATCGGACAGCTCCTGCTCGAATATAATGTCATCCTCGGTGTCGCTAGACATCTACTTTACTTGAAAAGCATAGGACAAAAGTGAATTCGATGGTAAAATCAAATCTACCCTTCCAACGTTAGTCAAGTGAAAGGGCGCGTGAAGGCCCGAGGACAACGGTTTCGACCTAAGCCCTTACTCAAACAGCGCAACAAAGGTGCGAGGAGATTCTCCATGGCAGTCCCTTAAACCTTCACGGGGAGATCCTCCCCGACATTTTACCTAGAATTTCATTGAAGACCCACCGAAAAACTCATAAGTACACCAGAAACTTTATAAGTTCCACCGAAGAAAAAATCACTCATCGTCGCAACAACACCGAAATCAACCGAAAAACCTAAGTTTTTAACACTCTGACGACGACGCTAGCGGCATAAAATGGCTCAACCACCGCCAGACACCAACATCTGTCGGAATGCACCTACTATACCCAGTTTTTTAGTCCTAACCGCATGCAAATCTAAGCAGAATGAGACTAAAGTATGAGTAAAACAAATAAGGACCAGAAACTTATGTGGACGAAGAGGAAGAAATTGTGGTCGGGGAAGCTTGCTCGGTGCTCGTACGATTATGATGTGGCGGTGGACAGCGGAAACAGAAGAAGAAGAAAATAGCATAGGCGAAGAAGAGAAAGAAGCGAAAAGTGAAAATGAACGCTTCCTCCCTTTATTTATAGGTGATCCAGTATCATGTACACGAGCACACGCGTGCCTAGGAAGACGTAGGGGAATCATGATGACCCTAGAATAGCCAGCATTACGCATTAACTACGACATGTGTCTCGATACATGCATAACACTTCATCCCTTCAAGTCCCATCAATCGTTGAACTCCCCACTCGCCGGGCACGCAAGACAACATTTTGGGTTCCTCGGGCACGTGTATCCTTGAGCACCGCGAAACGACTCCGTCTCAGTAACAAGCGTCAACCATGCTTACTCTTCCTCGGGATCACGGGCTGCCCTTAAGTCATCACTCCTAGGCCCAGGAGCAACGACTTAGGGGGTTCTTGTTCTTGACTGGCCCAGAGGCTAGGCAAGGCCCAATCCACTTCTTCATCCAGAACGGTCCAATAGTCTAAACGCTACCAATTGAAGACAAAGGAAAACACTTTTTCTTCTGCCCCTCAGTCGATGAGGGCTGGCCAACTGACCCCCAGGATCAGATACCCTTCATCACATCTCTTCCCGTCACGCATGGTTCAACCATCCAGGAACGGCCACGACGCGCTTGCCCGCAACCATGCTCTTGCTCGAAGCAACGACTAGTTCCAAGCATGTCTACCCGTCATAACGACTAGTTTCTAGTAGTTACCTATTTTTGGGGAGCGAATATCTAGCCCGAAAATAGGGACCAATGGCCAAGCACTTAGGGCATTATAAATACCCTCTCCTTTGAGAGTGTCAGGTATTTGAAAATCACCCTAAGACATTCTTACTTTGTACTTGCCTTCTCCTTTCCTGATTCTTATTTTGACATCAGAGTGTCTTACAGGTACACCCCTTCCTCTTTGGATTCCAGCATCAAAGATGAAGTCTCTGGCGCACTCTAAGTTCTGATCAACTGAAAAGATCATTATATATATATATATATATATATATATATATATATATATATATATATATATATATATATATATATATATATATATATATATATATATATATATATATATATATATATATATATATATATATATATATATATATATATATATATATATATATATATATATATATATATATATATATATATATATATATATATATATATATATATATATATATATATATATATATATATATATATATATATATATATATATATATATATATATATATATATATATATATATATATATATATATATATATATATATATATATATATATATATATATATATATATATATATATATATATATATATATATATATATATATATATATATATATATATATATATATATATATATATATATATATATATATATATATATATATATATATATATATATATATATATATATAAAATAAAAGTTATTGATTTAAAAATTTAATACACCCTTTAAATTAAAATTTTCTAAATGAAAATTTTGGCAAGCACACGATGGATGTTATTACCAAAGTTATAACATCCACTATGACATCTGCTACTTAACAGCTAATAATCAGGAATAATAAAAGCAGTAAATAACACAGCAATTGTTTACCCAGTTCAGTGTCAACAACACTTACATCTGGGGGCTGCCAAGCCAGGGAGGAACTTCACTATTAGCAGAATTAATTCAGAGTCAAACAACACTGTTTGCACTCCTCACTTAAAACCTACCCAATGACAATTCATCCTAGAGACACTCTAGACCTGAGTATACCCACTCACTCCCCCTCAATCACCACAGTGATGTACAATTCACAATTACAGAATAAATATGAAGAGACACTTCATACACAACTTGATTTTGCTTCACAACTTTGATCAAGGAACTCACACACTCTTGCTTAAAAGCTTTGAGTGAGATACAACCTAGAATCTACCTATCCAATGCAAATCATCCACCAGACAATTGCTTGGAGTACAAGTATTCCTAGACAGAATTCACACGTGAAGACTAGCCTTCTTCACTTACAAGGACTCTGCAATCTGCACTCTTTATTCTTCTGTCAAGAGCTACTGTTCAGGATTGCATCTTCTGATCTTTATAGCAGTTGTCAGTCCTTTTGGGCCTGGGTGCATAAATTAGGTTTCATTCATAACAAACCTATTTTCAATGATCTGCACGCTTGCCACTTAATTCAGGGATCTTTTAGTTCACCTAGGGCTTCTAGAAAATCTCCTGATATCCAGCTTGAGCTCCTATTCTATTTCCTGGTTTATAGCTACCAGAAAAAAACCTGCGCAAACCTGCGCTTGATGTCATACAACCCAAGTCATAACATTGGGTATAACATCCAGTTTAACTTGCTTTTAGCTAAGTCAAATTACCCTGCACTATCCACATTATGTATGCACTATCATCAGACATGTCATACATACACGTTCTTAGTGTTTTGCCGTAAAATGCATCCAATCAAGAGCACTTACAAACTCCCTCTTTGACAAATTTTTGGCTAAAACACTATGTCATTATATCAGAGATTTACACAGCAGAAGACTTATGATCTGTCCTGTCATGCAAGATAGTTACTAGCTCAAGCCTCTCTGATTCCTCATAGTTAGCTCTCATTATTATGACTCACCCTGTTAACCATCTGTTAGTTACCACTACAAATGTCACTCTTTGCTGAGTAACACTCTGGTGTCCTCCCCCTCAACTGATGCATCTTATCAGTTGAACACTTCACCTGCACATACAACAGTCACTCATATTCATCTAGTATTCTATGGATGTTATGACCTTCTGGATAACATCCTGAAGTCACACACACTTGTGCTACTCCCCCTGAAGAGTTACACAAGACTCTTTACTACTATCATGCAGTTATGCAGACACACACACTTCTAACTACCTTCTAGGGTTACCCAATATACACAATCAACCAAACAGTCTAACAAACATTCCTATATACCATAGGAATTCACACACATGCTAGCACATATGCTCTTCAAGCTATCCACCTATTCTTCACTGTTCTGCACATCACCTGCACTTGTTCTGGAATATCTGTTGTACCTGTTGTTTTCTATATACTCTATCTCTCCCCCTTTTTAGCCACAAATTAAAATCCAACTAAAACTCAGTATAGATTATACATTGTAACATGACTGTAGTTAGGGATACTGTAAACAGACTGCTCATAAGGAGCATCACAGATATAAAGTCATACAATTCTTTACAAAAGATCTTAAGGTAATATTAGACCAGCAACACACAACCTTATCAGCTCAGCAGAACAGTAGCCTGAGCCAGGCATCACCAACAGTTACTTTTCCTCCTCTTCAGCAGAGCTGGACCTCTCCTCTGAAGTGTCTTCTGTTCTGGTTTCCTCAGACTTGTCCTTACCTGTTTCCTCATCTTCACCACTGGCTTTCTCAGAACTATCATCAACTGCTTCCTAGTCATTATCACCTGAACCATTACCATCTCTCTCTTCATTAGTGAATTCAGACCCCTCATCTTGCTCAAGGGTTCTGATTAATTCTTCAAGATTTTTCTTTCTAGTATCCAGTTCCTTGCAAGTTTCCTTCAACATTGAAATTACTTCAACTTTTCTTAATTTTGATGATCCCTTTGATGTCTCAGCTGATGTCATAACAATATCAGGAACATGAGTCCCCTGAAACAGCTTATGATGAAATGACAATGTGGTTTCTCTCTTGCTTGCAACATCATTCTTCTTTAGGATGTTGGGATGTTGATCACAGATGATTTCATAGATGAGAGAGGGAAAAGCAATAGGGCCCTTAATACTGTAGCTACCAGCATGCTTCATGGTTTGTTCATGAATGTATGTTCCATAATTGAGCTTAGCCTTAGTTCCTACAACATATATGAACCTTCCAAGAATGGTTGCCACTGTTGTCTTATTATTGGTGGGCACCCAATTTGTAGCACCAATTTTGTGAATCATAGCATATTTAACACTTAGTTTGCTTGCTACAAGCTTCCCTTTGGAAGGCCGCTTATTGACCTATTTAGCAGTTATTTCCTGACATACTTGATGGTTTGAGACTCTTAGTTCAGTCAGGCCTTCATCATGTCTCCCCAAGTACTTGTTGATGATAGTTGCTATAAAGTTGACACATTCACCTCTTACAAATACTTTGCCAAACTCACTGGATTTACTATCAGCACATGCACCTGATAGATTGACTATGAGTTCTTTCACCAATGTTTCATAGCATTGGGAGAACTGAGTCATAGTTTTCACCAAGCCAGCATCTCTGATGAGGGCCATGATTTCTTTGTTTTCAAGAGCATTCTGAGCAAGCTCTCTCTCTAGGGTCAACCTCTTGTGATACATGTATTTCCATCTGATAACACTTGATGGATAGTGAAATGAAATGTTATCAATTGGTACTTCAAAAATGCTTTCATCCAGTTTGCTTGTAGAAGGCTTTTTCTTGGTTTGGATGTCAGTGACAACAACATCTGAGTCTGTTTCTGATTCAGAACTAGATTCAGCCCTCTTCTTCTTTGTGACAACTTTGCTCCAGCCTTTAGGGGGTCCAACCTGAGCCCTATTGGTTCCAGCCTTCTTTGTGGAAGTTTCTTGCTTAGTACTCTTCTCACCATCTTTCTTCTTGGGGGATATTTGATCAGCTACCTTTTTCCCTTTTCGTGTCATCAGCCTTTTGGCTATGCCTGGATTGAGTTTGACTAAGAGATCATTGTCAGAATAGTTGTCTAGGTCTACCACTTCAGTATCTGTGGTGCCTTGCATACTTTCACCCATTTGTTTAGCCTCTTCACCCTTGTTCCTCCCTTTTGGTGCAGGGTCCTTCGATGTTGCAACATTGGGTGAGCCATTTGTTTGATCATGCAGTTTAGGATCAGACCCCTTCAAGCTAGAAGACGTGGGTATGTTGAGTGTGTTGGCGACTATTTTCGCAATGGCAAGATGGGTTCGTCTAACTTCTGCATTGTTGAGATCATCAGATGCAGTAGAAGAAAGAGCTTGACCTGTGACATGGTCATTTGGCCTTCTTGCAGGGGGTTTGCTAGGTTTATTCATCAATAGTCCGTCCGGTGTCACCATGCGCAATGGAGCTACTTCTAGAACTTCGTTAGGGTTTGAATCCTCGGCTTTGCTAGACATGCATTTGGATGGGGATGATTTTGATTTTTGTGACATCGTTGGAGATGTTGATTGAGAACTTAGGAGTATTCTTTCGTTAGAGACTGTAAGAAAGATGCACAGTTTGATCGTGAACCAAGTGGTGTAGGAGTTTGATGTGTAAAGGCTCAATAGATGATATGGCAAACGAGGAGGGAACTTAATGTTTTGACCAATCAGTAAATGATTGAAGTTTAAATTATAATTCCCTATTCCCATTAATTGCTATAACTCACCATTACTCAAGGGCCTCAATTTTTGTAGATCACTTTTATGGTCCTTGCCACTTCTTGCACCAATTTTAGCCCTATTTATTTCATACTCATCAGGTATTGCACAAATCCCTTGCCATTTACACGAGTGACCCCTGAGCATGCCTCCCTTGAACTCACCAGGACTTGGTTGAATGGTGCGCTGGATATCACAGAACAAGGTCATGACATCTGGAGTAACATTGCTTCCTTTAGGCAAGGTAGCATCCATGGACTCCATCAGGTTCTAATATAGCCTATCTAGCTTTCCCTGATGACTAATCTTTGCGTATCCCTTCTTGGCTTGCTTCCCTACATGACTTTTCTTACATCCTGTCCTTCTTTCTGAAGCATACTTTGAAGATCTTCTTGCTGATGTGTTGGACCTTCTATTTTTTCTGTCTTTCACCAGCCATACTTTGTCCTTAGTTTCCTTTTTCTCCAGGTTATTAAGGATACTTCTGGGCTCCTATAGGTATCAATTATTCATTGCTTTGGATCCCCTCATTTCTTCCTCACCTTATTCATTGACAATCACACATTTATCCTTTGAAAAATGTACTTTTAAACCTTGATCACATAGCTGACTTATGCTTATTAGGTTAACAATTAGTCCTTTAACCAGCAAGACATCCTTCAATTTTGGGGCTTTAAGACTGTCAAGATGTCCAACACCTGTGGTTTTTCCTCTAGCTCCATCACCAAAGGTCACATGACTGGATGTATGAGGGTTGAGTTTTGTCAAATGATCCTCAATTCCAGTCATATGTCTGGAGCAGCCACTGTCAAAGTACCAATCCTCTTGGGTTGGCATCCTTAGAGCAGTGTGAGCTGCTAAGGCCATATTCTTGGTAACCCAATATCTTTGCCTGTTAGGAGCACCCTTCTTAGTTCTTACTTGATGCTGCCTTTTCACATGAGCTCTTTGTTCTTGATGAGGATGACTAGGAAATCCATGCAGCCAGAAACACACAGATTTGATATGACCAAGTTTTCCACAGTGGTAACATCTATACCCTTGGAATATACTTTTGACTTGATTCCAGTTTCTGTTAGTTGGATGTTGTGACATTGATCATGACATCCTCTTTGGCTTCTGGACCTCAGGTTATAATCTCTTGAGTTTTAGCACAGGATTTTATTTATCAACAAATCCTAGTCCAGACCTATCTCCTGAGGTTTGTCCACTCTGAAGGATTTCCTTTAGGGAGTCAGTCCCAGAATTGAGCATCCTTATGGATTTTGCCATCTGATCCTTTTTACTTTTCAACTCCTTCACTTCACTTATGAGTGTGTTTATTGTGGCTAGCTGCTCTCTGTTTTCAGCTTCTAACTCCTTGATGATTGTCTTCTATTGCTGTCCTTGTTGAACCAGTTCTGTACTTCTGATGTGAAGTTTTTTGTATGAGGTTGCAAGCTTCTCAAAGGACAACTCTTCATCACTTGAATCATTATCAGAGATGCACACACTGTTAAGAGCAGTGACATGTTTAGCTGATTCCTCTTCTGATCCACTGTTAGAATCTTCATCAGACCAAGTGACTGGTAAGCCTTTTCCCTTCTTTTTGAGGTATGTGGGACATTCTCTCCTAACATGTCCATATCCCTCACACTCATGACATTGGACTCCTCTGCTTTGGCTAACTTTATCTTCATATTTCTCTTTATCAGAAAGCATGCTTTTGGTATAAGGTTTAGACCTAGCATCTATCCTTTTGACCAGTTTGTTGAACTGTCTTCCAAACAAGGCAATTGCTTCAGATAGATTCTCCTCCTTTTCACCATCTAAATCAGCAGTGTTTGAGACAAGAGCTATGCTTTTGTTCTTTTTCTCCACAACCTGATCACTCATTCCCATTTCAAAGGTTTGAAGGGAACTAATGAGTTCATCCACTTTCATGTGGCATATGTCTTGGGCTTCTTCAATGGCTGTAATTTCATAGCAAACCTTTTAGGTAGTGACCTTAGTATCTTTCTTACAAGCTTCTCTTCAGTCATCTTTTCTCCCAGAGCTTCTGAGGTGTTTGCAAGTTCAAGAATATTCATGTAAAACTCATGAATGGTCTTATCTTCCTTCATTCTCAGACCTTCAAATTTGGTGGTCAGCATTTGAAGTCTTGACATTTTGACCTTGGAAGTTCCTTCATGAGTAGTTCTGAGAGTGTCCCAAACATCCTTTGCTAGTTCACAGTGGTGTACCAGCCTGAAAATGTTTTTATCTATGCCATTGAATAGAGAATTCAAGGCTTTAGAGTTCCCAAGAGCTAGAGCCTCTTGCTCTTTGTCCCATTCCTCTTCAGGAATTAGCATAGATACTCCATCCTTGTCAGTTTTCACAGGATGTTCCCAGCCTGAATTCACAGCTCTCCAAGCCTTGTAGTCTATAGATTTCAAGAATGCAATCATCCTTGGTTTCAAATAATCATAATTAGATCCATCCAGAATTGGAGGTCTATTAGTGAATCCTATATCTTTATCCATTGTACCAGAATTTATTTTCCCTAGATCTCACCCAGATTTAAACAGGCAGGGTGCCTGCTCTGATACCAATTGAAAATTCTGGCAAGCACACGATGAATGTTATTACCAAAGTTATAACATCCACTGTGACATCTGCTAATTAACAGCTAATAATCAGGAACAATAAAAGCAGTAAATAACACAATAATTGTTTACCCAGTTCAGTGTCAACAACACATACATTTGGGGGCTGCCAAGTCAGGGAGGAACTTCACTATTAGCAGAATTAATTCAAAGTCAAACAACATATTTTGCACTCCTCACTTAAAACCTACCCAATGACAATTCAGCCTAGAGACACTCTAGACCTGAGTATACCCACTCAATCACCACAGTGATGTAGAATTCACAATTACAGAATAAATATGAAGAGACACTTCATACACAGCTTGATCTTGCTTCACAGCTTTGATCAAGGAACTCACACACTCTTGCTTAAAAGTTTTGAGTGAGACACAATCTAGAATCTACCTATCCAATGCAAATCATCCACCAAATAATTGCTTGGAGTACAAGTATTCCTAGACAGAATTCACACGTGAAGACTAGCCTTCTTCACTTACAAGGACTCTGCAATCTGCACTCTTTATTCTTCTGTCAAGATCTGCTATTCAGGATTGCATCTTCTGATCTTTATAGCAATTGTCAGTCCTTTTGGGCCTTGGTGCATAAATTAGGTTTCATTCATAACAAACCTATTTTCAATGATCTGCACTCTTGCCACTTAATTCAGGGATCTTTTAGTTCGCCTAGGGCTTCTAGAAAATCTCCTGATATCCAGCTTGAGCTCCTATTCTGTTTCCTGGTTTATAGCTACCAGAAGAAAAAAAAACCTGCGCAAACCTGCGCTTGATGTCATACGACCCAAGTCATAACATTGGGTATAACATCCAGTTTAACTTGCTTTTAGCTAAGTCAACTTACCCTGCACTGTCCACATTATGTATGCACTATCATCAGACATGTCATACATACATGTTCTTAGTGTTTTGCCACAAAATGCAGCCAAACAAGAGCACTTACACTAACTTTTAAATTTATTATATATTAATTTTAAAAACAACCAATCAAATCAAATAGAAAAATCGTTGTAGAGAGAAACAACTAACAAATAAATGAGTCCAACCTAAAAATGAAGAAATTAAATCAATTAAACTTAACCAATTCAATCCTTTTCAAACCAAATGAACAAAAGCAAATTAAATGAAACCAAATTAAATTGGAAAAAATCAAATATAATCAATCTAAACTGAAACAAATCAATTTTAACTAAATCACATCATATCAAATTAAATTAAGCGGAAAAATCTAAACAAAGTTAAATCAAACTTAACCAAACTTATATAAGAAGTATAAAGGAAATCAAATCACACCAAATTAAATTAATTAGACAAATGTTAAATGTAATTCAAATTCAAGTTATTAATTTCAGTTTCATTTGAATTTCATTTGCGTTTAGGCTAGAGTATATAAACTCAAAATTAATTATAATTGGTAGTAAATTGAAGATTTGAGAAATCGAGTTAGTTAAAGAATTTCTTTCTCTATCTCTCATGATCAAAAATAACGCTTTTAACATCGCACACGAAAGAGAAGTAATCTCGGCTTCCGAGACGACGTAACGAAAAGTGACATAAAAATGCCACTTAACACCTCGATTATGAAAAACCAAGAAGTAAAGTTATATGATCATGAATTCGAACCCCAACATATGTATTTTTATTATTTACAAAAACAACGCATCATACTTCTCGGTTTATCAACAAATCGAGAGGTAAGATAGATTTTTTTTTAATTAAAACTCGCTACATTGTTTACAATTGTTGTGAATCAGATACCTTTAAACAAAGGATAAACGGTTTCTTAATGATCAAGAAACTCACAAGGGTTAGGGTTAACAAAGAAGAAAACAACAAGGATTGGTTATTAAACTGTTATTCTTTCCTTTCTCTTAGAACAAGATTACAAGTATACAAGAATAACAAAATAACCTCTCTCCCTTGAAATTAGGATTTTATCTTCCTATTTTTCCTTATGCCAAGATTGAGAAACTAGCATCCTATTTATAATAAAATAGCATACTAACCTAATGCGCTTTTTAACAATTACCCATTACAAGCTAACTTAGGGTACAAGCTAGCTTAAACAATTGGGCTTACAAGCAAGGCCCAATTCAACATGCTAACAACCCTAGCAATATTGACTAATGCATGTTAGAACAAACTTCGACTACAACACGCATTACTTGCGAACAGACTTCGACAACATTAGAGTTCGATCCAATATCTCACAAATCTCCACCTTGGATCTAACTCTATAACATGAAGAAACTAGCTTTCTTCAAGCAGATTTATTAACTGCATACAGTGGAAAAACTTGCAACTGGGCAACGTCTTGGTGATCATATCAGCAGCATTATGATCTGTCGAAACCTTCAGCACTTGGACTTCTCCACGCTCGATTACCCCTCTAATGAAATGCAGCCTTACATCAATGTGCTTGGTTTGCTCATGATAGGATGAATTCTTCGACAAGTGTATTGCACTTTGACTATCACATTTAACAGTGATAACTTGACCTTGAAGTTTTAGCTCATTTGCAAAACCTTCAAGCCACAATGCTTCCTTCACAGCTTCAGTTAGAGCAATATACTCCGCTTCAGTGGTTGATAAGGCAACGACCTTCTGAAGTGTTGCTTTCCAACTGATTGTTGTCCCAAACATAGTGAACACATATCCAGAGATAGATTTTCTGGAATCCATACAACCTGCATAATCAGAGTCGACATATCCATCGATTACTGCTTTACTATCTTCACCCAAGGCTCCACCATAAATTAGGAATCTATTTAGAAACCCATTTATGTACCTTAAAATCCACTTCAATGCTTGCCAGTGAGCCTTTCCAGGATTCGCCATGTACCTGCTTACAAGACTTACTGCATATGCTATGTCGGGTCTAGTACAGACCATAGCATACATCAAAGAACCTACTATGTTGGCATATGGAATGCTATTCATATAAGTTCTTTCAACATCAGTGTTGGGACACTGCTCTATACTCAGGTTGAATTGAGAGTTTGTCGGAGTCACGACAGGCTTTGAATTTGACATACCAAACTTTACGAGAACCTTCTGTAGGTATGCCTCTTGAGATAAGCATAATTTAGACTGCTTTCTATCTCTCTGGATGTCAATCCCAAGAATCCTGGACGCAGCTCCCAGATCCTTCATGTCAAACTCTTTATTAAGTTCAGCCTTCACCCTCATTACATCTTCGACATTGTTGCTTGCTATTAGAATATTATCCACATAGAGCAACAAAATAACAAATGAATTACCCGGTCGAAGTCTGAAGTAAACACAGTGGTCGAACTGACTTCTGATGAAACTTATGTGTGTCATGAACTTGTCGAATCTCTTATTCCACTGTCGAGGAGATTATTTCAGTCCATATAAATATCTATTCAATTTACACACATAATCTTCCTTCCCCCTTTCGACATACCCTTCAGGTTGCCCCTTCAGAATTGTTTCATCTAGATCACCATACAAGAATGCAGTCTTCACATCCATCTGTTCCAGTTCAAGGTCGAATTGGGCCACCATGGCAAGCAACATTCGAATGGATCTGTGCTTCACAATAGGAGATAACACATCATTGAAGTCGATACCTTCTTTCTGAGTGAACCCCCTAGCAACCAATCTTGCTTTGTATCTCTTCGACGTCACTCCTTCGATTCCTTCCTTAACTTTGAAAATCCATTTACAGCTGACTAACCTAGCTCCAGCAGGTTTCTTGATCAGTTCCTAGGTGTTGTTATCATGAAGAGATTTCATCTCATCATCCATGGCCTTCATCCATTCATTCTTCTTTCGACTCCTCATAACTTCCTTATAGTCTCTAGGTTCTTCATCTAGAACCTCACTAGCAGAGATTAAGGCATAAGCTATAAGATCTGCATACCCAAGTCTCTGAGGTGGCTTGATGACTCTCCTCGACCTATCTCTTGCTAGCAGGTAGTCATTATCACTCTCCTCATCTTTGACAACATCTTCTGCGTCTTCTTCGACTTCATCTGGGGTACGCAATTCAGCATTAACATGCTCCACCTCAACAGGAATTTCTCCCTGTTCCAGCTCTTCGTCAGCATCATTAGTTTTCTTGAAAGCCATCTCTGCTTCATTGAAAACTACATCTCGACTGGTGATACACCTCCTGTGACCTGACTCTAGGCACCATAGCCTATAAGCTTTGACTCCTTTAGGGTATCCCATGAACATGCATTTCAGAGCTCTAGGTTTGACCTTGTCTTGCCTAATATGAGCATAGGCCACACAGCCAAATACTCTCAGTTTGTCGAGACTAGGTGGATGTCCTGACCAAACTTCTTCAAGTGTCTTCATTCCCAAGGTAGTCGAGGGACATCTATTTATCAGGTAAGTTGCTGTCGAAACAGCTTCCGCCCAAAACACCTTCTTCAATCCAGCACTAACCAACATACATCTGACTCTTTCAAGGATTGTTCGATTGAATCTCTCAGCTAAGCCATTTTGTTAAGGAGTACCTGCTACAGTCTTATGCCTTGCAATCCCAGACTCAACACAGTAACTGTTGAACGCTTCGTTGCAGAATTCAAGGCCATTGTCGGTTCTCAACCTCTTAACCTTTCTGCCAGTTTGAGTTTCGACCAGAATCTTCCAACTTTTGAAATTCTCAAAAGTTTCATCCTTCGTCTTCTGAATGAATACCCATAGCTTAGCTTTCTGGAATAGTCATCAACGATGGATAGAAAATACCTTGCACCTGAGTGTGAAAGATTCCTTGCAGGCCCCCAAAGATCAGCATGAATGTAATCCAGGGATCCATGTGTTCTTTGCTTGCCTTTGTTAAACTTCGCCCTACAGGATTTACCAAATACACAAGATTCACAAAATTCCAACTTTTCGACTTTGTCACCTCCTAGCAGGTTCTGCTTCTCTAATACGACCATGCCTCTTTCGCTGACATGGCCCAATCTCATGTGCCATAATTCTGTCTTCGACATAAGTTTCGTGGATGCAACATTTGTCGAACCACTTACAACCTCAGCCTCAAGGGTATACAAGCCTTGTTTCTTCACGCCTCTCAAGACTTCCTTCGACCCCTTCATGACTCTTAGGATACTTTTCTTTCCTTGAAAAACGTATCCTTTTCTGTCGAATTCACCAAGAGAAATCAAATTTCTCTTCAAGTCAGGTACGTACCTGACTTCAGTCAATAACCTTATTGACTCATCATGGAGCTTGAATCTCACAGATCAATACCTGCAATTTTGCAAGATTTATTGTTTCCCAGCAGCACAGATCCACCATCTTGATCACATAGCTCCTCGAACAATTCTCTATTTGGAGTCATGTGCCAAGTGCAACCTGAATCCATAATCCACTCTTTCCCCGAGTCGCCACTTGAAACCACAAGAACATCAGATGAGTCGAAGTCATCTTGAACAATGGCTGCATTGTCATTACCTCCATGATCTTTCAGGCGTTCAGGGCACACCTTTCTTATGTGACCCTCCTTCTTACAATGATAACATCGAATACTAGATGTTTCGCCACTATAAGACTTCTGTTGACTTTTACCTTTCTTCTTGTCGAACTTACCATCCTTTCGCAAGAATTTTCCCTTAACGGCCAAACCTTCGCCCACCATCGAAGGTTTATGCTCCTTTCGTTCGTTCAAGTCCTTAGAATACAAGGTTGATTGAACTTCTTCAAAGGTCAGGGACTCCCTTCCATACAAGAGAGTTTCTTTGAAGTGAGCATGTGTTATGGGCAAAGCACACAACAACAACAGTGTTTGATCTTCATCATCGATCTTCACATCAATATTTTCAAGATCAAGAATCAGCTTGTTGAACATATCCAACTGCTCAACCAACACTTTGTCTTCACTCATCTTGAATGAATATAAAGCTTGTTTCAGGTAGAGTCGATTCACCAAAGATTTGGTCATGTACAAACTTTCAAGTTTCACCCATAATCCCGATGCTGTAGTCTCCTTTGATACCTGTCGAAGAACCTTATCACCAAGGCTCAACAATATTGCGTTGTGGGCTTTCTCGATCATGCTCGTCTTTTCTTTTGTCGTTAACGCAGTGTCCATGGCTGCCTCACCCTTCAAGGCTTCCAAACAACCCTGCTGAACCAATAGGGCTTTCATCTTCAAGCGCCACAGACCGAAGTCGTTCACTCCGGTGAACTTTTCAATCTCATACTTTGTTGAAGGCATCTTCTCCACGCTCACCGCACCAATTTGTTGTGAATCAGATACCTTTAAACAAAGTATAAACGATTTCTTAATGATCAAGAAACTCACAAGGGTTAGGGTTAACAAAGAAAAAAACAACAAGGATTGGTTATTAAACTGTTATTCTTTCCTTTCTCTTAGAACAAGATTACAAGTATACAAGAATAACAAAATAACCTCTCTCCCTTGAAATTAGGATTTTATCTTCCTATTTTTCCTTATGCCAAGATTGAGAAACTAGCATCCTATTTATAATAAAATAGCACACTAACCTAATGGTTTTTTTAACAATTACCCATTACAAGCTAACTTAGGGTACAAGCTAACTTAAACAATTGGGCTTACAAGCAAGACCCAATTCAACATGCTAACAACCCTAGCAATATTGACTAATGCATGTTAGAACAAACTTCGACTACAACACGCATTACTTGCAAACAGACTTCGACAACACTAGATTTCGATTCAATATCTCGCAACAATATTAATAAAATAATTTATTTACAAAGTATAGAGTTTATCCAAAATATTACATTATTTTTAAAAAGAGTATTAAAATAAAAATTAATTAGTCCATGAGATCATATGTTCTTTGACTAGGCTCGTCTAAAACTTTTGAGAGGTCTTGTATACAAAATTTAAGTTAACTTCATTTGATTCGTAAGTTATTTGTAAGATGCTCTATTTAACTGTGAATAATATATATGGAGGCTCTTTTGTTATAGTTTATTCATGAAAAAATATGAGATCATGTATTGTAGGTCGCATTGCACGTCTTTTAAAACAAATTTGTCTTTGATTTATTGATATTTGAATAAGATTAAATATTATATGTGATTATATTCTCATAGCTTTACCTTTTATGAATTTATTTCTGATATTAAAAAAAATTAATTAAAAAAATTAGATAAATAAATAATTTTTACTTAAATATTACTTTCACATTATAATAAAATGGTACCTTTAGAAAAATTGATTCTTTTACTTTAAAAAGATGCTATATTTTTATGTCGGCTTTTTACAGTTTTTTTTTTTTATAGAAACTATATTTTTATTTGATAGTTAATAGAATATCTATGAAATTAAATACTTTCCCTCAATATATTTTCTCCAACTATCTTCATCATAAATTTATCTTTATTTCTTTCTAACGTTATTTCTTTCTTATTCTTTTTATAATTATTTTTATTTCCTCTTTTATATTTAATTGAAGGAGTGGGAAGGATGAAAGGAGAGAATCTAATGTGAACATTACTACATATAATTGCAAATATTAATCTTTTATAAGCTCTTTGTCATCATTATAAAATAAAATTGAGTTTAGATAGTCACAATTAGAATTATGAGTAGATGCTAGTATTTTTCATACTCAATTGTTTAATGGTATCATTAATAACATATTCTTCATTTAATTGATTGATAAAAAATAGTCTTCAATTAACACAAATAATAAAAATAATTAATTCATTAAATATCAATAAAATATCTTAACAAATATTTATATTTTACATGATTTAAAAAATTAAATACTTTTAACTAACTATTTTATCAATTTATAATTTTTTTTTGTGCTTGTAACAATTATCAAATGAGATATTAAACTAGAATTTCCAATAAACTAATCCCTTCGTGTTTTGTGTCGCCTAATTGACGATTTTTTAAAATAATCACTATTTTTAAATAATATGTATAAAAAAAATCATCTTTTCAAATTAATTACCAAATTAACCATGTTTGGCTTGAAGAACAAGAGAAGCCGCCAATTAAAATGGTGCATGCATACTACAAATATAAGGAGGCGTCATTTTGAATGGCTCATGCACATAGGTGGCTTCACATGCATTGTCGCATGCATTCATCCCCCAGAGAATGCGCCACTACATGTGGCTACTCCTTAATACCCTCTTCTATAAATACAACATCCATTCCCCTTCAATTTTCGCACTTCTTCTTACTATCTCTTTCCATTTTTCTTCAATCTCCTTCCATTTTTTTCAAAATATCTTCATATATGTGTCCTTATATCCACAAGAGAAATGCCGATTTGATTTATTCGCCAGTAATACCTCCAATAGAGATTCAACTTTGGAATACAAAGACGTTCAAATATCTTAGTAAGAGCTTGATCCGTTGGTTAGATGGAGACATTGCAAAAGGTGAAAAGATCAAGAGAATTCAAAGGCTTGTTACCACATTCAACCAAAATGGAGAAATTCGTTTCTGGGAGAATATTAAAATTGACAGAGATGTTCACATGATGATGTATAGTTTTCAAGAAACTGTCTTGATGGTTGTAATCACATAGTTATATTGTTTAGTTTTTGTGTTTATTTGTTTTCTTGTTTAATTGCTTAAATTATTGTTAAGTTGTTATTTTTAAATTATTTTAGCTGAGTTGATTATGATATTTATGAAATGAAAGTTGTTTTTGATATAAAGTAAAATGATTACATTTAAAATTATGTCCATGTGCTTGGTCCAACATCGGAACCGTTTGTACGATTGTGTCCGGGCTGACGACATGAACTATATAATGTCACCATTTTGTTCTCTGTATTCATTTCGGTTCGAATATGCGTGCTGTTAGGGCGGCCCTTTTTCCTTCTTCGTAATATTTCATTGTGTCAGACTATATCCCATTGATATGCAGATCAATTGTCCTTTTTTGCTACCACTGGAAAGCTAGTGTTGTAGAGATTGTGCCAGACTATATCCCCTAATATATTTTCAATCTTTTCGTTTTAGATGGTCAGTTATGGGAATAAATTATAATTAATGTCCTAAACACGCTATAGTAGTGTATCACAATCTTTTAGACCACCTTGGACCAGACGATGTATTACAACTAAACTACTATAAACTGGCTTAAAACTTAAAAAACTATAAATCTTCTCATTATGTATTTTTACTATACAACTTGTCTGAAGGTCGTATTTGGGTCTCGACATGAGGCTAACCTCGAGGGTGTTGTAGTTTAGACAGTAAAAACATCAATCATTAGGTTCACTATAATGGAGATGCACCAGAGTGACCGTGTGAAACTATAGCTTGGCATGCAACAGCAAATTCCAGTCCCTCTGGCGTGTTTGAGAGACTAGCATCAACAAAGAGTCTATGCCCAATGGGGTTATCAAGATTGGAAAGACTTTGCTAAAGAGATGTGTCGTCAATTGAGGAATCGACAATGCCACATCTTAAACGAGCCTATCATAGAAGGTGCTAGACCAACTCAACAATATATGAGTTGGTTTAGGTCGGTTACAACGACACAGTTTATGTATGAGCTAAGATATTTGATCGACCTACGCCAACGAGTTTCATCATCATACGCCCAACAACAAACAACTTTCCAACAACCAACCCAAAAATAATGTCAACCCACCCAAACACAACTACCAATTTCACAGCGTCAACATACCATATAAACCCAACCATCAAACACCTAACCTCACAACCAATTCATGCCACACACCCAAACACAAAACCAAGAGCCTGACCCGTACCGCCAACAACCACACACCGACACCACATCCGTCTATAGCTCTGATAATTCATATGGTTTTACCACATCCCACCATAGCCCCACCAATGAACACCCAAGCATCCCACCGCCAAACCACCCTACCACTCTTTGACTTTCTTACCTCACAAGAACCATTGCTTCGTTTCCAAAATAATTCAATGTACCGATTCGGCCAACCATACCTTCCTCACATAACTCAATCACTACGATCCAACTTCGACAACATGGGCACCAAACTGAATTACAGCAGCGCCTTTGGTAGCAACTCTCCCGACTATTGGGGACAAATGATTGAAAATATGTCAAATACGCCATGACCCTCGCACCAACCACCTTTTTCTCAGGACAATACTCAAAAACCCCAAACACCTCAGAAAAATTGTGGGAGACCTCGAATGCAGGCTAATGCCCCGGGATATGGAACCGGGGAACGTTTCAATCAAGTTGGTCATTGATTTTCAGCTCAATTATTGTAACCTTGAATTTTATGAAATAATAGTTTAAATTAGTTTTAATTTTATTTTTTATTTATATTTTTTTAAATTAAAATTATTGAAATTAAAAATAAATAAATAAATAAAGGATGCGACATTTGAAATGGCGTATGCATCTAATGCATGAATATATCCGCCATTCAAGATGGCGACACATACAAGCATGAGTCATAGCAAATGACGTCTATGTATTACAGATACTGCATTCGCTAATCACAATAGCTACTCATCTTTCTTCCATTCTGAAATATGATTACTTTTATAATAAATTTAAAACATCAGTTAATTTGGTATTTAAATTGAAAAAATGTGTTTATTTTAAAAAAAAAATCAAATTTCATGCATATTGCCCTTATTTTGAAACAAAATATCTAATCTATCTTACTTTTAAAAAATAATTCTCAAACTTATCCACTTTTTAACAGCCTTTCAGTGGTCGAGGATATTTTCATGAAGACCCTCGGCCATTATTTCGCTTAAGTATTTATGTTTTTGTTTTTTTGTTTTTTTATTTAATGATTTAAATTTGGTTTTTTAATATATTAATAATGATAATATTTTAATAATAAAATAAAATTTTCAATATATCAAGAATTTATGTAATATTTTAAAATATATAAAAATTATGATAATTAATTATTAAATATTTTAAAGTTTTAATTATTAAACTAAATAAAGAATATATGAAAATACTGGTGAAATTTATTTGTACATATGAAATAGATATTAATTATTAAATAACACCTTATTTCACATTTGGTATGTTTTTGTTTATGCTTTCCTTTGTTTAATTCTTCAAGTTACTGTCTATGAGGAAATGAAGTAGAGTCAACAAATAGATCTTGGTTTTGATGTGATGCATCCCCCAATATTTCCATACCATCAAAATAATGAATGGAAAATTCGAATGTATTCATAAGCTGCACTTTTGTGAGCTCAAATTTGTTACCCGAAGATGTTGGTTATGTGTAGGTGTTTGGTATAATATGTTGAATTGGAGGGTAATAAACGCCTCTAGGGTTTAATGTTGAAGTGTATATTGAGAGAATGAAGTGTTAAAGGTTTATTGTTGGGCTTGTGGGTTTGAGTAGTCGAAGTTAGGTTGAGGAATTAGAGTGTATTGTATGGGTGATCGAAGTGATGTTTGTTGTTGATATTGTTGGTAGTAGTTATAGTGTTTTGCAAGGGTTGGGTGTAAGGAGTTTGTTGTTGAAATAGGGTGGTATAGAACATGTCTTGTTGTGTGATTTGAGTGTGATGGTATGTTTCTTGTATGTTGATGTGTGTTGGCATTTATGGATAAGAGTGTTATGATTGGATGATTGAAGAAGGTTGGGATGTAAATTGCGATGGGTACACTTGAGAAATTTCTTAATGTATGGATGAAGCAGCTTGTTATGTTTAAGAAGACAAACGTTGTTTGAGGTCATTAAAAAATTGTGTGTTAGTAATGTGTCTAAATGAAATTGATATAAACCAAGTCATATATTCTTGGCTTGGCTTACGCTGACCAATTAACATGTTGCCCTCCAATATGAAATGTATTCTTATCCTTAATTGTCTTTATTCCTCCTTGTTAAAATCGCACTAATTTAGATGCCATAACATTATCGTGGCCATTTCGTGGCGTTCCCTTAGACATTTTGGTAGAAAAGGGAATTCTTGTTCAAATCCAAATTTGAGTTTGACCTTATCAATTTGAGGCATTTCAATTATATAGAAATACATTATAGATGATTTCGCACTCCAAATCAGGCTATCATTATAATCACGCGATTGATATTGAAGGTATGACCTCAATATATATTATTACATAAAATATAATACTCACTAGTGTGCAAATACGTAACTTAGTAAACATTGAGAAATGTTAAGGTTATGAACTTACATCTTTCTCCTCCATATGATCTATTGCGACTCGATATCCATGTGGATGAAAACACAGGTTTTTTTTCTTCGTATTCCATATACCTCTTTGACACCATCTTTCATATATATATATATATATATATATATATATATATATATATATATATATATATATATATATATATATATATATATATATATATATATATATATATATATATATATATATATATATATATATATATATATATATATATATATATATATATATATATATATATATATATATATATATATATATATATATATATATATATATATATATATATATATATATATATATATATATATATATATATATATATATATATATATATATATATATATATATATATATATATATATATATATATATATATATATATATATATATATATATATATATATATATATATATATATATATATATATATATATATATTAGTAGAGTTCTATGCATGTAATATACCTTAATTAATAAATTTAAAATTACCTTAATGCATAAGGATGAGATGACACAATGCTATTAACAGAAGAAAACAATGGTATACATGCGTATACCCAAACGCTAAGCAAGACAATGCATCATCCCATGTTTTTAACTCCATTTTTGCCGCTTTGCACATATATCTATACAATGTAGACAAACAAGCCGAACTCCAACTATATGTCATTACTACGGAAAACATATACAACAATGGTTGGAAAGGGGATACCATCACGCGTGATCCACCATTGTGAAGTAGCATGTGGTTGTATATGCGTTACTTACAATCACGGTCGTATGACCGTTCTAGAAAACCTAAAAGTGCGCGACATATTACCACAGTTTCTTTAACTAATCGTTGTAATATATTAAAGGTCCTAGGTTCGATTCTCAGCAGCGCTTTTTTGGTATATATGTTATTCTAGACAACGTTCACTATACAACCATGACCATATTTAACAATCGTCGTTAAATTATCTGTTTTTTTAAAAAATATTTTTCTACTTTTTGATTTTTTTTCATTTTTTGACATGTATTTTTGTGTGAACCGTATCAAAACAAAAGCAACAATTGTAACATAACAATAATTGTATTATTGTACATTAAATCCATATATTGGATTAAGAACAAAACATTGTATATATATTACATCAAAATAAAAATGGTACAAAACAACCTACAACACATTATATAACATCACATAATTGTATCTTAGTGTTTTGGTTTCTTGTCTCTTGGTGTCTAGTCTCTTGCTTACTATCTTTAGTCTTGTCTGAAATGTTTAGACGTGTTCCAACAAACTATCACACACATTTTTCTCCACATGCATCACATCAAGATAATGTCTTACATCGAAACTTGACCAATATGGAAGATCAAAGAACACAAACCTCTTTTTTCCATATATTTTTCTCAACTGGCCTTTTTTCTTTTTCTCTCTTTCCAAAGACAACAATCATGTGTTTTTATCGTTGATAAACACCATCCATAGTTAAAGGTTTAAGAGCGATATCAAACTTCTGCTCTCCATTAAAAGTCGTCTGCAATCTATGATAACAATGACTGAGTTTTAGAACTTTCTGATGCCCAAGGTAAACGTTCTTTTTTCCAAACTCAAGTTGGTGATAACACATATTAGATTCACAAATAAGACATGCTTTGTGTCCTTGGACACTATATCTAGCCAAATTATCATATGCAGGAAAGTTGTTGATTGTGAAAAATAACATTGCACGCATCTTAAACTTTTCACCAGAATATGCATCATTAACTTCAATGCATTCCTTCCACAAAAGTTTTAGATCTTAAATTAATGGACTTAGATAAACATCTATGTCGTTTCCAGGTTGTCGTGGTCCTTAAATCATCATACTTAACAACATATACTTACGTTTCATGCACAACAAAGGAGATAGATTGTAAATCACGAGAAGAACAAGCCACAAAGAATGGTTAGTACTCAGATTACCAAAGAGGTTCATTCCATCAGTGGAAACACCAAGCTTAAGGTTTCTTGTTTCAGTGCCAAAATCCAGAAACAACGAATCAATTTTGTTCCATTGTAAAGAATCAGCTAAATGGCGTATGTTTCCATCACTTTGTCTTTCATCTGCATGTCATCTAATATTCTTTGCATCATTCACATTAGCAAAAAGTCTCTTGAAATTATTGGCAAGTACCATAAAACTTTAGTAGGAGGACTCTTCCTACTAACATTGTCATTGTCATTATCATCACTATTGTTGTCCTCTAGCTTGTAAGGCGTCACCCCACATTCCGGACATTGATCCAAAATTTCATACTTTTTCCTGTATAATATGCAGTCATTAGAGCATGCATGTATTTTGATATACTCCAAACTCATTGGAAACAATATCTTCTTGGCATTATAACAAAGATCAGACAAATTGTTATCTTCTGATAGCATTTCTTTTAGTAAATAAAGCAATCATGTGAAACTTTTATCAGACCATCCATTTTTTCCTTTCAGATTAAACAATTTTAACACGACAGATAATTATGTAAAACTTGTGCACCCTTTATATAAAGGGGTGTTCTTATCACTATATAAAGTATCATAAATATGAGCTTTCTTAAAAGAAGATTCTCCAATATCACAAAATATATCTTCTAGTCGCTCATCCATATATTCATCTTCATCAACTTCGTGACGCCCTGTTTCGCTTTTTTCCACCTCACTATGTCACGTTCATGTTGTATAATTTTGACATATACCATCACAATATAGGTGATGAAATATCTCATCCTTTGTACCTTTATTTATATTCTCGCAATTAACACAAGGACAATAAAAGATAACATTATTGTCGGGAAGATTTTGATCAACGTATTCAAGAAATTCAAGAACTCTTTTCTCATATTACCAGACTTAATCTATCAGCTTCCATCCAACTACGATCGATAATAAATTCTGAAATTTATATCAAAAAAATATTGTGAATGACACAACAAAATCTAAACCTAAAGCATATCGAAAAACTAAAGCATATTCATAATAATAATACAACTCTAAATCTTAAGCATATGGATATCCACTGTAGCAAAGTTATAATATTTTTGTTCATTGCTAAATCCAACAACAAAACATAAAGCATATGAACTTTGCACGAAACAGACCACAAAATTAAACAAGAATAAAGATAGTGAAGATTATCAAGAATTAGGAAGATGAGGAAGAGAGTGAAGTTTGCGCGAAACATACCGTATTTCGAAGCGGAAGAGACCAAGAATGAAGATAGTGAAGAGTATCAAGAATAAAGATTTAAAAGAACAAGAATGTGAAGATAAATATTTTTTTATCGCTATCGTTGTCATCTCTGGTTTGCTAGTTCACATAGGGCATGCCATAAAGGAAATAATGAATTTGTTTTATTTTAAGTTTATCAGGAAAACTTTTGACCGCAGTTGTTATATCCAACCGCGGTGAAATGTATATCTTATTTACTTACAATGTAGATCTTATTACAACGGTTGAATAATAAAACCGTGGTTAAATATTTTTCAATTTTTTATTTATTTATGAACTTAAGAAACACAAGCTTTTTGTAATAGGAAAAATGGAAAAAATGTAGTTGTTAAAATTTGAAGTTTGTAACACTTATTTTATCACCACGGTTGTTTATCTCAACCGTGACTAAATAACTTTAAAAAAAATATCAGACACATCCAATTTATGATATTACAACGGTGGAAAACATAATCGTAGTAGTATTATGTTACCTAAGGTGTATTTTATAGTAGTGTGTGTTGCATTTAATCTCTTACAAAAGGAAACCAACAAGAATGCAACAAATTATGACTCTTGTCTGACATTAAAACTTTAGCAATAAGGAGTATAATATAGATTTTTGCATGAAGAAATTCATCCTCTTTGATGGGTGAGGGATTTAATTTTAATTATGCTAATATACTTTCTAGCTATACTTTTTTTTTTTTTACAGAAGACCCATTTTTTCCTTTTATGGAGGCTTTATTCCTAAATTCTCAATATATACATCATCGCCTAGTTGAGAAGGACCATTAACAGTTTTACCGTCTAAACTATTTTGAATATGACACAAATAATATAGGTCGTACCATCTGGGATATCATCCATCAAGGTTATGTATGGACAACGATAATACTTTTCTCAACTTTCTACGTCAATCACCCAACTATCAAAAACTCGTGTTTACGGTTGTAATCGATGTTTTGAATTTCCAATGGATCTAGGCAAATAGTCATGCTCACAAAACACAATAGCCCATAATGACATGATTATATAGAACATCTGCTAAGTGAGATGAATAATACTTATACCAATATATTGTTCATATAAAATTCTCACACAAACCGTTGAATTTTCATTGGACGCGGGTCTACTGCTAAAGGCAACCCTCAACCAATGAATATTATATGTGTTTAAAAAATATTAAATAAAATATTTATTATAATTAAATTTAATATTTATTATAATTATTGTATTACAAAAATAGTAAAAAAAATTGATTAATTTTTTAAAAGAATAATTTTATTATTATATTAATTAAAGACACTAATTTAAAACATTAAAATGAAAAAAAAATGAAAAAAAAAATAAAAAAACCATGGTCCAATGGATGGGTATTAATAAAAAAACTTCTAAAGTTTTGTTTGGGAGTTTGGAGAGGAGGGGAAGCGAAAATTTCAAAAAATATATATAATTTTAAATATAGAAATTTTTAAACATTTTTTGAAAAAAATATGTTATTTAGAATTATAAAATAGTGGTCATTATTAATATAATTTTAATTTTGAAACATTATGATAATAAAAATTATATTTAAACAATTTGTCAGTCCTTCAAAATCTTATTTAATAAAGATTTTAAGTTCTTAGAAGATTTTTGATATTATAAATAAAAGGCAAAAATATTGTTTTAGTCCTTTAAGTTATTTTAAAATATTAAATTAGTTCTTTAAATATTTTTTGTAACGCTTTGGTCCTTTATTTTAAGTAACGTTTGCGTCGTTGACCTTTTTAAAAATCTCTGTTACAATAAATTGCAAACTCATATACCATTTGAACTGATTTTTCGCGTTGATCATGAATATGTAATTAGTTTTGCGTTTGATTGTGTATTTTGGACGAATCGAATGATTTTCTATTATGTATTTGTCCACTTTTTCCCTTGATTCTCATGAACCGTAACTTGTTTATTAAATTTGATTGCATATTCGTGATCAGCGTGAAAAACCAGTTCAAATAGTATATCAGTTTACAATTTATTATAACAAAGATTTTTAAAAAGGTCAACGACGTAAATGTTATTTAACATAAATGACCAAAACGTTATTGTCGCTACCGCGAAAATAAGGTGCCGGCAAAATAGAAGAGTCGCCACCTTTCGTTATTTATCCCACTGAAAGAGAAAGGAATGAAGGTGAGAAAATACTTAGAAGGGGGGGTTGAATAAGTATGACAGAAAATAATCAAAGATAAAAACTCAAGTATTTTTATCCTGGTTCGTTGAACTCAACTACTCCAGTCCACCCTTTTCAAGAGTGATTTGCCTTTCTCAACAAGGACTTAATCCACTATTCAAATCAACTGATTACAAATAGCAACACCTAAGAACAACTGTTCTTAGTCTTCTCAAGAGCTACTGATCTAACCTAGATCCTCTTAAGGAAAACTTCCTTTACAAATTAATGTAATACAATGAAAGAGTAATAAAATGCTTCTATGAAAGCTATAAACACAACTGTGTTATTTCTCTAAGTTTAGAACAATGTATGAACAGCAAAGAATATGAGAGCTTGAGAGTTTTTCGCGTGAGAGAAGATTTTCAATATTCGTCTTAATTCGTCACTTGAAGAATGAGCTATGATATCCTTTATATAGCCACTTGAATATTGGAGAGAATATTTTACCGTTGGAGAAGATATTTCCAATATCAAATAGTACTGTCCTTTGTACTATTGCAGCAGAGAGACGGCGCACAAAATGTGGGTGTAGCAATTGTCTGCTGAGCTGTGATTATACCATATATGGAATGTACCAGAGGAATAATATTCTTGCAGAGAATTTTGTCTATCCCAATTAAGGAAAGATTTGCTGGCATATTCCAACGGATATATTAAAATAATCTTCTTCAAATAATTCTTCAGATAGTTCAGATCAACAATCAATATCAGAGTCTTCAGTCTTCAGAATCTTCTGGAAACTTCAGAGCCTAAGATGTTCTTCAGATGTTGATGAATCAGAGTCTGGTGCAGCTGTGTGCTTGAAGCGTAACATGCTCTTAGATCAGAGTCTTCACTCAGATCAGAGTCTTCTCTCATTCAGAGTCTCTTCACTCAGAGTCTTCTTTCATTCAGATTCTTGATAATATATGCAGCGTGTTGTATCTTCAGAATCTTGATAACTGAGCTCTTATACTTCAGATTCTTCTAATCTTCAGATGCTCTTGAGCCATTCAGAATTTATTGTTCACATCAAATTTGCTCTTTAAGATTAAAATCTTTTGTGCCTGTAGAAAACAGTTTAGAACAAATTTAGAGAGTATAATTCTTGTATACAAATTATCATTAATGTTATCATCAAAACATAGAGATATTACTAAGACACAATCTGTGCTCTTACAATCTCCCCCTTTTTGATGATGACAAAACATGAGCAATTTGTTCAATAAAAGTATGAATTAAAATTACTCCCCCTGAGATTAACAATCTCCCCCTGAAATGAATACTCTAATGGAATTAGATACTTCCCTTTCTGGTTGAGTACATTTCAGATTCAGAGCCTGATTACATTTCAGATTCAGAGCCTGATTAACATCCTGATTGAAGCCTGGTTGACATATGTTTGACTTCTAGAGTCAAAGCTTGATGCCATATTAAAGCTTGATGCCAGATGAACAACTTCAGAACACTTGGTTGTTTATCTTGCCATTTCCTGTCTTGAGTTATCTTTTAGATCATAGTACTCAAGGTTAGATATCAGAGTCTGGTCTACTCAGATTTAGCTATTTTTGATCAGGTTCTGAAAAGATAGCTCTCAGGAAAAACTTCAATGAAATTTGTCAGAGTCTGGTTAAATTCAAAGAATGTTAGTAACATGTCTGACTTAGTTCAGATAATTGCTTATAGATTTGAACAATCAGATTCTATTTTGTTTCTCCCCCTTTTTGTCATAATCAAAAAGAATTTTAAAAGACAGTAAAGATGCAGAAGAAACACATATCCAGATAAGCAAAAAGATCATTGTCATTAAGTCAAGAGAACAAAACATATCAGAAGACAATCAAAAACAAAGCAAAACATGAAAAACTTGTGCAAAACATCAAGTAGGTTTAGCAGATGAGGCTTGTTGAGAAGCAATGAGTTGCAGCAGTGCTGTAATCCTTTCTGAATTTTCATCATGCTTAGCCATCCAAGTTTTCATTTCTTCATTTGTTTTCTTTTGATCAACCATAAAATCCTTAAGTTCTTTGACATCCTTCTGAAGATCTGTAGATTCTGATATAGCAGATTTTGAAACAATAGATTCTGAAACAATCTTAGTAACATCAGGTGCAGGAATTTCTGGAGGTGGAGGAGCTTCTAGAAGAAGAATAGGAGGAGGGTTTCTCTTAATCCGTTTTTGATAAGCAGCAAGCCTTACTTTTGACAATCTAAGACATTGAGTCCTGATTTTCAAAGCCTCCCTATTCAGTCTGTAAAGATATTTCTTCCAAACAGCATTAGCAGCCTCTTTGTCCATAGTAGTCATGCAAACATCCATAATGTCAGCAAAGTCTGAGACATTATCCTTATCAAAATCTCTTAACAGAGTATAAACACTTGATCCCAATTCTGCTTCATCAGGGATTCTGGGTTGGGTTGGTTGTGTTTGTGGTGTTTGTTTAGAAGGTTGAGGTTGTGAAGATGGATGTTCAGATGTTTGTGGTTCAGATGTTTGAGGATTGATTTGTGGTTCAGATGATGGTTGGGTGGTTTGTGGTTCAGATGTTGGTTGTGGAGTGTTTTGGATTTCAAGAGGTTGTGGAGTGAGAGTTTGAGTTGGGGAATTTTGTGGAGAAGGTGGATGTTCAGATGTTGGAGATTTAAACAGTTGTTTCCAAACACTCTCAGAACGAGGTTGTTTGAGATCATTCAAGCATTCATTAATGTAACCAGATGATTCATCATCAGATGATGTATCAGAGTGGTTAGATTTTTCAGAAGTTGAAGATAAAATGATAGAACGGTTTAAAGGTGTGACATCTAATATCTCATTAGGATCAATGAGATTTTCAGGATGGTCAGAGTGTTCAGGGTGAACATCCTCTGGAATGGTAGATTCTGGGATAGTGTTTTGTGGTTGTGGTGTTGTTTGTTGAGTTTGTTTTGGATTTTCTGTTTGTATGTTTGTTGGTTGTGGTGTATGAGTCTCAGATGGTCTAGATCTTTTAAATATAAGGGGTGAGTCAGATGGTGTGGGGGTAGCAGAATGATGAACAGGATTAGAATCAGTGTTAAATACCTGTTTCAGAGTATCTCTAATTTCTTCAAAAGTTGCTGCAGGAGGATTTGGTTGAACCTTCTTCAGCTTCTTCCTTTTCTTCTTCTTTTCAGCATCTGAATGCTTCCTTTTCTTCTGATGACCTTCACTATCAGCTTTTCTCTTACGTCTTCTTTCCCTTGTCAAATCAGGAAGAACTTGGCCTTCCTTCTGCACAAGATTGGCAGGAATCTCAACACCATCTCTGATGCAGCGAGCAACATACTCAGCAATAAGTTCTCTAGGTTCATCTGAGGTGAATAAAGGAAAATCCTCAACAGGAATCCTTCTTCCCTTAACTTCTTCAGAGTTAGTTTTCCTTGGTTTCTCAGATAAATCTTCAACCAGTTTCATCCTTCTCAGAGTTAAACCATTTATTTCAGAGCCAATGATAAAATTCAGATCTTCTGTCAACCCAGCCTCTTGCAGATGCGCCACAAGTTGGTTTTCTATCAGAATATCTGAAATCAGCCTTCCCATAGGGATCCATGTTCTGACTTTTCCAGTTTTATCTCTGGCTGTTTCCCTTGTTTCCTTGACGTGAGACACCAGATGATTAAACAACAGATATGGAAGATCAATCTGAATGTTTTGGTGTAAACAATACATGAAGTAAAGTTGTTCAGCATTAACATAATCAGATGAGTTTGAAGAGGGTCTGTGAAAGATGGTGTTCATGAAAATCTTAGCCCATATCTTGTAAGTGGGTTTCAAGAACTTAACCTTCTTACAAGGTTCACCAGTAGTGCAGATTTCTTGACAAACATCTTTCAGGTCTTCACGCGCAGAAGACAGAGAGGTTACTCCATCAGTTGCCTTAAAACCTATGAGTTTCCTGATCAGATTTTCAGTGATAACAATCTTTTTCCCCAGCACAGAGGAGTGAATGAACTTTGGAGTAGCAAATGCATGGATCCAAAACTCCTTCACTAACTTTGGATATACAGGACCCATAAGCCTATCAAAGTAACCGTCCCAGCCTTGTGCTTTGATTGAAGAAATCAGATCAAACCCATTTTCAGCAAGATCTTCTAAATCCACGAAACTTTCACACAGCACTTCTAGTGAATCAACAGGAGTTAGGAGAGTGCGTACTGGTTCTATGACAGTGGTAGCATCTTTGGTAGTAACAGCTTTTGAAGTAGATGCCATTGTTGATGATGATGAAGAAGATGAAGGTTTCTGAGTTCTTTTAGGGTTTGCAAAGAGAGAGAACAACAAACAAAAACGCATATGTGTTTGAGAATGTGAAAAGTGTGAATGTGTTATGAGAGTGGTTTATATAGACAAATAAAACACGCATGGGAAACACAACAGACACACATAGGACACATACGCACGTTTGCATTAAATGAAAAGTAATCATTTTTAATTATGATATGACATTTGGGGGAAAATCAAGACAGATTGAGATTTTCAAAGCAATACCTTAAACGTCATAATCAGTAGGTGTACTCCATCTTTTCAGATTCTGAGTGACACGTGTTTGCTTGCATGTGATTCTGTAACTCTTAAGAAATGAAACGTTTTCAACTTTCAGATCCTCTGAGATGGTCAGTACAGAGTTTCACACAAAAAATAAATCACAGATAAAATAAACAAGCAAAACAGATGAAATACTTCAGAGTGTTAAACACTTAGCATCTGAGAAGTTGACTCTGAGAAATATTACTCTGGACAAAAATCCATACAAATATTTTTCAGAATAAACTTAAACCTATCTTCAGCAAGGGGTTTTGTGAAAATATCTGCCCATTGATGATCTGTATCAACAAAGGCTAAATTTATTACACCCTTCTGAACATAGTCTCTGATGAAATGATGTTTAATCTCTATATGTTTGGCCTTAGAGTGTAAAATTGGATTTTTGGATAAACATATAGCTGAAGTATTGTCACAGAAGATAGAAAGATTACTCTCATAGATTTGATAATCTTCTAGTTGACTCTTCATCCAGAGCATCTGAGTGGAACATCCAGCAGCAGCAATGTATTCTGCCTCTGTGGTTGATAGTGCAATTGTTGGTTGCTTCTTGCTGTACCACGAGATCAGATGACTTCCAAGAAACTGACAGCTTCCAGAAGTACTTTTGCGCTCAACTCTATCTCCAGCATAGTCAGCATCACAGAATCCAACTAGTGAATATTTGTCAGATCTTCTGTAACACAAACCAACATTAGCAGTACCTTTCAGATACCTTAGAATCCTCTTAACAGCAGTTAAGTGTGATTCTCTAGGATCTGATTGGAATCTAGCACATAAACAAACACTAAACAGAATGTCTGGTCTAGAAGCAGTCAAATAAAGAAGAGATCCTATCATACCTCTGTAGAGTTTCTGATCTACCTTCTTACTTACCTCTTCCTTACCTAGAGTGCTTGTAGGATGCATTGGTGTCTTTGCCATTTTGCTATCCAGCATGTTAAACTTCTTCAGAAGCTCTTTAACATACTTGGTCTGATGTATGTAGGTGCACTCTGGAGTCTGATTTACTTGGATTCCCAGAAAGAATCTCAGTTCTCCCATCATGCTCATCTCAAATTCTTCCTGCATACATTTAGCAAACTCCTTTCCAAGCATAATATTTGTTGATCCAAAAATAATATCATCTACATAAATTTGACAAATCAACAAATCTTTCTTAATGGTTTTACAAAATAGTGTGGTATCCACTTTTCCTCTGATGAAATTTTTCTTCAGAAGAAAATTACTCAACCTCTCATACCAAGCTCTGGGAGCTTGTTTTAGTCCATAAAGAGATTTTTTCAGTTTGTAAACATGATCTGGAAAATTTTCATTTTCAAAACCAGGAGGTTGGTGGACATACACTTCCTCTTCTATAATTCCATTAAGAAAAGCACTTTTAACATCCATCTGATAAAGAGTGATGTTATGTTGTGCAGCAAATGAAATAAGCAAGCGTATAGACTCTAACCTTGCAACAGGAGCATATGTTTCTGTGTAGTCTATGCCTTCTTGTTGACTGTAGCCTTGAGCAACCAGTCTTGCTTTGTTCCTTTCAACTTCTCCTTTTTCATTAAGTTTATTTCTGAAAACCCATTTTGTTCCAATGACATTGAAACCTTTAGGTCTTGGAACCAGATCCCAGACTTCATTCCTTGTGAATTGATTCAGCTCCTCTTGCATAGCTAAAATCCATTCATTATCTTCCAGAGCCTCATCAACAGATGTTGGTTCTATAATTGACACTAAGCCACAGAAGGAAGATTCAGAAGTTCTGAGAAATGCTCTTGTCCTTATTGGATCATCTTTCTTTCCAATTATCACATCCTCTGGATGAGAAGCTTTCATTCTGGAAGAAGATCCTCTGACTGTTGGTCTTTCAGAAATATGCAGATTGTCAAGTTGGGAAGTTAGAGGTGTAGCATCTGGGTTTGCTTCAGAGTCTTTGTCTTCAGTCTTGTCTGCCTCTGAGCCTTCAGAGTCTGTGAGAATAACTTCTCTATCTGCAGAACTTTCAACTTGCTTTGGCTTTTCAGAGCCAAGCTTATCATCAAATCTAACATGAATAGATTCTTCCACAATCTGTGTTTCAGTATTGAATACTCTGTAGCCTTTAGAGCGTTCAGAATAACCAAGCATGAAACACTTCTGTGCTTTGGAATCAAACTTGTTCAGATGATCTTTAGTGTTAAGCACATAACAAATACATCCAAATGGATGAAAATAAGCAATGTTGGGCTTTCTGTTTCTCCACAATTCATAGGGAGTATTTTCCAGAAGAGGTCTTACAGACACTCTGTTCTGAATATAACATGCTGTATTTATTGCTTTTGCCCAAAAGTATTTTGCCAGATTTGTCTCGTTGATCATGGTTCTGGCCATTTCTTGCAATGTTCTATTTTTCCTCTCTACAACTCCATTTTGTTGTGGAGTTCTAGGACAGGAGAAATCATGTGCAATTCCTTTTTCAGAAAAATATTTTTCAAAATATTTGTTTTCAAATTCACCACCATGATCACTTCTGACTTTAATAATTTTGCATTCTTTTTCAGTCTGGACTTGATTGCAGAAGTCAATGAACACAGAATGAGACTCATCCTTGTGTTTTAGAAACTTTACCCATGTCCATCTGCTGTAGTCATCTACAATGACTAACCCATACTTCTTGCCTCTGATGGATGCAGTTTTCACTGGTCCAAACAGATCAATATGAAGTAATTCCAATGGTCTAGAAGTGGAAACAACATTTTTTGGTTTAAAATGGGATTTTGAAAATTTACCCTTTTGACATGCGCCACACAGAGCATCTGAATTGAACTTCAGATTAGGGAGTCCTCTGACCAGATTGAGTTTATTAATCTGAGATATACGTCTCATATTAATATGTCCCAATCTTCTATGCCAGACCCATTGCTCATCATTCACAGATAAAAGGCATTTTACATTTTGAACTTTAAGTTCTGAAAGGTTAATTTTGTAAATGTTGTTTTTCCTCTTTCCACTGAATAGGATAGAACCATTCTTTTGACATACAGCTTTGCAACATTTTTGATTAAAGATGATATCATAACCATTGTCACTTAATTGACTTATGGACAATAGATTATGTTTCAATCCTTCAACTAACAGAACATTAGAAATAGAGGGTAGGTTACCATTACCTATTGTACCAGAGCCAATGATCTTGCCCTTCTGGTTCCCTCCAAATTTCACGTCCCCTCCAGATCTAAGTTCCAGGCTTTGGAACATAGACCTTTCGCCCGTCATATGTCGTGAGCATCCAGAGTCCAGGTACCATGATTGGTGTCTGGATTTTGCTGCTAAGAACATCTGCAACAGGTATTATTTGACTTTTAGGTACCCAGATCTTCTTGGGTCCTTTAGGGTTAGATGTTCTGTGGTTTTGCCTAAACTTCTGTTTTTCAACATAGTGTTTATTCTGGCTAGCCCTTGGCTTAAACACATAAGTACTCTTTTCAGAGCTTGTATGTTTAATATCATTCAGATGACCAAACTTAAAATGAGAATACAGAGGAGTCTTCTTGATGAAGAGTTTATCAACAGACTTTGGATTGCTTCCAGAGGAGGATTCACATCCAATGCCTCTTCTGTTGTTCCCACTAACACCATAGATCATAGAAGCCATTTTGCTTCTGTCTATGCTTTTAGTGAGGAATCTTTTAAAACTGGAGTCATATTTTTCTAAAATATTTTCACTTGACTCTGTTTCAGTATCAGATTCTTGTTGAGTTGTTTCTAAATCATTTTTGAGTTTTAAATTTATTTCTTTCTGCTCAACGAGTTCTGTTCTCAGAAGATCAATCTCAGATTCAAGATTGCTTTTCAGCTTCTTGTATTTGAGTTTAATCTTGCTGTAGCTTTCCAACATGTCAGATAAACTTTCAACCAGTTCAGCTCTGGAGAGTTCAGAAAATACCTCTTCAGAGTCAGAGTCTGATTCTGACTCAGATTCAGATGATGACGTTCCTTCATCTTGATCATTTGTGTTGGCCATCAGTGCAACATTTGCACATTCTTCCTCAGATTCAGAAGATGATTCAGATTCATCTGAGTCATCCCATGTAGCCATCAGAACCTTTTTCTTTTTATCAAACTTCCTTTTGGGTTTTTCCTTTTGAAGTTTGGGACATTCACTCTTGTAGTGTCTAGGTTCTTTACATTCAAAGCAAGTGACCTCTTTCTTGCCAGATCTTCTGTGTCCAGAAGATTCTTTCTTTTGATCAGATCTTCTGAAGTTGTTGAACTTCTTCCCTTTGTGCTTCCAGAGTTTGTTGATCCTTCTGGACAGCATAGATAGTTCATCTTCTTCTTCAGAAGAAGATTCCTCAGAGCTTTCTTCATTAACCTGCAAAGCTTTAACAGATTTGTTAGATTTAAAAGCTAAGGATTTACCTTTATCTTTCTTCTGGGGTTCATCTTCCTCCAGCTCAATCTCATGACTTCTCAAAGAACTGATGAGTTCTTCTAATGAGATTTTGTTCAGATCCTTGGCCAGCTTCAATGCAGTCACCATAGGTCTCCATCTGGTAGGAAGACTTCTGATGATCTTCTTGACATGATCAGATGTTGAGTAGCCCTTGTCCAGAACTTTCAACCCAGCTGTTAGAATCTGAAATCTGGAAAACATAGTCTCAATGTTCTCAGATTCTTCCATTTTGAACGCTTCATACTTCTGTATCAGCGCCAGAGCCTTTGTTTCTTTCACCTGAGAGTTTCCCTCATGAGTCATTTTGAGAGACTCAAACATATCATGAGCAGTTTCTCTGTTGGTAATCTTCTCATACTCTGTATGAGATATTGCATTAAGAAGTATGGTTCTGGCTTTGTGATGATTCTTGAATTCTTTCTTCTGCTCCTCAGTCATTGATTTTCTATCAATCTTTTTGCCATCCTTAGTAGGATGTTCATACCCATCAATGACTAAATCCCAGAGATCAGCATCATACCCCAAGAAAAAACTTTCAAGTCTATCTTTCCAATAATCAAATTTTTCTCCATCAAACATTGGAGGTTTGGTGCTGATTCTGTCTCCTTCATATTTGTTGCTTGATGTAGGAATATCACCCATATTAGCAACCAAATAAATAACAGAGTATTCTTCTCACTGGATCTTTATCTGTCACGGTTAAGTGAATGCACACTCAGAACCAGGCTCTGATACCAACTGAAGGTGAGAAAATACTTAGAAGGGGGGGTTGAATAAGTATGACAGAAAATAATCAAAGATAAAAACTCAAGTATTTTTATCCTGGTTCGTTGAACTCAACTACTCCAGTCCACCCTTTTCAAGAGTGATTTGCCTTTCTCAACAAGGACTTAATCCACTATTCAAATCAACTGATTACAAATAGCAACACCTAAGAACAACTGTTCTTAGTCTTCTCAAGAGCTACTGATCTAACCTAGATCCTCTTAAGGAAAACTTCCTTTACAAATTAATGTAATACAATGAAAGAGTAATAAAATGCTTCTATGAAAGCTATAAACACAACTGTGTTATTTCTCTAAGTTTAGAACAATGTATGAACAACAAAGAATATGAGAGCTTGAGAGTTTTTCGCGTGAGAGAAGATTTTCAATATTCGTCTTAATTCGTCACTTGAAGAATGAGCTATGATATCCTTTATATAGCCACTTGAATATTGGAGAGAATATTTTACCGTTGGAGAAGATATTTCCAATATCAAATAGTACTGTCCTTTGTACTATTGCAGCAGAGAGACGGCGCACAAAATGTGGGTGTAGCAATTGTCTGCTGAGCTGTGATTATACCATATATGGAATGTACCAGAGGAATAATATTCTTGCAGAGAATTTTGTCTATCCCAATTAAGGAAAGATTTGCTGGCATATTCCAACGGATATATTAAAATAATCTTCTTCAAATAATTCTTCAGATAGTTCAGATCAACAATCAATATCAGAGTCTTCAGTCTTCAGAATCTTCTGGAAACTTCAGAGCCTAAGATGTTCTTCAGATGTTGATGAATCAGAGTCTGGTGCAGCTGTGTGCTTGAAGCGTAACATGCTCTTAGATCAGAGTCTTCACTCAGATCAGAGTCTTCTCTCATTCAGAGTCTCTTCACTCAGAGTCTTCTTTCATTCAGATTCTTGATAATATATGCAGCGTGTTGTATCTTCAGAATCTTGATAACTGAGCTCTTATACTTCAGATTCTTCTAATCTTCAGATGCTCTTGAGCCATTCAGAATTTATTGTTCACATCAAATTTGCTCTTTAAGATTAAAATCTTTTGTGCCTGTAGAAAACAGTTTAGAACAAATTTAGAGAGTATAATTCTTGTATACAAATTATCATTAATGTTATCATCAAAACATAGAGATATTACTAAGACACAATCTGTGCTCTTACAAGGAAACGATCGGAAAAAACCTGACGAAAAGGTATAAGACAAGGTCATCGCAACCATTGTCTGGATTCGGGAGTCGGTTACGCAAGGGGAAGGTATTAGCATCCCTCACGTCCATCGTACTCGATGTGATCACGCTTGTTGGTTTGTCTAACGGGTGAAAAACAATCTATCTACGACTTCTAAATCTAAATGGAAAGAAACTGACTCAATAGAGCATCGCGCTCTATGCCTACGTATTCCCTCGTGCAATGGGAAAGTCAGAGTCAACGTAGTTTGGGAAACTACAGGGGGAGATTGCTCGCCGAGATATTGCATCTCGTGCCTACGTACTTTCACACGACGTAAAAGATCAGAGCAAACGTAGTTCGGGCTAACTACGGGTAACCGGGGTGTTCTCGATCACACAGGTGTGAGAGAAAGGATTGACGATACTAGCATACGTATTCTAGTAGTTAGGTGTATGCTGCTCGCTAGTCGGAGACTTAAGCGTTACCTGTTTGCGGTAGAACGGACGTAGTTTGTCGTTGGTTTAAAGGTATGGGAACCTACGAGTTCTAGAACTACGGTCTGGTCTCAATTGCGCTCGGGCAAGAGAAAGGGAAGATTATTCGTTAGCGGGAAAGTCTCGATCGCACGGCAGCGAGAGAACCTAGAAGTTAGTTGTTAGTGTCCTCGCTAGGATATCGCATCATATGCCTACATATTCTCGTCTGGTACGAGAAATCAGAGCGGCTGTAGTTTGGCCAACTACAGGAAAAGGGAAAAAGGGAGCTCGCTAGGATCATCGCAATCCTATGCCTACGTACTCTCGTCTGGTACGAGAGATCAGAGCAAACGTAGTTCGGCGAACTACAGAAAACAAGTCTCGATTGCACAGGGGCAAGAGAAGGGGTCTCAATCGCCTGAATGCGAGAGAAGAGGGTTTCGATCGCGCGGAGCGAGAACAAAGAGGAAGCAGGCCTAACACGCCTAAACAGGAAGGAACTCGAGACACACGCGTAAGAACCTAAGGTGTAGGAGCGAGTGCGTCGTATATCACCCAAAGGGTGCTACACTAGACACTCTAAACGATTGAGAGGAAATCCCTCAACCACCATTTCCTACGTATCTAACGCTACAGCTCACAACGCTCGACGGTTGCACGAAAACTTGAATAAGAAAGATGTTATCGACCGAAGCGGCTCCGTTGGCCCTCGACATGTGCGCAAGCTCCATTCCAATCTTCTCCTCTCTAGATCCTTGATGATGACGTTTCGAATCAGAACCAATGTAACGCTAAACCGTCATGATTTGACTTATACGATAAATCAAACTCTAAGAGGCAGTGTATTGATATCCGTGTCAAAGACAAGATAGGGAAATGATATCGAAAATCATTCTCCAATTGAATCATGTCACATGGCCTGCACAAAATAAAATCAAATTAAAAATCAGATGAAAGAAGGGAAATGAGGAGAGAAATCCAATAACAAACGGAAATAACATTCTACTCCTAAAATTGAAAATAAATTCCTATAGAAAACTTTCTAAAGAAATTATAAGGAAATTGCATAGGGAAAACAAAATGGAAATTCTATCCTATGCACAATATTCTATAATTTTCTATAAAGAAAGTTGAATGTAAAATCTATATAAACTCTATACTAAAAGAAAAATAGAAAAGAATTATAAATTCTAGAATATAAAATCTATATACGTAATATGTAATAATATTCTAAGAAAAATAAATTATAATCCCTAAAAGAAAACAGAAAATAAAACTACAAGCTATTACAAGCAAATATCCAATACAAGCAAAAAATTAGAAAATAAAGGGAAGAGGGTACAACCTGAATAGGGGTGTAGCCTGAAAAAAAACACAATTGGGCCCAGCCCACAATACAACAGCCAAACACAACAAAAAAATAAATAAAGGGGGGCGCGTATGGAAAAACGAAGGTGCAGTCAGGAAAAAACATTGTTGTTGGGCCCTAAGCCCATCCGTGACAAAAAACAGCAAGGAGAGGGGGTGTCCAAGGAAAATGAAGGGTGTAAGGTCCAAAAACTGAAATTGGGCCCTAAGGCCCACGAACCACCAAGACCTCCTCGCCTCTCTCACTTCTCTCTGTCCAAAAAAACCCTAGAACCTTCTTATTCAATCTTGCCGCCGCTGACCATCTTTTCCTCGCTGTCTCAACCTCCGCCTCTTCGATCCCAACTTCCTTGCTTCTTTCTCCCTAAACTCTCAAATCAAACTCACAAATCCCACTCCCCAGTCCTCACGCCTTCATTCTTCAACTTCCTCCGTTCAACCTTTCCTCTAGTTCAAACAAACAGATGTATTCGTTGAAGATCCGAAGAAACTCTTACGAAGATGACTGAAGGAATGATGATCTGGAGAGGCATGTTGGATGCAAAGGAGCTCGTTCGAAGATTCAACGAAGATCTCGACGAAGATCTTGACAAAGATCTGATGAATGATTCGTGAAGTTAAGATAGACCTGAAAAACGATGGAGATACGAAGTTGGATCCAGATCTGGATGAATTTCTGTTGAACTTCTGGGGAGATCTTGATGAAGATCTTGAAGATCTGGACGGATTTTGGAAGAACGGATGAACACGGTGGAGTTTCTTGAAGGTTGATAAACTTGGATCAAAGATCTGGAAACGGAGTTATGGCGTTGGTGAAGATCTTTGAAAGAATTTGATGGAGGTTGACGATCATGGTGATGAACTGATGAACGTTCATGAAGAAGTTTTGATGAATGAATGGTGGAGATCGTGAAGTTTCTGATGAATCTGGTTCTTGAGGATGATGAAGACAAAACGGTTATGGTGATGAACGAATGATGAAGCGATAACAGAATCTTGAAGTCGCCGGAAAAAAGTTGTTGGAGGTTGTTAAAGTTTGTTGAAGATCTGGGGAAAATCTAGAAAACTGGGATGAAGGTTGATGAATCCAGATGAATTTTCCGATGACAGTTATGGAAGTTCCAGTGACAGTTGCGGTGAGATTTGGCCGTGGATGATTTTGCCGTTGTGTTTTCCGGCGGTTCGCATGTACTCCGGCGGTGAGGGATGAGGTGGGAGATACGTGGAAGCCATGCAGAGAGGGAGAGTGAGGTGTGGGACGCGTGGCAGCGTGAAGGTGTGTGGTGTCAGCGTGTGGCAGTGAGAAGGACGCGTGGAAGAGTGAGGTGGCGCTCATGCAGGTAGTGAGGTGGCAGAGAGAGATAGGGACGTGTGGCTTACCTTTATAGCGACATGTGGCGTGCAATTGGACTTGCAATAATGGGCTTGGGACTTGGACACCTGACCCACAAAGGCTGATTCAATTAAAGACTTAATTGACTGAAATTAAATTCAATTAATGATGATGATTAAGCTAATTAACTAGGTTAATGGCTAAAGAATGAATTAATGCTAAAATGAAAATGATTAAAATCTGACTAAGCTAATCAAAGCTAATTAATCCTAATTAATTTGATTAAAATCCAATTAACACCTAAGAATTAATTCTAAAAAGAAATTAAATCTATTAAATTCTAAAACAATTTAATTAATACCAAAACAAGAATTAAAACTATTAATTTCTAAAACAAATCAAATAATATCTAGAAAAGAATAAAATCTATTAATTTCTAAACCAAATTAAATCTAAAAGAGAATTTAAAATCTAGAAAATAAACCTATTAATTTTTAAAAGAAATTAAATCTAGAAAAGAATGTAAAATCTAGAAAATTCTAAAACACATCAATTATTCTAAAAAAAGAATTAACATCTATTAATTCTAAAACAAAACTATTATTCTAAAAGAGAATTAAGTCTAGAAAAGAAATAAACCTATTAATTTCTAAACCAAATTGAATCTAAAAAAGAATTAAACCTATCAAACTAGAAAAAAACTATTAATATCTAGAAATAAAATCCTAAAAATTATTCTAGGAAAAACAATTAACTTCTAAAAACTATATTAAAAAATCTATTTAATATTCTAGAAAAACAATTAACCTATTTAAAATCTATTTTCTAAAGTCAGAAATTAAGGAAAACAGTCTAGAAAATGCAATGAAAAACAATTAAATCAATTAAAAAGAATGTGAGAATATAGCGAAATAAACGGTAAAAATCGGACACCGAAATATCCTCAAAAACAACAACAAACGCTGAAAACACCGGAAAGAGCACCGCTCCCAAAATAAATCTCTGTACTCGAAACGGTTTGAGATGCCTGAAACTTGAGAAGAGGGCTGTAATCTCGATAAAGTCAGACTGGCTAACTAAATGCGCAGAATGCGGTAGGTGGATGCAAAATGCAAAATGAATAGAAACATAAGCCAAATGCAATAATTGGTTGGTCAAATTTTGGGGTGCAACAGCTTCCCCTATTCAAACGGCTTGGACCTGAAGGGTTGAAGAGCGAACGACTTTCAAACATTCAAAGGTAAAAGACGATTGAATACCAAAGAACCCGAAAATTTGCCAACCTGCAGAAATAAACTGCAAATAACTGCTTGGGGAACAAATATCCAGAAAACTGAATCCAGTTGTCACGACAACGAACTGATCAATCATCTGACAAAGAACCTGACTTTACCATCAACCACCTGTGTGACGCCACAGGCGTTGAATCAACACACTAGATCAGCAACAATCAAACTTCAAATATACGTCACAATAAGCGGGCATCGAGCCATGAGACCACATCAAGATACCATCCTTGACTTTCTATCTCTGAAGGGATGAACAAAGCACCACGTAAAGCGCGAACTTGACATCTTTTTCCGAAGAAACAGGCGAAGCACTAAATAAAAGGACTAATCTGGCATCCGAAGACTTGAACGAACAACTCCACGGGACCAACTCCGTCAACACGGGTAACAACTCTGTCAACACATGTAACAACTCCGTCAACACGGGTAACATCTCCGTCAACACGGGTAACATCTCCGTCAACACAGGTAATAACTCCAAAGGTTGGATCAACATGCACTTGATCCTCTCACGTCGTCTAACGATAGACAGGAAGAGAAATATACTCACATCGTCTAAAGATAGACGGACAGACACCATCCCGAATGCTCACATTGTCTAATGATAGACAGGAAGAAAAACAATCTGAATCTCGCATCGTCTAATGATAGACGAGAGGAAAACCAATCCAAATCTCGCATCATCTAATGATAGACGAGAAGAAAACCAATCCAAATCTCGCATCGTCTAATGATATACGAGAGGAAAATCATAGCCAAATCTCGCATCGTCTAATGATAGACGAGAGGAAAACCAATCCAAATCTTGCATCGTCTAATGATAGACGAGAGGAAAATCATATTCAAATCTTGCATCGTCTAATGATAGACGAGAGGAAAATCATAGCCAAATATCGCATCGTCTAATGATAGACGAGAGGAACATCCAATCCAAATCTCGCATTATCTAATGATAGACGAGAGGAAAATCATAGCCAAATCTTGCATCGTCTAATGATAGACGAGAGGAACAATATAGACCACGTCAATGAACCTCAAAACCACCCCTCAAATTTCATAATCCTTCCGTCCATAGGAGTTGATGGAAAGAACAATATCCTCAAAGGGGCCACATTATCAATAAGGATTGGCAGGAAGAAAACCACCTCCAAAGAGCCATGTCATCAATAAGAATCAACAACTAGGAAAATCGAACATTCTTCAAAGAGCCTCGACGTCAATAAGAATCAACGGTTAGGAAAAACCCCTCTTGAAATGTCATCTCATCCAATAAACAGAAAGAAAACCATATCTGAAAGATCTCCTTGAAACCTCACATCGTCTAAAGCTAGACGGAGAGAAACACCATACCCAAACTTACAACGTCTAAAGATAGACAGAGAGAACACCATCAAACTCACAACGTCTAAAGATAGAAAGAGAAAACGCCTGTTGGGGAAATACATCATCAATAGGAACTGACGGGAAGAAAACCTGCTCGGAGGTACACGTCGTCAATTGGAATTGACGGAAAGAAAAGTCTGCCGTCATCAGATGATTGATGAACAAAGCATAACCGTCGTATGATCTGAAAATCAAATAACCCAAAGAGCTGTCTGAACAAAGCTACTGGATAAATACCCCTGAACCAATTGCAGAGTGATTCACGTTGCCACGGAAGGCTAATAGAAAAACTGGCTTATGCTTCGCATGCATATGCGTATGTTTGAATTTTTCTATGGCGTAATGCTCCATATAAGATGGAATGTTACACATTTGACGATGAAATGCAAATATGATACAAATATGATTATATATGCAAGATGCAAATGCAGGCTCGGACTACTGGAGAAAGCTGGATATAATAGAACCGCTTCAGCAAAATAAATGCTGAAGACGAAGCCACCTCCACTGGGGATAACCGGGTATCACAGAATTATTCCAGCAAAATAAATGCTGGAAAGGTGAACCGACTCCGTTGGGGGTAACCAAATGTGCTAAGTATGACTGGACTTCCCTGGGGATAGCTTACCCGTGCCAATGAAAATTGGACTTTTGCTGGGGAAAACAGATGGAGTCTTCCTGCGTATTAATGAAGAATGGATTCTGAGACTGACGCGCCAACACGAATTGGGCCTCACGACGATTGACAATGGATTGGGCTTTAGGAATGGTGCGCCAATAAGGATTGGGCTTCCTGACGATTGCCAACATGGACTGGGCTTTAGGCTATCCGTGATGGGTCAAGTACGACTGACGCTGGAAAACATCCTATCTGAATTCACGGTTTCTGGTTGAAGGGTCAAGGGATAATAACATGACTTCCCAACATTCGTCTCACACTTGAAGATTGGATGAACCCACTTGAGTAGCTTTGAGTAGCTCTGATGACACGGAGAGGAACAATTCCTTCGCTTCTAATATGCCCCAGTCTGTGGGATCTCTGTGGGGATATTCCTTGAATGGAAATCTGAAAATCTGTGCCCTGATGGTCTGACATGAACTGCCCCCAGCACTCTGAACCTCGGAGAAATGCTTCGGATTAAATGCCCCTCGGGCAAGAAACAACTTCTGCGCTTTTCTTAGAGTGCCCTGCCCCTGTCTGCAACGACTTTGCCCCTGATTGGCTGATCTGTAGGGAAATACCTCTGATTATCCTCGAGAGATTCACGGAATCTCGACCTGAGTGCTTCAGATTAGCTGACTTCAGATGGCTGACATCACTAGGGATTACTTGATATAGCTTGCCCCGGTTCACGGAGTATTCAGGCGTTCTGCATTCTATCCTGATCAGACTTTCCGCAGTAGGAAACTTTCCTGCTATCAAGCGCTTACTTGCAAGTAAAACAAGTTGTTCTGCATAAAAGATATATTAATGCAACGCATATGACAGTTTTGACATCCAATCTGTTCACTGGAAAAGGAAAAAAAACCGTTTATGGAATATAATGCACAAATCGTTTATCAGAATATCAACATCAGTACCAACATGGTAAGAAGAATCCTTTTAGGAGTTAGTTTCAACGCGATCTTTATCGAAATATGCCTTCGAAACAAACCTGCTTCAATTAGGACTTTTTCCGGTTGTAACGTGGTCAGGTTCACGGTTTCGAAGGAAAGGATAAAGGCTCAAAATTTATTTTAACCCACCCGTTCACCTTGATGTTCTCCAATCCTACGTTTAGCTAATTCGACCTTAGCGCTCACTTCTCATAGGTTGAAAGATAGGAGTGATAGTTCGAGAAACCATGAGTTTTGGAGTGACAACCACTCACTTTTCGTCTTTGCCACTTGGGGTCACACGACTCGTATTTCGTTTGAGGGTTTTTCTTTTGTAATCCTTTTCATTTTTTCAGTTTTTCGCTTTCCCTAATTTTTGCCTGGACTGACTCTTTTGAGCTTCTTTAGATTATTAAGTCCAGCGGGATGCCCTCATTTTTGCCTAAGTCATTTGTTTTCAAGTTTTGACTTAGCGGGCTTTTGATTCTTTTTGCCTCTTTTTTTTGAACAAGTCGTGTGACACTGGTTGTCTGACTCTTTGGGGAATACTGTGACTGTTTCACTCCTGACGCTTAACCACTGTGGTTTTTTAGGCACGACCTCTAGAGGTGTGATTGATCCTCGAACGGACACTTCTTTCTGCAATTTGGACGCTCTACCAAATCAGCTAACACCTACCCTGCCCGGGTTAAGATTGAGGGTTTTTTCGTTTTCCGAAAGAAACTCCTACTACTAGGCTCAAAGGGGTTGACAAGGGATTATCTTCCTTATAACTCCGGTGTTTAGGGATTTGAAACAATGCATGTATATCATCAGCAGGTTTTATTTTCAAAAGCATACATTCGGAAGCTCGCGCGTCTTTTAAACTTCGTCATCCTCCCCGGATTCCGCTTAACCAAGCGTTGGATATCTGTAAAAACAATGAGTGAACACGAATGGATTAAATAAAAAACATGCATATTCATTTCATTATCAATATCAATTGAAAACAATACAAGTTTTACGAATGTAATTTGCACTTTAACAGAAAAGAAACTACAAATGCAAAGGAATGACATGATAAAACTAAGATTGCCAGCTTCTGGGAACCGGGCTTTCGCATATGACTCGCTGCTGAACCAGCCCTCTTCAAAGTTGCTTACTGAAACCAATTTGCTCAAAACGGAAACCGAGTGAACTGTCTCTCTGACTTCATTGGGTTTTGCCTAGCATGCAAGTTTGACCGATAACGGTAAGGCTGCTAACTCTGGAGAGGAGCTGGTGTCTGTTGCAAAAACTGGCCAGATTGTTGACCTTGAACAGTTGAAACACTCGGAGATTGAGTCTGAATTATCAGGGACTCCTTTTGTTCAGGTGCTTTCATCCTCAAACTTGGTCTAGGCACATGCAACAACTGAGGACATGGGGATTCTGACACCATTGATTGCAGGATATACTCCTGACCTACTGCAGCTTCAGGAACATCCATCATCTTGGCAACAGCTGGAAAAGGACCATCAGGTACAGTTACGCCGCTCGGCGTGAATTCAATAGCTTTTGAGTCAATCAGATCTTGAACCTTGTGCTTAAAAGCATGACAATTCTCAATGCTATGCCCCAGTGCCCCAGAGTGGAAGTCGCAACGGGCATTCATATCAGAACCTAATGGTAGCTTACCCTTAGGGGGATCCAAAATCCGAAGTTCGACCAACCGAAGATGAAGCAAAACTTGCAACAACTGAGCGTACGTTATTGGGATCTGGTCGTAAACTCTGCCAACTGATTTTACCTTCTGAGCGTACCCCCCTAGTCACATGGTTATCCCGAGAAGCAATGCGTTAGAGAGCAAAATTCAAGGATCTTTGTCGTCCATGAGACATCTGAGGCTTATCAACCCTTGGCACAGGTTGCACAGGCACAGGTTCCACAGGCACAAGTGGAACAAGCATCTTCGATGCGGCTTCAGGTAGCTGATCACCTTCTTTCCTAAGCACATTCTTGATTACTTCCATGATCAAGCCCACCTGGGTCTTCAGCTGATTGTTTTCCTCATTGAGTGTCTTCTGATCCAGACGCAACTTTTGCATTTCCATCATAATCTGCCCCAGCTGGCCTCAGACTTCAATCAATTCAGCCTGATTCTGCTCTGCTGAGTTCATGATCCTTCCAGAAACTAACTCAAGTCCAATGCGAATGTCGGGAAATTAACTACGAGTTGGACAAAAGACGGGTAAGCTTTCTGTTTCGGCCGAGGATGGACATGCAAGCATGAGATGCACATGAAATGCAATGCAAGATGCTAATGCAGCAAACACGGGATCACAACCCCCACAAAGCTCTGAATACTGCTACGCTGCTGACGGGATAAGTTTGCTCTGACGAGAGAAAACCAAAATACCGGGTTGGCTGGAAGTCAAGTTTCCTGCAAAAACCCTCCCACTCACGGGTATGGACCTAAACTGACACAGGTATGGCATCCTATGCGTTCATCAGCGTCACAGACTTTCAAGAAATGATGATACGATACCCAGGAAGGTGTGGCGTCATCATCTCTTGAAGCGGCCTCACTTAGCTGAATCCCAAATGATCGGCCCCCAGAGTCGACAACCCTCCAAACCAACAACCCCTCAAGCCCAAAGGGCTGGAAAAGAAGTCAACCGGGAGAATCTCGTCTGAGCGTGAATTTTGTGAGACACTAGTACATGCAAAACATGCACGCGCCCACTACTTTCCACAACTAATGCTAGGTACACTTAAGCCTGGGTCTGGCTTATCACTCATCAGAGCTCCCCTCCCACAACCGCACAATAGCAACAGATAATAATATAGTGCAGGAAATGTAAATACATCAGCATACAAAATACAGCACAAAATAAACACCCACAGACAAGCAAACAAGCACTATGATTGACTCTCGTAGGGACGTTGGATCCCCAGATTGACTCGCACAAGGGACGTTGGATCCCTAGGAAACCATCGCGGTCCCCAGCTGTCGCTACCGCGAAAATAAGGTGCCGGCAAAACAGAAGATTCGTAACCTTTCGTTATTTATCCCACAAAAAGGGAAAGGAAACGATCGGGAAAAACTTGAAGAAAAGGTATAAGACAAGGTCATCGCAACCATTGTCTGGATTCGGGAGTCGGTTACGCAAGGGGAAGGTATTAGCACCCCTCACGTCCATCGTACTCGATGTGATCCATGCTCGTTGGTTTGTCTAACGGGTGAAAAACAATCTATCTACGACTTCTAAATCTAAACGGAAAGAAACTGACTCGATAGAGCATCGCGCTCTATGCCTACGTATTCTCTCGTGCAATGGGAAAGTCAGAGTCAACGTAGTTCGGGAAACTACGGGGGGAGATTGCTCGCCGAGATATCGTATCTCGTGCCTACGTACTTTCACACAACGTAAAAGATCAGAGCAAACATAGTTCGGGCTAACTACGGGTAACCAGGGTGTTCTCGATCATACAGGTGTAAGAGAAAGGATTGACGATACTAGCGTACGCATTCTAGTAGTTAGGTGTATGTTGCTCGCTAGTCAGAGACTTAGGCGTTACCTGTTTGCGGTAGAACGAACGTAGTATGTCGTTGGTTTAAAGGTATGGGAACCTACGGGTTCTAGAACTACGGTCTGGTCTCAATTGCGCTCGGGCAAGAGAAAGGGAAGATTAGTCGTTAGCGGGAAAGTCTCGATCACACGGCAGCGAGAGAACCGAGAAGTTAGTTGTTAGTGTGCTCGCTAGGATATCGCATCATATGCCTACATATTCTCGTCTGGTACGAGAAATCAGAGCGGCTGTAGTTTGGCTAACTATAGGAAAAGGGAAAAAGGGAGCTCGCTAGGATCATCGCAATCCTCTGCCTACGTACTCTCGTCTGGTACAAGAGATCAGAGCAAACGTAGTTCGGCGAACTACAGAAAACAAGTCTCGATTGCACAGGGGCAAGAGAAGGGGTCTCAATCGCCTGAATGCGAGAGAAGAGAGTTTTGATCGCGCGGGGCGAGAACAAAGAGGAAGCAGGCCTAACACGCCTAAACGAGAAGGAACTCGGGATACACACGCAAGAACCTAAGGCGTAGGAGCGAGTGCGTCGTATATCACCCAAAGGGTGCTACACTAGATACTCTAGACGATTGAGAGGAAACCCCTCAACCACCATTTCCTACGTATCTAACGCTACAGCTCACAACGCTCGACGGTTGCACAAAAACTTGAATAAGAAATATGTTATCGACCGAAGCGGCTCCGTTGGCCCTCGACATGTGCGCAAGCTCCATTCCAATCTTCTCCTCTCTGGATCCTTGATGATGATGTTTCGAATCAGAACCAATGTAACGCTAAACCGTCATGATTTGACTTATACGATAAATCAAACTCTAAGAGGCAGCGTATTGATATCCGTGTCAAAGACAAGATAGAGAAATGATATCGAAAATCATTCTCCAATTGAATCATGTCACACGGCCAACACAGAATAAAATCAAAGTAAAAATCAGATGAAAGAAGGGAAATGAGGAGAGAAATCCAATAACAAACGGAAATAACATTCTACTCCTAAAATTGAAAATAAATTCCTATAGAAAACTTTCTAAAGAAATTATAAGGAAATTGCATAGGGAAAAAAATGGAAATTCTATCCTATGCACAATATTCTATAATTTTCTATAAAGAAAGTTGAATGTAAAATCTATATAAACTCTATACTAAAAGAAAAATAGAAAAGAATTATAAATTCTAGAATATAAAATCTATATACGTAATATGTAATAATATTCTAAGAAAAATAAATTATAATCCCTAAAAGAAAACAGAAAATAAAACTACAAGCTATTACAAGCAAATATCCAATACAAGCAAAAAATTAGAAAATAAAGGGAAGGGGGTACAACCTGAATAGGGGTGTAGCCTGAAAAAAAACACAATTGGGCCCAGCCCACAATACAACAGCCAAACACAACAAAAAAATAAATAAAGCGGGGCGCGTATGGAAAAAACGGAGGTGCAGTCAGGAAAAAACATTGTTGTTGGACCCTAAGCCCATCCGTGACAAAAAACAGCAAGGAGAGGGGGTGTCCAAGGAAAATGAAGGGTGTAAGGTCCAAAAACTGAAATTGGGCCCTAAGGCCCACGAACCACCAAGACCTCCTCGCCTCTCTCACTTCTCTCTGGCCAAAAAACCCTAGAACCTTCTTCTTCAATCTTGCCGCCGCTGACCATCTTTTCCTCGCCGTCTCAACCTCCGCCTCTTCGATCCCAACTTCCTTGCTTCTTTCTCCCTAAACTCTCAAATCAAACTCACAAATCCCACTCCCCAGTCCTCACGCCTTCATTCTTCAACTTCCTCCGTTCAACCTTTCCTCTAGTTCAAACAAACAGATGTATTCGTTGAAGATCCGAAGAAACTCTTACGAAGATGACTGAAGGAATGATGATCTGGAGAGGCATGTTGGATGCAAAGGAGCTCGTTCGAAGATTCAACGAAGATCTCAACGAAGATCTGATGAATGATTCGTGAAGTTAAGATGGACCTGAAAAAGGATGGAGATACGAAGTTGGATCCAGATCTGGATGAATTTCTGTTGAACTTCCGGGGAGATCTTGAAGATCTGGACGGATTTTGGAAGAACGGATGAACACGGTGGAGTTTCTTGAAGGTTGATAAACTTGGATCAAAGATCTGGAAACGGAGTTATGGCATTGGTGAAGATCTTTGAAAGAATTTGATGGAGGTTGACGATCGTGGTGATGAACTGATGAACGTTCATGAAGAAGTTTTGATGAATGAATGGTGGAGATCGTGAAGTTTTTGATGAATCTGGTTCTTGAGGATGATGAAGACAGAACGGTTATGGTGATGAACGAATGATGAAGCGATGACGGAATCTTGAAGTCGCCGGAAAAAAGTTGTTGGAGGTTGTTAAAGTTTGTTGAAGATCTGGGGAAAATCTAGAAAACTGGGATGAAGGTTGATGAATCCAGATGAATTTTCCGATGACAGTTATGGAAGTTCCGGCGACAGTTGCGGTGAGATTTGGCCGTGAATGATTTTGCCGTTGTGTTTTCCGGCGGTTTGCATGTACTCCGGCGGTGAGGGATGAGGTGGGAGACACGTGGAAGCCATGCAGAGAGGGAGAGTAAGGTGCGAGACGCGTGGCAGCGTGAAGGTGTGTGGTGTCAGCGTGTGGCAGTGAGAAGGACGCGTGGAAGAGTGAGGTGGCGCTCATGCAGGTAGTGAGGTGGCAGAGAGAGAGGGACGTGTGGCTTACCTTTATAGCGACATGTGGCCTGCAATTGGACTTGCAATAATGGGCTTGGGACTTGGACACCTGGCCCACAAAGGCTGATTCAATTAAAGACTTAATTGACTAAAATTAAATTCAATTAATGATGATGATTAAGCTAATTAACTCGGTTAATAGCTAAAGAATGAATTAATGCTAAAATGAAAATGATTAAAATCTGACTAAGCTAATCAAAGCTAATTAATCCTAATTAATTTGATTAAAATCCAATTAACACCTAAGAATTAATTCTAAAAAGAAATTAAATCTATTAAATTCTAAAACAATTCAATTAATACCAAAACAAGAATTAAAACTATTAATTTCTAAAACAAATCAAATAATATCGGGAAAAGAATAAAATCTATCAATTCCTAAACCAAATTAAATCTAAAAAAGAATTTAAAATCTAGAAAATAAACCTATTAATTTCTAAAAGAAATTAAATCTAGAAAAGAATTTAAAATCTAGAAAATTCTAAAACACATCAATTATTCTAAAAAAAGAATTAACATCTATTGATTCTAAAACAAAACTATTATTCTAAAAGAGAATTAAGTCTAGAAAAGAAATAAACCTATTAATTTCTAAACTAAATTGAATTAAAAAAAAATTAAACCTATCAAACTAGAAAAAAACTATTAATATATAGAAATAAAATCCTAAAAATTATTCTAGGAAAAACAATTAACTTCTAAAAACTATATTAAAAAATTTATTTAATATTCTAGAAAAACAATTAACCTATTTAAAATCTATTTTTTAAAGTCAGAAATTAAGGAAAACAGTTTAGGAAATGCAATGAAAAACAATTAAATCAATTAAAAAAGAATGCGAGAATATAGCGAAATAAACGGTAAAAATCGGACACCGAAATATCCTAAAAACAACAGCAAACGCTGAAAACACCGGGAAGAGCACCGCTCCCAAAATAAATCTCTGTACTCGAAACGGTTTGAGATGCCTGAAACGTGAGAAGAGGGTTGTAATCCCGATAAAGTCAGACTAACTAACGAAATGCGCAGAATGCGATAGGCGGATGCAAAATGTAAAATGAATCGAAACATAAGCCAAATGCAAAAATTGGTTGGTCAAATTTTGGGGTGCAACAGTTACAAAAAAATTAAAGGACTAATTTGATATTTTAAAATAACTTAAAAAACCTTGACAATATTTTTGCCTAAATAAAACTAAACCCTCCAAAAGCTTTTTAACCAAAATCTTTGTGTTCTTTTCACCAAATCATTCCTATTTTGAAAGTCTTCAATTCTTCTCCTTGCAAACTCTCAAACATACCCTTAACATACTTATACGATAATAAAAAAAATATTAAATATTAATTTTAAGATTAAATATTTTTAATATCTCCAAATTACAAGCTTTTAAATTTTATCTATTAATTTCATAATTAAAATTAATGCATCCAGTAGTTTAATTTAGTTGAGAAATTTATAGTAAAATGTATTTTCATTAAATCAAAAATCAAAAATAAAAATTGAAATAGTTCAATGAATGTTGAGGAGAAGTCTTCATCTTTCCCCTCCAAACTTTCAAAAAACCCTTAACATATTTTCACGTTAACAAAAAAAAATCATTAAATATTATTTTCAAGATTAAATATTTTTAATACTTACAAATTATAAGCTTTTAAGTTTTATCCATCAATATTACAAAAAAAATTATTCCATCAAAATAAATTATATTTAATTAGTTTAGTTTAGTTGACAAATTTATAGTACATGTATTTTTATTAAATAAAACATAAAAAATAGAAAATAGAAACCGAGTAGTTCAATGAATGTTTAGGTAGTTTAGTTAGAGCTTACACATTCAAGACTGAACCAAAGTTTTCTTCAATCCAAAATCCAAATGAAAGCAAAAACGGTTAAAGGAAATTGGAGCTTCAGAACGAACAAGCTCACTTTCCCCTACGTTTTTCTCATATGCATCTTCTTCTTCCTTGCTGGATTCTTCGGTTCTACTCTCTTCTCTCACTCTCAGGTCTTCTTTCTAAAACTCCTAATCGCGTTCTTCCGAATTTTGAGCATTTTTTGAATCGATCAGTGTTCGCTGTGTTTTTATAGGATGGTGATGGATATGGCTTGCGGCCGAGAAAGATGCTGCTTGAATCGGCGAAGGAGACGAAGTACAATTTGATGACTGCCGGAGAGTTTGGTGATGATTCCATCACATCGATTCCTTTTCAGGTTTGCGGTTTTGTTTCTTCTGATGCTTCAGTTGTTGTGACTATGAATGTTGATGGTTTAGTTAAAATTAGATTAGATTGAAACGATTTATGTTTAGATTTATGGTTTAGATTGCGTTGACTTGCAGTTTTGGCTGAGTAGGTGAAGTTTCTTCCATATTTAGCAATGGTGAAGTTTCCTTTTATATTTTATGTTTGGAATATTGCAATATTTATGAAGTTGGGTGGGTAGTAGAGTCGTTGTTATGAATGAGTTTGGGTTAATTATGAATTAGTAGATGTTAATTTGAATTAGTGGAAACCTGAAAAAAATTATTTGCTCTTGCTAATTCACATGAGGCCTTAAGTCACTTGTTAAAGAAAAAAGAAGTAGAAGTTCTGTATTGAGTTTTTAAAAAAAATAAAATTCAATGAATTGAAAAAACCACTTTTAGTACAATATTTCTATATTTGGTTTCTTAACAAGTGTCTTGTACTTGTTAGTATTTGCCTTTGTTATTTAATTAGATATCAGTGTTATGCATTCATTGTAATGAGATTTGACTTTAAATTATCTCTGATCAATGATGAAGTGGTGGAAACATTTTCATAGTCCTAAATTGTATTTATATGGAATTGGTTATTGTGCTTGGACTTTCAGTTAAACAATATCTGTTGGCCGTCTTTTAGGTTTTGAGCTGGAAGCCGCGAGCTCTTTATTTTCCTAATTTTGCAACTGCGGAGCAATGTGAAACCATAGTTGCTGCAGCAAAGGTAGGCCTCAAACCATCATCATTAGCTTTGCGCAAGGGAGAAACTGCGGAGAATACTAAGGGAATTAGAACAAGGTATTGTGTAAGTAAGTTATGAACTGTAATACGTGAAGTAGTTAGCATACCCAGCATAATCAAATGGTTAACTTCATTTCTTTATCACAAACTTAACAAAATAGTCTGTACAAATTGTTCAAGTTAAAAGTTACAGGTAAGAATTTCCTATTTGAATTTGGAATGACAAGGTAGCAAACTTATATAAAACATGAGGTATCATTATAGGCTAACCAAGTTGAAAGATTCTTAGCTTGTCTAAAATATATGATACATTTCAGAATTTCTGTTGGTACTATAATGAATCTGACAGAGATTTTCAGCATCTCAGAAATTAAGGAGCAATCAATTTGATTCCTCGGTACAGCTTGCCTAAATTGGGCGATATGCTATACCGCCCAAAAAAGTTGGACAATATGTTGCCTCCTTAATTTCATATTAACTTTGTATTATCTTTTGTTTAAACAGCTCTGGTGTGTTTCTTAGTGCTTCTGAAGATAAAACAGGGACTTTAGATGTCATTGAGGAGAAAATTGCGAGAGCGACAATGATTCCTAGGAGTCATGGAGAGGTAACATCCTTGTTCAGCTCGCCCTCTCTGCAGAAAAGGCATTTTGTATGACCTTGACAATCTAATGTGCTCATGATATTTCTCTTATGTTTTACTACATTAGTTTATTGTTTGAATTTATATCAATGATAAAAGCTGTTATGAAGTCATTGTTTTCTCTTTAGAGTTATCAACAAAAAAAAATTAACCTAAGAAAATTTAAAATTTTAAAACTAAAAAATATTGTCAACGAAAACTACGACTAGAGTCAAGAGACTAATTATCTAGAGACCAGGGCAGGAACTTGATCCTCTAGCTTTCTTATTACTTACATGGTAAAGCGGTTAGTGGAAGCTATTATGCAAAATAAGCAACCTTAAAATACTTACACTTTTCTATAAAATGAAAAACATGTAAGAATTTAATTTTAGCTGGTTTCATGCATCCTAATGGGAATCAAAGCCACATTAGTCCTGCACAGAAATATTTGTTTGTTAATTAATTAAAAAAACAATTTAATTTTTTCACACCATCGTCATAATTTTTTTTACGCATGCATGTATTTACATCTCACCAAATAGATCTTTGCATGTTATGGAAGGGGTTTTAGGCACAGAGTTTCCCTTAAAGCGTAATCTAGACTTTTATCTAGGCTAAAAGTATTGTTTGGAGCTGTCGTCTTCATCTTTAATTAACTGCATGTATTTTTAAACAAAAAGAAAGGGGAAAACAACTCTAATGACATCTAAGACCATTGTTTTGTAAGCTTAAACTACTAAAATATTAGGTTCCCTGAATTTATTAGCAACAGAGGTGCTTTATGATTTTGTTGAATTTTTAATCCTCTCATTTTCAGGGTGATTTAAAATTGTCTGAAGATTCACCATGTTTCAGGCATTTAATATCCTACGCTATGAGATTGGTCAAAGATATAATTCACATTATGATGCATTCAATCCTACCGAATATGGCCCACAAAAGAGTCAAAGGGTACGTCTGAACTAAAACCCGTGTTCTGGTTTGCATGTTATTTTAGTGATGAAATTTATGATTATTTGTAACAAAGATGGAGTCTAGTGTTTAGGATTGTCATTTTACTAGTTGATATTCATCGAGAGGTTACATGATAGGGCTTGGATGAAATATAAGCAATTGTTGAGTGAAGCAGAGCATATTTTTAAGCAAAATTAACAATTGTTTGATTTTGTTGCAGTTGATATAAACCTGTATCGTTATACTGTAGGGTTCTATACGAGCACAGAATCACTTACATACAAGCTCTTTTCTTAACTTCAGATTTTGATTGAGAATGCAGATGGCTTCTTTTTTGCTGTATTTGACTGATGTTCAGGATGGTGGCGAAACTATGTTTCCGTTTGAGGTAATATCAAGTTTATTGTTGTATCTTGTTTGATCCACTCCCCAATTTCATTGATTTCCTCCATGGTTAACGCACTGTTAAGACTAGATACCTGAAGTTGCTCAAGTATTATTGTGGTAACTGTACCTGATCCTAAACATTATGTGATACTCCTATGTATGTCTGCAATGATTATCCCCCAATATCTTGCCATTGGTTAAAGAAAAAAATTAAATTAATGTAAGAGAATGTATTGATAGGCAAATGTTAATAAATTTGTGGGTTAGATTGATATTTTAGTGTTTGAACTGTTAGGCTTCTGGATTACATTTTCAGTGTCTCTCAGTTTTCCAACCGAGCTGCCTGTTTTAGACATTGACCAAAAGTAATATATTTTACATGGAAAATAGTAAGTTTTAAGAAGAATATCTAGTAGTGTGTGTGTGTGTGTGTGTGTGTCATGATAACAAGTATATTTTTGTAATTTGTAATCATCTTCTACATATATGGTTATATATTTATGATAAATGTAATGTCTCTTTACATTATGTATTTGTGTATTATTATTTATTTTTTTGTAAATTTGTGTGAACATTTTTAGGCATCATCCTGTCTGTAGTTTTTATGAATTTCATATATCCTCATATCCATGTCAAGTATCTGGGCTTCATAGTTAGCATAATATTGTTCTGCAGAATGGCTTGAACATGGATGGTAGCTATGGCTACGAAGACTGCATTGGTTTAAAAGTAAAGCCAAGACAGGGAGATGGGCTTTTATTTTATTCACTGCTCCCCAACGGCACAATCGATCAGGTTAGTGTTCTCATTATTATGAGAATCATTTGTTTGCTTTCCTCTAAATTGCTGAGTCATAATCATTGATTCAACAACAGAATTATGCACACAAGTTGAAGTCTCAACTATTAAATTTTATTCTCTAAAAGTGAGGAGTACTTTATAGGAGAATCCCTGTGTGTGTAGGATAAATTATCATCCCCAAAATGTGAAGAGTGCCATCTTTTCCATCTCAAAGATTAATTCTAAACTCATCACGTGTCTCTGCGTGGTTCACCAGCAAAGATGAAGTCAAATTTTATAAGGGTTTTTTCTAATATGTTCAAGCTTGCACGGACATTGATTAATTATCACATTCATGATTCAACTCATTTTTATCCACTAATTAACATTCTGTTTGGTAAAAAATAGTGAATAATTGATAAACTAGCTTATAGTGGACCGTGGATGAGCTTATAGCTGATAGCTTATAAGATAGTTGATAGTTTACAGCAAATAAACTAGCAGAATGGATTTGTAGTGTTCGGTAAATTTAGCGGATTGAGACTTAACTTAAAAAATCCTTCTGGTAAACTCCACGCTTTAGGGAGTAGATTGAGACTTCACTTGTTCCTTGATCAAATTTTGGTTTACTTCGGTATGTTTTTCCAAGAAATCAGATGGTTAAGACAAAAAAATGCATACTAACAAGGTCTTTTGGATGAGCTGTGCCAAAACAGATTGAGATCATCTAAAACTGCAGACCATATCCTTGCTTAAAACAATTAAGTACATTGTTAAAAATTATCATAAATTAAAGTAAAAAATGAACTTGATGATGGAGAATTAACACATAAACACAACAATAAAGTAATATGCAGCGGAATAAAATTTCTCCAACTTGCAAGAATCTGTGAGAAAGAACAAAAAATATATGTCAGGAAACAGAACAAATTAAAGCTAAATGCACGAGGGACACCAAAATTTTAATGTAAAAATCCCTTCAAAATATGGGTAAAACCCGTGGTTCGTCAAAACCCAAGAAATATTTCCACTATAATCTTATAAAGATACAAGAGTCTCAATACAAAGCACAAACCATGCCAGCATCCAGCCACTCACTCCATAAATGTTTTTCCAATTCAACCGTTTAAAACAAGGAACCACATGCCTTGAACCTGCCGTTCGAAAAAACAGAAATTGCTTTCATTCTTCTTTTCTCTCTTTGGTGGTTGCTCTCCTCACCATAATTTTATCTTTTTTCAACCCTAGTATGACCATCCACTTATATAAGTGAAAGTGAAACATATAATAAACTAAAAATATTAGAACTTTATTTTGATTAGCCTTGTTAGCTTGATTTTAGATTTTGTTTATGATGGATATACATGATGCTTCTTTCATAAATGGTCAAGTGTTTGAGTGTTTTTTTATGGTTCACCTTTTGCCTTATGGATTTGTTGATGTTAGCTTTTGTGCTACGGTGGTTAAGCATTGTTGTTTCCTCCAAGTTGTTAAGCCATGAGTTGTGGCTTCTGCTTGATGGTTACGTGTTGAATTGTTACTTCTTCCAAATGGTTGAAACTTGAGTTATGGTTTCTACTTGATGGTTAAGATTTTGTTGTCTCCTATTGGTATTTGGTTAGTTACTTTTAAGAGTGAAGTTTCTTGATTCTTTTGGAGTGACTTTTGAGATTATAGTTAGTATTTAGTAGGATTACTTGTTGGTTGGTTAATTTATAAGATTAGTTAGTGTGTAAGTCATAGAGTTGATTCATTTTTTACAATCTTCATCATTTTGTATCACTTCTACTCTCATCAATACAATTGATTCTTACATTTCTCTCATTTTTATGAATGTCATGTTTCTTAACATGCATCTATATTTTCCATTAAAGTCTGTTCTTTGTACTACTCTTGAGAATATAGTTAGTTAGCATTACTTGTTGGCTGGTTAATTTATAAGATTAGTTAGACTTTGTGTATTAGTCATAGAATTGACTTATTTTACATAATCCTTTATCATTTTGTATCAATTCTACTCTCACCAATACAATTGTTTCTTAACCATACTTTAAATTAAGTGAAAGATGAGATCAAGAACTGTCACTTTGAACTCTAGACTAAAAGATCTTAATCCGTGCAGAAATGAGTGTTTACTGAATAGAGGGTGATTATGTTATGTTGGTTACTGTGATAGACTTGTGCTAATGCAAACCCACTTGTGGGTTGTAGGATATGACTTATTGTTGGCATTCTTTCTTTTGACAGACATCACTGCATGGGAGCTGCCCTGTGATAAAGGGGCAGAAGTGGGTGGCTACGAAGTGGATAAGGGATCATGATCAACAGGAAGAACAGGATGATTAGATAATTGGTGCCTGTAATTCAGATTCTGTTTTATACAGGATGATTATCAGCCCATGATGTAATTTATGGTCAATCAGATCAGATGAATAATCAGGGGAAAATTTTGATCACATCTTGATCAGATGCTCAAAGTGTATAACAAACGTGTAGTTTTACAAGAAATTGTAATTTTTTGTCAAATGGGTTTCAATTAATTTGAGCTACCTCGTTAGCCTTTACCACTTTTTATAGTGCAATTCTCGTTACTATGCGAGCTCTCAAATTAAATGAAAGTTATTCTGTAAAAAATTAAATTTCTAACGTTTATAATCAACATTTAAAATCTAAAATCTTAAGAATTATTATTTTCTTTATAATTTTATTAATAACCTATGGATAATTATCAAGTTTTTAATTTAATTTTGAAAATATAAAATGAAAAGAAAAATAGTATTTGTTAGAACAGCCACTAATAACCAGAGAATAAATAAAAAACGTAAATGGCAAATATTTGTTTACGCAATTTGATTAAAGAACAATTGATTAAAAAAATTTGAATGAATTGTGGTTTTGGTATTACCAATAATTCATATTACAATAATACTTTTAAATTGTACAGTGGAGGATTATCACAACTAGCACACTCAATCTTCTCCCTATCAATCAATTGAGTGTAACATATGTTTGGGTCAAATACAAGGGAAATTGGCAGATGAAGTATTCGGCTCTATCCCTTCGAATATCAGGCTCTTATGATATATTTTCTCTCTCCTAAATTATAAGTTATTTTATTAAAAAAATTTGTCTTAAATTATAAATTATTTTATATTCTCAATATAATATTAATGATATTTTTCCAACATACTCTCAAATATTTATTATTATTTATTCTTTCAACTTTTTTTTATTTCTCTCATGTAATTATAAAGGACATCACAGGAAAATCATACATAATTTTTCATTTTCATAAAATAATAATAATTAAGTTTCTTAATTCGCATGAAATATCCAAAACGTTTTATAATTTGGAACGGAGGGAGTATCATACATGACATCCACATCCTAACAATTGAGAGGTACTAAGTTTGTTTGGTCAACATATATGTCTTTGAACTCGTTACTGATGACTAATTTGGTTAATATATTAATTGTATTATTTGAAGTACGAATATTTTCAAGTAATATTTGTTTAAATGCAAGTAACTTTTTTATTTTATGAAATTTCACATAAATATGTTTGGTTCTGGCGTGATACACTTAATTATTTGTCAAGTAAATAACACTCTGTTAGCCTGTGATTTTTGACTCAAATCGCACCTAAACCCACTAAACCTGATTTAGAAGAATCTCAATAACAAATCCACAAAATTAGGATCACCCTCTTTTCAAAACATGTTCAGAATCTCGAAAAAGTTTGCAATGTGTATCATTTTGACATGAAAGTATGGTATATAGTTGCCGAGTTCGACTCGTTTATTAGGTGTTTTAAACTTAGTATATTCTTGAGTCCAAGGAGCAGGTTACTTAGAGACATTATGGCACCACGCTACAAGATTCAACTAAGAAGTTCTTCGTCAGGGGTAGTTAGAGTTTGTAAAGACAATTTCAATAATAAAAGCAGTTTATAGACACTTTAGAGACCAAAGACATGTGGAAGTATATCAGAAGATAAGAGCCCACATAGTAGGATACGTGTGAAATCCTAGAGAGTAACTATTATTGATGGTTATTATTGTATTTAGTATATAAGTCGATTTCATTCACGTAATAAAGTGTCGCTACCGCGAAAATAAGGTGCCGACAAAACAGAAGAGTCGCCACCTTTCGTTATTTATCCCTCAAAACGGGAAAGGAAACGATCGGAAAAACCTGACGAAAAGGTATAAGACAAGGTCATCGCAACTAATGTCTGGGTTCGGGAATCGGTTACGCAAGGGGAAGGTATTAGCACCCCTCACGTCCATCGTACTCGATGGGATCCATGCTTGTTGTGTTTATCTGACGGGTTGGTTTTATCTATCTACCTATCAAGGCTGGCTTAAAAAGAAAAGAAAATGACTCGGCAAAGCGTCGAGCTTTATGCCTACGTATTCTCATCAAAGAATGAGAAATCAGAGTCAACGTAGTTCGGCTAACTACGGGTTACGGGGAAGGTGGCTCGCCAATACATCAGTATTGTGCCTACATACTCTCAACAGGTATGAGAGATCAGAGCTTACGTAGTTCGGGATAATACGGATTACGGGGATTCAGATTCATCTGTTTTTTCGAGTAGGGTTAACAAACAGTTCCAGCAGTTTGGCGTACGCAGCTCGAACCTTGGAGACTTAGGCGTTATCGTTTGCGGTAGAACTGGGAGTTAACGACACTTTTTTCTTCAGAAAAGCTTCCTTTGAATTACGGGCCCACGGGGCAAAAAAGGTTTGAAGTTTGTTTTCTGTCTTTTACGGAAGAACTGTTTTTTATGGATGTTTGCAACTAATATCGCACTAGAGACTATGACCTGAGAGTGAATGTGTCGCATGTCACCCAAAGGGTACCATACTAAACATCCAAGCTGTCGAAAAGAACTCTCCGACAATCCTTTCTCAGATAGCTTAAGGCTCGTAACGTACGACGTCAGTTAACCTTTATTACTGTATTTTGATTTGTTTTGAGATGAGAAGAGAGAACGAACAAGTTCAACTAAGGGGAGACTATCAAGTCCTAATGTTTTCATGCCAAGGATTCATCCTATGGTTGAGGTTTGAAACAGGGAACTCCTAGAAGTTATCATGCATAGGTTTCAACCTAAAGTTCTAATCATCACTTCCTTATCAAAGGAAGTGAGATTCCTAGGGGATCATGTCAATGATAAACAGAAACAGATAAAGCATCAGCTTAAACAGTAAACAGTAAACAGCTGTAAAATGCATGCAATGCAAGTGAGGGAGGAAATGTGTGTGGGGCATCAGCCTCCACAAGCTCGTCTCAACCTCAAGACAAATATGAATAACTGTAATCATAAAGAGGAAATAACATGCTATCAAGCAAAATATAATAACTGCAATCATACAGAAGAGGTGAAATAAAATGCCATCAAGCAAATAACAGACCACATAGGCAAGGGAGCTGGGCTCTACCAAATACCCGCAAGCAAAGCCACTCAGTAAAAATACAAGCAGAGGGAGCAACTCAACCTCTAGTGCAATCATGCTTCTAGCTTAAATCAGTCTAGATATGGACCTATTCTAATGCATCAAGCAAATCAAACAAGTCACAGCAATACAGTTGCACAGAAAGCAAATAGACAAGAAAGAAAGCAAATCAACAACTTCTACAGCTTCACAGCAAAGCTCTTCTGATAGCAGCTTAGTCCTCAGTCTTCAACAGCTCTTCAGGGCTTTCCCCTCCAATAGCAAATATCAACCTGCCTCCTCAAGCTTCCAACACATCAACATAAGTATCAACTTATCCTTCTTCTTCAAGCCTCATCTCCCAAGTGAACTCCACCTTCAGGCCTCAATCTTAATAGCAAGTATCAACTTGTTCCTTCAGGGACTCAGTGCATTAAACTCACAAGTATCAACTTGCTTTCCAACCTCAAGCGTCAGCTTCTTCATTCAATCTCCGATGGATTCCTCTCACAAGTATCAACTTATTCTTCATCTTCTTCAAGATTTAGCTTCCATGACAGTCTTCAAACAAAGGGGAAGTGCAACCTCTAGCCTCTTCAACCTTCTAACAAGGAACTCCATCCTCTAGCAAGGGATAAAGATTCATTTAACAAGAGCAAGGTTTGGATGATTGGTAGCAGAGTGAAGACCAAAGGTCACCACTAAGCATCCTATCATCAGAGAAAGGGACCCTCAAAGATTCTACCAACTTGTAAAGAGCCACACATCCTACCAAAGGAGGTATGAGGCCTTTACAAGGGGACCTTACATCATAGGGAAGAATGGAAGTGATCAACACCTTCCATGTTTATGAAATAAGAGAATCTATCTATAAGCTCTGCCTACAAACCCTAATCTTAACACCTAATCAATACTACACCAAAAGAAGGGAAGTCTTCACATCCAAGCTTCTTCAAGCACTCTATAGTAGCCCAAGCTTGTCTTCAACACCATCCAAGAGCAAGAGAGGCAAAACCCTAATCTAAGGGAACTAAAGAAGTCAATCTAGTCAAATTAGTGCATTAGAATCATCTAAAGTTAGCACCTAAACTAAAATCAAACTAAAATAGTAACCTACATTATAAATTCCTACAAAAATTCCTAAGGGACCCTAATTCAATCATGAATCCACCATATAAAATTCAGAGATTGAATCATCCACCAAGTCTTAGAAATAAAACCTAAATCATAAGGTACTAACCATAAACCCTAAAAATGGAGCTCCTAAAGTTTCAACTTAAAACTACCACCTACATTCATCAAAAAAATGTGATAAAAATATAAGGGGAACATGCATATCTATTCTAGCTACACACAAAATCAAGGCAAGAATCATCACCAAATGCTCACACCAAAGTCATCAAAACAAGGTATCAACCATGGTTATCTTAATATCAATTAAAATTCAACAAATGCAAATAAAATAAAAATGCATGAATTATTAATATTTTTTGTCTACAAAATTCTAGATTCAATCATGAATCAGGGGAAAAAAGAATGGAATTAATTGAGTTAGTCTTCAATTTTTTATGAATTATTTACTAAGTCACATGAAATGATGAAAATCAAAAGAAATTCAAGAAATTGATTAAATCAGCGTGGCAAATAGCAAAAATAACTAGTTCAATTCTGGATTGGGCCAAGGGGGGGGGGTGTTGATATCAACCAATGCTAAGGCCCAGGCGCTTGGGTTCCTCTTGTTCAATTCAGTTCAAATTAATCAAAAAGAAAAAGAGTACACACAAAGACTCGAACCCATGCACCCTTGGTATATGCAGCGAAGAAGCAAAGCCTGGGATTTTCATTTATCAAAACGGGGCGTTTAAGGGGAGGGGGTACGTGGCGCAACGAGGAACCTTGGATCCAGGTCTGAGTCAAAGTCTTCTTCATGAATGAACTCCCTAGATTATATCTTCTCCAATTCAAATGTCTGCAACTTCCCAACCTGCGCGCGCGAAGGCCACCGCCGGTGGCTTTTCCGGTCACCATCAAGCAACCCTAACTCCCTCTACATACCACCATTGGCCATGATTTCTGAATGAAAGTTGCTCTAAATTTCACCAGGATCCCAACCATACCACTAGTTCATGCTAAAAACGCAGGGTTTGTAAAAACACAGTCTCAACCGAAAATGGCATAAACCCTAAATTGTCTCTAATCTTCAAATCAATTATCCAGAATCCATCTATACCCTAAGGGGAACTTAACCACATGCTTCTAATCCGTTAAAAGTGCGTAATCAATGAGAAATTTCAAGAAGTTAGAACCTACCTTGAAGCTTGAATTGCAGTGGTTACACGCCTCAATTCTCTTCCAAACTTTGCAGAATTCTTCAAGGATCAATGGTGAACGATTCTTGGTGCTCAATTCCTGCTGAAACCCCTTGATTCTCCAAAACGAATTTTCACTTTCAAGCTTTTTTCTTCACTTTACTCCAATGGCTTCTCAACAGAATTCTGCACTAGAAGCTTCCTAATCCGATCATTATCCTATTTATGATGTGTTCTGATGGATTAGAAGCCCAAACTAGGCCCAATTATGGATTTTGGATCTTCACTTTTTCTTCCAAATTTCAATATGGATATGTGCCTTCAAGCCTTGGTCATGCTCTACAATCCTTCCAAACCATTCACTTAAGCATTATGGAGTGTAATGAAGTGGTTTTCTCCCTTTGGTTTCAACACATGGAGTGTATAGGATATGTTTCTTACTTGTGAAGTAATCATCCAAATGGCTATGTTATGGACCTCACATCAAAAATGTGGCAATGTAAATCTTTCTAAAACATCAATTCCATTCAAAATGACCACAAATTTGACTTGAAAACATGTTAATCTCATTTATTTTGAATTTTCTCATTTTAATTCATTAAAATGGCTTTTATGTGAAGTTTCTTCAACCAATGCTTGATATAACCCATATCAATGGACACTTGATGTTTAGACAAGCTAAAAACATCATTTTGAACAACTTTCATGTTGAACAAAATTGCATTTGAGGCTTGCAAGATGGTGTAATGGACTCATGATTCAAAATGACCTGTAATGTCCAAATACCCAAAATACCCTTGACTTGTCAAAGCCATAACTTGAGTTCTACAAATCCAATCATGGACTTCTAGTACTCTATGGAAAGCTATGAGAATAAGGAACAACATTCATGTTGACCAAAAGTTCATAGGAATCATCCTTCTAGGGAAAAAGTGTCATGCAAGTTGGGTAACTTTCAAGCTCCAAATTCACATGCCTCAGATAACTTGTAACTTGTCTGGCTCATAACTTGAGTTCTATAAACCCTATCAAGGACTTCTAGTACTCAAATTAAAGCTAAGATCATGCCCTACAACAATCATGTTGGGGTCAAGATGATATGAATGTCATATCTTAAGTTAAATGGCCTGGAAGTCAGGGGTCAAGCCAGGGGATTTTACATTGTCAAGTCTTAGAAACCCTAGCCTGAAACTTCTCAAACTCTTCAATCATGATGAGTTAACCTTGGAATCATCCTTAGAACATCTCAATGTATCCATACATGATCACATGGCTCTTGAATTAAGTCTCAACCTTCTTCAAATCATCAGTTGACTTAGGGTTGACCCAGTCAAACCCTAACTGCACCACTTATGGATGAGGCTTCTTAATCTTGTACAATGACCTGTCTAGGCCTCAAAGTGATCTTAAACACTTGTCATGAGCTCTCTCAAGACCTCAAGTCCATCTTCATGGCTCCAGAATCATCTGATGGCTTTCCACAACTCTCAAGTTAGGAGGCACACACTCTTGGTTTCAACCATTCTCTCTGAGGATCTTTTAACTTCTCTGACAAGGATATAAACCCTTGAGCACCTGAATAACCTTCTTAGCTAGCTTCAAAGTCTTGTGTAGCCCTTGATTGGTAATCATACCTCTTGATCTCCTGCATACATGTCAATGAAATGCAAATGCTAATGCTAATGTGAATGAAATGAAACACAAGCTAGGTAAAGAAAAGTTGAGCAAATTTTGGGGTGCAACAATTGCCCCTATTCAAACGGCTTGGACCTGACTGGGTGAGAAGCGAACGACTCTCAAACAATCAAGGTGAAAGACGGTTGAATACCAACAAACCCGGAAATTTGCCAACTGCATAAGTACACGGTACTCTGATGGGGACAAATCTTCGGAAACTGAAATGATAGCTGCACGGCAACTAGCTGGAGAAATAATGATCTGAACCTCCGTCAGGATGATTCTCTGATTTATCTGATATCATTGCGTCCTCAAATCATCGAGGGATCACCGGTTACACGGTAACTGGTGATTTGCCGACCGTACGGGTAAACAATACTCTGATGGGTAGGAACATCTTCAAAAACTGAGCATGACAGTTGCACGGCAACTCTACTGGGGAATCGGTCACACGGTAACCGGTGAAAGGTCTAATCTCAAATCTCAGTCAGGATGATCATCTGATTTTGCTGTAGATCTTCGTCCTCAAGGCACCAAGGGGTCACTGGTTACTCGGTAACCGGTGATACATGGTCGATCATGCCGTCAGGCATTCTGCGTCATTGCAACAGAATTCCTCGGGACTCATCAGGTCATTAGGAACTTTTTAACAATCAATTTAACTACGCCATCGGGCATTCAAAGAAATTTTCGGGCATCAGCCGGACTTCGTCAGTAAGTCGGAGATAGAATTCTCGGTCAATCATGAACCAATTGGGGATATCCAAACTTCTACCATCAGACACTCCGCATCAGCAGAGAGAACTGCGTCGACTTCACAGTTGGACTTCGTCAATAAGTCTTAAAATGGGATCCTTAATCCATCATGGGCCAATAAGGATAGACATTCTTGTGCCGTTAGGCACCCTGCGTCAGCTAGGCAAACTGTTTTGACCTCCCAATTAGACTTCATCAGTAAGTCTGGGGCTTTGGCACCGCTGCCGGACTTCAATCATCAAGTCTTCAAGGGAAGTTTCAACTTCGTTGTTCAGAAACCTACCGGGGATGACGCATCTCCGCTGGGGATTCTGGAGAACTATCAAGTAACTCTGCTTCGGGGATCCAGAAATCATTCTAGGTGAATCATTTCTGCTGAGGAAATCAAGAATCATCTTGAACAAATAACTCTGCCGGAGACTTCAAGAATCATCCTGAACCAATAACTCTGCTGGAGATTTTAGTAATCATCCTAAGCAAGCACTCTACCGGGGACTCTAAGAATCAACTTGAGCAAACCTTTCTGGCAAATTCACTGGGGATTTTAAGAATCATCTTAAACAAACCACTTCGCTGGAGGATTCAAGAATCATCTTGGGCAAACGACTTTGCTGGGGAATACCTGCAAAACAAGAACGGTAACGACCTAGCTCATGTTTCACATGCATGTGTTAGACGATGGAGCAATGCTCCACACGGTGGGAATGCTACGCGTTTAGGGTAAATGCTATACAATCATGCAAAATGCTATGGCCCCATCAGCAAAATAAATGCTGAAGGGAAGATCTTCCGGTCGAGGAGAAAGAACCACTCTGGTGGATGAAGGACTTATCCTGCCGAGGAGAAGAAATCACACCAATCTCAATTGGACTCCGCCTGGGGAAATGAACTTCAGCCGACTGCTGCAGGGGAACAAAGTTCTACGAGAACCTGAACCTGCTTGTCTAGGTGTACGAACCACAACTGCTGAGGAAAACGATGTCAATCGCAGAAATAAACTGCACGGCCTTCGCGGCAAAACTTTCCTGGAGACAACGACTCTGATGGGGAAATACGACATCAGCTATTCAACACGTTACTGGGGAAAACCAATCATGGCCCGCACGGCTTCCAAGGACTCGACTCTCTTGGGGAACTGCCAGTTCGGCTGGGGAAGAAGGAATCATCCTGCTTACTGGGGAGAGTACGACTCTGTGGGGAATTTCAATTCCGCTGGAGACTTCAGTCTGAAATATCGAGCGCTGCACACTTCAGTATAGGACTCAGCTGGGGAGACGATGATCCTTCAGGATACAACTGATTGGGGAGAGAATCTTCTCTGCCTGGGGAAACATATCAATGCTTACGATCTCATGTTCAGACTCCATGGGGAGGTGCTGCTGAACTTGCTGTGGAGGAAGGAATCATCCTGCTTGGGAACCCATACGGCATACTGTCTGGACTATGCTACACCTGCAACAACACAAACAAACAGACAAGATACCCTTCTCAAAGGGACCTATCAAGGTTATCATCTTGTGACAATGTTCCAGTAATTCATTGTTTCAACAATCAATGGCCTAGGCCAGTAAGCTTATGTACGCGCATTTAATCAAAAACATCGGCGTTCTTTTTCGCAAACAAAACAGATAAATGCTAAACAGGCAAACAGAATTGCTGAATAGTGTACATTTTATTGATAACGAACCCCGGAATGGGTGAAAATGTTTTACAACAGATGCAAGCTCCTGGGATGAGGAAGCTGCGCAAATATAAAACATAAATATACATCAGTATATACACAAATGTCGGCAACGAGGCATAGACAAACACCATGAGTTGATCCCTATATGACCCACTCGACTTTGATACCTCTTCGACGCTTCAGCTTCAGAAGAGATTGATTCAGATAAACGGCCCTCGGGTCTTCCAAACCACTAAACAATGAGAGTCCACACGCGGAACGCAGTCATTTGCTTTTTCAAATCCCTAACTTTTGCCTGAATCGCCCTTTCGGGTTTTCGATTCACCGGGATACCCTTTTTTGCCAAAGTCGCCCTTCCAGGTTTTCGACTTTGCGGGTGTACATTCTTTTCTTTTATATCCCTAATTTTTGCCCGAACCTTTTTCCTTTTTTATGGTTCGCCGGGATGCCCCATTTTTGCCTAGATATTCTTTTTCTTTCCAGCGGGTCATTTTTTAAGCAAAGTATTTTTTAACTGCTTCCGCGTTCACCGGGGATGCAAAATCTTCGCCATCCATCGTGGATAACAACAAGGCTCCTCCCGAGAAGACCTTGTTGACGACGTACGGACCTTCGTAATTAGGAGTCCACTTGCCCCGGTGATCGGAGTGTGGAGGAAGAATCTTCTTCAAGACGAGATCACCCGTCTGAAAGCTTCTAGGACACACCTTCTTATCATAAGCTTTCTTCATTCGGCTTTAGTACAGACGACCATATGCAATCGATGCTAATCTTTTCTCGTCCATCAGGCTGAGTTGGTTTAGTCGGTTCTTAATCCATTCTGCCTCGTCGAGTTTCACGTCAACCAAAACTCGCAAAGAAGGAATCTCAACTTCTAACGGTAGGACAACTTCCATACCGTACACCAGTGAGAAAGGAGTTGCCCCGGTTGATGTGCGTACCGTTGTACGATAACCGTGCAGCGTAAATGGCAACATCTCATGCCAATCCTTATAGGTCACAACCATCTTCTGTACAATCTTCTTAATGTTCTTATTGGCCGCTTCAACGGCGCCATTCATCTTCGGCTGGTAAGGAGATGAGTTGTGGTGTTCAATCTTGAAACTCTGGCACAACTCCTTCATCATCTTGTTATTCAAATTCGAACCATTATCAGTAATGATCCTTTCGGGAACTCCGTATCGACAGATGATGTCCCTCTTTATGAATTTAGCCACCACCTGCTTGGTCACATTAGCATATGAGGCTGCCTCCACCCACTTGGTGAAGTAGTCGATAGCTACTAGAATGAAGTGATAACCGTTAGATGCAGTGGGCTTGATCTTGCCTATCATGTCGATGCCCCACATGGAGAACGGCCACGGGGAGGCCATGACATTTAACGGGCACGGCGGCACATGAATCTTATCAGCATAAATCTGGCATTTATGACATCTCTTCGCGAATTTGAAGCAATCCGACTCCATCGTCAGCCAGTAGTATCCTGCTCTCAGGATCTTTCTCGTCATAGCGTGCTCGCCAGCGTGCGTACCAAATGTGCCTTCATGGACTTCTTCCATGAGCATGCTCGCTTTTTTCTCATCTACACATCTGAGTAGCACGAGATCATGGTTTCTTTTATACAAAACTCCATCAGGATTGAGATAAAAATTTCCAGATAGCCTCCTCAGAGTCTTCTTATCCTGGGTTGACGCTCCCGCCGGATACTCCTTAGTCATAAGGAAGTTCTGGATGTCATGGAACCATGGCTTTCCATCGGCGGCTTCCTCGATTGCAAAGACGAATGCAGGTCTATCAAGACCAGAAAGGACAATTCTTGGAGCTTCATTCCAAAAATTGACTTTATACATCGAAGCCAACGTGGCTAAGGCATCAACCATTTGATTCTCGGCCCTGGGCACATAATGGAGTTCCACTCGATCAAAGAACGGAAGTAACCTTCTGGCGTAGTTCATGTACGACACCAAATTCGATTGACGAGTCTCCCACTCCCCTTTAATCTGGTTAATCACAAGTGCTGAGTCACCATATACATCTAGGTTCTTGATTCTCAAATCAATTGCCTCTTCTAGACCCATGATGCATGCTTCGTACTCCGCTTCATTATTGGTGACTGGAAACGTCAATCTCGCAGTGAACGGGATATGGGATCCGTGGGGAGTCGTGATGATCGCCCCAATGCCACTTCCATAAGAGTTAACTGCCCCGTCAAATATCAATTTCCATTGGGATTTCCTGTCTGGACCCTCGTCGGGCAACGGTTCATCACAATCTTTCACCTTGAGAAACATGATATCCTCATCAGAGAATTCAAATTTCATCGACTGGTAATCTCGATCAGCTGTTCGGCAAGGTACTTAGACAATACGCTTCCCTTGATGGCCTTTTGGGAAACGTATTGAATGTCATATTCCGTCAACGCCATTTGCCATCTGGCAATCCTGCCCGAAAGCGCTTTCTTCTCGAAGACGTACTTGATCAGATCCATCTTCGAAATTAGCATGGTTGTGTGATTGAGCATGTACTGTCGTAAACGTTTGGCAGCCCAGGCTAGTGCACAACACGTTTTCTCCAGCATTGAGTAACGAGATTCACAATCTGTGAACTTTTTGCTCAAATAATAAATGGCATGCTCCTTTCTGCCCGTCTCGTCGTGCTGACCGAGAACACACCCCATACTATTCTCAAGAACTGTCAAGTACATGATTAAGGGTCTTCCGGCCACTGGGGGTATCAAGATCGGAGGTTCCTGTAGATACTGTTTTATCTTATCAAAGGCCTTCTGGAAATCCTCGTTCCAGATAATCGCCTGATCTTTCTTTAACAGTTTGAACATCGGTTCACACGTGGCCGTGAGCTGAGAGATAAACCTCACAATGTAGTTTATTCTGCCCAGGAAACCATGAACTTCTTTTTCTGTTTTTGGCGCTGACATTTCTTGTATTGCTTTAATCTTCGCAGGATCAACCTCGATGCCTCTTTCACTTACGATAAACCCCAGTAGTTTTCCGGACCGTACTCCGAAAGTACACTTGTTAGGATTCAGCCTCAATCTGAACTTCCTAAGCCTCTCAAAAAGCTTCAGCAAATTGACCAGATGTCCCTCCTCCGTTTGGGACTTCGCAATCATGTCATCAACATAGACTTTAATCTCATGATGAATCATGTCATGAAACAAAGTGACCATTGCTCGTTGGTAGGTGCCCCCTGCGTTCTTCAGACCGAAAGGCATTACCTTGTAGCAAAATGTTCCCCAAGGTGTAATAAACGTAGTTTTCTCCATGTCCTCCGGCGCCATCTTGATCTGATTGTAGCCGGAGAAGCCATCCATGAACGAAAATACGGAGAACTGCGTTGTATTTTCGACCAACACATCAATATGAGGGAGCGGGAAATCGTCTTTAGGGCTCGCCCTATTCAAGTCCCGATAATCAACGCACATTCGCACCTTACCGTCCTTCTTCGGTACAGGCACTATGTTGGCGACCCACTGAGGGTAAGTAGTGACCGCTAAGAAGCCAGCATCAAGCTGCTTTTGCACTTCTTCTTTGATCTTAACAACCATATCTGGTCGTGTCCTCCTTAGCTTCTGCTTGACGGGAGGACAATCTTCTCGCAGCGGCAAGTGATGGACCACAATGTAAGTGTCAAGTCCGGGCATATCTTCGTATGACCAAGAAAAGACGTCACTATACTCTCTCAGCATCTCGACCAATCTCTGCTTGACATCACTCTGCAATGCAGCCCCTATCCTGACGTTCCTGACAAGTTCTTCAGAACCCAGATTCACAATCTCAATCTCTTCTTCGTGAGGCAGAATAACTTTCTCTTCTTGTTTCAACAAGCGGGCCAATTCTTCGGGAAGGTCTTCGTCTTCATCAATCTCTTCTTCGGCTTGATAGATCGAGCAATCGAAGTCGAAGTGAGTCGTAGAAGGTCCAGAGTCGATGTCATCTGCTATGTGGATCCTGCAATAACAAGGGTTAAGCTTAAAACAAGGATATGCAGGTTAGCACAAACCCCATTGCCATTTTATTGTTTTTCAAAACAAATATAAAACAGGAATAACAGAGATCACAACATTTGAATACGAAAAAACGCCTTTTGATTTATTGGTAAAATGCATGTACATACTCAAACAAGGCCCTGACAATAAAACCACTATGCCCCGGGTAGGACACAGGGTTGTACAACGATTGGAGAAAGTAAATCATTACTCTTTGCCTGTCACTTGGATGGTATCCCTGATGGACCAGTTGTTGAGGCTATCGCCTGGTTTACTTGGCTGGATCCAAGAGTCCAGATCGTAGTCACTGTCCTCGCCGTCTTCGGACACCGCGTTGACACTTTCAAATATTACTCCGCTGCTTGTAAACTGGATCGGCCCTTTACCTCGCGACGCACTATGAGAAGATGAGGCTTCAGCCGCCGGAGAGTATCCTAACCCAAATTTGTCCTGTTTGTTAGGTATTTCTAGAATCTGCCCCCAGCCTGGGGTAGATCCGGCTTGGACAACGGCCCGGGCTTCCTTGAAGGAAGAGAGAGTCATCTCTGGTTTCTCAGTCATTATAGGAGCCACGTTCTTGACCTTAACGGCTTCGAACGCCTGACATAGGGTTTCGTGGATTTCCCCATCCATTTCAACATATTTGAAGGACGATAAATGGCTCACCATTATGTCTTCCTCGCCACATACAGTCACGACGCTGCCTCCGATGGCATACTTGAGTTTCTGGTGCAACGTGGAGGTCACGGCGCCAGCAGAATGGATCCATGGCCGGCCTAAGAGACAACTGTAGGCAGGCATGATGTCCATGATGTAAAAGATTGCGTCGAATGTTTCCGGCCCAACTTGGATTGGTAGCGTCACCTCCCCGAAAACATGACGTTTGGTTCCATCGAACGCTTTCACAACTAGATCACTGGGTGTGCAAATCAATCCTCGAGTATCTAACTTCATCAATGCTTTCTTCGGAAGAACATTGAGCGATGACCCTGTATCCACCAACACATGAGACATAATCGTTCCCCTACACTCTATCGAGATGTGCAGGGCACTGTTGTGGTTTCTTCCCTTCGACGTCAGCTCCAGGTCAGTGAACCCTAACCCGTTTCCAGCATTCACGTGGGCTACGACCCCTTCCAACTGGTTGACCGATATTTCCTGCGGTACATACGTGGCATTCAAAACCTTTAACAGCGCGTTACGATGTGCCTCAGAACACAACAACAAATTCAAGATGGAAATTTTCGAGGGTGTTTGATGGAGATGATCCACGATCCTGTAATTGCTCTTCTTAATCAACCTCATGAACTCTTCAGCGTCCTTGACAAGTAAGTCCTTCTCTACCCCACGAGGGGTTTCCTCAACGACTTTACTCTTTCCCTTATCGGTTTCATCAGCTTTGCCCGCTTTGTCCGCCACAATCTCAGGTGGAGCAAATACTCTTCCGCTGCGAGTGATTCCGCCAATGCCCACTAGGTTATCCACAGATCGCCCCGAGGGTTCTAGTTCCAACTTTTGTCCGTTGCAGTAGACGTCTGCCCCATAATGCCACGGGACAACATTGGTGCTTTCAAAAGGTATTGGCCCAGCCTTGGTGATGGTAATCGTGGGCGGTCTGGGTGCAGAAATAGTGATCATCCGACGAGGGATGGTGATGGTGGCAACCTCATCATCTTGCTTCAGCATTACCTCTCCAGATCCACTTTCGGCCCTTCGGCTAAACTGTAAGATTCCTTCGGTCATCAGACTCTGAATCCCCTCTATCAACTGTTCACATCCATCAGGATGAATCGCACAGCTCATACACAATTCTCCACAGCCCAGAAAGAAACCTCTCTTCATCATCTTGGCTTTAACGAAGCTAAGCGGTGTCTTCAGATCCTTGACATCAGTCAACACATCTAAATCCTCTTCCTTAATAATGGCATTCACCCCACCTCCCCTATGATTCGACATATGGTTCTTCGTGACGTTTGGCACATTATCTGAGAAGTTGATGATCTTAGCATCCACCATGTCTTGCACCTTGTGCTTGAAGGCTTTGCAGTTTTCTATCGTGTGGCCTGGTGCCCCCGAGTGAAACTCACAAGTTGCATTCGCATCATAACCCGGCGGAGGTTCCCCTGTCAAGGGAGCCAGGGTTCTCTTCTGGATTAGCTGTAACTGAAGCAGAGTCTGTAACAGCTGAGCATAAGACATGGGCGGGGTCTCGAGGGGACGACTTGATAGAGGTTCCCTGTTCTGATACTTTCTGTACCCTTGCTGATTCGGCTGCTGCTGCTGCTGCTGTGGCTGTTGGACCGCGGGGATGGTTATGCTAGCCACCTGCTGGTGAGGGCCTTTACCTTTCCTTCGAGCGTTGGACACGACGCTCATTTCTCCTTCCCGCCTCTTGCCACCATACGGTTTCTTTCCTCCTCCAGCTGAGGATAAATCACCTTGAATTTTCCCCAGTTTGATCCTATTTTCAACGTGCTCACCCGTGATGATGAGATCTGAGAAGATTCCGGACATACTGTTGACCAATTTCTCGTAATAGACCCCTGGGAGGGTGGCTACAAACATTTCAACAAGCTCCCGTTCAACCATCGGCGGTTGGACTCTAGATGCCAATTCACGCCACCGCTGGGCGTATTCTTTGAACCCTTCGTTGTTCCTCTGTGACAATTTCTGCAGTTGGACTCGGTTCGGCGCCAAGTCACTGTTATACTGGTAATGGTGCACAAAGGCTTCAACAAGTTCCTTCCACGTGCGCACACTAGTAGGTTCCAAACTCATGTACCATTCCAAGGATGGCCCGGACAAGCTATCCTGAAAGAAGTGCATCAACAGCTTCTCGTCTTCGGAGTGAGCGGACATCTTCCGGTAGTATGATCTCAGGTGGACACGGGGGCAGGTGGTGCCCTTGTACTTTTCAAAGTCGGGTACCTTGAACTTGGGAGGCACCTTGAAATCAGCAATCAGTCCCAACTTGGACATGTCGACACCCATAGTGTTCAGGTTCTCGAAATTCCTCATTTTGTCCTCGAGCGCCTTAAACCTCAAACGTGCTTCAGCAGTCAGCTCTCCTTCAGCACCCTTTTGGGAGAACAAATCTTCTTGACGGTCTTCTAACCATGGCTGCGGCCCATACAGGTTTCCAACACCCGTGTTGCCGTTGCCCAGTCCAACATTGACATTAGCTTCAAAATTCCCATTACCGACGCCAGTCGTATTACCATTGAGCCCCATGTTAGCGATCACGTTGCCGTTGCCGTTGCCACTGCCGTTCCCCCCGGTCACGGGGATGCCGTTCTGAGGAGTTTCAACAGGTGGAGGGGTCGGAACAGTCCCACCATGGAGTACACCATTGCTGTCAACCCTTGAAATCAGAGGCTGGACCAATGTTCTGAGCTGGTCCTGGCCGTTGGCGACCACTTGCATGAGCTCCATGAAGCGGTCCATCCTCTCTCGGAGTTCTTGAACGTTAGTCTGCACTTGCTCCATTGCTCTAGCTCGATTTGCTCTGGTCGGATAGCGGTGAACTGGTCTTTGCTCAATCCTGGAACAACCTGAAACAACCTGCATACACAAAAGGGTTAGAAAAAACGACAAAGTGCTCGTTATGCAGATGCTTCATGCAAATGCAAACATGTGTCTGTGCGTTAGGGAGGTATCCCCCGATCCTAGTGCCTGAGTGCCAGTGCTGATAATAAGAAGTCCGAGCCCAATCATGGAAATAACATCTCATATATATAAAGAAAGCCCCTCAAGGCGGTATACAATGTCACTGAGTACAAGCAGAATCAATAGCATGACCTCGACCAACAAGCCTGGTGATGGTCAGCATACAACAATGATCAAAACAACAGGGTTACAAATATAGTCAAGCACGGCCACGGGCTCGAAACCCTTCTAACAGATCCCTCGTTCCTGGATGATCAGGCCGAGTGAGAAACCCTTCGACGAGTAACTCCCTCTGTATAATAGTGTATTGAAGACCTTCAACTGAGTCTTCCCATGCTCTTTCGCCGAAACAATCTGCTAGCTTCCGCTTCTTGGATTCAAACGTCAGTTTGTGCTCCTTCAGGTTAGCAAGAGCTTTGTTGAGCAGTCCTTCAGCGGCATATCTGCGAGCGGTTTCTTCATCAAACCTTTTCTCACTAGCCTTCACCTGGGCTTTCAACTTGGAGATCTGCTGTTTCAGTTTATCCTCCCGTTCTTTGCCATTGGCTAGGGTGGCCTTCCAATGCTGATTAAACTTGGATATTCTCCGGTACGCTTCGTCCAAGTGCTGCTTCTTGGTGGCCAGTACGTCATTGACAGCTTTGAAGTCCCGACCTAAACGCTCACGCTCAGCCATCTGCTTAGTTAAATCCGTCCCTAACTGGTTCACCAGCTCTGTCTGCCTCTTGAAGGAATGGACGGCTTCTCTTCTCTCGCTTCTGAGTTGAGCCAATTCTTTCTCCAGTTCTTCATTTGCCTTCTTCAGCTCATCTCTCTCAGCTAACACCTGATTATGCTGTTGAATAGGCACGGTGGTAGGCTCTTCAATTACTGGAGGGCATTCTGGTTGGGCAGGTGGAAACGGCATCCCTACAGTATTTGCTCTGGCTCTGATCCAGGTCACATACGGAGCGTAGGCTTGGCTATTACTTTTCCCCAGCAACGAATTTCCCCGCTTACAAATACCATTCCAAGCGCGCTGAAGCTTAGATAGCATATCCCCCTCTAGAAGACCAGTGAGGTACAGAGATTCCTGCACCTCTTCATCCTTCGGCGGGGCTCTCAAAGCATAAGCAAACTGTCGGACCAACAAAGATGGATTATAGTTGATACAACCCTTCCTGCCTATCAGAGGCACATTCGAAAACCCGCTGCAGCTGAAGGTAATCTCAGTACCCAACCTATCTCTATCAAACCAGGCAATATCCTCCACTACAGACTCATCAAGCGCTCAGACCACTCAGCTGTGGCTACAGACGCAGCAAAGGGACCCTTCTTGGGTAGGTGACTATCAAGCCATCTATAGAGCAGGGGTGCACAACACGAGACATTCTTGCCCCTTCTGTTCTTGTTTTTGTAGTGGATGGAATGGTAGACATCTCCTATCAAGGTAGGGACTGGATTCCCTGATGCAAAGATGTGAAAGGCGTCGAAGTCCACAAAGTCGGGCATATTGGGGAACAGAATGATGCCATATATGCACAGAGCAAGGATGGCGTTGAACACGATCCAACAACCGTCTTTGGCGTACTGCTGGGCCTTTCCCACTAAGAACTGCAAGGAGAAACCGGGAACCTTGTTCCAACTAGACAAAACCAACTCGGAGGCATCCAAATGAAGTGAAGGAGCTAGACTAGCCAGATTAGGCTCAGGATCCATATGAACAAAAGGCATCTGACTCTTGATAGGCACACATAACAAATCAGCATACTCTTCTAGTGTGGGCGCGAGAATAAAATCCTGGAAAGTAAAGCATCTCAAAGGAGGATCGTAGAACTGCAACAAGGCGTGCAACCCATTCAACTCAAACGCAGAAGGTTTACGAACCAGGCTGAGCAGTTTCCCATAAGACTTTATGAATTCACCTCTCACAGAATCATCTGCCAAAGCAATCAAACCAGTCAGCTGAACAACATCAGAAGTGGGGAGTTTGTAGGCCACAATCTTCCTCAGGGAACCCATAGTAGCATAAGAGAAGGCAAGAAAACCTGGACCGGGGGAGACGGTACCTGCAACACAGACACACGTTAATGAAACGCAGATGAATATGCGAAACAATGCAAAATGCAATCATGCAGCAGGAGATCAGGACGACTGTGCTGTTGAAAAGATGAAGGTTCTGTATCAACAAAACCACAACACTGCTCTGTCAAGAACAATCATATCTCTGATGAGAAGAAAACCCTGATATCGGACCATAAATCTGCTCTGTCAAGAACACACATATATCTGATGATGAGGAGAAACCCCTGATGTCAGATTGTAACTCTGCTCTGTCAAGAACAAATACATCTGATAATAAGGACCTCTGATACAGGACCATAAATCTGCTCTATCAAGAACAATCATACATCTGCTAATGAGGACCTCTGATACCAACAAAACTGATTCACTATCAAGAAAACCAGGTAGTCTGAAGGTTAAGGTGTCCTGCAACAAACCCAACCCTGCTCACAGGTATGGACCTAAACTGACACAAGTTCGGCATCCTATGCGGTCATCAGCGTCACAAACATTCAAGAGAAATGATACGATACCCCGAAGGTGTGGCATCACCGTCTCCTGAAGCGGCCTCACTCAGCTGAATTCCAAATGATCGGTCCCCAGAGTCGACAATCCTCCAAACCAACAACCCCTCAGGCCCAAAGGGCCGGAAAAGAAGTCAACCGGGAGAACCTCGTCTGAGCGTGGATTTCATGAGACGCTAGTGCCTGCAAAGCAAGCACGCGCCCACTAATTTCCACAACTAATGCTAGGTACACTCAAGCCTGGGTCTGGCTTCTCACTCATCAGAATGCCCCTCCCACAACAACACAGGTAATCATATCATAATGACAATAAAGTGCGGGAAATAAATGCGATAAATAACCACAACCCAACAAGTAACCATACAAGCGCTAGGATTGACTCTCGCAGGGACGTTGGATCCCCAGATTGACTCGCATAAGGGACGTTGGATTCCAGGAAACTATCAAGTCCCCAGCAGAGTCGCCAGCTGTCGCTACCGCGAAAATAAGGTGCCGGCAAAATAGAAGAGTCGCCACCTTTCATTATTTATCCCTCAGAACGGGAAAGGAAACGATCGGAAAAACCTGACGAAAAGGTATAAGACAAGGTCATCGCAATCAATGTCTGGGTTTGGGAGTCGGTTACGCAAGGGGAAGGTATTAGCACCCCTCACGTCCATCGTACTCGATGGGATCCACGCTTGTTGTGTTTATCTGACGGGTTGGTTTTATCTATCTACCTATCAAGGCTGGCTTAAAAAGAAAAGAAAATGACTCGGCAAAGCGTAGAGCTTTATGCATACGTATTCTCATCAAAGAATGAGAAATCAGAGTCAACGTAGTTCGGCTAACTACGGGTTACGGGGAAGGTGGCTCGCCAATACATCAGTATTGTGCCTACGTACTCTCAACAGGTATGAGAGATCAGAGCTTACGTAGTTCGGGATAATACGGATTACGGGGATTCAGATTCATCTGTTTTTTCGAGTAGGGTTAACAAACAGTTCCAGCAGTTTGGCGTATGCAGCTCGAACCTTGGAGACTTAGGCGTTATCGTTTGCGGTAGAACTGGGAGTTAACGACACTCTTTTCTTCAGAAAAGCTTCCTTTGAATTACGGGCCCACGGGGCAAAAAAGGTTTGAAGTTTGTTTTCTGTCTTTTATGGAAGAACTGTTTTTTATGGATGTTTGCAACTAATATCGCACTAGAGACTATGACCTGAGAGTGAATGTGTCGCATGTCACCCAAAGGGTACCATACTAAACATCCAAGCTGTCGAAAAGAACTCTCCGACAATCCTTTCTCAGATAGCTTAAGGCTCGTAACGTACGACGTCAATTAACCTTTATTACTGTATTTTGATTTGTTTTGAGATGAGAAGAGAGAACGAACAAGTTCAACTAAGGGGAGACTATCAAGTCCTAATGTTGTCATGCCAAGGATTCATCCTATGGTTGAGGTTTGAAACAGGGAACTCCTAGAAGTTATCATGCATAGGTTTCAACCTAAAGTTCTAATCATCACTTCCTTATCAAAGGAAGTGAGATTCCTAGGGTATCATGTCAATGATAAACAGAAACAGATAAAGCATCAGCTTAAACAGTAAACAGTAAACAGCTGTAAAATGCATGCAATGCAAGTGAGGGAGGAAATATGTTTGGGGCATCAGCCTCCACAAGCTCGTCTCAACCTCAAGCCAAATATGAATAACTGTAATCATACAGAGGAAATAACATGTTATCAAGCAAAATATAATAACTGCAATCATACAGAAGAGGTGAAATAAAATGCCATCAAGCAAATAACAGACCACATAGGCAAGGGAGCTGGGCTCTACCAAATACCCGCAAGCAAAGCCACTCAGTAAAAATACAAGCAGAGGGAGCAACTCAACCTCTAGTGCAATCATGCTCCTAGCTTAAATCAATCTAGATATGGACCTATTCTAATGCATCAAGCAAATCAAACAAGTCACAGCAATACAGTTGCACAGAAAGCAAACAGACAGGAAAGAAAGCAAATCAACAGCTTCTACAGCTTCACAGCAAAGCTCTTCTGATAGCAGCTTAGTCCTCAGTCTTCAACAGCTCTTCAGGGCTTTCCCCTCCAATAGCAAATATCAACCTGCCTCCTCAAGCTTCCAACACATCAACATAAGTATCAACTTATCCTTCTTCTTCAAGCCTCATCTCCCAAGTGAACTCCACCTTCAGGCCTCAATACTAATAGCAAGTATCAACTTGTTCCTTCAGGGACTCAGTGCATTAAACTCACAAGTACCAACTTGCTTTCCAACCTCAAGCTTCAGCTTCTTCATTCAATCTTCGATGGATTCCTCTCACAAGTATCAACTTATTCTTCATCTTCTTCAAGATTCAGCTTCCATGACAGTCTTCAAACAAAGGGGAAGTGCAACCTCTAGCCTCTTCAACCTTCTAACAAGGAACTCCATCCTCTAGCAAGGGAGAAAGATTCATTTAACAAGAGCAAGGTTTGGATGATTGGTAGCAGAGTGAAGACCAAAGGTCACCACTAAGCATCCTATCATCAGAGAAAGGGACCCTCAAAGGTTCTACCAACTTGTAAAGAGCCACACATCCAACCAAAGGAGGGATGATGCCTTTACAAGGGGACCTTACATCATAGGGAAGAATGGAAGTGATCAACACCTTCCATGTTTATGAAAGAAGAGAATCTATCTATAAGCTCTGCCTACAAACCCTAATCTTAACACTTAATCAATACTACACCAAAAGAAGGGAAGTCTTCACATCCAAGCTTCTTCAAGCACTCCATAGTAGCCCAAGCTTGTCTTCAACACCATCCAAGAGCAAGAGAGGCAAAACCCTAATCTAAGGGAACTAAAGAAGTCAATCTAGTCAAATTAGTGCATTAGAATCATCTAAAGTTAGCACCTAAACTAAAATCAAACTAAAATAGTAAACTACATTATAAATTCCTACAAAAATTCCTAAGGGACCCTAATTCAATCATGAATCCACCATATAAAATTCAGAGGTTGAATCATCCACCAAGTCTTAGAAATAAAACCTAAATCATAAGGTACTAACCATAAACCCTAAAAATGGAGCTCCTAAAGTTTCAACTTAAAACTACCACCTACATTCATCACAAAAATGTGAGAAAAATATAAGGGGAACATGCATATCTTTTCTACCTACACATAAAAAATCAAGGCAAGAATCATCACCAAATGCTCACACCAAATTCATCAAAACAAGGTATCAACCATGGTTATCTTAATATCAATTAAAATTCAACAAATGCAAATAAAATAAAAAAATGCATGAATTATTAATATTTTTTGTCTACAAAATTCTAGATCCAATCATGAATCAGGGGAAAAAAGAATGGAATTAATTGAGTTAGTTTTCAATTTTTTATGAATTATTTACTAAGTCACATGAAATGATGAAAATCAAAAGAAATTCAAGAAATTGATTAAATCAGCGTGGCAAATAGCAAAAATAACTAGTTCAATTCTGGATTGGGCCAAGGGGGGTGTTGATATCAACTAATGCTAAGGCCTAGGCGCTTGGGTTCCTCTTGTTCAATTCAGTTCAAATTAATCAAAAAGAAAAAGAGTACACACAAAGACTCGAACCCATGCACCCTTGGTATATGCAGCGAAGAAGCAAAGCCTGGGATTTTCATTTATCAAAACGGGGCGTTTAAGGGGAGGGGGTACGTGGCGCAACGAGGAACCTTGGATCCAGGTCTGAGTCAAAGTCTTCTTCATGAATGAACGCCCTAGGTTATATCTTCTCCAATTCAAATGTCTGCAACTTCCCAACCTGCGCGCGCGAAGGCCACCGCCGGTGGCTTTTCCGGTCACCATCAAGCAACCCTAACTCCCTCTACATACCACCATTGGCCACGATTTCTGAATGAAAGTTGCTCTAAATTTCACCAGGATCCCAACCATACCACTAGTTCATGCTAAAAACGCAGGGTTTGTAAAAACACAGTCTCAACCGAAAATGGCATAAACCCTAAATTGTCTCTAATCTTCAAATCAATTATCCAGAATCCATCTATACCCTAAGGGGAACTTAACCACATGCTTCTAATCCGTTAAAAGTGCATAATCAATGAGAAATTTCAAGAAGTTAGAACCTACCTTGAAGCTTGAATTACAGTGGTTACACGCCTCAATTCTCTTTCAAACTTTGCAGAATTCTTCAATGATCAATGGTGAACGATTCTTGGTGCTCAATTCCTGCTGAAACCCCTTGATTCTCCAAAACGAGTTTTCACTTTCAAGCTTTTTTCTTCACTTTACTCCAATGGATTCTCAACAGAATTCTGCACTAGAAGCTTCCTAATCTGATCATTATCCTATTTATGATGTGTTCTGATGGATTAGAAGCCCAAACTAGGCCCAATTATGGATTTTGGATCTTCACTTTTTCTTCCAAATTTCAATATGGATATGTGCCTTCAAGCCTTGGTCATGCTCTACAATCCTTCCAAACCATTCACTTAAGCATTATGGAGTGTAATGAAGTGGTTTTCTCCCTTTGGTTTCAACATATGGAGTGTATATGATATGTTTCTTACTTGTGAAGTAATCATCCAAATGGCTATGTTATGGACCTCACATCAAAAATGTGGCAATGCCAATCTTTCTAAAACATCAATTCCATTCAAAATGACCACAAATTTGACTTGAAAACATGTTAATCTCATTTATTTTGAATTTTCTCATTTTAATTCATTAAAATGGCCTTTATGTGAAGTTTCTTCAACCAATGCTTGATATAACCCATATCAATGAACACTTGATGTTTAGACAAGCTAAAAACATCATTTTGAACAACTTTCATGTTGAACAAAATTGCATTTGAGGCTTGCAAGATGGTGTAATGGACTCATGATTCAAAATGACCTGTAATGTCCAAATACCCAAAATACCCTTGACTTGTCAAAGCCATAACTTGAGTTCTACAAATCCAATCATGGACTTCTAGTACTTTATGGAAAGCTAAGAGAATAAGGAACAACATTCATGTTGACCAAAAGTTCATAGGAACCATCCTTCTAGGGCAAAAGTATCATGCAAGTTGGGTAACTTTCAAGCTCCAAATTCACATGCCTCAGATAACTTGTAACTTGTCTGGCTCATAACTTGAGTTCTATAAACCCTATCAAGGACTTCTAGTACTCAAATTAAATCTAAGATCATGCCCTACAACAATCATGTTGGGGTCAAGATGATATGAATATCATATCTTAAGTTAAATGGCCTGGAAGTCAGGGGTCAAGCCAAGGGATTTTACACTGTCAAGTCTTAGAAACCCTAGCCTGAAACTTCTCAAACTCTTCAATCATGATGAGTTAACCTTGGAATCATCCTTAAAACATCTCAATGTATCCATCCATGATCACATGGATCTTGAATTAAGTCTCAACCTTCTTCAAATCATCAGTTGACTTAGGGTTGACCCAGTCAAACCCTAACTGCACCACTCATGGCTGAGGCTTCTTAATCTTGTACAATGACCTGTCTAGGCCTCAAAGTGATCTTAAACACTTGTCATAAGCTCTCTCAAGACCTCAAGTCCATCTTCATGGCTCCAGAATCATCTGATGGATTTCCACAACTCTCAAGTTAGGAGGCACACACTCTTGGTTTCAACCATTCTCTCTGAGGATCTTTTAACTTCTCTGACAAGGATATCAACCCTTGAGCACCTGAACAACCTTCTTATCTAGCTTCAAACTCTTGTATATCCCTTGATTGGTAATCATACCTCTTGATCTCCTGCATACATGTCAATGAAATGCAAATGATAATGCTAATGTGAATGAAATGAAACACAAGCTAGGTAAAGAAAAGTTGAGCAAATTTTGGGGTGCAACATAAAGGTTCGTAAATTTTATCATTATTCTCTAGAACTCGAATATCCAAGTCATAGAGAAAAAGGAATTTGTGAAAAATGTACGAATCTTCAAGCATTGTATTTGATTAATCTTTATCATTTATTTTCATTTGCTTTACTATTTGAGCAATTCTTCACTTTAATTTTGAAGCTTTTATCCAATTATCCTTCATCTTTCTTATTGGATTTTCTACTCCATTTCTCTACATCCAAACATCAAATATCTAGACAAACATGTTTTATCTAACTGTTCTTTTGTTGTTGCATAATGTGTCATAATATACTTTCGAGTTTAATTTTGCAAGTAAATTAATACTTGTGATTGTTTACCAAAAACAACGGTAAACAAATTGGAACGCCTAGTGAGACTCTTTTGCGCAAAAATTTAAAATTTTGTAGAAAAATGTCTTCGTGTTTTTATTCTATACTTCATTCTTTATACATGCAATGTTCTAAATATCTGAGTGTTTATACGCCTAAAAGTGGTAAAACTCTTGTTGAGATGGCTCTTCCAACGTTGAAATATTCTTCTCACCCCCAGAACAATGCTCCAGATGTACAGGAACAACTAATCGAATCATAGGTTTATGGTGTAGGGACTTCAATGCCCATTGGAGTAACCACTCCTGTTATAAGTCAAATGTCACTTTCGACGACATTACCAGAAGTGGTGGTTCCACCACCACAATCGACCAGTTGTCCAACTACTCCCAGGGTTACACAAACTACTATAGGATACCTTAGGCCCTATTTTCTACCAAGTTTTACGCTACCCATTAGTAGTAAGGAATATCCATGTGGCATGCCAACTACAATGATGGCATGCATACAAACTAGTGCATCTACATATGTAGATAATAGAATGACTGTTGTGTCCCCTATTAATCAATATTTAGCATCAGGATCTACTATCGACAATCCTTGTGGAATGGCACAACCCCTATGAGAGTTAGGATATGTCCCTCAGGTTATGACACCCTTAACGACCACTTCCCTATTGTCTGTGAGGCAACAAATGGATGAAAGTAACCATTATATAGTGAATATGCTTACATAAAAAATTAGTACTGTGTACAATCCCCTAATCCAAAACACAAACCATACTTACTAACAATTGGCGCATCAAATGGGTCAAACTGCTAATTTCTTTGGTGCTCCTTAAGCGCCTACTCAACTAGTCCCTCAAATCCAAGCAATATGGACAATTCAAAATCCAGGAGTTGCTAACATTGGTGGTTTTCCTAACAATCAAGTCTAACAACAGGTTATATCCCAACTGATCTAACAACCTATGCCTAGGGTAGTCGAGATAGATTTAGGACAAAATGGCCTAGAGGTAGTATTGGTCAATAGGAACTAAGATGAATACCAAGTGGCTGGAAGAATCCAACAAAACTATTTTGGGGGAAGAATAACATAACCAGTGTGGTAGAAAAAATTCTAGCCTAAAATGATCTTAATGTTGGTCTCCATAGCCAATTTTGTTTCTGCCTTGTCTGAATATCTATTGTAGACTGCACTCCTAAGGGGTTGGAAAATCCCTATATTCATTAAGTTTACATGTAATACTAGTGAACCAACTGTCAAACATATTATTTGATATCAATCAGAGGCCAATTATTTGGCCAATAATGAAAACTTAAAAATGAAATATTTCCCAAACTCCTTGACTAAAAGTGCTTTCACATGGTTGTCGCACCTTGAAAAATCACATAGATAATTCGGAAACACGACCCTCGCGCTAAAGGCGCGGAATGCGGTTCGACAGAGTCGCCACCGAACTTTATTTATCTCAAAGAGGTGGGAAAGGAAAATATCGAGAAAACCTTTTAAAACGAAAGGACAGGAACACGACCGTTGCAACCAATGTTTCGGGTTCGGGAGTCGGTTATGCAAGGAGAAGGTATTAGCACCCCTCACGTCCGTTGTGCTCAACGGGAACCTCTTAGTATGATTTATGATGGGCGTTATCTAAGCTTGCTTGCTTTCTTCTTAATGGTAAATGCTAAACGGTACGATAAAAGAATAAAGATGCTAGAGGGAAATTGATGGTTATAAGATAGGGTGCTTGCCAAGGATTGAGGCCCTTGTGCCTACGTATGCTAATTCGGACGAGAATGAGAAATCAGAGCTCACGTAGTTCAACCACGAGAAAGGATGGGGGGAAACAGAAGATGGAGGGAAGGTATCTCGCCAAGATCATTGCAATCCTGTGCCTACGTATCTTACATTTAGACGAGAATGAAGAATCAGAGTGTCCGTAGTTCGTGGAGACGACCACGAAAAGAGAAGGGTTTGAATTAGGGTTAAAGTTTGGTTGATAATGAAATATTGAATGACAAACAACCCAAGGGGCGTGCCTTGAGAGCTGTCACTCGAGAATCCAATGAATGTGAAAATCCAAGAATTCAGTTCTTTCGGGAGTGGATTGAAGATGGTTTTGAGAAAGATTTGAGCGTTTTAAATTCAAAAGAATGAATAAATAACAACTCAATGGGGCGTGCCTTGAGAGTTAATCATTTGAAGGTTCAAGGAATGCTGGACTCCAAGAATCTCCTTCTTTCATTATTTGATTACGAAAATGTTTGAATAAAGCTTAGGTATTTTAAGACGAAAGGATAAATGAATGACAATCCAAAGCGTGCGCCTCAAGAGCCATTCGTTCGAAGATCCAAGGAATTATAGACTCCAAGAATCCTCTTCTTTCGTTATTTGTTAAGAAAAGCGTTTGAAAAAGATAGAATTAAATAAGTTGCAAAAAGAGGTGGACTGCAAGGCAAAAGGCACTCGACTTGACTAAAACACCGTTTGATGTTGAATCAAGGGTTTGATTTTATTTGCATGCAAAGACGTGTTGGAATGGAAGTTGGTTTGAAAATGGCTCAACGAAGAATTGAGGGTTAGGTTGTGAGAAACGATACTAGTCCCTAAGGGTGCTCCTAATAACGAAACCATAATGAAATGTGCAAGTGTGTGTGATAGGTTGATGATGAATGCATACAAGCACTCGACTTATGAAGGGTGTTTGAGAATGGTCTAATTTGCAAAAGTCGAAAGAACGAATGAATAACAACCCAAGGGCGTGCCTCGAGAGCCATTCATTCAAAGATTCAAGGAATGCTAAACTCCAAGAATCTTCTTCTTTCGAAGTTTGTTTGAGAAAAAGTTTAGTTACATAGTTTGAGTCGAATTTAGGGTACGCGAAGAGTTCGTTTGTACGTAAATGCGATTATGAAGCTTGATTCACTTAGTGTTTTAGGGAGAATGATGACTATTTAATAAGCGAGACGTCGACATCGAAACCAATTAATCGAGACTTTGTCGGGATGCTAGATCCCAAAACAGTTTTTTCCGTTAGATTAATTACGAAATATTGTTTGAGTAGACAGTGAAAGTACCATATGGAATGCTAGAATCCAATGGAATTTCTTTGTCTAAATAGTTAAAGGGCGTATTTTAGAAACGAAAATTCGAATGATACATTACCCAAGGCGTGCGCCTCAATAGCGGCCATTCAAGAATTCAATTCTTTCGCGAATTAATTAAGAAGAACGATTTTACTAAGTGTATTAAGTATTTTACACGAAATAAGTAATTAGGCGTTTAATTATTTAAATGAAAACTAATTGTTTTTTAAAACAAAATACGAAATGATCACAACTCAAGGCGGGTGTTGCACCCTAAAATTTGCCCACCGGCTTTCCGACTTTGACTGGCTTTTGCTTCGTTTTCATCTGCATATCATTTAGGTCGCATTTCTTCCGTGTTATCAGTCGGATTGAATTTATCAGGATTTTAGCCGCTTTGCTCGCGTTTCAGACGATTCAAATTAATTCAAACGAGAAGTTCAGTGTTAAAATCGAGCGAAAGTCGCTCTCCTCTTGATAATTCAGTCCGTGTTGATATTATTGGCACATTCGGTGCTCACCCGTTTTTCCATGGCATTTTGCATTTATTTATTGCCTTATTTAATTATGTAGAATAGTTTTTGTTTTGTTTTTATTTATTTTGAAGTATTTTAAATAGGAAATAGATTTTTTATTATAGCTTTTATAAAATATTTTTATTATTTGTTTTTTTTATTTATTTTTAGAAATAGATTTTCTTAATTTAAATTTATTTAATTAATTAGTCTAAGTTTAATTTAGAGTTAATTTGGATCCTTTTAATGTTTTAGTTAGAGGTAGCTATTTAGTTCTCATTAGTCAATTAGATTAGATTTTTTTTTCAATGTTAGTTTAGATTAATTTTATTTAGTTAATTAGGAGTTTAGTTTAATTCAGATTTATATTGTCATTAGAATGTTGTAATCAATAAATATAGTAGCATTATTTAAGTTAATTCATCGCTATCAGCATATTTTATTGTTCTTATAATCATTAATCAAGCTTTAATCCATCACTAAGTCATTATCAGCCAGTTGCCACTTGTCACTTTCTGAGGGTATTTATACCCTGTTCATTGTCTCCTTCAGAAGGAGAACCCTAACCCTAAAACAATCCTAACAGCCTCCAAACCCTAGGACACCAACCCTAGCCGCCTGTTCATCCTTCTTCTCCAACTCATCACCTTGTTCAAACCTCTCATTATTCCTGCAAATCATTTCAACATAAACCAACACCTCACCTTCAACACAAACCAGTTCTGAAATCATCACCGTTTCCGGCGAACGACCCGCCGGTAATCCGCAAATATCCAATCATCAACCTTCCTCTTCTCAGAAAAACAAATCACCAGAAATAACCACAGCCTTCTTCAGATTCAACACTTTCCATTACCAACAAACCTCACAAACCATTAACATCCTCAAATCTACACCGTAAACCCCCTGTTCTTCATTTCACCTTCTCAACACCATTTTCGAACAACATTTTGACTTCCGGAACTTCAGCATCACACAAATCAAACTTCAACCACCCAGACAAACTTCAATCAGAACTCATTTTTTAAATCCCAATCATCCAAACAGTAAGTGCTCATCCCTCCTTCAAACTCCCCCTTTCTATCGGTGCCAAACCTGCAAATCACAAGCTCCCGCCACTGCCCTGTCACTAAAACACACAACATCACAGCCCATAAATTCAGTTGCTGAACCTTCAAAACATAAAACCAAACACGCTTAGCCCATACCCATTCCACCAGCTCTCATCTTTAACAGAACTTAAATCTCTCGAACCTCCATCATTTCTGAATCCTTTGTTCTTCTGAAATCATAACCATCAATGCATTCAATAAAAACAGCAACAACTTCTCAGCTCAAAACCACCCACTTCCGTCTCATCTCGCCGAAATCACAAACACCTTCAATCGGAAAACCCAAAACTCACTTTAAGAACCCTCAAACAATGAACAAACGCCCAGAAATCCAGCAAGAAACTCATCTTCAGCTTCTCTAAACACAAACCATTCCACCGTCATCTTCAACGTCATCTTCGAAGCTCATCAACAACCATATCACAAACTTTCCTCAACCAAACGACTCATCTTCTTTCAACCACCGTACCCAGAAAACTTCAAAACCCATCAAACTTTCAACAACATCCAATATGAAAATCACATCCAAAACCCCTCACCAGATTCACGACCCCAAATCCCCAATTCGGTCTTCCTCATCATCATCCTCACTCGACAAAAATCCAGAAGAAACCCTCAATCGAACCCCCTCCAAACCTTCAAACCCCTCACGACCACCAAACCGGAGATTAACCTCTCTTCCATACGTGAACCTTCACTATTGTTTCTAAACCCTAACTGTTTTCAATCAAACAACCACAAACCAAAACCACTTCTCAACCTTCGAACCAAAACAGAACCCATTTTCCTCCGTCTTCCACTTCAAAACTGAACCCATCCACCATTTTTTTAAACATCTTCTTCAACGCAAACCCCATCCTCCGCCTACGTTCTTCGTTACCGATGCGATTCAGTGCAGACCAGAGGAGTGACTCGCGGGTTAGACCGAAGATGAGGAAGTTTGGGTTTGGTGAGACGAAGAGTTGTTGCTATGGTGTTGATTTCTGTGAAGGACATGGATTTGGTGGTGGAGTTTGAGAGGGAAGGTAGATCGGGAACGATAACAGAGCGAAGAAGAGTTTTCTTTCTTTTGTTAATTTTATTTTATGTTTTTTTTACTGTTGTTTATAATCGGGCCTCACGGCCTATCTATTTCACGGCCCATCCGACTATACCCCCCCTGTTTTTCACTTCTAACCCCTCCGCTGCTTTTTTAATTATTATTAATTATTTTTTGTATTTTATTAGTTTTTTTTATAAAACAGATTATTATTATGTGAATATATATTATAATTTTAAATTTACGTATATATATTTATTTTATTCATTTCCTTTCAGATTTTTTTTATATACATATTTTTCTAAACCTTTAAGTTTTAGTTTATTTTATATTTTAGAGATAGATTTCGTTTCTCTTTTGTTATTGGGCATTTTTGCCTTTTGGGTTGATGAAGAAGTTTCCACCGTTTAGCCGTCAAACTATTGACGTGAAACAAAGGATCCGAGACCACCTTCTTTCTCTCCTCATTTCTTTTCATCTTTCGATTTTATTTTGACTTTTGGTGATCGATGAAGTCTTGTAAGATGAGATCCCAATGTTTTTGGTCCGTGCGACATGATTCAATTGGAGAATGATTCTCAATATCATTTCTCTATCTTGTCTTTGGCACGGAAATTTATACGCAACCTCTTAAAGTTTGACTTCCTTATAAGTCGAGTTACGACGGTCCAACGTCACATTGGTTCTGATTCAAAGCATCACCAAGGACCAAAAGAGGAGAAGATTGGAATGGAGCTTGCGCACAATGTCAAGGGTCAACGGAACCACTCCGTTCGGTAACATCTATCTAATTCAAGTCTTTTAATCAACCGCCGAGCGTTGTGAGTTCTTAGCAATAGATACGCTGGAAATGATGAGTGGGGGGCCTCCTCTCATTCGTCTAGGGTGTTAGCATATGTCCTTTGGACAATATGCGACGCATTCGCTCCTACGCCTTAGGTTCTTGCGTGTGTGTCCCGGGTTCCTTCTCGTTTAGACGTGTTAGGCCTGCTTCCTCTTTTCCCTCGCCTTTGTGTAATCGAAATTCTTTTTCTCTCGCGTCCTAGTGATTGAGATCCCCCCTCTTGCCTCCGTGCAATCGAGACTCCCTTTTCTCTCGCTTCCGTGCGATCGAGACCGTTTTCTGTAGTTAGCCGAACTATGGCTGCTCTGATCTCTCATATCCGTGGAGAGTACGTAGCCATAAGATTGCGATAATCCTAGAGAGCACACTTTTCCCTTCTCCCCCTTTAGGTAACCTGTACCTTTAAACCAATGACATACTACGTCCGTTATACCACAAACAGGTAACACCTAAGTCTCCAATGGTCGAGCAACAATACACCTAACTGCTAGAATGTGTGCGCTAGTATCGTCCACCTTTTCTCTCGTCTGCGTACAATCGAGAACACCCCATTTACCCGTAGTTAGCCTGAACAACGTTTTGCTCTGATTTCTCGTACCAGACGAGAATACGTAGGCACAAGACGCGAGGTCTTGGCGAGCAATCTCCCCCGTAGTTTCCTGAACTACGTTGATTCTGACTTTCCCATTGCACGAGGGAATATGTAGGCATAGAGCGGCGACGCTCTATCGAGTCAGTTCTTTCCGTTCTTTTCAGTTCTTCCATTTAGCTTTAGCAGCCGTAGATAATTTGTTTTTCACCCATAGACTAGACAACAACCGTGGATCCCGTCGAGTACGACGGACGTGAGGGGTGATAATACCTTCCCCTTGCGTAACCGACTCCCGAAGCCGAGATTTGGTTGTGATGACCGATCTTATCCCTCTTTTCGTCAGGTTTTCTATGAGTGTTTCCTTTCCCTCTCTTGGGATAAATAATGCACGGTGGCGATTCTTCTGTCATTGTCGGCCTCGATTTTCGCAGTAGCGGCAACTGGCGACTCTGCTGGGGACTGGAATATCCCCTATGCGAGTCAATCCTAGCGCTTGTTTGTTTATTTTTGGGGTGTGTACATATGTGCTTTATCTTTCTTTATGTGCTTTCGCATTTTACTTTCCGCATGATTCATTATTGCTGTGCTGTTGGGTGATTGTTCCATTGAGAGATAAGCCAGACCCAGGCTTGAGTATAGACTTAGCATTAGAAGTGGAGATTAGTGATGAGCCTGTATGCTTTGCATGCACCAGCTAGCCATGAAATTCGCGCTCAGACGAGATTCTCTTTAACGATTTTCTTTCTGCCCCTTTGGGCTCGAAGGAATTTTAGATCTGAGGATTGTTGACTCTGGGAACCGATCACTTGGGAGTCAGCTAAGTGAGGCCGCTTCGTGAGACAATGATGCCAAACCAGAAATGGTGAACCGATCACTTGGGAGTCAGCTAAGTCGGATGAACTACAACAGAGAAGAGAAACACGCACATGCAAGATGCTAAATGAAGGATGCTAATGCAAAATGCAGGATGCATATGAAAAGTTTCATGGAACTCGAATACTTATAAACATCACAGAATTCCAAGGAAACTCATTTATTATTTTTTAATAACGGATAACAAGTAATATCCTTAAAAGAGTCCTGACATAATAGCTAAATAAAAGCTAATAAAGTCCTAAGGAAGTCTTGTATTGTGCTTCTTGATTTACTTTTCTAGCTGGACTTTCTCGGATATAAGCTCGTTCATGATCAAATTCCAAGGAGTAGTCTGATAGAGGAAAATAAACCCTCCATCTCTTGCTTTTCTTGTCGAAAATTTTGTTGTTCACTTGGATCTTTAGGAATATTAAAAGTTTCTTGTACTTGTATTTGAATTTTTCTGGATCTTCAAACAGAGCTTCTAACTTCCTTAGGACATCCAAATTAGGACTCTTAGAATAATGTTTCAAAGTATCTTATCTTGTAATCCATATTGGTCCTGCAATGATTATAAATAAAGTTGAATTCCATGAAACCAATGTGACATGATGCTTTATGGATTCAAAGGGTGCACAAATACAGGCAAGCACACAGATGTACAAAGGTAAATAAACAGGAAACTTAGGTTTGCAACGAGCATGAGGCAAAGGGTATACCCATCCCCAAAGGGTGTGGACTAAAGGTGAATTGTACCTGTAGAACAAGGTTCTAAAAAGGTGCCCAAAATCATTAGTCCATCTTTCAGATATTATCAATTTCCCGACTACTCGGTGGTTAATAATATTCTCAAGAGAACCTCTTTTGAGTGTAGCATCGTGTATCAACTATTTCGGGACTACTCCCTCATAGTCATTGCACTACGTCCTAAGAAAGGCCAAAGTTGTATTTAGGTAACTACGGTCCCCGGTATCACAGGATCCAATCGAAAATAGTGAATGTTTTCACGATTACTCGTTCAACAATACTGTTTTCAAAAGGGCCTCAACTGAGCGGTGATTCTCAAGTCAGCTTGGTCGGGAATCACTCCCTATAAGCCTCTTCGAATATATCACCTTCCTATCATAATTGCATTCAATTCCGGATGTAGGACTTATCTCACCACACAAAGAGCACCAACCCAAAAGCATAAAAGCAAATATAAGTAGATATATATAAAACAATAAACAAGAAAAATAAAACAAGTTTGGGGAACCCACAATAATAAAATATAAGGATCCCCAGTGAAGTCGCCATTTCTGTCGCTATGAGAATTGGATATCAAGCTATTGGATTAACTTGAATCTTAATTCATATTCACAACCGGTCTTTAATTTGTCCAAAGGAAGGAAAAAGATCGAATTACCCACGATGCAATGCAAATGCAAAAGCTAGAGAGTTTAGGTTCAGGGGTTGGTTAAACTTAGGAAAGGTGCTAGCATCCTAAGTTTTTGTAGTACTCTACATGAACCTCTTGTTTTATATGGTGTTTATTGCTAAGGGTTATCTGCTTAAGGGTGAAAGACTTAGTGGTTTAATTCTAAGTATACTCGCCAAGACGTCGCATCTTGTGCCTACATATCCTGACGGGAGTAGAATCAGAGTATTTGTAGTTCCCCTAAAGGGTTTGAGGAATCATTGACTGTTGGTCAAAATTCTAAAGGGATAAGGTTTGTTGATTGATTGATTCTAGGAGAAAAGACGAGTCACCATCTTAAGGGAGAACACTCGACTTAACCATCACAACTTGTAGGAAATGGTCTTTGCATTGTCTTGAGAGAAGGGCTCAAACACTCGGATTTCATCGACGAGTATGCCACTATCTTCCTAAAGCGGAAAAGATCTACATCACACGATTGTATTGTTATGGGGCAAGAGATTTATATCTCGACTTTCAAGATGACTAACATCTAATTCTCTAATGGGGATAATAGTTGAGTTAAATGGTTTATCTATGTTGAAAAAGATAAAAGAAAAAGGTCCTCTTTATGGGGTAGGATCTAAACCTAAGTTGATCGACTTGATAATTCAAGGATCGAGCGGGGATTAATGATGCATATGAGAATGCAATACACACAAATTGTTAAGTCATGCATAGGTTCTTCCTTTGGACATTATGCGATAAATAGAGAGCGATAAAATAAAATCCATACAAACAGATAAAAATGCTTAAATCAAGGCAAGCGTGGGATCACAAATATTCAAAATAAAGTCGGAGCTAAGATATAGAAAGAGATTGGGAGCGCGTTGATTGAATTTTGTACGAAATTGATTTTATGTGAAATGGTTAAATTAGTTTTTTTTAGTGAAATTAAGGTCAGGTTATAAATAATTTAGATTTCCTAAAAGAAAAGGTTTTAAAAAAAGTTTTAATATATTAAATATATGGTTTTTTAGTTATGAACAATTTATTTTATTAATAAAATGGGGTTATTTAAAATTGATGAAATAAAATGTTGATGGAACAAAAAAAGGTTAGTTAGAGTGAATAATAAAAAAGAAATTAGGAATAAGTTAATTTAGAAAAAAAAGAAAATGATTAGTTGAATAAGTTATTTAAATAAAAAAAGGTGTATTAACTTGTTTTTTTTTAAAATAAGGGCTGATTAAATAAATGATTAATTATTAATTAAATAAAATAAGAAAAGGTTAATGATGCAGATTAATGGTTAATGGGGCAGATTAGGATTAATTAAAGGGCGAGGAAATCGTGTGATTTGCTGGTGCAGGAAGTTCACCGTGGGGCTGCGCAGTGTGTTGTATGATGGCAATCAGATGGGATGAACGGTGATGATTGCGATGGTTCCGGGTAGTTACTGTGGGGGCGCACATATTAGATTACAATATATATAAAGCAAAACAGAAAAACCCCTGAGTCTAACTCTCTCCTCTTCTTCCGCCGTTTCTCACTCTTTATCTCTCATTTCTTCTCTTTCTTTGACTTCTTACGCCATTTCTTCTTCCATCTTCCTCGTTTATTCTTCTTCTCCTCCATTCTTTCATCCTCTTCGTTCTTTTCCTACACGAATCAAACAAAAATACATTAAAGTGTTAGTAACTCATGTTTAATGGTTTTTTTTCTTTCAGGGGTTTTGTGATGGTGGATTGGGAGTGAAGAGGGTGGTTCGCGGTGGAGTTTCGATGATGTGCGCGGTGACAACGAAGTGAGGGTTTGGATCATGACTTCGCGGTGGCAAAGGTTTCGGCTGCGGATGATTTGCGACGGATGAAGTTTGAAGGTGTGGATGCGAATGGGTTTCGACGGTGATGAAGATAAGTATTCCTCCTTCCGTATTTAGGGTTTTTTTTAAATTGGGATTTTTCTGGGGAACTCTGTGAATTGCCGGGTGTGGTGTGTGTTAGGGTTTACATTTGATGTCCTTCTCTTCATCTCAATCCTCTTCTTATATAGGTTGTTCCGATTTCAAATCTTCAATTGATAAAAACTTTCCTATTTTAAAAAAGATATGTTGGAGTATTGTTTTGGCAAGTTCTGAATTGGTTTCCGTTTGTGTCTGGAACATGATTAAGGAATGAACTGATTATGCTTGGTAATCATTTTCGGTTCTGAATTCCTGATTCTTTCCTTCTTCACTTTCCATTGATTAATGACTCTAAATGATGGTAAATATCTGCAGGAATCCTGAGGATTGCTTTGATGATACCGTGTCCTTGCGTGTGATCTATTGCCCTTGATTTCTTATGAATTATGCAAGGGTGAATCTCTGAATGATGTATGATGTTCTGCTCTTCAATGCTTGTTCCCAAAATCGTGTGCATGATGGGTTTATAGTGAATTTCCTGTCTGTGTGCCATGCTTGCTGCTGTAATTTTGTGATGTCATTGCGGCTGAATTGATGCACGGTTGCTTTCTGTGTTTCTGAAAAACTTAAACATTTTTCTTCTTCTTGAAAAAACGCAGGTTGCTGAAACTTGACCAATTCTCTCCTTCTTTGAGAACCATAAATTGATGGATGTCCTTGGAAAGAGAAACAGAGCCCAATGACGACTTCCTTGAATCCGAGGGCCCTATCCTTACTTCTGTACTTGAACTGTTGGAATTCTTGTTTGGCTTTTAAGAAATGCAGGATTTGGAGGTTGGCGGCTATCGTCCTAGGACCGACGCTGCCCTTCCCCTGTTTGGTTGCTCGCGAACCCTGATGATGATTTCGAATCTGAGGGCTCCATACTCCTTTTTAATGAAACAGAACCGATACATAAAGGCTTAAATTCAAAGTACTGACATATGTCCTTTTTCTTGCAGGTAGGACGATAACGAAATGTGACCGACGACAGCGGTAACAATGAAGGTTCTTGAAGGTCTTGGTGAATTCTTTGAAGTTTAAGGCCTTAATGAAGATTGTAACAGATTATTATGAACTTAAAATATTCTTGGACTTAGCTTATGAGTTTAGGAATCTCGTAGGTTCCTACATTGACTTGTACATCTTTAAACTGAGCCTTTAACATGAAATGAATTGATCTTGTCTTGTAAAACAAATGGATTGAACAACTTTGAATTTTGTATGTTATACACTCACCAATTCTTGGTTATGGTATTTTGATTTTATCTCTTTGTAAACATAAAATAGACAAATATTATGTCTTCACAAATAGCAAGTTGTGTTGCAATCTAAAAAAGGAATTGGATACTTGTATTTCCTCAAACTTGTAAATTTAATAATCGTACTTGTAAACCAAATAAATGATGAACTAGAATTCAGGCATTTCCACTTCAAGGAATCCAAATGAGTCTCTTTTCCACATAAGCCCAAATTTTCAATTGATTCAAACCATTCGAAAACAATAAGAATTGAACCTTAATGCCATAGGGAATCCATAAATCAAGCCTTGGTACTTCGTTATTTTTTGCAAAAATATGGAAATCCAAATACATCTGAATGAATATTAGTCTCGAAACTAAACATGCGTTATCGTCTCGATCTTAATGGTATCCAAGAAGGGATGTCAATACATCTTGATGAAACTTGGTAGGGAAATGTACTCATGAAGGTGGTGCATCAAACCTCTAGTTCCCTTGAGAATAACTTGCACCAAAATCCTGAACCATAAGCCAACTGAAGCCTGATCTTGATTTTGATGAGGTACAACCAAGAATTTATCCAAAATATTTTCCCAGTACTGATCTAAGAACGAGAAACAAATCTAACAGTGGAACCCAGATCGAATAGAAACCTTAGGAGCACTTTGAATCAGGATTGACTGATCAGGTCCTAAAATGCCTAATTTGAAAGAATAAGTACCATCAAAATCGAAACATCTGCATAAGCTTGTTAATCACAATAAACACGAATACGAAAGTATAAAGCCAAACAACGCAAGAAACGCAAAAAGAGGTGGGATCTTAAAGTCAAAAATTAGGGTATGACAATTCCCTCTAGTGAATGGATTTGACCAGCAATTATATTAAACTCTTATCAACAAAAATAGAGGGTAGTTAAAGTTAGTGTTGTTTCTTTCTATCAAGACAATTCACAAGTGTCGAATAACTACTCTATTGTTCTCTCTTGTCGGAACTCATCTTCCTCTTGAGACAATTAATACGTAAATAAGAGTTAGACTCTGATGCCACTTGTTGGATATGTGACGTGGCTTCCCACATAAGAAAGGGCGGGGTGAATTGTGTGGTCCCAAAAAACATGGTTTTGAAAAAAATTACATATTAAAATTAGAGCTTAAAAAAATTTAGAAAAACATTGGAGTAATGAGCAGTGGAAAATAAATTGCAGAAACTAAAGAGTTAAAGGAAAGAGATGAACACCAAGATATATAGAGGTTGGTAAAACAAGAAAACGATATACTTCTCTCTCCAAGAATTTTGAGAGTATTCAATAAATTTTTAGAGTTATTGGTAGGTAAAACCCATGAACCTCCTTATACAAGGAAAACTGGTTGACTTCCAACCTAAACAACATGACTTGGGATTTAACAATTGAGTCTTCTATTCTAAATGGTGGATTTAAGAAGTTAGTCCTCCTTTCACAAACAACAAATCAAAGTGGTTAGTCCTTTTTCCACAAACAGACGATTAAAGCAGTTAGTCTTCTTTCCATGAGAATCTTGGAGCGGTTAGCCTTCAAGCCTCTAAAAAATCTTATAAGCTTTTACCGTCAGCTAAGCTCACGAACCTTAAACCTTGATTTTAGACAGGCTAACCAATAACCTAGGAGATTTTAATATTGGGTTAATCTCAAACCTTATTCAAGAGTTTATCATAGGCTAAGCTTTAACCTATATTGGTTTTACCATGGGTTAACCAGGAACCTAGAAGATTTTACAATGGGCTAATCTCGAACTTATCAAGCTTTTATAACAGGTTAAGCTTGAGTCGAAACCATGATTTGATCACACAATCTCTAAAACAAAGCTTTTTATGGGTTTAACTTCTAACCTCAAACAAACTCCTATATGGGTAATATTCAACCAAGGTGTATAATAAAGATTTCCTTAGTGAATTTACAATTTTACCCTTCTAGAATTACATTGTATCCTCACTTGCAAAAGGTCTTTCTTAAATAGGCACTTCAACTAAAATATTAGTGAGAGAAAGTAAAGAAAATATTTAGAGAGAGAGTGAGAGAGATAGAGAAAGATAAAGAGTGAGAAGTGTCAAAACATGTTTCTAGATGAAATGAAATAAGAGAAGGAATCTCTATTTATAGGCTAGAGGTTGGCTCAAACAGGAAATTTGTTTTAATGCATTTTAAATCTATCTAATCGATCAAAGCATGATGCCAATCAATTAAAAACTTTCATGGTAATCGATTACCAGTTCCAAAAAGGAAATAAAAGATATATAGTCGTTGTATATCATTAAGGCGTTGTCGTAATTGCTTAGAGGTCAATTTTGAAATGATCTAATTGATTAGACAAGAGCTCCAATCGATTAGAAAAAGCAAAACTTTGCCCATGGCAAATTTGACTGTTCCCACTTCATCTGGAACAACTTCAATAAATTTTAGAAAATATTTTCTTGAGAAAAATCAGTTTGAAAATAAGTTTTAGTATGTGTGTGTTATCCATGTATTTTTACAACAATGCCCTTTACTCTACTCAATATTCACTCACTAACTAAGGTAGGACTTTCTTGCACTTCAAGACTTGGTCATATGCTTTCTTTTAGAAGACACTTGCTTGAATTATCTTGAGATGAGACTTGAGCTAATATTCCACTTGGTTGCCATTATCGAATAGTTAAGTCTAAGAAACCCTAATACTTATGTTTTCATCTTTATCCATTTAAACACATATGCTTGACTTGTTAAAAAGATTGTCATCATGAATAAGTTGTCATTATCAAAACTCCAACAAAAGATGTTGTCCTTGTTAAAGATATGTCACCTGCAAAACAAAATTCCACAAATTTTTGAATGCACATGAATGCTTTCTTTACTTTGTTATGGACATGTGATTCTTATTTTCCATCTTTTAACATGAACAAAATATTGTGGACCTTGTCTCAGTTTATAACTAATTTATTGTATTTGTGTTACTTTTTATGTTAGTGTGTTATTGCTTTTAAAAGGAAATTTATCCAATGATGTTAACAACCGTCTCCCTTTTATGTGCTTTGGAATCTTGTGAAATGGTAGAGTAACTTTGGAGACCTCTAACCTTGACAATGTTTAATTTACTGGACTTTTTCGTATTTGAATTTCATAATTTTTGTTTTTTATAATGATGATGTGTGTGTACTTGATGTGATTTCTTATTTGTCTTTTTATGGTAGAATGTGTACCTCACGTGATTAAATTACTTGCATTTTTATAGTAAAGTTATAGGGTTTTATGAACCTTAAACCTTCAACCCAGAGCAACTCTCTAAAGAAGGATTATTTTTAGAAGATTGTTCAATTTGTGATCTGCTGGTCTCCCTCCAATCAGTATCTTGAATCAAGTGTCCTCAAGGATAAGTCCATCATTGGTTCAATGATGTTAAAAGCTTCATGTGGATCATAGTTGAAATTATGACATCTTCAGTCCAACACCATGGTAATGACGTCATTATTAAATAATTCTTTAATTTAACGGTATGTGTTCTTTCATAGGGTTGAAGCTTCTAGTGAACTCATTATTGGGATGGATTATAACATATTTAGGCCTTGTAAAAAGGCTAGAACAATGGCAATGAGCTAGCTTCGTTTAAGGTCATTTGAAGCTTCTCTTTAATGATGAATTCAATATTTATTTTTAATTTATATGTATTTCGTTAACTTTCTTTTTGATTATAGTTTATATAATTTTGTTTGATTGATTTTGGTTCTTATAAATATGTTTTATTTTATTTTAAAGTTTATTTTTTATATTAAAAAGAGGCACTTGTGAATTTTTTGATTAACTCATGAGAAAAAAATTGTCATTTAAGTCCGTAAATATTCTAGAGTATTAGTAGGTATGCATGAAAAAAGGCTTGGATATGACGGATTTAAATATTACTAACCTCGCTCCTGCATCCCTATTTTATACCCGCCCCGTCCCAAAAAATATCAACCCACCCTCGCCTTCAAAGGGGAACGAGTTTATCCGCCCCGCCTCCATCGCCAAAATTGATTTGTTTTAAATATATATATTTTTTTATAACAATAAAAATTAATAATTAAATTAAATACTTTATTATTTTAATAATAATAATACTTGGTTATTTTTATTTAATAAATAATTTTAAATAAATGAATAATGATTATAATAAATTTTCTATTTTAAGATTAAAAAAAAGATAAATAAGTAGTAAAATTATTAAAAATAAAGATAATAAAATAAATTTAATAAGTCGGGACGGGACAGGGGTGGGTGCAGGGTGGTACTAGCATCCCCCGCCCTCGTAATTGAAAATTGATTTTTTTCTGAATCCGCTCCACCCCCAATTAAATCAAATTTTTTTCGTTAGATTTGGGGCGGACATATTTTTTTGTCATGTCTAATGAATAAGAGAAAAACATGCATGTTCAAACCTGCTTCAAGCAAAATTGCCGACACATAAAAATCAAAATATTATTCTAAAAATCAATATATTTTTATAACATTTGTGTTTAACACTTTTAATTTCCTAAATCTAGAGACAATAGATAGTTTACATAGTGTTCAAAGGGTTATATAGAGAATGTAGTGTCCCCTAAGTCTACATATGTAGTCTTTAAAAAGACTAATTTCAACATAAAAAAAAGTTATTTGTGTTTTTTTTTTTAAAGAAGACACAATCTATATTTTTTAATTAGATATATGACTACAATATTGGCAAGAAATATTTGCTCTCTTTGTAACAAATATTCTTTTATTAAAGAAGTTTTATTTTAAAATAAATGTCATTTTTACTTTTTAATTTAAAATCAAATATTATTTTAATTATGTCATCTAATTATTATTAATTTTAATTATAGTTTTAATCTCTTTATTTTAATCGATTCACATTATTAGTTTTCACATTTCAAATTCAAAAACTTGTGGTCTCCACTCTCACATATTTAAATTTAAAATTGATGATATGTCCGTTTTTAGTGTCATATAACAAGTTATCATATAGAATTATTAAAGGGTGGACAAATCATTATTTTTCAGTGTAAATATGAGAGACGAAAACGAAAGTCTATTTGGTATTCTAACACATTTTCAAAGATTTGGAGTAGTTCATTCTAAACAACCTTCACCCAAACTGTATCAAGATAGTATGGTTACATATTGATGTACCTTATTAACTCTGAGAGTTTTGTTAAGGTCAATTCGGAGGGTCAATATGAGGGAGTATTTTTACATTTTGAAGATTTTCTTTAAGAGCAACACACATCTGTGAAAGACACACATATATTCATCCAAAACTTTAAGGTGATAGTGTTGCACCCTAAAATTTGCTCAACCTACTTCATTTGGTTTATGTTTCAATTGCATTGTCATTTGCATAAGCAGTCATGTACATAGTCTAATCATTTGCATAACATAGCATAAAAAGCCATCTGACAAGGGATCAAGTGCTATTTTTCACCTCAAGGAATGTATTCAAGAGGCTCTTATCAAGATTCAAGCCTATTCAAATCACCAAGAAAGAAATTGAAGCTTTGTGAAGTTTAAAGGCCAAGCAGTGGGTTTCTCTCCTATCTTGAGGGTATGTGAAGATCATCAGAGAAGTTATGGGTTATGAATTGAGGGCATGGAAGACCTAGAGGGTCCTTTTGAAAGTAAGACAAGTCGTTGGCATGGTTACAAGAGCTACAGTTGAAGACAGTCAACTAGGGTGTCATCTGGGTCAACCCTGGGTCAACCCTAGGTCAAATGCTTGATTGAAGGGGCATCAAGGCCTATTTGGAGGATGTGGGATTCATCATTTGATATGTGGATATGGATGTGATGTTGTGCCAAGGAGAAATCAAAAGAAATCAAGAAGAAGAGAAGTTTCTAAATTAGGGTTTCTGAGTAAAATTCCCTGATTTAGGTCAAACTTCCAAGCAAAGTAATTCAAAATTCAAGTCTCAAATGGATTTTTGGCCAACATGAAAGTTGTTCCTCATGATCTTAGCTTTCTAGAAAGGTATGGTATGCCTCAATCTGATTTGTGGAGCTCTACTTATGATCTTGGCAAGCCAAGGGCATTTTGGTCATTTGGAGGTTATAAGTCATTTCAAGCATAAGGCCATATCTCCTACTTCCAAGCTTCAAATGGAAAAATCTTCAACATCAAACTTGCTTAGAATGATGTTTTAAGGCTAGTAGGGAGGTCATGAGATGTTGAAAAGGCTCATATCAAAAAGTGTTAAAAATGGCCTAAAAAAGGGGAATAAGTCAAATAAAGTGGTGAAAAAAAATCAAATTTTGGGTTAGAGGTCACAAACAAGCCATATGACATACCAATTTGATTGTAAAATGCATTTTAAAGACAATGGCATTGGCACATTTTTGAATTGAGCAATAATTTCATGACTTGCTTTGTAAAAGTGGTTACTTGAAATGTAAGTCACTAATCCAAACCACTTAACAAGGCATTTGGAAGGCTATTTTGGTTGGAAACTTCCAAGGGAAGATACATGAACAATCTAGAAAGTTCCAAGGGAAATGGATTTTATTATTTTGGGCTTGGGCTTCATTTCTAGAATATTCCAATCATCTCTATAAATGTTTAGAAACTCATTTGAAGCAAGGTTGGTGATTGATTGGAGTTGGATTGGAAGAGAGCATATCAATTTTCAAGAGAGCAAATCAAGTGGTGATTCTTCATTCAAGGCGATTTCGGTTCGATTCGAAGATTGTAGCACTTTCCTCGCATATTGTTGAACGGATTTGAAGCTTTCGGAAGTACGAAAAGAGCCGAAGATACTCCGTTTCGAAGCTCCGATCAAGGTATGTAAACCTTCACTTTACCATGGATTTAGGATGAGATAATTAGAAATTATTATGCGGTTAGGATCATGAACACCTATGGATGATTTTAGGATTGTTAATTTGGAGATTTTCTTCATTCCCTTTTTCTTTTTATTTTTCTGTTTTGAGGCCTGTTTGCTTTTATTGCGTCAAAAATAGTAAGAATGCTCAAGAAATTATGAAATTTTTTTCTACAGATCTTGATTATCTCAAGAAATTTTAGGCGCTGAGTTTGCATTTTTTTGATTTCTTTTGATTTAGTTATGATTTTTCTTTCGTGCTAATATCCATTGGTGTACATAACTGTTCATCTATTTTGTTTAATTTTGTTCTCTTTGATGCTTCATGATTTTGAGCTGATTTTTGGATATGTTTTATATGATATGCATAGGTTTCCCCATAAATTTTATTGGAATTTATAGACGACTCTAAGTTTAGTTTTGAATCCGCTTTTTAGATCCATCCCCATCTGAATGTTCCCTGGATACTTTATAGGTTTTCCTTTAGAAAGTGACCTTAACTTTAGAATTTGGTTTTAATTTTTTTACCATAGGTTGCTAACATCTTCAGGAGATTGTAGAATTTTTCTTAGATTTTTATGGATTGTTTTCCCATTTCTTTTGCATTTTACATTCTGATGAGTGTTTTGCATGATTTAACTGATGTTTGCTTTGCATATTTGATACTGCTGTTTTGTAGAATTTTGTTCTCTCAATTGGTGATGATTCTTGCTTAGATCTTTTGGTAGATTGTAGCTAACACTCGCATGTTCCCTTAGGAATTTTTGTAGATTTTCTAGATGTAATTTGGTTCTGTTTTAGGGTTGTTGATTAGGATCTTCCCAATTGATGGTTAACTTTGACCCCTTGCATGTTAGGAATTGTTTAGACCCCTTAGAAGTTGATATAGGGTTTGATCTTCGATCTTGATAATATAGATATTAATATGCTTTAGGGTTTCCCTTAGGATAATGTAATAAAACTTTAGAATAAAAATGGTAACAAAAAATGTTGAAATAGATATGGTGTAATAAAAAACTTAGAATATTTTAGGGTTTATACACAACTTAGGTGCATTAAAACAATTTCTTTTGGGTTTTTTAGGACAAGTTAGGCTATGGATCATATATGGGTATTAAGGGTAGGTTTAGTAGATCCCCTAGAAATAATATTAGAATTTTCCCTACTATATTAATATTTTTAGTATATTTTGCAATTGTATGCTTGTTTGGTGTGCCCTTTTGGGGTTTATTTTGTTTGTATGGGCTTATTGGGCTTGCTTGGGGTGTGGGCTTGGCTTGAGGAGCATGATGATGAAGCATAATGAAGACAAAGAGTTGAAGATCAAGTTCAAAGTTGAGGATGATGCTAGGCTTGCTTGAAGATTGATTGAAGATCATAGGACCTAGGAGCTAGGTAGAGCTTTAGAATAGAAAATTTCTTCACAAATATGGATGGTTTCTTTTGCCTCCATTCTTCTCTATGATTCAAAGTCTCTCTTTGATACTCACCTCCTTCCTTTGGAAGGATTAGTGACAGTATCTAGGAGATAGAACTTTTGAGAGAAACAGTCTGTATTTTGTTAACAGTCCGTATGCCACCTTTGGTGGTTAACTGACTGTTTAACATCCCAAATCATCTTGTGAACTATTACTCATCTAGGAGAGCTTGCTTTGAAGATCCTTTGAAGATTGAAGATGAAGTTCATTGCCTAGAAGACCGATAGAAGAAGGAGCTTGTGCTGTTTAGAGCTGCTGGTGATGTTTAGAGCTGGTGATGTATTGTTTGAGTTTCTTGACTGTATTGTTTGATAATTTTCCCCTGGAGATTGAGGTGAAGCTGCTTCACTTTGCCTATTGTTTTCTAGGTTCGAGGTTGAGTGGGACTCCCTTGCCTCGCTTGTACTGCTGCATTCATGCATTTTACTGCTTTATTGTATATATGCTGTTGTTTTTCCGTTTATCCCCTTAGGATCTCTGTTTCTCTCTATGCAAGAGAGAAATATGACAGACATTAGGCTTTCATCCATGCATGACAACATTAGGCTAGACTTTGATTCCCTTTTTTAACCATAGGTTTTAGAGTTGCTGTCTCTTCTTTCTCAAAAACAATCAGAAAAACACAATAACAATTTCAAACACAATAAAAGACATTTCTTCCGTAAAAGAATGTGAACCAATCAAAACGTCATTTTTGTCCGCTTGGACTAGTAATCAGAAAAACCTTTTTAGAAGGAATAAAAACAATCAAGACAGACTTGTGTCGTACGTGGCCCGAACTACGTTTGCTCTGATCTTTCATGTCGTATGAAAGTACGTAGGCATAGGATGCGATATCCTAGCGAGCAACCTTCCCCTCCTTTCCAGTAGGTAGGCAAACTACGTTGACTCTGATTTCTCGTTCCAGCATTTTCTTTCTTTTAACCCCAGACCTGTAGAATAGATAGAATAACAATCCGTACTAGAAAACAAGCGTGGATCCCGTCGAGTACGACGGACGTGAGGGGTGCTAATACCTTCCCCTTGCGTAACCGACTCCCGAATCCAGGATTTGGTTGCGATGACCATTCCTTTCCCGTCTTTGCGGTAGGTTTACTTCGAGCGTTTCCTTTCCCTCCTTTGGGATAAATAACGCACGGTGGCGACTCTTCTGTTTAGCCGGCGCCGATTTTCGCAGTAGCGACAGATAGATGTGTGGTTTCTACCACTTATAAATGCTAAAGTTTTCACATTTCTAATCAATGTGGGACTTTACCACACTTGTTATTCTCAACAATTTCCCTCAATTGTGAGTCTATTTAAAATACTCTCCTTCAAGTGAGAGTTTCTTTTATCCACATACACTCGTACCGTCGTTGGCACTTTTCAATGGGACACTCTATCCACGATCATGTGGGGATACTTTTGATAGAAGTGATTCGATCCTTTCACTCGAACCAAAGGCTTATGATAATACAGTTAGGTTCTATTCAGGGGTTAACACGAGATATCATTTTTACACTTTTGGGCTTTTCTTTAAGAGCAACACATCTTTGTGAGAGAAACACCACATACTCATCAAAAACCTTAAGGTGATAGGTGTGTGGGTTCTCCCACTTATAAATGCTCAAGTCTCGATATTTCTAACCAACGTGCAACTTCCCCACACTACTCACACTAATTATTCTCAACGTTTATAAGCAAAGGTCTTCGTAGTTTTTTGGCTTTAAATATAAATAAATGTTAACTATTGTTTGATGACTTTGTTCCAAAACTATTCAGGCATTAATTACTCAATAATACAAGAAGATTACTAATTATATTTGTCATATTTCATTAAATCAAGATAATTATTTGTACTTGCTTATAATTAAGGGTGGAGGAAATGCACCATAAGTAGCATTGAAAACATTTTCTCATATAAAGTTCCTTATTAGTTTAATAAGACTTTTGTTATAAAGTTTCTGTGGTATTTTGGATCGAACTCTAGTGTCGATAAGGGTAGTTTCATAGTTCAACAGGAATTGTGCATGTTATAGTCGAAGTCTGTTCAAGCATGTTGTCAAAATATATTAACTTGTAATTTAAGTTAGTATGTCGAATTGGACCTTGTCTGTAAGCCCAATTGTTAAGTTAACTTGTAACCTAAGTTGACTTAGTAGTCTATAAATAAACTAGTTCTCTCAGGTTGTTGAGAGGGGTTAACTGTTGATATTCACTTGTAATCTTTAAACCCTTATTGATAAAGTGATTAGTAAAACATATTTAACCAATTCTCTATTCTTCTTCATTCTTCTCTTTTTCTTTGTGAAACCTAGTAGGGTTTCTTATGTTTGTTCAAAAAACTCAATCTTTTTCTCATAACTTTGTTCTGTTATTGACAATATCAATTCACAACAAACTAGTGTGGTGAACGTGAAGGAGAAGATGTCGTCAATAAAGAATGAGATTGAGAAATTCACCAGTGTGGATGATTTCGGTTTGTGGCGCTTGGAGATGCAAACCCTTCTTATTCAACGGGGTTTGTTATAAGTGTTGAAAAGATCAGAGAAGATTGATGTTTCTCTAATGGAGAAGGAGAAGACAACAATGATCGAAAAATCCCACAATGCCATTGTATTGAGCATTTGTGATAAGGTTCTCCGGCAGATTTCAAAGGAGAAAACTGCAGCGGGTGTATGAACAAAACTTAAAGGTTTGTACATGACAAAATCGTTGGTTAATCGTCTCTACTTGAAGAAAACTTTGTATTCATTCAAGATGAGTAAAAACAAAGTGTCACACTGTAACACCCCACTCTAAAATCTCGCGGAAAAATAAGATAAATAACAGAACAATCAGAGTGAAGCAAAAAAAAGGTTTCCTGACGACCGTCATGGATGTCACGACCGTGGTGGTCATGACGAGCGTCATGGAGCTGTGACGACCGTCACACTCACAAATTCTGGGACGCATCAGAGGTGTCACATTTTCAACTTAACAAAGCAACATACACCTGCAACAGATCATTTAATAACATACATATCACAACTTCGGATGAACAGATAACGGTAACTTGTTTACTATCTTAATTACAAGAAAACTTGTTATTTCGCAGCGGAATTTAATACACTCCCAACATTAATAATAACCAAAGCAAGACCATGAAAGTCTGTGACTAAATTCCATTAAAATTCAGCAAGTAATTGTCTTGCATCAATTCCTAAAACAACTAGTTCTCGGTCACGAAATCATTACTACCAATTCATCGGTCTAGTGCATACAACCAACATTTGGCACTATCAGAAACAACCAATTTATTAAAGAAAAGGGCTTAATAAAATTCAGCAACAAGTAAATCAACTAAAGCAGTAAAATCAATTGTTCATCCCCCCCCTCAAAGAGTGCTACGCATCAGAGCGACCAACGACACCTTAACATAAAGCGACACTTTATTCCGGCTACCTGCAAATTACCACCAGCGGGGTAACATGCAACGTAAAGGGTGAGATATCAACAATATAACATAAGGCATGATAAAAGTCATGTCAGAATATTATCACAACATTATATTTCCAGCGGTTCGCAAAAGTATTATCAATAATTAAACCGCAATAATTCGTTATTCATATCCACAACAATTATCATGAAAATTCAGCAACTCATCAATTACTTGCAAATGCATAACGACACAACTCCACTATGCAATTCAACAAATGTGACTCAACTATGTAACTCAATTGTGCATATGCATGTGGTACCATTTTTGAGCCAACACTCCACAACCGTCGCCAATCCAGACCAAATAACACCAATACAGGCACAACCGTCGCCAGTCCAGGCCAAATAACTCCAATACAGGCACAACCGTCGCCAATCCAGGCCAAATGATATGCTATGAGACGCAACTATTATGGACTACAACACAACAACAACAACCGTGCAACAAGGCATCAAGCCTACAACCAATTATCCATAACAGAAACATCACTATTTCACATACATCAGGTACTCACCATTTCAACCTGTTCATGTCAGAGACAAATAACAACAACCGCGCAACAAGGCATTAAGCCTACAAACGATTATCCATAACAGAAACATCACTATTTCATATAATTTCTTACGGATAATATATCCACAAATTTTAATCTAATTGAATAGGTACACAATAATAATGTAAACACAATTTTCAATATAATAAAATAAGGACACCAGAACAACCCTCATCAATAAATGAGAGATTAGCGCGTGTCGGCGCCTTTTCCCAATTATACACAGAACTAATGGCATAAACACTAATTCAGGCCTAGACAAACATTAAACCTTAATATTGCTCAACCTACGGGAACATTTACCCTTAATATTGCTCAACCTACGGGAACATTGCTACGGGAACATTACTCCGGGAACATTACTACGGGAACATTACTATGGGAACATTGCTACAGGAACATTACTCCGAGAACATTAACCCTTAATATTTATCGACCTACGGGAACATTAACCCTGTGATTCAATTCCCTACATGAAATCGATCATACCCACAGTTATAGAATTGAACCCCACCCTTACCTTAGAATAGAGGCCAATTCCAAGCTTTCGGTTCTGGTTCTGTTCTACGGTAACTCTCCTGCAACTATCTTCCAATTTCACCGATAGACAATTCTTCTGTTCTTACTTTCTCCACAGCCACGTCCTTTTTCCTCTTTCCTCAACCTTCTCCTCAATTTTGGTTTTCTGAGCAGTTTATCGTGCGTTTGCTCTTTTTCCTCACAACCTCTCTAATAACTCCCTAATTCACATTATTCCATCCACTAATAATAATAATAATAATAATAATAATAATAATAATAATAATAATAATATTAATAATAATAATAATAATAATAATAATAGTAATAATAATAATAATAAGAATAATAATAATAATATTACTACTAATTATTAAATTATCATCATTATTAATGATATTATATTATTATCAAACTCTATATTTTATTAAAGGGTTTTCCTATACTTTAAGGACATCCACCCACGCTCTCAGACACACTCTCACATAAAGGTGCACTAACAATTCATAAATAATTAATTTAAAAATGAAGGGGCGTTACAACTCTCCCCTACTTAAAAGAATTTCGTCCTCGAAATTACCTTAACCAAACCGCTCTAGATAGGATTCCCGCATCTTGCTCTCCAGTTCCCACGTCATGCTCTCACCAGCAACTCCCAACCATATCACTTTCACCAAGGCAATCTCTTTTCCTCTTAACGTCTTCACCTCTCGATCACACAAAGCCTCATACAGCGTCATTCCGATACTAGAATGGTAACTGTTATTGTAGGTAACTCAACCAACGATAATTAACTATCCCACGATCCACCTTGATCCAACACACAAGCTCTCCACAAATCTCCTAAAGATTGGATAGTTCTCTCTGTCCGTCCATCCGTCTATGTATGATAGACAGAGTTCAACTTCAACATGATACTCAAAGCGTCTGCAAACTCTCCCAAAATCTCGATGAATGTTCAGATTCCCATCAGACCCAACGGTCTCTGACGTTTATTCTTCGACCTCCGACAAGTCTAACCAGCATATACAAACTCAACCACTTCTCTCCATCTATGGCCTTCAAAATAATTTCCTCAAATCCGGTTACATTTTCATAGCACCGGGATGGATACTCCATCTACCTCAATACTCTTTTTCCACTTAATAATATCTAGAACACAAACTCTATCACGACATCTCGTGATACTATTTCCATTAATCTGAAAATCATCCCTTCGACTTTAATCCCTCAGATTCGACCAATCTACCAACTCAAACCAGAGTTCTGGCCTTATCGAATCTCGTCAAGAATACCTTTAGTAAGGTCCAACATACTAAGCTAAACTCCATAAGGAGTCTCTTCACAAACCAAACCAATATCACAAAAATTGCTCAATCAGTCCTAACTCTTTCCACCACCATCATCGGTATATGCACAGATTTCCAAATCACTGCATAGGCTACCACGTTTTTCTTTCCCCGAATGGTAATTCAATCCAAAACCATAATCCTTCCGGAGTCCCAATTATTTTCTCTGCCTCATATTCAACTCTTCCAAATCAAATAAATACCTTAAGCTCTTGAGGTCACCAAACATTTCAAGTCTCACACTAACTATTTGAATCCTCCAACTCCGGTACAACCACAACAGCAACCAAGTCTAAATCATTTGTCAGGTGATTCCTCTTATGTATTTCAAGTTGCCTTAAAGCATAACCAAAACTCGTTGAAGTTTCACTTAACATATCTCCCTGTCGCGGTGAAATTTGGATACCAAACTATTAATTAGTTTGAATCTTTAATTCATTTTTGCAACCGAAATTTGATTTGTCCAAAGGAAGGGATAAAGATCGAAATTCCCACAATGCAATGCAAATGCAAGCTAGAGAGTTTTAGGTTCGGGGGTCGGTTAAACTTAGGGAAGGTGCTAGCATCCTAAGTTTCTGTAGTACTCTACAGGAACCTCTTGTTTTATGTTTGTTTATTGCTAATGTTTATTTGCTTAATGGTTGGAAGACCCTAGGGGTTTATTTCTAAGTATACTTGATAAGATATCGCATCTTATGCCTACATATCCTTACGGGAGTGAAATCAGAGTATCTGTAGTTCCCCTAAAGGGTTTGAGGAGTTCTTTGACTGTGGTCAAAGCTCCTACGGGTTTAGGGTAGTTGATTGATTGATTTTAGGAGAAAAAGATGAGTTGTCATTTTAAGGGAGATTACTTGTTTTAAACCACCACAACGTTGTAGGAAAATAGTCTTTGCATCGTCTTAAGAGAAGGGCTCAAGCACTCGAAATTTAATTGAAAAGTATGTCACTATCTCTCTTAAGGCAAAGTCCCTACGAATTGATTGATTGAATTGTTATGGGGTAGGAGTTTTATCTCGCTTAAGACGATTAACATCTTATTCTCTAATGTGTTTGAAAGTTTGAATTGAGTTGAATTGTTTGTATCTAAGTTGTAAAGACAAAAGGTCCTCCTTATGGGGTAGGATCTAAACTTAGAAGATCAACTTGAATGGGATCAAGGATCATAGGGGAGTATGATGCAAGTGTAGATGCATAAGCACGATTGTTTAGGTTATGCGCAAGTTCTTCCTTTGGACGGAATGCGATGCGAGAAAAATAAATACGATAATTGTAAATTGCGGAAAGAAATAAAAGCAGATAAAGTAAACATACACACGCATGAAAGCGCTAAGTGCACAGATGTGTAAATTGTGGATGCGTGAACGGAAGTGGGATGTAAGCGTGCACGATTAATTTAATTACGAGGGTTGATTAATCTTAATTTGGGGTTGATAAAATAGTTGGATTGACTTATTTAGTTGGTTGAATTAGATTTTCAAGAAAAGTTAATTAATCCGGTGAGATGAATTTTAAATAAAAGGGAAAAAGTTTAATTTGACCTTGGTTGATTATATTAAGAGGTGATGAAATTATGAGTTGGTTAATTTTAATTAGTGAAAGTTTTCTTGAATTAACTCAATTAAATTTAAATAGAATGGTTTTAAATAAATCTTGTAAAATGTTTATTAAATAAAAGGGTTCGAGTTTATTATTATAAAAGATAAAGTTTATTTGAGATTTAAAAAAAAAAATTTGTTATCTATTTATTATTACCTTTAAGTTATTTTAAATATAGAAAAGATTTATTAGGTAAAAAGAAAAAAGGATTTTAAAATAAAATAAACTATTTCAAAAAATAGGTTTATGCTGAATAAATATTATAATAAAAGTTGATTAAGGGGTTACTTAATTAAAAAAAATTAGTTAATTTTAAAAGGTTGATTAAGGTTAATTAGATTAAAAACATTATTATAAGGTTAATTAGGGCGTATGAGTGTGTGCAGGTGTATGGTGTAGTGCGTGTGTGGCATTCATACAATTACAGTTTAATAAGTAATAAAAGAAAAATAAAACAGCAGAAACCCTAAATCCCCCCCCCTGGAAATCCCCAGAATCGCTCGACTTCTCCTCTCCATTTCCCCGATCGCCTTCTTTCTCCTTTGTTCCTCATTTCTTCCATTTTTTTTAACCTGAAACACAAATTGAAAACATCAATAGTTCAATGATCTTGATAAGAACAGAGGTTTACCGAAAAATGGGGCGGCGGCGGGACTTCGATGGTGAAATTGATGATGGAAGATAAGTTCTCTCCTTCGTTCAAGAACAGATGATGACGACTCCAAGATCTCGACCGTTGAAGAAGATAAGTTCTCTCCTTCAATCTTTTAATGTTTCGAGATTTAGTTTTTGTGGTGATTATCGACTGCTTTTTTTTTCAATTTTCCTCTCAAATCCCTCCCTTTTATAGGCTTCAGAGGAGATTCTTTGATTAAAATGTCTTGAATGCTTGATTTGGACCTTCCGTTTTGGTGTTAGAGAGGATTTGAAAACTTTCTTCTTTCATCTGATTTCATAAATGCCTGCTAACGAGAAAATCTTTTCCTGTGTGATTTTGCCAATACGTTAAATGCTCTGATTGTCTAGATTTATTGCTCTGAGATAAACGAAAATCTGCTAGCTGTCTTGACTTGGATCTTTTTTCAAACAGGTATATTCCTTAATTGATTGCTAGCTCTGGATTTGCAATTTGGCAGGGGTGGATAGCAATTGATCTGGGCCAAGGGAAATTAGCAGCCCAGAGCGAATACGGTAATGGAACTGGTGAGCCCAAAGTTTCATTGTTGGTAGCAGTCCTGAATTTGAAAACTCCTTCACGTAAATTCAAAGGCTGATTATCTTTGTTTCTTTGGTGCTAGGATGATGAATTATGATGACCAGATGGAAAGGTGTTAAGCACTCCTAAAACAAACTTCAGACGTGTTTTATTGGAACTGATTCTGCATATATGGACCCGGTAACTTCGTGGTCTAAAAGCTGTTTGGATTTATTTGTTTTCAATGGTGCTGAGTAAGTCAGACTTCTTGTTTGCAGGAGGTAATCTCGGAGATTCTCGAGTGTGCTGTGACTGTAACAGAATGTGTTCCTGAGCAAGAGTTGCTTATCACTTTGTTGCCTATTGCAACTTGGACATCCCTTCTGACTCTTAATTTCTATCCTGTTAGATTTTAGTAAATCATTTACTATCCTCTTTGTAATTCCAGGTACGAAAGTCGAAGGCGAAAAATCTCGGTTTGGAGTCCTTTGGATGGTGCTGAAAGTATCCCTTACGGCAAGAGGTGTTAGCCTTTCTCCTTATCGCTTTTTCTCCATTTTAGTTTGCAGAGTTTTACATTTGGTTTCCTTCCAGAAAGTGCAAACAGGGTAACAGAATTGTGCTTGTTGATTCCAGGTGTTGGGATTTCTTTAAGAGTTCCAATTAGACTCTTTGGTTTAAACAGTTGCGTTTCAAGGAAGTTCGCTCATCAACCGGTAAGGCCAAGCTCGTGCTGCATAGGCTGAGGACTTATCTATCATGGTTTGGTTAGCAAGACCTTCATGATAATTGGTGCCACTGCGAGGAACTGCTTTTTGCACTCAATAGTAACCCTGTTGTTGCTCTAAGAACATCCCAATAATACACTTAATTCTCCTGGAGGTTTATTATGATCTTGGGAGCTTGTAGAAGAAGGTGTGCTTCTCAACACTGCCTTTCAAATTGAGGACATCCATGTATAGTGTCTACCAACTCACTATTGCCTAACAGCCTTGAGGCATTCAAACTACGAGAAGGTGTGGAACTTAGTAGCCGCCAGAGACTTGGAATGGGGCCAATGTAACATGACTCTTCTATTTTGTTTACTTTCAAACCAAAGATTAGTTCGTAGATGGGACAGCCCAGTCAGATTTTATTAGCTCCATTGTTTGGATTGAGCTGCAGCAAGCCACACATATTGCAACATCTGTGTAGAGGATGTACTGCTGCTTCTATCAACCTCTGATAGAACAACACTAACCAAGCAAACATTTCCATGAGCAAGTTTGCAATCATCACTTAAGAAGTTCAACGGCTTTCGAGTTCTGAAGCGGTCCCAAGCAAAACACTCATCCTGGGCAATACACGACCTGAATTATCAGTGCTTACAACAGGAAGCTAGCGGTTGCTGTTCTGCAAATCGACTATCCTAGACAGGACCTATACTGTAGTGATTATTCATACTGAGGTAAACCAATGTTTGGTACACTTTCAATGAGGTAAGACCCACCTTGAGACATGGATGTTTGTTGTTGTTGAAAATGAGGGGTTGTTGGTTGGGTATTAACAGAAAGTGGCACATTGTTTCCATTAGAAAACATATCAAAGCGAACAAGGTCATTTTGTTGAGATTTAGGACTGCCTGTTGTTTTCCTGCAGGACCAAGAGCAAGTGAATTATCTACTTTGGTGAGTCATAGGTATCACCACTGAGAAGGTCTCACTTGGGATCAACTTTGGAAGGTACATCAGAACCAATAGATGTAGCTGGTGCATGAAGCATTAACTGATTCAATGTTTGGGTGCCTGCTTCAACACTAGCAGTTCTGTTATCAGTTTGCACACTAGTATCCCCTGTGTCAATCAAAGGACCATCAGCATCTACACGTGCTCCAGTAGGTGCTGAATTTGATTTCCTTGTTTGATGTTTGAAGAAAACGTAGAAGCCAATATAATTATGGCAGTTGTAGATGGGGGAGGATTCTCCGCACGAAGATGTCTTAGCACGGCAGCAATAGCGAAGAGACAACCGACAACTGTTGCATCGAAACCTGAAGAAGTTCCAGCTGTCGCACCAACCGCAACAACTATTTCTTTCTCTGTTGTTTTCCATCATCAATGAGAATCCATTAGTGCATGACTTTCCAATATCCGTACTAGGACGACTAGGTGTCAAACTTTGGTAGCTTCAAGAAGTATCACAAGGCATCTCGTGAATCTAGACACTCCATCTTGAACTTGATAAATATATGGAAATTCATCCTTTTTATAGAAAAACTGTGGAATGATGATGTATTTGTAACTTAAAATTAGCTCATTCTTGTACATCCGAATAATCTTCTTATTGTAAAGTTTGTGATCTTGGAATCTCTTGAGTTTGGATCTTGATTCAAAATATATATGTAGATCCCTTTGACTTCATAACTTAAGTACACTATGTTTCTCATGCCTTGAATCTTGAAATTCCATGCTTGATCCTTTAAATTTGATTTTTTAACACCCTTCCACATTAATCTTGAGTCTTGTAAGGCAACTAGACTTTGTATCCACATATGCAAAGTTTGGCGCTTGTCATCAACATGAATTTTGAAAAGAACACGAATCTTAAATACCTAAATTGGTAAACTTTCAAAGATGAAACTGCTTGTCATGAATTTTGTGGATATTTCAAATTGAAACATGACTTGACTTTGAATTCCCTTCTCTCTTTATTTTTCATGAGCACAATGGATAAATATTGAATTTTAGTCTCATAAATCTCTAGTATGGAATTTATTGGTTGTATTTTGAACGATGGTAGACAATCCTTGAATAATAGGCCCTTATAGGCATCACTTCGTGATTCCCTGAATTCCCAGCAGTAACCTATCTTTCACACAATAAACAAACACGTTGGTTAAAACGGTTAGTTATGCATAATGATTGACTTAAATGATATGCAGGAACGTGCCCGAGGAGGTGGGATCTTAAGGTCAAAATTTAGGGTGTGACAGATGCCCCTATTTAAGTTACTTCTATCCGGAGATATGAAGATTAAAATCTCCGTCTCGACGAGATAGGAGGGACTTAAATACAATCATTGCACGAATTTTTGGCCCTAAGAAAACACTGAATGCAAATGATACGAGAACGCGAAACAAACGGTCCTATGAGGAAGAGAGGTCACAGGGGAGGAACTGGACACGACACGCGAGACAAAGGAGCAACAGACCCAACGAGGCGGGACTCCACGGGGACAGGAAACAACCACCAATGAGGAATCTTCAAAGTATAATAGTAGCACATACACCAAGGATATGATGATTTATATAATAGGTGAGAAACTTGTAATCGAAGGATAACTTATTACCAACACAGAGTAATCCAGACGACGGCAATAACCATAATGACCTTTATGATTGGGTCAATAATTCAGTTTTGTTTCGTATTCTCTCTCTTCTTTTCTTCTTTTTATTTTTCTATTGAAATCCAACTATAAATAGTAAAATGTATAACCTCCCCGAGCGTCATGGTATGGGAACCATGAGCTGGTCTTAGTCTCTTGATGTAGAACCTCCCCGAGCGTCATGGTATGGGAACCATGAGCTGGTCTCAGTCTCTTGATGTAGAACCTCCCGAGCGTTATGGTATGGGAACCATGAGCTGGTCTCAGTCTCTTGATGTACAACCTCCCCGAGCGTCATGGTATGGGAATCATAAGCTGGTCTCAGTCTCTGATGTAGAACCTCCCCGAGCGTCATGGTATGGGAACCATGAGCTGGTCTCAGTCCCTTGATGTAGAACCTCCCCGAGCGTCATGGTATGGGAACCATGAGCTGGTCTCAGTCTCTTGATGTAAAACCTCCCCGAGCGTCATGGTATGGGAACGATGAGCTGGTCTCAGTCTCTACCTGAAGCGATGAAAACCCGTGGGAGTATCTTTGCAGGGGTTGTAAATTTTGTAGATTGTAGAATCATTATAGTTTGTAGATGTAAAATTTCTTGGCTGTGAGCCATAATGTATTGGAGATTGTAAAACTTCACCGGGGATCTTTAGAAGAGATGTGAGCCAGTTGAATTGTAAAGTATGTCTTCTTAAATAAAGAGAGACTAATGTGATAAACTTCCTCGCCTTCTCTAAGGAGATGTTGCCTGATAAACTTGTATGATGAACTCATTGGGGAATTCATTCCTGAGGAGAATTTCCGGTTGTAGTTTGTAAAATATTATTGTGAACTCTCAAATAAAGAGAAGTGTCTTGTAATGTCTTTGGCGAACTTCTCTGATGGATTTACGAAGCGATGCCATTTGACGAATTGATGATGTTGAGGAACCCACTGAGGGTGAACGAACCGTCTGTCATACCCCAAATTTGTCCTACCCTGTATATAACTTGCATCTGTATATTCATCCACCGACTATTACTTAGAAAATCTAAAAAATACATGTTGCTTTAATCATGAGGTCAATCAAGTGCCATTTGAGGCTATTAAGTTAATAATGTGTGCATTATTGGTGCTTGATGCTCATTTGGTTTGATCTAGGTCGAATATGAGTTTTGTTCCATGACTAAGGCTAAGATGTGCGTAATTCAAGTGTTGAGTGTTTGAGGAGCTAATTATGGTTTGTTGTCAGGATATGTCTAATTCATAGTGCTTTATGAGAAGGATTATCAGGATTCAGATGCGTGGTTAATATTCGGGTCAGCAATTCAAGCTCGAGATTAGATTTAATGGTGGATTCATCTATCAAGGGTCTAGTTCACTCAAAGATCAAGTTTGACTTATAAGTATATTAAAAGCTTCATTTATTTCAAGGGAGTAAGTCGAGAATGGTAGAATTTGATTTTAATTGAATTTTCAAGTTCAATCATCATAAGTTTTAAGTCAAGTTCAGGAATCCAATGGTCAAAGGTTTCTTGGTGGAGATTTGATACCATTGACTGATTTCAAGATTAATTTAAGTTTGATTCGATGGTTCAGGATTTATTATTGAGTGATTAGCATGTGGGTAACTTAATTTATCTCTTGGGTTCGGATTGCGAAATAAAGGTGCAAATCGAAGAATTGTGAGGAAATCCCGCTAATATTTTCAAGCTCATTTGCAGTTGCTAACAAAATATTTGAAGTTTGTTGTTTTGCGTGTCTATTACAAGGTCAAAAAAAAACAACAAGCTCAAGTTTCTTCTTACAAAAGAAACCCATTATGCAACTTCAAAAATGATATTGCAACAAGATGAGGATGACATGTGAAGTGGATGTTCTTACTCCATGTGGCCCATGTTATCACTTTTGTCCATTTCACAGCGATAATCTCTTCCATGAAGCTTATACATAACTGGTAAAATAGATTCATGACCTACAACCAAGACTAGTTAATATGTAGCAAGAAAGAACGGTGCCAATTTGAAAGTGAAGATAGCACATACAAAAAGGGACCCCATAAAGTAACTTTTTTGAACTGTAGCATAAAATACCAAGGTATTGTATGAAAACCGTGACAAAACCGTGAGCTGGAATAAAGTGGCATCACCACACAAGTGAATAACCACGGCAGCTACGTAACAACCATGGCGATAAGTGCGTAGAATTCGCATACGATTGAAAAGGACAACTGGTATGAACCCACACCAGCTCACGATACCAGCGCATTTGTACGACCACTATGCAAATTCCATTGGAACAACCTCGCTTCACCAGTTTGCATCACACCTTCAAACCTGGCACACAATAAAAAAGGGATTTATCAAACCACATTTTTTCTTCATCTTCTGGTCAGCATTATAATGCAGAAACAACACTCAGGCATAATTTGTTCAGGCCATATTAGGATAAAATTTCTTTCAAAACAACAAGACATGTGGAACTTAAGATCTTATTCAATCATGGAGAGTTCAAAGTGTAATAGAAAAGTGAGAGAAGCATTGTGAACATACCAGCCATATGCAGGTGACATTGGGTTTAAAACTTACAGTTCTGATCCTTATTCTTCAAACTATCGTCATGATAGGTTACCTCCCAAAGTCCTTCCTAATCCCTACTCTCTACCATTAAAGTTGTAACCATTCGTGCATTTCCGTCTTTAAAAGCTTTATGCCAACTTCCGAGGCTCGCACAACCTGGTATCGAGAGAGTAAGATTCAGTAAAAAATAAGCTCGTGGTTATTGCCCCTGTTCAATTTTCTGAAACCTGAGGGGTTAGATTGGTATATTTGCCAGTCGTAATCTGGAAGGTTGAAGGGGATTGAACACAAAAGCCCAAAAATTTGCACTCACCAGTGCACTAGAGTGGTACAGATGGCTAGTTGAATATGATTGAGTGGGCTTAAAGATGCCACTAGGGGGGGGGAGCAGTTCAAAATATGGGTGTATGGTGAAAGCTGTCAGGAGTCTGGAATAATAATGATGTAGCAGCATGTCTTCATGAGGATAGAGCAATCAATAGTAATAACCCTAAAGCAGTCTTGAAGCAATGATATGATTTCAGGAGGATAGAACAATGAATGGCTCTAAAGCAGTCTTGAAATAATAATGTGATATGTCTTCAGGAGGATAGAGCAATCAATAGCTCTAAAGCAGTCTTGAAGTAATAATGTGATATGTCTTCAGGAGGATAGAGCAATCAATATCTCCAAAGCAGTCTTGAAGTAATGATTTCAGGAGGATAGAGCAATGGATAGCTCTAAAGCAGTCTTGAAATAATTAGATGGCTTCAGGAGGATAGAGCAATGAATAGCTCTAAAGCAGTCTTGAAGTAGTAATATGACCTCATGAGGATAGAGCAATGAATAGCTCTAAAGCAGTCTTGAAGTAATAGGATGATTTCAGGAGGATAGAGCAATCAGTAGCTCTAAAGCAGTCTTGAAGTCATGAGAGGCTATCAGGAGGATAAAATAACCCTGAGGTTACAATAAAGCAGTCCCAAAGTAATAAGAAGCTCATCAGGAGGATAAAGTAACCCTGAGGTTACAATAAAGCAGTCCCAAAGTAATAAGAAGCTCATCAGGAGGATAAAGTAACCCTGAGGTTACAATAAAGCAGTCCCAAAGATCATAAGCTTGTTTGTTGGATAATTAACCTGAAAACAAGGTAGCATTCTGTATAACAACATTAGTTTATGCTTTATGTATGCATGTATGACATGATGCACTTAGGTAATGTACTATAGACATATATGTTATGGTATGATGTAAATGATGTATGTATGATATGACACTGCTGGAAGTGTCTGGATATCCTTGTATAACAACTGCTGGCCAAGGAAAATAAATCCCGATTTGTTGAAGAATATATAACCCTCCGTCTGCTGGGGATAACAAGGTATAGATAACCTCCCGTTGTTGGGGATAACAAGGTATAGATAACCTCCCGTTGTTGGGGATAGTAAGGTATAGATAACCTTCGTTTTCGTTTGATAGTAGGATAAGTATAACATCCCGTCTTCGTTCATCGTGCCCTTATCGGAAAGTAATTTCCCGTATATCCGTATGAGGATAAAAGAGATGGATATAAATTCCAGGGGAGATTAGACTTTGTGAAAATGGATTAGTCCTACTGATGGTTTGTAACTGTCTTGTAAAGATGAACCGGCGAAGCTTCGTTGAAATCCTTCCCTCGTTCGTCCTTAGTAAATACTATTACTGCATTTTCATGCATTTCTGGTAAACATCAATCATATTAAAAGCATACATGCATTTCTGGTAAACATCAATCATATTCAAAGGCATACATACATTCAAACACAACCACTGGACGTTTCGCTTATGTAAATAGGGTAAAAGTAAATCTGGATTCAAAAGATGGAATTTATTTATATCAAAAGTGACCCATGCACGGGTAAGTTTGTACAAGGAGACATAAACCCTAGTAAGAGAATTTTGTCATGAAGTTTTACAAAAAGAATCAGCTATGTGGGAAATAATCCTATTGAGTTTCAATTCTACTATTGCCACTCAAGTATCTCATCTTCTTGCTGTTGAGACGGAAACGATTGGATTGAGCTTTATCTGTTTGAGCTTGAGTAAGTAGTACAACTGGTTGCAGTTTCATGAGTGATCCAAACGAGACATAGTCCCTAACTTTTGCCTGGATTGCCCTTTCAGGTTTTCAATCCACCGGGATACCCTTTTTTGCCCAAGCCGCCTTTTCAGGTTTTCGACTTGCCGGGTGTACATCTTTTTATATATATATCCCTAATTTTTGCCCAAACCCTTTTGGTTTGCCGGGATGCCCTTATTTTTGCCTAGGCCTGTCAACCTAGCGGGTCTCTTTTTATGCGTAGTATTTTTTAACTATGTCTGCGTTTACAGGTTGTGGGAAGTCTTCACCATCCATTGTAGTCAGTATCATGGCACCTCCTGAGAACACTGTCTTGACTACAAATGGTCCCTCATATGTTGGAGTCCACTTGCCCCTAGGATCACCCTGTGGTAATATGATACGCTTGATTACCAAGTCACCAGCCTGATATACCTTTGGCTTAACCTTCTTGTTAAAAGCTTTGATCATCCGTTTCTGGTACATCTGGCCATGACAAACTGCTGCTAACCTTTTCTCATCAATCAAATTTATCTGGTCAAGTCGAGTCTGAATCCACTCATCTTCATCCAAGCCTGCATCCTTCATAATTCTCAAGGAGGGGATCTGAACTTCAATAGGCAGAACTGCTTCCATACCATAGACTAAGGAGAATGGGGTTGCCCCTGTTGAAGTACGTATTGTAGTACGATAACCATGCAGAGCAAATGGTAACATCTCGTGCCAATCCTTGTAAGTAACAGTCATCTTCTGTACAATCTTCTTAATGTTCTTATTAGCAGCTTCAACTGCCCCATTCATCTTTGGACGATACGGAGAAGAGTTGTGATGCTTAATCTTGAACTGCGTACAGAGATCAGTAATCATAGTGTTGTTCAGATTAGAGCCATTGTCAGTGATAATCCTTTCAGGGATACCATACCTACATATGAGATTATTCTTAATGAACCGAGCCACAACATTCTTAGTCACAGATGCAAATGAAGCTGCCTCTACCCACTTCGTGAAGTAATCAATAGAAACCAGGATGAAACGATGCCCATTAGAAGCAGTAGGCTTGATCTCACCAATCATATCAATGCCCCACATGGCAAAGGGCCAAGGAGCAGTCAACACATTCAATGGAGATGGAGGTACATGTACTTTATCAGCATAGATTTGACATTTGTGACATGTTCTGGAGTGTTGATAGCAATCAGCTTCCATGGTAGACCAATAGTAACCTGCTCTCAAAATCTTCTTTGCCATGGTATGACCACTAGAATGAGTGCCAAAGGTCCCATCATGCATCTCTTCCATAATTTCTGTAGCTTCCTTCTTATCCACACAACGAAGCATAGTTGAATCATGATTACGCTTATACAGAATGCCATTACTCAGAAAGAACTTAGCAGAAAACCTTCTCAGGAACTTCCTATCTTTGACAGATGCCCCTTCAGGGAACTCCTGAGCTTCAAGATAGTTTTTCACTTCATAGAACCAAGGCTTCTCCTCTGCCCCTTCAGTGTCAATATCATTGCAGTATGCAGGCTTCTCAAATCTATCAATGGTAATCTTGGGAGCTTCATCATCCCAGCTGATCTCAAACATAGATGCCATGGTGGCCAATGCGTCTGCCAACTGATTCTCTCTTCGTGGAATATGTCCAAAAGTAATCTCTTTAAAATGTGGGATCAAAGACAACACATGTTCTCTGTAAGGAATGAGATTATCATGCTTTGTATCCCAATCTCCTTTAATCTGACTTACTACCAGAGCTGAATCTCCATACACCTCAAGGAACTGAATCTTCATATCAATAGCAACTTGCATACCCATGATACATGCCTCATACTCAGCCATGTTATTGGTACAATAGAAACAAAGTCTGGCAGTAATCGGGGTATGACAACCTTCAGGGGAACTAATCACAACACCAACACCATTACCATGTGCATTGGAGGCACCATCAAAAACCATAGTCCATCGGGATCCTTGTTCAGGTCCGTCATATTGTCCAGGTTCTTTGGTAACAGACATAATGTCTTCATCAGGGAACTCAAAATTCATTGACTGGTAATCATCTACTGCTTGATGAGCCAAATGATCAGCAACAACACTCCCCTTAATGGCCTTCTGAGTGGTATACTGTATATCATATTCCGTCAAGATCATTTGCCATCTTGCAATTCTTCCGGAGAGAGCAGGTTTCTCAAATATGTACTTGATTGGATCCATCTTCGAAATCAACAAGGTAGTATGGGTCAACATATACTGTCTTAGTCGGCGAGCAGCCCATGCCAAAGCGCAGCAAGTTTTCTCGAGCAGTGAGTATCTTGTTTCACAGTCGGTAAACTTTTTGCTAAGGTAGTATATTGCCTGCTCTTTTCGACCAGACTCGTCATGTTGCCCCAATACACACCCCATTGAGTTGTCTAATACTGTTAAATACATAATCAAGGGTCTTCCATCAACTGGTGGCATTAAAATTGGAGGTTCTAGCAAATATCTCTTGATTTCATCAAAGGCAGTCTGGCACTCATCATTCCATTCCATCACCTGATCTTTCTTCAACAACTTGAAGATTGGCTCACAGATGGTAGTTAATTGGGAAATAAATCTTGCAATGTAGTTCAATCGTCCCAAGAAACCTCTAACCTCCTTCTCAGTACGGGGAGCTGGCATCTCTCGTATAGCTTTCACTTTTGCAGGATCCACTTCAATACCTTTTCCACTGACAATGAAACCCAGGAGCTTTCCAGATCTAACTCCAAAAGTACACTTGTTTGGATTTAATCTCAACCTGTATTTCTTCAACCTCTCAAACAACTTGTGCAGATGATTAAGATGTTGTTCTTCATTCTGAGACCTGGCTATCATATCATCCACATATACCTCTATCTCATGATGAATCATATCATGAAACAAAGCCACCATGGCACGCTGATATGTTGCCCCTGCATTCTTCAAACCAAATGGCATTACCTTATAGCAAAAGGTGCCCCACTGTGTCACAAATGTAGTCTTCTCCATATCTTCAGGTGCCATCTTGATTTGATTGTAACCAGAGAAACCATCCATAAAAGAGAATACCTTATGCTGAGCAGTGTTGTCTACCAGAATATCAATATGAGGAAGTGGAAAGTCATCTTTAGGGCTAGCCTTGTTCAGATCTCTGTAGTCTACACACATACGTACCTTACCATCTTTCTTAGGAACTGGTACCACATTTGCAACCCACTGAGGATAAGAAGTTACGGCCAAGAACCCTGCATTGAACTGTTTCATTACCTCTGCTTTGATCTTTTCTGACATTTCAGGACGCATACGACGAACCTTCTGCTTCTTTGGACGACAATCTTCTTTCACTGGCAAACGGTGAACCACAATGTCTGTATCCAACCCTGGCATATCTTCATAAGACCAAGCAAAGATCTCCACATAGTCACGTAGCATCTGAATCAACCTGCTCTTGACACTGTCCTCTAAATCAGCCCCTATCTTGACCTCTTTTCTGTTTTCTTCAGTTCCCAGATTCACAACTTCGACTGGCTCTTCATGTGGCTGTATAGCTTTCTCTTCTTGTTGTAACAACCTAGCAAGCTCTACGGGTATTTCACAATCGTCCTCGTTTCCGTCTTCAGTTTGATAGATCGGATTCTCGAAATTGTAATTGGCAATAGTAGAACTGTTATCAACTGGATCCAGAGTGGATGAGGGTCTGCATTTTAGTGACGTGGGTGTGTGTAAGAACACATAGCTGATAAAGCAAAAATAAAAGAAAAAGAAAGACAAGGAACACAATATTTACGAAAACGAAACGTCCACTGATTTTATTGAATGAAGTATGCAAATGAAATGACAACCCGTAACAAGCACACCATTGTGCCCCGGGTAAGGCACATGGCTTGAAAGTTTTAATTGTTCCAGAAATTACAAATTTAAAAACATAACACAGTAATAGTATTTACTCCTGACTAAAGGAGATAGGGATAACATCTTCAGCTTTCCAATTATTGAGTCCAGCACCCACAGTAGGAAAAATCCATGCCTCCAAGTTGTAGTCTTCATCTTGATCTCCCACAGCATTGATAACCCCTTGATTGGTGATACGAACAGCACGGGCACGACGGACAACCTTCTGGGACTCTGCAGTGAAACCCAAACCAAACTTGTCAGACTTGTATGGAATATCAGGAAGCTGACCCCAAATAGTACAACCACCTTCTTCCACCACAGCTTTTGCATCATTGAGGGAGGCCATTGCCATTGTTGGAGGGTTTCTGATGACCACAGGAACCTTCTTCACAGCAGGAGGAGTCACACAATCCTTAACAGCCCAGGGAACCACTTCAAATGACTGACATGGAGTTTCAATGTATTCACCTTCTACTTCCAGATACTTGAAAGTGTTTACATGGCTGACAAAGTATTCTTCCTCTCCAAAGACAGTAACAACTTTTCCATTCACCGGATATCTCAACTTTTGATGTAATGTGGAGGTCACAGCACCTGCCCCATGGATCCAGGGACGACCAAGCAGACATGAGTACGAAGGACGAATATCCATCACATAGAATGTAGCAGTGAACACCTGAGAGCCAACCTTGATTGGAAGATCAATTTCCCCATGCACTACTCTTCTAGAACCATCAAAAGCCTTTACCACAATATTACTGGGCTTCAATACCGTATCTTCAGGACTCAGCTTGTTCAGGACTTCCTTAGGCAACACATTCAGAGAGGAACCATTGTCTATCAGCACATGAGACAGGGTAGTGCCCCTGCATTCAATTGAAATATGCAAGGCCCTGTTATGATCCCTCTTGGCAGGGGTCAAGTCAGCATCAGAAAATCCTAACCCGTTGTCATAGGTCAGGTGAGCAACACAATTCTCAAACTGGTCCACAGAAATTGCACTGGGTACATGAGCCATCTTTAGAAACTTGATCAATGACTTGGCATGAGCCTCAGAACATAATAACAGGGAGAGCATAGAAATCTTTGAGGGAGTATGCCCCAGCTGATCAACAATATCATAATCACTCTTGCGAATGATTTTCAATACTTCTTCCATCTGCTTAGAGAGGTCATCAGCAGCTGGCACATCAGTAGATACAGGCTCAATAACAGGACCCTTGCCCCGAGCATCAGTGGTGGAAGTAACAGCAGGAGTAACTGCACTCTTAGAAGCAACTGGAGGAGAGAAGACTCTTCCACTACGAGTGATCTTGCTAGATCCAGCAATATTATCAATGTCAACAGGCATATCAGGTAAAGGCTCTTGCTTGACACCATGGATGTAAACATCAGACCCATAGTGCCAAGGCACAGCTTTGTCAGATGTATAAGGAATAGGACCAGGAGTGGTAATGATCAGAGGAGCTACTCTGGCTTCAGCAACAACTTTCACAGGACCTTCAGCAGTAATCTTGATTGGGCCCTGACGAGTGATTTTAATGGGACCCTTTGAAGTGATTCTTAGTGGTACTTTGTCAACCATGTCAACCTCTTCAATCTTCTTACCCTGAGTCAGATGATCCACCATACTTTCTACAGACGCTGGTCTTCTTTCAAACACTATAGTATATTTATCCATGAGACGTTGAATCCCATCTCTCAAAATGAAGCAACTATCCGGCTTATAGGTACAATATAGACAATCTTCATGACAACCTGGAAAGATCCCAGCTTGTACTAACCTCTTTTTGATAACAGACAATGGTGTGCTAAACTCCATAACTGAATAGACATGCAGATCTTCATCAATATCTTCATCAATGGCGTTGACAGTCTTCTCGTGATTTGGCATTGGAGCTGTAATCACATTTGGAGTACCTGGTGGATCAAACTCAATTTCTCCAGCATCAATCATATCCTGAATTTTGTTCTTCAAGACCCAGCAGTTATTAGTATCATGTCCTGGACAGTTTGAATGATATGCACATCGTGCATTGGGATTGTACTTGGGAGAGGTAACATTGGGATTCTGAGGGGCCTCCCTCAGGGTAATAAGTTCAGCTTTCAACAAGTGTTGCAGTGCCTGAGCCATTGACATGTTGATCTTCGTGAACTGTCTTCTAGCCCTCTGTTGGTTGCCTTGAGGCTGCTCTGTTGTTGCAGGAGTTGGATTTGAAATATGAACTGCACTAACAGACTGATGCCTTCTGTTACGATCAGGCTGACCATACACAGCATTAGATTCTTTCTTCCCAGTGGGAGGCTTCTTTGCAGCACCTGATGAAGAAGTGCCCACTTGGATCTTACCACTCTTGATACCATTCTCTACTCGCTCTCCTGTCATGATCAACTCAGTGAAGCCAGATGATGAGCTTCCAATGAGATGACTGTAAAACGGACCATTCAGCGTACACATGAACATATCAACCAACTCCCTATCAGTCAAAGGGGGTTGAACTCTTCCAGCTAAGTCTCTCCACTTCTGAGCATACTCCTTAAAGCTTTCTTTGGCACCCATAGACATGCTTTGAAGCTGCATGCGAGTGGGGGCTAAGTCAGCATTGTATTGATACTGCTTGTAGAAAGCTTCAGCAAGGTCATTCCAATCTCTGATGTTGACACTCTCCAACTGATAATACCACTCTAGCTGAGCTCCAGATAAACTTTCTTGAAAGAAATGGATCCACAACTTTTTATCAGCAGTGTGGGGTTGAATTCTTCTGACATAAGACCTCAGATGCAATTTGGGACAAGAGACCCCATCATAGACAACAAATGTAGGAACTTTGAATCCAATGGGTATGACCACCCCAGATATCAAGCTCAAATCCTCAAAATCCAGCCCAGATGATTTCCGTAATTCCATAGCATCCATTCTATCCACCAGCATCTTGAATTTGTCTTCGTTAGGCTCATGGTAGTAGTTAGCCTCAGAATCAGAGTCCCCCATAGTGTTGTGGAGACTGCCTCTCTCCTGCTCAGATTCTTCAGATTCATAGTCTTCAACCTGTTCCTTGGTCTTGTCAGGACCTTTGAACCTTCTTCCCATGTTGAGCAACCCAGCAGACCTTCTAGCCTTCTTAGTCTTCTTGGCCAGCAGTGTCTTCAATTCATCCTGCCCCTTGGATAGGTTCAGGATCAGCTCTTGGAACTGTGCATTCTGTGCCTGGAGATCCTTAACTGATTGTTCAAGAGCCATTGCTGAAATAAGCAGCGAGAAGATGAGAAACCTGTGCACAATTATAAACCTGTGATGCAATGATATGGGAATGCATATGCAATGTTTTCAAGGACCGCAGGATTTAAATTTGCTTAAACAAACAAGAAAGTAACTTTTTATTAGTAATAACTTGTTTTGCCTTTTAGGCTTACAAAAAATGAAAACGAAATAAGTACAAAAGATGGGGTTTTAAGTCTCCCATGGACGTTTCCTCTTGGTGTTGAGGTATGAGTTGAGGTTTCGTTCCTCATGAAGTAGCTTTGTTAGCTCTAGGATCCTTGCTTGGCTTGCTTTGTAATGAGCCTCGAAAGTATCCCTTTGCTCTTTCAGTTGGATCCATGATCTCTGCAAGTCTTCCATATCAGTAGGCATGTCTGGGTGAAGGATGGTATAAGCTGTGTCTCCTTCAGCAACAGGTTCCATGGTAACTGGTAGGATGGCAGGATATGGCATCATGAGTGTCTAAGCACGAAATCGTACCCATCTGAGATAAGCCTCCATAGGAATGGTGTACTTAGGCTCCAGTGTCTTGCTGTCAATCCTGTTTACCTTTCCCCAAGCTCGTATGAATCTCTGACGGTAACCCTGAAGATCGTTGTCGTAATCAAACACAATGCCCTGAATCAACATGTCATGTGGACCATCGCTCCGGGCGTAACCAAACTGTCGTAAAGCTAGAGATGGGTTGTAGGTGATGCCTCCTCTTATGCCTAGAAGTGGCACATTAGGAAACTCCCCACAACGGTCAATGATGGTGACATTCTCCATAGATCTGGAGCACCAATGGATGTCTGAGTGAGAAAGTGACATGATCCTCTTGGACCATCTGAACCCTTGCTCATTCTTCATTACTGAGCGAGGAAAGTGAGAAATAAACCACCTAGAAAGTAAAGGTATACAGCACATCAAAGTTCCTCTTGCCCTTGTGGTACGAGTGTGAAGAGAATGTAGGATGTCTCCAAGTAAGGTAGGCACTGGATTGTGACTCAGGAATATGTTGATGGCATGAACGTCTATGAACTGATCAGGATTGGGGAACAACACTAAGCCATAAATCAATAAGGCTAAGATCTCCTCAAAAGCGTCGTAGCTCATAGCCTTCAAGAACATTTGAGCTTTATCCACTAATACCTTGGCAAGAATACCTTTAACTCCACTTCTCGTCTCTAGAACAATGTCAGACTTCTTCAGATGTAGAGCTGCAGCAATAACTTCTGGTTTAAGCTCCTTCTCTAAGCCTGTGAATGGCTTCTGATCAAGAACAGGTATACCCAGAAGTTTAGAGAACTCCTCCATGGTTGGAACCAGCTGATAATCAGGAAATGTAAAGCAATGGTGCTTAGGGTCAAAGAACTGAAACAGCACACTCATCATGTCTTCACTGAACCCTGAAGTAACTAGATCCAATAAGTGACCATGTCTCTTGTTGAACTGGGAATGATCAGGCACTAGGGAAACCAACTCCTTGAGCTTAGCAGGTATCCCTACAAATTTGATCCTGATGGTGTTTCTATGAGCAGAAGCCATGACCTGCAACAAAGAACAAAGATAAATCCTTTGGTCCTTGAAATGGTTAGGGAAAATGATATGCTTATGATGCATGATGATGTCATGATGTCATGCTCAATCCCAAACATGTGGCACACACAAACAAGTCACACCATAGCCCTAGGTTTAAAGGCTTGCATGAGGTTCAAAGGCAAGTACCCTCCCCTGAAGTTAGATGGTTCATCCTGTCCTACAAAAGTAACCAGGTTCTAAGGGATCTCAATATCATTGATCCTTCACAAGGGTGGTTGTTCAGAAGGCAACTTACTTGCCAACCAAAACCCTCCAAGTTTAAGATCTCAATGAGCGTAGTATCGAGTGTCAACCAACTTCAGTCTGCACCAAAGCCGGTTACCTCACTACTTTCTAAAGGCCAAGATGAGTTAACTAGGGTTCTAAAAGTCAGTTAGTGCATTGACAACATATGGCAGCCTCAATATTATCCTCAACTTGACTTAAGGAATATAAGCACCAACCAAGAAGTCGCACTAACTATGGCCACCAGATCAACCGTATCGATATACGTCGTACAGTTTCCTTGGTCTATTGCCATTTACCTAAGGTACACTAGATCCGGGTTAGGATCTTTCACACATAAGAGCACCCCAACAATATAATAATAAAGCAAACAAGGCAAACAATTTAAAGTGATCTTAATTCCTAAGGGTACCCCTCTTAAATAGGTCCCCAGCAGAGTCGCCAGTTCTGTAACCCGGTGAACTGACTTTAAACAATGTTGCGGATAGCAAGAGTCGCCACCGACTTTTATTTTATCCATAAGGAAAGGTTATAAAAGAACAGGAAAGACCTTAGAGAATATTTTGGGTCCGGGGGGTAGGTTATGAAAAGGGAAGGTATTAGCATCCTTTTCATCCATGGTTATCCATGGGCTCTTAGGTACTTAAGCTCACTTTTGAATTGTTTTGAAATTGTAGTGTGTGAATAGAAAATTTTCAGAATAGTTAATAAATAATCCATGTAAGGATGTGTTAAGAACTTGTTTGAAAACTTGTTGAAAATTTGTTTAAGTGCGAAACAATTTTGAAGTGAGCAAGCACCTAGGAGTAACCTACCCTAATGTTTAAAGGTCTTTCTTATTCTTCATTCTTTCCTTTAGTAAGACTATCCCTACTATAATGGAGTAGGTAGTCCTTACTTTGGATGTTAAGGGGTATGTGAGGGACAATTTGACTTTGAAGGCCATTGTGGGATGTAATAAGCACATATAAGGGACCATCATCATTTTTCGAAAGGGACTTGATTCGTAAAGGCAACCATAAGGGACTTTGATGATTTTTTTTATTTGAGGGACTTGCTTTATACACCCCACTTAACCATTATTCGTAGGCAACTTGAGGGATATCCTTAGGAAGTGAGACGGCGATTAAAATCGACTTACGTGTGTGACGTGTTTATTTTAATTATCTTTATTTAAAAGTGATCTAAATTTATTTTAATATTACATACATGTTGTTACACTCCCTAATTACTAACCATAATAATAATTAAATAATTAAACAACTTTACATCCAAGAAACAATTACAAAATAATAAGCAAAATAATTAAATAGCAAAGATAAATAAAATATAAATAAGCAATAATAAATAATAAAGGGGGTTAATTCTAAGTTTACTCGGCAAGACATCGCATCTTGTGCCTACGTATCCTTACGGGAGTGGAATCAGAGTAATCGTAGTTCCCCTCGATAGGGAGGTTAGAAACTTCTTGACTGTGGTCAAGGTCTCAAGGGGAATAAACGCATCTTAAGGACACGCTTACGTGGAGTGTAGAAACTCCAAATCTCTACGTTGAAATGTTAAGTTGTAATTAGGGTTAAATTAGGGATTCCACGGCGGGAAACCCTAAAATGAGCGCGGCGGCTCTTTGACCTAATGCTAAGGGTAAAATTGTAATTTTGCCTGCGGCGAGGCATTTGTGAAAATTAGGGTTTGTAGTTTGTAGTTTTGAGGATTTGAAATTGAATGTGTGAAGTTTTACGGACTATTGGCGCGGCGGCCAAACAGTTAGACCTAACCTTCGGATGTGTGCAATGTGACAGAAATAATAGTAAACGCGTGAGATAATTGAATCATGCAAACAGAGAGATAATGTCATAATTTAAACCATGCAAGCAGAAATTTAAAGGCAGAATTTAAAGAGCGATTGTTAAGTTCGCGAGGTTACATGAGAGGAGCAGATACGATATGATAATGAAATTTGAATTGAACAATAATAAAATAAAATAAATAACGGTTCTAGTTATTATTTTAAAAAAAGATTTTAGTTATTATTTTAAATTTATCTAAAAAAAAGTTTTTCTTAAAAATAATAGGTTTTCATATTAATTTGGAAAAGATGTTAATTTTATTTATTTTAAAAAAATAGATTTTTATATTATAACAAATTTTAATAAATTAATGAATAACAATAATAATAATAATGGTAATAATAATGATAATAATGATAATAATAATAAATAATGATAATAATAATAATAATAATAATAATAATAATAATAATAATAATAATAAAGCAATAATGAATTTTAAATGTGCCAAATAACCCAACAATGTTGCTAACGCAGAAATGCGCTCATCGCAACCAGATCTAAATCGGACGAAACAAAATTTATCGCAAAGAAAAAGAAATTAAGCAAAAAATAGTATTATTGCTCACACAAAAATGCGATCATCGCAACCAGATCGAACTAACACAAATGTCACGCGTCATGCACACAAATGTGCAAACATCGTATCGACATAATTCGATCAAAAATCTTATATATATAAACTCTAACAATTTAAAAATTATATATATATAAACGTAACAGTAATAGATAAAGAAAAAGAAATAACGGTAATAGATGAAGAAAAAGAAATAACGGTAAAAGATGAAGAAAAAGAAACAACAGTAATAGATGAAGGAAAAGAAATAACGGTAAACGATGAAGAAAAAGAAACAATAGTAATGGATGAAGAAGAAAACTAAATAACGGCAAACGGCACTCACTCCTCTTAGGTTTTTTTCATTCTCTCCCTTTTTTCCAACAAGGCAACACATGTATATATAGGGAACAAATTAGGGTTAACACCAAATTGTCAATAATGTCCCTAAAGCCCATTTTAAAGCCCAAACTAAATAATTAGTTAAGAAAAAATAAAATTTAAATAATTTAAAATAATTAAAATAAACTTAAAATAAAAACTAATAATCCTATTGATTCCTAAAATAAAAAATATTATAAAAAGAACAAAATTTTTTTCAATATTTTTTATTTTATGATTTTTTGGATATTTTTATGAATAATTTAGAAAAAAGTGAAAAAAATAATATTTTAAAAAATGATTTAATTAAAATACGAAAATAATAATTAAATAATAATAAAAAACTATTTTTGTTATTTTTTTAATGAAAGATAGAAAAATTTAGAGTAAAAATAATAAAAAACAAAACAAAAGTGACAAAGGTGAGATTCGAACTCTCAACCTCTCACACTCATAACTCCTTACACATGTCCTCCTGCCAATCGTGCCATTTTTACTTTTTAGAAAAAAAAATGCATGCCATATGATATTTACCTGCAAAAAGTCAAACGACTACACAAATTTGTTAGTAATTGATTAAATGCAATGAAATGCGACGACAAATCTTAGGGCAAAATTTGGGGTATTACAGTTATTATGATAATATTTCTCACCCAACCTCTCTTTGATGTTGGCAAAAAAAAAAAAATCATGAAGTTTGACTTTGGTTTGACCACAGTTGACCTCAGTTTGACCTTTTAACTGCATTGACTGCTTTTGACTTATCTGATCATCTGACTGAGCAAACTTTTGAGAAAAGTCTTGAAACTTGACATGGGGGTTCTTATACACATATAAGATGTTATGAAGCTCACTTGAAGTCTTGGAAGTCCATTTAGCCTGATTAAAGTCAAAACCCTAATTTTGGATGCACTGCTTAGGAGGTGCATTGTCTGAGGGAATTGTCAACTCTTCTGACCAATTGTGAATTTTGTGAACCTTGTGAACCTTCTTGGAACACAAAGTCTTGTATTGTGAGGGCAAATTTTGGGGTGCAACAGTTATTAGAAACAATTATCAAGTTTTATTTCTATTAAAAACAACATTCAAAAAAGCACACGATGGTTAGAAGAAATCGATGACAACAAGATTTGATAGAAAAGGTCTTGATTCACCATGATATCATAAATCCAATTGCTTCAATTCATAGTTCACCTGTTAAGAAAAATGAGAATAAAACTGTAACCATATTTGGGACAACATCAAGACCATGAAAATATCAGTGATAGATTCAAATAGGTTTGGGAGAGTTTCAGGCAGCAAAACCAGCCACGATAAAATAACGTCGTAAAGTCGGCAGGGGTGCATTTCATGCAGCAGCACCAACAGTAAAAAGGCACACGACAAAATTACCTACATCCGCGAATCTTGCAACGCGACATAAGAACAACAAGAGACTTTACGCAGTGCCAAAAGACTTCCACGAGACTGAAACAAAAGCGTGACAGCAACCTTCATAACAAACGTTTTGCAGCAATGTGCACAAACCTGCCAAATGGGACAGTCTACAGTTGAAGAAATATGAAGAACTCGGGAGTAGAATTATGGAAAGGTAATAGAAGAATAAGTTACTTCATGCTGATTTTCACGACAACCTTGTTAGCAACACAACAATCCGGTTCCAAGTATTGATCACAGGCTGATTCATCACGAATTTCGCAACCCTTAGTTGCTGCTCCACAAGGCTATGAATCTGAAGAAAAAACAATATATAAATACATGACAAGGCAGTATGGGTAATAAGGTGAGCATGACAACAGGTGATAACAAGTTTCACAACAGTAAAAAATAAAAGATGTACTGCGGTAAGTTTTAAAATTATCACCTTATTCAAAAGGTCACATACAATAACACCAAAAAAAAAGTTGTAAAACGCAGAGTTGAGAGGAAAATGACAAGAGATCAGTAACTCACCTTAGATATAAAAGCTTCAGTTTGAAAGGGGGAAGGGAGAAAAAACCCTAGCGCCTCCAACGACTATTCATCTCCTTCATTCAAACTCATCTGAAACCTCCTTTCAACATCAACAGAAACCCTCTTTTTTTTATTCAACTTCACCGTCATCCAAACTTCAACCCATAAACTTCTAAACTATAACCCCAAACCCTCTACAGAGCCTCACTCAAACCATCCATCCACTTTTAATCTTCAAGACACCGAAAAAGAAAACCCTTTTCATCATTAAATAAACCAGAACCCCTTCTTCAAAACTTCTTCAACATCAACTTTCGAAACCCCATTTATCATTCTTCTTTGATCCATAACAAAAACCTTCAAGAACTCACAGACTTAAATCCTCTTACTCTTCATCTTCCAACTTCAAAACGAAAAACATAAACTTAACCCATTTCAAACCAAAATCAACAGAAACAAAATAGAGGGTTTGAGACGAAGAAGTTTGAGAAGCGGGGTCAGATCAAAAAGAAGGTTGAAATGCATCATCCCTTTGCTCTTTTTCGTTTTATGGCTGGAGACCTTTTTGTTAAACCTCGCGTTTTGGTAGGAATGATGAACTATTGGGGTTTGTGTAGGTTGGATCTTCTGCGTAATGAAAGGGAAACATGACCCATTTGTTTTTACCGTTTTTTTATTATTTGTTTTTGTTTCCATCTCATTTTTTATGTGAGAAGAGGCTGATACGTCTCGCATCTCATGCCTTGTGGTCCGTTGAGACTTGGCGGATGGGCTTATGGCTCATTATGTATTTTTTCTTCTTTTTATCTTCTTGTTTTGGTTACACCCCCCATCCGGGTTTATTGAGAGGAGATGGGCTTAGCACAAATGATCCTCTCCACTTCATCATGTTTATATACGGTTTAAATATATATGTTATAGTTATTTTTTGTTTGTAATCTTAGTTTATTTTATATTCTAACTTCTTTTTAAAACTTTTATAATATTTCCTTTTAGAAGTGAGATTTTATTTCTTATTTATCATTGAGCATTTTATTCTATTTTAATCATTTTTTGGTCGATGACGAGACCTCCAAGTTATAGTTTGTCAAACTATTGACAAATAATAACAAACTCGAGACCAACTTTTTTTCAAACTTTTCATTTTCGATTTTTATCGATTTTTATTCATTTTTATCACTTTTTGGTCTATGACGATTTTTAATCATTATTATCGGTCAAATTATTGATAGATGATGATTTATTCAAGTCTATTTCATTTTCTATTCCATTTCCATTTTTTATTTCGATTTTTGGATCGATGAAGTCTTTTATTCGTAAGCGTCGCGTATCGAAGTTGATAACCTTCTCGATTTCAAATCTATGGGGAATGACCATTGAGGTCATTTTCCTTAGTTTGGGATTGTGATAGGCTACCTTCGATTAATCGGCATTATGTTTGCGATTAAGACGAGATCTCATTCTTTCGTGTCCCGATTCGATTCACTAAACTAACCATTGCTTTATATTTTCGCTAAATATTATTGTGGATATTATTATTATATTATCTTGTTATATTCATAATTGTCATACTCATTATTCATTCTCATTCACCCATATTCGAAAACATTAATAAATTATCGAAATCCTAAAAGCCAAATTGGTGGACTGTTGTATCATTGGTTATTTGCAGGAACCTTAATTTTGAATCGTGCTCGACTTTGCTCAAGGCGTAGTTTAGGACACAATGCACACACACGACTTTCTCTTGGGCTACCTGACAATGAGACCCCTTTATTTCGTGCAATCCCGTGTAACTTGCATGTACCCCTCTCCCATTCCGATGTATGTTTCGCATTTCTTTGATTATTAGTTTATCTCCTAGGAGCACCCATAAGGACTAGAGCGGATCAAACTATTTTCAAACTAATTCTCGATTCATCATCGAGCCATTTTCAAACCCTTGTAAGTCGAGTGCTCATACGCATTCGCCATCAACCTATTGCACCCAATTCGACCCTTGATGCGTAAGTCAAGTTGGTTCCGTTTTTCAAACCATGTCCATTACACGCTTTGTACGCGATAATAAGTCAAACCCTTGATCCAACGTCAAGCGGATTTTCGTAATAAACCATCAATCAATTAACAACTATCTAACTCTTTTCAAGGTGTAAAGAGTAGGTTCAAGTCTTTGATCTTGCTTTCGGTTGTTTAGATGCGAGTTATCTTATTCGTGTGTGAGCAATTGACGCCTTTAAATAACATTAACAACTCGACAATGTTCAACCATCCTTCAACTACTCATCCTTCCAAACTCCATTTCAAACTCAAACAACTTTCTTTTCACGATGAAAAAGAGAGGGTTCCAAGTCTTTGGTTCGCTCTCCCGACTACTTGGGTCCGAGAAGCCTTTCTTAAGCTTCAAGTAGTCGTCATCCGTTCAACCTCAACCATTCAAACAACCTTCTTTTGCGATGAAAAAGAGAGAGTTCCAAGTCTTTGGTTCGCTCTCCCGATTACTTGGGTTTGAGAAGTATTTCTTAAGCTTCAAGTAATCGCCATCAATTCAACTTCACCCTTTTTAAACACAACCTTATTCTTCAAGATGAAAAAGAGGGAGTTCCAAGTCTTTGGTTCACTCTCCCGATTACTTGGGTCCGAGAAGTCTTTCTTAGGCTTCAAGTAATCGTCATCCGTACCCACTTTCAACCAATTCAAACCAGTTTCTTTCGTGGTCGTTACCACGAACTACGACTACTCTGATTCTTCATTCACTCTTGAATGTAAGATACATAGGCACAAGATTGCGATGATCTTGGCGAGCACAATCCCCTCCATCTTCTGTTTCCCCATCCTTTCCCGTAGTCGAACTACGAGAGCTCTGATTTCTCATTCTCGTCCGAATGAGTATACGTAGGCACAAGGGCCCTAATCCTTGGCGAGCACTCTATCCTCTAACCACCCCCTTTCCCCTAGCATCTTTATCCCTTTGGTATCGTCATAGTATTTAGTAGTAAGAAGAGAAGAAATAAGTTTAGCTAACATCCATCACAACTTGAATTAAGAGGTTCCCGTTGAGTACAACGGACGTGAGGGGGTGCTAATACCTTCCCCTCGCGTAACCGACTCCCGAACCCAGGAATATGGTTGCGACGGCCGTGTTCCTTCCGTGTTTATGAGGTTTTCTCGATTTTTTCCTCTCCTGATCATTCGGGAAAAATAAAGTTCAGTGGCGACTCTGTCGAACCGCATTTTCGCGCCTTTTGCGCGAGGGTCGTATGTTCGAATGAATAAGGCCTTAGTCAAAACGAGTCGTTCAAATAAAGAGATTATTTATAGTCCAAATGTAGATGTTCGTCTGCATCCCGTTGCCGACATGTGTGCAAATTTTATTTGTCATTATATTTATGCTTCTTGTGCATACTTGTATATTTGTTGTGCGTAGCTTCCTCTTTTCAGGAGTTACATCCCGTGTACAAAACTCTGCCCATTTAGGGGCCCAATCAATAAAACATGTTATTCAGTATTTGATGCTGGTTCTTTACTGTTTTGTACATGACAAACGCCAAGGTTTAATAAAACTAGCAAGTGTATAACATCGTTGGCCCTTGCCAATAATTGCTAAAACTTTGAATTAACTGAAAATGATGTCACTAACGCTAACCTGAATAGATTTGGTTGCATAGACTTGTCTTGTCTCGTTTGTGGTGTTGCAGGGTTCTTGACCATACGAAGTGGACGATCAAAAGATTGCAGTACTGACCAGAAGCTCGTAACGGAAAGACTCGATCGTTGCTTGAAGTGAATCCCCACGCAGGTCGCGCTTCTGAGATGACAATGTTCCTTACTGAAGAAGGATCAAATTCCCCAGCTAGTCGCAGCTTATCCGAAGGACATTCTCCAGCAGGGTCGTTTACCCTCAACAGAATTGATTTCAGACAGTGTGGTGTCCCCCAAAAGGATCCCTTATCCCGAGCAGAGTGGTTTAGCCTCAGAAGATTAATATTTCCAAACTTGTAAGCTGTACCCAGACAGTCTACTCTTCCCAGTAGAGATTCCCTTCCCAGTAGGGTCGTTTACTCTCCCCTAGCAGAGACAGTTGATTTTCCTCAAGAGAGTCGTTTCGTCCTCAGCGAAGTTCTCTCTTTTCAGCAAGTGTTTTCTTTCCTCCCAGTGGAAATCAAAGGTTAAGAAATCTTCCCGACAGAGTTGGTTATGTGTCCCGACATTTATTTTGTCGGAATACCGTGTGATACCCGTTCACTCTCTAGCAGAAGTCCAATCATGATTGGCGCATTCAGTTATTCCTCAGCGAAGTTGGCTTCACTTTTCCAGCATTTATTTTGCTGGAATAATTCTGTGACGCCTGGTTATCCCCAGCGGAGTTGGCGTTGTCTTCAGCATTTATTTTGCTGAAGCGGTTTTCTGTATCCCAGCAATTCGAGCATGCATTTGTATCGACATATAGTGTCATATTTGCATCCACCGAATAAAAAACGCGTAGCATTTCCATGTCGAATGGAGCATTACGTCATTGTCAAACATATGCATTTTGAAACATAAACCAGGTTGGTTAACCTTTTATGTTCTAGTGTTGTTTCCCTTGCAGGTGGAGGGAGCTATTGCTCAAATTAATTACCAAACATTCAAGATATCGGCGTGAGACATTCAATGATAATATCAGTTTTGGCATTATTCCCCACAGAGTTGCTTGGTTAAGTTTCTCATACCCCTCCAGCGGAGTATTTCTTCAAGGTTGTTGTTAGGTCGTTATCAAAAGATTTCGTGAACCGATTTTTGGAAGTTGTCGCCTATGTTAAAATAGGTGTCTGGCAGTGTGGATTCAGAAAATCTCCAGTAGAGGCCTTCTCAGATATGCTGCCATGTCAGCACTGAAAATTGGAAGACTAGACTCATATTGTGTTACCCATATGATTGATAGAGCTAGCTGCTGCAAAGATAGGCAGAAAAGCTGTATCAGAGTATTTACCCGTAGCGATGGCGGAGTATTACCCGTAGCAAAGGCAGAGTTATTTTCCTGTATTTGGCAGAGTAGTTACCCGTAGCGATGGCGGAGTATTACTCGTAGCAAAGGCGGAGTTATTTTCCTGTATTTGGTAGAGTATTTACCCGTAGCGATGGCGGAGTATTACCCGTAGCAAAGGCGGAGTTATTTTCCTGTATTTGGCAGAGTATTTACCCGTAGCGATGGCGGAGTATTACCCGTAGCAAAGGCGGAGTTATTTTCCTGTATTTGGCAGAGTATTTACCCGTAGCGATGGCGGAGTATTACCCGTAGCAAAGGCGGAGTTATTTTCCTGTATTTGGCAGAGTATTTACCCGTAGCGATGGCGGAGTATTACCCGTAGCAAAGGCGGAGTTATTTTCCTGGATTTGGCAGAGTAGTTACCCGTAGCGATGGCGGAGTATTACCCGTAACAAAGGCGGAGTTATTTTCCTGTATTTGGCAGAGTATTTACCCGTAGCGACGGCGGAGTATTACCCGTAGCAAAGGCGGAGTTATTTTCCTGTATTTGGCAGAGTATTTACCCGTAGCGACGGCGGAGTATTACCCGTAGCAAAGGCGGAGTTATTTTCCTGTATTTGGTAGAGTATTTACCCGTAGTGATGGCGGAGTATTACCCGTAGTAAAGGCGGAGTTATTTTCCTGTATTTGACGGAGTTATTTTCCCGCAGTGGTGGCGGAGTTATTTCCCGCAGCGGTGGCGGAGTTATTTTCCCGCAGTGGTGGCGGAGTTATTTCCCGTAGTGGTGACGGAGTTATTTTCCCGTAGTGGTGACAGATGTATTACCCGTAGCGATGGCGATGTTATTTTTCTGTAGCAATGGCAGCTTATTTCCCGTAGCGACAGCTGGCGACTCTGCTGGGGACTCCAACGGTTCCCTACGCGAGTCAATCCTAACGCTTGTTTTCCCGTCGAGGATGTTGTATGGATTTACTTTTTCTGTATTTTACATTCAGCATTATATTATTGTTATTATTGTTGTGGGTATGAGGGGGTTCTATGATTGAGAGATAAGCCGGACCTGGGCTTGAGTGCATTTAGAATTAGAGTGGAAAGTAGTGGGCGAGTGCCGACTTTGCTTGCATTAGTGTCCCGCAAAATTCACACTCGGACGAGGTTCTTCTGGTTGACTTCTTTTTCTACCCTTTGGGTCGAAGGGGTTGTTGGTTAGTTGAATTGTCGACTCCAGGAACCGATCAATTGGAAGTTGGCTAAGTGAGGCCTCTTCAGGATTTGATTATGCCACTCCTTCTGGGAATCGTATCATCAACCCTGAAAGTCTGTGACGCCAACGACCGCATAGGATGCCATACCATTGTCAGTATTAGGACAACTACCTGTGAGAGGGTTTGGGGCTATGCAGGTAACTAGACCTCCAGATTACCGGTTTTCTTGATTGAGATTCAGTGATATTTGAAGACAGCATTATAAGGTCTGTTGGAGACCAGGTTCGAGTACCGTTTTGATTTGCTGACACCAGGTTCGAGCAGTGTTATGGGTCTGACTAAGACCAGTATGGTGGATCCTTCTCAGCCAGGGGCACTTGGTCCCTTGTGTGTGCATTTTGCATTTTGCATGACTGTTTGCATTCGCATTTCATTTTGCATATTCATCCTCATCCGGAACAGGGAGCTTACCCGTTTTTGTCCACTTCATCAGTTGATTTCCCGACATTCGCATTGGACTTGAGTTAGCATTGGGATAGATCATGGCTTCAGGAGAGCAGAACTTGGTTATTACTCGGGAAGAGTTTGAATTGTTGAAGCACCAGTTGAGTCAGATCATGGAAGCCGTCACAGCTATAAATGCAGGAGATAACAACAGTCAAAGGACTCCAGTGGATAATGTTGCCCAGCCTGTGCAAACCCCTGTCAGAGGTCCATATTCTCTCAATGACACAGAGTATCACAACTTCACTTTCTCGACGCCAGATTCTCCAAGGATTTTGCCACCTCCAAGAGTTGTTCCACAGGTTAATATGCAGGACCCACTGACTATTGAGTATATGAGAAGACTTCAGACGTTGGAAGACCAGATTGTTGCCTTGGTGAATAAGAACACTCTTGATCTGAATGCTGCGAGCATGTGTTTGGTGCCAGGTCTTGTATTGCCTCCAAAGTTCAAAGCGCCCAATTTCGAGAAGTACAAAGGGGATGGCTGTCCGAAGCTACATTTGGTTATGTTCTGCCGGAGAATGACTTCGTTCGTGCAAGACGACAAGCTGATGATTCACTGCTTTCGAGATAGTCTGACTGGGGCATCTCTGAGTTGGTATATGCAGTTAGAGAGTGATCAAATCCGATCATGGGAGGATTTAGCCGATGCTTTCCTGAAGCAGTATGACTACAATCTTGTTGAAGCTCCTAGTCGCATGCAGCTGCAAGAATTGTCTCAAGGGAACGATGAACCTTTCAGGAAGTATGTTCAGAGAGGGAGAGAATTTGCTGCCAGAGTGAAGCCGCCGCTCCTAGACTGAGAGTTAATGAGCATGTTTGTGCGCTCCCTGGAAAGCCCGTACCTCGAAAGAATGCTTGGAGTTACGTCAAATAGTCAGGCTAGTGAAGCTGAATCTCTTTATGACTGTCAGAATGAAAAAGGAGTTGTGATCAATGCAATCATGTAAGATGTTGGATATCCTCGAGATGGAGTGGTGAAATCTTTTGGATCAGTATCTCCTGTACCTTGTTATGCTGGACAAACCACTGTGCCTGGGGCACCCTATCAGGAACGTTATAACACTTCTCTTGCAAATCAGCGAACTCGTGGCCGAGGTTATCGAAATCAGCGCCAGAATCAGAACAGACCTCGTGACAACTTGGAACGAAGGAATGCTCCTTCCCACCCAGTGCCTATGCCGTATAGCCAGATACTGCCATCTTTGATCCGGATTTCTTTGGTGGAACCTAAAGCTCTTAAGCCTGTTCCAGAGCCTTACCCTCCTGGGTACAATCCCCACGCTCAGTGTGGTTACCATGGCAGATCCCCGACACTCAACTGAAGATTGTAAAGCTTTTCAGGCAAAAGTACAACAGTTGATCGACCAAGAGTACATTTCCCTTCCAGCAGGAGTTTTGTTTGTTCATGCCAACCTCTCAGCTGTCTAAGCTCGTAGATTCAGAGGGTCCTTTTCAAGAAGCCAGTGGTCCAGACAGGCGGGCACCCTCAGCGTTGGCAGTCCTCAGGCTTTTTATCATTTGCATTTGTAGTTTCTTTTCTGTTAGTTACTACTTGCTGTTAAACATTGTATGTTTCGAATGGTAATGTTAATAAAGTGACTATGCATCTTTCTGAATTAATCATGTCGCTGTCGCTCATTTATTGTATTGCATTGACAATTGCATTTTATTTACTCCACTTTATCACTGTGATTAGCAAAGATTGGAGGGAGGATGACGAAATAAACTCATAACCGATAATCGTATGCTTTCAGATAAAACCTTGCCGATGACGTACAAGGCATTATTTCAAATCCCCTAAACACTGGAGATATAAGGAGTTAGTCCCTTGTTAACCACTTCGAGCTAGGAAGTAGAAGTTTTTTCGGACTTTTTAACCCTCACGTCTTAACCCGGGGTAGGGTAGTTGTCAGTTAGCTTGACCGAGCGTTCAAGTCTTATAGAGGAGTGTTGCCTTCCAAGAACCAATCACAGTTTACCCCTCTCAAGAGGGTGCGTCTCGCCAACCACAATGGTTAAACCTCACCAATCAGGAGTGAGACAGTTACCATCCTTTCGGAGCAATCAAGACAATCAGTGTCACACGACTGTGTTCCAAGAAAAAAAAAGAATAAGAGAGCCCGCTAAGTAAAAATAAAAAGAAAAAGCTGGAAAGCTAATACTTAGGCAAAAATTAGGGCATCCCGCTGGACTTCAAAAGAAAAATCGAAAAGAACTCAAAAGGAGTTAGTCCAGGAAAAAATTAGGGAATCAAAAGAACGAAAAAAGGATAAAAAGAAAAATCCCCGAACAAGGACAAAGTCGTGTGGATACAGACACCGAAAACGAAAAGGAGTAACTGTCACTCCGAGAGAAAACCTTGTGAGTTCCCTAACTATGGTTCTTACCATTCAGCATACCTCTCGAAGAGGCGAGCGCTCGAGCCACGTTAACTGAACTTTAGGATCGGAGATCATCACGTAGAAGGGGTGGGTACAAATCATAATTTGAGCCAAATATCCTTTGTTTCACGAACCGTGAACCCGACCACGATACAGCCCTTAAAAGACCTAATTGAGGCAAGGTTTATTCTGAAAGCGCATTACGATAAGGTTGAGTAACCCGACTCCTTTTTGATTTGCTAATCATATCCTTGTTGTATTTTTCACTGATCAAATCAGCACTGCGTTTGAACTATTGGTTCATTCGCCACTCATAATCATGACACGTAAATGAGTGACAACACAAATTTTTTCAAAATGTGCATGAACACTGCATTAAAATTACCATTCGGGACTGAACAATTTTACTTGCAGGTTAGTAGTTGACAGGAAGGAAATTCCACCAGGGAATAATCAAGCGGGACTGAATAATTCAGCAGTCTGGATCAGAATGGTGAATGTTGAGAAACCCTGTGAATCCGGGGCATCGACTTCCAGTGAGTTCGGAATCAATTAGTATGAAGGAAAGTCCCGAAGCATCAGTTGATTATGGGGCAGTTTACTTGAGAAGCAGTTGATCAGAAGCGAATCTTCTCGAGAGCCAATTAGGGGCAGCTATCCAGAATGCCATGTTTGATCAGGGCAGGTTAAGTCGCTCAACGCTCGTTCAGGGGCAAGTCACGATGTTGATAGTTGTTACACCGGGGTAAGCCATCGCAAGGTCGTATTGTAGCAAGGTGCTTTCGGTTCAGAGTGGGTTTTTTCGAGAACCAGATTAAGGCAAAGTCATTGCAGACAGAGGCATGTCTTTATTCGAGAGATGTTCGATTCGAAGTATCTCGCGGAAGTTCAGAACGCTGGGGCAGTTCATATTAAACCGTCAGGGTACAGATTTTCAGACTATCCCACAGAGGTTCCTGCAGGCCGAGGCATAACAGAGGCGAAAGAATTGTTCTTCTCAGTGTCATCAGAGTTACTCAGAGCTACTTGAGCAGATTCAGCCAATCTTCAAGTTTGAGACAAATATCGGGAAATCGTGCTGCCATCCATTGACCCTTCTACTAGAAGCCGTGAATTCAGACAGGATATTGTCCAGCATCAGGCGTGCATGACCCACCATGGATGTACATAAGCCCCATCCTACTTGGCACGTTCGTTTATCCCCAGTAAAGTCGTACATCCGAGAATCAGTTCATCTGGGGCAATTAGGTCGAGATTTGGCAAATCTCTCGCGGCTATGGGCGCTACTCCACGAATCACTCAATCAGGGGCAAAAGATTATCACAAGACCGGGGCAGAACACCCTAAAAACAAACGATGTTGTTGGGACATTCTTTTGGGGTTTGACGGGCAGAAACAATTCAGATCTAACCGTCAAGGTACAAAGATCGAAGAGTCCTTATCAGAAGGTTGGTGTCGATTCAGGGGCAAGGTATTGTGAGTAGCACTATGGCTAGCCTTTCTTTTCCAGACGAAATGCTCAGACTGGGGCATGTTGGTATTTCTGGGGCAAATTTCCGAGAAGGAAGAGAGTTCATGTTGCCCTAACCAGAAGCTTTTGATGAAAGATTTGATCGTTACGTGAAGTGAATCCCCATGCAAGTCGCGCTTCCGAGATAACAATGTCCCTTACTAAAGAAGGATCAAATTCCCCAGCTAGTCGTAGCTTATCCGAGGGACATTCTCCAGCAGGGTCGGTTACCCTCAGCAGAATTGACGATTCCAAGATCGAAGGTAGTATTCAGACATTGTGGTGTCCCCCCAGAAGGATCCCCCATCCCGAGCAGAGTGGTTTAGCCTCAGAAGGTTAATATTTCCAACTTGTGAGCTGTACCCAAACAGTCTACTCTTCCCAGTAGAGATTCCCTTCCCGGTAGGGCCACCTACTCTCCCCCAGCGAAGTCAGTTGATTTTCCCCAAGAGAGTCGTTTCGTCCTCAGCGGAGTTCTCTCTTTTCAGCAAGTGTTTTCTTTCCTCCCAGTGGAACTCGAAGGTTAAAACTCTTCCCGACATAGTTGGTTGTGTGTCCTGGCATTTATTTTGCCGGAATACTTTGTGATACCCGTTCACTCCCCAGCAAAAGTCCAATTTTCATTGGCGCGGGTAAGCTGTCCTTGACAGAAGTCCAATCATGATTGGCGCATTCAGTTATTCCTCAGCGAAGTTGGCTTCACTCTTCCTGCATTTATTTTGATGGAATAATTCTGTGACACCTGGTTATCCCCAGCGGAGTTGGCATTGTCTTCAGCATTTATTTTGCTGAAGCGGTTTTCTGTATCCCAGTAGTTCGAGCCTGCATTTGCATCGGCATATAGTGTCATACTTGCATCCACCAAATAAAAAAACGCGTAGCATTTCCATGTCGAATGGAGCATTACGCCATTGTCAAACATATGCATTTTGAAACATAAGCCAGGTTGGTTAACCGTTTGTTTCTAGTGTTGTTTCCCTCGCAGGTGGAGGGAGCTCTTGCTCCAAATTAATTGCCAAACATTCAAGATCTCGGCGTGAGACATGTAATGATAATGTCAGTTTTGGCATTATTCCCCACAGAGTTGCTTGTTTAAGTTTCTCTTACCCCTCCAGCGGAGTATTTCTATCAAAAGATTTCGTGAATCGACTTTTGGAAGTTGTCGCCTATGTTAAAGTAGGTGTATGGCAGTGTGGATTCAGAAAATCCCCAGTAGAGTCCTTCTCAGATTTGCTGCCATGTCAGCATTGAAAATTGGAACACTAGACTCATATTGTGTCACCCATGTGATTGATGGAGCTAGCTGCTGCAAAGATAGGCAGAAACGCTGTATCAGAGTTACCTTCCCGCAGTGGTGGCAGAGTTATTTCCCGCAGTGGTGGCGGAGTTATTTCCCGTAGTGGTGACAGAGTTATTTCCCGTAGTGGTGACGGAGTTATTTCCCGTAGTGGTGGCAGAGTTATTTTCCCGCAGTGGTGGCGGAGTTATTTCCCGTAGTGGTGACGGAGTTATTTTCCCGCAGTGGTGGCGGAGTTATTTCCCGTAGTGGTGACGGAGTTATTTCCCGTAGTGGTGACGGAGTTATTTTCCCGCAGTGGTGGGGGAGTTATTTCCCGTAGTGGTGGCGGAGTTATTTCCCGTAGTGGTGACAGAGTTATTTCCCGTAGTGGTGACAGAGTTATTTTCCCGCATTGGTGACGGAGTTATTTCCCGTAGTGGTGACAGAGTTATTTCCCGCAGTGGTGGCGGAGTTATTTTCCCGCAGTGGTGGCGGAGTTATTTCCCGTAGGGGTGACGGAGTTATTTTCCCGCAGTGGTGGCGGAGTTATTTTCCCGCAGTGGTGGCGGAGTTATTTCTCGTAGTGGTGACGGAGTTATTTTCCCGCAGTGGTGGCAGAGTTATTTTCCCGCAGTGGTGGCGGAGTTATTTCCCGTAGTGGTGACAGAGTTATTTTCCCGTAGTGATGACAGAGTTATTTTCCCGCAGTGGTGGCGGAGTTATTTCCCGTAGTGGTGACAAAGTTATTTCCCGTAGTGGTGACGGAGTTATTTCCCGCAGTGGTGGCGGAGTTATTTTCCCGCAGTGGTGGCAGAGTTATTTCCCGTAGTGGTGACAGAGTTATTTTCCCGCAGTGGTGGAGGAGTTATTTTCCCGCAGTGGTGGCGGAGTTATTTCCCGTAGTGGTGATGGAGTTATTTTCCCGCAGTGGTGGCGGAGTTATTTCCCGTAGTGGTGACGGAGTTATTTTCCCGTAACTGTGGCGGAGTTATTTCCCGTAGTGGTGACGGAGTTATTTTCCCGTAGTGGTTGTTGCACCCTAAAATTTGACCAACATTTATTTACCCATCAAGTGTTCGAAGGTTGACACCTTCATCAGAAAGTTCAAGAGATCCTCAGAGAAATTGGTTGAAACCAAGGTTGTGTGTCTCATAACTTGAGAGTTGTGGGAGCTCCTCAGATGATTCTGAGACTATGAGAGCGGACTTGAAGCTTTGAGAAAGATTATGAGATGTCTTGAAAGCCATCATGAAGCCCCGAGAGGTCATTGAGCAAGGATTCAGAAGATTCAACCATGAATGGTAGAATTAGGGTTTTGACTGGGTCAACCCTAGGTCAACTAATGATTTGGAGAGGTTGAGACCTAATCCAAGAGCCATGTGATCATGGAATGATTTATGGAGATACTATAAGGATGATTCCTAGACCAACTCATCATGATTGAGGAGTTTGAGAAGTTTTAAGCTAGGGTTTCTAAGGATTGACAGTGTAAAATCCCCTAGTTTGATCCCTATCTTCCAGGCAGTTTCAGCTCAAGATGTGATTGTCATCTCATCTTCCCCACAACATGAATGTTGTAGAGCTTGTTCTTAGATTTAATTTTAGTGGTAGAAGTCCTTGATAGGATTTGCAGAGCTCAAGTTATGGTTTTGACAAATTACAGGTCATCTGAGGTATGTGAATCTGGGTCCTTGAAAGTCACCCAGCTTGCAGACAACGTTTGCCCTAGTAGGATGATTCCTATGGTCTCTTGGTCAACATGAATGTTGAATAGCATCTTCTTAGCTTTCTAGAGAGTACTAGAAGTCCTTGATAGGATTTGTAGAACTCAACCTATGGCTTTGACAAGCCAAGGGCATTTTGGTCATTTGGAAGTTATAGGTCATTTCAAGCATAAGGCCATATCTCCTACTTTCAAGCTTCAAATGGAAAAATCTTCAACATCAAAGTTGCTTAGAATGATGTTTTAAGGCTAGTAAGGTGTTTATAAGATGTTGAAAAGGCTCATAGCAAAAAGTGATAAAAATGGCCTAAAAATGAGGTATAAGTTAATTCAAGTGAAATGGAAAACCATAAAATCCAAGCTATAAACCCTAACCATGTCATATGATAGATCATTTTGACTCCAAAGGACATTTTAAGAACAATTGTTCAGCCACAATTTTGATTTGAGGCTTGAATATTGGGGTTGCTTTGTAAAAGTCTTGCTTGCATAATGGGGTACCAAACCAAAACAAAGAAAAGCTTCATAAACAAGGTGTTTAAGCTTTGTATCTTGTCCAAAATACCACTTAAGGAGAAAATCAAGTTAATTACTCAAGTTGCAAGGGTTTTTGTCATGATATCTCATGTGGTGGGAAGTGAAATGCAAGTTACCATATCATAGAAAATTCAAGTTCTTTCTAGATGATTCTAAGAGGTTCTAGACCTTTCTAAACATCTCTATATATTGATTACAATCTGCATTGGTGAAAGGTTGGTGATTGTTGATGTTAATGGTGGTAGAGAATAGAGATTGAACCAAAAATTCTCCATTTGCAAATTGTATTGAAACTTCATCTTTCTCTTCGTTACCCTTCCATTTTTCTACACAAATCATCTCTACAATCATTGCTGAGTGTGTTCATCTTGATTTGCAACCCCATTGATGAAGAATTGAGAGCTTTCCAAGTGAAGTTGCAAGGGGGAAAAAGGCCGTGGATCTTGAGATACAAGCCATTTCCATCAAATCTTGTGCAAGCAGAGGATTGTTCATCACCTAAAGACTATTCTTGAGGATCTACAAGGCTTGATTCGAAGCTTTTCAACACCTACCATTGCAAGAAACAAGGTAAGAAAAATCACTTCCACACTCCGATTTAGGCATGGCTAGGGTTAGTTCTTGTTGCAAAACCATTAGAGACCATTAGGTGATTCATTTGGATGAGTTTAAGACCAATTGGTGAGGTTTCTTCCATGGTGGTTAATTCTTGATGGAGTTGGAATGAGTGATTTAGGGGGTTATAATGCACGATAATTGGTTGGTTTTAATCAGCATAGCATAAGGATCAATTCTATATAAAGATTGTTGAGTTTTGTGATGGTTGAAAACTGAAGAAAGTTTGAGTTCATGGAAGTATACCATTCGGTTTGGAGGATTTATGGTGTTTCAATGAAATCCAATGGCATGGTTGTGTTCTACGTAAAATTCTAGTCAAGATTGGTTTTTAGATCATGCAATTTGGTGGAGTATTGAAGTCACACGAGTGGTGGAAAGTTCATGCATGAAGCTTATGTTTTAATGGTGATGCAAACCCTAGATGAGCCAAGGAAGAAGACGACACCAGAATCGTTGGATGAGAGCAAGACCGGTTGACCAAACAACGATCCAACAGCCAGGATTTAAATGCGAATGGAGGGAAGAAACAGCAGCAAACGCTGCGTTTCATTAAAGCTCCTTGCTGGGCTTTGCGCGAATGTTGTTATTCCCACCCCCTGTCCAAGCCCAATCATAATTCGTACTACAATTACCTGCTATATACACCGCTACTTTTATCTTTTTCTTTTAATTTTAATGTGTTTTTTTCTGATTTGCATTGGGCCACACGCGTTTCTATCCAGACCCCACCTTCTGGGCCCATCACCAATTGAACTGAGCAGCATTACTTCTTGCACCCACCTCATCATTTCTCATATTATTTTTTCTCCAAATTTCATTTCACTTTAAAAATTCATAATAAAATGAAAAATGAATATTTTTTAATGAGACTTTTTTTTTCCCATTTTCCATTTTCTGTCTAGAAAAATATAAAACCATAAAATAGCCATTTTATTTCATTTTTATATTTTTTGCATATTTATACTTTTAATTGCTTTTTTTATTCTTTTAGTTGATGCATGATTTTGTATATTTTAATTAGGGTAGTTCCCTTAGGATTTTTAATTCAATCTTTTTAGGATGATTAGATTAATATCTTAGGTTCCCCCTGATTTAATTTCATATTTTTGTGACAATTTTTAGGGTAGTTTTAATTAGGTAGTTCTAGGTAGTGTAGAATTGGTTTAAAACTTCAATGTAGGTCAATAACAATTTTAGATTTAGGGTTTTTAGGGCAATTTAGTCTATGGGGAATATATGGGACTTAAGGGTAGTTATTTAGGGTCCCCTAGCATTTATATTAGGATTTAATAGAACTATATACTATTTTTGGTTGATTTTTGAATTGAATGATTGTTTGTGTGGCCTTTAGGGCAAGTTTTGTTTAGTTTGCTTTGCTTTGGAGTTTCCCTTTGGTTTGAGGAGCTTGGAGTCTCTGTGTGGAGCATGGTGGAGCATACTAGAAGATTGGAAGAGGCATGGAGGAGCTTGGGAGCTTGTTTTTCTTCTTTTTGTTTTGTTTTGTTTTAGGGTTAGGATTAGGAAGAGCTTAGATGTAGATGAATTCTTTCTCAAACATGGATAGTATCCTTCACATCCATTCCTCCCTATGATTCAAAGTCCTTCCAGGGTACACACCTCTCTCCTTTGGAGGGATAAGTGCTATACCTAGGAGGTAGAACTTTTGAGGGAACCAGTCCCTTGATATTGAACCCTTATAGGTCACCTTTGGTGATCTAATAAGCAGTTCAATATCCCCCAGCTTATCCAGTAAGTGATTTTTCTCTGGTTGACTATCTTGAGAGATGTCTGAGCCTGAGCATGAAGATGAAGACTTCATTGAAGATTATTGAAGAGGATGAATCCTTGAAGACTGCCATTCCAGCTGAAGCTTGAAGAGCATGAAGATCAAGTTGATACTTGAAGATCCCTGAAGATTAGGTGAAGCCTGAAGGTGGAGCTGATCAAAGAAACTGAAGCTTAAGGGAGAAGATGAGTTGAAACTCATGTTGTAGGGTTGAAACCTGGAAAGCAATTGACGATTGAAGTCTGAAGACTGAGTTGCTGCTGGAGGAGCTGAGGCTTTCTTCTGTTTTTCTTTTCTGTATCGTGTGTTTTGTTTGACTTGTCTGTTGCATTAGATTAAGTCCATCTAGAATAAGTAGAATCTAGAAGCATGATTGCATTAGAGGTTGAGTTGCTCCCTCTTCTTGTATTGTTATTGCATGGCTTTGCTTGCGGGTATTCGGTAGAGCCCAGCTCCCTTGCCCATGTGGTTTGTTTGCCTGATGGCATTTCATTTCTTTTATTTGTATGATTGCAGTTTACTGTTTATTGCTTGATAACATGTTGTTTATATTTCGGTATGATTACTGTTATTCATGACTGGCTTGAGGTTGAGATGAGCTTGTGGAGGCTGAAGCCCCACACACATTTCCTCCCTCACTTGCATTGCATGCATTTTACTGTTAAGTTGATGCTTTGTCTGTTTTGGTGTATCATTGACATGATCCCTTAGGACTCTCATTTCCTTGGACAAGGACTTGATGATAGACTTTTAGGTTGAAACCTATGCATGACAACATCTAGGAGTTCCCTGTTCAAACCTCAACTATAGGATGAATCCATGGCATGATAACAGTAGGACTTGATAGTCTCCCTCCTAGTTGGGCCTGTTCTCTTCTCATCTCAAAACAGTTTAAGATACAGTAATCATGAATGATTTCTTTCGTACGTTACGAGCCTTAAGCTATCTGAGAAAGGATTGTGGGAGAGCTTCTTTTCCACAGTCTGGATGTTTAGTATGGTACCCTTTGGGTGACATGCGACGCATTCACTCTCAGGTCATAGTCTCTAGTGCGATTGAAATCGCAAACACAATAAAAAACACTTCTTTCGTAAAAACAGGAACTAAACCGTAGTTTCCCGAACTACGTGAACTCTGATCTCTCATGCCTGTTGAGAGTACGTAGGCACAAGATGGCGAAGTCTTGGCGAGCTACCTTCCCCCATAACCCTTCGTAGGCCGAACTACGTTGACTCTGATTTCTCATTCTCTGATGAGAATACGTAGGCATAAAGTGCGACGCTTTGCCGAGTCATTTTTCTTTTCTTTTTCAGCCAGCCTTGATAGGTAGATAGAATAAAACCAACCCGTCCAAGTAAACACACAAGCGAGGATCCCGTCGAGTACGACGGACGTGAGGGGTGCTAATACCTTCCCCTTGTGTAACCGACTCCCGAACCCAGACAATGGTTGCGACGACCTTGTCTTACCCTTTTTTGTCAGGTTTTTCCGATCGTTTCCTTTCCCGTTCTGAGGGATGAATAACGAAAGGTGGCGACTCTTCTGTCATGCCGGCACCTTATTTTCGCGCAAGCGACAGCTGGCGACTCTGCTGGGGACTGCCATGGTTCCCTATGCGAGTCTCGCCTTGGATTTTCTTCCTAGCTGTCTGGGACCGTCCCCAGCAGCTGGCGACTCTGCTGGGGACTCCAACGGTTCCCTGCGCGAGTCAATCCTAACGCTTGTGTGTTTACCTGCTGGGTTGCGTTTATTTCTCGCATTTTTACTTCTTGCACTTTATTTCCCGCATTTTATTTTCAGTATAATATGATTATTTGTGCTGTTGTGGGATGGGAGTTCTGATGAGTGAGAAGCCAGACCCAGGCTTGAGTGCACCATAGACTTAGAGTGGAAATTAGTGGGCGCGTGCTTGCTTTGCAGGCACTAGTGTCTCATGAAATCCACGCTCAGACGAGGTTCATCCGGTTGGCTTCACTTTCAACCCTTTGGGTTGAGACGGTTGCTGGTTTGGTGGATTGTCGACTCTGGGGACCGATCATTTGTGATTCAGCTAAGTGAGGCCGCTTCATGAGCTGGTGATGCCACACCTTCTGGGTATCGTATCACCCCTCTTGAAAGTCTGTGACGCTGATGAACGTATAGGATGCGTACCTTGAGTCAGTTTAGGTCCATACCTGTGAGTGGGATTGGGTTTATTGCAGGAAACTTAGACCTTCAGACTACCTGGTTTTCTTGACAGTGAATCAGTTATGTTGGTACCAGGGTTCCTCAGTTGCAGATTTGTCTGTTCTTGATAGAGCAGGTTTTGATCAGAGGATCTTATCATCAGATTTGTCTGTTCTTGATAGAGCAGGTTTTGATCAGAGGATCTTATCATCAGGTGTATGTCTGTTCTTGGTAGAGCAGGTTTGATCAGAGTATTGTCATCAGTTGTTTGTTCTTGATAGAACAGATTTTTGGGGTCTGAAGATCTCATCAGCAGATGTTGTTTGTTCTCGATAGAGCAGATTCTGAGTGGGGTCTAAAGATCTCATCAGCAGATGTTGTTTGTTCTTGATAGAGCAGATTTTGGGGTCTGAAGATCTCATCAGCAGATGTTGTTTGTTTTTGATAGAGCAGATTTTGAGTGGGGTCTGAAGATCTCATCAGCAGCTGTATGATTGTTCTTGATAGGGCATATTTTTGATTTGGGGTCTGAAGACTTCATCAGCAGATATTTCTTGATCATACACCAGAGGTCCTTATTATCAGGCATTTGTTCTTAACAGAGCAAAGTTCTGATCCTGTGCATATGGTCCTACCAGATGGTTGTTCTTGGCAGATCAGATCTGTGGTCTTACACCGGGGTTTTCTTCTCATCAGTGGTCGTGGTTTTGTTGATACAAAATCTCCACAGCAGCAGTTACCTGGATATATTATTGCATGACTGCATTTTGCATTAGTTCGCATATTCATTTTTCATTCCATTAGCAGGTGTCTGTGCTACAGGCGCATTTCGTACCCTGATTCTGGTGTCTCGAGCAATATGAGATATTTTCCTCCATGAATGGATCCAGTCTTATCACTGCATTGACACTATGTTGGCACGTTGACACCAGAATTAGGGGTGATCTCCTAAATGTACAGACACCCATGGCATTAGCATAATTCATCTTGCATGACAGGAGCCGGGGCTTGTCTTCTAACCCTTGTGTTTGCAGGTTTGACTCAGAAGCGAGCAACTCAGGCTAATGGAGCAGGTACAAGCTGAGTTGGGGAAAATCCAAAGCCAGTTGGGGCAGGTCATGAATGACATACAGGCAGTGCGCCTGGACCAACAAGTACTCAGAGAAGAGAATCAGCAGCTGCAGAATCAGTTGAGCTTTCTCATGGGAGTGGTGAGAAGTATGCTAAAAAAAGAGAGTGATCGAGCACCCGAGGTGGAGACCAAAGTGCTTCCTCCATTGCCATCAGTGCCACCTGTGCTGAAGCCAAGTGGACTTCGTGGATCCTCTACACAGCATGAAGCTCGAGGCCTGTCTCATCAGCAGCCGCGCCAGGCATCTCAGAATAACCCTGAAGGTCATAATCAAAAGAAGAAGCTACTTGATAGAGCTGTGGACCCAATACCTGTGAGTTATGCCCAGCTGTTGCCACTGTTGGTTCAGAACCGTGTTCTCAAGCTTCGGACTTTGGATCCACCGGATGACGTGTCACCAGACGTTGATCTCAGCACTCGTTGTGATTTCCACTCAGGAGCACCGGGGCACCATGTTGAAACATGTAAGGCTCTCAAGAATAAGATTCAAGACCTTATTGACTCAAGGACAATTAGGTTTGTGCCGGGCGGCATGAGAGCATCGGGAAAGTTTATCCCGTACCCTGCAAAAGAGGTGAATGATTCCACTCCTTTGCCTGAAGCTGAGAAAGATCTTGAACATGTCCCGCGACTTTTGGTGACTGAATCGCCTCGCTCGCAGTTTCTACCTGGATCAAGTTCAAGGACGCAAGCGCCTAAACAAGGGGTCGTTGCCATTCAGAAACGACGACCTCTTGCTCCTTGGCGGAAAGAATACCAGCACCAGAATTAAAAGAGGCCTCGCAACCACTTGGAACGAAGGAATGCTCCTTCCCATCCAGTGCCTGTGCCGTATAGCCAGATTCTTCCACAGTTGATTCAGAATTCTTTGGTGGAACCCAAAGCTCTCAAGCCTGTGCCAGAGCCATACCCTCCAGGGTACAATCCCCATGCTCAGTGTGGTTACCATGGTGGATCTCCGGGGCATTCAACTGAAGATTGCAAGGCTTTTCAGGCGAAAGTGCAACAATTGACCGACAAAGGCTGTATTTCCTTTCCAGATGGAGTTTTGGTTGTGCGTGACAACCTCTCAGCTATCTGAGCTCGCAGATTCAGAGGGTTATTTCCAGAAGCCAGTGGTCCAGACAGGCAGACATCCTCAGCATTGGCAGTCCTCGGACTTTTTACCATTTGCATTTGTAGTTTCTTTTCTGTTAGTTACTACTTGCTGTTAAACATTGTATGTTTCGAATGGTAATATTAATAAAGTGAATATGCATTTTTTCTGAACTAATCATGTCGTTGTCACTCATTTACTGCATTGCACTGACACTCGCATTTTATTCACTCCACTTTATCACTATGATTAGCAATGAGTGGAGGGAGGATGACGAAACTGAATACTCATAGCCGATGATCGTATTGCTTTCAGATAAAACCTTGTCGATGACGTACAAGGAATTGTTTCAAATCCCCTAAACACCAGAGAGATAAGGAAGAGAATCCCTTGTTAACCACTTCGAGCCGAGAAGTAGGAGTTTCTTTCAGACTTTTAAACCCTCATATCTTAACCCGGGGCAGGGTAGTTGTCAGTTAGCTTGATCGAGCGTTCAAGTCTTATAGAGGAGTGTTGTCCTTCGAGGACCGATCACATCATATTCCTCTCCAGAGGTCGTACCTCATCAACCACAATGGTTAAACCTCACCAACCAGGAGTGAAACAGTTATAATCCTTTCGGAGCAATCAAGACAACCGGTGTCGCACGACTCGTTCCAAAAGAAGAAAAAAAAGGAATAAGAAAGCCCGCTAAGTAAAAAAGAAAAAGCTAGAAAGCAAATACTTAGGCAAAAAATCAGGGCATCCCGCTGGACTTCAAAAGAGAAATCGAAAAGGACTCTGAAGAGTCAGTCCAGGCAAAAATTAGGGAATCAAAAGAATGAAAAAGAAAGGATTATAAAAAAGAAAAATCCTCGAACAAGGACGAAGTCGCGTAGATACAGACACTGAAAACAAAAAAGGAGTAACTGTCACTCCGAAAAACCTTGTGAGTCCTTTAACCAGTTGTTCCCAATGTTCAACATACCTCTCAAAGAGGCGAGCGCTCGAGCTAAGTTAACTGAACTTTAGGATCGGAGATCATCACGTAGAAGGGATGGGTACAAATCATAATTTGAGCCAAATATCCTTTGTTTCACGAACCGTGAACCCGACCACGATACAACCCTTAAAAGACCTAATTGAGGCAGGGTTTATTCTGAAAGCGCATTACGATAAGGTTGAGTAACCTGACTCCTACATGATTTGCTAATCATATCCTTATTGTATTTTTCACTGATCGAATCAGCACTACGTTTGAACCCTTTGGTTCATTCGTCACTCACTAGCATGACATGTAAATTAGTGACAGTACATTTTTTCAAAATCTGCATGAACACTGCATTAAAATTACCATTCGTGAATAAACAATTTTATTTGCAGGTCGGTAATTGATACGAAGGAACTCCAACAGGGAATAGTCAATCAGGACTGAATCGTCAGAAGTCTGGATCAGAACGGTATGCTGTGAAACCCTGGGAATCTGGGGCATTGACTTCCTGTGAGTTTGGAATCAGTTTGTCTGAGGACAAGTCCCGGGGCATCAGTTGATTATGGGGCAGTTTATGCAAGAAGCGGTTGATCGGAAGTGAATCTTCTCGAGACCCGATCAGGGGCAGTTATCCAGAATTCTTGCGATTTGAGGGCAGATCCCTCCAGTGTTCAATCAGAGCATGTTGAGTCGCTCATCGCTCGTTTAGGGGCAAACTACTTCGGAGATATCGAAGCCAACCATGCTGAGAGTTGATTAGTGGAGGATGAATCCTTCCATTGTACGGATGTTGGGGCAGACCATCTGAAGATTGTCTTGTTGCTAGTTGTTTTCTGTTCAGAATGATTATTCCCAAAAGTCGGATTGGGGCAAGTTGAATTGTACTGGGGCAAGTTGTTCAAATGAGTTTGTTCACCCTAGCAAGAATTGAGTGTCGGGGAATCGTGTCATGACCCTGCCAAAACCTGAGCCTTCTGAAGAAGCCTTGCTGTCATTGGATTGTTATCCTACAACCTAACCTGTTACTCGGCTCCATGATTGGTAGTCTGTATTCCCTGTGTTGACGTTGTTGAATCAGGATTGTTTCTCAGCAGAGATGTACAGTTTGAGATTGTTTCCCCTGTGTAGTTTGGGACTGCAGCAAATTGAGATGGCATTTATCCCTTATCAGAGTAGGGTCAAAATTAGCCTCAGTAGGGTGAGATTGATATCCCCGGCAGAGTATGGCCATCCCAAGCATTGAACGTTGATTAGCCTGATGTGTTATTTTCCCCAGCAGTGGGACTGATGCAATGTTGTATCCCCACAGAGTCCGAGTGTGACTCCCATTCCCTCCGAGTCTAGGTCATTGACTCATCCCTCAAGCAGAAGTCGACGGTGATTCCCTCCTTGAGTAATCTCTAGACGGGTAGATTTTGATGTCAGCTAGAGAAGAGTTATTTCTCAGCAGATTGCTTCGTACCCTATGAGGACTTAGGGTGTTCAAAAAAGACTGTTCAGGGTTGCCTTCCTCGGTGAAGTGAGATTCAAGTTCAGTGATCGATTGTTATCTTCCACAGATGTCAGAGGTGTTTCCTTGATAGGATCAGTACATCTCCAACAGAGTTGTACCATGAGTAGCTAAGGATTGATATCCCCAGCAGTGTTGATACACATGTATTCCTCATCAGACTTAATAGTCCAGCAAGTGTTACCCAGCAAGGGTCAGTCTCCGTGAGACGTGTGCAAGAGTTATCCTCAGCGTGTCAGGATTGATATCGTTAACAGAGTGTAGCCCTTTTCCCCAGCAAGAGGATAGCACTTCCCCAGCAGTAGGCAGGTAGATTGATATCCCCAGCCGGGCATAGCCATGGTTGGCAGATGAAGTGTTCCCCCAAGCAGATCCTGAAGGATTGTCCAGCAAGCGGAAGTTTGTTTATCCCCGTAAGTTTGAGGACTTAATGACATGAGTGTCTTGTAGCCTGAAGGCTATGTTCCCCAGAAGGGTCGTTTCCCAGAGAGTCGTTCAGGGCATTTATCGCCTTCCCCATGCAGAGTAGCAGAGGGTGATGTGTTGCTCAGCCTGATGTGCTGTGTTTCCCGGAGGAGCCCGTCGTCCCAAGGTTTAAGCCCAGTTGAGATTGGCGCAGGTGGCAGTTTCCCTGAAGGGTGGCTTTTTGCTGTGGTTACTCTCCCCGAGAGGATGGTTCCTCTTCCCAGCATTTATTTTGCTGGGGCATTTCCTTGCATCATTGCATAACAAAAGTGTAGCATTTCCGTTTTGCACGGAGCATTACACTCATCCATGCATTTCCCAGCATGTGCATATTTAGACATGAACCAGGTGGTTACCTTTTCCCCAGACAGAGATGATTCTCTTCCCCAAGCAGATGCATCCTGAAGGAACGTCACCTCCTCAGCTGAGTCAAGCGCTGAAGCTCGTGTCTTCTTTCCCCCAGCACCGGGTCACAAGTGCAGGTTTCATCGAAATGCTCGGGTGCCGAAGCTCGTGTTTTCCCCAGTAAAGTCGCCGAAGCTCGTATTCTCCCCCAGCACCGGGTCACAAGTGCAGGTTTCGTAGGAAACTATTCGTACGCCGAAGTATGCAGTAACTGATGGTGCCAGACTGAAGTCTCCAGCGGAATTGAGTTTCCCCACCAGAGTCGTGCTCTCCCTTGAAGTCGGATGATTCCCTCTGCCCCAGTAGAGTGTTGGAATAGCTGATGCTGTATTCCCCTGCGGAGTTGTACTCTCCCCCGAAGTCGGATGATTCCTTCTTCCCCAGCGGAATTGAAATTCCTCATCAAAGTCGTACTCTCCAGTGAAGTAGAATGATTTCTCTCTCCCCGGCTGAGTCCACAACCCCCAAGAGAGCCGAATCCTTGGAAGCAGTAGGGACCGTGATTGGTTTTCCCTAGCAGAGCATTGAACAGTTGATGTTGTATTTCCCCCAGAGTCGTACTCTCTCCAGCGAAGCAGAATGAGTTCTCCTTCCCCAGCCGAGTTTGCAGATACCCAAGAGAGCCGAATCCTTGGAAGTTGATCAGACCATGATTGGTTTTTCCCAGTGGAGTGTTAAGCAACTGAAGTTGTTTCCCCACAGAGTTTTCATCCCCAGAAGGGTAGCCATGGCGGCCACGCAGTTTATGCTCGCGATTGATATCGTTTTCTCTCAGCAGGTCCAGGTTCTCGTAAAGCTTCGTTCCCTGCAGTAATCAACCGAAGTTGTTTCCCCTGCATCAGTCAACGGAAGATCATTTCCCCAGGCGGAGTCCAATTGATATTGGCGTGACCACGTTCTCCTCAGCAGGACGATTCCTCTATCTGAGTAGTTCTTTCTTCTTGACAGGAGGATTTCCCCCTCGGCATTTATTTTGCTGACGGGATCGCATCACTGTGCATGATTGCATAGCATTTCCACCGTGTGGAGCATGGCGCCGAAGCATATGCATCATAAACATGATCTAGGTTGTTACCGTTCTTGTTTTGCAGGTGTTCCGCCGAAGGATCATTTGCTCAGGATGATTCCTGGCATTCTCCCCAACGAAGTCGCACGCTCAAGATGATTTTTGAGATCCCCAGCGAAGTCTTCAGTTCAAGATGATTCTCGAATCCCTCAGCAGGGCCGTTTGCTTAAGATGATTCTTAAGACCCCAGTGCAGTCTCCAGAGTTGGTTGCTTAAGTGGATACTTAGAGTCCCCAGCGAAGATCGCCCAGGACGATTCCTGAAACTCCAAGAGAGCTGAATCCTTGGAAGCTGCTCAGGCCGTGATTGGTTTGTCCCCGGCAAGAGTTGCCTAGGACGATTCCTGGAATCCCCAACAGAATGAAATCTCCAGAATGGTTATCAGTTCAAGATGAGTCTTGAAGGTCCCCGGCAGAGTTATTTGTTCAAGATGATTCTTGAAGTCCTCAGCAGAGTTGATTCCTCCGGAACGATTTCTGGACCCCCCGGAGCGGAGTTGCTTGATAGTTCTCCAGATTCCTCAGCGGCGAAGCGTCCTCCCCAGCAGGTTTCCGACGGAGAAGTTGAAATCTCCCTTTGAAGACTCCATGATTGAAGTCCGACCGGGTTAATGAAGTGGTTTTCTCAGTTTCTCTGAATACCTGATGATATGATCGACTACGTATTACCGGTTACCGTGTGACCAATTCCCCAATGAAGTTTCTTCGTCCTGATGGCGAGGTCAGATTAGGTGGTTGTCCAGCGGTGATATTGGATATTTGTTTGTTTGACGGCGATGTCAGCTCCTTTGTAGTTTTCCGGCGGCGATGTTGGATGGTTGTTTGACGGCGAGGTCAGATTATGTTTGGTTCCGGCGGCGATGTTGGATGTCTGTTTTGACGGCGAGGTCAGATTATGTTTGTTTCCGGCGGCGATGTTGGAGGTTTGTTTTGACGGCGAGGTCAGATTATGTTTGTTTCCGGCGGCGATGTTGGATGTTTGTTTTGACGGCGAGGTCAGATTATGTCTGTTTTGGCGGCGATGTCAGAAGATTATGTTCGACGGCGATGTCAGACTCTTTAAATCCCCAGCAGAGATGATGTTTGTACGACGGTGATGTCGAGTGTCTCTCAGAGTGATGTTTGTTTCCGACGGCGATGTCAGATTCAGTTTTCCAACGGTGATGTTGGGTATGCCAGATGATTCAGTTCTCCAGCGGCGATGTTGCGTATGTTGTTTGTTTCTGACGGCGATGTTAGGTGATTCAGATCCTTTAGTTCTCCAGCGGCGATGTTGGGTATTTTGGTTGATCGACGACGATGTCAGATTTAGTTCTCCAGCGGCGATGTTGGGTATTTTGGTTGATCGACGGCGATGTCAGATTCAGTTTTCCAGCGGCGATGTTGGGTATGTCAGTTAATTCAGTTCTCCAGCGGTGATGTTGGATGTTTCGTTCTCCAGCGGCGATGTTGGGTATTTTGGTGATTCAGGTTCTCTAGTTCTCCAGCGGCGATGTTGGGTGTATTGTTTGTTTCCGACGGCGATGTCAGATCAGTATTTCTCCAGCTAGTTGCCGAGCATCTATTATTCCAGTGTTCGAAGAGTTGAGCAGTTGGCAAATTTTCGGGTTTACCGATATTCAACCGTCTCGCACCTTGATTGGCTGAGAGCCGTTCGCTCCTCATCCAGTCAGGTTCAAGCCGTTTGAATAGGGTCAGCTGTTGCACCCTAAAATTTGACCAACATTTATTTACCCATCAAGTGTTTGAAGGTTGACACCTTCATCAGAAAGTTCAAGAGATCCTCAGAGAAATTGGTTGAAACCAAGGTTGTGTGTCTCATAACTTGAGAGTTGTGGGAGCTCCTCAGATGATTCTGAGACTATGAGAGCGGACTTGAAGCTTTGAGAAAGATTATGAGATGTCTTGAAAGCCATCATGAAGCCCCGAGAGGTCATTGAGCAAGGATTCAGAAGATTCAACCATGAATGGTAGAATTAGGGTTTTGACTGGGTCAACCCTAGGTCAACTAATGATTTGGAGAGGTTGAGACATAATCCAAGAGCCATGTGATCATGGAATGATTTATGGAGATACTATAAGGATGATTCCTAGACCAACTCATCATGATTGAGGAGTTTGAGAAGTTTTAAGCTAGGGTTTCTAAGGATTGACAGTGTAAAATCCCCTAGTTTGATCCCTATCTTCCAGGCAGTTTCAGCTCAAGATGTGATTGTCATCTCATCTTCCCCACAACATGAATGTTGTAGAGCTTGTTCTTAGCTTTAATTTTAGTGGTAGAAGTCCTTGATAGGATTTGCAGAGCTCAAGTTATGGTTTTGACAAATTACAGGTCATCTGAGGTATGTGAATCTGGGTCCTTGAAAGTCACCCAGCTTGCAGACAACGTTTGCCCTAGTAGGATGATTCCTATGGTCTCTTGGTCAACATGAATGTTGAATAGCATCTTCTTAGCTTTCTAGAGAGTACTAGAAGTCCTTGATAGGATTTGTAGAACTCAACCTATGGCTTTGACAAGCCAAGGGCATTTTGGTCATTTGGAAGTTATAGGTCATTTCAAGCATAAGGCCATATCTCCTACTTTCAAGCTTCAAATGGAAAAATCTTCAACATCAAAGTTGCTTAGAATGATGTTTTAAGGCTATTAAGGTGGTTATGAGATGTTGAAAAGGCTCATAGCAAAAAGTGATAAAAATGGCCTAAAAATGAGGTATAAGTTAATTCAAGTGAAATGGAAAACCATAAAATCCAAGCTATAAACCCTAACCATGTCATATGATAGATCATTTTGACTCCAAAGGACATTTTAAGAACAATGGTTCAGCCACAATTTTGATTTGAGGCTTGAATATTGGGGTTGCTTTGTAAAAGTCTTGCTTGCATAATGGGGTACCAAACCAAAACAAAGAAAAGCTTCATAAACAAGGTGTTTAAGCTTTGTATCTTGTCCAAAATACCACTTAAGGAGAAAATCAAGTTAATTACTCAAGTTGCAAGGGTTTTTGTCATGATATCTCATGTGGTGGGAAGTGAAATGCAAGTTACCATATCATAGAAAATTCAAGTTCTTTCTAGATGATTCTAAGAGGTTCTAGACCTTTCTAAACATCTCTATATATTGATTACAATCTGCATTGGTGAAAGGTTGGTGATTGTTGATGTTAATGGTGGTAGAGAATAGAGATTGAACCAAAAATTCTCCATTTGCAAATTGTATTGAAACTTCATCTTTCTCTTCGTTACCCTTCCATTTTTCTACACAAATCATCTCTACAATCATTGCTGAGTGTGTTCATCTTGATTTGCAACCCCATTGATGAAGAATTGAGAGCTTTCCAAGTGAAGTTGCAAGGGAGCAAAAGGCCGTGGATCTTGAGATACAAGCCATTTCCATCAAATCTTGTGCAAGCAGAGGATTGTTCATCACCTAAAGACTATTCTTGAGGATCTACAAGGCTTGATTCGAAGCTTTTCAACACCTACCATTGCAAGAAACAAGGTAAGCAAAATCACTTCCACACTCCGATTTAGGCATGGCTAGGGTTAGTTCTTGTTGCAAAACCATTAGAGACCATTAGGTGATTCATTTGGATGAGTTTAAGACCAATTGGTGAGGTTTCTTCCATGGTGGTTAATTCTTGATGGAGTTGGAATGAGTGATTTAGGGGGTTATAATGCACGATAATTGGTTGGTTTTAATCAGCATAGCATAAGGATCAATTCTATATAAAGATTGTTGAGTTTTGTGATGGTTGAAAACTGAAGAAAGTTTGAGTTCATGGAAGTATACCATTCGGTTTGGAGGATTTATGGTGTTTCAATGAAATCCAATGGCATGGTTGTGTTCTACGTAAAATTCTAGTCAAGATTGGTTTTTAGATCATGCAATTTGGTGGAGTATTGAAGTCACACGAGTGGTGGAAAGTTCATGCATGAAGCTTATGTTTTAATGGTGATGCAAACCCTAGATGAGCCAAGGAAGAAGACGACACCAGAATCGTTGGATGAGAGCAAGACCGGTTGACCAAATAACGATCCAACAGCCAGGATTTAAACGCGAATGGAGGGAAGAAACAGCAGCAAACACTGCGTTTCATTAAAGCTCCTTGCTGGGTTTTGCGCGAATGTTGTTATTCCCACCCCCTGTCCAAGCCCAATCATAATTCGTACTACAATTACCTGCTATATACACCGCTACTTTTATCTTTTTATTTTAATTTTAATGTGTTTTTTTCTGATTTGCATTGGGCCACACGCGTTTCTATCCAGACCCCACCTTCTGGGCCCATCACCAATTGAACTGAGCAGCATTACTTCTTGCACCCACCTCATCATTTCTCATATTATTTTTTCTCCAAATTTCATTTCACTTTAAAAATTCATAATAAAATGAAAAATGAATATTTTTTAATGAGACTTTTTTCCCATTTTCCATTTTCTGTCTAGAAAAATATAAAACCATAAAATATCCATTTTATTTCATTTTTATATTTTTTGCATATTTTTACTTTTAATTGCTTTTTTAATTCTTTTAGTTGATGCATGATTTTGTATATTTTAATTAGGGTAGTTCCCTTAGGATTTTTAATTCAATATTTTTAGGATGATTAGATGAATATCTTAGGTTCCCCCTGATTTAATTTCATATTTTTGTGACAATGTTTAGGGTAGTTTTAATTAGGTAGTTCTAGGTAGTGTAGAATTGGTTTAAAACTTCAATGTAGGTCAATAACAATTTTAGATTTAGGGTTTTTAGGGCAATTTAGTATATGGGGAATATATGGGACTTAAGGGTAGTTATGTAGGGTCCCCTAGCATTTATATTAGGATTTAATAGAACTATATACTATTTTTGGTTGATTTTTGAATTGAATGATTGTTTGTGTGGCCTTTAGGGCAAGTTTTGTTTAGTTTGCTTTGCTTTGGAGTTTCCCTTTGGTTTGAGGAGCTTGGAGTCTCTGTGTGGAGCATGGTGGAGCATACTAGAAGATTGGAAGAGGCATGGAGGAGCTTGGGAGCTTGTTTTTCTTCTTTTTGTTTTGTTTTGTTTTAGGGTTAGGATTAGGAAGAGCTTAGATGTAGATGAATTCTTTCTCAAACATGGATAGTATCCTTCACATCCATTCCTCCCTATGATTCAAAGTCCTTCCAGGGTACACACCTCTCTCCTTTGGAGGGATAAGTGCTATACCTAGGAGGTAGAACTTTTGAGGGAACCAGTCCCTTGATATTGAACCCTTATAGGTCACCTTTGGTGATCTAATAAGCAGTTCAATATCCCCCAGCTTATCCAGTAAGTGATTTTTCTCTGGTTGACTATCTTGAGAGATGTCTGAGCCTGAGCATGAAGATGAAGACTTCATTGAAGATTATTGAAGAGGATGAATCCTTGAAGACTGCCATTCCAGCTGAAGCTTGAAGAGCATGAAGATCAAGTTGATACTTGAAGATCCCTGAAGATTAGGTGAAGCCTGAAGGTGGAGCTGATCAAAGAAGCTGAAGCTTAAGGGAGAAGATGAGTTGAAACTCATGTTGTAGGGTTGAAACCTGGAAAGCAATTGACGATTGAAGTCTGAAGACTGAGTTGCTGCTGGAGGAGCTGAGGCTTTCTTCTGTTTTTCTTTTCTGTATCGTGTGTTTTGTTTGACTTGTCTGTTGCATTAGATTAAGTCCATATAGAATAAGTAGAATCTAGAAGCATGATTGCATTAGAGGTTGAGTTGCTCCCTCTTCTTGTATTGTTATTGCGTGGCTTTGCTTGCGGGTATTCGGTAGAGCCCAGCTCCCTTGCCCATGTGGTTTGTTTGCCTGATGGCATTTCATTTCTTTTATCTGTATGATTGCAGTTTACTGTTTATTGCTTGATAGCATGTTGTTTATATTTCAGTATGATTACTGTTATTCATGACTAGCTTGAGGTTGAGATGAGCTTGTGGAGGCTGAAGCCCCACACACATTTCCTCCCTCACTTGCATTGCATGCATTTTACTGTTAAGCTGATGCTTTGTCTGTTTTGGTGTATCATTGACATGATCCCTTAGGACTCTCATTTCCTTGGACAAGGACTTGATGATAGACTTTTAGGTTGAAACCTATGCATGACAACATCTAGGAGTTCCCTGTTCAAACCTCAACCATAGGATGAATCCATGGCATGATAACAGTAGGACTTGATAGTCTCCCTCCTAGTTGGGCTTGTTCTCTTCTCATCTCAAAACAGTTTAAGATACAGTAATCATGAATGATTTCTTTCGTACGTTACGAGCCTTAAGCTATCTGAGAAAGGATTGTGGGAGAGCTTCTTTTCCACAGTCTGGATGTTTAGTATGGTACCCTTTGGGTGACATGCGACGCATTCACTCTCAGGTCATAGTCTCTAGTGCGGTTGAAATTGCAAACACAATAAAAAACACTTCTTTCGTAAAAACAGGAACTAAACCGTAGTTTCCCAAACTACGTGAGCTCTGATCTCTCATGCCTGTTGAGAGTACGTAGGCACAAGATGGCGAAGTCTTGGCGAGCTACCTTCCCCCATAACCCTTCGTAGGTCGAACTACGTTGACTCTGATTTCTCATTCTCTGATGAGAATACGTAGGCATAAAGTGCGACGCTTTGCCGAGTCATTTTTCTTTTCTTTTTCAGCCAGCCTTGATAGGTAGATAGAATAAAACCAACCCGTCCAAGTAAACACACAAGCGAGGATCCCGTCGAGTACGACGGACGTGAGGGGTGCTAATACCTTCCCCTTGCGTAACCGACTCTCGAACCCAGACAATGGTTGTGACGACCTTGTCTTACCCTTTTTCGTCAGGTTTTTCCGATCGTTTCCTTTCCCGTTCTGAGGGATGAATAACGAAAGGTGGCGACTCTTCTGTCATGCCGGCATCTTATTTTCGCGCAAGCGACAGTGGTGACGGAGTTATTTTCCCGCAGTGGTGGCGGAGTTATTTCCCGTAGTGGTGACGGAGTTATTTCCCGTAGTGGTGACGAAGTTATTTCCCGCAGTGGTGGCGGAGTTATTTTCCCGCAGTGGTGGCAGAGTTATTTTCCGTAGTGGTGACAGAGTTATTTTCCCGCAGTGGTGGCGGAGTCAGTACCCGTAGCGATGGCGGTGTTATTTTTCTGTAATGGTAATGGAGTCAGTACCCGTAGCGATGGCGGTGTTATTTTTTTGTAATGGTAATGGAGTCAGTACCCGTAGTGATGGCGGTGTTATTTTTCTGTAATGGTAATGGAGTCAGTACCCGTAGCGATGGCGGTGTTATTTTTTTGTAATGGTAATGGAGTCAGTACCCGTAGCGATGGCGGTGTTATTTTTCTGTAATGGTAATGGAGTCAGTACCCGTAGCGATGGCGGTGTTATTTTTCTGTAATGGTAATGGAGTCAGTACCCGTATCGATGGCGGTGTTAGTTTTCTGTAATGGTAATGGAGTCAGTACCCGTAGCGATGGCGGTGTTATTTTTTTGTAATGGTAATGGAGTCAGTACCCGTAGCGACGACGGTGTTATTTTTCTATAATGGTAATGGAGTCAGTACCCGTAGCGATGGCGGTGTTATTTTTCTGTAATGGTAATGGAGTCAGTACCCGTAGCGATGGCGGTGTTATTTTTCTGTAATGGTAATGGAGTCAGTACCCGTAGCGATGGCGGTGTTATTTTTCTGTAATGGTAATGGAGTCAGTACCCGTAGCGATGGCGGTGTTATTTTTCCGTAATGGTGACAGAGGTATTTCCCGTAGCGATGGCGGTGTTATTTTCCTGTAATGGTGGCAGTGTTATTTCCCGTAGCGATGGCGGTGTTATTTTTCTGTAATAGTGACAGAGGTATTACCCGTAGCGATGGCGGTGTTATTTTCCCAAATTATTTCCCGTAGTGGTGGCAGAGTGATTTCCCGTAGTGATGGCGGGGTTATTTTCCTGTATCATTGGCAGGGTCATGTTTTGTTGACAGAAGTACTTCCCCAGTGAAGTCAATAAGGTTCATTCCAGTATTGACAAGATAATGTCGAAATCAGATTTGTAGATAGTGTTCCCCAAACAGTTGTGCAGTTTATTTCTGCGGTTGGCAAATTTCTGGGTTCTTAGTATTCAACCGTCTCGTACCTCGAATGTTTGAAGGTCGTTCGCTCTTCACCCAGTCGGGTCCAATTCGTTTGAATAGGGGCAGCTGTTGCACCCTAAAATTTGCTCAACCTACTTCATTTGGTTTATGTTTCAATTGCATTGTCATTTGCATAAGCAGCCATGTACATAGTCTAATCATTTGCATAGCATAGCATAACAAGCCATCTGACAAGGGATCAAGTGTTATTTTTCATCTCAAGGAATGTATTCAAAAGGCTCTTATCAAGATTCAAGCCTATTCAAATCACCAAGAAAGAAATTGAAGCTTTGTGAAGTTTAAAGGCCAAGCAGTGGGTTTCTCTCCTATCTTGAGGGTATGCGAAGATCATCAGAGAAGTTATGGGTTATGAATTGAGGGCATGGAAGACCTAGAGGGTCCTTTTGAAAGTAAGACAAGTCATTGGCATGGTTACAAGAGCTACAGTTGAAGACAATCAACTAGGGTGTCATCTGGGTCAACCCTAGGTCAAATGCTTGATTGAAGGGGCATCAAGGCCTATTTGGAGGATGTGGGATTCATAATTTGATATGTGGATATGGATGTGGTGTTGTGCCAAGGAGAAATCAAAAGAAATCAAGAAGAAGAGAAGTTTCTAAATTAGGGTTTCTGATTAAAATTCCCTGATTTAGGTCAAACTTCCAAGCAAAGTAATTCAAAATGCAAGTATCAAATGGATTTTTGGCCAACATGAAAGTTGTTCCTCATGATCTTAGCTTTCTAGAAAGGTATGGTATGCCTCAATCTAATTTGTGGAGCTCTACTTATGATCTTGGCAAGCCAATGGCATTTTGGTCATTTGGAGGTTATAAGTCATTTCAAGCATAAGGCCATATCTCCTACTTCCAAGCTTCAAATGGAAAAATCTTCAACATCAAAATTGCTTAGAATGATGTTTTAAGGCTAGTAGGGAGGTCATGAGATGTTGAAAAGGCTCATATCAAAAAGTGTTAAAAATGGCCTAAAAAAGGGGAATAAGTCAAATAAAGTGGTGGAAAAAAAATCAAATTTTGGGTTAGAGGTCACAAACAAGCCATATGACATACCAATTTGATTGTAAAATGCATTTTAAAGACAATGACATTGGCACATTTTTGAATTGAGCAATAATTTCATGACTTGCTTTGTAAAAGTGGTTACTTGAAATGTAAGTCACTAATCCAAACCACTTAACAAGGCATTTGGAAGGCTATTTTGGTTGGAAACTTCCAAGGGAAGATACATGAACAATCTAGAAATTTCCAAGGGAAGATACATGAATAATCTAGAAAGTTCCAAGGGAAATGGATTTTATTATTTTGGGCTTGGGCTTCATTTCTAGAATATTCCAATCATCTCTATAAATGTTTAGAAACTCATTTGAAGCAAGGTTGGTGATTGATTGGAGTTGGATTGGAAGAGAGCATATCAATTTTCAAGAGAGCAAATCAAGTGGTGATTCTTCATTCAAGGCGATTTCGGTTCGATTCGAAGATTGTAGCACTTTCCTCGCATATTGTTGAACGAATTTGAAGCTTTCGGAAGTACGAAAAGAGCCGAAGATACTCCGTTTCGAAGCTCCGATCAAGGTATGTAAACCTTCACTTTACCATGGATTTAGGATGATATAATTAGAAATTCTTATGCGGTTAGGATCATGAACACCTATGGATGATTTTAGGATTGTTAATTTGGAGATTTTCTTCATTCCATTTTTCTTTTTATTTTTCTGTTTTGAGGCCTGTTTGCTTTTATTGCGTCAAAAATAGTAAACATGCTCAAGAAATTATGAAAATTTTTTCTATAGATCTTGATTATCTTAAGAAATTTTAGGCGCTGAGTTTGCATTTTTTTTGATTTTTTTTTATTTAGTTATGATTTTTCTTTCGTGCTAATATCCATTGGTGTACATAACTGTTCATCTGTTTTGTTTAATTTTTTTCTCTTTGATGCTTCATGATTTTGAGCTTATTTTTGGATATGTTTTATATGATATGCATAGGTTTCCCCAGAAATTTTATTGGAATTTCTAGACGATTCTAAGTTTAGTTTTGAATCCGCTTTTTAGAGCCATCCCCATCTGAATGTTCCCTGGATACTTTATAGGTTTTCCTTTAGAAAGTGACCTTAACTTTAGAATTTGGTTTTAATTTTTTTACCATAGGTTTCTAACATCTTCAGGAGATTGTATAATTTTTCTTAGATTTTTGTGGATTGTTTTCCCATTTCTTTTGCATTTTACATTCTGATGAGTATTTTGCATGATTTAATTGATGTTTGCTTTGCATATTTGATACCGCTGTTTTGTAGAATTTTGTTCTCTCAATTGGTGATGATTCTTGCTTAGATCTTTTGGTAGATTGTAGCTAACACTCGCATGTTCCCTTAGGAATTTTTGTAGATTTTCTAGATGTAATTTGGTTCTGTTTTAGGGTTGTTGATTAGGACCTTCCCAATTGATGGTTAACTTTGACCCCTTGCATGTTAGGAATTGTTTAGACCCCTTAGAAGTTGATATAGGGTTTGATCTTCGATCTTGATAATATAGATATTAATATGCTTTAGGGTTTCCCTTAGGATAATGTAATAAAACTTTAGAATAAAAATGGTAACAAAAAATGTTGAAATAGATATGGTGTAATAAAAAACTTATAATATTTTAGGGTTTATACACAACTTAGGTGCATTAAAACAATTTCTTTTGGGTTTTTTAGGACAAGTTAGGCTATGGGTCATATATGGATATTAAGGGTAGGTTTAGTAGATCCCCTAGAAATAATATTAGAATTTTCCCTACTATATTAATATTTTTAGTATATTTTGCAATTGTATGCTTGTTTGGTGTGCCCTTTTGGGGTTTATTTTGTTTGTATGGGCTTATTGGGCTTGCTTGGGGTGTGGGCTTGGCTTGAGGAGCATGATGATGAAGCATAATGAAGACAAAGAGTTGAAGATCAAGTTCAAAGTTGAGGATGATGCTAGGCTTGCTTGAAGATTGATTGAAGATCATAGGACCTAGGAGGTAGGTAGAGCTTTAGAATAGAAAATTTCTTCACAAATATGGATGGTTTCTTTTGCCTCCATTCTTCTCTATGATTCAAAGTCTCTCTTTGATACTCACCTCCTTCCTTTGGAAGGATTAGTGACAGTATCTAGGAGATAGAACTTTTGAGAGAAACAGTCTGTATTTTGTTAACAGTCCGTATGCCACCTTTGGTGGTTAACTGACTGTTTAACATCCCAAATCATCTTGTGAACTATTACTCATCTAGGAGAGCTTGCTTTGAAGATCCTTTGAAGATTGAAGATGAAGTTCATTGCCTAGAAGACTGATAGAAGAAGGAGCTTGTGCTGTTTAGAGCTGCTGGTGATGTTTAGAGCTGGTGATGTATTGTTTGAGTTTCTTGACTGTATTGTTTGATAATTTTCCCCTGGAGGTTGAGGTGAAGCTGCTTCACTTTGCCTATTGTTTTCTAGGTTCGAGGTTGAGTGGGACTCCCTTGCCTCGCTTGTACTGCTGCATTCATGCATTTTACTGCTTTATTGTATATATGTTGTTGTTTTTCCGTTTATCCCCTTAGGATCTCTGTTTCTCTCTGCGCAAGAGAGAAATATGACAGACATTAGGCTTTCATCCATGCATGACAACATTAGGCTAGACTTTGATTCCCTTTTTTAACCATAGGTTTTAGAGTTGCTGTCTCTTCTTTCTCAAAAACAATAAGAAAAACACAATAACAATTTCAAACACAATAAAAGACATTTCTTCCGTAAAAGAATGTGAACCAATCAAAACGTCATTTTTGTCCGCTTGGACCAGTAATCAGAAAAACCTTTTTAGAAGGAATAAAAACAATCAAGACAGACTTGTGTCGTACGTGGCCCAAACTACGTTTGCTCTGATCTTTCATGTCGTATGAAAGTATGTAGGCATAGGATGCGGTATCCTAGCGAGCAACCTTCCCCTCCTTTCCAGTAGGTAGGCGAACTACGTTGACTCTGATTTCTCGTTCCAGACGGGAATACGTAGGCATAAAGTGCGATACTTTGCCGAGTCATTTTCTTTCTTTTAACCCCAGACCTGTAGAATAGATAGAATAACAATCCGTACTAGAAAACAAGCGTGGATCCCATCCGTACTAGAAAACAAGCGTGGATCCCGTCGAGTACGACGGACGTGAGGGGTGCTAATACCTTCCCCTTGCGTAACCGACTCCCGAATCCAGGATTTGGTTGCGATGACCATTCCTTTCCCGTCTTTGCGGTAGGTTTACTTTGAGTGTTTCCTTTCCCTCCTTTGGTTTCTACCACTTATAAATGCTAAAGTTTTCACATTTCTAATCAATGTGGGACTTTACCACACTTGTTATTCTCAACAATTTCCCTCAATTGTGAGTCTATTTACAATACTCTCCCTCAAGTGAGAGTTTCTTTTATCCACATACACTCGTACCGTCGTTGGCACTTTTCAATGGGACACTCTATCCACGATCATGTGGGGATACTTTTGATAGAAGTGATTCGATCCTTTCACTCGAACCAAAGGCTTATGATACTACAGTTAGGTTCTATTCAGGGGTTAACACGAGATATCATTTTTACACTTTTGGGCTTTTCTTTAAGAGCAACACACCTTTGTGAGAGAAACACCACATACTCATCAAAAACCTTAAGGTGATAGGTGTGTGGGTTCTCCCACTTATAAATGCTCAAGTCTCGACATTTCTAACCAACGTGCAACTTCCCCACACTACTCACACTAATTATTCTCAACGTTTATAAGCAAAGGTCTTCGTAGTTTTTTTTTGGCTTTAAATATAAATAAATGTTAACTATTCTTTGATGACTTTGTTCCAAAACTATTCAGGCATTAATTACTCAATAATACAAGAAGATTACTAATTATATTTCATTAAATCAAGATAATTATTTGTACTTGCTTATAATTAAGGGTGGAGGAAATGCACCATAAGTAGCATTGAAAACATTTTCTCATATAAAGTTCCTTATTAGTTTAATAAGACTTTTGTTATAAAGTTTCTGTGGTATTTTGGATCGAACTCTAGTGTCGATAAGGGTAGTTTCATAGTTCAACAGGAATTGTGCATGTTATAGTCGAAGTCTGTTCAAGCATGTTGTCAAAATATATTAACTTGTAATTTAAGTTAGTATGTCGAATTGGACCTTGTCTGTAAGCCCAATTGTTAAGTTAACTTGTAACCTAAGTTGACTTAGTAGTCTATAAATAAACTAGTTCTCTCAGGTTGTTGAGAGGGGTTAACTGTTGATATTCACTTGTAATCTTTAAACCCTTATTGATAAAGTGATTAGTAAAACATATTTAACCAATTCTCTATTCTTCTTCATTCTTCTCTTTTTCTTTGTGAAACCTAGTAGGGTTTCTTATGTTTGTTCAAAAAACTCAATCTTTTTCTCATAACTTTGTTCTGTTATTGACAATATCAATTCACAACAAACTAGTGTGGTGAACGTGAAGGAGAAGATGTCGTCAATAAAGAATGAGATTGAGAAATTCACCAGTGTGGATGATTTCGGTTTGTGGCGCTTGGAGATGCAAACCCTTCTTATTCAACGGGGTTTGTTATAAGTGTTGAAAAGATCAGAGAAGATTGATGTTTCTATAATGGAGAAGGAGAAGACAATGATGATCGAAAAATCCCACAATGCCATTGTATTGAGCATTTGTGATAAGGTTCTCCGGCAGATTTCAAAGGAGAAAACTGCAGCGGGTGTATGAACAAAACTTAAAGGTTTGTACATGACAAAATCGTTGGTTAATCGTCTCTACTTGAAGAAAACTTTGTATTCATTCAAGATGAGTAAAAACAAAGTGTCACACTGTAACACCCCACTCTAAAATCTCGCGGAAAAATAAGAGAAATAACAGAACAATCAGAGTGAAGCAAAAAAAAGGTTTCCTGACGACCGTCATGGATGTCACGACCGTGGTGGTCATGACGAGCGTCATGGAGCTGTGACGACCGTCACACTCACAAATTCTGGGACGCATCAGAGGTGTCACATTTTCAACTTAACAAAGCAACATACACCTCAAACGGATCATTTAATAACATACATATCACAGCTTCGGATGAACAGACAACGGTAACTTGTTTACTATCTTAATTACAAGACAACTTGTTATTTTGCAGCGGAATTTAATACACTCCCAACATTAATAATAACCAAAGTAAGACCATGAAAGTCTGTGACTAAATTCCATTAAAATTCAGCAAGTAATTGTCTTGCATCAATTCCTAAAACAACTAGTTCTCGGTCACGAAATCATTACTACCAATTCATCGGTCTAGTGCATACAACCAACATTTGGCACTATCAGAAACAACCAATTTATTAAAGAAAATGGCTTAATAAAATTCAGCAACAAGTAAATCAACTAAAGCAGTAAAATCAATTGTTCATCCCCCCCCCCCTCAAAGAGTGCTACGCATCAGAGCGACCAACGACACCTTAACATAAAGCGACACTTTATTCCGGCTACCTACAAATTACCACCAGCGGGGTAACATACAACGTAAAGGGTGAGATATCAACAATATAACATAAGGCATGATAAAAGTCATGTCAGAATATTATCACAATATTATAATTCCAGCGGTTCGCAAAAGTATTATCAATAATTAAACCGCAATAATTCGTTATTCATATCCACAACAATTATCATGAAAATTCAGCAACTCATCAATTACTTGCAAATGCATAACGACACAACTCCACTATGCAATTCAACAAATGTGACTCAACTATGCAACTCAATTGTGCATATGCATGTGGTACCATTTTTGAGCCAACACTCCACAACCGTCGCCAATACAGGCACAACCGTCGCCAGTCCAGGCCAAATAACTCCAATACAGGCACAATCGTCGCCAATCCAGGCCAAATGATATGCTATGAGACGCAACTATTATGGACTACAACACAACAACAACAACCGTGCAACAAGGCATCAAGCCTACAACCAATTATCCATAACAGAAACATCACTATTTCGCATACATCAAGTACTCACCATTTCAACTTGTTCATGTCAGAGACAAATAACAACAACCGCGCAACAAGGCATTAAGCCTACAACCGATTATCCATAACAGAAACATCACTATTTCATATAATTTCTTACGGATAATATATCCACAACTTTTAATCTAATTGAATAGGTACACAATAATAATGTAAACACAATTTTCAATATAATAAAATAAGGACATCAGAACAACCCTCATCAATAAATGAGAGATTAGCGCGTGTCGGCGCCTTTTTCCAATTATACACAGAACTAATGGCATAAACACTAATTCAGGCCTAGACAAACATTAAATCTTAATATTGCTCAACCTACGGGAACATTTACCCTTAATATTGCTCAACCTACGGGAACATTGCTACGGGAACATTACTCCGGGAACATTACTACGGGAACATTACTATGGGAACATTGCTACAGGAACATTACTCCGAGAACATTAACCCTTAATATTTATCGACCTACGGGAACATTAACCCTGTGATTCAATTCCCTACATGAAATCGATCATACCCACAGTTATAGAATTGAACCCCACCCTTACCTTAGAATAGAGGCAAATTCCAAGCTTCCGGTTCTGGTTCTGTTCTACGGTAACTCTCCTGCAACTATCTTCCAATTTCACCGATAGACAATTATTCTGTTCTTACTTTCTCCACAGCCACGTCCTTTTTCCTCTTTCCTCAACCTTCTCCTCAATTTTGGTTTTCTGAGCAGTTTATCGTGCGTTTGCTCTTTTCCCCCACAACCTCTCTAATAACTCCCTAATTCACATTATTCCATCCACTAATAATAATAATAATAATAATAATAATAATAATAATAATAATAATAGTAATAATAATAATAATAATAATAATATTACTACTAATTATTAAATTATCATCATTATTATTATCAAACTCTATATTTTATTAAAGGGTTTTCCTATACTTTAAGGACATCCACCCACGCTCTCAGACACACTCTCACATAAAGGTGCACTAACAATTCATAAATAATTAATTTAAAAATGAAGGGGCGTTACAACTCTCCCCTACTTAAAAGAATTTCGTCCTCGAAATTACCTTAACCAAACCGCTCTAGATAGGATTCCCGCATCTTGCTCTCCAGTTCCCACGTCATGCTCTCACCAGCAACTCCCAACCATATTACTTTCACCAAGGCAATCTCTTTTCCTCTTAACGTCTTCACCTCTCGATCACACAAAGCCTCATACAGCGTCATTCCGATACTAGAATGGTAACTGTTATTGTAGGTAACTCAACCAACGATAATTAACTATCCCATGATCCACCTTGATCCAACACACAAGCTCTCCACAAATCTCCTAAAGATTGGATAGTTCTCTATGTCCGTCCATCCGTCTACGTATGATAGACAGAGTTCAACTTCAACATGATACTCAAAGCGTCTGCAAACTCTCCCAAAATCTCGATGAATGTTCAGATTCCCATCAGACCCAACGGTCTCTGACGTTTATTCTTCGACCTCCGACAAGTCTAACCAGCATATACAAACTCAACCACTTCTCTCCATCTATGGCCTTCAAAATAATTTCCTCAAATCCGGTTACATTTTCATAGCACCGGGATGGATACTCCATCTACCTCAATACTCTTTTTCCACTTAATAATATCTAGAACACAAACTCTATCACGACATCTCGTGATACTATTTCCATTAATCTGAAAATCATCCCTTCGACTTTAATCCCTCAGATTTGACCAATCTACCAACTCAAACCAGAGTTCTGGCCTTATCGAATCTCGTCAAGAATACCTTTAGTAAGGTCCAACATACTAAGCTAAACTCCATAAGGAGTCTCTTCACAAACCAAACCAATATCACAAAAATTGCTCAATCAGTCCTAACTCTTTTCACCACCATCATCGGTATATGCAAAGATTTCCAAATCACTGCATAGGCTACCACGTTTTTCTTTCCCCGAATGGTAATTCAATCCAAAACCATAATCCTTCCGGAGTCCCAATTATTTTCTCTGCCTCATATTCAACTCTTCCAAATCAAATAAATACCTTAAGCTCTTGAGGTCACCAAACATTTCAAGTCTCACACTAACTATTTGAATCCTCCAACTCCGGTACAACCACAACAGCAACCAAGTCTAAATCATTTGTCAGGTGATTCCTCTTATGTACTTCAAGTTGCCTTAAAGCATAACCAAAACTCGTTGAAGTTTCACTTAACATATCTCCCTGTCGCGGTGAAATTTGGATACCAAACTATTAATTAGTTTAAATCTTTAATTCATTTTTGCAACCGAACTTTGATTTGTCCAAAGGAAGGGATAAAGATCAAAATTCCCACAATGCAATGCAAATGCAAGCTAGAGAGTTTTAGGTTCGGGGGTCGGTTAAACTTAGGGAAGGTGCTAGCATCCTAAGTTTCTGTAGTACTCTACAGGAACCTCTTGTTTTATGTTTGTTTATTACTAATGTTTATTTGCTTAACGGTTGGAAGACCCTAGGGGTTTATTTCTAAGTATACTCGATAAGATATCGCATCTTATGCCTACATATCCTTACGGGAGTGGAATCAGAGTATCTGTAGTTCCCCTAAAGGGTTTGAGGAGTTCTTTGACTGTGGTCAAAGCTCCTACGGGTTTAGGGTAGTTGATTGATTGATTTTAGGAGAAAAAGATGAGTTGTCATTTTAAGGGAGATTACTTGTTTTAAACCACCACAACGTTGTAGGAAAATAGTCTTTGCATCGTCTTAAGAGAAGGGCTCAAGCACTCGAAATTTAATTGAAAAGTATGTCACTATCTCTCTTAAGGCAAAGTCCCTACGAATTGATTGATTGAATTGTTATGGGGTAGAAGTTTTATCTCGCTTAAGACGATTAACATCTTATTCTCTAATGTGTTTGAAAGTTTGAATTGAGTTGAATTGTTTGTATCTAAGTTGTAAAGACAAAAGGTCCTCCTTATAGGGTAGGATCTAAACTTAGAAGATCAACTTGAATGGGATCAAGGATCATAGGGGAGTATGATGCAAGTGTAGATGCATAAGCACGGTTGTTTAGGTTATGCATGCGATGCGAGAAAAATAAATACGATAATTGTAAATTGCGGAAAGAAATAAAAGCAGATAAAGTAAACATACACACGCATGAAAGCGCTAAGTGCACAGATGTGTAAATTGTGGATGCGTGAACGGAAGTGGGATGTAAGCGTGCACGATTAATTTAATTACGAGGGTTGATTAATCTTAATTTGGGGTTGATAAAATAGTTGGATTGACTTATTTAGTTGTTTGAATTAGATTTTCAAGAAAAGTTAATTAATCCGGTGAGATGAATTTTAAATAAAAGGGAAAAAGTTTAATTTGACCTTGGTTGATTATATTAAGAGGTGATGAAATTATGAGTTGATTAATTTTAATTAGTGAAAGTTTTCTTGAATTAACTCAATTAAATTTAAATGGAATGGTTTTAAATAAATCTTGTAAAATGTTTATTAAATAAAAGGGTTCGAGTTTATTATTATAAAAGATAAAGTTTATTTGAGATTTAAAAAAAAAAGTTTGTTATCTATTTATTATTATCTTTAAGTTATTTTAAATATAGAAAAGATTTATTAGGTAAAAAGAAAAAAGGATTTTAAAATAAAATAAACTATTTCAAAAAATAGGTTTATGCTGAATAAATATTATAATAAAAGTTGATTAAGGGGTTACTTAATTAAAAAAAATTAGTTAATTTTAAAAGGGTGATTAAGGTTAATTAGATTAAAAACATTATTACAAGGTTAATTAGGGCGTATGAGTGTGTGCAGGTGTATGGTGTAGTGCGTGTGTGGCATTCATACAATTACAGTTTAATAAGTAATAAAAGAAAAATAAAACAACAGAAACCCTAAATCCCCCCCCCCCCCCCCGGAAATCCCCAGAATCGCTCGACTTCTCCTCTCCATTTCCCCGATCGCCTTCTTTCTCCTTCGTTCCTCATTTCTTCCATTTTTTTAACCTGAAACACAAATTGAAAACATCAATAGTTCAATGATCTTGATAAGAACAGAGGTTTACCGAAAAATGGGGCGGCGGCGGGACTTCGATGGTGAAATTGATGATGGAAGATAAGTTCTCTCCTTCGTTCAAGAACACATGATGACGACTCCAAGATCTCGACCGTTGAAGAAGATAAGTTCTCTCCTTCAATCTTTTAATGTTTCGAGATTTAGTTTTTGTGGTGATTATCGACTGCTTTTTTTTCAATTTTCCTCTCAAATCCCTCCCTTTTATAGGCTTCAGAGGAGATTCTTTGATTAAAATGTCTTGAATGCTTGATTTGGACCTTCCGTTTTGGTGTTAGAGAGGATTTGAAAACTTTCTTCTTTCATCTGATTTCATAAATGCCTGCTAACGAGAAAATCTTTTCCTGTGTGATTTTGCCAATTACGTTAAATGCTCTGATTGTCTAGATTTATTGCTCTGAGATAAATGAAAATCTGCTAGCTGTCTTGACTTGGATCTTTTTTCAAACAGGTATATTCCTTAATTGATTGCTAGCTCTGGATTTGCAATTTGGCAGGGGTGGATAGCAATTGATCTGGGCCAAGGGAAATTAGCAGCCCAAAGCGAATACGGTAATGGAACTGGTGAGCCCAAAGTTTCATTGTTGGTAGTAGTCATGAATTTGAAAACTCCTTCACGTAAATTCAAAGGTTGATTATCTTTGTTTCTTTGGTGCTAGGATGATGAATTATGATGACCAGATGGAAAGGTGTTGAGCACTCCTAAAACAAACTTCAGACGTGTTTTGTTGGAACTGATTCTGCATATATGGACCCGGTAACTTCGTGGTCTAAAAGCTGTTTGGATTTATTTGTTTTCAATGGTGCTGAGTAAGTCAGACTTCTTGTTTGCAGGAGGTAATCTTGGAGATTCTCGAGTGTGCTGTGACTGTAACAGAATGTGTTCCTGAGCAAGAGTTGCTTATCACTTTGTTGCCTATTGCAGCTTGGACATCCCTTCTGACTCTTAATTTCTATCCTGTTAGATTTTAGTAAATCATTTACTATCCTCTTTGTAATTCCAGGTACGAAAGTCGAAGGCGAAAAATCTCGGTTTGGAGTCCTTTGGATGGTGCTGAAAGTATCCCTTACGGCAAGAGGTGTTAGCCTTTCTCCTTATCGCTTTTTCTCCATTTTAGTTTGCAGAGTTTTACATTTGGTTTCCTTCCAGAAAGTGCAAACAGGGTAGCAGAATTGTGCTTGTTGATTCCAGGTGTTGGGATTTCTTTAAGAGTTCCAATTAGACTCTTTGGTTTAAACAGTTGCGTTTCAAGGAAGTTCGCTCATCAACCGGTAAGGCCAAGCTCGTGCTGCATAGGCTAAGGACTTATCTATCATGGTTTGGTTAGCAAGACCTTCATGATAATTGGTGCCACTGCGAGGAACTGCTTTTTGCACTCAATAGTAACCCTGTTGTTTCTCTAAGAACATCCCACTAATACACTTAATTCTCCTGGAGGTTTATTATGATCTTGGGAGCTTGTAGAAGAAGGTGTGCTTCTCAACACTTCCTTTCAAATTGAGGACATCCATGTATAGTGTCTACCAACTCACTATTGCCTAACAGCCTTGAGGCATTCAAACTACGAGAAGGTGTGGAACTTAGTAGCCGCCAGAGACTTGGAATGGGGCCAATGTAACATGACTCTTCTATTTTGTTTACTTTCAAACCAAAGATTAGTTCGTAGATGGGACAGCCCAGTCAGATTTTATTAGCTCCATTGTTTGGATTGAGCTGCAGCAAGCCACACATATTGCAGCATCTGTGTAGAGGATGTACTGCTGCTTCTATCAACCTCTGATAGAACAACACTAACCAAGCAAACATTTCCATGAGCAAGTTTGCAATAATCACTTAAGAAGTTCAACGGCTTTCGAGTTCTGAAGCGGTCCCAAGCAAAACACTCATCCTGGGCAATACACGACCTGAATTATCAGTGCTTACAACAGGAAGCTAGCGGTTGCTGTTCTGCAAATCGACTATCCTAGACAGGACCTATACTGCAGTGATTGTTCATACTGAGGTAAACCAATGTTTGGTACACTTTCAATGAGGTAAGACCCACCTTGAGACATGGATGTTTGTTGTTGTTGAAAATGAGGGGTTGTTGGTTGGGTATTAACAGAAAGTGGCACATTGTTTCCATTAGAAAACATATCAAAGCGAACAAGGGCATTTTGTTGAGATTTAGGACTGCCTGTTGTTTTCCTGCAGGACCAAGAGCAAGTGAATTATCTACTTTGGTGAGTCATAGGTATCACCACTGAGAAGGTCTCACTTAGGATCAACTTTGGCAGGTACAGCAGAACCAATAGATGTAGCTGGTGCATGAAGCATTAACTGATTCAATGTTTGGGTGCCTGCTTCAACACTAGCAGTTCTGTTATCAGTTTGCACACTAGTATCCCCTGTGTCAATCAAAGGACCATCAGCATCTACACGTGCTCCAGTAGGTGCTGAATTTGATTTCCTTGTTTGATGTTTGAAGAAAACGTAGAAGCCAATATAATCATGGCAGTTGTAGATGGGGGAGGATTCTCCGCACGAAGATGTCTTAGCACGGCTGCAATAGCGAAGAGACAACTGACAACTGTTGCATCGAAACCTGAAGAAGTTCCAGCTGTCGCACCAGCCGCAACAACTATTTCTTTCTCTGTTGTTTTCCATCATCAATGAGAATCCATTGGCGCATGAGTTTCCAATATCCGTACTAGGACGACAAGGTGTCAAACTTTGGTAACTTCAAGAAGTATCACAAGGCAGCTCGTGAATCTAGACACTCCATCTTGAACTTGATAAATATATGGAAATTCATCCTTTTTATAGAAAAACTGTGGAATGATGATGTATTTGTAACTTAAAATTAGCTCATTCTTGTACATCCGAATAATCTTCTTATTGTAAAGTTTGTGATCTTGGAATCTCTTGAGTTTGGATCTTGATTCAAAATATATATGTAGATCCCTTTGACTTCATAACTTAAGTACACTATGTTTCTCATGCCTTGAATCTTGAAATTCCATGCTTGATCCTTTAAATTTGATTTTTTAACACCCTTCCACATCAATCTTGAGTCTTGTAAGGCAACTAGACTTTGTATCCACATATGCAAAGTTTGGCGCTTGTCATCAACATGAATTTTGAAAAGAACACGAATCTTAAATACCTAAATTGGTAAACTTTCAAAGATGAAACCGCTTGTCATGAATTTTGTGGATATTTCAAATTGAAACATGACTTGACTTTGAATTCCCTTCTCTCTTTATTTTTCATGAGCACAATGGATAAATCTTGAATTTTAGTCTCATAAATCTCTAGTATGGAATTTATTGGTTGTATTTTGAACGATGGTAGACAATCCTTGAATAATAGGCCCTTATAGGCATCACTTCGTGATTCCATGAATTCCCAGCAGTAACCTATCTTTCACACAATAAACAAACACGTTGGTTAAAACGGTTAGTTATGCATAATGATTGACTTAAATGATATGCAAGAACGTGCCCGAGGAGGTGGGATCTTAAGGTCAAAAATTAGGGTGTGACAGATGCCCCTATTTAAGTTACTTCTATCCGGAGATATGAAGATTAAAATCTCCGTCTCGACGAGATAGGAGGGACTTAAATACAATCATTGCACGAATTTTTGGCCCTAAGAAAACACCGAATGCAAATGATACGAGAACGCGAAACAAACGGTCCTATGAGGAAGAGAGGTCACAGGGGAGGAACTGGACACGACACGCGAGACAAAGGAGCAACAGACCCAACGAGGCGGGACTCCACGAGGACAGGAAACAACCACCAATGAGGAATCTTCAAAGTATAATAGTAGCACATACACCAAGGATATGACGATTTAGATAATAGGTGAGAAACTTGTAATCGAAGGATAACTTATTACCAACACAGAGTAATCCAGACGACGGCAATAACCATAATGACCTTTATGATTGGGTTAATAATTCAGTTTTGTTTCGTATTCTCTCTCTTCTTTTCTTCTTTTTATTTTTCTATTGAAATCCAACTATAAATAGTAAAATGTATAACCTCCCCGAGCGTCATGGTATGGGAACCATGAGCTGGTCTTAATCTCTTGATGTAGAACCTCCCCGAGCGTCATGGTATGGGAACCATGAGCTGGTCTCAGTCTCTTGATGTAGAACCTCCCGAGCGTCATGGTATGGGAACTATGAGCTGGTCTCAGTCTCTTGATGTAGAACCTCCCCGAGTGTCATGGTATGGGAATCATGAGCTGGTCTCAGTCTCTGATGTAGAACCTCCCCGAGCGTCATGGTATGGGAACCATGAGCTGGTCTCAGTCCCTTGATGTAGAACCTCCCCGAGTGTCATGGTATGGGAACCATGAGCTGGTCTCAGTCTCTTGATGTAAAACCTCCCCGAGCGTCATGGTATGGGAACGATGAGCTGGTCTCAGTCTCTACCTGAAGCGATGAAAACTCGTGGGAGTATCTTTGCAGGGGTTGTAAATTTTGTAAATTGTAGAATCATTATAGTTTGTAGATGTAAAATTTCTTGGCTGTGAGCCATAATGTATTGGAGATTGTAAAACTTCACCGGGGATCTTTAGAAGAGATGTGAGCCAGTTGAATTGTAAAGTATGTCTTCTTAAATAAAGAGAGACTAATGTGATAAACTTCCTCGCCTTCTCTGAGGAGATGTTGCCTGATAAACTTGTATGATGAACTCATTGGGGAATTCATTCCTGAGGAGCATTTCCGGTTGTAGTTTGTAAAATATTATTGTGAACTCTCAAATAAAGAGAAGTGTATTGTAATGTCTTTGGCGAACTTCTCTGATGGATTTACGAAGCGATGCCATTTGACGAATTGATGATGTTGAGGAACCCACTGAGGGTGAACGAACCGTCTGTCATACCCCAAATTTGTCCTACCCTGTATATAACTTGCATCTGTATATTCATCCACCGACTATTACTTAGAAAATCTAAAAAATACATGTTGCTTTAATCATGAGGTCAATCAAGTGCCATTTGAGGCTATTAAGTTAATAATGTGTGCATTATTGGTGCTTGATGCTCATTTGGTTTGATCTAGGTCGAATATGAGTTTTGTTCCATGACTAAGGCTAAGATGTGCGTAATTCAAGTGTTGTGTGTTTGAGGAGCTAATTATGGTTTGTTGTCAGGATATGTCTAATTCATAGTGCTTTATGAGAAGGATTATCAGGATTCAGATGCGTGGTTAATATTCGGGTCAGCAATTCAAGCTCGATATTAGATTTAATGGTGGATTCATCTATCAAGGGTCTAGTTCACTCAAAGATCAAGTTTGACTTATAAGTATATTAAAAGCTTCATTTACTTCAAGGGAGTAAGTCGAGAACGGTAGAATTTGATTTTAATTGAATTTTCAAGTTCAATCATCATAAGTTTTAAGTCAAGTTCAGGAATCCAATGGTCAAAGGTTTCTTGGTGGAGATTTGATACCATTGACTGATTTCAAGATTAATTTAAGTTTGATTCGATGGTTCAGGATTTATTATTGAGTGATTAGCATGTGGGTAACTTAATTTATCTCTTGGGTTCGGATTGCGAAATAAAGGTGCAAATCGAAGAATTGTGAGGAAATCCCGCTAATATTTTCAAGCTCATTTGCAGTTGCTAACAAAATATTTGAAGTTTGTTGTTTTGCGAGTCTATTACAAGGTCAAAAAAAAACAACAAGCTCAAGTTTCTTCTTACAAAAGAAACCCATTATGAAACTTCAAAAATGATATTGCAACAAGATGAGGATGACATGTGAAGTGGATGTTATTACTCCATGCGGCCCATGTTATCACTTTTGTCCATTTCACAGCGATAATCTCTTCCACGAAGCTTATACATAACTGGTAAAATATATTCATGACCTACAACCAAGACTAGTTAATATGTAGCAAGAAAGAACGGTGCCAATTTGAAAGTGAAGATAGCACATACAAAAAGGGACCCCATAAAGTAACTTTTTTGAACTGTAGCATAAAATACCAAGGTATTGTATGAAAACCGTGACAAAACTGTGAGCTGGAATAAAGTGGCATCACCACACAAGTGAATAACCACGGCAGCTACGTAACAACCATGGCGATAAGTGTGTAGAATTCGCATACGATTGAAAAGGACAACTGGTACGAACCCACACCAGCTCACGATACCAGCGCATTTGTACGACCACTATGCAAATTCCATTGGAACAACCTCGCTTCACCAGTTTGCATCACACCTTCAAACCTGGCACACAATAAAAAAGGGATTTATCAAACCACATTTTATCTTCATCTTCTGGTCAGCATTATAATGCAAAAACAACACTCAGGCATAATTTGTTCAGGCCATATTAGGATAAAATTTCTTTCAAAACAACAAGACATGTGGAACTTAAGATCTTATTCAATCATGGAGCGTTCAAAGTGTAATAGAAAAGTGAGAGAAGCATTGTGAACATACCAGCCATATGCAGGTGACATTGGGTTTAAAACTTACAGTTCTGATCCTTATTCTTCAAACTATCGTCATGATAGGTTACCTCCCAAAGTCCTTCCTAATCCCTACTCTCTACCATTAAAGTTGTAACCATTCGTTCGTTTCCGTCTTTAAAAGCTTTGTGCCAACTTCCGAGGCTCGCACAACCTGGTATCGAGAGAGTAAGATTCAGTAAAAAATAAGCCTGTGGTTATTAGAAACAATTATCAAGTTTTGTTTCTATTAAAAACAACATTCAAAAAAGCATACGATGGTTAGAAGAAATCGATGACAACAAGATTTGATAGAAAAGGTCTTGATTCACCATGATATCATAAATCCAATTGCTTCAGTTCATAGTTCACCTGTTAAGAAAAATGAGAATAAAACTGTAACCATATTTGGGACAACATCAAGACCATGAAAATATCAGTGATAGATTCAAACAGGTTTGGGAGAGTTTCAGGCAGCAAAACCAGCCACGATAAAATAACGTCGTGAAGTCGGCAGGGGTGCATTTCATGCAGCAGCACCAACAGTAAAAAGGCACACGACAAAATTACCTACATCCGCGAATCTTGCAACGCGACATAAGAACAGCAAGAGACTTTACGCAGTGCCAAAAGACTTCCACGAGACTGAAACAAAAGCGTGACAGCAACCTTCATAACAAACGTTTTGCGGCAATGTGCACAAACCTGCCAAATGGGACAGTCTACAGTTGAAGAAATATGAAGAACTCGGGAGTAGAATTATGGAAAGGTAATAAAAGAATAAGTTACTTCATGCTGATTTTCACGACAACCTTGTTAGCAACACAACAATCTGGTTCCAAGTATTGATCACATGCTGATTCATCACGAATTTCGCAACCCTTAGTTGCTGCTCCACAAGGCTATGAATCTGAAGAAAAAACAATATATAAATACATGACAAGGCAGTATGGGTAATAAGGTGAGCATGACAACAGGTGACAAGAAGTTTCACAACAGTAGAAAATAAAATATGTATTGCGGTAAGTTTTAAAATTATCACCTTATTCAAAAGGTCACATACAAGAACACCAAAAAAAAAGTTGTAAAACGCAGAGTTGAGAGGAAAATGACAAGAGATCAGTAACTCACCTTAGATATAAAAGCTTCAGTTTGAAAGGGGGAAGGGAGAAAAAACCCTAGCGCCTCCAACGACAATTCATCTCCTTCATTCAAACTCATCTGAAACCTCCTTTCAACATCAACAGAAACCCTCTTTTTTTTATTCACCTTCACCGTCATCCAAACTTCAACCCATAAACTTCTAAACTATAACCCCAAACCCTCTACAGAGCCTCACTCAAACCATTCATCCACTTTTAATCTTCAAGACACCGAAAAATAAAACCCTTTTCATCATTAAACAAACTAGAACCCCTTCTTCAAAACTTCTTCAACATCAACTTTCGAAACCCCATTTATCATTCTTCTTTGATCCATAACAAAAACCTTCAAGAACTCACAGACTTAAATCCTCTTACTCTTCATCTTCCAACTTCAAACCGAAAAACATAAACTTAACCCATTTCAAACCAAAATCAATAGAAACAAAATAGAGGGTTTGAGACGAAGAAGTTTGAGAAGCGGGGTCAGATCAAAAAGAAGGTTGAAATGCATCATCCCTTTGCTCTTTTTCGTTTTGTGGCTGGAGACCTTTTTGTTAAACCTCACGTTTTGGTAGGAATGATGAACTATTGGGGTTTGTGTAGGTTGGATCTTCTGCGTAATGAAAGGGAAACATGACCCATTTGTTTTTACCGTTTTTTTATTATTTGTTTTTGTTTCCATCTCATTTTTTATGTGAGAAGAGGCTGATATGTCTCGCATCTCCTGCCTTGTGGTCCATTGAGACTTGGCGGATGGGCTTATGGCTCATTATGTTTTTTTTCTTCTTTTTATCTTCTTGTTTTGGTTACACCCCCCATCCGGGTTTATTGAGAGGAGATGGGCTTAGCACAAATGATCCTCTCCACTTCATCATGTTTATATACGGTTTAAATATATATGTTATAGTTATTTTTTGTTTGTAATCTTAGTTTATTTTATATTCTAACTTCTTTTTAAAACTTTTATAATATTTCCTTTTAGAAGTGAGATTTTATTTCTTATTTATCATTGAGCATTTTATTCTATTTTAATCATTTTTTGGTCGATGACGAGACCTCCAAGTTATAGTTTGTCAAACTATTGACAAATAATAACAAACTCGAGACCAACCTTTTTTCAAACTTTTCATTTTCGATTTTTATCGATTTTTATTCATTTTTATCACTTTTTGGTCTATGACGATTTTTAATCATTATTATCGGTCAAATTATTGATAGATGATGATTTATTCGAGACTATTTCATTTTCTATTCCATTTCCATTTTTTATTTCGATTTTTGGATCGATGAAGTCTTTTATTCGTAAGCGTCGCGTATCGAAGTTGATAACCTTCTCGATTTCAAATCTATGGGGAATGACCATTGAGGTCATTTTCCTTACTTTGGGATTGTGATAGGCTACCTTCGATTAATCGGCATTATGTTTGCGATTAAGACGAGATCTCATTCTTTCGTGTCCCGATTCGATTCACTAAACTAACCATTGCTTTATATTTTCGCTAAATATTATTGTGGATATTATTATTATATTATCTTGTTATATTCATAATTGTCATACTCATTATTCATTCTCATTCACCCATATTCGAAAACATTAATAAATTATCGAAATCCTAAAAGCCGAATTGGTGGACTGTTGTATCATTGGTTATTTGCAGGAACCTTAATTTTGAATCGTGCTCGACTTTGCTCAAGGCGTAGTTTAGGATACAATGCACACACACGGCTTTCTCTTGGGCTACCTGACAATGAGACCCCTTTATTTCGTGCAATCCCGTGTAACTTACATGTACCCCTCTCCCATTCCGATGTATGTTTCGCATTTCTTTGATTATTAGTTTATCTCCTAGGAGCACCCATAGGGACTAGAGCGGATCAAACTATTTTCAAACTAATTCTCGATTCATCATCGAGCCATTTTCAAACCCTTGTAAGTCGAGTGCTCATACGTATTCGCCATCAACCTATTGCACACAATTCGACCCTTGATGCGTAAGTCAAGTCGGTTCCGTTTTTCAAACCATGTCCATTACACGCTTTGTACGCGATAATAAGTCAAACCCTTGATCCAACGTCAAGCGTATTTTCGTAATAAACCATCAATCAATTAACAACTAGCTAACTCTTTTCAAGGTGTAAAGAGTAGGTTCAAGTCTTTGATCTTGCTTTCGGTTGTTTAGATGCGAGTTATCTTATTCGTGTGTGAGCAATTGACTCCTTTAAATAACATTAACAACTCGACAATGTTCAACCATCCTTCAACTACTCATCCTTCCAAACTCCATTTCAAACTCAAACAACTTTCTTTTCACGATGAAAAAGAGAGGGTTCCAAGTCTTTGGTTCGCTCTCCCGACTACTTGGGTCCGTGAAGCCTTTCTTAAGTTTCAAGTAGTCGTCATCCGTTCAACCTCAACCATTCAAACAACCTTCTTTTGCGATGAAAAAGAGAGAGTTCCAAGTCTTTGGTTCGCTCTCCCGATTACTTGGGTTTGAGAAGTATTTCTTAAGCTTCAAGTAATCGCCATCAATTCAACTTCACCCTTTTTAAACACAACCTTATTCTTCAAGATGAAAAAGAGGGAGTTCCAAGTCTTTGGTTCACTCTCCCGATTACTTGGGTCCGAGAAGTCTTTCTTAGGCTTCAAGTAATCGTCATCCGTACCCACTTTCAACCAATTCAAACCAGTTTCTTTCGTGGTCGTTACCACGAACTACGACTACTCTGATTCTTCATTCACTCTTGAATGTAAGATACATAGGCACAAGATTGCGATGATCTTGGCGAGCACAATCCCCTCCATCTTCTGTTTCCCCATCCTTTCCCGTAGTCGAACTACGAGAGCTCTGATTTCTCATTCTCGTCCGAATGAGTATACGTAGGCACAATGGCCCTAATCCTTGGCGAGCACTCTATCCTCTAACCACCCCCTTTCCCCTAGCATCTTTATCCCTTTGGTATCGTTATAGTATTTAGTAGTAAGAAGAGAAGAAATAAGTTTAGCTAACATCCATCACAACTTGAATTAAGAGGTTCCCGTTGAGTACAACGGACGTGAGGGGGTGCTAATACCTTCCCCTCGCGTAACCGACTCCCGAACCCAGGAATATGGTTGTGACGGCCGTGTTCCTTCCGCGTTTATGAGGTTTTCTCGATTTTTTCCTCTCCCGATCATTCGGGAAAAATAAAGTTCAGTGGCGACTCTGTCGAACCGCATTTTCGCGCCTTTTGCGCGAGGGTCGTATGTTCGAATGAATAAGGCCTTAGTCAAAACGAGTCGTTCAAATAAAGAGATTATTTATAGTCCAAACGTAGATGGTTGAGAAAACCTGTGATATTTGGAGCAAAACCTGTCTTCATGAATATTCTTCCTGGGGAATATAGTGCAAAATAAGTGCACGCTTGATCCATGTTCAAAAGTTGGAGATTATCCACAATGTGATTGCCAAGGACCAAAATTCAATTCGGGAAGTAACCGAAGAGAAATTGTCAAGCAAGACTCGACCATTGAGGTATGAACTCAAATGGAATGTACTGGAATAACCGTCTTCCATAAGGATCGAACTTCATGGGGAAAGTAGAAATATTGTGCTTTTTCTGCTTAGGGCTGACAACTCTACTTGAAGGGATAAGACACACCCAAACGTTTGGGGATAACCATGGCCAAAAAACTATAGAATAAAGCAAACACAAAGAGATGCAAAGAGATGCACATGCCATGCTATCTATCTATATGCTATGCGTATGCTGGCAAACTAGGAGAGGCGAAAAAATAAACGTCTCAAACGGAAAGGTACTCAAGCAAAATCTCCACAGACCTCGTACCACCTGTAGAGAAAACCTGATCGTAAACAAACTTCATCTCTGGATAAAATAAATATCCTCTGCTTGGGGAATCATATATGATTGACGTTCCTCCATGGATGAAATAAACATCCTTGGTCATCCTTTTGTTATTCGTATACCAAGTAAAACACGAAGTATTGAAAAAGTTTAAATCAATCTGGATTTTGCTATCAAGAATAAAGATTTTTGATAAATGAAAAACTTTTATTGAATGGTGGTCAGCAGAAAGGCGTGACCCCAATATTACAGTGTTGGAAAATAATAGAGATTACATCAAAGGGAATAACATCTTGCTCTTCCTAAGTTAACGAGAACTCCCCGAGTTCTAAGCGAAATACTTCTTGACAGCGTCTGTATTCACAGGGCGAGTGATTTCTTCTCCGTCCATTGTTGCTAACATCAAAGCACCTCCTGACAAAACCTTTCTTACTACATATGGTCCATCATAGTTCGGGGCCCATTTTCCTCTGACATCGGTGAGGAAGGACTGAATCTTCTTGAGCACGAGGTTGCCTTCTTTGAATACACGGGGTCGAACTTTCTTGTCAAATGCTTTCTTCATATTTTGCTGATATAACTGTCCATGGCATAGCGCCGCCATCCTCCTTTCTTCGATTAAGTTCAACTGATTATATCTATTCTGGGACCACTCAGCTTCTGATAACTTTGCATCCATCAAAATCCTCATAGAAGGAATCTCGACTTCTATCGGGAGTACTGCTTCCATACCGTAGACCAGTGAAAATGGAGTTACCCCAGTTGATGTGCGTACCGTCGTACGATACCCATGTAAGGCAAACGGGAGCATTTCATGCTAGTCCTTATAAGTAACAACCATTTTCTGAATGATCTTCTTGATATTCTTGTTGGCGGCTTCAACAACCCCATTCATCTTTGGTCTGTAAGGAGAAGAATTATGATATTCTATATTGAATTCTTCACACAATTCTTTCATCATTATGTTATTCAAATTGGATCCATTATCTGTAATAATTCTGCTCGGCACACTATACCGGCAGATAAGCTGATTCTTGATAAATTTGACAACCACATGTCGAGTTACATTAGCGTAAGAAGCCGCCTCACTTGGTAAAATAATCAATGACTACTAAGATGAATCGGTGCCCATTAGATGCTTTCGGCTCTATCATACCAATCATATCAATTCCCCACATAGAGAATGGCCACGGGGATGAGATAACATTCAACAAAGTCGGAGGCACATGAATTTTATCTGCGTAAATCTGACACTTGTGACATTTTCTAGCAAACTTGTAACAATATGATTCCATCGTGATCCAATAATAACCAGCTCTTAAAAGTTTCTTGGCCATGGCATGTCCGTTGGCATGAGTGTCAAAGGATCCTTCGTGAATTTCCGTCATTAACATATCTGCTTCTTGTTTGTCAACACATCTCAGCAAGACCATGTCAAAATTCCGTTTGTATAACACATTGTTACTTAGAAGAAAACTCTCAGCCAACCTTCTCAAAGTCTTCTTATCTTTGTTGGAAGCTCCCAAAGGATATTCTTGAGTTCTAAGGAATACTTCAATGTCATGGTACCAGGGTTTGCCATCTTCAACTTCCTCGACGGCAAAGATGTAGGCGGGTCTGTCAAGACGTTTTACTTCAATCCGAGGACACTCATTCCAAAAGTTCACCATAATCATTGAGGTCAAAGCTGCCAACGCATCTGCCATTATGTTCTCATCACGAGGGATATGATGAAATTCGACTCTATCAAAGAACGGGGTAACAGTCTTCTAGCATAATCTCTGTATGGGACCAAATTATCATGTTGAGTTACCCACTCTCCAGTGATTTGGTTGATTACCACTGCAGAATCACCAAACACATCCAAATTCTTAATTCTCAAATCTATTGCTTCCTCAAGACCCATAATGCACGCTTCATACTCAGCCTCATTATTAGTACACTTGAATGTTAATCTGGAAGTAAACGGGATGTGGGTCCCTTGAGGAGTCACAATAACAGCACCTATCCCTTTTCCATGAGCGTTGACAGCTCCATCAAAAACTAAACCCCATTGAGATCCTGGTTCTGGTCCTTCACCATGCAAGGGTTCTTCACAATCTTTCATCTTTAAAAACATAACATCTTCGTCGGGAAAGTCATCGTTTGAAGGTTGATAATCCAAAATAGGCTGGTGAGCCAAATGATCAGCCAAAACACTTCCTCTAACAGCTTTCTGAGTATGGTACTCGATATCATATTCAGATGACAACATCTGCCATCTAGCAATTCTCCCAGTCAAAGCGAGCTTCTCAAAAATATACTTGATAGGGTCCATCTTCTAAACTAACCAAGTGGTGTGATTCAACATATATTGGCGAAAACGTTTGGCGGCCCACGCCAAAGCACAACAAGTCTTCTATAACATAGTGTATCTCGTTTCACAATCGGTAAATTTCTTGCTCAGGTAATAAGTGATATGATCTTGCTTTCCTGTTTCATCTTGTTGATCGAGTACACAACCCATTGAATCTTCCAAAACAGTCAAATACATAATCAAAGGTCGGCCTTCAACTGACAGTATCAGGATAGGTGGTTCAAGCAAATACTCTTTGATACTATCAAAAGCCTTTTGACAATCTTCAGTCCAAACATACCCTTGTTCTTTCCTCAGAAGCTTGAAAATAGGTTTACATGTAGCAGTCATGTTGGATATAAACCTAGAGATATAATTCAAATGTCCCAAAAATCCTCTGACTTGTTTCTCGGTGGTAGGAGCTGGCATTTCCCGGATAGCTTTCACTTTGTCGGGGTCAACTTCAATCCCTCTTTGGCTGACAATAAAACCCAACAGTTTCCTTGATCGTACTCCAAATGCACATTTGTTGGGGTTCAGACGGAGCTTGTATTCCCTCAAACGACCAAACAGCTTAGACATGTGTTTAACGTGATCATCCTCAGTCTTCGACTTAGCTATCATATCATCCACATAAACCTCAATCTCTTTGTGCATCATATCATGGAACAAAGTAGTCATAGCTCTCTGATATGTTGCCCCTGCATTCTTTAATCCAAACGGCATAACTCTGTAACAAAAGGTGCCCCAGGGTGTGATGAATGACGTCTTCTCTCTGTCCTCGGGAGCCATTCTAATCTGATTGTAACCTGAGAAACCGTCCATAAAGGAGAAAACCTCATATCTTGCGATACTGTCAACCAAAATGTCAATGTGAGGTAACGAAAAGTCATCTTTTGGACTGGCTTTGTTCAAATCCCTGTAATCTACATACATGCGAACCTTACCATCCTTCTTCGGCACGGGCACAATATTAGCCAACCAGAGCAGATACTCGGCAGTGACAAGGAAACCTGCATCAATCTGTTTCTGTAACTCCTCCTTAATCTTTAGAGCCATGTCGGGTCGAGTTCTTTTGAGCTTTTGTTTTATTGGCGGGCACTCTGGCTTCAAAGGTAGACGGTGTTCAACTATAGCAGTGTCTAATCCAGGCATATCCTGATATGACCAAGCAAACACATCAACAAACTCTCCGAGTAAAACGATCAACTGTTTCTTCACCTCAGGCTTGAGCAAAGCTCCAATTTTCACTTCCTTGTGGATTTCTTCTGTTCCCAAATTGATTACTTCCACCGGCTCTTGATGAGGTTGGATATCTTTCTCTTCTTTCTCGAGTAGTCTGGAAATCTCTTCGGGAATATCATCTTCTTCGTCTTCGGCTTCATACACGGGAAACTCAAAATTCGGAGAAGGCAGTGGATCATTATTCCCAGGATGTAATTTATGTAGCAAGCTGCGCAAGTGATATGATTTTTAATAAGTTTTCATAAAGTAGAAAGTTTTTGTACGCGATATGCTACTTATTATTTTCCAACATCGTAAATAAATATAAGAAAAATAACACACAAATGAAAAACGAAAGTGATTTATTGATGATAGCAAAAACCAAAGAGACACGCCCAACAAAATCACCTTTGCCTTGGGCAGAGCAAAGGGAATTATTTAAAAGTAAGCCCTAACAATGCAGTTCCGCCTTGGGCAGAGCGAGAAAATTTAAAAACAAATGCTTTACTTCGATATATGAATGACAGCAGGGGCCTCAACCACACTCCAGTTCTTCACCGTAACTCCTGGGGTTACAAAGTCTAGAACATCCCCATCTGAATCTTCCTCGGTCACAGCGTAGACGCCAAAGCTGTAGTCAAACTCATCTGAAACATAACCTGGATCTTCCATATAGGGCTCAGAATCTTCATAAGGAATGGAGTACCTTTTAGAACCGTCTGATATGTAATCTTCAAGCTCATCCTCTAACACAACATTAACTTGAGGATGATGGATGATCCCCCCACTACGGAATACTTCATTAATCAGCGGAAACCCTTGATTTTTGGTAGTTTGTTGAGAAGAACTGTTGGTGAAACCAAGACCTTCTTTATTTCTGTTTTCTAGTAAAGACAACACCTTGCCCCACCCTGTCTGAGGACCACTGTTCACTACACGATGTGCGTCCTTGAATAATGACATGGATGCTTGAGATCTGTAGACACCCTCGCCCATAATAAACAAAGCCTGAAACCGCGTACCAACTTCTTCCTCAGCTTCAACATACGAGAATGATGACAAATGACTCACCACCAAAGCTCTTTCTCCACAAACTGTAACTGTTTTTCCCTCAAACGCATATTTCAACTTCTGATGCAGGGTAGAAGTAACTGCCCCAGCTTCATGTATCCATGGCCTCCCTAGCAAACAGCTATAGGCGGCACGAATGTCCATGACTTGAAACGTGATCATAAAAGTCTGTAATCCAATAGTCATCGGCAAATCCACCTCGCCAATTACTGTCTTCCTAGACCCATCAAAAGCTTTGACGATAACATGACTTGGCCTCATCGGCGGTCCCTGATAGGATAGCTTAGATAGAGTAGTTCTAGGCATCACATTTAGATAAGATCCAGTATCAACTAACACACTGGACATAGAATCATTTCCGCAGTTCACAGAAATATGTAGAGCCATGTATTGTTTCTTCCCTTCCTCTGGGAGATCGTCTTCATTAAAACCCAGATTGTCACATGAAGTAATACTGCCAATGATATTGTCAAACTGTTCCATAGTTACATCTTGCTCTACATACGCTTGCTCTAAAATCTTCTGGAGTGCTTCTCTATGAGCCTCAGAACTCATCAGCAATTGCAACACATAAATCTTTGACGGGGTTTGCAGGAGCTGATCTGCAACCTTATATTTACTTCTATTGATCACCTTTAGACATTCATATGAATTGGACAAATTGGATCCACCAGATTGCCCCATAATCGGATCTTTTGAGCCTGGTTGTTCAAATGAGACCTCCTTTTCTTTCGGTGGCACAGTCGGGTAAACTCGACCACTCCTCGTCACTCTGCTGACATCCGCAATGTTAACTACTGAAGGTATAGTGGGCAAAGGCACTTCCTTTCCATTTTCCACCATTGTGGCGTTGTATCTGTATGGGATAGCCTTACTAGAAGTGTAAGGGACGGGTCCAGGCACGTTGATTACCAAAGGAGTAACAGTTGGCTTTCTGCTATTATAAACGATTTTGATACACTCCACTTCCTTAAAGTGAGGCACTATAACACAAACCTCTTCTACCCTTTCATCTGAAACTTCGTGATCATCCTCTGGCAAATAGTTTTGAATCATGCTAACGGAAGGTGAACCATGTGGGGGTAACGGATTAACCTGCACATTAGGGTCGGAATCCTTGAAGGACAAAATTCCGCACTTAATGAGCCTCTGGACATCTGTTTTCATACCAAAACAACTCTCAATATCGTGACCTGGAGCACCCTGATGGTAGGGACAAAACTTGTCATCTCTATAAGAAGGAGGAGGATTTGCGGGAACCATAGGTGGAGCTTTTGTCTGAATATGACCCTTCTGGACTAAAGCTGGAAACAAATCAACATATTTCATAGGAATAGGATCAAAGTTTATCTTTCTATACACACGACCCTGATTGTTGAATGGCCGATTCTGCTGAGGATACTGCGGATTTTACTGAGGCTGTGGCTGTTGAGCATTGGGGGACTGAGGTTGCTGACTCGGTTGCGGAGACTGTAACAGATAAGTTGGAGCATTAAACACCGGCGATACTGCTGCAACTTGGTGTGATGGCGAATATCTTTTCCTAAATTGTCCCTTTAGAACGGCATTTACACCCTGCTCTTTTTTCTTTACAAAACCACTCCCATACTTCTTAGGAGCATTCTCCTCTTTAGCCAATCTTCCTTCACAGACACCTTCTTCTAAACGCATTCCTATATTAACCATTTCAGTAAAGTCACCGGGTGCACTGGCTACCATTTTCTCATAAAAGAAAGGACCAAGGGTCTTTAGAAAAATCTTGGTCATCTCTTTTTCTTCTAACGGTGGTGTGACTTGCGCGGCCAACTCGCGCCAACATTGGGCAAATTCCTTAAAATTCTCCTTATCTTTCTGTGTCATAGCCCTCAATTGATCACGGTCAAGTGCCATATCCACATTATACTTATATTGTTTGACAAAGGCTCCCCCTAGATCATTGAAAGTTCGAATCTTCGTACTATCCAACCCCATGTACCACTTGAGTGCAACGCATGTCAGACTATCTTGGAAATAATGAATGAGCAGTTGGTCATTATCAGTTTGGGCAGACATCTTTCTGGCATACATAATAAGATGACTCTGAGGGCAAGTATTCCCTTTGTACTTCTCGAAATCAGGGACCTTGAACTTCGGTGGAACCTTGACATTTGGAACCAAGCACAACTCAGAAGTTCTCTTTCCAAACAAATCCTTCCCACGAAGGGCCTTCAACTCCTTTTGCATCTCAGAAAATTGGTCTTGAAATCCATCCATCCTTTCTTCCAAACCCACAGTCTCGGTTGGAGACCCCTGTAAAATTGGCTCATCCAGAATATACGGAACAGCATTCACATGTGGAGATGCAGTAGTCATTACAGCAATAACTGCAGGAGTAACTTGGACAGTGGTCACAGTAGGGATCTCAGGCACAGACGGACGGTAGCCGGCTGAAAAGAAATTAGGAGACAACCCCCACGGAAACCTTGAGGCATGTTATAGGTCACTTCGGCAACAGAAGACACCACTGGGATCGGTGTTGGTGTCACTTCAGAGATCATAGTCCTTTGAACATCTTGGTTGTTGAGTGCGGCTTGATTGGACAAAGCTTCCACTAGACCATTCAACCTCTCCAAACTTTCTTTCAGAACTGCAACTTCATCACGGAGTACTCTGTTTTTCTGTTCTAGTTGATCCATCTTCTGGCGCTGACTAGCTCGAGTGCTGTATTTGTGATTCAACTTGTCTGTGGAGATGAAGCAAGAGTGAGACCCTGGAATGCAAACAATGTTATGCTTATGCAAATGAGTATGAAACTTCAAGAAACTCAAATTATTTTTTTCGGTATTATAACGTTGGAAAAAAACTTATTTTATTTTGATATTCGAGGAGCATTACAAAGCAAAGTACTCTTTTAAGAGCTTATTACATTGAACCAAAAGCAAAAGAGAACTCGGAGATCTACTCCATATGCTCCTTCTGTGCATGAAGTTCTTCTTCTAACTGGCGGATGCGTTCTTGGAATTCAGCCTTCTCACCGATGAGTCGATCGACACATTCTTTCCAAGCCACAGTAGCTGGGGGAAGATCATCTCTGGTGTTAGTTCCGGAACAGGTGTGAGAGGAAAATAAATCCTCTCGCGCCTTCCTCTTCTTTGCAAACTCTATCTCTGGCAGTTTATGGGATTTCTCTTTCTCTACTTTGAGGGTGAAAAACTTGTTCCTCCAAGCTGCTTTCAGTTTCTAGCCTCATCCAAAGCGGCCTTCAACTGATCTACTTCACTTACATTAAACCAATCGGGATCATGAAAACTCAAGTCCATAGGTTCATGAAAAGGAAACGGCATCTTGAGGTCGAGAGTCCTTTCTCGCACCCAATGTAGATAGTCTTCAGAGGCGTCGTCATTAGGGAACCCTAAAGCAGTCGTTCCTTCCTTATTGACGTATCTCCACGCATAAACTATGACGGTCTTTAGGTCTAGATCTTCTCCTTCATTGAGAAAGATCCCTTCCAGCAGAGCTTGGTCAGGTACTTCGATCATGGGATGCCCAAATTGTCTGCGGGCTAAGGCGGGATTGTAACTTATGCATCCTTCTCTCCCAATAAGCGGTATGTTGGTGAATCCTCCGATGCTGGGAATCATACATATACCTCCATAAGTAGGGTCATACCACACAATATCTAAGTGAGCAAGGGCCATAACTATCTCGGACCAATGGGGTGTTTCTACCTCATCCCAAATAGACGGATGCCGAGTTAGGCGAGCGATGAACTGTGAGTACAGCAAAGCGGTACAGCAAACGATATGTCCTCCCCCTTCGGCATTCTTCGAGTGGATTGAATGGTACGTGTCGGCTAGCAAAGTGGGAACTGGATTCTTGAGTATGAACAGTTTAATCGCATCCATATCAACAAAATCATCAATCTTTGGGAACTAGAAAATCCCATAGACCAACAAAGCAAAGGTAACTTCCAAGATAAGGACCTCTTTTCTTTCAACATGGTAACGGACTTTTTCGATCAAGAAATCAGCTGGGAATCCAAGGACTCCTTCCTTGGTGGTTAAGTGTGCTTGAACATCTGCTAGGCTGAGATGAGTAGCGTTGGCAATTTCTTGGTGGCTGGGTATGTCTTCCTGGCCGGTGAATATTGGTCGGGCAGTCACAGGTATCTTCAAGAAATCAGAATACTCTTCCAGGGTTGGCATCAAATGATAATCCTGAAAGGTAAAGCAATGGTACAAAGGGTCATAAAACTGAACAAGAGTCTCCAACATCCCTTCTTTCATCTTGAGCTCGAGAAAACGGAAGACTTCTCCATATTTTGTTGCAAAAGTGTGACGGTTCTCGATGAGATCTACCAGTTCTCTTAAGCTTTCAATGTTAGGACTCTGAAAAGTGCACTCTAATGCTTCTCTCTTGAAGTCCATGGTTACAATACCTGTGAAATAAAATTGAGTTTCTTGAAGTGAATAAAGAAAATAATGCAATGCAAGATGAGTAGGACTTCACGGGATCCCAATTATTTATAAACATTGCGGTAAAAGAAAACGTTTTATTAATTTTGAAACAGATTACAAATAATTGCTTTTAAAAGTCCCAAATAAAAGCTAAATAAAAGCTAGTAAAGACACTAAGGAAGTTTCGAATTCTGCTGCTTGAGCTGCTCTTCCAACTGAGTCTTCTCACGGGTGAGATTATCCACAATCATCTTCCAGATGGTACACTGAGAATCGGAGGAAAATAAATCCTCCAAAACCTTCCTCCTCTTGTAGGGGAGTAACTCTTCATCATTCAACTGCAGTTGTTCCTGAAGCTCAACAATCTGTCTCTGAAGTCCATCATTCTCTGCAACAGACACTTGATACTTGTTCTTCCACCCTTCTGATTCGTGTTGTGACTTCCTCAAGGCAACCCCTAACTTCTCAGCGTTAGACATAAAAGTATAAGTGGGTTCTCCTCTTGGAGGTATGGGATCTTGACGAGAATAAGGCATCCTCAGCTTGATTGCCCTATTCCTGACCCACCGAAGATACGGTTCCAAAGACACACAGTTGGGCCTTCCCAAACTATTCCTATCTTTCTTATGCAAATTTTTCCAAGCTTCCATAATCTTTTCTCGGAGCTCTTGGTTATCCTCGAAGAAAATACTCTCAACTTGTATGCTCTTAGGTGGTCCCTTCAACGGATATCCCAACTGTCGACGAGCTAAAACGGGGTTATAACTGATCCCTCCACCAAAGTTGAGCAACGGTATATTAGCAAAATCTCTACATCCATCAATGATTAGAACCCCATCATACTCACGGCTATACCAATCAATGTCGGAATGAGTCAAAGCCATAATCCTTTCTGACCAACGCCTATCATTAAGATGCCAAAAGGAAACATAATTGGGTAAGTGCGTAAAGAATCACTTGTATAATAGGGGCACACAGCATGTAATCATTCCTCCACCATGAAGGTTTCGGAGATGTATAGAGTGATAGATATTACCCAATAGAGTCGGCACTGGATTGTTCTTCATGAAGATCTTAATTGCATTAAGGTCAACAAACTCTTCAAAATTCGGAAATAGAAACACCCCATAAACAAGCAAGGAGAAGATTGCCTCGAACGGAGCCTTGTTCATAAAATAAGTATAAAATAAGGCTTTCTTAAATAAAAAATCTGTAGTCAAACCAAAAGTCCCACTTTTAACAATCATGTTGGCCTTGACGTCAGATACCTTGAGATAAAGGGCCTTAGCAATGTCTCCTTCTTCGGGGTCCTTTTCCAAGAAAGGAAAAGGAGATTCTTCTAGAATAGGTAAACCCACCAAAAAGGAGTATTCTTCCAAAGTTGGCAACAACTGATAGTCTGGAAAAGTAAAGCAGTGATACATCGGATCATAAAATTGTAATAGAGCGGAAAGGAGATCCTCATTCGCCTTACGTCTCAACAAAGATAATAACTTCCCATATTTACCCTTGAACTTCTCTCGGTCTTCAATCAAAGCTCCCAACTCCCTTAGGTCGTCCAATTTGGGACTCTTAAAAGTATATTTTAAAGTATTTCTTCTATTGGAATCCATAATGTCCTACAATGTTCATAAATAAAGGGTAAATCCCATGAAGTCCAATGCAGTATGATGCTATATGAATGCAGCAAACAAAAGTAAGCACATAAGGACACACAAAGATAAACAAACAAAGGTCCTAGGTTCGCAACGAGCATGGAGCCAAGGGTATACCCATTCCCCAAAGGACATGGACTAAAGGTGGATTGTACCTGTAGATCAAGGTTCTAAAGAGGTTCTCAAAGTCATTAGTCCATCTTTCGGATATTATCAATTTCCCAACTAACTTGGGGATTAATAATATTCTCAAGAGAACTTCTTTTGAGTGTAGCATCGCGTAGCACTATTTCGGGACTTACTCCCTCATAGCCTCGCACTACGTCCTAATAAAGGCCAAAGTGGGGTTAAAGGTAACTACGATCCTTAGTATCATGGACTCCAATTGAGAATAGTAAAAATTTTCACGACTAAACTCGTTCAACCGAACCATTTTCAAAAGGGTCTTAACTAAGCGGGATTCTCGAGTCAACTTAGTCGGGACTCACTCCCTATAAGCCTCATCAAATATATCACCATCCTATCTTAAGTTCACTCAAGTCCAGATGTAGGACTTTGTCTCACCACTCAAGGAAAACAACCCAAAAGAAATAAAGAACAAATATACAAGTAAGCAAATAAGCAGATATAAAGCAATAAAGAAGCGAGATAAAACAAGATAGGGAAACCCACTAAGAGTCCCCAGTGAAGCCGCCATTTTTGTCGCGGTGAAATTTGGATACCAAACTATTAATTAGTTTGAATCTTTAATTCACTTTTGCAACCAAACTTTGACTTGTCCAAAGGAAGGGATAAAGATCGAAATTCCCACAATGCAATGCAAATGCAAGCTAGAGAGTTTTAGGTTCGGGGGTCGGTTAAACTTAGGGAAGGTGCTAGCATCCTAAGTTTCTGTAGTACTCTACAAGAACCTCTTGTTTTATGTTTGTTTATTGCTAATGTTTATTTGCTTAATGGTTGAAAGACCCTAGGGGTTTATTTCTAAGTATACTCGATAAGATATCGCATCTTATGCCTACATATCCTTACGGGAGTGGAATCAGAGTATCTGTAGTTCCCCTAAAGGGTTTGAGGAGTTCTTTGACTGTGGTCAAAGCTCCTACGGGTTTAGGGTAGTAGATTGATTGATTTTAGGAGAAAAAGACGAGTTGTCATTTTAAGGGAGATTACTTGTTTTAAACCACCACAACGTTGTAGGAAAATAGTCTTTGCATAGTCTTAAGAGAAGGGCTCAAGCACTCAGAATTTAATCGACAAGTATGCCACTATCTCTCTTAAGGCAAACTCCCTACGAATTAATTGATTGAATTGTTATGGGATAGGAGTTTTATCTCGCTTAAGATGATTAACATCTTATTCTCTAATGTGTTTGAAAGTTTGAATTGAGTTTAATTGTTTGTATCTAAGTTGTAAAGACAAAAGGTCCTCCTTATGGGGTAGGATCTAAACTTAGAAGATCAACTTGAATGGGATCAAGGATCATAGGGGAGTATGATGCAAGTGTAGATGCATACGCACGGTTGTTTAGGTTATGTGCAATTCTTCCTTTGGACGGAATGCGATGCGAGAAAAATAAATATGATAATTGTAAATTGCGGAAAGAAATAAAAGCAGATAAAGTAAACATACACACGCATGAAAGCGCTAAGTGCACATATGTGTAAATTATGGATGCGTGAACGGAAGCGGGATGTAAGCGTGCACAATTAATTTAATTACGAGGGTTGATTAATCTTAATTTGGGGTTGATAAAATAGTTGGATTGACTTACTTAGTTGGTTGATTTAAAAAAAAAGGTTGAATTAGATTTTCAAGAAAAGTTAATTAATCCGATGAGATGAATTTTAAATAAAAGGGAAAAAGTTTAATTTGACCTTGGTTGATTATATTAAGAGGTGATCAAATTATGAGTTGGTTTATTTTAATTAGTGAAAGTGTTCTTGAATTAACTCAATTAAATTTAAATGGAATGGTTTTAAATAAATCTTGTAAAATGTTAATTAAATAAAAGGGTTCGAGTTTATTATTATAAAAGATAAAGTTTATTTGAGATTTAAAAAAAAAAAGTTTGTTATCTATTTATTATTATCTTTAAGTTATTTAAAATATAGAAAAGATTTACTAGGTAAAAAGAAAAAAGGTTTTTAAAATAAAATAAACTATTTCAAAAAATAGGTTTATGCTGAATAAATATTATAATAAAAGTTGATTAAGGGGTTACTTAATTAAAAAACATTAGTTAACTTTAAAAGGGTGATTAAGGTTAATTAGATTAAAAACATTATTATAAGGTTAATTAGGGCGTATGAGTGTGTGCAGGTGTATGGTGTAGTGCGTGTGTGGCATTCATACAATTACAGTTTAATAAGTAATAAAAGAAAAATAAAACAGCAGAAACCCTAAATTCCCCCCCCCCCAGAAATCCCTAGAATCGCTCGACTTCTCCTCTCCACTTCCCCGATCACCTTCTTTCTCCTTCGTTCCTCATTTCTTCCGTTTTTTAAACCTGAAACACAAATTGAAAACATCAATAGTTCAATGATCTTGATAAGAACATAGGTTTACCGAAAAATGGGGCGGCGGCGGGACTTCGATGGTGAAATTGATGATGGAAGATAAGTTCTCTCCTTCGTTCAAGAACAGATGATGACGGCTCCAAGATCTCGACCGTTGAAGAAGATAAGTTCTCTCCTTCAATCTTTTAGGGTTTCGAGATTTAGTTTTTGTGGTGATTATCGACTGCTTTTTTTTCAATTTTCCTCTCAAATCCCTCCCTTTTATAGGCTTCAAAGGAGATTCTTTGATTAAAATGTCTTGAATGCTTGATTTGGACCTTCCGTTTTGGTGTTAGAGAGGATTTGAAAACTTTCTTCTTTCATCTGATTTCATAAATGCCTGCTAACGAGAAAATCTTTTCCTGTGTGATTTTGCCAATTACGTTAAATGCTCTGATTGTCTAGATTTATTGCTCTGAGATAAGCGAAAATCTGCTAGTTGTCTTGACTTGGATCTTTTTTCAAACAAGTATATTCCTTAATTGATTGCTAGCTCTGGATTTGTAATTTGGCAGGGGTGGATAGCAATTGATCTGGGCCAAGGGAAATTAGCAGCCCAGAGCGAATACGGTAATGGAACTGGTGAGCCTAAAGTTTCATTGTTGGTAGCAGTCCTGAATTTGAAAACTCCTTCACGTAAATTCAAAGGCTGATTATCTCTGTTTCTTTGGTGCTAGGATGATGAATTATGCTGACCAGATGGAAAGGTGTTGAGCATTCCTAAAACAAACTTCAGACGTGTTTTGTTGGAACCGATTCTGCATATATGGACCCGGTAACTTCGTGGTCTAAAAGCTGTTTGGATTTATTTGTTTTTCAATGGTGCTGAGTAAGTCTGACTTCTTGTTTGCAGGAGGTAATCTCGGAGATTCTCGAGTGTGCTGTGACTGTAACAAAATGTGTTCCTGAGCAAGAGTTGCTTATCACTTTGTTGCCTATTGTAGCTTGGACATTCCTTCTGACTCTTAATTTTTACCCTGTTAGATTTTAGTAAATCATTTACTATCCTCTTTGTAATTCCAGGTACGAAACTCGAAGGCGAAAATCTCGGTTTGGAGTCCTTTGGATGGTGCTGAAAGTATCCCTTACGGCAAGAGGTGTTAGCCTTTCTCCTTATCGCTTTTTCTCCATTTTAGTTTGCAGAGTTTTACATTTGGTTTCCTGCCAGAAAGTGCAAACAAGGTAACAGAATTGTGCTTGTTGATTCCAGGTGTTGGGATTTCTTTAAGAGTTCCAATTAGACTCTTTGGTTTAAACGGTTGCGTTTCAAAGAAGTTCGCTCATCAACCGGTAAGGCCAAGCTCGTGTTGCACATGCTGAGGACTTATCTATCATGGTTTGGTTAGCAAGACCTTCATGATAATTGGTGCCACTGTGACGAACTGCTGTTTGCACTCGATAGTAACCCTGTTGTTGCTCTAAGAACATCCCACTAATACACTTAATTCTCCTGGAGGTTTATTATGATCTTGGGAGCTTGTAGAAGAAGGCGTGTTTCTCAACACTGCCTTTCAAATTGAGGACTTCTATGTATAGTGTCTACCAACTCACTATTGCCTAACAACCCTGAGGCATTCAAACTACGAGAAGGTGTGGAACTTAGTAGCCGCCATAGACTTGGAATGGGACCAATGTAACGTGACTCTTCTGTTTTGCTTACTTTCAAACCAAAGATTAGTTCGTAGATGGGACAGCCCAGTCAGATTTTGTTAGCTCCATTGTTTGGATTGAGTTGCAGCAAGCCACGCATATTGCAGCATCTGTGTAGAGGATGTATTGCTGCTTCTATCAACCTCTGATAGAACAACACTAACCAAGCAAACATTTCCACGAGCAAGTTTGCAATCATCACTTAAGAAGTTCAACGGCTTTCGAGTTCTGAAGCGGTCCCAGGCAAAACACTCATCCTGGGCAATACACGACCTGAATTATCAGTGCTTACAACAGGAAGCTAGCGGTTGCTATTCTGCAAATCGACTATCCTAGACAGGACCTATACTGCAGCGATTGTTCATATTGAGGTAAACCAATGTTTGGTACACTTTCAATGAGGTAAGACCCACCTTGAGACATGGATGTCTGTTGTTGTTGAAAATGAGGGGCTGTTGGTTGGGTATTAACAGAAAGTGGCACATTGTTTCCATTAGAAAACATATCAAAGCGAACAAGGGCATTTTGTTGAGATTTAGGACTGACTGCTTGTTGTTTTCCTGCAGGACCAAGAGCAAGTGAATTATCTACTTTGGTGAGTCATAGGTATCACCACTGAGAAGGTCTCACTTGGGATCAACTTTGGCAGGTACAACAGAACCAATAGATGTAGCTGGTGCAGGAAGCATTAACTGATTCAATGTTTGGGTGCCTGCTTCAACACTAGCAGCTCTGTTATCAGTTTGCACACTAGTATCCCCTGTGTCAATCAAAGGACCATCAGCATCTACATGTGCTCCAGTAGGTGCTGAATTTGATTTCCCTGTTTGATGTTTGAAGAAAAGGTAGAAGCCAATATAATCATGGCAGTTGTAGATGGGGGAGGATTCTCCGCACGAAGATGTCTTAGCACGGCTGTAATAGCGAAGAGACAATCGACAACTGTTGCGTCGAAACCTGAAGAAGTTCCAGCTGCCGCACCATCCGCAACAACTATTTCTTTCTCTGTTGTTTTCCATCATCAATGAGAATCCATTAGCGCATGACTTTCCAATATCCGTACTAGGACGATAAGGTGTCAAACTTTGGTAACTTCAAGAAGTATCACAAGGCAGCTCGTGAATCTAGACACTCCATCTTGAACTTGATAAATATATGGAAATTCATCCTTTTTATAGAAAAACTGTGGAATGATGATGTATTTGTAACTTAAAATTAGCTCATTCATGCACATCCGAATAATCTTCTTATTGTAAAGTTTGTGATCTTGGAATCTCTTGAGTTTGGATCTTGATTCAAAATATATATGTAGATCCCCTTAACTTCATAACTTAAGTACACTATGTTTCTCATGCCTTGAATTTTGAAATTCCATGCTTGATCCTTTAAATTTGAGTTTTTAACACCCTTCCACATCAATCTTGAGTCTGGTAAGGCAACTAGACTTTGTATCCACATATGCAAAATTTGGCGCTTGTCATCAACATGAATTTTGAAAAGAACACGGATCTTAAATACCTAAATTGGTAAACTTTCAAAGATGAAACCTCTTGTCATGAATTTCGTGGATATTTCAAATTGAATCATGACTTGACTTTGAATTCCCTTCTCTCTTTCTTTTTCATGAGCACAATAGATAAATCTTGAATTTTAGTCTCATAAATCTCTAGTATGGAATTTATTGGTTGTATTTTGAACGATGGTAGACAATCCTTGAATAATAGGCCCTTATAGGCATCACTTCGTGATTCCCTGAATTCCCAGCAGTAACCTATCTTTCACACAATAAACAAACACGTTGGTTAAAACGGTTAGCTATGTATAATGATTGACTTAAATGATATGCAAGAACATGCCCGAGGAGGTGGGATCTTAAGGTCAAAAATTAGGGTGTGACACTCCCAAGCATATCAACAAAGCATCACAAAACACAACAAATGGTCCTGTCGAGTTCGGCAAAATCAACACACGATACGTTTTCAATTTTATTCTATAATTGAACTAGGTACAGGCCTTAAAACAATTTTTCCTAGAAAGAGCATCTCGTTAGCTTTCCAACGCTTCGAACGGGGGTCAAAACTGACCTACGGTTCAAGAGTTATGAATTTTCGAAGTTTTTCCAAAACAGAATTTTTCTGCATAAAGACGGCTACGGGTTTGAGCATTTTCGCCCGAAAATCTGACCGATTCAATTATTTTCTTCAAAACAAACACATACTCATTCATACCAAACATATATTAATGATTTAGAACCATCAAACGTGAAATCTACGACTCTCGATTTCAATCCGAATCTTAAACCCTCAAATCTCCAAAAATGCAAAACTTACAAAAATCAATCCAGTTCGATAAAACAAGCATACTCGATCACGACCTTACATTACCCGACACAACTGCGTAATATATTCCAACTTTCATCCGTAAAAACATCGATTCCGTAAAAAGCTGCGATCTCGGAATTCGACGTACGACAACAATTTCACACTTAGAAGGTCATTCGACACATCTTCAACTCTTGGAATATTTAAAGGTCTAATTATACCAATATTGCATTCCACATCTTACTTTCTTTAATAATCATCAGAAGTCACTGCCCACTCTTAATATACTCAACCTCACACTCTGTTGCCTTATCACATACACCAGACACGAGTCTCAACACTGCTTAATCAGTTTAATTCCTTGACCATCCAAACAGACATATAATATGGAGCTCTCACTCTCTGACTAGTTTCCGTAACTAAGTCGGTCACAACTCCACTTCACGTCCTGGCTGTATATCACTATCTTGTCAGGCTAACTTCCAGACAACCACAATTAATCGGCAAATCGCCAACTTCCCACTTTCATTATAACTCAAAAATTCCCATCAAAATTAAACATCTCAACACTGTCCTGCGCCGACTCGTCAAAACAATTCTTAGGCACTTAGCTTGACCCAAGACAATTTGACTGCTTATGCCATCTAAGCTTGAAAGACACGTCCATCCCATGATGGGTATAAACCATCCTTACCAAACTATAAGAGCGTTCGACCACCCACCGAGCTACAACTCCACACTTGCAGCATCCTGGAGAAGCACAAGCTTCTCCCTCACTTGAATCATTCTCACTCCTGCAGACAAAGGTTAGAAACTAAACGTGTACCGACAGTGTTTTGACACACATGTCGCATACAAGGGAATAATCAACATTAGACAACTTGGCCGAACGGACCGACCTGCTCTGATACCAATTGTAACACCCCACTCTAAAATCTTGCAGAAAAATAAGAGAAACAATAGAGCAATCAGAGTGCGGCAAAAAAAAGGTTTCATGATGACCGTCATGGATGTCACGACCGTGGTGGTCATGACGAGCGTCATGGAGCTGTGACGACCGTCACACTCACAAATTCTGGGACGCATCAGAGGTGTCACATTTTAAACTTAACAAAGCAACATACACCTGCAACGGATCATTTAATAACATACATAGCACAGCTTCGGATGAACAGACAACGGTAACTTGTTTACTATCTTAATTACAAGATAACTTGTTATTTTGCAGCGGAATTTAATACACTCCCAACATTAATAATAACCAAAGCAAGACCATGAAAGTCTGCGACTAAATTCCATTAAAATTCAGCAAGTAATTATCTTGCATCAATTCCTAAAACAACTAGTTCTCGGTCACGAAATCATTACTACCGATTCATCGGTCTAGTGCATACAACCAACATTTGACACTATCAGAAACAGCCAATTTATTAAAGAAAAGTGCTTAATAAAATTCAGCAACAAGTAAATCAACTAAAGCAGTAAAATCAATCGTTCATCCCCCCTCCAAGAGTGCTACGTATCAGAGCGACCAACGACACCTTAACATAAAGCGACACTTTATTCCGGCTACCTGCAAATTACCACCAGCGGGGTAACATACAACGTAAAGGGTGAGATATCAACAATATAACATAAGGCATGATAAAAGTCATGTCAGAATATTATCACAACATTATAATTCCAGCGGTTCGCAAAAGTATTATCAATAATTAAACCGCAATAATTCGTTATTCATATCCACAACAATTATCATGAAAATTCAGAAACTCATCAATTACTTGCAAATGCATAACGACACAACTCCACTATGCAATTCAACAAACGCGACTCAACTATGCAACTCAACTATGCATATGCATGTGGTACCATTTTGGAGCCAACACTCCACAACTGTCGCCAATCCAGGCCAAATAACGCCAATACAGGCACAACCGTCGCTAATCCAGGCCAAATGATATGTTATGAGACGCAACTATTATGAACTACAACACAACAACAACAACCGTGCAATAAGGCATCAAGCCTACAACCAATTATCCATAACAGAAACATCACTATTTCGCATACATCAGGTACTCACCATTTCAACCTGTTCATGTCAGAGACAAATAACAACAACCACGCAACAAGGCATTAAGCCTACAACCGATTATCCATAACAGAAACATCACTATTTCATATAATTTCTTATGGATAATATATCCACAACTTTTAATCTAATTGAACAGGTACACAATAATAATGTAAACACAATTTTCAATCTAATAAAATAAGGACATCAGAACAACCATCATCAACAAATGGGAGATTAGCGCGTGTCGGGGCCTAGACAAAGATTAACCCTTAATATTGCTCAACCTACGGGAACATTTACCCTTAATATTGCTCAACCTACGAGAACATTACTACGAAAACATTTCTACGAGAACATTACTCCGGGAACATTACTATGGGAACATTACTACAGAAACATTGCTACGAGAACATTGCTAGGGGAACATTACTCTGGGAACATTAACCCTTAATATTCCGGTTATGGTTCTGTTCTACGGTAACTCTCCTGCAACTATCTTCCAATTTCATCGATGGACAATTCTTCTGTTCTTACTTTCTCCACAGCCACGTCCTTTTTCCTCTTTCCTCAACCTTTCTCCTCAATTTTGGTTTTCTGAACAGTTTATCGTGTGTTTGCTCTTTTTCCCCACAACCTCTCTAATAACTCCCCAATTCACATTATTCCATCCACTAATAATAATAGTAGTAGTAATAATAATAATAATAATAATAATAATAATAATAATAATAATAATAATAATAATAGTAATTATATTATATTATTATCAAACTCTATATTTTATTAAAGGGTTTTCCTATACTTTAAGGACATCCACCCACGCTCTCAGACACACTCCCACATAAAGGCGCACCAACAATTCATTAATAATTAATTTTAAAATGAACGGGCGTTACACACACCCTAATTTTTTACTCTAAGATTCCATGTCATTTTGCATCATCTCTATAGTTTATCATCTCTTGCATTTTTCATAATACTCAATTTATCCGCTGGAATAAACTTGTTGGAATTACAGCCGAATCGGTCAAATCAAAAGTAAACTGTGCGTAAAATTAGTGGACAGAAAATTTTAAAATCGAGTTTGTAGACGTCGGTGACATTAATCTACGTTTCGTGTAGTTTAGTATGGCGTGCTCATTTAAATTTTTCGACCATTTTTCGGTCGCATTTTTGGACAGTCGTTGTTTAAGCGGGTAAAATTTATTTCAAAATTTGACAAAACGTTATACTTTTCTAAATAGTATTTTTTTGCTGATCATTTTGGTGTATTCATTTTATTTTTTTTAGCACTTCGATACCGGTCCACTTACTCTTTTTTTACCGCTTTTATTTTAATTTTTTTTAATTAATAATTATTCTTATTTTAATTCAATTTTATTTTAAATAATTAATTTTTTTTATTTTATTTTATCATATTTTCTTTTTTAAATAATATAAAATTTTGTTTTTATTTCTTTTTTGGAAACAACTTCTCCATTAAGTTTTGAAAAGAAATTTGTTTTGTTCTTTGATTTGGAACATAGTGACAGTAAGCAATGCACAGACTTCAAACGATTCACTCTTCATAAGACCACTTCTTCCCTTTACCATTTTAACTCACTCACCACTCCTCACCAACTCCCTCATTTATTCTTTACTTCTCTGTTGTTCTTGGTTCTTAGAACCTAGCAACCCGTGGTTCCACGAACTACGGACACTCTGATTTCTCAAGTTCCTCTTGAGAATACGTAGGCATAGGATTGCAAGATCCTAACGAGTTACCTTTTTATTTTTCTACACTTTTTGTTTTTCCACCTTTTCTTGTCTTTGCCTATCTTTACCTTTAGCAAACAATTTTAGCAATAACACAAATATTTCAAGAGGTTCTTGTAGAGTACTGCAGATGATTAGGGTGCTAGTACCTTCTCTTAGTATAACCAACCCCCGTACCTTTGATCTCTCTTTTGCTTAGCTTCAAGCCTTGCTTTTTGCTTAGCATTTTACTTAGAGTTTTTGTTCGATTTTTTCTCCCTTCCCTTGGATAAAATAAAAGTTCGATGGTGATATTTTATGATTTGTGATTCAAGTTAATACAATAGTTTGATATCCGATTCTCAGCGCGATAGAAATGGCGACTTCATTGGGACCATTGTTCAGTGGGTTGAGCCTAACTTGTTATATTTGTGTTACTATTATACTTGTATATTTGTATATATCTGTATTGCTTAGGTTTTTCTGCGTGCAGGGTTGTGACCTTTGAGTGGTGAGATAAGTCCTAACCCGGACTTGAGCATACACCTATGATAGGATTGTGGTATAATCAATAGTTAGTTGTTTGGAGTAGTCCTAACATGTCTAACATATGATATAACCACACTCAGTGGAGACCCCTTTGGGATTATTGACGTCTTACAAGTAGTCGTATTGGCATTAATTTTTTCGACCTGGGAGTTCGTGAAGCTGAGGACCTTAGTATTCATTCACCCCTCTTAGCCTTTTAGGATGTAGTGTAGTGATTATCCAGGTGTAGACCTGTGATGGTTGTCATGCGATACTACACTTAAACGAGACTCTCTTGAGAATATTATTGATTTCTAAGTAGTTGGTGTGTCAATAATATCCGAAAGATGAGTCAATGACTCTGGGAACTTCGTTAAAACCCGTTGTTCAAGTGCTTTAACCCTAGTACACACCCTGTGGCTGGTTCTTCACCCAGACTCACATGCTGTGATCTTAAACCTTTGATCATGTTATCAGTGATTTGCATCCTGCCTTGCATCGCATTGTATATTATTTTCATATTTTACATGATCAATTGCATACCATATATTTTTCAAGCCACTCATTTCCAACTGTCTCTATCTCCCAATTTCACCTGTCAGTCGTCAAGCTGATTCCTCGACACCGATACAAGACTATAGCTAATTATAGAAGAAGAATGTCAAAGCAAAAAATGCATAATGCAGAGATCTGAATGGAGATCGATGATTTAAAGTCAGGCATGACCAAGCTCACCGAGATTCTCCAAGTCCTGATTGCCAGAGGAGAGCAGCCTCAAAGGACTATCATTCAGGAAGTTTCAAGCGTTGATCCTCCGCCTATTCAAATGCCACCTTCAAATTGTCCAGAGTTTGTTTACCTCATAACTACTCTCTACCTATTGTGTCTACTGCTATGATTGGTCAGACTGCTAGACTAGTTTTTCAAGCTCCTATATTTGTCGATCCCAGACTTGTGGTTCACACTGTTTCCCAAACTGTTTAAGCTCTTTTCTTTGACTACAATGTTGCTAGTGCTCAAGATGAAGGTCGTGAAGATTTTGTTGAGCCTGAGGTTGTCCGTGAACAGTTTTATATTATAGATAAAAGACTTAAAGTTGTTGAGGGTACATACTTCTTCAATGTGGATGTAGACAACATGTGCTTAGTTTCTGGCCTTGTTATGCCTGCTAAGTTAAAAACTCCTGAGTTTGTGAAGTACAAGGGCCACTCTTTCCCAAGAGCTCATCTAGTCATGTACTTCCGAAGGATGGCTGCTTATACCAATAATCAGAAGCTAATCATCCACTGCTTTCAAGACATTTTGAGTGGCGCCTCTCTCAAGTGATATATAAACTTAGAACAAAACATTGTCCACTGCTTCTAAGATCTTACCAATGCTTTTATGAAGCATTATAAGTACAATCTTAACATGGCTCTTGACTGCCGTCAACTTTAGAATATGTCTCAAAATGAGAAAGAATCTTTCAAGGAATATGCTCAGCGGTGGAGAGAGTTAGCTTCCCAAGTTGAACCCCCTCTAGTGGAGAAGGAGCTGACTGGAATGTTCATGGACACTCTGTCCCCTTTCTATTGGGAGAAGATGATTGAGAGTGTCTCCTTAAGCTTTACAGATATAGTAACTATTGGCCAGATATTAGAAAAAGTTATGAAGAATGGTAAAGCATTTAAGGTTGCCGAATCTTTCAATGATGCGAAGAAATCGTTTAGGACCTTCCATAAGAAAAAAGAAGATCAGACCAATGATGTCGTGGCTGAAGTGAGGAGGCCTCGTCCCCAACCTCGGTATAATCACCATACTATTGTTGCCATTACTCCTGTTGTTGCTGCTCTACGACCAGCACAAGTTCCTTAACGTTCACTTGTTGGACAGAACCAGTATCAGAATAGGAATCAATTTGATCCTATTCTCATGACATATATAAAACTTTATCTTGATCTGGTTCAACAAGGGTTGATCACTAAAAGTACTCTGCAACCTCCTCCTAATCCTCTTCAAGTTGGATTTAGATCTGATCTCCACTGTGCATTTCATGAGGGAGCCCTAGGTCACGGCTTGGAGAATTGTTATGCGTTGAAAGCTAGAGTGCGTGATTTGGTTAAAATTGGAATCCTTGGTTTTAAGGATAGCCATCCGAATGTCCAGAATAATCCACTTCCTTAACATCAAAAGTGAGCTTTAGTCGACTTCAGCAGATATCTTCCTAAAAGCTAGTGTTTCAGACAGGACAATTCATCCTTGTTACTGATTAGTCACTAGGCCATGTTTCTTGTTGTTTGCACTTTCCTTATTTTGTACTAGCTATTTGTATTCAAATTATGTTTGTACTTTCGTAATTAATGAAATGAGCATTGCAAATTTTGATTCAATTCATTTTGTCTATTATTTGCATCTTTATGCTTTGTCTTTCAAAATATGCACCTTTTGTTCAAACTTTTGATATGCAAATATTTGAGGGAGGATGATGAAAATGTATTATCTATAACTGTTGTTGGTATACTTTCAATCGAACTTTGCTGACGATGTAAGGCGTTGTTTCCATCCCCCAAACACTGGAGAAATAAGGAAGTTATTCCTTTCTCAACCCCTTCAAGCCTAGATGTAGGAGTTTCTTTCTTTACAAAAAAAACCCACAATCTTAACCTTGGGGTGGGTAGTTCTCAGTTAACTTGGTTGTGCGTTCATGTAAGACACCTTTCATATAAAGGTTGCAACTATAATTTTTTCTTGGCACGCAGCAAGCAAATGTCGAAGATGTTTTTCAAGTCAAAAGCCAATGACAGTTCACCGTAATCATTAAGCCAAATAGTCACTTTCTTTCAAAAAAAAAATCTAAAGAAAAAGCCCGCTAAGTCAAAAGCTCTGAAGGATACTTAGGAAAAACTGGGGCATCCCGTTGACTGTGAGCTTCACAAGAAACAATTCAGGTAAAAGTTAGGGATAATAACATAGGAGATCTTTAAGTTCTCACCATGGAAATCCCCAATGACAAAAACAACCAAATGTTATAAGGAAGTAGTGATTGCCATCCCAAGAGTCCATTGACTTTTGAACCATCATCATCGTTATCATTAGTGCAATTTCTAACCTATAGGAACCTGATTATATAGTCTGAGTTAGCTGAGCGTATGACTGAAGATCGTCACAAAGATTGGGTGGGAACAAATAAACTTTGAGCCTTTATCCTTTGTTTCATTAACCGTGAACCAAACCACATTACAACCCTCAAAAGACCTAACTGAAGCAAGGTTATTTTGAAAGCGTACTACAGCAAGGTTGCGTAAACTGACTCCAAAGATCTTTGCAAATCAATTATTTTGGCATTACCACTTTTGCTTTACTTTCCACTTTCCATGTTTTGAACCGCCGCGTTCTGACATGTGACTCATATGTTTTACATCTTTCAAAAATTATTTTGATTTCAAAAGTTGCATGAACTTTGCATTACCATGTCCATATGAACACTTTTGTTTGCAAACTGTTTTTCCTCTCAAGGAATTTTCAAAAAATTGAGAAACTCGATTTAGTGATCCCATCAGGGGCAAGTTCTTTTCACATCCTGTTGAGAATCGGTTCAAGATTTGTGGTTCAGTGCAAGTCCTTCTCAGAATTGGTTCATTCAGAAGATGTTTTCAAGACTCAGACTAGGGTAGACCTTCTAAGCGCATAGTTAAGCAGTCATTTATAGAATTAGACAAGTTGAAGCAATGATCAGTTCATCTACAACAGTCAGCTAATCTAGGGCAATTTACTTGAAGAATCCCCAAGCAGCTATTCATCCTTCCTACAGGGATCAACTTGATATAGTTTATTAGTGTGACAAAGATGTGTTCAGCAGTAGCATCTTTAGTCCCCAAGTAAAATGACAGTAATCTCTGTGTTAAGGAATCAGTCTTTCAGTCCTGTCTTCTCCTCGAAAGAGTCGAGCCATGTCGTCGACATCTGCATTTGCATTTGATCATCTATCATCTACATAATTCATATACATATGCATAGCAAGAGTGTTTTATCTTCATTTGCATTCACTAGAGGTCGTGTTGTTGTTAACGTCTTACCTTGTGGTCAAAGTCCAACTTACTTGGCACCAGTCAAACAAACATTCTCTTTGTGTTATCTGGCGTTTTTCTATATATTCTTTTGTGTTTTGACGTATTCCCATAACTCTCTTTGTGTGTGATCTGATGTTTTTCCAGATAACCCTTTGTTTGTCTCTCTCTGATGTTTTTTCAGATTGAGTCTTTTATTCTGATGTTCTTCTAGAACTTATATGATGTTTTTCCAGATATTTCCTTTGATTCTGATGTTTTTCCATAATCTTTCCGAGGTTTTATCAGATATGTTTGTATCTCTAATGATTTCTCAGATTGAGTCTTTTGTTCTGATACCCTTCTAGAACTTATCTGAGATTTTTCCAGATATTTTCTATTGTGATTTTGACACCCTTCCAGAATTTGTTTTACTCCCTAGTGAGTTTCCAGATATATACCTCTGTAATTCTGATGTTTTTTCAGAATTTTATTTCTTTTGTCGACTGATGTTTTTCTAGATGTGTCTATAATTTTGATGCTTTTTCATAATTTCATTTCTTTTGCCATATGATGTTTTTCCAGATGTGTATGTAATTCTAATGCTTTTCCAGAATTTCATTTCTTTTACCGTCTGATGTTTTTCCAGATATTTCTGTAATTCAGATGCTTTTTCAGAATTTCATTTCTTTTGTCGTCTGATGTTTTTCCAGATGTATCTGTAATTCTTATGCTTTTCCAGAATTTCATTTCTTGTACAGTCTGATGTTTTTTCAGATGTGTCTGTAAGTCTGATGCTTTTCCAGAATTTCATTTTTTTTACCGTCTAATGTTTTTCCAGATGTGTCTGTAATTCTGATGCTTTTCCAGAATTTCATTTCTTTTGTCGTCTGATGTTTTTTTAGATGTGTCTGTAATTATGATGCTTTACTAGAATTTCATTTCTTTTACCGTCTGATGTTTTTTTCAGATGTGTTTGTAATTCTGAAGCTTTTTCCATAATTTCTTTTCTTTTGCCGTCTGATGTTTTTTTAGATGTGTCTGTAATTCTGATGCTTTTCCAGAATTTCTTTTCTTTTGTCGTTTGATGTTTTTCCAGATGTGTCTGTAATTTTGATACTTTTCCAGAATTTCATTTCTTTTGTCCTCTAATATTTTTCCAGATGTGTCTTTTGTTCTGACGTTCTTCTAGAACTCCTTTATGTCTATCTGACATTCTTTCAGATACGACTTTACTTCTGATGTTTTTCCAAATGTGTCTTTTGTTCTGATGTTCTTCCAGAACCCCTTTGTGTCTATCTGACATTCTTCCAGATACGACCTTGTTTATCTGATGTTCTTCCAGATATGATGTTGCTTATCTGATGTTTTGTCAGATATGTCTCAAAAATCTTTTCCCGTACATTTAATACTTTTCTAAATGTTACGGACGTGGCTTCAAAATTTTTGTCTTCATCTAATGCTCTTCTAGATGTCTTTAATTTATTTCTGACTTTGGTTAACATCTGCTGAATGCTTCTAAGTCTGTTTCCATTCTTCATCCAATGCTTTTCTGGATATGTTCTGGAATTTATTTAATGCTTTTTCGAATATCTCTGATGATTTTCAGAGTTCATTCAACACTCTTCTAAATGTCTCTGATGTCTGTTATTTTCCAGAGTTTATTCATTGTTATTCTGAATATCTCTGATGTCTGCTGGAATGTCTCATGTATTTCCCAGATTTTCTCCTCACCTCATTCAATGAACTTCTGAATGTTGTGACTCTTTTCCGTCCAGTTCCATTCATGGATGATGATTGTCGATTCCCTAGTGAAGCTTATTCAATTATATTCTGGACACCTCTGTTGTTTGCTTGTATATCTCAGATAATTGTTTATGTTCCAAGGTTCATTCAACGTTCTTCTGAATGACTTTGACAATTGTTACTGTTCTTTTCCAGAGTTTTGTTCAACGCATTTCTGACAATTGTGACCCTTTCCTCAGTAAGTTGCTTTTGCTTTCTGGATGTTTCTGTTATTCCATATCAAAGTTGAATGCTTTCTTGGAAGTCTCTGTTATGTTCTTAATTTTTGGTCTCATTCCACATCTAATGTTTTTCTAGATGTTTTTTATTTGTTTTTCAGAATGTGTTACTTTCAGCATCTGATGCTTTTTTCGATGGCTGCGTCTCTGTTTAGGATTTGTCCCTCTCTTTCCAAGTATTATTGGATACTCTTTGTCACCTTGATAGATGTTCATAATAGCTTGTATTCCTCAGTTGTGTCTCCTTGATACTTTTTTCCCATGAAGTTGTCAGCCTTTCCCTAGTGGAGTTGCAATGTCTTCCCAGTATATATCTTTGTCTTGCATTTCATATCATAAACATTTTTGTGGTATCTTAGGGGGAAAAATTGCACATGTTTATATTTAAGTCTCTTCGATCTTATCGAGACGAAGATTTCAATCTTCACATCTCTGGACCGAAGAAACTTAAAAATGGGCATCTTCACACCCTAATTTTTTGACTTTAAGATCCCATGTCATTTTGCATCGTCTGTATAGTTTATCATCTCTTTCATTTTTCATAATACTCAATTTATCATTTGGAATAAACTTGTTGGAATTACAGTCGAATCAGTCAAATCAAAAGTCAACTGTGCATAAAATCAATGGACGAAAAATATTAAAATCGAGCCTATAGAAGCCAGTGACATTAATCTATGTTTCGCGTAGTTTAGCTTGGCGTGCTCATTTAAATTTTTCGACCACTTTTTGGTCGCATATTTGGACAGTTTAAGTCGTTTAAGCGGGTAAAATTTATTTCAAAATTTGACAAAACGCTGTATTTTTCCGAATAGTATATTTTTTCCTGATCCTTTTAGTGTATTCATTTTATTTATTTTTTAGCACTTCGATACCGATCCACTTACTTGTTTTTTACCGCTTTTATTTTTATTTTTATTTAATAATCATTCTTATTTTAATCAGATTTTAGTTAAAGTTTATTTTAAATAATTAATTTTTTTAATCATTTTTTTTTAAATAATATAGTTTTTTTTTTAAAACAACTTCTCCATTAAGTTTAGAAAAGAAATTTGTTTTGTTCTTTGATTTGGAAATTAGTGACAGTAAGCAATGCACAGACTTCAAACAATTCACTCTTTATAAGACCACTTCTTCCCTTTACGATTTCAACTCACTTACCACTCCTCACCACCACCACTTTAAAAAACCATACACCTTGTTTCTTCTTTCTAAGACACAAAGAACAAATAGAATAAAAAGTTGTCTCATGCATAGATCTTTTCTCTCTCTCAGTTTAAAATCAAAAACAAAGAAATGAAAAGGTTTGAATGCCTTTGATTTATCTGTCCATTACTTTTTATTCTTCTTTAAAAATTGTGACAACAACTTAAATCTACATAGCATCCTATACCTAATCCAAACGTAACCTCTTTTTTTTTTCATTTTATATTTATTTTTGCTTGTTTTAGTTTTTACTCTTTATTTATTTTGAGTTTTAATTTATCTTTATATTCTTGAGTTTTATATACACATATATTGCTTTATGTCTTGAGTTCATATATACATATATCTAAACTGTTAGTTTTTTTTAGTTGTATACGTATATATAATTTCTATGTCTTAAGTTATATATATATATATATATATATATATATATATATATATATATATATATATATATATATATATATATATATATATATATATATATATATATATATATATATATATATATATTTTGTGAGGTGTTAATATTTGTTTCTATATTTTATTTTAGTGCTATTTTAATTTGGTAGCAATGTAGATTCATTGTAGACATCTCTTGTGTATGTTGTTAATTCTATTTGTTGGTACCATGATGTTTTTCCATGTGTACCCTGTAATATTTTATTTGTTTGATTATACATGATGTTTTTATGTGTATTGTGTCTGTGCCTTATCTGCTTGTCGTTTACATGATGTTCTTTCATGTATCTGTTGCTTTCTTTTATCCTTGTTGACTTAATCCAAGGGGAGATTGTATGTTAACTTTTTATCATTGTGCATGTCCCTCATTTATTCTTTACTTGTCTCTGTTGTTCTTGGTTCTTAGAACCTTGCAATCCGTGGTTACACGAACTACGAAGACTTTGATTTCTCAAATTCCTCTTGAGAATATGTAGGCATAGGATTGCGAGATCCTAGCGAGTTACCTTTTTATTTTTCTACACTTTTTATTTTTCCACCTTTTTCTTTTCTTTGCCCAACTTTACCTTTAGCAAACAATTTTAGCAATAACACAAATATTTCAAGAGGTTCCTGTAGAGTACTACAGATGCTTAGAGTGATAGTATCTTTCCTTAGTATAACCAACCCATGTTCCTTTGATCTCTCTTTTACTTAGCTTTAGGCCTTGCTTTTTTACTTAGCATTTTACTTAGGGTTTTTTTTTCAATCTTTTCTCCCTTCTCTTGGATAATATAAAAGTTCGGTGGTGATATTTTATGATTTGTAATTCAAGTTAATACAATAGCTTGATATCCTATTCTCACCACGACACAAAGCCTTGGCTGAGCAGCTGGATATTTTCAAAAAGTTAATTCTTAATCTTGAAAATATCAAGGTCAAGATTGATGATAAAGATCAAGCGTTGTTGCTATTGTGCTCTTTACGTAAGTCTCATGCTCACTTCAAAGAAACTCTCTTGTATGAAAGAGAGTCATTGTTGACCTTTGAAGATGTTCAATATGCCTTGCACTCTAAGAATTTGGACGAACGAAAGGAGCACAAGCAATCTTCTATTAGTGAAGGTTTTTCTGTTAAGGGGAAATTCTTAAAGAAAAATAGTAGGTTTGAGAAGAAGAATGGTGCCTAGAGACATGTCACAAGAGATGTATCACAAGTCGAAATGTAGTTTTTAATGAAGTTGAGATGACTTTCATAAAAATTGATGACATTAGTCAAAGTTCAAAGTTTTGTGAAGAAAAGCTGGAATAGGGAGAGATTCTCGTTGAGGTGGAACATAGTGATGCTGAATTGCATGACCCAGATGAAGTCGAGAAGAAGCAGAAGCTACTGTCGAAGATGAGAAGACTGATAATGACTACCTGCTAGGAAGAGACAGGTAGAGAAGAGTCATCAAGCCATGATGTTGTGATTCGCAAGTGCACAAATAGCGTCAGAGTAATATAAAAGATTATCGATCCCACAGAGACCAAACGTCAATCTATCGATTACTGTTGTTACTGTGTTTATCTAAGGTAAGTCAATTTGGAATTGGGTTGTGCGAAATAAAAGTAAAGCGCAAGAATAAATTCAATAATAAAACAACAAACTTAGATGTAATTCACATAGCTAGGCAGTATTCCAAATGCGTACAAATAGACTTCTTAAGGGGTAATGTTTTCTACTTATGAAAAGAACTAATTTAACGGGAACTGTCACTTTCACGTATTCAGAACCGAGTTTATTCCCTAATCGATCCCTTTTATTGTCACTTATAAAAATGCGTGCATTGCGTTAGAGTGATTAAACCTATTTTTAAGAAATACAGTTTCTTGACTTAGTTGAAAATTATTTTGACCTAGAATTTCTAACAAAAAGAGGTTCTTGCGAACTGGACTTTAAATCCATAAACGCGTTTGAAAATAGTTTTAAAATCGTTTTCTAAAGCATTAAAGATTCCTGCTTAACTGGACTAAGCGCTTTCGCTTTCTTTGAACAGTTAAGACTAACCAAATTTATCTAAAGGTTGGACGACTTTCGAAATTACCCAACAGATTTTAAATGCAGAAAAGATGTATTAAAAGTCAGAATAACCCCTAAGTGAATCTATCAACAGCCATATGGAATACCACTTTTAACTATGATCCTCACATCCTAACCTCTAAGATTTAGCCGGACATGGAAACGTAAATAGACATGGTAAATAAAGTGCGATATATAAATGGCGTTAAATAAAGTGCGGATAAATAAAGTGCAGGAAATAAATATGGAGAAATAAGAGCGGAAAAATAAATAGAAACCTGCTCCAAACGGGAGGTTTTAAATCTTGGTACAACTTGAAGTAAAAGACTGAAATAAAATGGCGGCAGATTAACTTCTACCAAAGTGCTCCAAACCCGATTACAAACTCGATTAGACAATGTGATAACCACTCGATGTGAGAAGTTTATCACTTTACAACAGATGAAAATTTATGGCTTAAGTTCTGTAACTAAGCTTGGATGCTTAGAAATGAGGCAAAACTCTTCTATTTATAATGCTAGGAAAGTACAGGGAAAGACTAGAATGCCCCCTCAACTTCTTTTGGGAGGGAAATGAAATGCAAGGGTGGCTCCCGCCATGCCCTCATGGCGCCCGCCATGCCCTCAGGCGCCCGCCATGTGTACTAGAATGGAAAGAAGTGGGAGACGTGGCAGTTGTCAGAAGTTGGTCTCTTATCCCACTCATGGCTTCTCCAATGGCGCTCACCATGGTGAGTGCCATGTGTACAATTTCCTGAAAAGCTGGTCTTTTTGCTTGTTTTTCTTCATTTCTTCTTGAGTATCTCTGAAAACATAAAATCCCGAAAAAGAGACAAAACGGAGGCATAATACAAGAAAGTAGAGATAAAATCCTAAATAACACGTGAAAATCGAGTCAAATAAACAGTATATTTTAGGTCTATCAAATTCTCCCACACTAAAGCCTTTGCTTGTCCTCAAGCAAAACATCATGACAAAAGAAAGGTGGTATCCATAAGTGATATGGCAAAAAGGGCTTCTAAGTTCAAGTTGGGATGAAGCGATAGGTATTAACTCAGTGAACCACAGGTATCAGAATGACACTTTTCCGTAAATATGGACATAGGCTTCGTTCTTACAAAAATCAATATGTATTACCCTACTGTACCTAGGCCTACTTTTAAATCTCCTTTTGGGTCCTTTTCATTCAGGCGCAATCACATTAAGCCCGTTATCCATATGTGCTCATGGTGAAGTGGCCGGTTAGTGATTCTGATCTCAAGCATGGGGCTCTGGTACAAAAATTGGTGTAACCCCTTTTATTGACCCTATTGTAGTTGTGGGGGATCGAATCGTAATCTGCCCTACCGAGTTCAGCACCAGACACCTCTGAACCAACTATCAATGGGAAGATTTTTATTTTGTTTTGCTCTTATTATTTTTTTGAAATGTTTACAACTTTTTGGGTTAAATGACCTTGTGAAGGTTACCTATACCCGAGTTGCATTTATTATTTTTGAACATGCAGATCATTCACTTATATTCATCAGTCCTTCACTTAGATCACGCTTTGGTCGGAGCTGACTGTTAGGATAAACTACTAAGAACTTACTATGAAAATTATTATTAAGGCCATGGTACATAGGGTATCGGGGTTGATTTCTACATTCGTGAAGCCTAAGGTGTTACAATGATATTGATGTTTCAAAGAGGATTTTTCCAAATCATCCGCATCCTAACTCGAACTTGCCTCAAAGGCTAAAAATTTTCAGGATAGTACACTTTTTATCAATAAAATTTTTGGTGAGGCTTTAAGAAATGGTGAGGCTTAAGAAATGAGAGAATAAGGATATACTGCAAATGACTCATTAAGCACATGTGTATTCTAAAAAACAAAAAAAATGAAGGGGAAATAAACTAGAATTAAACTAAAAAGCGACAAAAAGAAAGAAAATGAAAATGCGAGAAAATGCGAGAAAATAAATAAAGTCTCCTCCCACACTTAAATCAAACATTGTCCCCAATGTTTCGAAATAAGATAGGGACGAGATACCTAAAAGTCCTAAGGCATGTTGTTGGTATTGTCGCCAGCGTGCGGTGAGTACCTAGGACGGCGAGATCTGCTGCAACGATGATCGCTCTGAGAAGCGTTGAATTCGTCGAATCTAGTGGTCAAAGCAGCCTGTGATTGCATTATGTTGTGCATGGATTGGCTCATCTGCTGCTGAGACTCTTGCATAAATCTCATGTTTTCGGTTAACTGTTGTTGTATGGTACTGAGCAAGTTATCGCGTCTTTCTTCTCTTGCTAACTAGTCTCGCCACATCTTCTTAGAAATGTAAAAACCGGGAGCAGTACCTGCAGAATGGTAAGAGGAAGACGGTGTAGTGTGTGCGGGTGAAACATGGTGAGGCGGCATAGGGTGATCGGGAGACTGCTCTCTCCGGTCATACTCGTCATCACCATCACCAACAGGAATATTCGGAGGTAATGAACCCATAACAGGTGGAGCATCCAAATCGTAGGTCCAGTTCCTCGCGATACTCACATCCGTACGTCTAGTGCAAGGCAAAACGATAGATGGGATAGCCTTTCCGTGGATCATAAGCTCGAATCCCCCTTCCTTCCTTACCTTGCACAATTTCATGTCTTTTAAGAATTTTAAATTAATTATGCGAGGAGGGAGAGGCGCTAAAGTGGCTATCTCTGCATCCAAGTTCAGCAATCATATGGAAAATCATAAAAGGAACCACACTAAACTTCTTATTCGTGAGGCACCCTTGCAAAAATAAAATTTCTTTTGGATTTACCTTGTTTGGATTCTCCCGGCCAAAAATAGTACATGCCAACATGTAACGAAAAACACGGATGGCCGGATTATGGATCCGAAAGGAAAGTATTCCTTCAAAAGGTGTAATCGTAATGTTTGACAACTTGTGCCAAAAGGAAAATGCCTCCACTGACTAGTCGGAATCTAAGGGTGCTTCACAAATAGCATCCTCACTAAAAGGCATTCTCAACCTCTCTGCTAGTTCGTCGGTACTGAATTTGTACTCAACATTGAACATTCTAAATTGTACAGTGCCGACGGTACTAGCAGTGTTAGGCCTGAAAATATAAATCAGGGAACTCAAGAATTCTCGGGTCAGCCTTTCGAAGGTAGGATCTTGTCTAGCAAAAATTTTATGCAGACCTAAAATGTCTAACATATGAAAAACACTATGGTAAATGCCTAGAGCATACAGACATTTTTCATCTACGTACCGTGTCGAAGTAATTTCCCGATTCTGCAATTTGTCGAGAATCTTTCATTGTCTTTTCAGGGCTTTCCTTGACAAATAACGTAACCGTCGTGTTCCATAGATGCTCCTTTGGGATGGAAGATGAGTGAAAAATGGGTAGTTTTTGGGAATTTGGTAAAAGTGGAGTTTTGATGGATTTTGATGGAGGGAAGTGAAAATGGAACTTGGAATGCTTAATGGGTTTGTGAGTGGGTGAAAAAGTTTGGAACTTTTTGGTGCTTGAGGGAGATTTTCGCATGGGTAAAAATGGAGGTTTGAAGGTTTAGGGATGCAAAAATGGTGGTTATGGAGGTTCTGCCCCGCGTATAGCCCAGACCCCATGGCGGGCGCCATAGGCTATATGGCGGGCGCCAGCCTCACTAAAGGTGTGTGGGTCAGATTCTTCTCTTCTCCTTTGGGCTTTTGTGCTCCTCCCTTTCTGGGGTGTGTAGATAACAGACATCAGCTGTCCTACTAACATTTCTCCTAATATATACATATATTTTTTTTTTTCTTCTTGACATAAAAATTTAGAAAAACAAAACAATGGGTAAAATAACATAAATTAAAGTTAACATAAAATAAGACCACATTAATCATCGCTAATATAAATATAAAGTGCATAGTCAATGTTATGGAAGAAAGAAATGCGAGCAAACAAAAATAAAGAAAAGTCTGTAAAAGAAAATGGAAATAACTCAAACTATAAAAATAACGAAAGACGATGTCATCATTGAGTAGGGTGCTCTTCTATCTGATCTAGGTGTCAGAGTGTGTGTAACTCTCGGTGCAAGTCTGAGATCTCCTGGTATAAAGTGTCGGCTTCTGTTGCATGAGTCATATCAGATACCTGTACATGCAAAGTAAGGTCAGCAACTGTCTGTTGGAGCTTAGCTATCTCCATGCGCAACTCCACTATCTGAGTGTATAAGTCAGTCCTTCATAGTGAATGATTATTAGATAATACTATCGTCCTCGGAGAGGGCGGTGAAGGATGGTACTCTGCTGAAGGTGGTGAGTGTGGCTCATCAACTGTCTCTCCATAGCCTTCCAAGGCGTAACTCCAGTTGGAAGGATCATAGACACTGGTCATAGCAGGATCAGGCAATGTAAAATAGTGGATAGTCTAGTAGTCGATCAGGAGTCTGAAATAATCAGGTTGAAAGGATGCTCTCCTCATCAACCCTCTGTCCAAACAAAAATCAATGTCAAGTAAGGTGTATCCGCAGTATGGAGTCAGGTGCAGCAGATGGCTGGTAAGTCCTAATGTTATGGTTATCTGAGTGGCGGTGCCTCCTACGTGAATAATCCCTTCAGAGGATCTAGTTGTGCCCTCGAGATGATTCAGCAAGAAGTTCCCACATGCCACTGGGTGTGACCGGTTTGCACTAAATAGGAAGAAGATCTCTTCCTCACTAACATGAATATCAGAGTCAGCCTTTCCGAGGAAAGTGTGGGCCATAACCATCTAAAAGTATCTCAAAGCTGGGTTGTAGATGACTAGAGATAACAGAGTGCATGGATCGAGGCTTCCTCCGCCTGTGATGTCACTCCAGAATTGGTCGATGTCTCGACTCATAAAATAACCCATCGACAAATCAGGTATAGCATCAGGGGTGGTCTGGAATCCGAGCAGATCGCCGAACTCCTTCATGGTAAAGGCATACTTTGTCCCGAAAAGTCTGAATATGGTCATTCTGTCCTGACCAACGTATGGCTCATGGTGGAAATAGCTAAGGAACTCTAGAGTAAGGTGCCTGTAGGTATGGTGTAACTCATCAGCATATGCATCTCACTAGAGCTGATGACAGAGAAATGGTATGCTGGGCTTAATGCCCAAGGCTTCCATGCAGGCCTGATTTGGGTACCGGGTAGGTGCGTAGGACACTGCTAAAGAATTAAGTATCTCTGTCTCTAGTTGTCGTCCCTAAAGGCGACGTGCATGTCGTCAAGAGGCTGAATCCTGCAAGTAAAATTTAGAAAATGAGACCTGAAAGTACAAGCATCATAAACAGTTAGTTGACACATAACAAAATAATAATTACTAAAGGAAAATAAAATAAAATAAAAGATAAGTAAAGAAAAGTAAATAAAACCGTGGGTTGCTTCTCAGGCAGCGCTTGTTTAACGTCGTTAGCTTGACGAGTAGAACCTATGTGGGTGAAGTAGACATTGGTGGATCAATCAAGGTGTGGCTGGAGTAATCATCGGGAATGTCACCTCCTTCATAGTATTTCAATCTCTGCCCGTTTACAATGAATGGGCTATATGACTGGCTCTGGATCTCGACTGCTCCTGATTTTAAGACTTTAGTAACTGTAAAAGGACTTGTCTACCTTGAACGAAGCTTGCCATGAAAGAGTCGCAATCTGGAATTGAATAGGAGAAAAGGGTCTCCTATATGGAAATATTTCTTTACGATCTTTTTGTCATGCCAGGCCTTGGTCCTTTCCTTATATATGATGTGTTTTCGTAGGAGAATTAGCGAAGTTCTTCTGGTTTATGAATATCAAGGACGCAGTTTTCTCCAACAGTCAAATAGTCAAAGTTTAGGGTCTTTATGGCCCAATAAGCCTTGTGTTCTAACTCAAAGGGTAGATGACAGGACTTTCCATATACCAATTGGTAAGGAGTTTGTCATACCCCAAATTTTACCCTTAGATCACTGATCATTTCGCATTTCATTTTGTTCCATTTTCCATTTTAACTAACCGCTAACTGTTTTGTCTAGTTTGTTCGTTTTGTAGGTGTGTTGAAAAAGTTGGAAAATAATACTGCGTGCCCTTTAATTCATGTGGGTGCGGATGGTTCACTAGTTCACAGTCTTTTGACGACTACAGAGCCAGATCATCATCAGAGGATCCCCAATCAATTAGGTTTTCCTATCTCTCGACTTACACGACTTTGGTTTGAGAAATTGGTTGGGATTCTCCAGTACAGTTCATCCCGATTTAAAAATCGAATTGTTAGCCGTCAGATGAAAGGTTGGAATTTTAATCGAATTTTGAACCATTTTGAGGTGAGGCGTTAAAATGCGAACGAATTGGGATTTGAATCGGTGCGAGAATTATTCGAGGAAGTTATCTAAACAAGTTCGAGCATGCACTCATTTTTCTTTCTCTGCTGGTTACGAGTTAAAATTTTAGAAGCACAGTGGAACTCATGGTTTGCATCGGATTTATAATGGATATCAGTGTAGTTTGCAGCAAGTATCAGATGATTCAAATTCGGGTTACAAAAAGTCAAGGTTTATTCGTAACAATATCCGTCAAACCCTCCAAAACCAAACACGAACCGAGTGACTCAAAGACGAGAGAGAGAGTCTCATCTTCATCACCGTCAACCATCACAAAACATCACAACCCACAAAAGAAAACGTAAGCCGTGGTAATATCGTGACCCATTTGGTTGTTTTTTTTTCTTCAAGAAAAGAGAAGGATAAGAAGATAAACAAACAAGAGGAAGAAGACCGTCGTGGCTGGACGTGAAAGAAGAAGAAAAAATTCTGGAAACAACACCCTCTAGGGGTGTCGCCGCAGCAAGAGAAGAAGATTAGGGTTTAAACCCTAATTTTCGGACCTCCCCCTCTTTTTATATCATGCTGTCGGGTCGGGTCTGGGGCCTGACCACCCAGCCCGACCCATTTCTCTTTTATTTATTTTATTTGCTTTTTCTTTTTTTTCTTTTAGTTTTTATTTCTATATTTAGTTGTAACATTATTATTAATAATAAGCTAACTAACTCTAACACTAATTACTAATACTAACAACAAAAAATTTTAAAAATGTTTTATTTAATAAATAATTAAAAATGTTTTTTCATCTAAAATATTAAAATAACAAATTTTGATTTAGATTTAATTTAAGTTTCTCTTATAACAAATAAAAAATAAAAATGTTTATCTTAATATTTCAATGTCTTTTCTTAATAATTAAAATCCATAAAGAAAATATATATATTAAAAATCAAAATCAAAAAAACTTTTCTATTTTCTAATTCATTTAACTTTTTAATTAGAACTTTTAGAATGTAGTTTTTATATTAAAAAAAAAAACTTTTTCATTAATTCAAGAGTAACTTTTTAATTTAATTTCTAACACTCTTTTAACTAAATTCTAATCCAAATTCTAACATTCTCTTAATTGCATAAATTTTCTCACAAAAATCATAAAGATAATTAATTCTAACATTTGTCCATTTTCCACTTAAATAATTAACTAATTCAAAATTCTCAAAAACAACTAATTCATCTTTCTAACCGCTAAAATCAATTACACTTTTACCGCTCGTTGCAAACTGGATCACATTCTCATTGCTATCATCACATGTACATATTTCGCATATCACTTTACTTTCATCAATTATCATCACACTGCTTATCATTTTACACTTTCAATTATTCACTGCTTTATTTTATCGTAATTCCCCTCTGAAGGAAAGGTCATCCTTTTTGACCTCCGTGTTAATAATTCTTTACCCTCACCCATCCTAGTCTTAGGATCCGAGTCGCCGTACTCGCACTTAGGCGTCCCGCCGTAGACATACCCTTACCTTTTTCCTAAACCTTAAGACTTTGAGTCGCCGTACTCATGCTTAGGCGTCACACCGTGGTCATCCACCCCTTTCACCTTAGCTTTAGGATCAGGAGTCGCCGCACTCCATGTAAGTTCCCGCCGTGGAATACTTACTCTTCACTCTTTTCAATTCAACCTTACAACGTAGAAATAGGAGTCGTCGCACTCCATGTAAACGCTTCCATATGAACGTTTATGTCCCCCTTGAACCTTGACCACAGTCAAGAAGTTCCTCTTCCTCCCTTTCAATGGGAACTACGATTGCTCTGATTTCATCCCCTACCCAAGATACGTAGGCACAAGATGCGAGTCTTGGCGAGTAAACTTAGGACTAACCCTTAGGTCTTTTTCTTTACCCTTAACCCTTAGCATTACCCTTAAGCAAATAACCATAACAATAGCACATTAAAGCAAGAGGTTTCTGTAGAGTACTACAGAAGTTTAGGATGCTAATACCTTCCCTAAGCTTAACCAACCCCGAACCCTAGATCTTTCCCCGCATTGTGTTTACGATGCAAACTAGGTTTTTCCTTTCTTTAATCTTTCCTTTAGATAAATCAAAGACTGGTTGTGCACTAAAGATTTGGTTCAAATTAATTAATAATTTGATATCCTATTCTCACCGCAACAGAAAATGGCGACTTCGTTGGGGAGGATCTTATCTTTTGAGGATTATCCCTATCTTGTTTTTTATGCTTGCTTTTTGCTATATTATCTGCTTGTATATATTATGCTTGGGGTATCATTGTTGTGAGATAAGTCCTACACCCGGACTTGAGTGCAATTTTTATAGGAAGGTGATATATTCGACGAGGCTTATAGGGAGTTGAATCCCGACCAAACTGACTTGAGAATCACCACTCAGTGGAGGCCCTCTTGAAAACAATACTGTTGAACGAGTTAATCGTGAAAACATTCACTATTCTCGATTGGAGCCTGTGATACTGGGGACTGTAGTTACCTTTAACCCCACTTTGGCCTTTATTAGGACGTAGTGGGAGGACTATGAGGGAGTATTCTCAAAATAGTTGCTACGTGATACTACATTTAAAAGAGGTTCTCTTAAGAATATTATTAACCACCGAGTAGTCAGGAAATTGATAATATCTGAAAGATGGACTGATGACTTTGGGCATATTTTTAGAACCTTGTTCTGCAGGTACAATTAACCCATAGTACTTACCTTTCAGGACGGGTAGACCTTGGCTCCTCTCATGATCCTCTAACCTACGACCTTTGTTTGCTTTGTGTGTTTGTGCATTGCATCTAACATCATAGCATTCCTAGTTTCAAGGAATCCAACTGTCCTTTGCAAATTCAAAAATTTTACATTTCAAAATCTAAAACCTTTTCAGCTTTTCCTAGAAAATATTTACAATCGACCGTTGAAATCCTTGAAACCATTGCATTGCATGGGCATCCAGTTTTGCATTTGCATTTTCCTTCCGGTTTCTCATTCTCGGTTCTCTCGTTTCTAGTTCTATCAACCTGAGTCCTCTGCATCAGTACAACACTAGAGCTCGAGCTCGGAAAAAGATGGATGAACAAAATCAAGAGCTTGATCATGTCAGTAATGAACTAGAAGACCTTTGGGGAAGTGTTGGGCAGATAATGGAGATGTTTCAGGTCATTAATGCAAGGATGGATACTCAACCCATTGTTGTCTTAGAAATCACCAATACTGTTGTGGATCCTCAACCTTCCGTTACTACTGCAAGTGTGCCTCCTTATGGTCTTCCATTTGGGTTTGTGCCTCCTCCTGCTGTGGTACTCAACCGGTTCCTTAAGTTGTTCCTTTGGTTTCTGAAGCTCCTCAAGTGATTCCGACTTGTCGCTACGCGAAAAATGGACACAGAGTCGCCACCGGATTTTATTTATCCCAAGGAGGGAAAGGGAAATAGCGATAAAACCTTTGGGAAAAGTGCATGGTCATCGCAACCAAGTCTTAGGGTTCGGGATTCAATTATGTAAGAGGAAGGTGTTAGCACCCCCTCGCATCCATCGTACTCGATGGGAACCTCCTAGGTTATTTAGCGTGAATGGGTGTTTTATTCTAAAAGTTTGCTTATTTTAAAGAAAGAGGGATTGGTGTTTTATTTTAATGCTCGCCAAGGATTGTGGCCCTTGTGCCTACGTATCCTCACTTAAAAGAAGTGAAGAATCAGAGCTCTGTAGTTCGGAGGCTTGTGAAATTGTTGTTTGTTGGTTGATTTTATACCTTGAAAAAGGGCTTTTGGATTGATGCCCTAAGGCGAAAATAGGTTTGATGAGTTGATGTTATTTTTAAGTTTCTTAAGAGAAATTGTTCTTGATTAGGATTATACACAAGAGTCTTTGGATAGAAATGAACGTTTCGAATAACCAAGTCGAGCGCCTTGTATCTAAAACATTCAGAACAAGTGTAGGAGGACTCCATTCTCATTCCTTTTCCACCACTTTAAAGTTCGTGGTGCATAATTCTAATCGTTTATGTTATTGTGTTTTGGATTTTTATGAGAAAAGAGAACCACTTGACATTGGATCAAGGTTTATTGTTTGTAAAAGTATTTGAGGTGATACGAACAAGGTCGATGGCGGACGCACAAGGCGGCCGACTTACAAGGGTTGAAAATGACTCGATAAAATCGAGAGTTTGTTTTTTTGAAAATGGTTTTTGGAATCAAAAGTCAACAAGGGCAATAACAATATTCACATACTAAAATCATACAAACATATGGGGTTAACACCCTTTGCAAAAAAAACATAAGGTAAAAACAGCAAGAAAATAAACAAACTGATCAGTTCGCGCCGCGAAGGGTGTTCACGCCGCGAACTGAGAAAAGTTTTCATTCTGTTTTTGACAGTTCGCGCCGCGAACATGGGTCGCGCCGCGACCTGAAGTGAAAAATACAGTATTTGCTGTATTTTTTGCTGTCTATTGTGGTTTTCTTCCTTTCTAAGGGTTCTTAAAAATAGTTTTTTTGGAACCCTTAGAACCTTACATGATGCATACAATACAACAACACATAAAAGAGTAAACGAAATGAATGTAAATAGCAAAAATATAAAGAGAGAAAGGTTGGAGGAAACGGATACCCAAGAGCTTTCTATCCTTCTTGCAAGTCCTCCTTGGTCTTGGTTGAATGTACCTCACTCTTCACTCTATGTTGTGAAGGTTCTCCTTCTCAATGGTCCTCTTGTGATTCTATGTTACTCTCTTTTTTCTGGTTTTTCTTCCTTTCTATTTTTCTGGTTTTTAAGGTTTCTCTTCCTCTCTCTCTTTTCTGGTTTTTTGCAATGTGTGTGTGATATCTTGAATGTGTAAAGAGTGAATGCTTTTTGTTTACATCCCCTTCCTTCTTATATCTCCACTCTAGGGTTCTCTCTTCTCCCCAAACATCAGATTTTTCATGGGGTAATGTCTCTTACCACCTTTTCTCATGTCACTCTCTTTCATTCCATTTCCATGTATATGGCTATGCTGCATTTTTCTGCACTACTTTCCCATGCTGTCTTTTTCTGCAGCCCTCTACATTGCCCTCAATCCTTTCCCCTCTTTGTTGGCTTATGCTTGAACTACCCTCTTGGTCAATGTTAACCTTTGGACAAAATTTTGAAATTCTGATTTTTAGATGCATTATCATATGCCATTCCCTTGGTCTTGTGACATGTATATTTTGTGACATGAGGCAACTTGTTACTTCTTGCATGGGGCTGCTTTAGATCACATTAAAATCACCATTGGCCAAACATGCATTGTCTTGGTCTTGGCATGAATTTGATTAGAAACTTGAAATAGATTAGTTTCTAAACATTACTTAGAGTTGGAAATCTTGTAACACATGACATTCTTGTAATGTCATAAAATTTCTCTTTGTAACATTCTTGCCTCTAATCTTAAATTCATAAATCTTGAATTTTGCATGATGGATTTTTCTCCTACCATTAAACTTGAAATGGATGAAGTCTTAAATTATGCACTTGTGATCTTGACTCATACTTTGCAAATTTGAACTCCACTTGACCAAGAATTTGAAACAACATTGAATGAAGCAAACTTGAATTTGGCCTTGCATTTCATGTTCATTATGAATATTTATCTTGAATATCCCAATATTTTCAAGTAACTTCTCCTTGAAGAAATCTAGATGAGTAAACCTTCCAATTTAGATCAAACCTTGGATAATGAACATTTTATCTCAAGTAGCCCATGATAAGCCAATTGTCTCATATGAAATGGAAAATAACAAATCGACCCAATCCTTACCTTGTAAACCCACGTGCTCGATATGCAATGGAATAATGTGTGATATGACGAATGCAGAGTATGAAAGGCTAAAGGTGAAAATGAGGGTGTGACACGACTTTTGCACCAGTTGCTGTTCATACTCGTGTGCAACCTTATTTCAATGAACCGGTTTATGATGAACGTCATGAAAAACTCCGTGAAAATATGAAAACTATCAACAAAAGGCTGAGAATGATGGAAGGTGATCAAATCTTTGGTGTTGTTGCCAAAGATATATGTCCCATATTTGGTCTGTTTATTCCTCCATAGTTCAAAACTCCGAGCTTTGACCATTATGAAGGAGCTACATGCCCGAAGAGTCACTTGATCATGTACTACCGTAAAATAGTTGCTCATCAACCTTAGCAACATCAGCAAAATTATGGTCAACAACAGGGTTATCCGTTTCAGTTTGCTCAACAACCGTATGTAGTTGTTGTTACACCTGCCTTCAATCAACAAGTTCCTACTTATCATCCTGTGCAACCGGCTCCTGTCTATCAGCCTCCGGTATATCAAAAAACTCCTAGTTATCAGTCTGCAGAAGCTCCTGCCAACTATCAACGAGCGTCCAACGCTCCTGCTTATCAACGGTCGAAGAATCAGGCACCTCGCTAGAATATTCCTAATAGGAGACAGTACAAGCGATGCCCACCTATCCCAATGACTTTTATTAAGTTGTACCCTTCATTAGTGCAACAAGGTCTGATTCCTACCAGAGCTTTGGGTCCACCTCCCAATCCGCTACCTGCCAATTACAATGTCGCCGCTCATTGTTTATTTCATGAGGATGCGCCTGGCCACGATCTCGAAAAGTGCTATGCTCTCAAGCACCTTGTCAAGGAGTTAATGGAAAAGAAGATCCTGTCCTTTGGTGACCCTCAGTCAAATGTTAGGAATAACCATTTACCAAATCATGGGGATGTTAATGCTATTGATGATATATCTGATGAAAGCCTTATTCTTGATGTCTTTCTGATCAGAACTCCTCTCATGGTTTTCCCTTTGCTAAGATCAAGTTCTGCAGAGCCTGTTTTCAACATATCTAAGCCAGTTACTCCTACAGTAAATCAGCTGAAGCCGGTAATTATTCAGAAGTCTGGTCTATCTCATTTCAGTGATCCTCAAGTTGTACCCGGGAAATATGATGGGACCACGATTGACAAAGAATCTGGAAAGATTATTCCAAAGGAAGAATTGAAGACTGTTAATGAAGACGTGACCAACATGGTTGGGGCAAGCAAGACGACTCCCAGTGGTCGTATTTATACTCCTCATTCCAATGAGACTCCGCCAGAAGAAACCACTACTACTGTGCCGGTCTTGAATACAGAGACTTAATAAACTCCTTTAGATAGGCTTGTCAGAAAATTCATTTTGTTTACTCATATGTATTTTGTTTCTTTGATTACAAAGGCATAATTGGCATGTAGAAACTTGTTTATTTTGAATGATTAATGCAATGCATATGTTTGTCTTGAAGAAATCCATTTGTATTCACTCATAAAATTATTTTTCATAATTTATAATGCCAACTTTACCCGATCTCTTGGCTTTGATAGAGAATTGGGATGAGGATGATGAATCAAAACGCAAGATCTCTTGTCATATGCTTTCGAATGAAACTCTGCTGATAATGTAAGCCATTGTTTCAAATCCTAAACACTGGAGATATAAGGAAGATAATCCCTCTTTAACCCCTTTGAGCCTTGGAGTAGGAGTTTTTCTTTTCCAAACAAAAATCCTCAATATTTAACCTAGGGCAGGGTAGTTTTTTTCAGTTAAACTGATCGAGCACTCAAACTTTCAAAAAGGAAGAGTGAACACTCGACAATCCATTTTGTCTATCCCTAACATATTAGGAGGCTGCAAGTCAAAAACACAATGACTATCCCTCGACTACCTAAAGAGTGAGGCAATCACAAGCCTTTAAAAAGAGTCACACAACTTGTTCATGAAAAGTAATGAATGAAAAAGAAAGAGTCCGCTAAGTCAAAACCTATGAAGGAGGCTTAGGAAAAACTAGGGCATCCCACTGGACTCCCAAAGTCAAATTCAAAAGACTCCATCCAGGCAAAAGTTAGGGAACAAAAATGCAAAAAACAAAAACAAGGGATTACAATAAAGAATCACCAGTAACAAACAAAGTCATGTGACCAAACACCAAAAGAAAATAGGTGAGTGGCTGTCATGTCCAAAGCCTTGATGAGTTCTCGACCATGTCAAATCCACTTGAGAGATGAGTGCTCGCATCCGGTTAACTGAATATAGGATTGGAGAATATCACGAAGAATAGGTGGGTACAAATAAACTTTAAGCTTTTATCCTTTATTTCTTAAACCGCAAACCAAGCCACGATACAACCTTTAAAAGACCTAATTGAAGCAGGGTTCCCTTTGAAAGCATACTCGATGAGAACGTTTCCTGACTCTTACGAGCTATGCTCAATTTGATGTTGGCTTTATAAATTAAACTCATATCCTAACTAGTAATTTGGTCACAAGTTATCGTGGTATCTTTTTTTCAAAAAAATTCAAGACAAATATATATGTTGCATTAACAATTTCAAGATTAGCAGTTCATGCATGTTGATTTCGCCTGACGTCTTAGAAATTTACATATAGACATTGATCAGTGCATTTTGATGCACGTTCTTCCATTTTTGTACTCAAGCATTTCTTTGATTTGTTTTATTTATTTTTATGTTTTAAGGTATTTTTATATTTTATTTTATTTTTGCATTTAATTGTTTTTCGTATTTATTTTTCAGCTTTAGCAGCTTTCGCGAGAAAAATCATAACTGGAGTTCCGAGAATCCGTTTGAGGCGTTCTAAAAATCGCCGGAAAGCTAAGAGAGAGAGCTACGACTTTTGTGTTGGAGTCGAAGTCAGATTCGGAGCACAAAATTCCAGAATTTTGTTTGAAGTTACAGCATTAGAATTTTATTTTAGTGTTGGGTCATGTATTGGGCCTGAGTTATATTTTCGACCCAGTTGGGTTTTGAACCGGATCCATTGTTTGCCTTTTTATGGAGAACTCGTGTTACTGTTCACATTATTCACTATTCACGAAAATACTGCTAAGCTTGTACGATTGGAATGGAGAACTAATTCTTTAGAGTCAATCTGTTGTAATCGCGTTCCAACGCTTTGAGGTTTATACTTTATCAATTTAATTCGTTTCTCTTCAACACTATTCTATGAATTGCATTTGCTTAATATGTTAGTTTATAGAATTGTTTTGATTAAATTCGTATGATTGCATCCTTAACTTTTAATTCGCGTTTATAATTCGTGTTTGCTTAGTTCACGAAAACTCAATCTGTTTGCTTAATTCGGAATACAGGATTGTTAATCTAGTTTATATCTTTTGCGCTTGTCAATTGATATAGGAATCGAATAGAGATCGAAGCCGCTTAGGAAATTGGTAAGGTAGAAACCCGTGATAAGCCGGAACCGAAACCAGTAGATTGACTTATTTTGATAATCACTTATTTTAACCGCTTAATTGCATTCTCTTTATTTAATCGATCCTAAACCAAACAACCCCCCCCCTTTTTTCAATTTCAGTAGATTAATCACAAACAAGAATCCTTGAGACGATATCCGAGTTTAACTGTCGTTGTATTATATTTTCATCAAAATTATCCGTTTTGATCCGTGCGCGACAGCGGATTAAATTGGTGTTGTTGCCGGGGATTCTTGTCGTTATTAATCAGTTTTAGAGTCATAGGGTTAGTTTCCTCGAGTCTAGACCTTAGTTTCCTCGCGGTTTCGTCGAAGTCGCGTTTTAAAGTCCAAATCATAAAAAAAAATTGGTTTTTTGAAAATTGAGTCTGAATCAAAATTTGTTCTGAGCACTTGAGTCTAGACCATTTTTTTCTATTTTTAATGATTTATTTATTGTTTTCATAGAGTCGGAAAAAATCGAAAAAGTTCTCAAAATTCTATTTTTAAGTCATTAGATTAATTTCGGTGTCATTTTATTTTTCTGAAGTTTTTTTGATCGATTTCTTTCTTTGTGCTTGTTTTTGAATTTTAGGGACATTGTTGTTGCATTGCTGTGCATTAGTCCTGGCAACTAGGTCATCATGTTCTGAACTTGTTGTTTTTGATCCTGAAGTAGAGAGAACTTTGCACACATGATGTAGAGCAGTCCAGGTTACCACTAGTTCACCACCATCACCCACCATTGATTTTGAAATGGCTGACAATAGAACTTTAAGGCAATTAGTCGCGCCTGATGTTAATTATAATGGTTTATGTATTGAGTATGTTGCTGATGCTGTTCCTTTTGAGTTAAAATCGGGTTTAATCCATTTGTTGCCCAAGTTTAGTGGTCTTGCAGGTGAAGATCCTCACAAACATCTGAAAGAATTTCAAGTGGTGTGTTCTACGCCATTGAAGCCTGAAGGGATCACTGAAGATCATATCAAACATCGAGCTTTTCCTTTTTCATTGCAGGGTGCAGCAAAGGATTGGATATATTCCCTTGAGCCAAATTCAATTGCAAACTGGAATGCTCTGAAAAAAGTGTTCCTGGAGAGATACTTCCCTGCCTCCAGAGCTACCTCGATAAGAAAAGAGATTTGTGGTATTAGACAGGGTAATGAGTCATTGACCGAGTATTGGGAGAGATTCAAGCATTTGGTATCCAGCTGCCCTTAGCACCAGATCACCAAGAAACTACTCATCCAGTACTTTTACGAAGGTTTGTTACCGATGGATAGGAACATTCTTGATGCTACTAGCGGCGGAGCTCTTGTTGATAAGACTCCAGATGCTGCCAAGGCTCTAATTGAGAACATGTCACTAAATTCCCAATAGTTCACAACAAGAAATAATTCTGTCCAAGTAAAGGGTGTGAACGAAATTCATGTTTCCTCTCATGTGTCTCACTCCGACAAAGCCTTCGAAAACAGAATGAGTGAGCTGAAGGACTTAGTGCAACAGCTGATAGTCGTAGGTAAGACACAAGCATCCCATCAAACACAAGCAGCCCATCAAACCCAACCACCAAGACTATGTGGTATTTGTACTTCTTCTGATCATCCTACTGATACATGTCCTATTCTGCAAGATGATAAGCCTACTGAATTACCTCCAGCTTACGCTGCAGCCCTTTATAATCAAAGTAACAACCAAAACCGGTACAACAACATTCCTAACCTGTCCACCAATAAGTACCACCCGAATTGGAGGAACCATCCCAACCTCCGATATGGAAACCCACAAACTTGCCAACAACCTAACCCACCTCAAGCGGTTGCTGCCCCTGCACCTTCCGGACCTTGTTTAGAGGAACTTGTTAAACAAATGGTTGTTACCAACCTTTAGTTCCAACAAAGAACCGATGCTAGCATCCAAAACTTGAACACGCAGATGGGACAACTTGCTACTCAAATGAATAACATGCAAGCCCAAGGGTCGAACCAACTTCCAGCCCAAACAATTGTCAACCCAAAGGGTCCTAATGCTAATGTGAGTACCATCGCTTTAAGATCCGGAAAAGTTACAGTACCAGCCCCTGAAAAAAAAATCATTGAGGTAACTTCTGAACTTTCTCCTTCTGAACCTCACCCAGCTGCACTTTCTTCTCCTTCTTCTGTTGTGGTCGAGACTGAAAAAAATAAAGAAAAAGAATATGTACCACCAGTCCCCTTCCCACATAGAGTTCTGAAAAATAAAAAAATTAAGGATGAAGAGAGAGAGAGAGAGAGAGAGAGAGAGAGAGAGAGAGAGAGAGAGAGAGAGAGAGAGAGAGAGAGAGAGAGAGAGAGAGAGAGAGAGAGAGAGAGAGAGAGATTTTGGAAGTGTTCAAAAAAGTGGCGGTGAATATTCCACTTCTTGATGTGATTAAGCAGGTTCCTAAGTATGCGAAGTTTTTGAAAGATTTGTGTACAAACAAGAGGAGAATGAAGGGAAGTGAGAGAGTCAATTTGGGAAGAAATATTTCCTCCTTCATTCAGCCCAAGCCTTCATTTGAAAAATTTACCGGCGAAGAAAATTTTTCAGCCCTCACTACTCCGGTCTTGCCACCAAAGTGCAAGGACCCGGGAACTTTTTCTATTCCTTGTATCATCGGGAATAGTAAATTTGATGATTGCATGCTTGATTTAGGAGCGAGCATTAATGTTATGCATACTTCTATTTATAATAATCTTTGTCTTGGTCTTTTGCAGCCTACAGGTTTAATCATTCAGTTGGCGAACAGGAGCAACACTCGCCCTGCCGGCATAATCTAAGATGTCCTTGTTCAAGTTAACGATTTGATTTTTCCTGCAGATTTGTACATTCTTGACATGGAAGGAGAAACAAAGTCCAGCAAATCTCCCATCATTTTAGGAAGACCGTTCATGAAAACGACAAAAATGAAAATTGATGTTGATGATGGAAGCATGTCCATGGAGTTTGGTGACATTGTCGCAAAATTCAACATTTTTGATGCCATGAAACATCCATTGGAGGAGCATTCCGTTTTTCATATTGGATTGATATCTGAGCTGGTTGAGGACGCTTGTTCTGAATTATTTTCACTTGATTTTCCATCCCTCTCGGGTTTTGATGATGTTTATTCATGTTCTGATTATACTGACACTAACCTTTGTGTTGTGTGCGCTGAGATTGATGTTGCCCTGCAGGCTGATATATTTCCTACAGGTGAAGCTGTAACCGACGAAGCTATTTTTACAGCTGATGCTCTTGATGTTCCTGCTGCCCCGACCATCCCATCTACCGAGCAGCCCCCGTCCTTAGAGCTAAAAGAGCTCCCTGAGAACCTGAAATATGCTTGCTTAGAGAGTAACGAAAAAATCCCTGTTATTATTTCTTCTAACCTTGATTTTGATCAAGAAAACAAGCTTTTGCAGGTTTTGAAGAAGCACAAGAAGGCAATCGGGTGGACATTAGCCGACCTTCCAGGAATTAGTCCTTCTATGTGTATGCACAGAATTTTACTTGAGGATTATGCGAAAACAGTAAGGCAGCCCCAAAGGAGGCTTAATCCTTTGATTCTTGATGTCGTGAAGAAAGAGGTAACCAAACTTTTGCAAGCAGGTATCATTTACCCTATCTCTGTCAGTAAGTGGGTAAGCCCAGTGCAGGTTGTACCTAAGAAATCTGGACTTACAGTTGTCAAAAATGAAAAGAATGAACTTGTTCCCACTAGAGTGCAGAATAGCTGGAGAGTTTGTATCGATTACAGGAGATTGAACCAGGCTACTAGAAAGGATCATTTTCCTTTACCGTTCATCGACCAAATGCTTGAGCGGCTAGCTGGTAAATCACATTATTGTTTTCTTGATGGCTTTTCAGGTTACTTTCAGATTCATATCGCACTGGAAGATCAAGAGAAGACCACTTTTACTTGTCCCTTCGGTACTTTTGCTTATAGGCGGATGCCTTTTGGTCTTTGCAATGCTCCTGGCACTTTCTAGCGTTGCATGCTTAGTATTTTTTCTGATTTTATTGAAAATTGCATGGAAGTCTTTATGGACGAATTCACTGTCTATGGTTCTTCTTTTGATGCATGCTTGAGCAGTTTAAGCTTGATTTTAGAAAGATGCATCGAAACGAACCTTATTTTAAATTATGAAAAATGTCATTTTATGGTTGAGCAGGGAATTGTTCTTGGTCACATAATTTCTAAAAAAGGAATTTTGGTTGACCCTGCTAAGATTGATGTGATTTCTACACTACCTTACCCATCTTGCATTCGCGAGATTCGTTCTTTTCTTGGTCATGCAGGATTTTACAGGCATTTCATCAAGGATTTCAGCAAGATAGCTCTTCCGCTGTCAAACTTGTTGAAGAATGACGTCACTTTCCACTTCGATGACAAATGCAAACAGGCGTTTGACTTCTTGAAGAAAGCATTGACCTTCACTCCCATAATCAAGCCCCCTGACTGAACCCTCCCTTTTGAGCTTATGTGTGACGCTTCGAATTATGTTGTTGGGGCTGTCCTGGCACAAAGAGTTGACAAGGCTGCCCATGTTATTTACTATGCTTCTAGGACTCTAGATTCTGCACAGTCAAATTACACTACCACTGAAAAAGAACTTCTAACTATTGTTTTTGCTCTTGATAAATTCAGATCTTATTTGCTAGGTTCTAAGGTTGTTGTTTTCATTGACCATGCAGCTTTAAAGTACCTGTTGAAGAAGCCGGATGCAAAACCGAGATTGATTCGGTGGATGTTGTTGCTCCAAGAGTTTAATGTAGAGATTAAAGACAACAGTGGAGCTGAGAACTTAGCGGCTGACCATTTGAGCAGTATAGAGAGACATCAAGATCCCTTTCCTATTCAGGACGACTTTCCTGATGAGCAGCTTTTAGTTTTGCATGGTATTACACCTTGGTTTGCTGATATTGTTAATTATCTTGTTGTTGGTGTTTTTCCTACAGGTGCGTCTAGATCACAGATTCATAAACTAAAAAGTGATGCCAAATATTATGTTTGGGATGATCCATATCTTTGAAAGTTTGGTAGTGATCAGGTGATTAGAATATGGGTTCCCGACTATGAGATTGAATCCATTTTAAATTTCTCTCATGCGTCTCAAGTCGGAGGACATTTTGACCCTCAAAAAACTGCAAGAAAAGTGTTTGACTCAGGTTTCTATTGGCCAACTATTTTTAAAGATTCTTATGAGACTTACCGCACTTGTAAAGAGTGCCAGATAGCAGGTACAAACATCACTCGCAAGAGTGAAATGCCTCAGCAGCCTATGCTCTTCTGTGAGGTATTTGATGTATGGGGAATCGATTTCATGGGTCCATTTCCTGTATCATTTGGTTTCCTTTACATTTTGCTTGCTGTTGATTATGTTTCAAAGTGGGTGGAAGCTATCCCCACTAGGACTAATGATTCTAAAGTTGTTGCAGAGTTTGTCAGGTCTAATATCTTTTGTAGGTTTGGAATACCGCAAGCTATCATCAGTGACCAATTCTGTAACCGCACCATGGAAGCTTTGCTCCAGAAGTATGGAGTTGTGCACAGAGTCTCTACTGCATATTACCCACAAACTAATGGGCAAGCTGAGATCTCAAACAGGGAGATCAAACAGGTTTTATAGAAAATGGTGCAGCCAAACAGGAAGGACAGGAGCCGTCATCTAGAAGATGCACTTTGGGCTCAAAGAATAGCTTTCAAGACACCCATTGGGATATCTCCTTATCGACTTGTTTTTGGTAAGTCATGTCATCTTCCTGTTGAGATAGAACATCGTGCTTATTGGGCGGTGAAAAGTTATAATTTGGAGATGCAACAAGCAGGTATTGAAAGAAAACTCCAATTGCAACAGTTGAAAGAGCTTAGATTAGAGGCTTATGAAAGCTCTAGGATTTATAAAGAGAAAACTAAGCACTTCCATGATAAGATGATTTCTAGGAAGGAATTTTCTGTGGGTCAACAGGTTTTATTGTTTAACTCCCGCCTTATGCTTATGGCTGGGAAACTTCGATCCAAATGGATTGGCCCCTTTGTTGTTACTAATGTTTTCACTCATGGTGCAGTAGAAATAAAAAGTGCAGGTACTGACAAAGTCTTCAAGGTTAACGGGCAGCGTCTGAAGTTATTCCATGAGAGTTCGGTGCCTGAAGATGTCAGCATAGAGGAGCTTTCTTTGAAAGCGCCCAACCACACTGCAACATGACCAGGGAGCACCTTTTCCTTTCTCTCACTCTTACTTTATAATTGAGTTCTTTTCATTGAGGGCAATGTATGTCTTAAGTGTGGGGGAGGGAACCTTTTGCTTTTGTTTGTTTGTTTTCATTGAATAAAAAAAAAATGAAATTGCATGTTTTCTTGTTGGTTATTTTGCTACATCTGTGAATATTCTCTCTATCTTGGTCGAAAGACTTGTGGTATGATGTGATTTATTTTTTTGTGCATTTTTAGTATATATGTCTGACTAAAATCTAAATTGTACATCATTAGTGATAGATCACTAACCCTTTTGAGATTTTGAGTCTAATAATGGATAACACATAAAAAAATGTATCTTTTTATTTCTTGTGTGATTTCACTCATGTTTGTTCGTCTCTAGAACTTGAATTGACTCTTGTTGAAGTTGTTTGGTTACTTGTGCACACTGACATGATAAAGGCAATTTTGTTTTTTTTGTTTTTTTTAACCAGTTAGCCAAAAAGCCAACCTTAACAATATTTTCCCTTTGTTTGTAAACCCCTTTGAGCCTATTATCCTTTTTTTTGTGTTTAAAACTCATTACAAGCCAAAAAGTGAAAAACAATATTATCACCCTATTCAAGGGGTTGGAATAGTCTTGTATGGAGTTGTTTGGGGTTGAACATTTTGTTTATATTGTTATTATGATGTTGGTAGGAAAAAAATAGAAAAAGAAAAAAAAATGAATGAAAAATGAAAAAAAAATAGAGAAGGTTGTCAATATTAGTCCTTTTGAAAAAAAAGAAGAAAAAAAGAAAAAAGGAAAAAGAGAAGAGAAATAAGTTGTGAGTTTGTTGTTCAATAGAATTTCCCTTTGAGATGTTTTGTAGTTCAACTCCTGCAATTCCTTCAATCCTCTTTTAACTCTTTGAATTTTAGCTTAGTACCCCTTAGGATATATCTCACCCTGACCTTGGCCAAATTACAACCATAATAAAAGTCCTTTTGATCTTTGTGTGCAATGTATTTCAATGGTGAATGTTAGAGTCTTTTCAAGCTTATGGTAGTACTACTTTCATGTTGTGCTTTGAGTGTAAACAGTAATCTAAACACTTGAGAGTTGAGTGGAAACAGTTTATCTTGTGAGGCTCTTGATACTTTTGATGTACTTTTTGGTGATCTGTTTTTCATACTTACTTTGAATGTCACAGTTGAATTTCTCACTAATGTCATGTCTTGAAGCTTAGACTTAGAAGTGTTTTTGCATCTTGTATCCTGATAACTTTTGAGTTTGCATGCTTTGTTTCATTTTTGTTTTGAAGTTTCTTTGTTTTATTTTTCATTTTGCTCGGAGTGCAAAAGTTCAAGTGTGAGGGAATTTGATCAGTGCATTTTGATGCACGTTCTTCTATGTTTGTCTTCAAGCATTTCTTTGATTTGTTTTATTTATTTTTATGTTTTAAGGTGTTTTTATATTTTATTTTATTTTTGCATTTAATTGTTTTTCGTATTTATTTTTCAGCTTTAGCAGCTTTCGCGAGAAAAATCATAACTGGAGTTCCGGGAATCCGTTTGAGGCGTTCTAAAAATCGCCAGAAATCTAAGAGAGAGAGCTACGACTTTCGTGTTGGAGTCGAAGTCAGATTCGGAGTAAAAAATTCCAGAATTTCGTTTGAAGTTACAGCATTAGAATTTTATTTTAGTGTTGGATCATGTATTGGGCCTGAGTTATATTTTCGACCCAGTTGGGTTTTGAACCGGATCCATTGTTTGCCTTTTTACGGAGAACTCGTGTTACTGTTCACATTATTCACTATTCACGAAAATACTGCTAAGCTTGTACGATTGGAATGGAGAACTAATTCCTTAGAGTCAATCTGCTGTAATCGCGTTCCAACGCTTTGAGGTTTATACTTTATCAATTTAATTTGTTTCTCTTTCAACACTATTCTATAAATTGCATTTGCTTAATCTGTTAGTTTATAGAATTGTTTTGATTAAATTCATATGATTGCATCCTTAACTTTTAATTCGCGTTTATAATTCGTGTTTGCTTAATTCACGAAAACTCAATCCGTTTGCTTAATTCGGAATACATGATTGTTAATCTAGTTTATATCTTTTGCGCTTGTCAATTGATATAGGAATAGAATAGAGATCGAAGCCGCTTAGGAAATTGGTAAGGTAGAAACTCGTGATAAGCCGGAACCGAAAGCAGTAGATTGACTTATTTTGATAATCACTTATTTTAACCGCTTAATTGCATTCTCTTTATTTAATCGATCCTAAACCAAACAACCCCCCCCCCTTTTCGATTTCGGTAGATTAATCACAAATAAGAATCCTTGAGACGATATCTGAGTTTAACTGCCGTTGTATTACGTTTTCATCAAAATTATTCGTTTTGATCCGCGCGCGACAGCGGATCAGACATCAACAATGGAACTTAACGATTCTGCCAAACAGGGGCAGGTGGTTTCCAAATCACTTACTGATGCAAGTATGACGTTCTTAAGAGCTATTTCTTGAAGACTCAATCATAATACTGTCAACCCGGACCGGTTATGTCGAGATCTGACAAATCTCTCCAAGAGTTTAAAAACAGTGGGGCAATTGGACTCCATGTTCTCTATAAAATCCTCTTGAGATGACTTTTTCTCACAAAGCATGTACTTTGGGGCATTATGCTTTTTTCAAAATGGTGACTATTACGCTCTTCATGCCCCGATGAATTTTACTTCAGGTGGTCATGATTCCCTAGTAAGTCTCAACGTTGTAGAAGCACTTTAGACCATTGCCTCAACGCAAGTCCCCAGCGAGACTATAAGCTGACAACATTTTGGACCGATCCGGTAATCTCCAGTGATTTTCAAGATTGCAGAGATCTCCCCAATATTTTCCAAGTGATACATGTTTATTTGAGGACCCACTCCCAGTGGAATCATCTTTTCCGAAGTTGTTGTACTTTCCCTAGAAAGTTGCTACACTTTTCTCCATGAAGCTGCCTAGCTCCACTCTTCCCTAATGCAGCGGATATTTATTTTATCCCCGGAAGTCTCTAATACTCAGATGACTCTCCCAGCGAACATGTTTTCTTTGATCAGAGTTCAGATTCATGATTGCAATCCCTCCAGTGAAGTTATGATACCTTATCTCCAAGTGAAATTTTTGTTCTCCCCAGAGAATTTGGAAATTTGAAGTAAGATTTGGTTCCGCCATCAACTTTCCTATCCCTTGATAGATGTACTTTTGCAGAGGTCGTTGGGTATCCTTGTTGAGATGTTTATTTCATCTCCTGTTTACTCCTCCGCTCGTCTGTTTTGTCAGCATGTGCATGAGCATAAGCATGAGCATTGGCATAAGCATTGCATTTTCATTTTGGCATATGCATTAGCATCTGCATGTTTGCTATCCTCGTTTGTCTTTTGTTGTTACTTTGGTTGTGGTTACTACCAAGTAATTGGGTTTGTCCGTTCTCTCCAAATAGAGTCGTCAACTTTAGGCATAAAATACCTATTATTTCCAGTTTCCCCATAGAGTTTAACCCTCGTGGACGATGGTTATTTCAGTTATCTTTTTCGTGCCTGGATAAGATAATCCCCATTTGAGTTCATTCCCTTAATGGAGTCTTGTTTGACAGTTTCTTTCTAGCTCGACTCTAGACTGAACTTTGGTCCCCGTCGGTCGCTGAACCTACCTGGACGTGCATTTATTTTGCACTATCTTTCAAGAAGAGCCTTTTACAATGCCTTTGCAGATAAGTGGCATTCTTTCCTGAGAAGCTTATCATACTTTTCCCCAAGATAAGTGGCAGTCTCTCCGGAGAAGCTTATCATTTCATCAGACTATCTACCAGTAACAAGTGGCCATCTCCCCTGAGAAGCTTGTTTACCGTTACCATTTGACAACACAGATAGGCGACAGTCTCATCAGAGGAGCTTATCATCACCTTTTACAACACCAGTAAGCGGCAGTTCTCGTCCGAGAAGCTTATCACTATATCACTACAACCCCGGTAAGCGGCAGTTCTCGCCCGAGAAGCTTATTATCATATCCGACAAGCGACAGTTCTCGCCCGAGAAGCTTACCATTATATCCGACAAGCGACAACTCTCGCCCGAGAAGCTTATCGTCATATCCGAAAAGCGACAGTTCTCATCTGAGAAGCCTATAATTATATCTTCAACACCAATAGGCGACAGTTCTCGTCTGAGAAGCTTATCACTACGTCTTTCAACCAGTAAGTGACATTTCTCATCTAAGAGGCCTATCATTATATCTTCAACGCCGACAGGCGACAGTTCTCGTACGAGAAGCTTATCATTACATCTTTTAACTGGTAAGCGAAAGTTCTCATCTGAGAAGCCTATCATTATATCTTCAACACCAACAAGCGACAGTTCTTGCCCGAGAAGCTTATCATTATATCTTTCAACTGACAAGCAACGGTTCTCATCCGAGAAGCTTATCATTACATCTTTACAACACTGACAAGCGACGGTTCTCGTCCGAGAAGCTTATCATTACATCTTATAACACTGACAAGTGACGGTTCTCATCTAAGAAGCTTATCATTACATCTTACAACACTGACAAGCGACGGTTCTCATTCGAGAAGCTTATCATTACATCTTTACAACACTAACAAGCAATGGTTCTCGTCCGAGAAGCTTATCATTACATCTTTACAACACTAACAAGCGACGGTTCTCGTCCGAGAAGCTTATCATTACATCTTACAACACTGACAAGCGACGGTTCTCGTCCGAGAAGCTTATCATTACATCTTACAACACTAACAAGCGACGGTTCTCGTCCGAGAAGCTTATCACTACATCTTACAACACTGACAAGCGACGGTTCTCATCCAAGAAGCTTATCATTACATCTTACAAAACTGACAAGCGAAGGTTCTCGTCTGAGAAGCTTATCATTACATCTTACAACACTGACAAGTGAGGGTTCTCGTCCGAGAAGCTTATCATTACATCTTACAACACTGACAAGCGACGGTTCTCGTCCGAGAAGCTTATCATTATCTCTTACAACACTGACAAGCGACGGTTCTCGTCCGAGAAGCTTATCATTACATCTTTACAATACAGACAAGCGACGGTTCTCGTCCGAGAAGCTTATCATCATTACATTTTACAACCTCGACAAGCAACAGTTCTCGTCCGAGAAGCATATCATTGTTACCCTTGTAAATAAGCGAAAGTTCTCGCCTGAGAAACTTATTCCTATATTCATTATGACTAGCAACTAGTGGCCATCTCCATCGAGAAGCTTATTTCCATTGCCTTAAACCTTAAGACGTTGATTCGCCGTACTTGTGCTTAGGCGTCCTGCCATGGAAAACTTTACCCTTTTCAAGTAAAAGAAGAAACTGAGACCTGTTCATGGCATACAAACCTTGGAGGCGTGGGGAGGTTTATCTACCCTTTCTAAATGAATCATTTAGTTAAAGAAGAAGCTTAATCATATTTTTATCATGGAAGCTTATCTTTTTATCCTAGAGTTTTGATCGGTCATGCCTGAACCTGTTGAACAGCTACTCTTGGATATTTTCCCCAGTGGAGACCGTCTTGCTAGTGCCATCTCCATCAAGGATCCTGCTTTTACCTTTTATCCTAGAGTAACGACCAGTCATGCCTGAACCTGTTAAGAAGCTACTCTTGGATATTTTCCCCAGTGGAGGTCGTCTCGCCGGTGCCATCTCCATTGAGGATCTCTTCTTGTCTTTCTTTCTAAATTGACAACTAGTCATGCTTGAACCTGTTGGCCCATCACTTTAGATTTCCCCAGTTTCGTGTTGTTCCCCAATACGTCGTTTTCCCAAGTGCGTTGTCTTCCCCAGTGTGTGTTTGCTCATTGTGTCGTTCCCCTGTGGCGTCGTTCCGTCTGCATTCTGCATCCTTTTCATCATACGCATCATATTAGGTTCATGACATCGTCAGCATTGTCGTTTTGTCCATAACATTGCATATCTCTGTATCTAAGGGCAAAATTTTTGGTTATCTATATTTAAATCCCTTTCACCATGATTTCTCGAGCCTTCGTCGCTCAAATCATCCGGTGAAGTCATTTAAATAGGGGCAACTGTCATACCCCAAATTTTACCCTTAGATCACTGATCATTTCGCATTTCATTTTGTTCCGCTTTCCATTTTAACTAACTGCTAACCGTTTTGTCTAGTTTGTTCGTTTTGCAGGTGTGTTGAAAAAGTTGGAAAATAATACCGCGCGCCCTTTAATTCATGTGGGTGTGGATGGTTCACTAGTTCACAGTCTTTTGACGACTACATAGCCAGATCATCATCAGAGGATCCCCAAGCAATTAGGGTTTCCTATCTCTCGATTTACACGACTTTGGTTTGAGAAATTGGTTGGGATTCTCCAGTACAGTTCATCCCGATTTGAAAATCGGATTGTTAGCCGTCAGATGAAAGGTTGGAATTTTAATCAAATTATGAACCATTTTGAGGTGAGGCGTTAAAATGTGAACGGATTGGGATTTGAATCGGTGCGTGAATTATTTGAGGAAGTCATCTAAACAAGTTCGAGCACACACTCATTTTTCTTTCTCTATTGTTTACAAGTTAAAATTTTAGAAGCACGGTGGAACTCATGGTTTGCATCAGATTTATAATGGATATCAATGTAGTTTGCGGCAAGTATCAGATGTTCAGATTCGGGTTACAAACAGTCAAGGTTTATTTGTAACAAGATCCGACTTGGAATTTAAATGTGGAGGAATAAGTTCATTTTTGCTACAAGATCAAATTTATTTATTTTATTCAAGATCAATTTCCATACACTGTTCGAATTACATCAAGAATACATAATTATGACTTTATTTTGGATTACAAATTTTAGTGTACAAAGTTACATTTTTCTGGATTCTTGATTACAAATTTAAGCCCTATTTGAGCCTTCAAGTTTGCGTATTCTTCGAACCTCCCGAATCTCCAGAACCTGCAAAAATATCAAAAATGATTAGAAGTTCAGATATTTAAAAAAAAAGTGGATTTTAATTTTTATTTCGAACCCTCAAAGTATATTCGTCATCGGGTCCGGAAAGTGCAACAATTGAATGCTACCGAACCCCCCGTTTTATTTTTGACAGCCTCAGCCAAGACCCGACAATTTATGTTCTTGTTTCGAGAGAGAAAAAGAGTTTTTTGAAAAAAGTGATTTTGGGTCCAAACAAGCCTTAAGAAAAATTCAAAAATTCAACAAGGGACAAAAATCCTAAAATCCAACACCCACAAAAGAATCCGGGAACAGAATATCCATCATCATCAATGAACAATCAAGCCAAAAAATGGCAAGTAAATACCATAAAGAAATCCGAGTTTTACCACCATCAAAGCAAATCCAGACAGACATTATCACCATTAAAATCCGAAGAACAAAAATGGTAAGAACCATAATAGCAAAATCATCAACGTGGCTTCAGATCCGGCCAAACTCAAATCCAAAAGCAGATAAGGAAAAGATAAACATGTAAAAACATGTTCTGCTCGAAAAGGAAAATGTTTAAAAACTCCTTCATTACGTTTCAAGAGAAGAATAGTATAAGAAGTTCAGAAGAAGAACAGAAGGGGAACAAAAATCAGTCATGAATGAAAACAAAAGGAATCCATCCAAAACCCTCAAATCGAATCCAAACCCTTAAGGCTCAGATTTGAATCATCATCACCAAAACCCAAACAAAAAAATCGTAAAACAGCCACCATCTGAGACCGAAAAACACAGAAAACGTCACCACAAAATCCATCATTACAGTCTCAGATAAAGAAAGCGAATCAGAAACCCCAATGATCACAGATCCGCGGTCGGAAAAATCATCAAATCCAAATCGTGAAAACCGCCACAGATCAAAGCCACAAAAGCCTCAGAGAACTCTCATCATCGGCCGTAAACCGCATGCAAACCGTCAAACCCTACAAAACCAAACACGAACCGAGTGACTCAAAGACGAGATGGAGAGTCTCATCTTCATCACCGTCAACCATCACAAAACATCACAACCCACAAAAGAAAACGTAAGCCATGGTAATATTGTGACCCATTTGGTTGTTTTTTTTGTTTCAGGAAAAGAGAAAGAGAAGAAGATAAGCAAGCAAGAGGAAAAAGACCGTTGTGGCTGGATGTGAAAGAAGAAGAAATTTTTTTGGAAACAACACCCTCTAGGGGTTCCGCCGCAGCAAGAGAAGAAGATTAGGGTTTAAACCCTAATTTTCGGACCTCCCCCCTTTTTATATCATGCTGTCGGGTCGGGTCTGGGGCCTGACCACCCAGCCCGACCCATTTCTCTTTTATTTATTTTATTTTCTTTTTCTTTTTTTTCTTTTAGTTTTTATTTCTATATTTAGTTGTAACATTATTATTAATAATAAGCTAACTAACTCTAACACTAATTACTAATACTAACAACTAAAAAAAAATTAAAAATATTTTATTTAATAAATAATTAAAAACGTTTTTTCATCTAAAATACTAAAATAATAAATTTTGATTTAGATTTAATTTAAGTTTCTCTTATAACAAGTAAAAATATAAAAATGATTAGCTTAATATTTCAATGTCTTTTTCTTAATAATTAAAATCCATAAAGAAAAAAAAAATATATATATATATATATATAAATATATATATATATATATATATATATATATATATATATATATATATATATATATATATATATATATATATATATATATATATATATATATATATATATATATATATATATATATATATATATATATATATATATATATATATATATATATATATATATATATATATATATATATATATATATATATATATATATATATATTAAAAATCAAAATCAAAAAAACTTTTCTATTTTCTAGTTCATTTAACTTTTTAATTAGAACTTTTAGAATGGTGTCGGGATGTTGTGAAGTACCTGGAGAAATGGTGCTTCAGTTTTCCCCATGAGGCGATGGAGTCGGGAATAAGGCGTTTGTACCACGCCAAGGCCCATTTCCTCAAGGTAGTGGGGAACAATCTGCACTTTATAGTTCCCCGGATGTTTCTGTAGTCCAGCATCGCGTCTATGCTTTCGATATGGTCGTCTGGGTCGGTCATCCCATCATAGGTTGCCAAAATTAGGGGCTTTTCCATATCGGCGGGAAACGGTGCTTCCCTGATGGCTCTGCATAGTGGAGAGCATCGGGTGTCTTCGTTGCTCTGGACGGGTGACGACAAGGGGGAGGCTGAATCCAGGCGGTTTCATCGCCGACATAGGCTCTTTGGCTGATTCCTCGGCCTGGAAGAGGTCGCAGCTGCTTTGTTCTTCTTCGGAGCCAGGGAGTGTCGCTTTTCTCGAGGAGGGAACTTGTCCCTCTTGTGAGAAACCGTTGGTTGGGGTCGCTCAAGACGGGGACGGCGCCCTGCCGGTCAGGGCGATGGGCTTCTGGAGTCCTCCACGTACCGTGTCTACCACGGAGGAGGCGAGAGACTGAGGGAAGCTTGGTTATGGCGTCTCTGCGGGGGATAGAGGCTGACAGAATGTTATTGGCGGTGTCTCCTCGGGGGAGAGAGGCTGACAGAGTGTCGTCGACCGTGTCTCCGTGGGAGAGGAGACGGGCTGGAAAAAACCGAGCGACAGTGTCTCCGCGGGGGAGAGCGCGACAGCTGTTCTCTCTCGAGCATCCTCATCCGTTCGTTCTTCCTGAATATCATCAGGTTGGTTTGGTTGATCGCCATGAACAGGGCCGTGACGATAGAGTTGGCGCCTGCCGGCGCCAGAATGGGCTGGTAGACAGTCAGGTTGTCTAAGCGTTGGACGATGTTGTAGGCCGCGTCTTCTGAAAATGGGGAGGCGATGCGCCCGTCCCAGTGGTCACCTTCCTCATTGTGGACGACTGTGTTGGGGTCATGTCTGTCCCTGTTAGACAAGGGGGTAAAGACATATCCTGAGGCATTGTTATTGCGTGGGCTGGCCATGATTGGAATGGAAGTTGAAGGTTGATTTCGCTTCAGTTCTTGAGCTTTTATGCTCGAACAGGAGAAAGAACGGAGAAGCTGAGTTTCCCAAAGATGGCGCCACTGATCTCACCTGATTAGAAAGGATCAATGGCTTACCACACGTTGTTGAATTGTATCTTTTACCGGAGGTAGGGATAAGGAGGAGGGTGTACCTGCAAGGCACTCTGATGCTTAAGTGAGTAAAGGATCAGAGTGGGAGAGGAAAATACAGAGAATTAGATGTAGAGAAGATAATACCTGACCCTCTAGTGAAATAGGATATTTATAGAGAGACTCCAACGCAGGGCCAACGGTTACATTGCATTGGGCTAGACTGTCATACCCAACCCAAGTAACTGCTAGGGCTTACGTGGCGTAGTGAAGACCAACGTGTGGTCTTCTCCCTAGATCAACTGCCCCGTGATCTTTGGAAGGTGGGCTGACCAACTCTTTCAGAAGTGGGTAGTTTTCTGATGGTGTGTCCCCACGTGGGAGAGCACGTGGAAAACATGGGGGAAACGTGTGAGTCTTCCCGTGAAGGGGTTCATCTGCCCGACGTAGGTGGCTTGTGCCCGACATGGGAGGATTAGGCCTTATTAGGCCTCCCTAACATAGTGTTAGGTTGCGCCTGCCCGACTGATGGGCAGGTCCCGACCCAGTCCAGAACAGGTCTCACCTGATCAGAAAGGATCAATGGCCTGCCACGCGTCGTTGAATTGTAACTTTCACTGAAGGTAGGGAGAAGGAGGGGGTGTACCTGCAAGGCACTCTGATGCTTAAGTGAGTAAAGGATCAAAGTAGGAGAGCAAAATACAGAGAAGTAGGTGTAGAGAATAGAATATATGACCCTCTAGTGAAAGAGGGTATTTCTAGAGAGACTCCAGAGTAAGGCCAACGGTTACATTGCATTAGGTTAAACTATCAGGCCCAACCCAAGTAACTGTTAAAGCTTACATGGCGTAGTGAAGACCAGTATATGGTATTCGCCCTAGATCAACTGCCCATGATCTTCGGTAAGTGGGCAGACCAACTCTTTCAAAAGTTGGTAGTTTCTTGATGACGTGTCCTCACATGGGGGAGCACATGGAGAACATGGGGGAAACGTGTGAGTCTACCCGTGAAGGGTTCATCGGCCCGACGTAGGTGGCTTGTGCCCGACATGGGAGGATTGTGCCTTATTAGGCTCCCTAACATAGTGTTGGGTTAGGCCTGCCCGACTGATGGGCAAGTCCTAGCTCAGTCCAGAACAGGAGCCCCCCAAGCCGTTGCTCTGAGGCGGAGGAGTGATGACTTAAGAATAAGCCATGTCGGGGATAGATAGGGAAGGTGTTCCTATCCCTAGACGATATGGTCGAGAGTCGTGCTCGCCATAATATCATGCCAGGGAGGCGAAAGATGGACGGGCACTAGCCTTCTGAGCTCGAGGGAGAACGAAGGGACATAGTCGGTCACGGTTGCCACATGTCTGGTGCCCATTGCCCATCCTAAAGTGGCTAGTCATAAGGGTACTTGATTTCCTAGCGGCGCTTCGAGTTTCGTGCTAGGATTATAAATAGGCTAGGGCCTGCCCCCTTGTTACTTTTTGCTCTTAATTCTAACTAACGCACCTCTTTCTTGCTCTTCCATACTACGTCGCCGTACAACGCCACCATTGTATCGTCCACCGCGAAGTCCGTCATACCTCTACTCAAGCTACTGTATCATGTAAGTCCTCTCTTATGTTTCTTTTATTTCCGACAGCTCCTGCGGCGGACATGACGAGTGTCCCGAGGAGGATGTGGGTTTTCCGGCGATTAAGGCAGGATTCTCTTGACCTAGGATGAAGCCCCTGGGGTCAATTGATAGGTTCAGGATGAGTGTCCCGGGGACATATGATGGTGCTGGATTAGGGTTTGGATGAACACCCCGAGGACATAAGATAAGTATAGATGAATGCCTCAGGGATGTACGCTAGGTGTAGATGAATGTCATGAGGACGTATGTTAGTGTTGGATGAATTTCCCGGGGATGTATGTGTTGCACCCTAAAATTTGCTCAACCTTACTCCTTGGGTTTATGTTTCAATGTCATTAGCATTTGCATATAGAGTCATGTACATAGACTAACCATCTGCATAACATAAGCATAGCAAGTCATTCAACAGGGGACCAATCATTATTTTCATCTCTAGAGGCCTATCAAGAGGTTATTATCCCAATCCAATCTTATTCAAGTCATCAGGAAAGAATTTGAAAGCAAAGAGTTCAGCAGATCAAGCCTTGAGTCCATCTCCTAGCTGAGGGTATCTGAGGGTCAACAAGAGGGTTGTGAGCTGTGAGTTGAAGGCATGGAGAGTATCTAGACATTATGATAGACTTAGAAAGTCATTTGGAGAAGGAGATAAGTCATTGATGAGAGCACAAGAGCTATAGTTGAAGGCAGTCAACTAGGATTTCATCTGGGTCAACCCTAGGTCAACCCTAGGTCAATTGACTGATTTAAGGGGCATTCAAGTCTAGTGGAGAGATGTGGGGTTCATCATTTGACATATAGAGAAGGATATGGAGATATGCCAAGGAGAATTCAAGAGAAATCAAGGAGATGAGGAGTTTCTAAATTAGGGTTTCTGTGTAAAATCCCCTAGTTTAGGTCAAATTTCCAAGCAAGATAAGTCAAAATGCTAGCTTCAAATGGCTTCTTGGCCAACATGAAACTTGTAGAGGATCTCAAGACCTTTAATTTGAGTGGTGGAAGACATCAAGGAGATTTATAGAACTCAAGTTATGGTCCTTGCAAGTTACAGGTCATCTGAGGTATCTGAAATTTTGTCTATGAAAGTGACTTGACTTCCAAGCTAGTTTTACCCCTCAAGGAGATTTCAAATGAATTCTTGGTCAACATAAGAATTGTTCCTCATTGTCTTAGCTTTCTAGAATGGTATAGCATGCCCTCATATGATGTGGAGAACTCAACTTATGGTCTTGGCAAGCAAAGGGTATTTTGGGCATTTGTGAATTACAGGTCATTTTAACCTATGTCCAAAACTCATACAAGGAGGCCTCAAATGGAAAAACTTACAACATCAAACTTGCTCCAAATGTGATTTTAAGTCTATAAAGAAGGTCACAAATTGTTGGAAAAGCTCATAGCATGAAGTTGCATGATTGGTCCAAATTTGAACTAAAATGGCTTATAATTTGAATAAAGTCAAAATGAAAAATGGTTTGGGAGATTTATAAGTCCAAATGGAGACTTCCAATATATGATTTTGAATGGAAAAGACATTCCAAAGACAATGGTTCAAACACTTTTTTGAGTTTAGTGGAAGATTTCAAAGTTATCCTTGGTTACTTGCATTTTAAGAAACATAGCCAAAATGAATCAAAGTTGGAAGGCAAGGGAATGTGTAAGAGGGATCTAGAATGTTCATGTGAGCACTATATATTCATGAAATGGAGATTGATCAAGGGTTGGCTTCATTTTTCACCAAGAATTTCCCAAATTCTCTCATTCTTTCTCATTGTGTTTTCACTTCAATTCCTCAAATTCTTCACCAATCATCATCAAAATCAACTTCATTATACTGATTCATCATCATAGATCAGAATTCAACCAAGAACAAGGTGTAATCCATCCATTTTCGAGCACTTCCATCATCAACATCAAAATTGAAGTTTCAAGTTGATAGCACAATTCAAGCCAAGTTTCATTCAAGTGTTGCAAACAGAATCAAATAGATCAATTGTAGATCAAGATCCAAGCATCAAGACTCTTAGATCCACAAGTTTCATCATCATCCACAAGATTTCACACCAGGTGCATTTTCTCTGCCACAGCTTGAATTAGTTAGTTTAGCATGATTTTATTAGTTTAGATATAATGTAGGATGTTAGTAGAGCAATTAGGTTGAGTTTGGAGTGGTTTGGTGATGTTTGTTAGCAGGTGTATCAAACTGTTAGGACCTAGAACTCTTAGGTTAGTGCATTATAATGTTAGGTTGTTAGCGCAGGATAATCACCATTATACATAGAGTAGATTAGTCTAGGTTTGATAGAGAATTGTGTTGGTGAGTTGCAGAGTGCTTCCATGGTGACCAGAACTTGTTGTGCTCGGGTTGAATAATTTGCTGAATTTCTGATTGATTTAATGCCATAGAAGTATAGAGGGAGAGATTTAGAGTAAGTTTCATGTTTGCATCGTGTTGTGTTGTGGACTGGAGAGGGAGAACTGAGAGCTGGAAGTGGTGCGTGCATGGAGCTTCATGGATTGCAAACCCTAGTTCTAACAGGTTCAATGAGGAAGACACAATCGTATCCGTCCATTTCGTGTTGGACCCTTGACTAAGAGAGCAATCCTAGGGCTCTCATTTAATCTGATTTTGGAGGGAAAGGAGTTGGTGCCCTAAACGCACCGTTTCATTAATTGAAACGGGCGGGCCTAAGAGCGAGTGATATCCCCACCCCCCAGTTACCAAGCCCAATCAATTTGAACATGAATCTGTTTCTGAATGCACCCCCTGCGCCTCTTTTTATTTTTCATTGTTGCTGACTAGTTATGGGCCTTAACCAAAGTGCTATGCACACCCCCGTCTGCTTGGCCCATCCAATTATCAACTGGGCGTGTTTGCTGAATAAACCCCCCTCCCTTTATTTCATTATTTTTCTTTTATATTCTTTAATTGTTTTTATGCATTTTCATAAATTCATAATAAATACATAAAAAATCATTTTCAATTCATTCTTTTTATACTATTTTCTTTAGGATGTGTAGAAAATTTTCATTAAATAAAATTGCATTTTTATTTTTATTTCATATTTTTTCCATATTTTCTAAATAAATGTCATTTTAAATAGCTTCATTTCATGCATGATTTTAGTAATTTTTGTTCTACTAAATGCTTTCATATTTCTCATCCATTCTTTTTAGGTTGTTTAGATTAGATGTTGAAATTGTAGATTCAATTTAGTTCCCATTTTTAGGAATTAATTTTAGATGCTTAATGTAGGCTTGAACAACATGAACAAATTAGGGTTTTTTAGGTGATGACTTAAGAAGTTTGATTCTTTCCCTTAGGACTTAGGGTTTGACTAGTTTAGTTATGGGACTATAGGGGCTATGGGTAGTTATTAGATCCCTTAGAGAAAAGTCAGGATTCCCCTACTGCTATTAATACTGTTTGTATATCTGATTGACTGGTGTGGTGTGCCCTCTGGGGATTATTGCTTGATTGTTTGGGTATTGGGATTGTCTGGGGACTTGGGAGAGCTGAAGACTTGAGAAGATGAAAACCATTGGAGATCCAGAGATTGAAGATCAACTTCCAGAGTTGAAGAGGAGATTCATGCTAGCAGATGCTGAGGAACTAGGGTTTAGGAGCTAGGCAGAGCTCTAGGTTAGAAAGTTTGTTTCTCAAACATGGATTGCCTTGTCTGCATCCATTCTTCTCTGTGATTCAGAGTCTCTCTAAGACACTCACCCCCTTCCTTTGGAAGGCTTGGTGATAGTGTCTATGAGATAGAACTCTTGAGAGAAAATGTCTCTTGTGTTAGAAGCAGTCTGTTCACCACCCTTGGTAGTCAACTGATTGCTTAACACCCAATTCACTCTTGTAACTAATCCCTCATCCTGGAGGTTTGAGCTTGAAGAAAAGCCATTGCAGATTGAAGACTGATGATCAAAGCCCTTGCCTAAAGGTCATGAAGATGGAGACTGATGCTTGTTGAAGCCTGTAGCTGATTGGAGATTACTTGAAGCTAGATGTGGATTCAGAGCTGCTGATGCTGTTTCTTTTATTGCTGTATTTCATTTGTTGATGTATTGATTGGTTTTCTGGGCTGTATTGTTTGCTGTTTACCCTGTTGGGTTGAAAGTGAAGCCTGTTCACTTTTGCCTATTGTTTTCTAGGTTCGAGGTTGAGTGGGACTCCCTTGCCTCGCTTGTACTGTTGCATCCATGCATTTTACTGCTTTACTGTATATATCTGGTATTGTTTCTGTTTCTGCCTATCCCGTAGGATCTCTGTTTCTCTCTGTGCAAGAGAGGAGCATGATAGACACTAGGTCTTAACCCATGCATGATAACATTAGGTTAGTTTGTTTCCCTTTCGCAACCGTAGGATAGAGTTCTGTCTCTTTCTTTCTCAAAACAAACAGAAAAACACATAAAGATTTCAAACACAATAAAAGACACTTCTTTCGTAAAAGAATGTGAACTCATCAAGACGTCATTTTTGTCCGCCGGGACTGCTAATCAAGAAACCCTTTTTCAGAAGGAATAAAATCAATCAAGGATAAGCTTGTGTCGTACGTGGCCCGAACTACGTTTGCTCTGATCTTCCATGCTGTGTGGAAGTACGTAGGCATAGGATGCGATATCCTAGCGAGCAACCTTCCCCTCCTTTCCCGTAGGTAGGCGAACTACGTTGACTCTGATTTCTCGTTCCAGGCGGGAATACGTAGGCATAAAGTGCGATACTTTGCCGAGTCATTTTTATTTTTATTTTATTTTCTTTTAACCCCAGACCTTTAGTTTAGATAGAATAACAATCCATACCCGAAAACAAGCGTGGATCCCGTCGAGTACGACGGACGTGAGGGGTGCTAATACCTTCCCCTTGCATAACCGACTCCCGAATCCAGGTTTTGGTTGCGACGACCATACCTTTCCCGTGTTGTGCGAGGTTTACTCTGAGCGTTTCCTTTCCCTCCCGTGGGATAAATAACGCACGGTGGCGACTCTTCTGTTCAGCCGGCGCCGATTTTCGCAGTAGCGACAGCTGGCGACTCTGCTGGGGACCCAACGTCCCCTGGCTGCTAAGGACTGCGATGGTTCTTATGCATTTGGGATCCAACGTCCCTTGAGAGAGTCAATCCTAGCGCTTGTTTTCCCGTCGAGGATTTTGTATGGAGTTATTTTATATTTCTAACCTTCTATTTTTCAGCTTTATATATTGATTATTATTGCTGTATCTGGGGTGTGACGAGTGTTCTGATATTGAGTGAGAAGCCGGACCTGGGCTTGAGTGCACCTAGAATTAGAGTAGAAATTAGTGGGCGCCCGCTTGCTTTGCTTGCTTTGGTGTCCCATGAAATCTACACTCAGACGAGGTTCCTCTGGTTGGCCTCCTGCCCCTTCCTTTGGTTGGCGTGGGTTGCTGGTTAGTTGGATTGTCGACTCTGGGGACCGATCACTTGGAAGTTGGCTGAGCGAGGCCTCTTCAGGATTTGATGATGCCACTCCTTCTGGGAATCGTATCATCAACCCTGGAAGTCTGTGACGCCGACGACCGCATAGGATGCCGTACCTTGTGCCAGTTATAGGGCCACCCACCTGTGAGGGGATTTGGGGTTATGCAGGTAACCAGACCTTCAGATACCGGTTATTTCTTGATCAGAGATCCTGGGTATTTATGGAGAGTTAGGAGGTCTGTCAGAGACCATTGGGAGATGTGTTTTGAGGTCTGTCAGAGACCAGTTGGAGAGTTCTGAGGTCTGTCAGAGACCTATTAGAGATGTGATTTGAGGTCTATCAGAGACCAGTTGGAGTTATGGTTTGAGGTCTGTCAGAGACCAGTGTTGGAGTTTTATTTTAGGTCTATCTGAGACCAGGGTTTGATGACTTCTGGATGGTCTATCTGAGACCTTTCTTGATTGGGTTCAGGTTATTCAGCTACAGCTTTGGTCCCTGTTGCATGTTACTTGCATTGCATTGCCTGCATATCCATTACCATTTGCATTTCACTAACGCGTGTCTGTGCTGCAGGTGCATTTGCATTTCCCTAGTTCTAGTGCCCAGACTTCTGAGTTTTTGATCATGACTAGCTTAAGGAGAACAGTTGCTTACAAATTGCCTACGCCTGATATTGTTCCTCTACTTGGGTTGATCTCTCTTGCTGATGAGGGTGTTCGTAGGAGCTTCCGGATGAGCTATGGTAGACTACTGAGATTGGTGTGCAAACCTACAGAGGTAGAGTTAGATGGGCTGTATGCTTTGATGCAATTCTACGACCCTGCTTTGAGGTGCTTTACGTTCTCTGACTTTATTATGGGACCCACTCTGGAGGAATACGCTGAGTATGTTGAGCTGCCCGTGCAGAACCAGGTTCCATTCATTCATTATGGCGCCAAGCCCAAGCCGGAGGAATTGGCAAAAGCCTTGCATGTTGATGCTTCTGAACTTGTGACTACTGTTTCCCGTGGAGTTCCAGGCTTCTCACTCCAGTTCTTAGTTGGTAAAGCCCAAGAGTACGCCAAGAGCGGGTGCTGGGTTGCTTTCAACGCCGTGTTGGCTTTGTGCATTTATGGCATAGTACTGTTCCCCAATATACCGGATTTTGTGGACTTCGACGCCTTCTACTTGTTTGCCGCTGGTAATCCTGTACCTACCTTACTCGGAGATCTCTACCACTCACTGCATTACAAGAATGAGAAGGGAAGAGGGAAGAATGTTCATCTTTGTGTACCTTTGTTGAGTACGTGGTTTGAGAGTCACCTTCCTAAGAGAAGATCTGTTGTAGAGACTATAGTCCCAGCTGGTTGGCCAGAGCGCCTGATGAGGCTATCGTCGGAAGATATGGAGTGGTTTGATCGAGACCTGTTGGGATCTGAGCTCATCTTCAGTTGTTCTGGGTACCCTAATGTGCCGTTGATAGGAAGAAAAGGGTGTATCAATTACAACCCTTCTCTATTCATTCGCCAGTTCGGATATGCACTGAAGAATCCACCCCAGGAGGAAGAAGTACAGGAATCTCTGTACTTCACAGGTGATTTGAAGGGAGAATTGCTAGCTGAGTTGCAACACGCCTGGACACGTATTAACCGCAAAGGGAAACCACTGTTAGGTAAGAACGATTGCCAGGCTTATGAACCTTACAGGGTTTGGATCCAGGAACGAGCAAGTCAGTTATTAATGCCATTTCCAGCTGCACCCGTCATTGTTCCTGTCCCGGCAGAAGAGCCAACTACTGTTTCTAGGGAGGCCTACGAGCAAGTTGTGAGAGAAAAAGAAGCCTTGATGAAGATTAATGAAGGGTTAGAGCAAGAGTTAGCCCAAGTACGCAGTGAGAAAAACAAGGCTGTGTATGCTTTCCAACAACAGATCGAGCTGGTAAACAGGTTAGGAGCTGAGTTGACTGAGGAGAAGAAAAAGCGCGAACGTCTGGGGCAAGAGTTCAGAAGCTCCCATGACATGCTGGAAGCCAAAAAGAAAGCGCTCGACGCAGCACACCGAGAGATATCCTCTTGCAATAAGACTTGGAATGCTACACTCACCAACAATAAGAAGAGGGAAGATAAGCTGAAGCAGCAAATTTCCGACCTCGAAGAGAAATTGAAGTCTAGCATCAAGAAGTGCGAGGAGGAAGTGATGACCCGGTATAGCGTCCAGCATGCACTGAACAAGGCAATCAAATCCAGAGATGAAGCAGTGTCTCAGAAGCGAAAGTTAGAAGACTGCTTCGGAGAAGCAACCTGGGAAGAAACTGCTGAAGACGTACGCCGTGTCCTTAAGAGGAGAAACCAGCTTGTTGAAGGGCTGCTTGATCGACCAAGTCATCTGGAGACCAAGAAGTTGATAGAGGAGTACCAGACTTTTGGGAGGATTTGATCATTTCATGTAGTAACTTGTATGCTTTATTTGCATAGTGCTGGCCATCACCAGGATTGTTGGTTGAGGTCATGCCTTCTTTGTACTCTCAGTGATATTGTACCCTGGGCTTATTGATTCTCTCTGCAATATATGAGGCTTTCTATGATTCAACTCCGATATTCCTATTGTCAACACTGTCACCGCACCGGCACCTTCGCACTAGAACTGGGGGAATGAACTTCACTAATGCACAGACACATTGCATTGCATTCATATTCATATTGCATTACAGGTAATCTTTGAATGGTGTCTTATTTCCTGCTTTGCATCAGGTACTTAACAGGATTCCAGATCAACATCCGCACCGCTATTCTACACGCTCCAATTGTCGAAAGATCATGGACCAAATGCAGAACGAGATGCAAGATGTGCGCGAGAAGCTCGCCCTCTTCATGCAGACCATGGAAGCTATAGCAAAAGGGCAGGAGAATTTGCAGGCCATGGTCCAGCCTCTGTTGGCTCGCAACGCTGGTCATGGTAATGAAGATCATCAGTCTGTCCGGGTTGATACTGCTCATGGAGACGGCACTCCCACGCCAGTGGCTCCGCCCGTAGTCAATATACCTGCTACTAATGTCAACAACGCTACCGCTGCCGTGAATGGTAACGTCGGAGTGGGGAATGAAACTGCTGTCCATAATGCTGGACTGGGTGATGTCAATTTGGGAGATAATCTAGGAGGCAATGGCTTTGTCAATACTGGGTTCGGATTCAATGATCAGGGATTCGATAACACTGGGAAGTATGGCTTTAATGCTCAAGGCTTTGGGCAAGATGGTTATGGTATGGTCAATCAGGGTTACGGAGGCTTTGGAAACGGAAACGGTGCTGGATTTATGGGTTTTGGTCCTGCTGGAGGCGTTCAAGGGTACGGCAACAGAGGCCGAGGTCCGGGGATGAATCAGATCAGAGCTGGACGTAATAATACGTATGATGGGTACGGAGCTGGAAACGGTCTGTGGCAAGAAGATCAGCAGGAGGACGCCTTCTCCGGAGGAGGTTTTGAAGGGCCGATGGATGATTCCCAAAAGATTAGAATGCTGGAAGAGCAGATGAAGGGAGTCTTAAACCAAAGTGCTGTGGGATTGGACATGGCAACCATGGGCTTGGTACCTGGCTTGAGGGTGCCAATTAAATTCAAAGCTCCTGCGTTCGACAAGTACAAAGGAGACACATGTCCGAAAGTGCATGTGCGAGCTTATTACAGAAAGATGTCTGCATACTCAACTGATGAAAGAATGCTAATGCATTTCTTTCAGGATAGTCTATCGGGCCCTTCCCTAGAGTGGTACATGGGGTTGGAGCCAACTGATATCAAGACATGGAAGCAATTAGCAGAGGCGTTTGTAGCCCATTACAAATATAACAGCGACTTGGCACCCAATCGGGTCCAGTTGGCCGGGCTTTCGCAGAAGAAGGGGGAGAGTTTTAAAGAGTACGAGCAAAGGTGGCGCGATATGGCTGCCAGGGTCCGTCCTCCTGTAGAAGATAAGGAAATGAATGACATGTTTGTCGGCACATTCACAGGGCTGTTTCATGATATGCTGTTTCATACGTCTCTGGCCAGTTTTTCAGACCTGATTCTGATGGGGGAAAAGATTGAACGTAATATTAAGCAAGGAAAGTTCCAAGTCGAGGAATCAACTGCATCTGGCAGTAATAGGAAAGCTTATGGTGGGCGCCGTCAGGGCGAAGCCAGCGCAGTATTTGGAGGCCGAGGCAGGGGAAGAGGTCAATATCGTCAGCCGCAGCAGGTGTCGAGTGTTACTATCCCCTATCAACGACAACCACTCCAGCAACAACAACCGGTTCAGCAGCAACCAATGCCACAGCAGCAGCAGCCTCAGCAGGGGGCACAACAGGCTCAACGAAGATTCCAGGGTAGTAAACCGAGAAGAGTGTTTGAGAAGCCTCCCTCAACCTATGCCGATTTATTGCAGACATTGTTGGGATTAAACCTGGTAGAGAAAAGAACTTTGGCGCCGATAACGGGAGCTCCCCCGTTCGGCTACGATGCAAGCAGGCACTGTGAGTTTCATTCTGGGGCCCCGGGTCACGATATAGAAGGTTGCCATGCTTTTAAGCACGTTGTGCAGGATCTCTTAGACAACAAGACTATCAATTTCGGAACGGCAGGTCCGAATATAGTCCAGAAACCCATGCCTAATCATGGGGCAAATGCCGTGCTGACTGAGGAAGGTCTGAATCTTATTATGAATGTTGAAGATTTAAAGACGCCGCTGAGCGAGATAAAGAGCCGACTGTTACAAGGAGGTGTTTACCCAGGATGTAACGAGTATTGCTTAGATTGTTGGACCCTAGCTGGGGGGTGTGAGGATTTGAAGAAAGGCATTCAGGCCTTAATTGATGAAGGTATATTGCAGTTTGATCGAGCGGCAACTGACGAGCCTGCAGGGGCAGTGGTAGATAATCAGAGGGATGTGGCCACGGTAACGATTCCTCGGAAGACGATCACTATTGCAGCACCAGCTCAGCGGCCCCCGATCACCATAACTAAGGCCGGGCCAATCCCGTATGAGAACACGAAAGCAGTCCCATGGTCATATGGGTTAGAGGTGTATTGTGACGGGATAAAGATTGATGTTAACAAGCAGTCAGCAGAGATTGTGGATAACGTTGTTGGTTCAGGAGGCATGACGAGGAGTGGCAGGATCTTTATATCTCCTGAAGTGGAGGCTGAAAGACTAGCGAAAGGAAAAGGGAAAGCAGTAGAAAATGTTCCAATACAAGCAAGTGAAAAAGAAGCAGCATCGAAGGATGTAGAAGAATTCATGCGCTTAATTCGAAAAAGTGATTATAAAATTGTGGAGCATCTGCAGCAGACACCGTCCAAAATATCTATCCTGTCATTGCTGTTGTGTTCGGAAGCTCACAGAAACGCTTTGCTGAAAGTCCTGGACACTTCTTTTGTACCCCAGGACGTCTCCGTAAATCAGCTAGAAGGAGTATTGGCACATGTGAATGCAGGCCACAGTCTGGGCTTTACCGATTTCGACTTGACTCCGAAAGGGAGAGATCATAATATGGCATTACACGTATCTGTTGAGTGCAGAGGATCAGTAATGTCGCACGTATTGGTTGACACCGGATCGTCTTTGAATGTGCTGCCCAAGAAGGCGATGATGAAGCTGGATGTTCGAGGGATTTTGTGTACACCCAGCGATTTGGTAGTCAGAGCGTTTGACGGCACGCGGAGAACAGTCTTCGGATCAATTACCTTGCCTCTGCAAGTGGGGCCGGAAGTGTTTGCAACTGAGTTTTATATCATGGATATACAGCCTGCGTACAGCTGCTTGCTGGGAAGACCTTGGATTCACGGGGCAGGGGCAGTCACGTCTACCCTGCATCAGAAGTTAAAATATATGGTCGGAGACAGCGTAGTCACCGTGTGCGGAGAAGAAGACATCCTGGTCAGCCATCTAGCGTCATTTAAATATGTGGAAATCGACGGGGAGATCCACGAGACACCATGCCAGGCATTCGAAGGTTTGCGCATCAAGGACAAAGGTCCCGGGCCGAGCAAAGTGCCAGAGATAGCTGTCTCATCGTATAAAGAAGCTCAAGCTCTAGTAGAAGCAGGAGAAGCCAAGGGCTGGGGCAAAGTGCTGGACATTCCTGTGAAAACGGACCGGTTCGGGCTGGGGTACCAACCGTCGTCATCAACTCCCTCCGTGGGGGCCCCCCGTTTCAGAAAGTCAATCACCATCTCTGCCAGTGGAGTATGTCATGAAACTGTCAATGCTGCTTCAGAGTCTGATGAAGGAGACAGCGACTGTGATATGGATGCCTGGATTCAGCCAAGCACGCCAGGACAAGGACTGTGCAACTGGTCTATTCAGGAGCTTGTTCCTGTGACTTTTAAACAGTAATGCTTTGCTTTATTAATTGTTGAATAATCTGATGTCTTGCCCGGGGCATCAGGATTTGCTTAGGGCTGTGTTGTTATGAACATTGCGTGTTAATCATTAAATAAATGGCGTTTTTCATGTGCAAATACTGTAATCCCTGTCTTTCTTGTTTTATATTTTTCAATAAAATGGCAACGTGGTTATTCGCTTTATACGCATTTTGAAGCACTTAACCATTCCTTTTGCAGGATAACATTTTCAGATGACATCCTTGAACCACCTATGACTCGTCCCGACTTCGATCACCCGGTATTTCAGACCGAAGAAGAGGTTGTCGAAGATAGCGACGTTCCTGAAGAACTGTCTTGGTTGGTGAAGCAAGAGGAAAGAGCCATTCTGCCTCACGACGAGGTCATCGAAATTATCAATTTGGGGTCGGAAGGGGTTGAGAAGAATATTCGTATCGGAGCCGCACTGCAGAGTGATATCAAGCGAAGACTGGTTGAAATGCTCCGAGAGTATAATGATGTATTCGCTTGGTCATATGAAGATATGCCGGGGCTCGATACTGATATGGTTGTGCATCGCCTGCCACTGAAAGAAGATTGCCCGCCGGTCAAACAAAAGCTTCGCAGAACCCGACCAGATATGGCAATGAAGATCAAAGAGGAAGTACAGAAACAGTGGGACGCTGGTTTCCTGGCTGTGACAAAGTATCCCTCATGGGTTGCCAACATCGTACCAGTGCCAAAGAAAGATGGCAAGGTTCGGATGTGCGTGGATTATAGAGATTTGAATAAAGCAAGCCCAAAAGACGATTTTCCACTTCCTCACATTGACGTGTTAGTTGATAATACCGCTCAATACTCCGTATTCTCCTTCATGGATGGCTTTTCAAGCTATAACCAGATTAAAATGGCGCCAGAGGATATGGAGAAGACTACTTTCATAACGCCTTGGGGAACATTTTGCTACAAAGTGATGCCCTTTGGTTTGAAAAATGCTGGGGCAACATATCAGCGTGCGATGACGACTCTTTTCCATGACATGATGCATAAAGAGATCGAAGTTTATGTTGACGATATGATTGCCAAATCCCAGACGGAGGAAGAGCATCTGGTGAATCTGCTGAAGTTGTTTAAAAGACTTAGGAAGTTCAGGCTGAGGCTGAACCCTAATAAATGCACCTTCGGGGTGAGATCGGGTAAACTGCTGGGGTTTATCGTAAGCGAAAGAGGAATAGAGGTCGATCCTGCTAAAATAAAAGCGATTCAAGAAATGCCGACGCCTAAAACAGAGAAAGAGGTGCGCGGGTTTTTAGGGAGGTTGAACTACATTGCCCGGTTCATATCTCACCTAACGGCCACGTGTGAACCATTATTCAAGCTGTTGAAGAAAGATCAAGCTGTAACGTGGAACGAAAATTGTCAAAAGGCGTTCGATAAAATAAAGAAGTACTTGCAGGAGCCTCCTATTTTGATACCCCCAGTGGCAGGTAGACCCTTGATAATGTATTTGACGGTTCTTGAGGGAAGCATGGGTTGTGTTCTCGGTCAACACGACGAGACGGGGAGAAAAGAGCATGCGATCTATTACCTGAGTAAGAAATTTACAGACTGTGAATCTCGGTACTCAATGCTGGAGAAAACTTGTTGCGCGCTAGCCTGGGCCGCCAAGCGTTTGAGGCAGTACATGCTGAATCATACAACCATGCTCATCTCGAAGATGGATCCTATCAAATATATATTCGAAAAGCAGGCGTTGTCAGGTAGAATTGCCCGTTGGCAGATGGTCTTGACTGAATATGATATTCAATACGTCTCGCAAAAGGCTATAAAGGGGAGTGTGCTGTCTGAGTATCTGGCGGAGCAGCCTATTGAAGAGTACCAATCGATGAGGTTTGATTTTCCTGACGAGGATATCATGTACCTAAAGATGAAGGATTGCGAAGAACCGTTGCCAGACGAGGGACCAGAGTTGGGGTCCAAATGGCAGATGATATTTGACGGAGCTGTGAATGCTTACGGTAGCGGAATAGGGGCAATCATCACTACGCCACACGGGTCGCACATCCCGTTTACTGCCCGATTGACCTTTGCCGTTACCAACAATAAGGCCGAATACGAAGCTTGTATAATGGGGCTTGAAGAAGCCATTGATTTGCGAATCAAACATCTAGACGTATACGGAGACTCAGCTCTGGTGGTGAATCAGATCAAAGGGGAATGGGAGACACGTCAGCCCAACTTGATACATTACATGAATTATGCAAGGAGATTGTTGCCTTTCTTTGACAAAGTTGAATTGCATCACGTACCGCGGGCAGAGAATCAAATGGCTGACGCCCTGGCCACTTTGTCTTCCATGTACAAAGTCAATTTCTGGAACGAAGCTCCCCAAATCACTATCTCTCGGTTGGACAGGCCAGCTTATGTATTTGCTATTGATGAAGCGTCCGACGACAAACCGTGGTATTTCGATATCCTTAATTTCCTGAAGAATAAAGAGTATCCGGCTGGGGCATCCAGTCAGGATCAGAAGACTCTCAGGAGATTAGCGGGTAATTTCTACTTGAATCCAGATGGCGTCTTGTACAGAAGAAACCACGATTTGGTGTTGTTGCGTTGTGTAGACGAGAAAGAGGCAAAGCTTCTCATGGAGGAAATTCACGAAGGTACCTTTGGTACGCATGCTGGTGGACATGCTATGACGAGAAAACTGCTGAGGGCAGGTTACTTTTGGTTGACGATGGAAACTGATTGTTTCAAGTTTGCGAGGAAGTGCCACAAGTGCCAAATCTATGCTGACAAGATACATGTGCCTCCAAGTCCGTTAAATGTGATGTCATCTCCATGGCCATTCTCGATGTGGGGAATCGATATGATCGGAAAGATCGAGCCGACGGCTTCTAACGGGCATCGGTTCATCCTAGTAGCAATCGATTATTTCACCAAGTGGGTGGAAGCGGCGTCTTACGCAAATGTAACGAAGCAAGTGGTGGCCAGATTCATCAAGAGAGATATCATTTGCCGATATGGGATCCCCGAGCGGATAATCACGGATAATGGTTCAAATCTGAACAACAAAATGATGAAGGAGCTTTGTCAGAATTTCAAGATCGAACATCACAACTCCTCCCCTTACCGACCCAAGATGAATGGCGCTGTTGAGGCGGCCAATAAGAATATCAAGAAAATCATCCAGAAAATGGTGGTGACTTATAAAGATTGGCATGAAGTGCTACCTTTCGCTTTGCACGGTTATCGTACGACGGTACGCACATCAACCGGGGCAACTCCGTTCTCGTTGGTATACGGAATGGAAGCGGTATTACCATTGGAAGTTGAGATCCCTTCTCTGAGGGTATTGCGAGACGTTCAGCTGGACGAGGCAGAATGGGTAACGAATAGATTGAACCAACTGAGCTTAATGGATGAGAAGAGGCTAGCTTCTCTGGCATACGGTCGTTTGTACCAAAGACGAATGAAGAAAGCGTACGACAAGAAGATACTTCCGCGAAGCTTTCAGACGGGCGACCTTGTGCTGAAAAGGATTCTCCCGCCGCAAGCAGATCACAGGGGCAAGTGGACCCCCAACTACGAAGGGCCATACGTTGTCAGAAAAGTCTTTTCAGGAGGAGCGTTGTTGTTGTCCACCATGGACGGAGAAGACTTTGCGTCACCTGTGAATTCGGACGCAGTTAAAAAATACTTTGCTTAAAATAGACCCGCTGGACAGAAAAAGAGAGTCCAGGCAAAAATGGGGCATCCTGGCGAACCAAAAACAGAATGAAAGGTTCGGGCAAAAGTTAGGGATAAAATTGAAAAATGTACACCCGCGAAGTTGAAAACCTACACTGGGCGGCTTCGGCAAAAAAGGGTATCCCGGTGAACTGAAAACCCGTAAAGGGCGGTTCACGCAAAAGTTAGGGATTTGAAAAGCAAATGACTGCGGTCCGAATTTGATATTACAATGAGCATCAATGCGGGAGAATATGTTGGGGGAGCCAGTTATCAGATACAATCTCTTCAGAAGTGGGGATACCGGGAAAGCGTTAGAGTCGGACGAGTCATGAGAGGATCAGTTCGTGGTGTTCATCTGCATCTCGTTGCCGACATGTGTACAAATTTAATTTGTCAAAATATTCATGCTTCTTGTGCATACTTATGTATTTGCTTTGCGTAGCTTCCTCTTTTCAGGAGTTACATCCCGTGTACAAAAACTCCGCCCATTCAGGGGCCCAATCAATGAAAATATGTTATTCAGTACTTGATGCTGGTTCTTTACTGTTTTGTGCATGATAAAACGCCTAAGTTTAGTGAAACTAGCATGAGTATAACGTCGCTGGCCCTTGCCAACAATTGTTAAAGCTTTGAATTAACTGAGTGTAACGTCACTAACCTGAATTGATTTGATTGCACAGGCTTGTCGTGTCTTGTTTGTGTTGTTGCAGGTTTCATAACCATACGAAGAAGGTGATCAAAAGATTGCGATAACGAAAGACTTAATCCCCACGCAGGTCATGCATGTTCTTCCTGAAGAAGGATAGAATTCCCCAGCTAGCCGTAGCTTATCCAAAGGACGTGCTCCAGAAGAGTTATTCGTCCTCAGCAGAGTTTGGCGATTCCAAGATCGTAAGGCTGTATTTAGACAGGTTCATCTTTCCCCGCAGGGTCAGGCACTCTCCCCCAGCGGAGTCAGTGGATTTTCCCCGAGAGAATCATCCCATCCCCAGCGGAATTCTCTTTGCAAGTGTTTTCATTCCTTCCAGTGGAACTCGAAGATCAAGACTCTCCAAAGCAGAGTTGATGATGGGTCCTGTCATTTATTTTGTCAGAGATACTGGTGATATCAGTTCACGTTCCAGCAGAAAGTCCGATCGTACTATGCACATCTGCTATTCCCCAGCGAAGTTATATTCCCCAGCAGGGGGTTACCTCAATAGGGTGTGTGGTTTGATGTTCCCAATTTCCCAGCAGGGTCGACTTCACCCTTCCAGCATTTATTTTGTGGGAATAATTCTGTAGCATCTGGCTATCCCCGGCGGAGTCGGCATTATCCTTCCAGCATTTATTTTGCTGAAGCAGCTTCTGTACTCTAGCAGTTCAGGTGGAGAGAATTCTTGCTCGAATGGATTACCAAACAGTCAAGATCTCGGCATGAGACATCCAGTGATAATGTCAGTCTCGGCAGTATTCCCCCACCGAGTTAGCATGATGAGATTCTCTTTGTCTCTAACAGAGTCATTTATGCAAATGTCTCTCATTTTCCCCGCCAGAGTTGCCAGGATAAGTTTCTCTTTGTTCCCAGGCAGAATCAGTTGTCATCAGGGGTTCCATGAGTCAGAATTTCAGAGGCCACCGCTGGTTATCAGAGCAGGCGTCCGATAGTTGGTTTCCAGACATCCCCAGTAGAGTCCGCCTCAAAGTCGCTGTCACGTCAGTGCTAAGAAGTTTGTGGGTTGGGATCAGTGGAGAACTAAGTCCTGACGTGGACAATTTATTCCTAGGTTGACGGGATTTCTTCAGAAGTGGGCGTCCTAACGTGGACAGGTTTATTTCCCGGATTGGTGAGGTGTGTTAGTCCTATCGTGGGCAGATTCGGTTTTTCGAAATTAGTGGAATGGGAGGTCATGACGTTGACAAAAGTGATTACTCTTTGTGTTGGTGTCCTGACGTGGACGGATCAGACCAGCGTGTGAGTCCTTACGTGGACAAGTCTTATTTCCTCAGCGGGTCGAAGACGCCTAAGTCCTGACGTGGACAAATCAAGACGAGATCAGTGTCCTGACGTGGACAAATCGAAGAAATTATTATTCCTAACGTGGAGAAGTGGGTCCTAACGTGGACGATGTAGTCTTTACGCGGGCATATCAAAAGAGGTGATTCCTAACGCGGAAAGAGTAGAGTCCTTACGTGGACAGGTTAAGACGGCATTCCTTACGTGGAAAAATGTAGTCCTGACGCGGACAAAGCGGAAAGAAGTTGGTATTCCTTACGTGGAAAGATCGGAGTCCTTACGTGGACATATCAAGAGCATCCTTTACGTGGAAGAAGATGGTTTCCTTACGTGGAAAGACGAGTTTTTTTCCTTACGTGGAAATATTGAGTCCTCACGCGGACATATCAAGATTGATTCCTGACGTGGAAAGAAATGGATTATTCCTTACGTGGAAGAGTTTAGTCCTGACGCGGACAGATCAAAGAAGTTATTCCTAATGTGGAAAAAGAAGATTTACTCCTTACGTGGAAAAATTGGGGTCCTGACGTGGACAGATTCAAGAAAGGTTGATTCCTGACGTGGAAGAATGATGTACTCCTTACGTGGAAAGCTGAGTCCTGACGTGGACAGGTTCAGAATCAAGGTTGATTCCTTACGTAGAAAGATTGGAGTCCTGACGCGGACATGTCAAGCAGTATTGGAGTCCTTACGTGGACAGATGGATATAGTTCTCCTTATGCGGAAAGAAGATTGCTTCCTGACGTGGAAAGATGAAAGGGTTAGTCCTGACGTGGACAGATACAGGAGAAATGATTCCTAACACGGACGATGTTATTCCTAACGTGGACAGGTGTTACTCCTAACGTGGAAGAGTTTTATTCCTAACATGGACGATTCAGTTTATGGAAATGCAGACAAATTGTCCCTAGCGGAGTTGCCGAGATTTTTCTGGGTTAACAGCAAGTGGAGTCCTAACGTGGACAGGTTCTAGTTGAGATTTCTTCGTATTGATGACAGACAGAATCCTAACGTGGACAAGCAAGCAATCTGTTATGACAGAATCCTCTTCAGAACGATGAAGACAATCCCCAGCATGCTCGCACGAGATCAGTGGGTCGCCGTAACAGTCAGATTCAGCTGATGAATGTTGTTCCCCAAGCAGGAGCGCAATTTAATTTTGTGGTTGGCAAATTTCTGGTTTCACTAGTATTCAACCGTCTCGTACCGCGAATGTCTGAAGGCTCCGGGCTCTTCACCCAATCGGGTCCAAGCCGCTTGAATAGGGGCAGCTGTTGCACCCTAAAATTTGCTCAACCTTACTCCTTGGGTTTATGTTTCAATGTCATTAGCATTTGCATATAGAGTCATGTACATAGACTAACCATCTGCATAGCATAAGCATAGCAAGTCATTCAACAGGGGACCAATCATTATTTTCATCTCTAGAGGCCTATCAAGAGGTTATTATCCCAATCCAATCTTATTCAAGTCATCAGGAAAGAATTTGAAAGCAAAGAGTTCAGCAGATCAAGCCTTGAGTCCATCTCCTAGCTGAGGGTATCTGAGGGTCAACAAGAGGGTTGTGAGCTGTGAGTTGAAGGCATGGAGAGTATCTAGACATTATGATAGACTTAGAAAGTCATTTGGAGAAGGAGATAAGTCATTGATGAGAGCACAAGAGCTATAGTTGAAGGCAGTCAACTAGGATTTCATCTGGGTCAACCCTAGGTCAACCCTAGGTCAATTGACTGATTTAAGGGGCATTCAAGTCTAGTGGAGAGATGTGGGGTTCATCATTTGACATATAGAGAAGGATATGGAGATATGCCAAGGAGAATTCAAGAGAAATCAAGGAGAAGAGGAGTTTCTAAATTAGGGTTTCTGTGTAAAATCCCCTAGTTTAGGTCAAATTTCCAAGCAAGATAAGTCAAAATGCTAGCTTCAAATGGCTTCTTGGCCAACATGAAACTTGTAGAGGATCTCAAGACCTTTAATTTGAGTGGTGGAAGACATCAAGGAGATTTATAGAACTCAAGTTATGGTCCTTGCAAGTTACAGGTCATCTGAGGTATCTGAAATTTTGTCTATGAAAGTGACTTGACTTCCAAGCTAGTTTTACCCCTCAAGGAGATTTCAAATGAATTCTTGGTCAACATAAGAATTGTTCCTCATTGTCTTAGCTTTCTAGAATGGTATAGCATGCCCTCATATGATGTGGAGAACTCAACTTATGGTCTTGGCAAGCAAAGGGTATTTTGGGCATTTGTGAATTACAGGTCATTTTAACCTATGTCCAAAACTCATACAAGGAGGCCTCAAATGGAAAAACTTACAACATCAAACTTGCTCCAAATGTGATTTTAATTCTATAAAGAAGGTCACAAATTGTTGGAAAAGCTCATAGCATGAAGTTGCATGATTGGTCCAAATTTGAACTAAAATGGCTTATAATTTGAATAAAGTCAAAATGAAAAATGGTTTGGGAGATTTATAAGTCCAAATGGAGACTTCCAATATATGATTTTGAATGGAAAAGACATTCCAAAGACAATGGTTCAAACACTTTTTTGAGTTTAGTGGAAGATTTCAAAGTTATCCTTGGTTACTTGCATTTTAAGAAACATAGCCAAAATGAATCAAAGTTGGAAGGCAAGGGAATGTGTAAGAGGGATCTAGAATGTTCATGTGAGCACTATATATTCATGAAATGGAGATTGATCAAGGGTTGGCTTCATTTTTCACCAAGAATTTCCCAAATTCTCTCATTCTTTCTCATTGTGTTTTCACTTCAATTCCTCAAATTCTTCACCAATCATCATCAAAATCAACTTCATTATACTGATTCATCATCATAGATCAGAATTCAACCAAGAACAAGGTGTAATCCATCCATTTTCGAGCACTTCCATCATCAACATCAAAATTGAAGTTTCAAGTTGATAGCACAATTCAAGCCAAGTTTCATTCAAGTGTTGCAAACAGAATCAAATAGATCAATTGTAGATCAAGATCCAAGCATCAAGACTCTTAGATCCACAAGTTTCATCATCATCCACAAGATTTCACACCAGGTGCATTTTCTCTGCCACAGCTTGAATTAGTTAGTTTAGCATGATTTTATTAGTTTAGATATAATGTAGGATGTTAGTAGAGCAATTAGGTTGAGTTTGGAGTGGTTTGGTGATGTTTGTTAGCAGGTGTATCAAACTGTTAGGACCTAGAACTCTTAGGTTAGTGCATTATAATGTTAGGTTGTTAGCGCAGGATAATCACCATTATGCATAGAGTAGATTAGTCTAGGTTTGATAGAGAATTGTGTTGGTGAGTTGCAGAGTGCTTCCATGGTGACCAGAACTTGTTGTGCTCGGGTTGAATGATTTGCTGAATTTCTGATTGATTTAATGCCATAGAAGTATAGAGGGAGAGATTTAGAGTAAGTTTCATGTTTGCATCGTGTTGTGTTGTGGACTGGAGAGGGAGAACTGAGAGCTGGAAGTGGTGCGTGCATGGAGCTTCATGGATTGCAAACCCTAGTTCTAACAGGTTCAATGAGGAAGACACAATCGTATCCGTCCATTTCGTGTTGGACCCTTGACTAAGAGAGCAATCCTAGGGCTCTCATTTAATCTGATTTTGGAGGGAAAGGAGTTGGTGCCCTAAACGCACCGTTTCATTAATTGAAACGGGCGGGCCTAAGAGCGAGTGATATCCCCACCCCCCCAGTTACCAAGCCCAATCAATTTGAACATGAATCTGTTTCTGAATGCACCCCCTGCGCCTCTTTTTATTTTTCATTGTTGCTGACTAGTTATGGGCCTTAACCAAAGTGCTATGCACACCCCCGTCTGCTTGGCCCATCCAATTATCAACTGGGCGTGTTTGCTGAATAAACCCCCCTCCCTTTATTTCATTATTTTTCTTTTATATTCTTTAATTGTTTTTATGCATTTTCATAAATTCATAATAAATACATAAAAAATCATTTTCAATTCATTCTTTTTATACTATTTTCTTTAGGATGTGTAGAAAATTTTCATTAAATAAAATTGCATTTTTATTTTTATTTCATATTTTTTCCATATTTTCTAAATAAATGTCATTTTAAATAGCTTCATTTCATGCATGATTTTAGTAATTTTTGTTCTACTAAATGCTTTCATATTTCTCATCCATTCTTTTTAGGTTGTTTAGATTAGATGTTGAAATTGTAGATTCAATTTAGTTCCCATTTTTAGGAATTAATTTTAGATGCTTAATGTAGGCTTGAACAACATGAACAAATTAGGGTTTTTTAGGTGATGACTTAAGAAGTTTGATTCTTTCCCTTAGGACTTAGGGTTTGACTAGTTTAGTTATGGGACTATAGGGGCTATGGGTAGTTATTAGATCCCTTAGAGAAAAGTCAGGATTCCCCTACTGCTATTAATACTGTTTGTATATCTGATTGACTGGTGTGGTGTGCCCTCTGGGGATTATTGCTTGATTGTTTGGGTATTGGGATTGTCTGGGGACTTGGGAGAGCTGAAGACTTGAGAAGATGAAAACCATTGGAGATCCAGAGATTGAAGATCAACTTCCAGAGTTGAAGAGGAGATTCATGCTAGCAGATGCTGAGGAACTAGGGTTTAGGAGCTAGGCAGAGCTCTAGGTTAGAAAGTTTGTTTCTCAAACATGGATTGCCTTGTCTGCATCCATTCTTCTCTGTGATTCAGAGTCTCTCTAAGACACTCACCCCCTTCCTTTGGAAGGCTTGGTGATAGTGTCTATGAGATAGAACTCTTGAGAGAAAATGTCTCTTGTGTTAGAAGCAGTCTGTTCACCACCCTTGGTAGTCAACTGATTGCTTAACACCCAATTCACTCTTGTAACTAATCCCTCATCCTGGAGGTTTGAGCTTGAAGAAAAGCCATTGCAGATTGAAGACTGATGATCAAAGCCCTTGCCTAAAGGTCATGAAGATGGAGACTGATGCTTGTTGAAGCCTGTAGCTGATTGGAGATTACTTGAAGCTAGATGTGGATTTAGAGCTGCTGATGCTGTTTCTTTTATTGCTGTATTTCATTTGTTGATGTATTGATTGGTTTTCTGGGCTGTATTGTTTGCTGTTTACCCTGTTGGGTTGAAAGTGAAGCCTGTTCACTTTTGCCTATTGTTTTCTAGGTTCGAGGTTGAGTGGGACTCCCTTGCCTCGCTTGTACTGTTGCATCCATGCATTTTACTGCTTTACTGTATATATCTGGTATTGTTTCTGTTTCTGCCTATCCCGTAGGATCTCTGTTTCTCTCTGTGCAAGAGAGGAGCATGATAGACACTAGGTCTTAACCCATGCATGATAACATTAGGTTAGTTTGTTTCCCTTTTGCAACCGTAGGATAGAGTTCTGTCTCTTTCTTTCTCAAAACAAACAGAAAAACACATAAAGATTTCAAACACAATAAAAGACACTTCTTTCGTAAAAGAATGTGAACTCATCAAGACGTCATTTTTGTCCGCCGGGACTGCTAATCAAGAAACCCTTTTTCAGAAGGAATAAAATCAATCAAGGATAAGCTTGTGTCGTACGTGGCCCGAACTACGTTTGCTCTGATCTTCCATGCTGTGTGGAAGTACGTAGGCATAGGATGCGATATCCTAGCGAGCAACCTTCCCCTCCTTTCCCGTAGGTAGGCGAACTACGTTGACTCTGATTTCTCGTTCCAGGCGGGAATACGTAGGCATAAAGTGCGATACTTTGCCGAGTCATTTTTATTTTCATTTTATTTTCTTTTAACCCCAGACCTTTAGTTTAGATAGAATAACAATCCATACCCGAAAACAAGCGTGGATCCCGTCGAGTACGACGGACGTGAGGGGTGCTAATACCTTCCCCTTGCGTAACCGACTCCCGAATCCAGGTTTTGGTTGCGACGACCATACCTTTCCCGTGTTGTGCGAGGTTTACTCTGAGCGTTTCCTTTCCCTCCCGTGGGATAAATAACGCACGGTGGCGACTCTTCTGTTCAGCCGGCGCCGATTTTCGCAGTAGCGACAGTATGCTAACGCTGGATGAATGTCCCGGGGATACGATAGTAAACCACATGGGGAAGTGGATGTCGAGGTCGGAGGAGCCTAGGTCGTAATTATCGTCCCCTTCGCCCTTTAATTGAGTTGTGGTGGAAGGGTGAATTTGATCTTGAAATGTCAAATTCACCATTTTCCTCTACTTTTTAGGTGAACGTGACCGCGTGGATACCAGGAGTTATGGAAGTCGACATAGAGTCGGAGTCTCCCACGGCCCCGCCCGTCGAGGGGAAGAATAGGGTAGTCGAGGACTGGGTCAGGGAGGAGAGCCTGAGTACACCTTCCCGTTTCGTCAAGGATGACTCAGACGCTTTTGCCACGACCAAGGATCGCCGTGAGGGTTCCTCTGTGATCTGGAAATCATATAGACCACAGGCCCATCATCGTATCTGCTTGAGCTACAGGAAGATGCAATTTCCCATGTACGAATTTTGCTTTCGTGAAGCGGGACTTCGGCTGCCCTTTTCAGATTTTCAACTAGGGTCTGTTGCACCCCAAATTTTGACCCCTTAGATCCTCATCATCATTTTAAGATCATATTCATTTTATTATCTAACCTTAACCTATTTCAAGTTTGTCTTTGTCAAGATACAGGAATCAGGGTTTTGTACAGTCGAAATCGAGGTTTCAAGGGTTAATCAGTCAATGTTTTGGATTGGTTCTCCTTGAATTGAGTCTCCATATCATCAAATGTATTCCATTGGATCAAGTATGAATCCAATTTGAGGTTGTCACCCAGGAATTAAGAACAGTGCAGTTCAGGATACCCGATTAGGGTTTTCGATTAGGAAAAGTCAACTGTAGTTTGACTTTTGATTTAAAGGGTGTTTCAATGATGGAATTATGGTCCCTCAAGTTTATATGGCTTAGTTAAGTCCACTCAAGAAGTTTCAAAGTCTTAGAAGACCCAGAACATGAACAGTCGGCTCGGTAGTCACCGATTGATCGTTCGGTTGACCGAAAAGTCAACTCTTCACCCATAAGGAATTTGACCTCATGATATGATTAAAAATGTTCCTTATGTCATATTACACCTACCCATGAAGTTTCATGACCATTGGATCAAGGGTTAGGGAGTAATCGCAAAAATCGGGAATTAGGGTTTTGAAAGGGGCAAGACCATAACTCCTCAACCACACATCCAATTGAGTTGGTTCAAAGCTCATTGGAAATCTCTTGAAAAGTCCTACAAAAGTCACAAAGTTATCCATGAGCATAAAATGCATAGATTTGGAGTTATGACCAAATTCATTTCAAGAAGGGAAATAACTTAGAAAAAATTCTAAGTTATTTGGCCTTTTAGGCATGTTTTTCAGCAACTTTGAGAGGTCTTTTGACCTAGTTTCAGTGGGAATTTGAAATTTTCAAAAACATGAAAGTTGTAGAGCTACATGATGACTTTCCAAAAAGTACTAGAACTCTTCAATAGCATTTGTGAGCTGGGAGTTATGGATCATGGAAGTTGGGGCTGCCACACTTGAAGTCACCATTCCAACTTTTTCTCAAATTCAAATTTCAACAACTTGGACCACCCTCAGCCATTGGATCATGCTTCATTCTGACAATTAAAGGTTTAGATGAGTGAAAATGCAGGAGAAATGACAGAAATTGAAAGAAGGAGCAAGTTGCAATATAATGTTCAAAGAAATCCAAGTGAAGAAAGAGAAACTTTATGGCTCCAAACTGTAGCAGCTGTGACATCTACCCTCTATGCCCTATTCAGTCACCTCACACACCTCATTCCACTTGAGTTCTTGCTTGCATTGAGCCAAGAGCATGATGGATGAAGATACATCAAGATTTTGTGGAAGATTTTCTCCAAGTTTCCCTCCAAAGGCCAAATCACAAAGTCTGCCCTCACTCTCACTCTCCCTATAAATAGAGGCCTTCTCTATGTTGTTGGACACACCGGAGCTATCAAGAATACACATAAACTCATATCTCTCTCATCTCCTTCCTTGCTTGAAAGTGCATTTTCTCAAAATCACCAAAATCCACTATCTTGCACTTTTCATGCCATTCCTTGCTCCAAACACCAAAACACTTCAAAGACCACATACACACCCTTAAAATGGCCATTTGAAACTGTTCCCATCATTACTTTCATCAAAAAAACTCATCAATCTAAAAGTCAACCTTCACACCTCTATGTTTTGACTTTTATGCACTTTGGGAGCCAAGTCACTACATAAGCCCTTTCCTACCACTTCAACACTCCCAACACCTCATACTTATCTTGCCTCAACTGTCCAAAAGCTCAAAAACCAGCTGGAAGTTTGTTTACTCAAACTGTTCAAGAAAGTCACTTATTGCTTCTGTTGCGGTGAAAATCGGATATCAAGCTATTGAATTAACTTGAACCTTAATTCTTTTACAACCGGACTTTAATTTATCCAAAGGAAAGGTCTAAAGAAAGAAAGAACCTTTTGCGCGATGTTACAACAACGCTAAGAGATTCGGGGATCGGGGGTTGGTTATGCATAGGGTAGGTATTTCACATCCTAAACATCTGTAGTACTCTACAGGGACCTTTTGTTTATTTGTATGCTAAGTTTGTTAAATATTTGCTAAGGTTTGGGTATTGGGTAAAAAGGTGAAGGTTATGATAGATGAAGACCTAAGATTGTTTCTAAGTTTGCTCGCAAAGGCATCGCGTCCTCTGCCTACGTATCCTAACTAGGATAGAATCAGAGCAATCGTAGTTCACCTCACTAGGGTTGAAGAACGCTTGATTGCGATCAAGGTTCAAAGGGGAACAAACATAATAATGTTTGTGTAGAGTTTCACAAAACTCTCTATGTCTATGTTGTAACACTCAAAGGGGGAAGTAAGTGATCATATCCATGATCCTTACATAGAGTTAACAACTCTATCCGAGGGTTCTAGTTGTAAACACTCCTAGTGAGAGGGAAGGTTGCTTGTCAAGATATCGCATCTTGTGCCTACGTATTCTCATTGTCCAATGAGAAATCAGAGCGGTCATAGTTCGGGCTCGAACTAAGGAATCAATTGGTTCTTTCCAGACCAAAAGAGGGGAAGGTTCTATCCAGACCTATGAGTTTATATCCTATTGGTTCTATCCAGACCAAAAAGGGGGTTAAGGCTCTTTCGAGGCCAATGAGGGTATTGAGCTATCTATGACCCAAGGGTCAATAGAGAGACTTTCCTTTGGAAGGGAGGAGATGAGGCAACTTGGATGAGAACTAAAAAAGTTCCATCACTTGGGGAAGAAATAATTAACAAAGTAATCAATACTTTAAACAAAAGGGGCATGGTTACAACCAAAGATCATGTATCTTAACAAAGATGAAAGCATATCTTAATAAAGATTAAAGGTATATCTTAACAAAGATTGAAGGTAACAACCACATGTATCGATGACAATCAAATACAAGCAAATTAGTTTAAACTCATAATTTAGGAGGAAAGCAATATGAAATAATGGTAACAACCAAGGGAGAGTACCCTAACATGTTAACTAACATAGTATAAATGAGAATGAGTGAATATCATAACACAAATGATCACGGTGAAAAAGAAATTCATCTGCATACGCGAGATAACGATCTCAATATAAAGGCAACTTACAAGCAACCAAAATGCATGAAAATATGAACAAACATGGAATTAAAAAATATCACATGAAAGTAGGCATCAAGACAAACACAATGCAAAAATAATGGGTTCAAAATGATGAAAAATGGATGAGTTATGATTTTTTGAAGTTTGGATGAACAAAACATGAAAATCTAAATGATAAAAGGAATAAAATGCACATGGTAAGACAATGAATCAAACAAATTTGATTATTTAAACATGTTAACAAAATTTTAAGAATAATACAAGATCAATCTTACAAGAAAAATCAAGTTACAAGTTGAAAATTTTCAAGATCATCATGGTAAAAAAACAGTCATGGTAACATGTGGAATGCAAGTGGAAAGTTCACATTTATGAGTTTTAGGTTTACCTCTTGAAGCAAGCTTAAGCAATAAGAAAACCAGAGATCTTGAGAGCTCTTCCAAGATCTTGTTACATAAGTGTGGAAGTGACTTGGATAGCTTCAATACATCATACTTTATGTGTTTGAAGTGTTTCTTGAGTTGGAAGAAGTTTGGAAATGGTTTTGAAAGATGTTTTTCAAAAGCAAATTTTGAGGGGTTTTGGAAACTTAATGAGATTTTGTAAGAACTTGTGATTGTGTAAGAAAGAAAGTTCTAGCTGGTTTCTAGCATGGAACTTGTGTGTTTGTGATGTAGGAAGTAAGTTCTATTTATAGCCAAAGGCCTTGGATCAAGGTATGGGCAAAAGTGAAGCAAATTGCCAATTTTAACCTTCCATCATGAAAATCTTTGAGTTTTCCAATGCAATCTTCATATTTGTCTTTAAGACACTCTAATAAGATATTCTCCATGCCCCATAGATTTTTTTCATCATGCTTGATAGGATAGAAGGTGACTTGTTGAATTAAAGTTGATGATTTGACAAGGGTAGCCACCTTTTTTCTCTTTCTTCACTATTCACTTTTACAACTTGCATTAAATAATGATTTCCTTTGATCTTTGGTCCATTTTCGTGGGAATTGATGTTAAACATGTTTATTAACAATGTAAACATCATAAATGAGGCTTAGTCTTTGATTAGCATCAATTTGGAGAGGTTTTGGAATAAAAAAAACTCATGTTGACCTGGTTTTGCTAATGTGAGTTTTTGCCAACTTGTGGACCTCGGTTCTCTCTAACCAGGAAGAGTTATGGAACCCACTTGTACTTTTTAGAAAGCCCCTTGAAACTAGGTCAAAAACCCTTGTGTGGTTAAGGAGTTATGGCTTTGCCCCTTTTGAAACCCTAATTCCCGATATTTGCAATTACTTCCTAACCCTTGATCCAATGGTCATGAAATTTTTTGGGAAGGTGTAATATGAAATAAGGAACATTTTTTATTCACATCATAAAGTCAAATTCCTTATTGTTGAAGAGTTGACTTTTCAGTCAACCGTTCGATCAATCGGTGGCTACCGAGTCGACTGTTGATGTTCTGGGTATTTTGAGGCCTTGAAACTTCTTGAGTAGACTTTACTAAGCCATAGGAACTTAATGGACCATGATCCCACCATTGGAACACCTTTTAAATTAAAAGTCAAACTACAGTTGACTTTTCCTAATCGAAAACCCTAATCGGGTATCCTGAACTGCACTGTTCTTAATTCCTGGGTGACAACCTCGAATTGGATTCATACTTGATCCAATGTAGTATTCTTGATCTTGTTTATAGTTGAATCAATCCAATACATTGATTGATCAAACCATTGAAGCCTCGATTTTTGACGGTACGGAACCTTGATTCATCTGCATCTTGACAAAGATAAACTTGAAATGGGTTAAGGTTAGTTAATCAAGTGAGTATGATGCTACAATTATGATGAGGATCTAAGGGGTCAAAATTTGGGGTGCAACAGTTGCCCCTATTTAAATATCTTCACTAGATGGCAATGAGAGATGACAATCCTCATAGAATCGTAGTGAAAGGTATTTAAATATAACAAACCAAAAATTTTGTCCCTTAGATCCGATGGTATGCAAAAGGACCAATAATGAAATGCAATGAGTTCTAAATAGTGTTTTATGATGCTTGAATGCAAGACAGATGCAGACACACGAGCAAATATAAAAGAACGGCAATACGACGAGTAACCACTCACGAGGGACCCAACACATTGGGGAAAGATTCAAGACCAAGTAAGCAAGATAGTTCAGACATGACTAAAGATGCTTATCAAGGAAATCTTTCACACAGGGGACACAAATTCCACCAGGGAAGACACATCTTCATTGGGGAAAGGAGAAACGAATCTCACTGGGGATAAACAGATGAGGAAGTCCACCGGGGAAGATAACAATTCTTCACTAGGGAAACGAAAGAAAAGAAACGCAAACCACACTGGGGAAGAAACCCAATGGGGAAAACTTCGTTGGGGAATAAATCCACTGGGGAAGCACAACTTCAACAGGGAAAAGACAGAATGGAGACACTAGTCTCACTGGGGATAACCAGATGAGAAATTTCCTATAACGAAGAGTTCAAACGGGATCTTCAAGAAAAAGGTTAGAAACAAGACCGGACGTGCCGGGGAAACTAGTATCCACTAGTCCTCCGAGACTCGACTGGGGAAAGCAAAAGCTTCAAAAGGGGTACTGGTGATGACCAGAACAACAGACAGTTTCCAATAGTGCTAGTTACCACTAGACTTCCTGGGGGTGATGGTGACAACCAAACCAAAGTTCCAATCACAGTTGGGAATTTCGGACAAAACAGGACTTCAGCTGGGGAAATTGGTAACAACCAAACCTCACGGTACTAATATCGATTAGTTTTCAAGCAATGCCAGTAACCACTGGACTTAGAAAGAACTGGTGACTACCAAATCAGTGTTCCAAATACGATTGGTTATGATAATGCTAGTAACCACTAGACTTAACTGGGGAGATTGGTAACGACCAAAATCAAAGAAGATCAATAACCATTGGATTTTCAAAGGGTTTGGTGACAACCAAATCGAAGTGACGATAACAATCGAGTTTAGACAACGTCAATAACAATTGGACTTTGAAGATTATTGGTGACGACCAAATCAAAGGATACCAATACAATTGGATTTAACAGATAAAGTTGGTAACGACCAAATCCAATACCAATAATAATTGGATCCGAAGGATGCCAGTAGCCACTGGGTTTTTAGAATGATGTTTGGTAGCGAACAAATCAGACGATATCAATATCAATTGATTTTGAACAAAGCTAGTAGCTACTAAGCTTTCGAATGATAGTTGTTAACGACCAGATTAGATGATACCAATAACAATTGGGTTTGAAAGATGCCAGTGACCACTGGGCTTTGGAAAAGATTGGTAACGACCAACTAGAAGGATACCAATAATAATTGGGCTTTTAACAATGCTAGCCACTACTAGGCTTTTGAATGATAGTTGGTAACGACCAGATTAGATGATACCGATAACAATTGGACTTTAAAAGATGTCAGTAACCACTGGGCTTTCAAAGGGTTTGGTGACGACCAAATCTTCAAACAGGAAGCACAAATATATATCTCAAAACCTTATGAACAAAAGCTAATATCCTTAAAGCGTTAGGATACAACGGAGACACAACCCTTAACACCTTAGGATTGGACGCAGACCCTCAAAACTTTAGGACCAAAAACTAATACCCTCAAAACATTAGGATATAGTAGAGACACAACCCTCAACACAATAGGATTGGACGAAAACCCTCAAAACTTTAGGATAAAAAACTAATACACTCAAAATATTAGGATATAGTAGAGACACGACCCTCAACACATTAGGATTGGACGAAGACCCTCAAAACCTTAGGATCAAAAACTAATACCCTCAAAACGTTAGGATATAGTAGAGACACAACCCTCAACACATTAGGATTGGACGAAAACTCTCAAAACTTTAGGATAAAAAACTAATACCCTCAAAATATTAGGATATAGTAGAGACACAACCCTCAACACATTAGGATTGGACGAAGACCCTCAAAACTTTAGGACCAAAAACTAATACCCTCAAAACGTTAGGATATAGTAGAGACACAACCCTCAACACATTAGGATTGGACGAAAACCCTCAAAACTTTAGGATAAAAAACTAATACCCTCAAAATATTAGGATATAGTAGAGACACAACCCTCAACACATTAGGATTGGACGAAGACCCTCAAAACCTTAGGATCAAAAACTAATACCCTCAAAACATTAGGATATAGTTAGAGACACGACCCTCAATACATTAGGTTCGAAAAGAGATACAACCCTCAACACATTAGGATTGAAAACTAATACCCTCAACACGTTAGGATATAGTTAGAGACACGACCCTCAATACATTAGGATCGAAAAGAGATACAACCCTCAACACATTAGGATTGAAAACTAATACCCTTAACACGTTAGGATATAGCAGAGACACGACCCTCAATACATTAGGATCGAAAAGAGATACAACCCTCAACACCTTAGGATTGGACGCAGACCCTCAAAACTTTAGGATATAGATCACCTCATGCAAATGCAACCATTTTAGTTTCTGGGAATTTCTGAACTCAGGATTCAAATTATACATCTCCAAAGGTACACAACCTGTGCTCGGGATGGCAACAAACATCTATCTCCAAAGGTAAATAACTTGTGCTCGGGATAGAAACAAACATCTTCCAAAGGTACAAAACCTGTGCTTGGATAGATACATCTCCAAAGATACGAAACCTGTGCTTGGAATCAAATGATACATCTCCAAAGGTATACGACCTGTGCTTGGATAGCAACAATCACCTGTCTCCAAAGGTAAACAACCTGTGCTTGGATAGCAACAATCACCTATCTCCAAAGGTAAACAACTTGTGCTCGGATAGCAACAAACATCTTCCAAAGGTACGAAACCTGTGCTTGGAAACAAACCATTGTGACTTAATTTGGAATGATACACAACCAAATTATCAGTATCTGTCGTCCATTGATTTTCATAATGTCAATTACCAATGGGCCTTATTTTTAACATGATTGGTCACCACCAAATTACTTATACCAGTATCCACTGGATTTTCAAACAATGCTGGTCACAACCGTGCGTCGATGTCCTTAAGATAAGCTTCTCTGAATGAGATTGCCACTTATTGTTGAATACGATTAAGCTTCCCCGAAGAGATTGCCACTCATCGCTGAAAAAGGTTAAGCTTCTCCCAAGAGATTGCCACTTTACCCCTGAAGACGATTAAACTTCTCCGAAGAGACTGCCATTTATCGTTGATGAAGGTTAAGCTTCTCCACAGAGATTGCCACTTACCATTGAAGACGATTAAACTTCTCCGAAGAGACTGCCATTTATCGTTGAATATGAATAAGCTTCTCTACAGAGATTGCCACTTACCATTGAAGATGAATAAGCTTCTCTACAGAGATTGCCACTTATTGTTAAAGATGAATAAGCTTCTCTACAGAGACTGCAACTTATTGTTGAAGATGAATAAGCTTCTCTACAGAGACTGCCACTTACCATTGAAGATGAATAAGCTTCTCTACAGAGACTGCCACTTATTGTTGAAGATGAATAAGCTTCTCTACAGAGGCTGCCACTTACCATTGAAGATGAATAAGCTTCTCTACAGATACTGCCACTTATTGTTGTGTAAAATTTTCTTCTTGATAGATAGTGCAAAATAAATGCACGTCCAGGTAGGTTTTAGCGACCGACAGGGACCAAAGTTCAATCTAGAATGGAACTAGAAAGAATCTGTCACCAAGACTCCAATCATTGAGAAATGAACTCGAATGGTGACTCACCTTATCCAATCATGGAAAAGATAACTGAAGCAACCATCATCCACAAGGATTAAACTCTATGGGGAATTGAGAAATAATGGACGTTTTATGCCTAAGGGTTGACAACTCTATTGAAGAGAGACGAAACACCCAATCACTGAGGAGAACACCAAAGTGAAATAAAGCAGGTAACAACCAGAGATAGCAAAAAATGCACAGATGCTATGCATATGCATATGCCATGCTTATGTTTATGCTGACGAAACAGACAAAACAAAACTGGAGATGAAATAAACATCTCGACACAGAGACCCAACCAAACTTTACCAAGATTGGACATCAAAGGGATGATCATGAAGAACAATTCCACTTCAAGGTTACCACCTTCTTTGGGAGAGAGTAATCTTCTTAGGCCAGAATGTCATGACTTCACTTGGATTGCCATCATGAGTTTGAATTCTTTGCTGAAGGAAAATCATGTCGAGAGATTCCCAGATCAACTGAAGTAACAACTTAACTGGAGAGTTGACAAAGGGTATCATGAGACCAAAACATTTATGCCCTATTATGATAACAACCCTCTTCAAGTGAGCGACGACTCTTGTGACAAAAAGTCTTCAAACCTTTTCTGCCCCAGATTACACGGTCTGTGAGAAGAAGTCATGAGGATGCCTTTACAAATGAACTGGCATAAAGATGCCTCAACTGTCTTCAAACTCTTATAGAGAGAGATTTACAAATCTCGACGTGATTGCCCCAGTTTAACGGTGCTTGTACAACAAAGTCTTCAGACTGTGGAAGTAACGACTGGGTAACAAACTTGCCCCTGCTTACTGGTAAATGCAAAAGATCTGCCCCAGACTAAACTGTTCATTGAGAGCTTCATCTGATCTCGACCTGGTCGGCTCTGATTAGCTGAACATTGTGACAAATGATTAACAAATCCTTCAAATTGGTTGCCCCAGGCTGAGCTTCCCTTATCAAGTCAAATTCCCTGGCTGACAACGCTTGTTGGGATTCCTTTGATATTGGATTGTTTTGCACGTAATGCTCTTTATTAAAAAATGGAAATTTTCAATGTAAAGTTCATGCAATCTTTTGAAAACACTTTTTGATGAAACACACATGGCGGCATGATCAAGTGATCAAAGCGAAAGTGATCCAATCATTTTACAAATGATGGATAAAGTGATGAACACATACAATTAACAAAGATCATTAGGAGTCAAGTTATCCAACCTTGCTGTAATATGCTTTCAAAACAACCTTACCTCAATTTGGTCTTTTAAGGGTTGTAACGTGGTTTGGTTCATGGTTCATGAAATAAAGGATAAAGGCTCAAAGTTATTTGTCCCACCCATTCTCCATGATGAACTCCAATCCTATCCTCAGTTAACTCAAACTATACATTCAGATTCTTACAGGCTTAAGAATTGGACTGATGATAGTTGGTGATGGCTTACAAACCTAAGGTAGTCACAACTCCCTTACAGTATTTGATAGCTTTTGCTATTTGAGGATTTTTAAGAGTGATAACTCTTACAAAATTCCTCTCTTTTTATCCCTGACTTTTGTCTGAACTGTTTTGTTCGAATGTACAGTCAACGGGATGCCCCATTTTTTCCTAAGTCTCCTTCATAGGTTTCGACTTAGTGGGCTTTTTCTTTTTTCACTTTTCCTTTTTTTTAGAAAGGAGGTGACTACCTAGATTAATGGCTTACAGTGAACCATCATCGTATTGTATGCTGAAAAGCATCTTCGACACTTGCTTGTTGTGTACGAAGAAAAACCTGAGTACACCATCTTTATATGAAAAATGCCTTGTTATGCACATATCTTCAAGTTAACTGAGAACTACCCGCCCCCAGGTTTGAAATTTAAGGTTTTAGTTTTTGTAAAGAAAGAAAACTCCTACTTCTAGGCTCGAAGTGGTTAACGAGGGATTATCTTCCTTATTTCTCCAGTGTTTAGGGATTGAAACAATGCCTTACATCATCGGCAAAGTTAAATTGAAAGCATATCAACAGCAATTATAGACATAATTTTCATCATCCTCCCCAATCTTTGCTTTAAACAACAGTTTAGTAAACAAAAGAAATTTTCTTGCATTTTTGGTATTTCATAACAATGAAAGAAAAAGAAAGAGTGAAACGAATGGACTTAATCAAAAGATGCACAAACATTTCATTAAATATTGCCAAATTCAAATAAACAACAGTTTACAAGCAACACAAATGCAAAGAAAACACAACAAAATGTTGAAACAGTCTACAGCTGCCAGCTTTAGGGAATTAAAATTGTTTAACAAAACATATTTCAAATTTTAGGCCCATGCAGGGAAACACCTTCAACAACCACATGCTCCTTGTGATATAGAATTATGAGGGGTCTCACGGGTCCTTTGCCTTTAGATTCAGGAACCGTAGCACAGTCATTTGATTTATCCCCCTGAGGTTTCAGCAGCTCTTGCAGTCTCAATTTAAAACTTTCACACTCTTCAACTAGGTGCCTTGTTGTCCCAGTATGATATCCACATTCCACTCTTGGATGGTCCTCCTCGAGGATCAAGCGTTTGTCAACGATTAGCTCTTGTACAAGATAACTTAATGTTATACATGCATCTAAGTTGTGTCCTTTAGCTCCTTTGTGAAATTCACAATTCAGGTTCGCATTATGCCATGGTCTTGGCACCGGATTGGACAATCGTGGAGTCACTAGTGAGTTCTGAATCAGTAGCGGGTAAAGTTTGCTTAACGGTACTGGAGTTTGTCTACCGCAAGTCTTATTTTTCCTGACATGATCCTTCTTGTTCAATTTCCGGCTTTGAGAAGCTTGAGGAGGAACAAACACTGAGTGTTGGGCGTACTGACGCGATTGACGGTTATTTGTTCGTTGATGCCGAGGATGTCCTTGAGTTGGAGGAACCATTGGAGATAATGCATCCCTAGTTTATCTGGATGTAACATGGTCATAGTGACCCTCTTTCTTCATCATATTCTGCAATGTCTCAAGCACCCAATTCATCTGACACTTGAGAATTCTGATGTCCTCTTTCAGCATTTCCTGAGCTTTCAAAAGTCCTTCCATTGTTGCCTATTTGTCTCGGATATGTGCTAGGTATCCCCCTCTGATGTCAACAGAACACAGAATGAACCAAAAAGACCAATGCAACGAAGTATGATATGTAAAATGTTGATGCAAGTGCAAAAACGCAACTGGTTTTACAAAACTCAGAAGTTTAATTAGGTTTAAACCCTCATTTCATTGATCGTTGAAAAAGTTACAACTTTTTTATAAAAAAATACCAGAGATCGACTGAGTTTTACAAAACTAGTTGCGACATGATATGCTTATGGTGATATGATGTGATGATGCACACATAACACAAAGGCAAGTATTCACAAATACAATGCATATACAAAGACATCCTAGGATCAAGATCAAAGCAAGGAGTCAGAGGTTTACCCATCCCCAAGGATTTGTGCTATGGGTTAATTTGTACCTGTTGAACGGGTTCTACAGAGTTCCTAGAGTCATCAACCCATCTTTCAGATATTATCAATTTCCCAAATTACTTGGTAATCGATAATATTCTCAAGAGAATCTCGTCTGAGTGTAGTATCGCGTATCAACTACTTCGGAAATACTTCCTTATAGCCATCACACTACGTCCTAATAAGGCCAAAGTGGGGTAGAATGTATTCTAAAAGTTCACAGTGTCATGGGCTCCTTCGTTGAAAGTAGCATTATTTTCACGAATACTCGATCAACAATACTAAAACTTTCAAGAGGGCCTACACTGAGTGGTGGTTTTCTCAAGTTAGCTTGGTCGGGAATCAACTCCCTATAAGCCTTCTTGAATATACCACCATCCTATCATAATTTCACTCAAGTCCGGGTATAGGACCGTCTCACCACTCAAAGCACCCAATACCCAACATACAAACAAATATATTGACAAATATACATGTTAAGAAAATATTTACAAATATAGCATGCAATTAAACAAAATAGGTTAAACCCTCAAGAAAAGTCAGTTTGTTCCCCAGTGAAGTCGCCATTTCTGTTGCGGTGAAAATCGGATATCAAGCTATTGAATTAACTTGAACCTTAATTCTTTTACAACCGGACTTTAATTTATCCAAAGGAAAGGTCTAAAGAAAGAAAGAACCTTTTGCGCGATGTTACAACAACGCTAAGAGATTCGGGGATCGGGGGTTGGTTATACATAGGGTAGGTATTTCACATCCTAAACATTTGTAGTACTCTACAGGAACCTTTTGTTTATTTGTATGCTAAGTTTGTTAAATATTTGCTAAGGTTTGGGTATTGGGTAAAAAGGTGAAGGTTATGATAGATGAAGACCTAAGATTGTTTCTAAGTTTGCTCGCAAAGACATCGCGTCCTCTGCCTACGTATCCTAACTAGGATAGAATCAGAGCAATCGTAGTTCACCTCACTAGGGTTGAAGAACGCTTGATTGCGATCAAGGTTCAAAGGGGAACAAACATAATAATGTTTGTGTAGAGTTTCACAAAACTCTCTATGTCTATGTTGTAACACTCAAAGGGGGAAGTAAGTGATCATATCCATGATCCTTACATAGAGTTAACAACTCTATCCTAGGGTTCTAGTTGTAAACACTCCTAGTGAGAGGGAAGGTTGCTTGTCAAGATATCGCATCTTGTGCCTACGTATTCTCATTGTCCAATGAGAAATCAGAGCGGTCGTAGTTCGGGCTCGAACTAAGGAATCAATTGGTTCTTTCCAGACCAAAAGAGGGGAAGGTTCTATCCAGACCTATGAGTTTATATCCTATTGGTTCTATCCAGACCAAAAAGGGGGTTAAGGCTCTTTCGAGGCCAATGAGGGTATTGAGCTATCTATGAAACAAGGGTCAATAGAGAGACTTTCCTTTGGAAGGGAGGAGATGAGGCAACTTGGATGAGAACTAAAAAAGTTCCATCACTTGGGGAAGAAATAATTAACAAAGTAATCAATACTTTAAACAAAAGGGGCATGGTTACAACCAAAGATCATGTATCTTAACAAAGATGAAAGCATATCTTAATAAAGATTAAAGGTATATCTTAACAAAGATTGAAGGTAACAACCACATGTATCGATGACAATCAAATACAAGCAAATTAGTTTAACCTCATAATTTAGGAGGAAAGCAATATGAAATAATGGTAACAACCAAGGGAGAGTACCCTAACATGTTAACTAACATAGTATAAATGAGAATGAGTGAATATCATAACACAAATGATCACGGTGAAAAAGAAATTCATCTGCATACGCGAGATAACGATCTCAATATAAAGGCAACTTACAAGCAACCAAAATGCATGAAAATATGAACAAACATGGAATTAAAAAATATCACATGAAAGTAGGCATCAAGACAAACACAATGCAAAAAGAATGGATTCAAAATGATGGAAAATGGATGAGTTATGATTTTTTGAAGTTTGGATGAACAAAACATGAAAATCTAAATGATAAAAGGAATAAAATGCACATGGTAAGACAATGAATCAAACAAATTTGATTATTTAAACATGTTAACAAAATTTTAAGAATAATACAAGATCAATCTCACAAGAAAAATCAAGTTACAAGTTGAAAATTTTCAAGATCATCATGGTAAAAAAACAGTCATGGTAACATGTGGAATGCAAGTGGAAAGTTCACATTTATGAGTTTTAGGTTTACCTCTTGAAGCAAGCTTAAGCAATAAGAAAACCAGAGATCTTGAGAGCTCTTCCAAGATCTTGTTACATAAGTGTGGAAGTGACTTGGATAGCTTCAATACATCATACTTTATGTGTTTGAAGTGTTTCTTGAGTTGGAAGAAGTTTGGAAATGGTTTTGAAAGATGTTTTTCAAAAGCAAATTTTAAGGGATTTTGGAAACTTAATGAGATTTTGTAAGAACTTGTGATTGTGTAAGAAAGAAAGTTCTAGCTGGTTTCTAGCATGGAACTTGTGTGTTTGTGATGTAGGAAGTGAGTTCTATTTATAGCCAAAGGCCTTGGATCAAGGTATGGGCAAAAGTGAAGCAAATTGTCAATTTTAACCTTCCATCATGAAAATCTTTGAGTTTTCCAATGCAATCTTCATCTTTGTCTTTAAGACACTCTAATAAGATATTCTCCATGCCCCATAGATTTTTTTCATCATGCTTGATAGGATAGAAGGTGACTTGTTGAATTAAAGTTGATGATTTGACAAGGGTAGCCACCTTTTTTCTCTTTCTTCACTTTTCACTTTTACAACTTGCATTAAATAATGATTTCCTTTGATCTTTGGTCGATTTTCGTGGGAATTGATGTTAAACATGTTTATTAAAAATTTAAACATCATAAATGAGGCTTAGTCTTTGATTAGCATCAATTTGGAGAGGTTTTGGAATAAAAAAAACTCATGTTGACCTGGTTTTGCCAATGTGAGTTTTTGCCAACTTGTGGACCTCGGTTCTCTCTAACCAGGAAGAGTTATGGAACCCACTTGTACTTTTTAGAAAGCCCCAATTAGGTACTAAAATATTTATGCTTGTGTTAGGAACTCATTCCCCTTGAAACTAGGTCAAAAACCCTTGTGTGGTTAAGGAGTTATGGCTTTGCCCCTTTTGAAACCCTAATTCCCGATATTTGCAATTACTTCCTAACCCTTGATCCAATGGTCATGAAATTTTTTGGGAAGGTGTAATATGAAATAAGGAACATTTTTTATTCACATCATAAAGTCAAATTCCTTATTGTTGAAGAGTTGACTTTTCAGTCAACCGTTCGATCAATCGGTGGCTACCGAGTCGACTGTTGATGTTCTGGGTATTTTGAGGCCTTGAAACTTCTTGAGTAGACTTTACTAAGCCATAGGAACTTAATGGACCATGATCCCACCATTGGAACACCTTTTAAATTAAAAGTCAAACTACAGTTGACTTTTCCTGATCGAAAATCCTAATCGGGTATCCTGAACTGCACTGTTCTTAATTCCTGGGTGACAACCTCGAATTGGATTCATACTTGATCCAATGTAGTATTCTTGATCTTGTTTATAGTTGAATCAATCCAATACATTGATTCATCAAACCATTGAAGCCTCGATTTTTGACGGTACGGAACCTTGATTCATCTGCATCTTGACAAAGATAAACTTGAAATGGGTTAAGGTTAGTTAATCAAGTGAGTATGATGCTACAATTATGATGAGGATCTAAGGGGTCAAAATTTGGGGTGCAACAGTTGCCCCTATTTAAATATCTTCACTAGATGGCAATGAGAGATGACAATCCTCATAGAATCGTAGTGAAAGGTATTTAAATATAACAAACCAAAAATTTTGTCCCTTAGATCCGATGGTATGCAAAAGGACCAATACTGAAATGCAATGAGTTCTAAATAGTGTTTTATGATGCTTGAATGCAAGACAGATGCAGACACACAAGCAAATATAAAAGAACGGCAATACGACGAGTAACCACTCACGAGGGACCCAACACATTGGGGAAAGATTCAAGACCAAGTAAGCAAGATAGTTCAGACATGACTAAAGATGCTTATCAAGGAAATCTTTCACACAGGGGACACAAATTCCACCAGGGAAGACACATCTTCATTGGGGAAAGGAGAAACGAATCTCACTGGGGATAAATAGATGAGGAAGTCCACCGGGGAAGATAACAATTCTTCACTAGGGAAACGAAAGAAAAGAAACGCAAACCACACTGGGGAAGAAACCCAATGGGGAAAACTTCGTTGGGGAATAAATCCACTGGGGAAGCACAACTTCAACAGGGAAAAGACAGAATGGAGACACTAGTCTCACTGGGGATAACCAGATGAGAAATTTCCTATAACGAAGAGTTCAAACGGGATCTTCAAGAAAAAGGTTAGAAACAAGACCGGACGTGCCGGGGAAACTAGTATCCACTAGTCCTCCGAGACTCGACTGGGGAAAGCAAAAGCTTCAAAAGGGGTACTGGTGATGACCAGAACAACAGACAGTTTCCAATAGTGCTAGTTACCACTAGACTTCCTGGGGGTGATGGTGACAACCAAACCAAAGTTCCAATCACAGTTGGGAATTTCGGACAAAACAGGACTTCAGCTGGGGAAATTGGTAACAACCAAACCTCACGGTACTAATATCGATTAGTTTTCAAGCAATGCCAGTAACCACTGGACTTAGAAAGAACTGGTGACTACCAAATCAGTGTTCCAAATACGATTGGTTATGATAATGCTAGTAACCACTAGACTTAACTGGGGAGATTGGTAACGACCAAAATCAAAGAAGATCAATAACCATTGGATTTTCAAAGGGTTTGGTGACAACCAAATCGAAGTGACGATAACAATCGAGTTTAGACAATGTCAATAACAATTGGACTTTGAAGATTATTGGTGACGACCAAATCAAAGGATACCAATACAATTGGATTTAACAGATAAAGTTGGTAACGACCAAATCCAATACCAATAATAATTGGATCCGAAGGATGCCAGTAGCCACTGGGTTTTTAGAATGATGTTTGGTAGCGAACAAATCAGACGATATCAATATCAATTGATTTTGAACAAAGCTAGTAGCTACTAGGCTTTCGAATGATAGTTGGTAACGACCAGATTAGATGATACCAATAACAATTGGGTTTGAAAGATGCCAGTGACCACTGGGCTTTGGAAAAGATTGGTAACGACCAACTCGAAGGATACCAATAATAATTGGGCTTTTAACAATGCTAGCCATTACTAGGCTTTTGAATGATAGTTGGTAACGACCAGATTAGATGATACCGATAACAATTGGACTTTAAAAGATGTCAGTAACCACTGGGCTTTCAAAGGGTTTGGTGACGACCAAATCTTCAAACAGGAAGCACAAATATATATCTCAAAACCTTATGAACAAAAGCTAATATCCTTAAAGCGTTAGGATACAACGGAGACACAACCCTTAACACCTTAGGATTGGACGCAGACCCTCAAAACTTTAGGACCAAAAACTAATACCCTCAAAACATTAGGATATAGTAGAGACACAACCCTCAACACAATAGGATTGGACGAAAACCCTCAAAACTTTAGGATAAAAAACTAATACACTCAAAATATTAGGATATAGTAGAGACACGACCCTCAACACATTAGGATTGAACGAAGACCCTCAAAACCTTAGGATCAAAAACTAATACCCTCAAAACGTTAGGATATAGTAGAGACACAACCCTCAACACATTAGGATTGGACGAAAACCCTCAAAACTTTAGGATAAAAAACTAATACCCTCAAAATATTAGGATATAGTAGAGACATAACCCTCAACACATTAGGATTGGACGAAGACCCTCAAAACTTTAGGACCAAAAACTAATACCCTCAAAACGTTAGGATATAGTAGAGACACAACCCTCAACACATTAGGATTGGACGAAAACCCTCAAAACTTTAGGATAAAAAACTAATACCCTCAAAATATTAGGATATAGTAGAGACACAACCCTCAACACATTAGGATTGGACGAAGACCCTCAAAACCTTAGGATCAAAAACTAATACCCTCAAAACATTAGGATATAGTTAGAGACACGACCCTCAATACATTAGGTTCGAAAAGAGATACAACCCTCAACACATTAGGATTGAAAACTAATACCCTCAACACGTTAGGATATAGTTAGAGACACGACCCTCAATACATTAGGATCGAAAAGAGATACAACCCTCAACATATTAGGATTAAAAACTAATACCCTTAACACGTTAGGATATAGCAGAGACACGACCCTCAATACATTAGGATCGAAAAGAGATACAACCCTCAACACCTTAGGATTGGACGCAGACCCTCAAAACTTTAGGATATAGATCACCTCATGCAAATGCAACCATTTTAGTTTCTGGGAATTTCTGAACTCAGGATTCAAATTATACATCTCCAAAGGTACACAACCTGTGCTCGGGATGGCAACAAACATCTATCTCCAAAGGTAAATAACTTGTACTCGGGATAGAAACAAACATCTTCCAAAGGTACAAAACCTATGCTTGGATAGATACATCTCCAAAGATACGAAACCTGTGCTTGGAATCAAACGATACATCTCCAAAGGTATACGACCTGTGCTTGGATAGCAACAATCACCTGTCTCCAAAGGTAAACAACCTGTGCTTGGATAGCAACAATCACCTATCTCCAAAGGTAAACAACTTGTGCTCGGATAGCAACAAACATCTTCCAAAGGTACGAAACCTGTGCTTGGAAACAAACCATTGTGACTTAATTTGGAATGATACACAACCAAATTATCAGTATCTGTCGTCCATTGATTTTTATAATGTCAATTACCAATGGGCCTTATTTGTAACATGATTGGTCACCACCAAATTACTTATACCAGTATCCACTGGATTTTCAAACAATCCTGGTCACAACCGTGCGTCGATGTCCTTAAGATAAGCTTCTCTGAATGACATTGCCACTTATTGTTGAATACGATTAAGCTTCCCCGAAGAGATTGCCACTCATCGCTGAAAAAGGTTAAGCTTCTCCCAAGAGATTGCCACTTTACCCCTGAAGACGATTAAACTTCTCCGAAGAGATTGCCATTTATCGTTGATGAAGGTTAAGCTTCTCCACAGAGATTGCCACTTACCATTGAAGACGATTAAACTTCTCCGAAGAGACTGCCATTTATCGTTGAATATGAATAAGCTTCTCTACAGAGATTGCCACTTACCATTGAAGATGAATAAGCTTCTCTACAGAGATTGCCACTTATTGTTAAAGATGAATAAGCTTCTCTACAGAGACTGCAACTTATTGTTGAAGATGAATAAGCTTCTCTACAGAGACTGCCACTTACCATTGAAGATGAATAAGCTTCTCTACAGAGACTGCCACTTATTGTTGAAGATGAATAAGCTTCTCTACAGAGGCTGCCACTTACCATTGAAGATGAATAAGCTTCTCTACAGAGACTGCCACTTATTGTTGTGTAAAATTTTCTTCTTGATAGATAGTGCAAAATAAATGCACGTCCAGGTAGGTTTTAGCGACCGACAGGGACCAAAGTTCAATCTAGAATGGAACTAGAAAGAATCTGTCACCAAGACTCCAATCATTGAGAAATGAACTCGAATGGTGACTCAACTTATCCAATCATGGAAAAGATAACTGAAGCAACCATCATCCACAAGGATTAAACTCTGTGGGGAATTGAGAAATAATGGACGTTTTATGCCTAAGGGTTGACAACTCTATTGAAGAGAGACGAAACACCCAATCACTGAGGAGAACACCAAAGTGAAATAAAGCAGGTAACAACCAGAGATAGCAAAAAATGCACAGATGCTATGCATATGCATATGCCATGCTTATGTTTATGCTGACGAAACAGACAAAACAAAACTGGAGATGAAATAAACATCTCGACACAGAGACCCAACCAAACTTTACCAAGATTGGACATCAAAGGGATGATCATGAAGAACAATTCCACTTCAAGGTTACCACCTTCTTTGGGAGAGAGTAATCTTCTTATGCCAGAATGTCATGACTTCACTTGGATTGCCATCATGAGTTTGAATTCTTTGCTGAAGGAAAATCATGTCGAGAGATTCCCAGATCAACTGAAGTAACAACTTAACTGGAGAGTTGACAAAGGGTATCATGAGACCAAAACATTTATGCCCTATTATGATAACAACCCTCTTCAAGTGAGCGACGGCTCTTGTGACAAAAAGTCTTCAAACCTTTTCTGCCCCAGATTACACGGTCTGTGAGAAGAAGTCATAAGGATGCCTTTACAAATGAACTGGCATAAAGATGCCTCAACTGTCTTCAAACTCTTATAGAGAGAGATTTACAAATCTCGACGTGATTTCCCCAGTTTAATGGTGCTTGTACAACAAAGTCTTCATACTGTGGAAGTAACGACTGGGTAACAAACTTGCCCCTGCTTACTGGTAAATGCAAAAGATCTGCCCCAGACTAAACTGTTCATTGAGAGCTTCATCTGATCTCGACCTGGTCGGCTATGATTAGCTGAACATTGTGACAAATGATTAACAAATCCTTCAAATTGGTTGCCCCAGGCTGAGCTTCCCTTATCAAGTCAAATTCCCTGGCTGACAACGCTTGTTGGGATTCCTTTGATATTGGATTGTTTTACACGTAATGCTGTTTATTAAAAAATGGCAATTTTCAATGTAAAGTTCATGCAATCTTTTGAAAACACTTTTTGATGAAACACACATGGCGGCATGACCAAGTGATCAAAGCGAAAGTGATCCAATCATTTTACAAATGATGGATAAAGTGATGAACACATACAATTAACAAAGATCATTAGGAGTCAAGTTATCCAACCTTGCTGTAATATGCTTTCAAAACAACCTTACCTCAATTTGGTCTTTTAAGGGTTGTAACGTGGTTTGGTTCATGGTTCATGAAATAAAGGATAAAGGCTCAAATTTATTTGTCCCACCCATTCTCCATGATGAACTCCAATCCTATCCTCAGTTAACTCAAACTATACATTCAGATTCTTACAGGCTTAAGAATTGGACTGATGATAGTTGGTGATGGCTTACAAACCTAAGGTAGTCACAACTCCCTTACAGTATTTGATAGCTTTTTCTATTTGAGGATTTTTAAGAGTGATAACTCTTACAAAATTCCTCTCTTTCTATCCCTGACTTTTGTCTGAACTGTTTTGTTCGAATTTACAGTCAACGGGATGCCCCATTTTTTCCTAAGTCTCCTTCATAGGTTTCGACTTAGTGGGCTTTTTCTTTTTTCACTTTTCCTTTTTTTTAGAAAGGAGGTGACTACCTAGATTAATGGCTTACAGTGAACCATCATCGTATTGTATGCTGAAAAGCATCTTCGACACTTGCTTGTTGTGTACGAAGAAAAACCTGAGTACACCATCTTTATATGAAAAATGCCTTGTTATGCACATATCTTCAAGTTAACTGAGAACTACCCGCCCCCAGGTTTGAAATTTAAGGTTTTAGTTTTTGTAAAGAAAGAAAACTCCTACTTCTAGGCTCGAAGTGGTTAACGAGGGATTATCTTCCTTATTTCTCTAGTGTTTAGGGATTGAAACAATGCCTTACATCATCGGCAAAGTTAAATTGAAAGCATATCAACAGCAATTATAGACATAATTTTCATCATCCTCCCCAATCTTTGCTTTAAACAACAGTTTAGTAAACAAAAGAAATTTTCTTGCATTTTTGGTATTTCATAACAATGAAAGAAAAAGAAAGAGTGAAACGAATGGACTTAATCAAAAGATGCACAAACATTTCATTAAATATTGCCAAATTCAAATAAACAACAGTTTACAAGCAACACAAATGCAAAGAAAACACAACAAAATGTTGAAACAGTCTACAGCTGCCAGCTTTAGGGAATTAAAATTGTTTAACAAAACATATTTCAAATTTTAGGCCCATGCAGGGAAACACCTTCAACAACCACATGCTCCTTGTGATATAGAATTATGAGGGGTCTCACGGGTCCTTTGCCTTTAGATTCAGGAACCGTAGCACAGTCATTTGATTTATCCCCCTGAGGTTTCAGCAGCTCTTGCAGTCTCAATTTAAAACTTTCACACTCTTCAACTAGGTGCCTTGTTGTCCCAGTATGATATCCACATTCCACTCTTGGATGGTCCTCCTCGAGGATCAAGCGTTTGTCAACGATTAGCTCTTGTACAAGATAACTTAATGCTATACATGCATCTAAGTTGTGTCCTTTAGCTCCTTTGTGAAATTCACAATTCAGGTTCGCATTATGCCATGGTCCTGGCACCGGATTGGACAATCGTGGAGTCACTAGTGAGTTCTGAATCAGTAGCGGGTAAAGTTTGCTTAACGGTACTGGAGTTTGTCTACCGCAAGTCTTATTTTTCCTGACATGATCCTTCTTGTTCAATTTCCGGCTTTGAGAAGCTTGAGGAGGAACAAACACTGAGTGTTGGGCGTACTGACGCGATTGACGGTTATTTGTTCGTTGATGCCGAGGATGTCCTTGAGTTGGAGGAACCATTGGAGATAATGCATCCCTAGTTTATCTGGATGTAACATGGTCATAGTGACCCTCTTTCTTCATCATATTCTGCAATGTCTCAAGCACCCAATTCATCTGACACTTGAGAATTCTGATGTCCTCTTTCAGCATTTCCTGAGCTTTCAAAAGTCCTTCCATTGTTGCCTATTTGTCTCGGATATGTGCTAGGTATCCCCCTCTGATGTCAACAGAACACAGAATGAACCAAAAAGACCAATGCAACGAAGTATGATATGTAAAATGTTGATGCAAGTGCAAAAACGCAACTGGTTTTACAAAACTCAGAAGTTTAATTAGGTTTAAACCCTCATTTCATTGATCGTTGAAAAAGTTACAACTTTTTTTAAAAAAAATACCAGAGATCGACTGAGTTTTACAAAACTAGTTGCGACATGATATGCTTATGGTGATATGATGTGATGATGCACACATAACACAAAGGCAAGTATTCACAAATACAATGCATATACAAAGACATCCTAGGATCAAGATCAAAGCAAGGAGTCAGAGGTTTACCCATCCCCAAGGATTTGTGCTATGGGTTAATTTGTACCTGTTGAACGGGTTCTACAGAGTTCCTAGAGTCATCAACCCATCTTTCAGATATTATCAATTTCCCAAATTACTTGGTAATCGATAATATTCTCAAGAGAATCTCGTCTGAGTGTAGTATCGCGTATCAACTACTTCGGAAATACTTCCTTATAGCCATTACACTACGTCCTAATAAGGCCAAAGTGGGGTAGAATGTATTCTAAAAGTTCACAGTGTCATGGGCTCCTTCGTTGAAAGTAGCATTATTTTCACGAATACTCGATCAACAATACTAAAACTTTCAAGAGGGCCTACACTGAGTGGTGGTTTTCTCAAGTTAGCTTGGTCGGGAATCAACTCCCTATAAGCCTTCTTGAATATACCACCATCCTATCATAATTTCACTCAAGTCCGGGTATAGGACCGTCTCACCACTCAAAGCACCCAATACCCAACATACAAACAAATATATTGACAAATATACATGTTAAGAAAATATTTACAAATATAGCATGCAATTAAATAAAATAGGTTAAACCCTCAAGAAAAGTCAGTTTGTTCCCCAGTGAAGTCGCCATTTCTGTTGCGGTGAAAATCGGATATCAAGCTATTGAATTAACTTGAACCTTAATTCTTTTACAACCGGACTTTAATTTATCCAAAGGAAAGGTCTAAAGAAAGAAAGAACCTTTTGCGCGATGTTACAACAACGCTAAGAGATTCGGGGATCGGGGGTTGGTTATGCATAGGGTAGGTATTTCACATCCTAAACATCTGTAGTACTCTATAGAAACCTTTTGTTTATTTGTATGCTAAGTTTGTTAAATATTTTCTAAGGTTTGGGTATTGGGTAAAAAGGTGAAGGTTATGATAGATGAAGACCTAAGATTGTTTCTAAGTTTGCTCGCAAAGACATCGTGTCATCTGCCTACGTATCCTAACTAGGATAGAATCAGAGCAATCGTAGTTCACCTCACTAGGGTTGAAGAACGCTTGATTGCGATCAAGGTTCAAAGGGGAACAAACATAATAATGTTTGTGTAGAGTTTCACAAAACTCTCTATGTCTATGTTGTAATACTCAAAGGGGGAAGTAAGTGATCATATCCATGATCCTTACATAGAGTTAACAACTCTATCCTAGGGTTCTAGTTGTAAACACTCCTAGTGAGAGGGAAGGTTGCTTGTCAAGATATCGCATCTTGTGCCTACGTATTCTCATTGTCCAATGAGAAATCAGAGCGGTCGTAGTTCGGGCTCGAACTAAGGAATCAATTGGTTCTTTCCAGACCAAAAGAGGGGAAGGTTCTATCCAGACCTATGAGTTTATATCCTATTGGTTCTATCCAGACCAAAAAGGGGGTTAAGGCTCTTTCGAGGCCAATGAGGGTATTGAGCTATCTATGACCCAAGGGTCAATAGAGAGACTTTCCTTTGGAAGGGAGGAGATGAGGCAACTTGGATGAGAACTAAAAAAGTTCCATCACTTGGGGAAGAAATAATTAACAAAGTAATCAATACTTTAAACAAAAGGGGCATGGTTACAACCAAAGATCATGTATCTTAACAAAGATGAAAGCATATCTTAATAAAGATTAAAGGTATATCTTAACAAAGATTGAAGGTAACAACCACATGTATCGATGACAATCAAATACAAGCAAATTAGTTTAACCTCATAATTTAGGAGGAAAGCAATATGAAATAATGGTAACAACCAAGGGAGAGTACCCTAACATGTTAACTAACATAGTATAAATGAGAATGAGTGAATATCATAACACAAATGATCACGGTGAAAAAGAAATTCATCTGCATACGCGAGATAACGATCTCAATATAAAGGCAACTTACAAGCAACCAAAATGCATGAAAATATGAACAAACATGGAATTAAAAAATATCACATGAAAGTAGGAATCAAGACAAACACAATGCAAAAAGAATGGGTTCAAAATGATGAAAAATGGATGAGTTATGATTTTTTGAAGTTTGGATGAACAAAACATGAAAATCTAAATGATAAAAGGAATAAAATGCACATGGTAAGACAATGAATCAAACAAATTTGATTATTTAAACATGTTAACAAAATTTTAAGAATAATAAAAGATCAATCTCACAAGAAAAATCAAGTTACAAGTTGAAAATTTTCAAGATCATCATGGTAAAAAAACAGTCATGGTAACATGTGGAATGCAAGTGGAAAGTTCACATTTATGAGTTTTAGGTTTACCTCTTGAAGCAAGCTTAAGCAATAAGAAAACCAGAGATCTTGAGATCTCTTCCAAGATCTTGTTACATAAGTGTGGAAGTGACTTGGATAGCTTCAATACATCATACTTTATGTGTTTGAAGTGTTTCTTGAGTTGGAAGAAGTTTGGAAATGGTTTTGAAAGATGTTTTTCAAAAGCAAATTTTAAGGGATTTTGGAAACTTAATGAGATTTTGTAAGAACTTGTGATTGTGTAAGAAAGAAATTTCTAGCTGGTTTCTAGCATGGAACTTGTGTGTTTGTGATGTAGGAAGTGAGTTCTATTTATAGCCAAAGGCCTTGGATCAAGGTATGGGCAAAGGTGAAGCAAATTGCCAATTTTAACCTTCCATCATGAAAATCTTTGAGTTTTCCAATGCAATCTTCATCTTTGTCTTTAAGACACTCTAATAAGATATTCTCCATGCCCCATAGATTTTTTTCATCATGCTTGATAGGATAGAAGGTGACTTGTTGAATTAAAGTTGATGATTTGACAAGGGTAGCCACCTTTTTTCTCTTTCTTCACTATTCACTTTTACAACTTGCATTAAATAATGATTTCCTTTGATCTTTGGTCCATTTTCGTGGGAATTGATGTTAAACATGTTTATTAACAATGTAAACATCATAAATGAGGCTTAGTCTTTGATTAGCATCAATTTGGAGAGGTTTTGGAATAAAAAAAACTCATGTTGACCTGGTTTTGCCAATGTGAGTTTTTGCCAACTTGTAGACCTCGGTTCTCTCTAACCAGGAAGAGTTATGGAACCCACTTGTACTTTTTATAAAGCCCCAATTAGGTACTAAAATATTTATGCTTGTGTTAGGAACTCATTCCCCTTGAAACTAGGTCAAAAACCCTTGTGTGGTTAAGGAGTTATGGCTTTGCCCCTTTTGAAACCCTAATTCCCGATATTTGCAATTACTTCCTAACCCTTGATCCAATGGTCATGAAATTTTTTGGGAAGGTGTAATATGAAATAAGGAACATTTTTTATTCACATCATAAAGTCAAATTCCTTATTGTTGAAGAGTTGACTTTTCAGTCAACCGTTCGATCAATCGGTGGCTACCGAGTCGACTGTTGATGTTCTGGGTATTTTGAGGCCTTGAAACTTCTTGAGTAGACTTTACTAAGCCATAGTAACTTAATGGACCATGATCCCACCATTGGAACACCTTTTAAATTAAAAGTCAAACTACAGTTGACTTTTCCTGATCGAAAACCCTAATCGGGTATCCTGAACTGCACTGTTCTTAATTCCTGGGTGACAACCTCGAATTGGATGCATACTTGATCCAATGTAGTATTCTTGATATTGTTTATAGTTGAATCAATCCAATACATTGATTGATCAAACCATTGAAGCCTCGATTTTTGACGGTACGGAACCTTGATTCATCTGCATCTTGACAAAGATAAACTTGAAATGGGTTAAGGTTAGTTAATTAAGTGAGTATGATGCTACAATTATGATGAGGATCTAAGGGGTCAAAATTTGGGGTGCAACAGCTTCAAGAGTAAGCAAGCTCCAAGTTTGTGCTAAAGAAGAGGATCTATGGGTTTCTTTGCTTTCTAGCTAGTTCAAGAAGGTCTACAAGAGGTATGTAATGCTAAGCCTCCTCATTATACATCACATGTCATGCTTTGTAATTTTGAAGTTCTGTTTTGAAAACAATGTTCATGTTGTCCTAAAATTGATCTTTGTCAAGAGCTTGTCCTTGTTGTACCATCTTTGCTTTTGTTAAAGTATGATGCTTATGAAATGATGTATTGATAATATTCTGTCAAGTTTGAGCCTTGCATATTGGTCCTACTGTTTTGAGAAAACTGCCCATAAGAGTAGCTTTAAGAGTTTTAATATGGATTGGTGATGTGTTGTTACAAATCTACCAGCTTTTGTTGTTTATTATATCTGAATAGCTTGTTAGTTATTTCATGATGTATCTCTTCCCATAGGTCATGTATGAATCTAGAGGGGGTTTTGTTTCACAGTTGTGGTGTTTGTTTTAGTTGCCATACCATTTTCATGAATGTTGTGCCAAGATGTTATGTGCCTGCCTGTTTTGCATCAAACTTGTTTAACTTGTATCTGTTGGCTTGAGCAAGTAATATACATGATGTCTTTATGAACACTTCATTGGTTGTCATCATGAATTGTTTGTAGGTAGAATTTGTGGAGTTTGTAAACTATGTGTTTATTATATTGAAACTGTTTACAACTGATATGACCATGATGGATTGTGAATGTATCTTCCAAGTATGTTTCATGTATGTGTTAACCATGACCTGAGCTGTTTTGAGGTTATTGCATTTTGTTCATACACTTGCCATAACCATACCATTTTTTGTTTTAAGATGTTCCTAGAGTATCTTTCATCCTAGAACCATTGATTAATATGTTTTGGATTGGTGAGTGATGGTTTAAGCCTGCCAAGTATGTCATGACCCCCCACTGCTGCATCAACAGTTATTTCTTTGTTACAACAGCCCTGCCTGTTCCCATGAGCTTACCAATTATTGTGCTGAAATGTTTTAGTTTGAGCTGTATGTCTAGAGTCTTTAGTTAGCACATTTAGGAATTGTGTATGATGTTTTTGCATAACCTAGAATCACTTTGCTCCTACCATAATCTCACTTGTTGCATAGCCTGTTTGCTTTGTATTTCATGAGCTGCTAGCATGCTAATTTTGGTTTTGAAAGATGAATATCTGAATGTTGAGCATGGAAGCACCTGTTGTCATGATTGTAACATGTGTGTACTAATTGCATGACATAAAGCTACTCACTTTGAAATATACAGCTTGCATCATCAACTCATTTTCAAAACAGTTTGCATTTTTTAACTGTGTTAGCTACAGCATGCCAAACTTTGCTTGGAGTTGTTTTAATTTGATCTAGAGGCCTAGGACATGTAGTTAGTATGTTTTAGACTTGTGTGTGGTGCTGAATCATTTCATTTTGCCATGACTCCCCTGCTGCTTGTTTCCTGGTTCAAAAATTTCACCCTTTTACCATCAGCATACCAGATTTTGCATTGAAAGGAATGTGTCTGATTTTTGAGCATAAGACCATCTGTTAGCATAAGTATGATGTGTATGCATCATTGGCTTGACATGAAACTCATCATTCTGAATTGTATCTGTTGCATCCCTAATTTGTTCCAAAACTGCTTTTGCATCTTATACCAACATACCAAATTCTGTTTTGAATGAAATGTGAACGAGTCTCAAGCATAAACTCATATGCTGTCATGTTTGTAATATGTGTGTAGTGGTTACATGACTTGATCCTAGTGGTTTTGTTCTTTCATTTTCACAATGCATTATCAATTCAGCAGCTTTTTCATACCACAGTTACACATACATTACACCAGTTCCTGTTTGAACAAAGTTTGTTGATCCATGAATCCTAGAGCCAGTTGGTTTGCTTGATTTGAAGTTTGTTTATGTTGTGTGTATGAAAGTTGAACCCCCTATTTTACACTTTGATAGCCTGCTCAATTTTATGCTACATTTACAACCAGCTGAGCCAATTTCATTTCTGTTGATCTATGACTGAGCCCTATGTGGGCAAATCATCTGTTAGCATGATATTAGTTTGTTTGATGTGATTGAACACTGATTGAGCTTTGCCTTCCATCATGTAACTCAAAATGCCAATTTGCATATTCATTCGTGTTTTGATTTATGGTTGTTATTTCAAAAAACTATTAGTGCCATCATGTTCCTTGTTAAATTCTGAGTGAGTTAGACTATTGGTTTGCAAAATTTGGTGCTCTTTTGAGAGAGTTTGATATCAATCCGCCCTTGGTATTTTTGCCCCATTTCTGGTCCAAACATCTTGAAAGGAAGCATTATCTTTTAATGGGGGTGGCAAAATACTTGGATGTATCGCCACCCCAGTGGTAGAAACCTGCGCGCATTATACCCCTTGTACCTACCAGTCCTGAGTTCGATCTGGTTGGAGATCAACTCTTTTGATTTTATTTCTTTTTCTCCATGATTTAATATTTTCTTCTTGCATTTCCATTCCTTGACAACGCGCGCATAGTGACTGAGTGGTTAAGTTCTGAGTTTGTGAACCAAAGGGCATGGGTTCAACCCCCTCCCATGACCATTTCTTTTTCTTTTTTTATCACATGCTTTGTTTATTATCTTCATGAAACTCAACAATTCATAACTTTTGCATGCCTCACTATTTTCAATCCATTATTTTTGCAAAGTGTTCATAATAATGTCTAATTTCATTTAATGAAAGAAAATTTCAAATTGCTTGTATTCATAATTCCTTTTGCCTACTTGAAAGTTGGTTCATTTTTAGGGTCGTTACCTTGCATCTTGTTGAACTTCTTTTGGACTATGCTTAGTTTATCTTGTAAGATTTGATTGTGATTGATCCCTTGCATTTGTTAACATGTTAAGGCTTTGTTTCTCATTGGTGGTTACCATAAATTTATTGTTTCCTTCCTAAAATTTTGAACTTAAGCTGTTGTGACATGTCTTACATACTTGCTTATGCTTGATTATCATCAATGCTTAATGTTGTTACATTTGATACACCTTGAGTTTATAACATGATCATCTTAAGTTGTGACTTGCATGATTACTGCTTCCATATTTGTTAATATGTATCCCTTGGGTTGCTACCTTTATCTTTGCAAAGATACATCATTCTTGGTTGTAACCGTTTATCTCAATCTAATCCTTGCTTATTGTGATATACATGCTTGCTTGGTTGTAACCATACCCCTTGTATTCTTCATGTTTAAATGTTTATTGCTTTGTTAAGTATCTTTTCCCCAAGTGATGGAACTCTTTAGTTCTCATCCAAGATTGCCTCCTCTCTCTCCTTCCAAAGGGAAGTCTCTCTATTGACCCATGGGTCATAGATAGCTCAATAGCTCATAGGTCTGGATAGAACCTTCTCCCCCTTTTGGTCTGGATAGAACCAATAGGATACCTCATAGGTCTGGATAGAACCTTCTCCCCCTTTTGGTCTGGATAGAACCAATAGGATACCTCATAGGTCTGGATAGAACCTTCTCCCCCTTTTGGTCTGGATAGAACCAATAGGATTTAAACTCATAGGTCTGGATAGAACCTTCTCCCCCTTTTGGTTTGGATAGAACTAATGGGATTTAACTCATTAGGCCTGGATAGAGCCTTCTCCCTCTTTTTGGTCCGAAAAGAACCAATAGATCCTTATTCTGTAGTTCGTGCCCGAACTACGACCGCTCTGATTTCTCATTGGACAATGAGAATATGTAAGCACAAGATGCGATATCTTGACGAGCAACCTTCCCCCTTTCTCCCACCTTTTGGTCTGGATAGAACCAATTGGTCTCACAACGTATAACTTTAGGATAGATTTTGGTTAACTCTATGTAAGAATCATGGATATGATTACTTACTTCCCTTTCTTGAGAGTTCAACATAGACCTAGAGAGTTTTGTTAAACTCTATACAAACATTGTTATGTTTGTTCCCCTTTGAATCTTGATCATAATCAAGTGTTCTTCAACCCTAGTGAGGTGAACTACGATTGCTTTGATTCTATCCTAGTTAGGATACATAGGCAGAGGACGCGACGTCTTTGCGAGCAAACTTAGAAACTATCCTTAGGTCTTAACCTACACCTTTTACCCAATCCCAATCCATAGCAAACATTTAGCAACCTTAGCATGCAAACAAACAAAAGGTTCCTGTAGAGTACTACGGATGTTTAGGATGTGAAATACCTACCCTATGCATAACCAACCCCCGATCCCCGAATCTCTTAGCATTGTTGTTACATCGTGCAAAAGGGTTTTTCTTTCTTTAGACCTTTCCTTTGGATAAATTAGAGCCTGGTTGTGAATTTAAGAATTAAAGATTCAAGTTAATTCAATAGCTTGGTATCATGATTCTCACTGCAACAGAAATGGCGACTTCATTAGGGAACATACTTAAACTTGAGGGTTTAGCCTATTTTGTTTGATTGTATGCTATATTTGTGAATATTTGCTTAACATGTATATTTGTCAATATACTTGTATGTCGAATATTGGGTACTTTGAGTGGTGAGACGGTCCTATACCCGGACTTGAGTGCAATTATGATAGGATAGTGGTATATTCAAGAAGGCTTATAGGGAGTTGATTCCCGACCAAGCTAACTTGAGAAACCACCACTCAGTGTAGGCCCTTTTGAGAGTTTAGTATTGTTGATCGAGTATTCGTGAAAACAATGTTACTTTTGATGAAGGAGCCCATGACACTGTGGACTTTTAGATTACATTCTATCCCACTTTGGCCTTATTAGGACGTAGTGTGATGGCTATAAGGAAGTATTTCTGAAGTAGTTGATACGCGATACTACACTCGGGCGAGACTCTCTCGAGAATGTTATCGATTACCGAGTGATTTGAGAAATTGATAATATCCGAAAGATGGGTTGTTGACCCTGGGAACTTTGTTAAGAACCCGTTCGGTAGGTACAAATTAACTCATAGTACAAATCCTTGGGGATGAGTAGACCTTTGACTCCCTGCTTTGATCTTGAGCCTAGAAGGTCTTTGTGTGTGCATGTAATTATGAATACTTGCCTTTGCATTATGTGTGAATCATCCCATCATATCACCATAAGCATATCATGTCGCAACTAGTCTTGTAAAACTCAATCGATCTCTGGTATTTTTAAAAGTTGTAACTTTTCCAACAATTGATGAAATGAGGGTTTTGACCAAGTCAGTCTTCTGAGTTTTGTAAAACCAGTTTGCTTTTGCATTGCATTTGCATTTCTCAGCCTTGCGTCACTTTTGATCAGAGAAGAGATACCTAGCACATATCCAGGACAAATGGCAACAATGGAGGAACTTTTGAAATCCCAGGAAATGCTGAAAGAGGACATCAGAATTCTCAAGTGTCAGATGAATTAGGTTATAGAGACATTACAAAACATGATGAAAAAGGAAGGTCACCTTGACCATGTGACGTCCAGAGAAACTAGGGATGCATTATCTCCGATGATTCCTCCAACTCAAGGATATTCTCGGTATCAACCACCAGATAACCGTCAATCGCGTCAGCACACCCAACGAAGACCAAGGAAACCAGAGAGTTCGTTTCCAATGTCATACATTCGGATATTGCCAGACTTGATCCAAGGTGAATTGATAATACCAAAGGAACTGAAACCAGTAATTCCTCCTCACCCCCTGAACTGTGGTACCAACGCTAAATAGGACTATCATACTGGGGCACTGGGACGTTCAACTGAAGTCTCTCACCAGTCGGTGTTTGTTCCTCCTTAAGGTTCTCAAAGCCGGAGATTGAACAAGAAGAATCATGTCAGAAAAAATAAGACTTGCGGTAAACCAACTCCAGTACCGTTAAGTAAACTTTACCCGCTATTGATTCAGAATTTGCTAGTGACTCCACGATTATCCAACCCTGTGCCAGGACCATGGCATAATGCGAACCTGAACTGTGAATTTCACAAAGGAGCTGAAGGACACAACTTAGATGCATGTATAGCATTGGGTTATCTTGTACAAGAGCTAATCATTGATAAACACTTGATCTTCGAGGAAGACCACCCAAGAGTAGAATGTGGATATCATACTGGGACAACAGGGCACCTAGTTGAAGAGTGTGAAGGTTTTAAACTGAGACTGCAAGAGTTGCTAAAACCTCAGGAGGATAAATCAAATGACAAGTGCTACGATTCCTAAATCCAAAGGCAAAGGACCCGTGAGACCCCTCATAATTCTATATCACAAGGAGCAAGTGGTGGTTGAAGGTGTTTCCCCACATGGGCCTAAAATTTGAAATTTGCTTTGTCAATTTTAATTCCCTAAGACTGGCAGTTGTAGACTGTTTCAGCATTTTGTTGTGTTTTCTTTGCATTTGAATTGCTTGTTAGCTATTGTTCATTTTGAATTGTCAAGATTAATTGAAATGTTTGTGCATCTTTTGATTAAGTCCATTCATTTCACTCTTTCTCTTTCCTTTCATTGTTATGAGATGACAAAAAATGCAACAAAAAAAAATAATAAAATAAAAAATTCTTTTCTTTACTAAACTATTGTTTAAAAGCAAAGATTGGGGAGGATGATGAAAACTATATCCATAACTGCTGTTGATATGCTTTCAATTTAACTTTGCTAATGATGTAAGGCATTGTTTCAATCCCTAAACACTGGAGAAATAAGGAAGATAATCCCTCGTTAACCCCTTCGAGCCTAGAAGTAGGAGTTTTCTTTCTTTACAAAAACAAAAACCTTAAATTTCAAACCTGGGGCGGATAATTCTTAGTTAACTTGAAGATAGGTGCATACAAGACACTTTTCATATAAAGGTGGTGCACTCAGGTTTTTCTTCGCACACAACAAGCAAGTGTCGAAGTTTAAAAGACGATGATGGTTCACCATAGCCATTAAACTAGGTAGTCACCTCCTTTCTCAAAAAAAAAAGAGAAGAAGAAAAAAGAAAATTGAAAAGCCCGCTAAGTCAAAACCTATGAAGGAAACTTAGGCAAAAACGGGGCATCCCATTGACTGTATATTCAAACAAAGAAGTTCATACAAAAGTCAGGGATAAAAAGAGAGGAATTTTGTAAGATTCTTCACTCTTATAAATCCTCAAATAGCAAAAATCTATCAAATACTGTAAGGGAGTTGTGACTACCCTAGGGTTGAAAACCATCGCCAACTATCATCAGTTCAATTTTTAAATCTGTAAGAACCTAAATGAATAGTTTAAGTTAACTGAGCATAGGATTGTGTCGCGGTGAAATTTGGATACCAAACTATTAATTAGTTTGAATCTTATTCATTTGCAACCGAACTTTGATTTGTCCAAAGGAAGGGAAAAAGATCGAAATACCCACAATGCAATGCAAATGCAAGCTAAAGAGTTATAGGTTCGGGGGTTGGTTAAACTTAGGGAAGGTGCTAGCATCCTAAGTTTCTGTAGTACTCTACAGGAACCTCTTGTTTTATGTTTGTTTATTGCTAAGGTTTATCTACTTAAGGACGAAAGACCTAGTGGTTTATATCTAAGTATACTCGATAAGATATCGCATCTTATGCCTACATATCCTTACGGGAGTGGAATCAGAGTATCTGTAGTTCCCCTAAAGGGTTTGAGGATTTCTTTGACTGTGGTCAAAGTTCCTACGGGTTTAGGGTAGTTGATCGATCGATTTTAGGAGAAAAGATGAGTTTTCATTTTAAGGGAGATTACTTTGATTTAACCACCACAACTTTGTAGGAAAATAGTCTTTGCATCGTCTTAAGAGAAGGGCTCAAGCACTCGGAATTTAATCGACAAGTACGCCTCTATCTCTCTTAAGGCAAAGTCCATACGAATTGATTGAATTGTTATGGGGTAGGAGTTTTATCCCACTTAAGATGATTAACATCTTATTCTCTAATGTGTTTGAATATGTTGTTTGATTGAGTTGAATGTTTGTTTCTATGTTGTAAAGAGGTCCTTCCTATGGGGTATGATCTATCTTAAAGGATCGACTTGAATGAGATCAAGGATCAAGGGGAATATGATGCAAATGGGATGCATACGCGCAAGTTTTACGTTACGTGCAAGTTCTTCCTTTGGACATCTATGCAATGCGATAATATGAATTGCGATGATGTTAAATTGTGGAAGATAAATTGCGGATAAAGCAAAACCCGATAAAGTAAAACATACACACGCATGAAAGCGTTAAGTGTGCACGATTGAATGAGTTGTGGTAGATTAATTTAGGTTGAATTGATTTTAAGAGGATTGATTTTGATTATTTTAAAAAAAAACGTTTGAATTGGTGAAGTTAATTGATCTTACGAAAATGTTATGTGAATCGATTTTATTAGTTTTAAATAAAAGTTTAGATAATAGATTAATTTGAGAAAAGTTATTATTTATGATTTTTTAGTGATATTAGCTTAGATTAGAAGTGGTTTAAATTTGGATAGAAGTAATTTTAGATAAATAAATAAAATGGTTTCATAAAATAAGTGTTTTTTAATGAAAATTGTTTTAAAGGGAAAATTGATTTTTATAACACAAAAGTTTATTAAATGGATAAAAGGTTTTGTTAAATAGGTAGTTTTTTATTATTATTAATGATTATAAATTATTATTATTTTTTAGTTATGAAATGAGTTTTAATATTATAAAAGAAAAAAAGGGATTATTAAATAAATACAATTGGTTATTTAAATAATTAAGTTTGAAATAAGTTTTAGTTATTATTACCACATAAATGTAAATCATGAATTGAGTGAACTTAATTTTTATTGAACAAAAAATAAAAAAAGATAATTAGAAAAAGTTATTGATTTAATTCTAAAAAAAAGATTAAAGTTTAATTACAGGTTAATTAATAAAAGATCTGTTAATCCATTTTAAATGAAAACTGATTGAAAAAAAAAAGATTAATTAGTAATTGAGTTAAATATTAATTATTAAGTTAATAAGGGGGTTTGACGGAATGTTAGCTGCTAAGTGGCAGATTAAATGTTAATTAAAAGATTAGTGGGGCAAGTGTGGATCGTATGTGTGTAGCACATAGGGCTTACCGTGGGGTTACGCGAGTGAGGATCGTAGGATGGGACCTAATGGTGGATCAAACGGTGACGACGTGAGGGTGTATGTGGTGTGTGTGTGCGCGTGTGGTGTGCTGCATTAGATTAATGTTATAACAAAAAGAACCAAAAAATTACACTGGGAACCCTAATCCTAAATCGATTTCTCCTCTTTCGCCTCCGATCTTCTCGTCCTTCGATTCTCACCTTTCCTTGCTTCGATTCCTTCAGTCTGTTCCTTCAACCCAGTCACTTGGTGATAAACACGGCCAAAGTGATAGAACAAACAAACACAGGGATGCAAAAATGCACATGCCATGCTATCTATCTATATGATATGCGTATGCTAACAAAACCAGCAGGGATGAAAAAACATCCCAGGCGGAGGACACTCAAACCAAATCTTTACAAATCAAACATCGCCTGGAGAAATGTAAGCTTGCTTTTAGAATTCCTTCTGGGGAACAAGTATCAGACCAACCTTCAAAGACCGAAGTGTCACTATGGATAGGTGGAGAACCATATACGGGACCTCAGTCCTGCTTCGGGGCTTTAAAACTTCTCAGGGGAATAGAAAATACTCTGCCTGAAGATATAACACATCGATCTTACTGAAGAATTTGCCAAAATAATCTCAATGATCTTATTGAAGATGAGAATAAAGGTCTACTGGAATGGATCCAACTCATAACTTAGAGAACCTTCATGGATAAAATAAATATCCACTTGATATGGGGAAACCTGGGTTAACAAAGCTGTTGAATATGCCGGAGTCGAGGCTTCATGGGGATGAAATAAACATCCGCTTCGCTGGAGAGGTGAAGCTAAACAACTCATTGGGAATGCTCAGGTCACCAACTGGGGTTTTCTTGCGTTGAAAATGTTCGTTACAGAATTGTCACAAACCTCTTCGACTCTCAAGTGCCCTAAGCCACACGGTTCATGAGAAAAAAGTCATCTCGAGAGGATTTTATAGAAAACATGACATCCAAATGCCCCACTATTTTCAAACTCTTGGAGAGATTCGCCGAATATCAACGTAACTGCCCCTGATTGACGGTATAACCAAGTCTTCAATCTTGTGCTATAGGTGAAATAAAACTTGTATTAGTGAGCAACCTAGACACAACTTGCCCCAGGTCCACAGAGTCTTCAAATTTTAATCGGTGATGTCGTCACATAGTCTTTCTAAGATATCAAGCAAATATAGCAAGTCAGAAATGTTGATTTCGAAACTGTTAATGTAACACACGTTTGTCTTAAAGAATTCTTTTTGAAAAAGATATCACAATGACTGGTGACCGAAATCACTAGTTAGGACATGAATTAAATTTATTTATAAGGCCGATACTAAATCTGAGCATAGCTCATAGGAGTCAGGAAACGATATCTCATCGAGTATGCTTTCGGACTAAACCTTACTTCAATTAGGACTTTATGGGTTAGATATATGGGTTTAGTTTATGATTTATAAAACAAAGGATAAGGGTCAAAGTGTATTTGTGCCCACCCAAAAAATTTTGAGAGATGCTCATTTTTTGATACCCTGCCCCCGGTTAAAACGAGGTTTTGATTTAGGAAAGACAGATTCTTCATCCAGGTTCGAAAGGTTAAATATTTCTTGTGTTTATGAGGTTTGAAACAGGAATGCCTCACATCATCAATAGGGTTTTTATTCAAAAGCATACAACGAGAGATCCTGCGTTTTACTTCATCATCCTCCTTCAAATTCTCTATCAGAGCAAGAGATCGGGTAAAGTCGGCATTATAAATTATGAAGAGTATTTTACGAGTGAAACGAATGGATTTCTTCAAGATAGACATTTTATTGTATTAATTATTCAAAATAAACAAGCCATACAAGCCAAACATGCTTTTAATCAAAGAAATGAAATACGCATAAGCAAACGAAAAGAAAACACCTTGAGGAGTCCTTCTCAGGATTTTATTCAGTCTTTGTATGGAATGGAGAAGCTTGCAGAATCGTTTGATATGTCGCCTTCAGATTCATCTTTAGGAACTATATTGATATGAGCTTCTCGAATAACCTTGGATCATGTTCATGGAGGACGAACCATGCTGAGGGGGCAGATTATCTTGTACATTAGGAATGGAACCCTTAAAGGATAAAATTCCGCACTTAACCAACCTTTGAACGTCTGCTTTCAAACCGTAACAGTTCTCAATATCGTGGCCTGGAGCACCTTGATGGTATGGGCAAAATTTGTCAGCTTTGTACCAATACGGAAGTTTCTTAGGTACCTTAGGTGGAGCTCTCGTTTGGACATGACCTTTTTTAATCAAAGTTGGGAACAAGTCAGCGTACGTCATCGGGATGGGGTCGAAGTCTGTTCTTTTGTGTACACGACTTTGATCGTTGAATGGCTGATTTTGTTGATGTTGTGGCTGATAAACCGCAACAACCTGATGTGATGGCAGATACCCTCTCTTGGATCGTCTCTGTTGCGCAACACTTGCCTCGTGTTCTCTCGTTTTCACAAAACCACTCCCATACTTTTGAGCATTATTGGGAGCACTCCCTTCCTTGACTAGACTTCCTTCACGAACCCCCTCTTCCAAGCGCATTCCCATGTTTACCATTTTGGTGAAGTCACTGGGTGCACTTGCTACCATTTTCCCATAAAAGAATGGACCAAGAGTCTTCAGAAAAATCTTGGTCATTTCCTTTTCTTCTAATGGCGGTATGACTTGGGTGGCTAACTCGCGCCAACGCTGAGCATATTCCTTGAAATTCACTTTGCCTTTCTGAGCCATGGCCCTCAACTGATCACGGTCAGGAGCCATGTCCACATTATACTTGTACTGCTTGATGAAGGCTCCACCTAGATCATTGAAAGTTCGAATCTTCGCGTTATCCAATCCCATATACCATTTGAGCGCAGCGCCTGTTAGACTGTCTTGGAAATAGTTAATGAGCAATTGATCATTGTTAGTCTGTGCAGACATTTTCCTGGCATACATGATGAGATGACTTTGAGGACAAGTATTCCCTTTGTATTTCTCAAAATCAGGGACCTTAAACTTTGGCGGAACCTTGACATTTGGGACCAAACACAAGTCAGAGGCACTTTTCCCAAACAAATCCTTTCCACGAAGGGCTTTCAATTATTTTTGCATCTCGGAAAATTGGTCTTGAAATCCATCCATCCTCTCTTCCAATCCCGCAGTTTCGCTTGGTGACCCATGCAAAATTGGCTAGTCTAAGATATATGGAACAACGTTCACATGCGGAGGTGCAGTAGTCATTACAGCAGTAGTCGTAGGAATAGCTTGAACGGTGGTCACGACAGGGACCTCGGGAACACGTGGACGATAACCGGCCGGAGTGAAATAAGGAGGCATCCCCACGAGAAACCTGGCGGCATGCTGTAGGTTACTTCAGCAACAGTAGACACCACTGGGATCGGTGCTGACACAACTTCGGAGATAACAGTCCTTGGAACATCCTGATTGTTGAGCGTGGACTGGTTGGACAAAGCTTCAACTAAACCATTCAACCTTTCCAAATTTTCCTTCAGGGTTGCGACTTCGTCACGGAGCACTCTGTTCTCTTGTTCCAATTGATCCATCTTTTGGCATTGATTGGCTCAAGTGTTGTACTGGTGATTCAGCTTGTACTGTGAAGATGAAGCAAGAGTGAGACCCCCCCAGAATGCAAAGGATGATATGCTGATGCAAAATGCAAAATGCAAAATGCAATAATGCAAAACAAAAGGTTTCATGGAACTCAAGTATTTATGAATATTACAGAATACCAAAGAAAACTCGTTTATTATTTTTGATATCGATTACAAATGAACATTCTCATAAGAGTCTCTACCCAATAGCTAAATAAAAGCTAATAAAGTCCTAAGGAAGTCCTTCATCGTGCTTGTTGATTTGCTCTTCTATCTGGACTTTCTTGAATATAAGTTCTTCATGATCAACTTCTAAGGAATATTCTGATAGAGGAAAATAAATCCTCCATCTCTCTTCTTTTCTTTGTTGGAAAATAAGGAGGGAGAAATCCTTTGTTTATTGATGAAAGTACTTTGAACTTCTATTGATCTTCGATGGGAGCTTCTAACTTCCTTAGTTCATCCAGGTTAGGACTCTTAAAAGAATATTTCAAAATATTTTCTTTTGTAACCCCTATTGGCTCTATAATGTTTACAAATAAACTTGGAGTTTCATGAAACCGATGCAATATGATGCTTTATGGATGCAACAAACACAAGTAAGCACACAGATGCACAAAGGTAAACAAACAAAAAGGGGGACCCTAGCTTTGCAACGAGCATGGAGCCAAAGGGTATACCCATTCCCAAAGGACACGGACTAAAGGTTGATTGTACCTGCAGAACAAGGTTCTAATAAGGTTCCCAAAGTCATTAGCCCATCTTTCGGATATTATCAACTTCCCAAGTACTCGGTGGTTAATAATATTCTCAAGAGAACCTCTTTTGAGTGTAGCATCGCGTAGCACTATTTCAGGGGGTACCCCCTCATAGCCCCGCACTACATCCTAATAAAGGCCAAAGTGGGGTTAAGATAACTACGGTCCTCAATATCATAGGCTCCAACATCGAATATAGTGCATGTTTTCACGATTAAGAACTCGTTCAACAATACAACTTTCGAGAGGGCCTCAATTGAGCGTGATTTTCAAGTCAGCTTGGTCGGGATTCCACCCCCTATAAGCCTCATCGAACATATCACAATCCTATCTTAAGTTCACTCAAGTCCGGGTGTAGGACTTTGTCTCACCACTCAAAGGTATCAACCCAAAAGTAATAAACAAGCAAGTATACAAGTAAACAATTAAGCAAACATAAGCAAATATAAACAAACATAAAAGCAAGTTAGGGAAACCCACTAAGGTAGTCCCCAGTGAAGTCGCCATTTCTGTCGTAGTGAAATTTGGATACCCAACTATTAATTAGTTTGAATCTTATTCATTTGCAACCGAACTTTGATTTGTCCAAAGGAAGGGAAAAAGATCGAAATACCCACAATGCAATGCAAATTCAAGCTACATAGTTATAGGTTCGAGAGTTGGTTAAACTTAGGGAAGGTGCTAGCATCCTAAGTTTCTATAGTACTCTACAGGAACCTCTTGTTTTATGTTTGTTTATTGCTAAGGTTTATCTGCTTAAGGACGAAAGACCTAGTGGTTTATATCTAAGTATACTCGATAAGATATCGCATCTTATGCCTACATATCCTTACGGGAGTGGAATCAGAGTATCTGTAGTTCCCCTAAAGGGTTTGAGGATTTCTTTGATTGTGGTCAAAGTTCCTACGGGTTTAGGGTAGTTGATCGATCGATTTTAGGAGAAAAGATGAGTTGTCATTTTAAGGGAGATTACTTTGATTTAACCACCACAACTTTGTAGGAAAATAGTCTTTGCATCGTCTTAAGAGAAGGGCTCAAGCACTCGGAATTTAATCGACAAGTACGCCTCTATCTCTCTTAAGGCAAAGTCCATACGAATTGATTGAATTGTTATGGGGTAGGAGTTTTATCCCACTTAAGATGATTAACATCTTATTCTCTAATGTGTTTGAATATGTTGTTTGATTGAGTTGAATGTTTGTTTCTATGTTGTAAAGAGGTCATTCCTATGGGGTACGATCTATCTTAAAGGATCGACTTGAATGAGATCAAGGATCAAGGGGAATATGATGCAAATGGGATGCATACGCGCAAGTTTTATGTTACGTGCAAGTTCTTCCTTTGGACATCTATGCAATGCGATAATATGAATTGCGATGATGTTAAATTGTGGAAGATAAATTGCGGATAAAGCAAAAGCGGATAAAGTAAAACATACACACGCATGAAAGCGTTAAGTGTGCACGATTGAATGAGTTGTGGTAGATTAATTTAGGTTGAATTGATTTTAAGAGGATTGATTTTGATTATTTTAAGAAAACGTTTGAATTGGTGAAGTTAATTGATCTTACGAAAATGTTATGTGAATCGATTTTATTAGTTTTAAACAAAAGTTTAGATAATAGATTAATTTGAGAAAAGTTATTATTTATGGTTTTTTTAGTGATATTAGCTTAGATTAGAAGTGGTTTAAATTTGAATAGAAGTAATTTTAGATAAATAAATAAAATGGTTTCATAAAATAAGAGGTTTTTAATGAAAATTGTTTTAAAGAGAAAATTGATTTTTATAACACAAAAGTTTATTAAATGGATAAAAGGTTTTTTTAAATAGGTAGTTTTTTATTATTATTAATGATTATAAATTTTTTTTTTTAGTTATGAAATTGGTTTTAATATTATAAAAGAAAAAAGGGGATTATTAAATAAATACAATTGGTTATTTAAATAATTAAGTTTGAAATAAGTTTTAGTTATTATTACCACATAAATGTAAATCATGAATTGAGTGAACTTGATTTTTATTGAACAAATTATAAAAACAATAATTAGAAAAAGTTATTGATTTAATTCTAAAAAAAAAAGATTAAAGTTTAATTACAGGTTAATTAATAAAAGATTTGTTAATCAATTTTAAATGAAAACTGATGGGAAAAAAGATTAATTAGTAATTGAGTTAAATATTAATTATTAAGTTAATTAGGGGGTTTGCCGGAATGTTAGCTGCTAAGTGGTAGATTAAAGGTTAATTAAAAGATTAGTGGGGCAAGTGTGGATCGTATGTGTGTAGCGCATAGGGCTTACCATGGGGTTACGCGAGTGAGGATCGTAGGATGGGACCTGATGGTGGATCAAACGGTGACGACATGAGGGTGTAAGTGGTGTGTGTGTGGTGTGCTGCATTAGATTAATGTTACAACAAAAAGAACCAGAAAATTACACTGGGAACCCTAATCCTAAATCGATTTCTCCTCTTTCGCCTCCAATCTTCTCGTCCTTCGATTCTCACCTTTCCTTGCTTCGATTCCTTCAGTTTGTTCCTTCAACCCTCTATAGTGCTTTCACCATTTTCTTCTGTTTCTTTCTCCACCGAAAAACATCAAAAGCAAACAAACAGATTACGTTAAAATTCACGAATCAGCTCGTGACATGAATGGCTCCCGTGTAGGTGTCCGATGGCGACGCGTGACGAGGATGGATGAAGCTCGCGACGGTGCAAGAGTCTTGAAGGTGTCGGCGGTGGGTTTTTTCTAGGGTCGAAGATGAGGGATTCCGGAGAGGCTTAAAAGATAAGTGTTTTCCTTTTCATTTTCTAGGGTGTTAAATTGGGGATTTTCTCTGGGTTTTGTGAATCGATATGAATTCTTCTCCCCTTTTTCCATCCAGATTTCTCCTTCTTATATAGATTATTGAATAGAAGCACAATGTTAATGATAATTACTTCCTTTCCTTTTTGGTTTAAATTTGTCTGAAACATTCTTGGGTAAGTTTGGAAACTAATTGAATTCGTTTTGACTTTGCATGGACACCTGAGCGGCATTCTTGACCTGTTTGGATTGTGTTGACAGCTTCCTTTATCCGTTGAAACACGTTTTCACTCATTTGGTAATAAATTGATGGTTCCTAATTCTTGTTTCATGAATTTCCATCCTTAAGTTAATTGTATTGGATTATGTCCGCAGGTTTGAAAGAAGTGAGGAATATTCAAAAGTGAGGAATATTCAAAAGTGAGAAATATTGATGAGTAATGATCCCGTCACAAAGCATCAGCGGTGGCCGGATTTCCTGGGGGTTCAAACAAACTTCCCTAGTCTTCCTAAATCAAATTCATGTACATACCTCTTCGAATCTCTCAGCAGTTCAATCTTCATCACCCATAACGATTCCTCTGTTTTTTAACATTTGCAGAGTAGAGGTGTGATTCTGCCTGACTGTTTTTGTTTTTGTGGTTGTATGAGGATGATTTAAAACCTGAATATCCCTTTTTGATTTGCATTGCAGCTTGTATTTCAAACCAATTTGGAGCTTTTGGAACGAAAATATTGTCTATCTTGAGGAAGATAATAAATGCTTAACTTTGTCGGCTCTGAAATTTTCCATGGTTTGTTCTCTTCAAAACCTTCCTAATTCCACTTTGTGACATTGTGATGAGCGGATTCCGGGTTTTAATGTGGCTCCTGCTCTCAGGCAAGGACAAACAGGTGCAGAATTGGCAACCGATGTTTCCGGCGAAGATTGGTTTAGGTAAGGTATATTATACTCCTGTGGTTGCTCACTTATCTTAAATTCCTTGCCTCCGTATTTTGTAAAACACTTTTCGTCTTTAATTTGCTTGGTTGTCGTGTATGATAATGATTGCAATTTGATGTAGATGACTTTCATCCTACGAACACACTTGATTGAAAGTGTGTGATTCAACTTACCGTTTGATTCAAACCTGTTTGGTTGCGATGGCTTCGGCTATGTTGGAGTGGAAGTGTGATATGACTGATCTTCGAGGTATGTCAATTTACTGATGATAATTGCGTTCTTATTTCGTTTGATCTTCTCAACAATTAAGTTTCTCATCTTGATTATACCTATGCAGACACTGATACAATCACTTGATAAAAGCCGGTTTTCCGTTTTAGTGATAGCTAACTCTTACATTCCACGTTTTTTCAGATGCCTGCAGCAACACACGGAACGTCTCGGGGAGTAAAGGGTGCTTGGATTGAGTCAACTTGAAGTCGTGGCTGCGGAGCATGACTTCTTATGAGTTTCGGTTTAACCTTAATTTCATTATAGCTTCTGCGTAATCCAACTCGCAACAGTTTTAAACAAATGATTCTTTGGCTTCTCTTACAGATTAAATAGGTTGTCGCAGCTAGATAAGCTAATCATCATATCGATGACCATGAGATTATTGGTGCTCCTTTCATCAGGTAATCAAGATTACATCCACTTCTCAACCGGATGGTGTTATATTGATGTCGCTTTATATTAACGTATTGTAGTTATTCCTACTGCAGGAACAGGGTGGATTCTTGGCATTGAAGCTCGCGGCTCCCACTTATAGATTGTTGAGGAAGAAACCGTTGAACAGGCGCATTCGGAAGCTGCTGTCAATAGAATGCCTTTGGATTTGGAAAGACGGTTACGGCTGGTTCTTCCGAGTCTTAACTGAGCTGTCATTTGTCAGTGACAGGTTGTTGCTGTCTTAACTGAGCTGTCAAGATTTCTGCACTTTAAACCACGAGTCATGTTCAACATGATTTAGGAGATTGAAACCAAGAAGCTAAATGTTGTACACATGTATATAAGACTGTTTCTGGCTTATTCAGGCTTTAGCGTCATCGTGTTGCGGAAACCCATGGCGAATGTAAATATCAGACGAGGCCAGCTCATGCTATAAGGCGTTAGTGGTAACACGCAGTTCAAACAAGGTCTTTCCTCTTTTTCTATTTGAAGGTTTTGCAAGAGCATTAGGATAGGCTTATAAACGAAACTCGGCCAATGACGCGGGTCTTTGATAAATAATTCAGAATTAACAGTGTGATGTCTTGAATGATGATGTATAGAGATGCTAATCGATATCTTCGCTTAGTTGTAACAAGTAACATCCCGGTGGCTCCGGCGCATTCGTAGTCCGGCACTGCACCTTAGGGGCTTAGAAAATAATAGGTAGTTTGTACCCTGAATTGTTGGGAAAAGTTGTGAACAGTGGTAATACATCCTTGTAGTCAAATTTGGGCAAGTTGTAACAGGATGTTGTAATTGTTTATGGTTGAATAACTTCAAAAGCTATCGCGATTTGTATGAGATTTAAAGAAAATAGTGTATTGTTATACCATACTTGGTGACCGTAACATTTTCATGTGGTATGTAAGTAGCAGGGATTAGATAAGTTGTGGTCTTGAATTTTTCAACCCTTAGCCACGTGCACCGTAAAGAAAACAAGTGGCTTGCCTTGCATGGAATTTACTTCTCTAAACAGATCTTTGAATTGATTTCAAATTGCATGCCCTTCAAGTCGTGTAACCTTGTTCTCTTAAAGTAAAAAAATCTATAACTTGTATTCACATTAATCTAACAGCTCATAATTGTGGCTTCAAAGTCATAATATTAGATTGGCATCCAATCCATAAAAATCTTCTAAATTCTCCTTCAAAATGTGGATATAAAGATGTATTTAGCATGTTGTTGCGACGACATTTCTTGTATTGCAAACATTGAATTTTCAAAGATGAATCTCAAACGTTCCCTAATGACTTTGCCCTAAACAAATGTCCTTAGACCTTTGAACTCCTTTGACATTGAATGCACCTTTGGATTATGTCGTACTAGGCGATTTTAAAGAAAAACATGCTTGTTCCTCAAAATAAACTGAAGTGTGAACATAATCCTGGAAGATATTCCAGCATCATGGTCTTGAAATAAGTCTTTGTCCAGAGACTGATTTTAATGCGTCCCTCGGCCAAATTCAGCATTCTCGAATCCACGGGCATCAACATAAAATTAGTCTTAAACCCGTCAAGTGGGATCTTGAATCAGAAACCGGAGGTCAGGCCTCAGAACTTTGGTTGTGAAAACGAACATCTTTCATTAAAATTCAAGACAGCTGCACAAAGCTGTTAGTCGTCATGAACATAAATATGAAATAAATAGTTAAATAACGCAAGAAAAATGTACAAAGGAGGTGGGATCTTAAGGTCAAAAATTAGGGTGCGACAGATTGGAGTTCATCGTGGAGAGTGGGTGGGACCAAATAACTTTGAGCCTTTATCCTTTGTTTCATGAACCATGAACCAAGCCATGTTACAACCCTTAAAAGACCTAATTGAGGTAAAGTTGTTTTGAAAGCATATTACAGCAAGGTTGGGTAACCTGACTCCTAATGACCTTTGTTAATTGTGTGTGTTCATCACTTTATCCATCATTTGTAAAATGATTGGATCACTTTCACTTTGATCACTCCGCCGTGTGTGTTTCATCAAAAAAAATGTTTTCAAAAGATTGCATGAATTTTACATTGAAAATTGTCAATTTTTAATGAACAACATTGCGTGCAAGACGATCTGATGTCAAAGGAATCCCAACAAACGCTGTCAGCTAGGGAATTTGACATGATGAAGGAAGCTCATCCTGGGGCAACCAATTTGAAGGATTTGTTAATCATTTGTTACAACGTTCAGCTAATCAGAGCCGACCAGATCAAGATCAGATGAAGCTCTCAATGAACAGTTTAGTCTGGGGCAAATTTTTTTGCAGCTAGCAAGGGCAAGTTTGTTCCCCAGTTGTTACTTCCATAGTCTGAAGACTTTGTTGTACAAATACCGTTAAACTGGGGCAATCACGTCGAGATTTGTAAATCTCTCTAAAGGTTTAAAGACATTGAAGCATCTTTGTGCCAACTCTTTTATAGAAGCATCCTTATGACTTCTTCTCACAGACCATGTAATCTGGGGCAGAAAAGGTTTGAAGATTGTTCGTCGCAAGATTCGTTGCTCACTTGATGAGGATTATTACCATCATAGGGCATAAATGTTTTGTTCTCATGGTACCTCTTGCCAGCTCTCCAATTAAGTTGTTACTTCGGTTGACATTAGAATCTTTCAATGTGATTTTCCTTCAACAAAGAATTCAAACTCATGATGGCAATCCAAGTGAAGTCCTGATGTTTTGGTATAAGAAGATTACTCTCTCCCAAAGAAGGTGGTAACCTTGAAAGTGGAAATGTGGTTCTTTATAATCATCCCCGTTGATGTCCAATTTTGGTGAAGTTGGTTGGGTATCTGTGTCGAGATTTTTATTTCATCTCCTGTTTTGTTTTGTCTGTTTTGTCAGCATAAACATAAGCATGGCATAAAGCAAATGCATATCATCGGTGCATTTTTGCTATCTCTGGTTGTTACCTGCTCCTGTTTCACTTTGGTGTTTTTCACCAAGTGACTGGGTGTGTTGTCTCTCTCCAATAGAGTTGTCAGCCCTTAAGCATAAAATGTCCATCTTTTCTCAATTCCCCACAGAGTTTAATCCTCATGGACGATGGTTGCTTCAGTTATCTTTTTCCATGATTGGATAAGATGTGTCCCCATTCGAGTTCATTTCTCAATGGTTGGAGTCTTGTTTGACAGTTTCTTTCTAGCTATATTCTAGATTGAACTTTGGTCCCTGTCGGTCGCCGAACCTATCTGGACGTGCATTTATTTTGCACTATCTATCAAGAAGAACATCCTACATTGCAATGCAGGTAAGTGGCAGTCTCTTCGAAGAAGCTTATTCGTCTTCAGCGATAAGGGGAAGTCTCTATAGAGAAGCTTATCCTTCTTCAACAATAAGTGGCAGCCTCTATAGAGAAGCTTATTCGTCTTCAACAATAAGTGGCAGTCTCTAAAGAGAAGCTTATTCGTCTTCAACAAATAAGTGGCAGTCTCTGTAGAGAAGCTTATTCGTCTTCAACAATAAGTGGCAGTCTCTTCAAAGAAGTTTATCCTTCATCAGCGATAAGTGGCAGTCTCTTCGGAGAAGCTTAATCGTCTTCAGCGGTGAGTGGCAGTCTCTTTAGAGAAGCTTATCCTTCATCAGCGATAAGTGGCAGTCTCTTCGGAGAAGCTTAATCGTCTTCAGCGGTGAGTGGTAGTCTCTGTAGAGAAGCTTATTCATCTTTATCAATAAGTGGCAGTCTCTTCAGAGAAGCTTATCCTTCATCAGCGATAAGTGGCAGTCTCTTCGGAGAAGCTTAATCGTCTTTAGTGGTGAGTGGCAGTCTCTGTAGAGAAGCTTATTCATCATCAGCGATAAGTGGCAGTCTCTTCGGAGAAGCTTAATCGTCTTCAACGATAAGTGGCAGTCTCTTCGGAGAAGCTTAATCGTCTTCAGCGGTGAGTGGCAGTCTCTTCAGAGAAGCTTATCCTTCATCAGCAATAAGTGACAGTCTCTTTGGAGAAGCTTAATTGTCTTCAGCGGTGAGTGGCAATCTCTTGGGAGAAGCTTAACCTTCATCAATAATAAGTGGCAGTCTTTGTAGATAAGCTTATTCGTCTTCAACAATAAGTGGCAGTCTCTGTAGAGAAGCTTATTCGTCTCCAGATAAGTGGTAGTCTCTCCAGAGAAGCTTATCAGTTTATCCGTATCCCTAGATAAGTGGCGGCCTCTTCAGAGAAGCTTATCATTCTTAAACGATAAATGGCAGTCCCATTTGAGAAGTTTATCTTAAAGACGTTGATGCACGGTTGTAACCAGCATTGTTTGAAAATCCAGTGGATACTGATATAAGTAATTTGGCGATGACCAATCATGTTTCAAGTAAGGCCTATTGGTAACTGGCAATATAAAAATCTATGGACGACAAATACTAACAATTTGGTTGTGTATCATTCCAAAATAAGTCACATTGGTTTCCACTCCAAGCACGGGTTTCGTACCATTGGAAGAGGTTTGTTTCTATCCCGTGCACAGGTTGTGTACCTTTGGAGATAGATGTTTGTTTCCATCCCAAGCTCAGGTTGTGTACCTTTGAAGATGTATTATTTGATTCCAAGCACAGGTTTCGTACCTTTGGAAGAGGTTTGTTTCTATCCCGTGCACAGGTTCCGTACCTTTGGAAGAGGTTTATTTCTATCCTGTGCACAGGTTGTGTACCGTTGGAAGATGTATTGTTTGATTCCAAGCACAGGTTTTGTACCTTTGGAAGATGTTTGTTGCCATCCCAAGCACACGTTGTGTACCTTTGGAGATGTATCATTTCTATCCAAGCACAGGTTTTGTACCTTTGGAAGATGTTTGTTGCCATCCCAAGCACAGGTTGTGTACCTTTGAAGATGTATCATTTCTATCCAAGCACAGGTTTTGTACCTTTGAAAGATGTTTGTTTCTATCCCGAGCACAGGTTGTGTACCTTTGGAGATAGATGTTTGCGCCATCCCGAGCATAGGTTGTGTACCTTTGGAGATGTATACTTTGAGTTCCAAGTTCAAAAATTCTAGAGACTAGAATGTCTGCATTTGCGTACTATATCCTAAGGTTTTGAGGGTATTAGTTTTTGATCCTAAGGTTTTGAGGGTCTTCGTCCAATCCTAAGGTGTTGAGGGTTGTGTCTCTACTATATCCTAAGGTTTTGAGGGTATTAGTTTTTGATCCTAAGGTTTTGAGGGTCTTTGTCCAATCCTAAGGTGTTGAGGGTTGTGTCTCTACTATATCCTAAGGTTTTGAGGGTATTAGTTTTTGATCCTAAGGTTTTGAGGGTCTTCGTCCAATCCTAAGGTGTTGAGGGTTGTGTCTCTACTATATCCTAAGGTTTTGAGAGTATTAGTTTTTGATCCTAAGGTTTTGAGGGTCTTCGTCCAATCCTAAGGTGTTGAGGGTTGTGTCTCTACTATATCCTAAGGTTTTGATGGTATTAGTTTTTTGTCCTAAGGTTTTGAGGGTCTTCGTCCAATCCTAAGGTGTTGAGGGTTGTGTCTCTACTATATCCTAAGGTTTTGAGGGTATTAGTTTTTGATCCTAAGGTTTTGAGGGTCTTCATCCAATCCTAAGGTGTTGAGGGTTGTGTCTATACTATATCCTAAGGTTTTGAGGGTATTAGTTTTTGATCCTAAGGGTTTGAGGGTCTTCGTCCAATCCTAATATGTTGAGGGTTGTGTCTCTTCTATATCCTAATGTATTGAGGATGTTCAACTTTCGTTCCTAATGTTTTGAAAGCCTGGGTATAATCCTAACGGGTTGAGGGTTGTGTCTCTGCTCTATCCTAACACTTTGAGGATATTAGCTTTTGTTCCTAAAGTATTGAGGGATATATTTATGCTTCCTATTTGCAGACCAGGTCGTCACCAAACTCTTTGAAAAATCTGGTAATTAATATCCAGTGGTTACTGGCATTGCTTGAAAACTAATGGTCATCAGTATCGTGAGTCGGTCGTTACCAATTTTCCCCCAGCCGAAGTCCTGTGTTTTATCAATATTGTTTGGAATTCCCAATTGTAATTGGAACTTTGGTTTGGTCGTCACCATCATCCCCAGTTAGTCTAGTGAAAACTAACACCACTTGAAGTTGTCTGTTGTTCTGGTCGTCACCGGTATCCCCATTGAAGCTTTTGCTTTCCCTAGTCGAGTCTCGGAGAACTAGTGGATACTAGCTTCCCCGACGCGTCTAGTCTTGTTTCTAACCTTTTCCTGAAGATCCCGTTTGAACTCTTCGTTATAGGAAATTTCTCATCTGGTTATCCCCAGTGAGGTTCGTGTCTCCGTTCCGTCTTTTCCCTGGTGAAGACTTGTTTCCCCAATGGAATTGTTCCCCAGCGAAGTTTTCCCCAATGGACTTCTTCCCCAGTGAAGTTGTGTCTTCCCTGTTGGAATTTGTGTCCCTTATGTGAAGGATTCCCTTGAACAGCATCTTTAGTCATGTTTGAACTATCTTGCTTACCTTGCCTTGGATCTTTCCCCAGTGTGTTGAGTCCCTCGTGAGTGGTTACTCGTCGTATTTGTAACACCCTATTTCTACATAGAAATCTGGTCCCATTAGGGAAACCTTTTCCTTAACATTTATCGATTAACGAAAACTATACCTATGACTCGATCCCCACATGAATTCGATCATACTCCCAGTTATAGAATTGAACCCCACCCTTACCTTAGAATTGAGGCCAATTCCACGCTTTCCGATTCCGCTTCTGCTCTACGGTGATTTTTCTGCAGAAATCTCTCGAATTCGCCGATGGATGATTCTTCGCTCTCCACTTCTCTCAATGCGTAACTTCTCTTTTTCGTCTTTCCTTTCCCAAAAAAATGATGTAATTGAGGGTAAAAGAGTCTACGGGAATATATTTTTGCTACAAAATCTCATTCCACCAGAACACGTTCAAATTCTGCATAACTGCAGTTTTTGCTCGTGTGACGGTCGTCACACTCCTGTGACGGTCGTCATAGCAGCAAAATTAAATTTTTTTCAATTTTTTTCTATATAGAACATCTCTTTAGCTTTCCAACGCTTCGAACGGAGGTCAAATCCGACTTACGGATCAAGAGATATGAATTTTCAAAGTTTTCCGATAAAACCAGAATTTTTCCGACAATTCGACCGATTCAATTCCCTTCTTTGAGACGAACTCATACTCAAATACGACTACGATGCAACGAGACATGGCAAAGTCATAATTGGATTTAATCGAAATAAAACGGGCGTTACAACTCTCCCCCACTTAAAAGAATTTCGTCCTCGAAATTACCTCGATTCAACCAACTCCGGATACGACTCTCGCATCCCAATCTTCCAAATTACCTCTACCAAAGAATCCTTTTACCTCGAAGTTGCTTCTCGTCTATCAACTTGAACTAGCAATGCCTCAACAATCAAATCATCCTTCACTTGTACACTATCCATCTGAATCAATGTACTTCCTCAGCTTGGACACATGAACACATCATGCAATTCCCACAAGCGACAGCGGTAAAACAGCCTAGCATGCTACTTTCTCCACGCTTCCGCTGCGCCACTCTGATACAAATAAACAAAACATAGTGTTATTTCCGAGACCTCACGCTCGACCAACACCAGTTACTATCGTAACTCTCAAAACACATCTTATCTTGGGTCCTTTTAATCTTTTCAATCGTCTCTTACACAATCTCATGTCCGAGCACAACACTCTCGCCGGACATACATCAACATAACTCAACAAATCCTCTACATACTGAATAGTTCTCTCTGTCTGCCCATCCGTCCATGGATGCTAGAAAGAATCCAACTTCTACATGACATTCAAACGTCTGCAAAACTCTCCTAAAATCTCAATGAAGAACTCAGGTTCCCATCTGACACAAAATTCGACGACACCTCATACAACTTCACAACTTCATCGATACACATCTCACCTAGCTTCAGCATAGACTGGTTCTCCCTCATTGGTAGGAAATGGGTTAATCTTGTCAATTCATTCATAACCAACCAAATCGAATCATATTCCTTCAAATTCTTTGGAAAACCCGTCACAAAATCCATGGAAACACTATCCAATATCCATTCTAGAGTTTCTCACGGTTGCATCAACCCAACAGGTTTCTGATGCTCAACTTTCTACTTCTGACAAGTCAAACATGCATACACAAATCGTGTTACATCACGCTTCATACCAAGCCACCAAAACAGATTCTTCAAATCACTATACATATTCGTCGCTCCCGGATGAATACTCAACTTACTCCTGTGACTCTCTATCTATGGCCACCAAAACAATTTCCTTAAATTCGGTCGCATCCTCATGACACTTGGATGGATACTCCATCTATCTCAAGGCACTTCTTCAAGAGTATTCTTACTCCACTCAACAACATTTTTCTGCCCAGGACACTTCGCTAGGCGAATCTCTCGGCGAACACGACAGTCTAGATTTCTATTTTCGATCGTTAAACGACTTCCGTATGTCCGATTTCGATTCCGTAAAAAGCTGCGATCTTAGAATTCGACGTACAACAACAATTTCACACTTAGGAAACCATTCGGCACAGTTTCAACTTGAAATATTTTAAACCTCAAGTACACCAATATTGCTTTCCACGCCCAACCTCTTCTCACAATCACCAGAAATCACTGTCCACCCTCTATTCGACTTCACAATCTGCTGCCTTAGAATACACCCCAGACACAAGTCTCAAAACCACTCAATCAAATTAATTCCTCGACCATCCAAACAGACATACAATGTGGAGTTCTCAATATCGGACTAGTTTCCGTAACTAAGTCGACCACAAACTCCATCACGACATATCGCGATACCACTTCCACAAATCCGAAAATCAACTCTTCGACTTTGATTCATCAACTTCAACCAATCTACCAACTCAAACCAGATTTTCTGACCTTCTCGAATCTCCTCAAGAATACTACTAGTAAGTTCTAACACACACGGCTTAACTCCATAACAAGTTTCTTCACAGACCAAACTTGTATCGCCAAACTGCTCAATTGGTTCTAACTCTTTTCACCATCATCATCGTTACCGGTAAGGTTTTCAAATCAAAGCATCAGCTACCACGTTATATACCGAAAACACACAGTATGATAACACATCAACCGCACCCGTTCACGACGGTAAAATTGCCAAAATGACACTTTTCGAATATTCTGCTATAATTGGCTCATTCACTGACTCCAAAACCATTTTTTATAGAAATATCATCTCGTTAGCTTCCCGTCACTTCGAACGGGAGTCAAAACCGACATACGGTTCAAGAGTTATGAATTTTCGAAGTTTTCCGAAAAACCAGAATTTTGCCCAAAATCTGCTACGGAAATTCTGCATTTTTGCCCGAAAATTTGACTGATTCAATTTATTTCTTCGAAACAAACACATACTCATACTCCCCTAACATATGGCATTGAATTAGAACCATCAAACGCGATTTCTACGACGTCCGATTTCAATCCGAATCTTAGATCCTCAAATCTCCAAAATGCCAAAACTTGCCAAATCAACCACATTTTATAAAACAATCATACTCAATCACGGCTTAACATTACCCGACACAACTACGCAATCTTCTCCGACTTTCGTCTGTAAAACATCGCTTCCTCACAAAATCTCAGATTAAGCAATTTCAGCCTCCAACTCCGGCACAACTACAACAATGAGCAACTCTAGAACACTGGTCAGATAATTCTTCTTACGTACTTCAAGTTGCCTTAAAGCATAACTAACTCGCTGAAGTTACTTTTAACATATCTCCAAATCATATCAATAAAGCATCTCCAAACACCACCTATAGTCCCGTCGGGTTTGGCAACAATCAACACACGAGTCGTCGACAACTCTCTCGAAAATTCCAATCAAAATGCACATCTCTGCACCTTCTTACATCGACCGACTCATCAAAACAATTCTTGAGCACTTAGCTCCACTCCAAACAATTCACTGCTCACACCATCCAAGCTTACAAGACACGTCTATCCCATCCAACACAATCTCGTCTACTATTAACAAGAGATTAAGGGTGATCAGTTCCTCAATTTGTCAATAGGCAGCCGAAAATCATGATGGGGTACAAACCATCTTTGCCAAACTATGAGAGCATTCAACCACACACTGAGTCTTCACTCTGTACTTGCAGCATTCCGGAGAAACACAGGCTTCTCCCCCACTTGAATCCTTCCCACTTCTGCAGACAAAGGCTAGACGACAAACATGTACCGGCAGTGTTTTCACACACATGCCGCATACAAGGGATTAAACAACAACGTTAGACAACTTGGCCGGACGGACCGACCTGCTCTGATACCACTAATGTAACACCCCATTTCTACATAGAAATATGGTCCCATTAGGGAAACCTTTTCCTTAACATTTATCGATTAACGAAAACTATACCTATGACTCGATCCCCACATGAATTCGATCATACTCCCAGTTATAGAATTGAACCCCACCCTTACCTTAGAATTGAGACCAATTCCACGCTTTCCGATTCCGCTTCTGCTCTACGGTGATTTTTCTGCAGAAGTCTCCCGAATTCGCCGATGGATGATTCTTCGCTCTCCACTTCTCTCAATGCGTAACTTCTCTTTTCCGTCTTTCCTTTCCCAAAAAATGATGTAATTGAGGGTAAAAGAGTCTACGGGAATATATTTTTGCTACAAAATCTCATTCCACCAGAACACGTTCAAATTCTGCATAACTGCAGTTTTTGCTCGTGTGACGGTCGTCACACTCCTGTGACGGTCGTCATAGCAGCAAAATTAAATTTTTTTCTAGATAGGACATCTCTTTAGCTTTCCAACGCTTCGAACGGGGGTCAAATCCGACTTACGGATCAAGAGATATGAATTTTCAAAGTTTTCCGATAAAACCAGAATTTTTCCGACAATTCGACCGATTCAATTCCCTTCTTCGAGACGAACTCATACTCAAATACGACTACGACGCAACGAGACATGGAAAAGTCATAATTGGATTTAATCGAAATAAAACGGGCGTTACAGTATTGCCATTCTTTTATATTTGCTCGTGTGTCTGCATCTGTCTTGCATTCAAGCATCATAAAACACCATTTAGAACTCATTTCATTTCAGTATTTGTCCTTTTGCATACTGTTGCACCCCAAAATTTGACCAACAATTATTTATCCATCTAGTGTTTGAAAGTTGATACCTTCATCAGACAGTTCAAGAGAACCTTAGAGGAAGTGGGTTGAAACCAGGGTTGTGTGCTTCATAACTTGAGAGTTATGAGTGTCCCTCAGATGATTCTGAGACTTTGAGAATGAACTTGATGTTTTGGGAAAGCCTATGAGATGTCTTGATAGCCATCATGAAGCCCAGAGAGGTCATTATGCAAGAATTCAGGAGATTCAACCATGAATGATAGAATTAGGGTTTTGACTGGGTCAACCCTAGGATAACTGAAGATTTGGAGAAGGTTGAGACCCAATCCAAGGGCCATGAGATCATGGAATGATGCATAGAGGTGTTATAAAGATGATTCCTAGATCAATTCATCATGATTGAGGAGTTTGAGAAGTTTTGAGTTAGGGTTTCTGAGGATTGTCAGTGGAAAAACCCTAATTTGATCCCTATCTTCCAGGCAGTTTTAGCTCTAGATGTGAATGATATCTCATCTTCCCCACAACATGAATGTTGTAGAGCTTGTTCTTAGCTTTAATTTGAGTGGTGGAAGTCCTTGATAGGAGTTACAGAGCTCAAGTTATGGTTTTGACAAATTACAGGTCAGCAGAGGTGTGTGAATCTGGGTCCTTGAAAGTCACCTAACTTGCAGACAACTTTTGCCCTAGTAGGATGATTCCTATGATCTCTTGATAAACATTAATGTTGAAGGGAATCTCCTTAGCTTTAATTTGAGTGGTATAAGTCCTTGATAGGATTTGTGGAACTCAACTTATGGTTTGAACAAGACAGGGGTATTTTGGTCATTTGTCAGTTATAGGTCATTTTTAAGAAAAGGCCATATCTCCTATTTCCAAGCCTCAAATGGAAAAACTCAAAACATGAAAGTTGTTCAAAATGTGATTTTTAGTCTATAAAGAAGGTCATGAATTGTTGTAAAAGCTCATAGCATAGATTTGCATGATTGGTCAAAAATGAACTAAAAATGGCTTATAAGTTTGAAAAGTTGAAATTGGAAATTGGTTTGGAAGATCCACAAATCCAAAATAGGTCATCCAATATATCATTTTGATTGGAAACATCATTTTGAGAACATTGGTTTAGATAGAATTTTGATTTGAAGCTTAAAAAATGAGGTTCCTTTGGAAAAGTGTTACTTGCAAAAGAAGGCAACTTTGAAAAGGCTTGCACAAGGAAAAGTAAAGGGCTGATTTCATTCCTCATCACTCAATATCTCATATTAAGGCATTTTGGCATAGAATACAAGGTTTAATGCAAGGGATATGAGATTTTCAAAGTCTCTTTTAAGGAGAAGTTCATGAACTTTCTAGAGGATTCTAGATGTTTCGAGTAACTTCCATCCACCATTATAAGAAGAGTGATCTTCATAGTGTTCAAGGTTGGTGAAACTTGGTGAATTGAGCAGAGAGAAGAGAGATTCGAGCTAGGGTTTCAAGGTGCTCCATTATTGCATTTCAAGATCAAAGTCATTGTTGCAAGCTTCCTCATCCAAGAACTGTGCAAACAGAAAGTTATTCTTCATTGGAGGATCATTGTGGAGAAGAATCAAGCTTGGAATCGTGCCCTAGCATCACCTATCATCATCACTTGACAGGTTCTTTCTCTTCCCTCTTTCACCTTAATTATGTATAGATGGATCAAGTTTTAGGTATAGAATTGTTAGGCTAGACTAGGTGATGAAATTCTGAGAGTTAGAGCCAATTCCATGAGGTTCCATAACAGAGCCAAGAATCTTTAATCTCCAAGAAACGACTGGTTTGTTAGTTTTAGTTATCAAGCTTTGGTTTAGAATAGTTAGGGAGATGTGTAGAGTAACTGTATGCCATTAGATTCAAGGTTAATGAAAGTTATCATCAGGTGAATATGTTTGAACCACAACCTTGCAGGCTTCGGTTAGGATGATCTAGAGAGAATTAAGAAAAATTATACGTGCAGTCTTGTTCCTCTTGTTTAGTAGAGCAATTTTGGTGTTGGAATTTTAGGAAATCATGACCTGTAGAGAGAGAACGAGGAGAGGAAAGATTAGTGCATGGGGTGGGGTTCTGCAAAACCCTAGGGTTTCGTTTGGGACGATGGTTGTCCACCGTAGGATCGGTCCCCAGATTTTGACTTTGTCCCTCAATCCAATGGCCCAGATCGCTTGAGAAAACGGAGGGAGAATTTGAAAATGGAAACGCACCGTTTCACTTAAACGGTGGTCCCTGGGCCTATCTCCTCTATTCGCACCCCACCCATGATCTGGCCCAAATAATTTCAACTGGGCGTTTTACCATCTGAACCCCCCTCCCCTTTAATAAATCATTTTATATTTTTGATTTCTTTAATATTTTTAGCATCTTGTAAAAATCATAAATAAATGAAAAATAATCATTTTTGATTTCTTGTTTTTGATATGATTAGATATAAATGTGTAGAAAATAATAAAAATAAAAATGGAATTTTATTTTTAATGTAGAATTTTTGGTGATATTTTCTTTAATATAGTGTATTTTCTTTCTTTTAGTTGATACCTTATTTTGCAAGAATTGTTTTAGGACTTTCCCTTAGGTTTTTTTTGCCCATTCTTTTTGGCAATGTTAGATGATGAATCATAGTATCCCCTGGATTTATTACTAGATTTTTAGATTAAATTTTGATTAGTTTAATTAGGGTAGCATTAGGGTATCCTAATTAGGGTTTAGGTTGTGCATAGGTGAGGAAATTCATTTTCTTTAAATAGTTTTGTCTTGATTTTTGGATAGAGGCCTATGTGGATGTTATGGATAGATGTTGTAGACCCTTGTGAATAATTGTTAGATTTTTCCCCATTGGTTTAGTATTTTTAGGTATTTTCTGAAGTTGGCTGTTGATTTTGTCTGTTCTGTGGTTATCTGTTCATCTCTGGGGTTTGTTTTGGGGAATTGGTTGTGGGGCTTGTGTTGTCTTGAAGACCTTGTTGGAGAGCATGATGAAGTGAAGATTGTAGATCAAGACTCAGAGACCCAGAGCTTGGCTTGTTCCCTGTCTGTGAGGTTTGAGATCCTGAAGTTTGAAGGAAGTTCATGGTACTTTCCTGAGGAAGGCACTATGAATGACTTTCATTATTTCTTCTCACCTCTTTCTTAAGTATCCAATGATGTTGGAGCCAACTTGTGAGTTTAATTTCTCCTGAGGAGGAATGTAAACTAATCACTTGTTGTTGAGCCACATGGGATACAATTCCTAAGTGGAAGCCTCATAGTACTTTCCTGAGGAAGGTCCTATGGGTCTATTCACTTAGTTCCATTAGTTTATCTAGGATTTCTTAAGTATCCAATGATGTTGGAGCCAACTTGTGAGTTTAATTTCTCCTGAGGAGGAATGTAAACTGATCACAGTTGTTGAGCCACATAGGATACAACTCCTAAGTGGAAGCCTCCTAGCACTTTCCTGAGGAAGGTCCTATGGGTCTATTCACTTAGTTCCACTAGTTCAGATAGGATTTCCTAAATATCCAGTGATGTTGGAGCCTGCTTGTGAGTTTAATTTCTCCTGAGGAGGAATGTAAACTGATCACAGTGGTTGAGCCACGTAGGATATGACTCCTGAGTATACACCTCCTAGTGCTTTCCTGAGGAAGACACTATGAGTCTGCTTACTTAGCTCCCTTTCTTTGGTAAGCTTGTTCTGAAGCTTGAAGACCGGGATTGATTTCTTTTGGTTAGGCTTTGCTTTAGGGCTTTGCTTAGATTTGATCAGGATTCTGTGTTAGGGTTAGGATTAGAGAGTAGATTCTTTCTTTCTCAAGCATGTGTTTTGTTTGCCTGACGGCACTTCATTTCTTTTATCTGTCTATTGCTTGATAGCATGTTGTTTATTTTTCAGTATGATTACTGTTATTTCATGACTGGCTTGAGGTCGAGACGAGCTTGTGGAGGCTGAAGCCCCACACACATTTCCTCCCTCACTTGCATTGCATGCATTTTACTGTTAAAGCTGATGCTTTTGTCTGTTTTGGTGTATCATTGACATGATCCCTTAGGACTCTCATTTCCTCTGATGAGGACTTGATGATAGACTTTTAGGTTGAAACCTATGCATGACAACATCTAGGAGTTCCCTGTTCAAACCTCAACCATAGGATGAATCCATGGCATGATAACAGTAGGACTTGATAGTCTCCCTCCTAGTTGGGCCTGTTCTCTTCTCATCTCGAAGCAGTTTAAGATACAGTAATCATGAATGATTTCTTTCGTACGTTACGAGCCTTAAGCTATCTGAGAAAGGACGTATTCCCTCTCAGGTCATAGTCTCTAGTGCGGTTGAAATCGCAAACACAATTAAAAAACACTTCTTTCAGGAGATAACCCGTAGTTACCCGAACTACGTTTGCTCTGATCTTTCATACCGGATGAAAGTACGTAGGCATAGGATGCGATATCCTAGCGAGCAACCTTTCCCCCCATAACCCGTAGTTAGCCGAACTACGTTGACTCTGATTTCTCGTTCCAGACGGGAATACGTAGGCATAAAGTGCGACGCTTTGCCGAGTCATTTTTCTTTTCTTTTTCAGCCAGCCTTGATAGGTAGATAGATTATAACCAACCCGTCCAAGTAAACAAACAAGCGAGGATCCCATCGAGTACGATGGACGTGAGGGGTGCTAATACCTTCCCCTTGCGTAACCGACTCCCGAACCCAGACAATGGTTGCGATGACCTTGTCTTACCCTCTTATTCGTCAGGTTTTTCCGATCGTTTCCTTTCCCGCTCTGAGGGATAAATAACGAAAGGTGGCGACTCTTCTGTCATGCCGGCACCTCATTTTCGCGCAAGCGACAGCTGGCGACTCTGCTGGGGAATGTAGCATCTAGGGACTTTTCCCATCCCTTATGCTGGGACCGTTTCCCATCCCCTACGCGAGTCAATCCTATCGTTTGTGTGTTTGCTTGTTGGGTTGCGTTTATTTATCGCATTTTTACTTCCCGCATTTTATTTCCCGCATTTTATTTCTAGTTTGATATGATTATCTGTGCTGCTGTGGGAGAGGGATGTTACTATGAGCGAGAAGCCGGACCTGGGCTTGAGTACACACCTAGATATAGTTGCGGAGAAGTAGTAGACGAACCTGTCTGCTGAGCAGGCACAGTTCCCTACGAAAATCTGCGCTCAGACGAGATTCTTGCAGAGGTGCTCCTTTCCGGTCCTGAGGATCTGAGGGGAGTCCAGACGTGAGGATTGTCGACTCTGGGGACCGATCATTTGGAAGTCAGCTAAGAGAGGCCTCTTCATGACTTGATGATGCCACTCCTTCTGGGAATCGTATCGTCACTCATGAAAGTCTGTGACGCTGACGACCGCATAGGACGCCGTACCTTTGTCTGTGGATTAGGTCCATACCTGTGAGTGGGGTTGGGATATTGCAGGAAACTTTGACCTCCAGACCACTTGGTTTTCTTGACAGTGAATCAGTTATGATGGGTTCTCAGTTGCAGATATGTTCTTGATAGAGCAAGGGTTTGATCAGAGGATCTTATCATCGGGTGTTTGTCTGTTCTTGATAGAGCAGGTTTCGATCAGAGTATTATCACCAGAGGTTTGTTCCGGCCAGAGCAGATTTTGAGTGGGGTCTAAAGATCTCATCGGCAGTTGTTGTTTGTTCTTGATAGGGCAGATTTTGAGTGGGGTCTGAAGATCTCATCAGCAGCTGTGTGTTTGTTCTTGATAGGGCAGATTTCGGATTTGGGGTCTGAAGACTTCAACAGATATTCCTTGATATTGCACCCGGGGTCCTTATTATCAGGCACTTGTTCCTGTTAGGGCAGAATTTTGATCTCGATCCTATCAGATGGTTATTCTCAGCAGATCAGATCAGTGGGTTTACACCGGGGTTTCCTTCTCGTCAGTGACTGTTGACTCCGAATCTCCACAGCAGCCACCTGGATATATTGTTGCAGGCCTGCATTTTGCATTAGTTTGCATAATCATTCGCATTCCATTGGCGTGTGTCTGTGACAGGTACCGTTTCCCCGATCCAGGGTCTCTCGCCTCTTACTGTGTTACTGCAGCCTCTCTCAGGAAGACTGATGCGTACGAGTTCTCGGCCCTTGATGTGTCGAATCTGACTATTGCCGATACTATATGTGAGATTACTGTTTCCATGATTGGGCCCAGATTCCTCTCCTTATTATTGTCAGCAGGTGCCAGGATCGGGAGAAATCTCTCAAGCACACAGACACACGCATGCATCTGCATAAAGCATTTTGCATGACATACATTCTGTTGCCTTTCCTAACCTTTAATGTTGACAGGTTTTTCAGGTACTCAGGTTTCGAGCTGCTTTCGATCTCCAGGATTGATCAAAGACTCATCCACCGCTACTCAACTCGCGCCAATCAGACAAGGATAATGGACCAGGTACAGTCAGATGTTCAAGAGCTTCGTGAACGGATGGATCGTTTTATGGAGCTTATGCAAGTAGTTGCGAATGGGCAAGACCAGCTTCGTACTTTGGTTCAACCTCTCATCTCCAGGGCTGACAGTAATGGAATACTTCACGGAGGGGTCGTGCCTACTCCTCCTCCGGGGGATACTCCACAGAACGTTGTTCCTGCTGCCGGGGGCAACGGCAGTGCTAACGGCAATCTTATGACTAATCTCGGACTCAATGCGGCAGGCGCCGGCAATGGTAGTCTGGGAGCCAATGTTAACATAGGGCCGGTCAACGGCAATGCTGGTGCAGGAAATCTGATGGTGCCTCAACCGTGGCTGGAGGACCATCAGGATGACATATTCTCTCAGAGAGGTGTAGAGGCAGAGTTGAATGCTGAAGCTCGACTCAGGTTCAAGGCGCTGGAAGACAAGATGAGAAACATAGAAAATCAGAACACATTGGGCGTTGACATGTCCAAACTCGGGTTGATTGCTGACTTTAAAGTACCTCACAAGTTCAAGGTGCCTACCTTTGAGAAGTATAAGGGTACTACTTGTCCCCGTGTTCACCTCCGATCTTATTATAGAAAGATGTCCGCTTATTCTGACGATGGGAAGCTGCTGATGCACTTCTTTCAGGATAGTCTTTCTGGTCCATCGCTCGAATGGTATATGGGTTTGGAGCCCGCTGCTGTGCGCACCTGGAAAGATCTTGCAGAAGCGTTTGTTCTCCACTATCAATATAATAGCGACTTGGCTCCCAACCGAGTTCAGCTTCAGAATCTCTCACAGCGGAACAACGAAAGCTTTAAAGAGTACGCCCAGCGGTGGCGTGAATTGGCTGCTCGGGTTCAACCGCCCATGGTTGAGCGTGAGCTAGTGCAAATGTTCGTGGCTACCCTTCCTGGAATCTATTATGAAAAGCTGGTCAGTGGCATGTCTGGAACATTCTCGGCTCTTATCACTCTGGGCGAGCATGTTGAGAACGGTATAAAGATCGGAAAAATTCAGGGCGAATCATCCTCAGCTGGAGGAGGTAGCAAGAAACCCTATACTGACAAGCGTCGAGAGGGAGATGCCAGTGCTGTCACTAATGCTAGGAGAAAGGGCAAGGGCCCTCAGCCTCAGATTGCTAGCATAAACATCCCAGCTGCTCCCCCGCAGCCGCAGCAGCAGCCCCAGCAGCAGAATAATCAGGGGTATAAAAGATATCAGAATCGGGCTCCCCTGGCAAGCCGTCATCTTGAAACTCCACCTATGTCGTATGCACAGCTTCTGCAAACGTTGCTTCAGCTCCAATTGGTTCACAAGAGGACAATGGCTCCCTTAACAGGGGCACCACCACCGGGGTATGATGCCAATGCTACTTGTGAGTTCCATACTGGGGCACCAGGCCATACGATTGAGAATTGTAAAACTTTTAAGCACAAAGTCCAAGACTTGGTGGACGCCAAGGTTATCAACTTTTCTGACAACGTGCCCAACGTCACCAAAAATCTAATGCCTCATCATAAGGGGGGTGGAGTAAATGCTGTTATCACTGAGGAGAGTGCGGACTTGCTGACTGATGTCAAAGATTTGAAGACACCGTTGAGTTTTGTCAAGGCTAAGTTGCTGAAGAAGGGCTTCTTTCCTGGATGTGGAGAATTATGTATGGCATGTGCTACACTTCCTGATGGGTGTGAGCAGCTGATCGAAGGTATCCAAAGTCTGATGTCCGAGGGTATTTTGCAATTCAGCCGGAGCGTTGAAAGTGCATCGGGGGAAGTCGTACTGAAGCAGGCAAACGAAGTTGCTACCATTACTATTCCTCGTCACCCTATTATTATTTCTGCGCCCCGTCTGCCTACTATCACCATCACCAGGGCCGGACCAATCCCATTCGAGAGTACCAATGCCGTTCCATGGCATTATGGTGCCGAAGTTTATTGTAATGGTCAGAAGATAGAGCTTGAGCCGTTCGGATCGACTGTGCAGAATCTTACCGAAGTCAGTGGTATCACTAGAAGCGGAAGAGTGTTTGCGCCAGCAGAAGTTGCAGCAGAGAAAGTGGTCTGGGCTGACGCTGTGGATAAGGGTAAAGGTAAAGCTGTCGAAGAGGTCCCTGCAGGGGCAGAAAAAGACTTGCTGGTTAAAGATGCTGAAGAGTTCATGCGACTAATCAAGAAGAGTGACTAAAAAATTGTAGATCATCTTCATCAGACTCCGTCAAAGATCTCGATTCTTAACTTGTTGCTGTGTTCTGAGGCGCAACGCAACGCCTTGCTGAAAGTATTGAATGCTGCATACGTGCCGCAGGAGATATCAGTAAATCAACTCGAGGAGGTGGTGGCCCATGTTAATGCGGGTAATGGGCTGGGATTTACAGATCTGGAGCTGACTCCTAAGGGAAGAGATCACAATAGCGCCTTGCACGTCTCAATAGAGTGCAGAGGCACGATTATGTCACATGTCCTCGTGGATACAGGTTCCTCGCTTAACGTGCTTCCGAAAAAGGCACTGATGAAGTTGGATACCCGTGGATTGCTGTGCACGCCCAGTGATCTGGTCGTGAAAGCCTTTGACGGAACCAAGCGCCACGTCTTCGGAGAGTTGACCCTGCCAATTCAAGTGGGTCCAGAGACGTTTAATACGGTTTTCTATATCATGGATATCATGCCCGCCTATAGTTGCCTCTTAGGTCGGCCATGGATCCATTCTGCTGGTGCCGTGACGTCCACGCTGCATCAGAAGCTTAAATATGTTGTTGGGGGCAGCATTGTAACCGTCTGTGGTGAAGAGGACATCATGGTGAGCCACCTGTCGTCCTTTAAATACGTTGAAATGGATGGCGAGATCCATGAAACGCTCTGCCAAGCATTTGAAACCGTCAGGGTGAAGGAGGTAGCTCCTGTCATCGCAGAGAAGCAAGAGATGAGTCTCTCCTCGTTTAAGGAAGCTCAAGCCGCTGTCGAAGCCGGTTCCACCCCAGGCTGGGGGCATGTCTTGGATATACCAATCAAACAGGATAAGTTTGGGTTGGGGTATCCTCCTGGAGCTGAAGCTTCATCTTCTTCTGGCAGCTCGTATCGTGGGAAAGGGCCGATCCTGTTCACCAAGGGGGGAGTAATTTTCGAGAGTATCAACGCTGCGTCGGAGGACAGTGGGGACAGTGATTGCGATCTTGACGCTTGGATTCAACCGAGCAAGCCAGGCGAGCGCCTCCACAACTGGACCATCAAGGAGATTATCAAGCTGACAAGTGAAGAGTAATGATTTGCTTTTTACAATCTTTGTACAACCCTATGTCCTACCCGGGGCATAGTGGTTTTACTGTCAGGGCCTTGTTGGATTATGTGCATGCATTTTGTTAAATAAATAAAAGGCGTTTTCTTCGTAATCAAATATTGTGTTCTCTGTTATTCCTGTTTTATGTTTATTTCGAAAAATAGTAAAATGGCAACGAGGTTCGTGCTAACCTGCATATTCCTGCTTTAAACTTAACCCTTGTTATTGCAGGATCCACGTAACAGATGACATCGACTCTGGACCCTCTACGGCTCACTACGACTTTGATTGCCCGATCTATCAAGCCGAGGATGAGATTGATGAAGACGAAGACCTTCCGGAAGAATTGGCCCGCTTGTTGAGACAAGAGGAGAAGGTTATTCTTCCTCACGAAGAGGATATTGAGATCATAAATCTGGGTTCTGAGGAGCTTATCAGGAATGTTAGAGTAGGGGCTGCGTTGCAGAATGATGTCAAGCATAGACTGGTCGAGATGCTTCGAGAGTATAGTGACGTCTTTGCTTGGTCATATGAGGATATGCCCGGACTTGACACTGATATCGTGGTTCATCGCTTGCCGTTGCGAGAAGATTGCCCTCCAGTCAAGCAGAAGCTCAGGAGGACGAGACCAGACATGGCTGTAAAAATCAAGGAAGAAGTCCAGAAGCAGTTGGACGCAGGATTTCTAGCCGTTACCACTTACCCTCCGTGGGTCGCCAACATAGTGCCTGTACCGAAGAAGGACGGTAAGGTACGCATTTGCGTCGATTATCGGGATTTGAATAGGGCGAGCCCTAAGGATGATTTCCCGTTGCCTCATATCGATGTGTTGGTCGACAATACAGCCCAGTTTTCCGTGTTTTCGTTCATGGATGGCTTCTCCGGTTACAATCAGATTAAGATGGCACCGGAGGACATGGAGAAAACGACGTTTATTACCCCCTGGGGCACGTTCTGCTACAAGGTAATGCCCTTCGGTCTGAAGAACGCAGGGGCCACTTACCAGCGAGCAATGGTAACTTTGTTTCATGATATGATTCATCATGAGATCAAGGTCTATGTTGATGACATGATTGCAAAGTCCCAAACGGAGGAAGAGCATCTGGTCAATTTGTTGAAGCTGTTTGAAAGGCTTAGGAAGTTCAAGCTGAGGCTGAATCCTAACAAGTGCACTTTCGGAGTGCGGTCCGGAAAGTTATTGGGGTTTATCGTTAGTGAAAGGGGTATTGAAGTTGATCCTGCGAAAATAAAAGCTATCCAAGAAATGCCAGAGTCGAAAACAGAGAAAGAAGTTCGTGGTTTCCTGGGCCGAATAAACTACATTGCAAGGTTTATCTCTCAGCTCACGACCACTTGTGAACCGATGTTCAAGCTGTTAAAGAAAAATCAGGCGATTACTTGGAATGAGGATTGCCAGAAGGCATTCGACAAAATAAAGCAGTATCTTCAAGAACCTCCAATCTTGATACCCCCAGTGGCTGGACGGCCATTAATCATGTACCTGACGGTTCTGGAGAATAGTATGGGGTGTGTTCTCGGTCAGCACGACGAGACGGGCAGAAAAGAGCATGCCATTTATTATTTGAGTAAAAAGTTCACTGAGTGTGAATCTCGATACTCGATGCTGGAGAAGACGTGTTGTGCATTAGCTTGGGCTGCCAAACGTCTACGACAGTATATGCTCAACCACACCACTATGCTAATTTCGAAGATGGATCCGATCAAGTACGTCTTCGAGAAGAAGGCTCTTTCGGGCAGGATTGCCAGGTGGCAGATGGTGTTAACAGAATATGACATTCAATACGTCTCTCAGAAAGCCATCAAGGGAAGCATATTGTCTGATTACCTTACCGAGCAGCCAATCGAAGACTACCAGCCGATGAAGTTCGAATTCCCTGACGAGGATATTATGTTTCTCAAAGCGAAGGATTGCGATGAGCCATTGCCCGATGAGGGGCCAGATAGGAAGTCTCAATGGAAGTTGATATTCGACGGAGCGGTTAATTCCTATGGAAGTGGTATCGGGGCTATCATCACGACTCCTCACGGATCCCACATCCCGTTTACTGCGAGACTGACGTTTCCAGTCACCAACAATGAAGCCGAGTATGAAGCATGTATTATGGGTCTAGAAGAGGCAATTGATTTGAGAATCAAGAATCTAGACATATATGGTGACTCAGCGCTTGTAATCAATCAGATTAAAGGGGAGTGGGAAACTCGTCAAGCGAATTTAGTGCCGTACATGAATTACGCCAGGAGGCTGCTTCCGTTCTTCGACCGAGTGGAACTTCATCATGTACCCAGGGCTGAAAATCAAATGGTTGATGCTTTAGCCACGCTGGATTCAATGTATAAAGTCAATTATTGGAATGAGGCTCCAAGAATTGTGCTTTCGCGTCTTGACAGACCGGCATTCGTGTTTGCAATCGATGATGCCACTGACGGCAAGCCATGGTTCCACGACATCCAGACCTTCCTTATGACTAAGGAGTATCCTGCGGGAGCGTCAACCCAGGATAAGAAAACTCTAAGGAGGTTATCGGGAAACTTTTATCTCAATCCTGATGGAGTGCTGTATACGAGAAACCACGATCTCGTGCTACTCAGATGTGTAGATGAAAAAGAGGCAGATATGCTCATGGAAGAAGTCCATGAGGGCACATTTGGTACGCACGCCGGCGGGCATGCCATGACGAGAAAGATCCTGAGAGCAGGATATTACTGGCTGACTATGGAGTCGGATTGCTTCAGATTCGCGAAGAAATGTCATGAATGCCAGGTTTATGCTGATAAAGTTCATGTGTCGCCGTGCCCATTGAATGTCATGTCCTACCCTTGGCCGTTCTCCATGTGGGGCATCGACATGATAGGCAAGATCGAGCCCACTGCATCCAATGGTCATCGTTTTATTCTGGTAGCTATCGACTACTTCACCAAATGGGTGGAGGCAGCCTCGTACGCTAATGTGACCAAGCAAGTGGTAGCTAAATTCATAAAGAAGGACATCATTTGTCGCTATGGAATTCCCGAGCGGATCATTACTGATAATGGTTCGAATTTGAATAATAAGATGATGAAGGAGCTGTGCCAGAGCTTCAAGATTGAACACCACAACTCATCTCCTTACCGGCCAAAGATGAATGGCGTTGTGGAAGCGGTCAACAAGAACATCAAGAAGATCGTTCAGAAGATGGTTGTGACGTATAAAGATTGGCACAAGATGCTGCCGTTTGCCTTGCACGGTTATCGTACGACGGTGCGTACATCGACCGGGGCAACTCCTTTCTCCTTGGTGTACGGTATGGAAGCTGTCCTACCGCTAGAAGTGGAGATTCCTTCTTTGCGAGTTTTGGTTGATGTGAAACTCGACGAGGCAAAATGGATTACGAATCGTTTGAACCAGCTCAGCCTGATGGACGAGAAGAGGTTAGCATCGATTGCATTTGGTCGCCTGTACCAAAGCCGAATGAAGAAAGCTTATGATAAGAAGGTGCGTCCTAGAAGCTTTCAGACGGGTGATCTCGTCTTGAAGAAGATTCTTCCGCCACACTCCGATCACCGGGGCAAATGGACTCCGAATTACGAAGGGCCGTATGTCGTCAGCAAGGTCTTCTCAGGAGGAGCTTTGTTGTTATCCACGATGGATGGTGAAGATTTTGCATCCTCGGTGAACGCGGACGCAGTTAAAAAATACTTTGCTTGAAAGAGACCCGCTGGACAAAAAAGAAAGAGTCCATGCAAAAAGGGGCATCCCGGCGAACCAAAAACAGAATAAAAGGTTCGGGCAAAAATTAGGGATATATTGAAAAGATGTACACCCGCGAAGTCGAAAACCTACACTGGGCGGCTTCGGCAAAAAAGGGTATCCCGGTGAACTGAAAACCCGTAAAGGGCGGTTCACGCAAAAGTTAGGGATTTGAATAAGCAAATGACTGCGTTCCGCGTATGGACTTTCATTGTTTAGTGGTTTGGAGGACCTGAGGGCCGTTTATCTGAATCAATCTCTTCCGAAGCTGAAGCATCGGAGAAGTATCGAAGTCGAGTGGGTCTTAGAGGGATCAACTCATGGTGTTCGTCTACGCCTCGATTGCCGACATTTGTATATACTGATGTATATTTATGTTTTCTTTTTTCGCGGCTGCCTCATTCCAGGAGCTTGCCTCTGTTGTAAAACATTTTTTTTGCCCATTCAGGGGTTCATCATCAATAAAATGCACATTATTCAGCAATTCCGCTTGCCTGTTTAGCATTTGTCTGTTTTTGTTTGCGAATGAAAACGCCGATGTTTTTTGATAAAATGCGCATACATAAACTTGCGGGCCTAGGCCCATTGGTTGTTGAAACAATTAATTAACTGAATATTGTCACGAGATAATAACCTGGATAGGCCCCTTTGAGGAGGGTATCCTGTCTGTTTGTTTGTGTTGTTGCAGGTGTAGCACTTGCCAGAAGATGTGCCGTGCGTATCCCCGAAGCAGGATGAGTCCTCCTTCCCCAGCAGAGTTCAGTAGTCTCTCCTCCGCAGAATCTGAACGCAAATAGTGAGCATTGGTATGTCTCCCCACGCAGAGATGATTCTCTTCCCCAAGCAGACGCATCCTGAAGGAATGTCACCTCATCAGCTGAGCCAAGCACCGAAGAATGACGTCGTCTTCCCCCAGCACCGGGTCACAAGTGCAGATTTCAGAGGAATGTTCGGGTGCCGAAGCTCGTGTTTCCCCCAGTAAAGTCTCCAGCGGAGTTGAGATTCCCCACCAGAGTCATGATCTCTCCTGAAGATGGATGGTTCCCTCTTCCCCAGTAGAGTGTTGGAATGGCTGATGTTGTATTCCCCGGCAGAGTCGTACTCTCCCCCGAAGTCAGATGATTCTTTCTTCCCCAGTGGAATCGAATTCCTCGTCAGAGTCGTACTCTCCAGTGAAGTAGAATGATTTCCCTCCCCGGCTAAGTCCGCAGAAAAGCAGAATCCTTGAAAGTTGATCAGATCATGGTCGATTTCCCCCAGCAGAGCGTGGGGCAGCTAGTGCTGTGTTTCCCCAGAATCGCACTCTCTCCATCGAAGCAGAATGATTTCTCCTTCCTCAGCCGAGTTCGCAGATGTCCAAGAGATCCGAATCCTTGGAAGTTGATCAGATCATGATTGGTTTTTCCCCAGTGGAGTGTTGAGCAGCTGAAGTTGGTTCCCCACAGAGTGGTCATCCCCAGAAGAGTAGCCGAGACGGCCGCGCAGTTCATTCTCGCGATTGATATCAGCAGGTCCAAGTGCTCGTAGAGCTTCGTTCCCCTGCAGAAATCAGCTGAAGTTGTTTTCCTTGCAGCAGTCCGCGGAAGATCAATTCCCCAGACAGAGCCTGATTGATATTGGCGTGTTCACGTTCTCCTCAGCAGGATGATTCCTCTACCTGAGTAGTTCTTTCTCCTCGACGGGAGAATTTCCCCCCCCAACATTTATTTTGCGGACGGGATCGCATCATTGTGCATGGCTGCATAGCATTTAACACTGCATAGCATTTAACGTTGCATAGCATTGTGCATGATTGCATGGCATTTAGCATAAACGCATATCATTCCCACTGTGTGGGGCATGGCGCAGAAGCATATGCACCATAAGCATGATCTAGGTCATTATCATTCTTATCTTCCAGGTGTGCGACCAAAAGACCGGTTGCTCAGGACGATTCTTGATATTCTCCCCAGCAAGGTCGCTTTTGAGATGATTCTTAAAGACCCCGGTGTAATCCCCACGGTCGCTCGCTCAAGATGATTTTTGAGATCCCCAGCGAAGTTTTCAGTTCAAAACGACCCTTGAACTCCTCAGCAGGGCCGTTTGCTTAAGGTGATTCTTAATACCTCAGCGCAGGTTCCCGAGTTGTTTGCCTAGGGTGATACTTGAGCTCCCCAATAGCGTCCCCAGCAAGAGTTGCCCAGGAAGATTCCTGGAATACCCAACAAAATGTTTGCTCCAGAAAGATTATCAGTTCAGGACGATTCTTGAAGATGCCCGACGGATCTGTTTGTTCAAGATGATTCTTGAAGTCCTCAGCAGCGTGATATGTCTGCTCCAACAATGATGTCTAATCTGAAGATGGATTTCGTAAGCGCCTGAAGGCGATATCAGAAGGTTCCTGTGAGTTCAGATTTCCGTGTTGATGAATCAACGGGTGGCTGAAGACAAGGTTCCTGAGTTTGTAGATATAACAGAGTGATTCGTGTGGGTCTGAAGACCAAGTCAGTTATCCTGAGGTGATGATTGATTGCGATCAAGTGAATGATATTTCTTCTGACTGAAGTCGAAGATGTTTCTCCAGCGGTGATGCGGGGTATTTTGATTTTCCGACGGTGATGTCAGATTTAGTCCTCCAGCGGTGATGCGGGGTATTTCGATTGTCCGACGACGATGTCAGATTTAGTTCTCCAGCGGTGATGCGGGGTATTTTGATTGTCCGACGGTGATGTCAGATTTAGTTCTCCAGCGGTGATGCGGGGTATCTTGATTGTCCGACGGTGATGTCAGATTTAGTTCTCCAGCGGTGATGCGGGGTATTTCGATTGTCCGACGACGATGTCAGATTTAGTTCTCCAGCGGTGATGCGGGGTATCTTGATTGTCCGACGGTGATGTCAGATTTAGTTCTCCAGCGGTGATGCGGGGTATTTCGATTGTCCCACGGTGATGTCAGATTTAGTTCTCCAGCGGTGATGCGGGGTATCTTGATTGTCCGACGGTGATGTCAGATTTAGTTCTCCAGCGGTGATGCGGGGTATTTCGATTGTCCGACGGTGATGTCAGATTTAGTTCTCCAGCGGTGAGGTTGGGTATTTTGGTTGATTGACGGTGATATCAGAGTTAGTTCTCCGGCGGTGATGTTGGATGTTTGTTTCCCCGAGTTATGGTTGTTTCTGACGGTGATGTCAGGTGGTTTAGTCTCCCAGCGACGATGTTGGGTGTTCCTCAGAATTTTGTCTGCTTCTGACGGTGATGTCAGGTGGTTTAGTCTCCCAGCGACGATGTTGGGTGTTCCTCAGAATTTTGTCTGCTTCTGACGGTGATGTCAGGTGGTTTAATCTTCCAGCGACGATGTTGGGTGTTGTGGTTACTGAAGGCAATATCAGAAAAAGTTAATGTGGATAACTGACGGTGACGTCAGATCGATATTTCTCCAGCTAGTTGTCGTGCGGCTAGTGTTGCAGTATTCAAAGATTTGTTCCCCGTAGAGTACCGTGTGCTCGCGCAGTTGGCAAATTTTCGGGTTTACCGATATTCAATCGTCTCGCACCTTGATTGGTTGAGAACCGTTCGCTTCTCACCCAGTCAGGTTCAAGCCGTTTGAATAGGGGCAGCTGTTGCACCCCAAAATTTGACCAACAATTATTTATCCATCTAGTGTTTGAAAGTTGATACCTTCATCAGACAGTTCAAGAGAATCTCAGAGGAAGTGGGTTGAAACCAGGGTTGTGTGCTTCATAACTTGAGAGTTATGAGTGTCCCTCAGATGATTCTGAGACTTTTAGAATGAACTTGATGTTTTGGGAAAGCCTATGAGATGTCTTGATAGCCATCATGAAGCCCAGAGAGGTCATTATGCAAGAATTCAGGAGATTCAACCATGAATGATAGAATTAGGGTTTTGACTGGGTCAACCCTAGGATAACTGAAGATTTGGAGAAGGTTGAGACCCAATCCAAGGGCTATGAGATCATGTAATGATGCATAGAGGTGTTATAAAGATGATTCCTAGATCAATTCATCATGATTGAGGAGTTTGAGAAGTTTTGAGTTAGGGTTTCTGAGGATTGTCAGTGGAAAAACCCTAATTTGATCCCTATCTTACAGGCAGTTTTAGCTCTAGATGTGAATGATATCTCATCTTCCCCACAACATTAATGTTGTAGAGATTGTTCTTAGCTTTAATTTGAGTGGTGGAAGTCCTTGATAGGAGTTACAGAGCTCAAGTTATGGTTTTGACAAATTACAGGTCAGCAGAGGTGTGTGAATCTGGGTCCTTGAAAGTCACCTAACTTGCAGACAACTTTTGCCCTAGTAGGATGATTCCTATGATCTCTTGGTCAACATGAATGTTGAAGGGCATCTCCTTAGCTTTAATTTGAGTGGTATAAGTCCTTGATAGGATTTGTGGAACTCAACTTATGGTTTGAACAAGACAGGGGTATTTTGGTCATTTGTCAGTTATAGGTCATTTTTAAGAAAAGGCCATATCTCCTATTTCCAAGCCTCAAATGGAAAAACTCAAAACATGAAAGTTGTTCAAAATGTGATTTTTAGTCTAGAAAGAAGGTCATGAATTTTTGGAAAAGCTCATAGCATAGATTTGCATGATTGGTCAAAAATGAACTAAAAATGGCTTATAAGTTTGAAAAGTTGAAATTGGAAATTGGTTTGGAAGATCCACAAATCCAAAATAGGTCATCCAATATATCATTTTGATTGGAAACATCATTTTGAGAACATTGGTTTAGATAGAATTTTGATTTGAAGCTTAAAAAATGAGGTTCCTTTGGAAAAGTGTTACTTGCAAAAGAAGGCAACTTTGAAAAGGCTTGCACAAGGAAAAGTAAAGGGTTGATTTCATTCCTCATCACTCAATATCTCATATTAAGGCATTTTGGCATAGAATACAAGGTTTAATGCAAGGGATATGAGATTTTCAAAGTCTCTTTTAAGGAGAAGTTCATGAACTTTCTAGAGGATTCTAGATGTTTCTAGTAACTTCCATCCACCATTATAAGAAGAGTGATCTTCATAGTGTTCAAGGTTGGTGAAACTTGGTGAATTGAGCAGAGAGGAGAGAGATTCGAGCTAGGGTTTCAAGGTGCTCCATTATTGCATTTCAAGATCAAAGTCATTGTTGCAAGCTTCCTCATCCAAGAACTGTGCAAACAGAAAGTTATTCTTCATTGGAGGATCATTGTGGAGAAGAATCAAGCTTGGAATCGTGCCCTAGCATCACCTATCATCATCACTTGACAGGTTCTTTCTCTTCCCTCTTTCACCTTAATTATGTATAGATGGATCAAGTTTTAGGTATAGAATTGTTAGGCTAGACTAGGTGATGAAATTCTGAGAGTTAGAGCCAATTCCATGAGGTTCAATAACAGAGCCAAGAATCTTTAATCTCCAAGAAACGACTGGTTTGTTAGTTTTAGTTATCAAGCTTTGGTTTAGAATAGTTAGGGAGATGTGTAGAGTAACTGTATGCCATTAGATTCAAGGTTAATGAAAGTTATCATCAGGTGAATATGTTTGAACCACAACCTTGCAGGCTTCGGTTAGGATGATCTAGAGAAAATTAAGAAAAATTATACGTGCAGTCTTGTTCCTCTTGTTTAGTAGAGCAATTTTGGTGTTGGAATTTTAGGAAATCATGACCTGTAGAGAGAGAACGAGGAGAGGAAAGATTAGTGCATGAGGTGGGGTTCTGCAAAACCCTAGGGTTTCGTTTGGGACGATGGCTGTCCACCGTAGGATCGGTCCCCAGATTTTGACTTTGTCCCTCAATCCAATGGCCCAGATCGCTTGAGAAAACGGAGGGAGAATTTGAAAATGGAAACGCACCGTTTCACTTAAACGGTGGTCCCTGGGCCTATCTCCTCTATTCGCACCCCACCCATGATCTGGCCCAAATAATTTCAACTGGGCGTTTTACCATCTGAACCCCCCTCCCCTTTAATAAATCATTTTATATTTTTGATTTCTTTAATATTTTTAGCATCTTGTAAAAATCATAAATAAATGAAAAATAATCATTTTTGATTTCTTGTTTTTGCTATGATTAGATATAAATGTGTAGAAAATAATAAAAATAAAAATGGAATTTTATTTTTAATGTAGAATTTTTGGTGATATTTTCTTTAATATAGTGTATTTTCTTTCTTTTAGTTGATACCTTATTTTGCAAGAATTGTTTTAGGACTTTCCCTTAGGTTTTTTTTGCCCATTCTTTTTGGCAATGTTAGATGATGAATCATAGTATCCCATGGATTTATTACTAGATTTTTAGATTAAATTTTGATTAGTTTAATTAGGGTAGCATTAGGGTATCCTAATTAGGGTTTAGGTTGTGCATAGGTGAGGAAATTCATTTTCTTTAAATAGTTTTGTCTTGATTTTTGGGTAGAGGCCTATGTGGATGTTATGGATAGATGTTGTAGACCCTTGTGAATAATTGTTAGATTTTTCCCCATTAGTTTAGTATTTTTAGGTATTTTCTGAAGTTGGCTGTTGATTTTGTCTGTTCTGTGGTTATCTGTTCATCTCTGGGGTTTGTTTTGGGGAATTGGTTGTGGGGCTTGTGTTGTCTTGAAGACCTTGTTGGAGAGCATGATGAAGTGAAGATTGTAGATCAAGACTCAGAGACCCAGAGCTTGGCTTATTCCCTGTCTGTGAGGTTTGAGATCCTGAAGTTTGAAGGAAGTTCATGGTACTTTCCTGAGGAAGGCACTATGAATGACTTTCATTCTTTCTTCTCACCTCTTTCTTAAGTATCCAATGATGTTGGAGCCAACTTGTGAGTTTAATTTCTCCTGAGGAGGAATGTAAACTAATCACTTGTTGTTGAGCCACATGGGATACAATTCCTAAGTGGAAGCCTCATAGTACTTTCCTGAGGAAGGTCCTATGGGTCTATTCACTTAGTTCCATTAGTTTATCTAGGATTTCTTAAGTATCCAATGATGTTGGAGCCAACTTGTGAGTTTAATTTCTCCTGAGGAGGAATGTAAACTGATCACAGTTGTTGAGCCACATAGGATACAACTCCTAAGTGGAAGCCTCCTAGCACTTTCCTGAGGAAGGTCCTATGGGTCTATTCACTTAGTTCCACTAGTTCAGATAGGATTTCCTAAATATCCAGTGATGTTGGAGCCTGCTTGTGAGTTTAATTTCTCCTGAGGAGGAATGTAAACTGATCACAGTGGTTGAGCCACGTAGGATATGACTCCTGAGTATACACCTCCTAGTGCTTTCCTGAGGAAGACACTATGAGTCTGCTTACTTAGCTCCCTTTCTTTGGTAAGCTTGTTCTGAAGCTTGAAGACTGAGATTGATTTATTTTGGTTAGGCTTTGCTTTAGGGCTTTGCTTAGATTTGATCAGGATTCTGTGTTAGGGTTAGGATTAGAGAGTAGATTCTTTCTTTCTCAAGCATGTGTTTTGTTTGCCTGACGGCACTTCATTTCTTTTATCTGTCTATTGCTTGATAGCATGTTGTTTATTTTTCAGTATGATTACTGTTATTTCATGACTGGCTTGAGGTCGAGACGAGCTTGTCGAGGCTGAAGCCCCACACACATTTCCTCCCTCACTTGCATTGCATGCATTTTACTGTTAAAGCTGATGCTTTTGTCTGTTTTGGTGTATCATTGACATGATCCCTTAGGACTCTCATTTCCTCTGATGAGGACTTGATGATAGACTTTTAGGTTGAAACCTATGCATGACAACATCTAGGAGTTCCCTGTTCAAACCTCAACCATAGGATGAATCCATGGCATGATAACAGTAGGACTTGATAGTCTCCCTCCTAGTTGGGCCTCTTCTCTTCTCATCTCGAAGCAGTTTAAGATACAGTAATCATGAATGATTTCTTTCGTACGTTACGAGCCTTAAGCTATCTGAGAAAGGACGTATTCCCTCTCAGGTCATAGTCTCTAGTGCGGTTGAAATCGCAAACACAATTAAAAAACACTTCTTTCAGGAGATAACCCGTAGTTACCCGAACTACGTTTGCTTTGATCTTTCATACCGGATGAAAGTACGTAGGCATAGGATGCGATATCCTAGCGAGCAACCTTTCCCCCCATAACCCGTAGTTAGCCGAACTACGTTGACTCTGATTTCTCGTTCCAGACGGGAATACGTAGGCATAAAGTGCGACGCTTTGCCGAGTCATTTTTCTTTTCTTTTTCAGCCAGCCTCGATAGGTAGATAGATTATAACCAACCCGTCCAAGTAAACAAACAAGCGAGGATCCCATCGAGTACGATGGACGTGAGGGGTGCTAATACCTTCCCCTTGCGTAACCGACTCCCGAACCCAGACAATGGTTGCGATGACCTTGTCTTACCCTCTTATTCGTCAGGTTTTTCCGATCGTTTCCTTTCCCGCTCTGAGGGATAAATAACGAAAGGTGGCGACTCTTCTGTCATGTGGGCACCTCATTTTCGCGCAAGCGACACATACCATCGGATCTAAGGGACAAAATTTCGGGTTTGCTATATTTAAATACCTTTCACTACGATTCTATGAGGATTTTCATCTCTCATTGCCATCTAGTGAAGATATTTAAATAGGGGCAACTGTTGCACCCCAAATTTTGACCCCTTAGATCCTCGTTATCATTTTAGGATCATATTCATTTGATTATCTAACCTTAACCTATTTCAAGTTTGTCTTTGTCAAGATACAGGAATCAGGGTTTTGTATGGCCGAAATAGAGGTTTCAAGGGTTAATTAGTCAATGTTTTGGATTGGTTCTCCTTGAATTGAGTCTCCACATCATCAAATGTATTCCATTGGATCAAGTATGAATCCAATTTGAGGTTGTCACCCAGGAATTAAGAACAGTGCAGTTCAGGATACCTGATTAGGGTTTTCGATCAAGAAAAATCAACTGTAGTTTGAATTTTAATTTAAAGGGTGTTTCAATGATGGAATTATGGTCCCTTAAACTTATATGGCTTAGTGAAGTCCACTCAAGAATTTTCAAAGTCTTAGAAGACCCGGAACATGAACAGTCGGCTCGGTAGTCACCGATTGATCGTTCGGTTGACCGAAAAGTCAACTCTTCACCCATAATGAGTTTGACCTCATGATATGAATCAAAAATGTTCCTTATGTCATATTACACCTACCCATGAAGTTTCATGACCATTGTATCAAGGGTTAGGGAGTAATCACAAAAATCGGGAATTAGGGTTTCGAAAGCGGCAAGACCATAACTCCTCAACCACACATCCAATTGAGTTGGTTAAAAGCTCATTGGAAAGCTCTTGAGAATTCCTACAAAAGTCCCAAAGTGATCCATGAGCAGAAAATGCATAGATTTGGAGTTATGACCAAATTCATTTCAAGAAGGGAAATAACTTAGAAAAAATCTAAGTTATTTGGCCTTTTAGGCGTGTTTTTTAGCAACTTTGAGAGGTCTTTTGACCTAGTTTCAGTGGGAATTTGAAAATTTCAAAAACATGAAAGTTGTAGAGCTACATGAGGACTTTCTAAAAAGTACTATAACTCTTCAATAGCATTTGTGAGCTGAGCGTTATGAATCATGGAAGTTGGGGCTGCCACACTTGAAGTCACCATTCCAACTTTTTCTCAATTTCAAATTTCAACAACTTGGACCACCCTCCGCCATTGGATCATGCTTCATTCTGATAATTAAAGGTTTAGATGAGTGAAAATGCAGGAGAAATGACAGAAATTGAAAGAAGGAGCAAGTTGCAAGCAAGTTGCAATATAATATTCAAAGAAATCCAAGTGAAGAAAGAGAAACTTTATGGCTCCAAACTGTAGCAGCTGTGACATCTGCCCTTTATGACCTATTCAGTCACCTCACACACCTCATTCCACTTGAGTTCTTGCTTGCATTGAGCCAAGAGCATGATGGATGAAGATACATCAAGATTTTGTGGAAGATTTTCTCCAAGTTTCCCTCTAAAGGCCAAATCACAAAGTCTGCCCTCACTCTCACTCTCCCTATAAATAGAGGCCTTCTCTATGTTTTTGGACACACAAGAGCTATCAAGAATACACGGAAACTCATAGCTCTCTCATCTCCTTCCTTGCTTGAAAGTGCATTTTCTCAAAATCACCAAAATCCACTATTTTGCACTTTTCATGCCATTCCTTGCTCCAAACACCAAAACACTTCAAAGATCACATACACACCCTTAAAATGGCCATTTGAAACTATTCCCATCATTACTTTCATCAAAAAAAACTCATCAATCTAAAAGTTAACCTTCACACCTCTATGTTTTGACTTTTGTGCACTTTGGGAGCCAAGTCACTACATAATCCCTTTCCTACCACTTCAACACTCCCAACACCTCATATTTATCTTGCCTCAACTGTCCAAAAGCTCAAAAACCAGCTGGAAGTTTGTTTACTCAAACTGTTCAAGAAAGTCACTTATTGCTTCAAGAGGAAGCAAGCTCCAAGTTTGTGCCAAAGAAGATGATCTTTGGGTTTCTTTGCTTTCTAGCTAGTTCAAGAAGGTCTACAAGAGGTATGTAATGCTAAGCCTCCTCATTATACATCACATGTCATGCTTTGTAATTTTGAAGTTCTATTTTGAAAACAATGTTCATGTTGTCCCAAAATTGATCTTTGTCAAGAGCTTGTCCTTGTTGCACCATCTTTGCTTTTGTTAAAGTATGATGCTTATGAAATGATGTATTGATAATATTCTGTCAAGTTTGAGCCTTGCATATTGGTCCTGCTGTTTTGAGAAAACTGCCCATAAGAGTAGCTTTAAGAGTTTTAATATGGATTGGTGATGTGTTGTTACAAATCTACCAGCTTTTGTTGTTTATTATATCTGAATAGCTTTTTAGTTATTTCATGATGTATCTCTTCCCATAGGTCATGTATGAATCTAGAGGGGGTTTTGTTTCACAGTTGTGATGTTTGTTTTAGTTGCCATACCATTTTCATGAATGTTGTGCCAAGATGTTATGTGCCTGCCTGTTTTGCATCAAACTTGTTTAACTTGTATTTGTTGGCTTGAGCAAGTAATATCCATGCTGTCTTTGTGAACATTTCATTGGCTGTCATCATGAACTGTTTGTAGGTAGAATTTGTGGAGTTTGTAAACTATGTGTTTATTACATTGAAACTGTTTGCAACTGATATGACCATGATGGATTGTGAATGTATCTTCCAAGTATGTTTCATGTATGTGTTAATCATGACCTGAGCTGTTTTGAGGTTATTGCATTTTGTTCATACACTTGCCATAACCATACCATTTTCTGTTTTAAGATGTTCCTAGAGTATCTTTCATCCTAGAACCATTGATTAATATGTTTTGGATTGGTGAGTGATTGTTTAAGCTTGCCAAGTATGTCATGACCCGCCACTGCTGCATCAGCAGCTATTTCTTTGTTACAACAGCCCTGCCTGTTCCCATGAGCTTACCAATTATTGTGTTGAAATGTTTGAGTTTGAGTTGTATGTCTAGAGTCTTTAGTTAGCACATTTAGGAATTGTGTATGATGTTTTTGCATAACCTAGAATCACTTTGCTCCTACCATAATCTCACTTGTTGCATAGCCTGTTTGCTTTGTATTTCATGAGCTGCTAGCATGCTAATTTTGGTTTTGAAAGATGAATCTCTGAATGTTGAGCATGGAAGCACCTGTTGTCATTATTGTAATATGTGTGTACTAATTGCATGACATAAAGCTACTCACTTTGAAATATACAGCTTGCGTCATCAACTCATTTTCAAAACAATTTGCATTCTTAACTGTGTGTTAGCTACAGCATGCCAAACTTTGCTTGGAGTTGTTTTAATTTGATCTAGGGGCCTAGGACCTGTAGTTAGTATGTTTTAGACTTGTGTGTGGTGCTGAATCATTTCATTTTGCCATGACTCCCTTGCTGCTTGTTTCCTGGTTCAAAAATTTCACCCCTTTACCATCAGCATACCAGATTTTGCATTGAAAGGAATGTGTCTGATTTTTGAGCATAAGACCATCTGTTAGCATAAGTATGATGTGTGTTCATCATTGGCTTGACATGAAACTCATCATTCTGAATTGTATCTGCTGCATCCCTAATTTGTTCCAAAACTTCTTTTGCATCTTATACCAACATACCAAATTCTGTTTTGAATGAAATGTGAATGAGTCTCAAGCATAAATTCATCTGCTGTCATGTTTGTAACATGTGTGTAGTGGTTACATGACTTGATCCTACTGGTTTTGTTCTTTCATTTTCACAATGCATTATCAATTCAACAGCTTTTTCATACCATATTTACACATACATTCCATCAGTTCCTGTTTGAACAAATTTTGTTGATCCATGAATCCTAGAGCCAACTGGTTTGCTTGATTTGAAGTTTATTTATGATGTGTGTATGAAAGTTGAACCCCCTATTTTAAACTTTGACAGCCTGCTCAATTTTATGCTACATTTACAACCAGCTGAGCCAATTTCATTTCTGTTGATCTATGACTGAGCCATATGTGTGCAAATCATTTGTTAGCGTGATATTAGTTTGTTTGCTGTGATTGAACTCTAATTGAGCTTTGCCTTCCATCATGCAACTCAAAATTCCAATTTGCATATTCATTCGTGTTTTGATTTGTGGTTGTTATTTCAAAAAACTATTAGTGCCATCATGTTCCTTGTTAAATTCTGAGTGAGTTAGACTATTGGTTTGCAAAATTTGGTGCTCTTTTGAGAGAGTTTGATATCAATCCGCCTTTGGTATTTTTGCCCCATTTCTGGTCCAGACATCTTGAAAGGAAGCATTATCTTTTAATGGGGGTGGCAAAATACTTGGATGTATCGCCACCCCAGTGGTAGAAACCTGCGCGCATTATACCCCTTGTACCTACCAGTCCTGAGTTCAATCCGGTTGGAGATCAACTCTTTTGATTTTATTTCTTTATCTCCATGATTTAATATTTTCTTCTTGCATTTCCATTCCTTGACAACGTGTGCATAGTGACTGAGTGGTTAAGTTCTGAGTTTGTGAACCAAAGGGCATGGGTTCAACCCCCTCCCATGACCATTTCTTTTTCTTTTTTTATCACATGTTTTGTTTATTATCTTCATGAAACTCAAAAATTCATAACTTTTGCATGCCTCGTTATTTTCAATCCATTCTTTTTGTAAAGTGTTCATAATAATGTCTAATTTCATTTAATGAAAGAAAATTTCAAATTGCTTGTATTCACAATGCCTTTTGCCTACTTGAAAGTTGGTTGATTTTTAGGGTCGTTACCTTGCATCTTGTTGAACTTCTTTTGGACTATGATTAGTTTATCTTGTAAAATTTGATTGTGATTGATCCCTTGTGTTTGTTAACATGTTAAGGCTTTGTTTCTCATTGGTGGTTACCATAAATTTATTGTTTCCTTCCTAAAATTTTGAACTTAAGTTGTTGTGACATGTCTTACATACTTGATTATGCTTGATTATCATCAATGCTTAATGTTGTTACATTTGATACACCTTGAGTTTATAACATGATCATCTTAAGTTGTGACTTACTTGCATGATTGCTGCTTCCATATTTGTTAATATGTATCCCTTGGGTTGCTACCTTTATCTTTGCAAAGATACATCATTCTTGGTTGTAACCGTTTATCTCAATCTAATCCTTGCTTATTGTGATATGCATACTTGCTTGGTTGTAACCATACCCCTTGTATTCTTCATGTTTAAATGTTTATTGCTTTGTTAAGTATCTTTTCCCCAAGTGATGGAACTCTTTAGTTCTCATCCAAGATTTTCTCCTCTCTCTCCTTCCAAAGGAAAGTCTCTCTATTGACCCTTGGGTCATAGATAACTCAATACCTCATAGGTCTGGATAGAACCTTCTCCCCCTTTTGGTCTGGATAGAACCAATAGGATACCTCATAGGTCTGGATAGAACCTTCTCCCCCTTTTGGTCTGGATAGAACCAATAGGATACCTCATAGGTCTGGATAGAACATTCTCCCCCTTTTGGTCTGGATAGAACCAATAGGATTTAAACTCATAGGTCTGGATAGAATCTTCTCCCCCTTTTGGTTTGGATAGAACCAATGGGATTTAACTCATTAGGCCTGGATAGAGCCTTCTCCCTCTTTTTGGTCTGGAAAGAACCAATAGATCCTTATTTTGTAGTTCGTGCCCGAACTACGACCGCTCTGATTTCTCATTGGACAATGAGAATACGTAGGCACAAGATGCGATATCTTGACGAGCAACCTTCCCCCTTTCTCCCACCTTTTGGTCTGGATAGAACCAATTGGTCTCACAACGTAGAACTTTAGGATAGAGTTTGGTTAACTCTATGTAAGAATCATGGATATGATTACTTACTTCCCTTTCTTGAGAGTTCAACGTAGACCTAGAGAGTTTTGTTAAACTCTATACAAACATTGTTATGTTTGTTCCCCTTTGAATCTTGATCATAATCAAGTGTTCTTCAACCCTAGTAAGGTGAACTAAGATTGCTCTAATTCTATCCTAGTTAGGATACGTAGGTAGAGGACGCGACGTCTTTGCGAGCAAACTTAGAAATTATCCTTAGGTCTTAACCTACACCTTTTACCCAATCCCAATCTATAGCAAACATTTAGCAAACTTAGCATGCAAACAAACAAAAGGTTCCTGTAGAGTACTACGGATGTTTAGGATGTGAAATACCTACCCTATGCATAACCAACCCCCGATCCCCGAATCTCTTAGCGTTGTTGTTACATCACGCAAAAGGGTTTTTCTTTCTTTAGACCTTTTCTTTGGATAAATTAAAGTCCGATTGTGAATTTAAGAATTAAAGATTCAAGTTAATTCAATAGCTTGGTATCACGATTCTCACTGCAACAGGGTCTTCGACTGGTTGAGGTTGGCGCCTTCGTAGTTGCACCCCAACGCGATTACTTTTATCCGGGCATACGAGCTCGTGTATCGGCAGCTTGAGATTGGGGTCACTCTCACTCTGTTCTTTTGAATCTTTCATCTGCAAAGACAATTGGTTGATGGATGACAGGGATGGGTGTCATTGAAGCATCCGAGGAGATTTTTCAGGGCGTACATGGATTATGTCCGGACTTTTAAAGATCGATTCTTTATGGTTCGAACCGTGTCTCATGAGACATGCGCCTCATTATACCATCGTGAAGCCCGAGAGGTGAACGGGCAAAGGGAAGAGGTCCTTGTGCCGAGGGTCCCCTTAGACTAGACTGAGGAACACTTCAAACAGAGTACATACCACTATATCATACGGGCAGGTACCTTGGACAAGGAGGACTAGGTACGCTATCAAAGGTTGGTGGCCTTCATGGCCAACTTCACCCCGACGAAACTCGTGACGCTCGACAATAACTTTATCCTCGATAGGCACGGGAATATCCTCCAACAGTCGGGGCTCATTAATACGAGGGACTCTACTTGAATGTTCATCTGATGAGGAAGCCTTACCTCTGTTAGGTAGTGGGTCGTCTTCTACTTGGGTCGTCCTGGGCTCTGCTATCTTGTGCTTTGCTAATCCTTTACTCTTTTTGTTTTGTAGGAAGTATGTTGACCATACAGAAGCACGTGAAGCGACTGGAGACTACCAGTGGTTGGGCGAAGAGTGGAAAAGGGAGGATGGCTCAGGTACAGCAGCAACCTACTGCCGAGCAAGGAGGAGGAGGTTCTTTTTCGTCACCGCAAGGGAGTCAATCTCCCTTGTCGCAAGGGACTTCGAAGAGGGTGAGGGTCCATGGACCGGAGACTGTCGTCAACCTTACTGAGGGTGGCGCAAAGGAGGGGCTCCTGATTCCCCCTTGTCATCTGCATCCTGGTTTCTTCCATGGGGCCAGGTCTCCTGTTGCGTCAGTCGCAGAGGTGAAGGCAGTTCTCGGGGCCAGTCGGGAAATGAGGAGACAAAGGCTGGCTGAGGACTTGGCCGCGATGATGCGAGTCTTCTCGACAGCCTTGGCTCTGAATGAAGAGGATTGCTCTTCTGCTGATCTTGCCAAACTGCGGGGGGATCTTGCAGCTGCTGAGTCGAAGATGACCAAGTTGGCTGCCGAGTTAGACTTGACCAGGGAGAACAATACCATGCAACGCAAGCAAAAGAGTGAGGTTGAGGAGCAGTTGAAGGTTACTGGGGAGGACAAATTGAAGCTGCAGGCGTGGGTCATGGAGTTGGAAGCTTCCCTTCGTCCTTCCGAAGAGGAGACCGATGAGGAAAACTCTTGCTTTCTCGGGATGAGCTGGTGACGGGGATTCGGGAGCTCGAGCAAGATTGCTTGGGGGCTGTCGAGGTTGGCTATGCGAACACCATATAGCAACTCATGATAGTGAACCCCGAGGTTTCTCTTATCACCGAGGGGACAAGGCCCTATCACCAGGTCATCAACGGACAGGTGGTAGCAATAGAAACCGAGGATGATGAGTGTCGCTACTGCGAAAATCGGCGCCGGCTGAACAGAAGAGTCGCCACCGTGCGTTATTTATCCCACGGGAGGGAAAGGAAACGCTCAGAGTAAACCTCGCACAACACGGGAAAGGTATGGTCGTCGCAACCAAAACCTGGGTTCGGGAGTCGGTTACGCAAGGGGAAGGTATTAGCACCCCTCACGTCCGTCGTACTCGACGGGATCCACGCTTGTTTTCGGGTATGGATTGTTATTCTATCTAAACTATAGGTCAAGGGTTAAAAAGAAAATAAAATGAAAATAAAAATGACTCGGCAAAGTGTCGCACTTTATGCCTACGTATTCCCGCCTGGAACGAGAAATCAGAGTCAACGTAGTTCGCCTACCTACGGGAAAGGAGGGGAAGGTTGCTCGCTAGGATATCGCATCCTATGCCTACGTACTTCCACACTGCATGGAAGATCAGAGCAAACGTAGTTCGGGCCACGTACGACACAAGTCTGTCTTGGTTGATTTTATTCCTTCTGAAAAAGGTTTTCTGATTAGCGGTCCCAGCGGACAAAAATGACGTCTTGATGAGTTCACATTCTTTTACGGAAGAAGTGTCTTTTATTGTGTTTGAAATCTTTATGTGTTTTTCTGTTTGTTTGAGAAAGAAAAGACAGAACTCTAACCTACGGTTGCGAAGGGAAACAAACTAACCTAATGTTATCATGCATGGGTTAAGACCTAGTGTCTATCATGCTCCTCTCTTGCACAGAGAGAAACAGAGATCCTACGGGATAGGCAGAAACAGAAACAATATCAGATATATATAGTAAAGCAGTAAAATGCATGGATGCAACAATACAAGCGAGGCAAGGGAGTCCCACTCAACCTCGAACCTAGAAAACAATAGGCAAAAGTGAACAGGCTTCACTTTCAACCCAGCAGGGTAAACAGCAAACAATACAGTCCAGAAAACCAATCAATACATCAGCAAATGAAATACAGCAAAAGAAACAGCATCAGCAGCTCTGCATCAACATCTGGCTTCAAGCAATCTCCATTCAGCTTCAGGCTTCAACAAGCATCAATCTCCATCTTCATGGCCTTCAGGTAAGGGCTTTGATCATCAGTCTCCCATCTGCAATGGCTTTTCTTCAAGCTCAAACCTCCAGGATGAGGGATTAGTCACAAGAGTGAAGAGAATGAATGTTAAACAGTCAATTACCTACCAAGGGTGGTTCATCAACTGTTAACATTAATCAGAAAGTTTCCTCTCAAAAGTTCTATCTTTCAAATATATTCACTGATCCTTCCAAAGGAAGGAGGTGGATATTTGAAAGAGACTTTGAATCATAGAGGAAGGATGGATGCAGACAAGGCATTCCATGTTTGAGAAACAAGCTTTCTAACCTAGAGCTCTGCCTAGCTCCTAAACCCTAGTCTCCTCACCATCTGCTAGCAAGAACCTCCCCCTCAACTCTGGCAGTTGATCTTCAACATCTGGATCTCCAATGGTCTTCATCTCCTCCAATCTTCAGCTTCCCCAAGCCCCAGACAATCCCAATACCCAAGCAAGCAAGCAATAATCCCCAGAGGGCACACCACACCAGTCAATCAGATATACAGACAGTAATAATAGCAGTAGAGGAATCCTAACTTTTCTCTAAGGGATCTAATAGCTACCCATAGCCCCTATAGTCCCATAACTAATCTAATTAAATCCTAAGTCCTAAGGGAAAAAATCAAACTTCCTAAGTCATCACCTAAAAACCCTAATTGGTTCAAGTTGTTCAAGTCTACATTAATCACCTAAAATTAATTCCTAAAAATGGGAACTAAATTGAACCTACAAGTTGAATGTCTAATCTAAACAATATAAAAAGAATGAACAAAAAATATTAAAGCATGTAATAGAACAAAAATTAGTAAAATCATGCATGAAATGAAACTATTTAAAATGACATTTATTTAGAAAATATGGAAAAAATATGAAATAAAAATAAAAATGCAATTTTATTTTTCTATAATTTTCTACACATCCTAAAGAAAATGATGTAAAAAGAATGGATTAAAAATGAATTTTTATGGATTTATTATGAATTTATGAAAATGCATAAAAACAATTAAAGAATATAAAAGAAAAATAATGAAATAAAGGGAGGGGGGTTCATTAAGCAAGTACGCGCAGTTAAAAAACCATTGGGCCAGCAAACAGGGGGGTGCGCGTAGCAACTTGCACTAAGCCCAGAACAACTCAGAGTTAAAGAAAATAAAAAAAACACAAGCTGGGGGTGAAAATAGAAGAGAAATTACGTTCAAGATGGCATTGGGCTTGAAACTGGGGGTGGGATTAGCAACCTAATCTGAGGCCCGCCCGTTTCAATTAATGAAACGGTGCGTTTGGCACCCAGTCAATTCCCTCCAAAAATCAGATTAAACCTCAGCCCTAGGATCACTCTCCAAGTCAAAAGTCTCACACGAAATGAATGGACACGATTGTGTCTTCTCCAATGGATCTGAAACTTAGGGTTTGGACTCCATGAATGCCATGCACGAGCTCCATTCCACCAATCGGTTCTCCCTCTACAGGCCATGAATCAACACGATCTCAACATGAAAAATGCTCAGGATCTCTCCCTCTACACGTCTATGGTTTTAGATTGATTTGAAACTCATCACAACTCTCAACCCGATCGAGGCAAAATCTGGTCACCATGGAAATCCTCTGAGATGCACCAACACAATTCTCCATCAAACTTACACTAATCTAACCTACAACTAATGGTGATTATCCTGATCCATCAAGCTAAGATTATGATGCATTAACCTAAGAGTTTCAAGCCCTAACAGTTTCTACAACCTGCTAATCATCATCACCAAACCACTCCAAATTCACCCTAACTGCTCTACTAACAACCTACATTACATCTAAACTAACAAAGCTATGCCTAACTAACTGAATCAAGCAATTTGAATGAAAACATACCTGGTGCAATAGCTTGAAGACAGCTATGGAAACTTGTGGATCTGAGGCTTTTGAGGCTTGGATCTTGATCTACACACTCAATACTCAATTCTGTATGCAACACTTGAGTGAGACTTGGCTTGAATTGTGCTATCCACTTGCAACTTCAATTTTGATGTTGATGATGGAAGTGCTCGAAAATGGATGATTCACACTTGATTCTTGATTGAATTATGATCTATGATGATGAAACAGTATAATGAAGTTGATTTTGATGATGATTTGGTGAAGAATTTGAGGAATTGGAATGAAACTTCAATGAAAAAGAATGAGAAAGTTTGTGAAATTCTTGGTGAAAATGAAGCCAACCCTTGATCAATCCTCATTTCATGAATATATAGTGTGCACATGAACATTCTAGATCCATCTTACACATTCCCTTGCTTTCCAACTTTGATCCATTTTGGTCATGTTTCTTCAATTACAAGTAACCAAAGATAACTTTCTTTTTTCCTTCTAAACTCAAAAAAGTGTTTGAACCATTGTTCTTAGAATTGCTTTTCCATTCAAAATCATATATTGGAAGTCTCCATTTGGCCTTGTAAATCTCCCAAACCATTTTTCATCTTGACTTTATTCAAATTATAAGCCATTTTAGTTCATATTTTGACCAATTATGCAACTTCATGCTATGAGCTTTTCCAATAATTTGTGACCTTCTTTCTAGACTTAAAATCCCATTTGGAGCAAGTTTGATGTTGTAAGTTTTTCCATTTGAGGCCTCCTTGTATGAGTTTTGGACATAGGTTAAAATGACCTGTAATTCACAAATGCCCAAAATACCCTTTGCTTGCCAAGACCATAAGTTGAGTTCCACACATCATATGAAGGCATACTATACCATTCTATAAAGCTAAGACAATGAGGAACAATTCTTATGTTGACCAAGAATTCATTTGAAATCTCCTTGATGGGTAAAACTAGCTTGGAAGTCAAGTCACTTCCACAGACAAAAATTCAGATACCTCAGATGACCTGTAACTTGCAAGGACCATAACTTGAGTTCTATAAATCTCCTTGAGGTCTTCCACCACTCAAATTAAAGGTCTTGAGATCCTCTACAAGTTTCATGTTGGCCAAGAAGCCATTTGAAGCTAGCATTTTGACTTATCTTGCTTGAAAATTTGACCTAAACTAGGGGATTTTACAGAGAAACCCTAATTTAGTAACTCCTCTTCTCCTTGATTTCTTTTGAATTTTCCTTGGCATATCTCCATATCCTTCTCTATATGTCAAATAATGAACCCCACATCTCTCCAATAGACTTGAATGCCCTTTAAATCAGTCAATTGACCTAGGGTTGACCTAGGGTTGACCCAGATGAAACCCTAGTTGACTGCCTTCAACTATAGCTCTTGTGCTTTCATCAATGACTTGTCTCCTTCTCCAAATGACTTTCTAAGTCTCTCATAATGTCTAGATACTCTCCATGCCTTCACTTCACAGCTCACAACCCTCTTGTTGACCCTCAGATACCCTCAGCTAGGAGATGGACTCAAGGCTTGATCTGCTGAACTCTTTGCTTTCAAATTCTTCCTTGATGACTTGAATGAGGTTGAATTGGAATAATAACCTCTTGATAGGCCTCTAGAGATGAGAATAATGATTGGTCCCCTGTTGAATGATTTGCTATGCTTATGCTATGCAGATGGTTAGTCTATGTACATGACTCTATATGCAAATGCTAATGATATTAAAACATAAACCAAGTGAATAAGGTTGAGCAAATTTTAGGGTGCGACAGCTGCCCCTATTCAAGCGACTTGGACCCGATTGGGTGAAGAGCCCGGAGCCTTCAGACATTCGTGGTACGAGACGGTTGAATACTAGTGAAACCAAAAATTTGCCAACCACAAAACTAAATTGCGCTCCTGCTTGAGGAACGACATCCATCAACTGAATCTGACTGTTACAGCAACCCACTGATCTCGTGCGACTGCGCTGGGGATTGTCTTCATCGTTCTGAAGAGGATTCTGTCATAACAGATTGCTTGCTTGTCCACGTTAGGACTCCGTCCGTCGTCAATACGAAGAAGTCTCAACTAGAACCTGTCCACGTTAGGACTCCACTTGCTGTTAACCCAGAAAAAATCTCGGCAACTCCGCTAGGGATAGTTCGAATAAATCGTCCACGTTAGGAATAAAACTCTTTCACGTTAGGAATACCACCTGTCCACATTAGGAACCATTCTTTCTGCATTTGTCCACGTCAGGACTAACCCTTTCATCTTTCCATGTCAGGAAGCAATCTTCTTTCCACATAGGAGAACTATATCAATCTGTCCACGTAAGGACTCCAATACCACTTGACATGTCCGCGTCAGGACTCCAATCTTGCCACGTAATGAATTCACCTTTGGTTCTAAACCTGTCCACGTCAGGACTCAACTCTTCACGCATCTGTCCACGAAAGTGAAGGTGTGAAAAATACACAAGAAAGGGGGGGTTTGAATTGGGTATTTGGTTACTTAAAAACTTTTGCCATCTTCTTCTGTGTTGTTTCTAGATGTAGCAATGCGGAAGCATAAATAATAAACTAAACAAGTAACGAACACAAGATATATCCTGGTTCACTTGAGCAACTCTCAAGCTAATCCAGTCCACCCTTCCAAGGTGATTTCGCCTTACTCACTGCAAGGACTTAATCCACTATAACCAAACAGATTACAGTTGCACAAGCTAACTGCAAGTGACTAACAACTTGACAATGACACGTTCAGGGATCCCCAAGGATATAACGTTCATTGACACCTTAATAGAATCCGATCACTAAAGATCTCCTATTAGGATTTCCACAAATGACTACTGTCACTTGTCATCTCAAGTATACTGATCTTCACAAGATCACTTGAGGAACCACTAATTCTAAAATAGAATTTGTGTTGCCGGAGATTACATAAGTGCTTCTCAAATAAGCAGATTACTCCTAATTAAGTTCCTAGCAAGTATTGAGCAACAACTCCTTGCTTTCTAATATAGAAACTAATCTAATAATAAATCTCTAAGAGATTATTGAGTACAGTTTCCATATTGCTTAAAAGCTGTTCTGTGTGTGAGCACTAAGGCTTCTTTTCATTTTAAGCTTTTCTTCTTTCTTTCTTTTCTTCACTTCATGCTTACAAGCATGGTAACATTTGAATGAATCAAATGTTATTCCTTATAGTGCAGCTTAATAGCAACAGCTTTTCTTGACTTGGCAACACGGCAACTCCTTAATGATCAAATGATTCTTCTTTTTATAGTGCTTCCAAGAATGACGTTGAGAGGATAAGGATGTTCATTCAAACTCCAACGGTCATATCTCAACGGATAGATAAGCACGTGTTGGATGACATCACTTTCTTGTCCTTTTCTTGCAACGGTAATATTCCATTTAACAACTTGGACAAATTTGCTTCTGGCTTGGTTCTTCTGATGATGTTACAGATGAGTAGTTCAGAAACTACTTTGGTATAGATAGCATAGTAAACATCAGATTCTGACTTCAGCACTTTGTTCATCAGAGTTGATAGCAACAGCTCATCTGATTGAACACGTCTTGTCTGGTGAAGCTTCATAATCTTTCTTCTTCAGAGTCTGGTCTTCAGAGTCTTTTGCACTTGGTCTTCAGAGCCTTCAGCCTTCAGAACTTCAAGTCATCAGAGTCTTCAGCACAAACTTCTTCAGATGATTATATCTTCATAGTCTTGACCTTTAGAACATGTCTTCAGAGTCTTCACCTTCAGAACATGTCTTCAGAGTCTTCAGAGTCTTGACCTTCAGAACATGTCTTCAGAGTCTTCAGAGTCTTGACCTTCAGAACATGTCTTCAGAGTCTTGACGCACTTGGTCTTCAGAGCCTTCAGCCTTCAGAACTTCAAGTCATCAGATTCTTCAGCACTACAGTTCTTTAGAGGGCTCACTCTTCAGAGACGCTCGTTAGCTTCCAGATCAGATGCATAACTCAGATCAGAATCCACAAATGCATTGCAACTGCAATATCCAGCATCCTTGATTCTTTATTGAACATGATCAGATGCAGAAACAAACTTGCTTCTTTACTGAGCTTCATTTGCTTTTAGATCAGATGCACTTCTTCAGATCATAAACCACAGGAGCATTGCAACTGCAATATACAGCATCCTTGGTTCCTTACTGATGGTGATCAGATACATAAGCAAACTAGCTTCTCCCAAGCGCTTCACAACGTTACACATAGTAATTCCATATATTACTAGCTGCACACGTTGCTTTTGTTTGTTTGGTCTAATATATTTAATTTAATATGACCTGCACATAACAAACATTAAACCATAAAATGGTTCTTTCACAAATACTCAATTGTTATCATCAAAACATAGAGATAATCCTGTAGAGACAAATCTTGCTCTTACAATCTCCCCCTTTTTGATGATGACAAAACCATGTATTTTGATAGAACATTTTATACAGGGTAATCACCAAGCATTAACCTATTCAGAGTTCTAAGCAACTGCTCCCCCTGAATGTGTTAATCTTAAAAACATTTTTATGCTTGTTCAGAGACATACTCTGATCCCAAGACTTACAAAAAATAAATTTGATAAAACACAATCAAATAGAATAGAAAAGAAGTAATACTTCCCTGTGATATAAGAGATCATAAGTCTTCAGCATCTGGACTAGTTCAGCAGAACTTCCATCTTCAGATCTTTAGAACATGTTTTCTCTAACCATCATATCAGAGTCATATGACTTCAGAATATTTGTTTCTTCTTCAGATGAGAAACTCCCCCTGAGTTTCAGACTGGGTGAAGATCAAATATACTACTTTGTGAACCTTCCTGGGAGAACTCCCCCTGGCTACAATAGATCAGATATTTGGATCTTCTGAGCTTTATACAGTCTTGATTCTTACTTTCTCAGATTTGCTTTCATCTATGATTCTTGGTCTTATCAGAGCTCAATGCATTGATCAGATTCACTTCTTGATCTTTTGAAGCATAGTCTGATCCCAATTAGCAAGCTTCTGAATCTGATACCAATGTTGGTTCTAAGACAGATACCAATACATGATACTCATGATTCTGAGTCTGAATCCAAATCTTGCTCTATGAAGATTTCTGATTCTTATGCTCTGACTGTCATTTTCACAGACAATTTACATCTTCTGAACATCATGATTCCAGATGACTTTAACTTTCAGATCTCTGAACAGTATTGGGTCCATCTGATTCTGAATCTATGTTCACGAAGTGTATAACTTCTATTATATGATACCAGTTCATTTGAACTCAAATTTCTTTCATTTATCCTGTTTAGAATGCCTAGTGAACTTGTTCAGAGTTCCTTGGAAAACATCAAACAAATAATTAGTAATAAACGCAGTTTATATGTTTTTGCATTCTCTTTCAGGTTATAGAATATATCAAAGTTATATTCTATTTCTCAAAAACATTTTCCATTTCTCCCCAAGTTATATTCTATTCTTCCAGATAATATCAAAATCATCTTTCATTTCTCCCCCTTTTTGACATCATCAAAAAGTTTGAGTTTTTCATCAAAACAGATTAAAAAAAAATTTCTCTTTTTAAAGTCAGAAATTAAAAAGATAAGAGTTGAGAGATAGCACCTGAGAACTTAATCATCTTTCATTTCTCCCCTTGAGAACTTAATTCTTACAGGTTGATACCAATTAAGGTAGGTTGATATCTTTTCTCAGATTTCATCTTCTATATCTCCCCCTGTTTCTTTGAGAGTGACAATTCTTCAGAATTTGTAGAAGCATGCTCTGACGAGGATTGTTGACACGTTTCTGTTCAGCAGAACTTTCTCTGACAACTTGTTGTACATCCTTCATAGCTTGTTGATCTCCTCTAAACTTACTAATGTCACGTTCTCAACGTACAAAAGTAGTTTCACAAGAAAATCCAACTACAACATTTTCCTTAGTCTTCTTAGCATCTTCAGCTTCTTGTACTAATCTGGAAGTTTCTTTTCTGGAATCTTCCTCTGCTAGATTTAGACAAGAAGGTTGAAAATTATTCTTCCTTTTGGCTTGATCTTGATACCAATAATTCCAGTCCTTAGAGCAACTTGAAATACGTCCAATTTCAGAGTCTAATTACTTCTGAAAAATATCTCAAGAAGTCTCAAGTTCCAGAGTTGAAGTACTTGTTCTGGCCTTTGCTTTGATTCTTGATTCTGCGCCCAGAACCTTCTGTATCTTCACTCAAACATCTTCTGAAGTTTTGCTCAGAGTTATCTGACGCTTTGCTTCATCTTCTAATAGAATCTATTATCCAGATCTTCTGATGGTCTACAACTTCAGATTTGCTCAGATCTTTAGAAACCATCTGATATCATTTGAAGGTGATGTACCAACTTTGTGCATTCTGATCCTTCAATCTTATGTGTATGAGAGTCCTTCAGCTGACTCTTCATCCAGAGCATCTGATACTTCAATTAGCATCTGATGTATTTTGCTTCTTTAAGGGAGAGTGCTATCCAGAGGTACTTTTGCAACTAACTTTGACTTCAGTAACAACAGCATAACAGAAACCTACTAAAAATAGTTATCTTGTTTTCTGCAACACAGAGTCACGTTAGTAGTACCTTTCAGATACCTCAGAAATCTCTTAACAACTGTTAAATGAGATTCTTTAGGATCTGATTGGAATCAAGCACATATACATATACTGAAAAGAATGTCAGGACAAGAAACAGTAAAATACAGAAGAGTACAACTCATACCTTTGTAGAACTTCTGATCTACCATTTTACTAACCTCTTTCTTTCTCAGAGTGTACGTTAAAAACATGAGAGTCTTAGATGGCTACTCTCTAACAGATTATCCTTCTATCTGCTACATTCTTTATCTGATTCCTCCTTTGGTCTTCATCTTCTGATCATCCATCTTTGGATGCCGATGATCATGCTTCTTTATCTTCAAGATGACTTGTTTCCAGATGAAAGCTATATCTTCTTGCACCAAGAATTTATCCTTTGGACAGACGTGGTTGATCATCATAAATTATCATCAAACCAAGATGAATTTCTTGAACTGATTTGAATGACAATCTTGTTCTTATCAATCAGTATCTGAGGGTGACTTCTTCTTCTAGAATTCTCGTACCAACTGAAGGTGTGAGAACTTCTGAGTACCAATAGAAGGAGTAGGATCTTCTGCTAAATCACCTTAGGTTTCTCCACCTTTGGTTTCTGAATCCAAGCTTGTTATCAAAACTTGAATCTTAGCATCAGTGCTTCATTAGATAATACTTGATACCAATTGAGACAACGTTTCCTTTCTGAATTAGCTTCAGAAATCTTCAAAGCTTCTGCTTAATATTCTGAAGAGATTCTCTACATCAGACTTTCTAACCATAACTATTTCTGTTATGTTAGTAAGTTCTTCTGATTATCAACAATCAGCCTTTGCCCAGAAGCGCTTCATCAACAGATGTTAGCTCAATTAAAAACATCAAACCCAGAAGTGCTTCTTCAGAAGGTTGAAGACTGATAAGAGTCTAATATCAACTTTATGATATCCAAAGTAGACTCTTCTGACAGTGAAGTTGCAACCCAACTTATCTTGATTAGCGTCTATTGAGTGACCAACTATGGAAATGATTCCTTGCATTAGATCCTCTGCTTCAGATCTATGCAACTTAGCTCTAGAGAATGATTAAACAAACCGTTCATCCAGAGGTATGCTTCAGATCAAACCAGATCTTCATTCTTCAGGTGTCCTTATTTTCCAGAAGTGAGCTATGTTGCTGACATATCAACCAACTACTCAGAGTCTTCTGTAGAGTTGCTTCTCAACAAACTTTCAGAGTCTCCTTTTAGCGTTGCTTCATCACATTCTTCTGTAAATTTTCCTCTGTAGCTTTTCTTCTGAGTCTATACTGATACCAACTGAAAGTGTCTTCAGTATCCTGCCTCAGTTGCGTTACTTCTGATGCTTTGAACTATCTTCTATAGCTTTGCTTCAGAATAACCAACAATTGAAGGCGAGATGTCTTGATTGACAGAGCCTCTTCAGAATCAGTGTTACAGAACCTTCTGTACAGCTGCTGATCTGACTTCACTAGCCTCTTTTAGAATGCTAGTTTTAGCTACTGCCTGCATACACTCAGCAAACTCCTTTCCAAGTGAAGTATATGGTTCTAAATAGAAGTATCATCAATGTAAATAAATCTGACAGATTTAAAATATCTTTCTTAATAGTCTTTAAGAAGAAGAGTAGTAACAACTTTACTTTTGACAAAATAATTTTCAAAAAGAAAACTGGGAAGTTGATGAACATATACTTCTTCTTCAATAAAACCATTTAAAAGTATTTTTAATATTCATCTGATTTATATTGATGTTATACTGATCAACGAACGAGATTGAAAAGAATATGAATTCTAACCTTGTCACAAAAGCATATGTCTTCTGTATAGTCAAGAGTTTCTTGCTGACAATCTTTGAGAAGAAAGAATCTTGTTCTTCTGGAATCATCCTTCTTTCCAATGAACGTCTCTTCTGGAAAAGAAGATTTGATTCTGGGGGGAAACTTCTCAGAGTTGATTCTTCAGAAGCAGCTAATTGAATAGCATCTGGAGTAGCTTCTGATTCTTCAGCTGGAACACATTCTGCTTTCTGATTCTCCAACATCTTGTGTGACAAACCAGTAACAGCAACTAAAGTAGAATATTCTGAATAACTCTTCTTGAACAGATCTCAATTCCTTTGTTAGAGTTCTGCAGCATCTTCATCAACACAACAACATCCATCTGATTCTTGAGAGACATCCTTAGAGCACAGATAATCTGATCTTCATGTGTAGAGAGCATCTAGCTTCCATCAGGCTTCATCTTCTGAATTTTTCTGCTTGAAACAAATACAGATCCAATCTAGATACAGTTATCATCAAACTTAGATGTTTTAAAGGACACAGTCTGACTGATAATTTGCTCTTACAATGCTGAGCTAACTTGTAAATAGTTAGATCATTAGAGTTGACAGTACATCTGTTCTTGAAAAAGAATGTCTACTGAATTATTCAGAATGAATAACATCAGAGACTTAAATCCTTTTTACATCAGACAGAATGACTTCTGCCATTGTATCTTTCTTCATAACTTGTTTCTCAAAACATTTATCAAGAATTTCTGAAAAATAATGCCTAAAAACATCTGACCAATTTTAGTTTGTTCAACTGAGATAACATCTCAAGTTAACAGAACTTAATTGTCCATTCTGCTTCAAATCAGATCTTCTGAATTCATCATATCCATATGAGTTAGAAACACTGCCTTTCTAGAAACCTCTGCAGAATTCTTTGAAGCTCTTTAAGGAGAGCAACTTTCAAATGCTTTGAATCTGAAGAATCATTTCTTCCAGATTTGAACATTTTTCTGAACTTACCTTTTTCTGTAGACTTCATTCTGGCGTTCTGATGAATAAATTCCATTATCCAGCAATAATATCTTTTCTTACTTAAGATAAATTCCAATGAGTTGTCATGAGAAAGTCAAGTGTGGACTAATCCGTTTCTTGAAAACATCTCATACTCACTAGAATTAATCTTTAGAGATCAAGAATTATTGCTTGCAGAAGATTTATCTTTGAGCAAATATGTTGTAAATCCAAACGTATTTTCAGATCAGCATTCAACAGATATATCTTCTTATCTGATGAATCTATCCTGTCAACTGATTCTTCATTCTTCTTTCAGAATCTTCTGGAGGAGATTTGCTGTTGAAGGCTTCAACACTTCAAATTTCAAACTTCATAGAATCAGTGACTTGCTCAAGGTAACTCAATAGATTACAATTTTAGTACTCATTATCCTCAAAAACTGATATGAGACTGAAATTGTAAGAACGGTGAAATATCCCCAAAAGTATTTCTTCACACAGCCTATGGATCTTTATCTGACACTGTTAGGTGTTTGATATCCATCAATAACAGAACCAGGCTCTGATACCAAATGAAGGTGTGAAAAATACACAAGAAAGGGGGGGTTTGAATTGGGTATTTGGTTACTTAAAAACTTTTGCCATCTTCTTCTGTGTTGTTTCTAGATGTAGCAATGCGGAAGCATAAATAATAAACTAAACAAGTAACGAACACAAGATATATCCTGGTTCACTTGAGCAACTCTCAAGCTAATCCAGTCCACCCTTCCAAGGTGATTTCGCCTTACTCACTGCAAGGACTTAATCCACTATAACCAAACAGATTACAGTTGCACAAGCTAACTGCAAGTGACTAACAACTTGACAATGACACGTTCAGGGATCCCCAAGGATATAACGTTCATTGACACCTTAATAGAATCCGATCACTAAAGATCTCCTATTAGGATTTCCACAAATGACTACTGTCACTTGTCATCTCAAGTATACTGATCTTCACAAGATCACTTGAGGAACCACTAATTCTAAAATAGAATTTGTGTTGCCGGAGATTACATAAGTGCTTCTCAAATAAGCAGATTACTCCTAATTAAGTTCCTAGCAAGTATTGAGCAACAACTCCTTGCTTTCTAATATAGAAACTAATCTAATAATAAATCTCTAAGAGATTATTGAGTACAGTTTCCATATTGCTTAAAAGCTGTTCTGTGTGTGAGCACTAAGGCTTCTTTTCATTTTAAGCTTTTCTTCTTTCTTTCTTTTCTTCACTTCATGCTTACAAGCATGGTAACATTTGAATGAATCAAATGTTATTCCTTATAGTGCAGCTTAATAGCAACAGCTTTTCTTGACTTGGCAACACGGCAACTCCTTAATGATCAAATGATTCTTCTTTTTATAGTGCTTCCAAGAATGACGTTGAGAGGATAAGGATGTTCATTCAAACTCCAACGGTCATATCTCAACGGATAGATAAGCACGTGTTGGATGACATCACTTTCTTGTCCTTTTCTTGCAACGGTAATATTCCATTTAACAACTTGGACAAATTTGCTTCTGGCTTGGTTCTTCTGATGATGTTACAGATGAGTAGTTCAGAAACTACTTTGGTATAGATAGCATAGTAAACATCAGATTCTGACTTCAGCACTTTGTTCATCAGAGTTGATAGCAACAGCTCATCTGATTGAACACGTCTTGTCTGGTGAAGCTTCATAATCTTTCTTCTTCAGAGTCTGGTCTTCAGAGTCTTTTGCACTTGGTCTTCAGAGCCTTCAGCCTTCAGAACTTCAAGTCATCAGAGTCTTCAGCACAAACTTCTTCAGATGATTATATCTTCATAGTCTTGACCTTTAGAACATGTCTTCAGAGTCTTCACCTTCAGAACATGTCTTCAGAGTCTTCAGAGTCTTGACCTTCAGAACATGTCTTCAGAGTCTTCAGAGTCTTGACCTTCAGAACATGTCTTCAGAGTCTTGACGCACTTGGTCTTCAGAGCCTTCAGCCTTCAGAACTTCAAGTCATCAGATTCTTCAGCACTACAGTTCTTTAGAGGGCTCACTCTTCAGAGACGCTCGTTAGCTTCCAGATCAGATGCATAACTCAGATCAGAATCCACAGATGCATTGCAACTGCAATATCCAGCATCCTTGATTCTTTATTGAACATGATCAGATGCAGAAACAAACTTGCTTCTTTACTGAGCTTCATTTGCTTTTAGATCAGATGCACTTCTTCAGATCATAAACCACAGGAGCATTGCAACTGCAATATACAGCATCCTTGGTTCCTTACTGATGGTGATCAGATACATAAGCAAACTAGCTTCTCCCAAGCGCTTCACAACGTTACACATAGTAATTCCATATATTACTAGCTGCACACGTTGCTTTTGTTTGTTTGGTCTAATATATTTAATTTAATATGACCTGCACATAACAAACATTAAACCATAAAATGGTTCTTTCACAAATACTCAATTGTTATCATCAAAACATAGAGATAATCCTGTAGAGACAAATCTTGCTCTTACAGAAAGGACCCCAATTTCTCCGCGTAAGGAATAAACTTCTTCTTTCCACGTTAGGAATCAATCTTGATATGTCCGCGTGAGGACTCTGATCTTTCCACGTAAGGAATAAACTCGTCTTTCCATGTAAGGAAACCATTTTTCTTCCACGTAAGGAATGCTCTTGATATGTCCACGTAAGGACTCTGATCTTTCCACGTAAGGAATGCCAACTTCTTCTCGATTTGTCCGCGTCAGGACTCATTTTTCCACGTTAGGAATAATAATTTCTTTGATTTGTCCACGTTAGGACTCTGATCTAGTCTTGATATGTCCACGTTAGGACTCAGGCGTCTTCGACCTGCTGAGGAAATAAGACTTGTCCACGTAAGGACCCACATCCTGGCCTGATCTGTCCACGTCAGGACCCGTGATTTGCCAACGCAAAGAAAGATAACTGCTGAGAGGAACTGGTCCACGTCAGGACACCAACACAAAGAATAATCACTTTTGTCAACGTCATGACCTCCCATTCCACCAATTTCGAGAACGTGAATCTGCCCACGATAGGACTAACACACCTCACCCATCCAGGGAAATAAACCTGTCCACGTTAGGACGCCCACTTCTGAAGAAATCCCGTCAATTTAGGAATAAATCGTCCGCGTCAGGACTTAGTTCTCCAATGATCCTCACCCGCAAACTTCTTAGCACTGACGTGACAGCGACTTTGAGACGGACTCTACTGGGGATGTCTGGAAACCAACTATCGGACGCCTGCTCTGATAACCGGCGGTGGCCTCTGAAATTCTGATTCATGGGACCCGTTGATGACCAACAAACTCTGCTTGGGGATAAGGAGACACTTATCCTGGCAACTCTGGTGGGGAAAATAAGAGACATTTGCATAAATGACTCTGTTAGAGACAAAGAGAATCTCATCATGCTAACTCTGTGGGGGAATACTGCCGAAACTGACATTAGATGTCCCATACCGAGATCTTGACTGTTTGGTAGTTTATTTGAGCAAGAGCTCTCTCCACCTGAACTATTAGAGTACAGAAACTGCTTCAGCAAAATAAATGCTAAATATAATGCCGACTCCGCCGGGGATAGCCAGATGCTACAGAATTATTCCAGCAAAATAAATGCTGGGAGGGTGAAGTCGACCCTGCTGGGAAATTGGGAACTCAAACCAAACGCCTGGTTGAGGTAACCCCCTGCTGGGGAATATAACCTTGCTGGGGAATAGCAGATGTGCATAGTTCGATCGGACTTTCTGCTGGAACGTGAACTGATATCACCAGTACCTCTGACAAAATAAATGACAGGACCCACCATCAACTCTGCTTTGGAGAGTCTTAATCTTCGAGTTCCACTGGAAGGAATGAAAACACTTGCAAAGAGAATTCCGCTGGGGATGGGATGATTCTCTTGGGGAAAATTAACTGACTCCACTGGGGGAGAGTGCATGATCCTGCGGGGAACGATGAACCTGTCTGAATACCGCATTACGATCTTGGAATCGCCAAACTCTGCTGAGGACGAATAACTTTTCTGCTCCCTTCCTTTGGATAAGCTACGGCTAGCTGGGGAATTCTATCCTTCTTCAGGAAGAACATGCATGACCTGCGTGGGGATCAAGTCTTTTGTTATCGCAATCTTTTGATCATCTCCTCGTATGGTTATGAAACCTGCACCAACACAAACAAGACACGACAAGCCTGTGCAATCAAATCAATTCAGGTTAGTGACGTCACCCTCAGTTAATTCAAAGCTTTAACAATTGTTGGCACGGGCCAGTGACGTTATACACATGCTAGTTTCAATAAACTTAGGCGTTTTATCATGCACAAAACAGTAAAGAACCAGCATCAAGTACTGAATAACATGTTTTCATTGATTGGGCCCCTGAATGGGCGGAGTTTTTTTGTACACGGGATGTAACTCCTGAAAAGAGGAAGCTACGCAAAGCAAATATACAAGTATGCACAAGAAGCATGAATATTTTGACAAATTAAATTTGTACACATGTCGGCAACGGGATGCAGATGAACACCACGAACTGATCCTCCCATGACTCGTCCGACTCTAATGCTTTCCCAGTATCCCCACTTCTGAAGAGATTGTATCCGATAACTGACTCCTCAAATGTATTCTCCCGCATTGATGCTCATTGTAGTATCAAATTCGGACCGCAGTCATTTGCTTTTCAAATCCCTAACTTTTGCGTGAACCGCCCTTTACGGGTTTTCAGTTCACCGGGATACCCTTTTTTGCCGAAGCCGCCCAGTGTAGGTTTTCCACTTCGCGGGTGTACATTTTTTCAATTTTATCCCTAACTTTTGCCCGAACCTTTCATTCTGTTTTTTGGTTCGCCAGGATGCCCCATTTTTGCCTGGACTCTCTTTTTCTGTCCAGCGGGTCTATTTTAAGCAAAGTATTTTTTAACTGCGTCCGAATTCACAGGTGACGCAAAGTCTTCTCCGTCCATGGTGGACAACAATAACGCTCCTCCTGAAAAGACCTTACTGACAACGTATGGCCCTTCGTAGTTGGGGGTCCACTTGCCCCTGTGATCTGCTTGCGGCGGGAGAATCCTTTTCAGCACAAGGTCGCCCGTCTGAAAGCTTCGCGGAAGTATCTTCTTGTCGTACGCTTTCTTCATTCGTCTTTGGTACAAACGACCGTATGCTAGAGAAGCGAGCCTCTTCTCATCCATTAAGCTCAGTTGGTTCAATCTATTCGTTACCCATTCTGCCTCGTCCAGCTGAACGTCTCGCAACACCCTCAGAGAAGGGATCTCAACCTCTAATGGTAGTACCGCTTCCATTCCGTATACCAACGAGAACGGAGTTGCCCCGGTTGATGTGCGTACCGTCGTACGATAACCGTGCAAAGCAAAAGGTAGCATCTCATGCCAATCCTTATAGGTCACCACCATTTTCTGAACGATCTTCTTGATATTCTTATTGGCCGCTTCGACAGCGCCATTCATCTTGGGTCGGTAAGGGGAGGAGTTGTGATGTTCGATCTTGAAATTCTGACAGAGCTCCTTCATCATTTTGTTGTTCAGGTTAGAACCGTTATCCGTGATTATCCGCTCGGGAATCCCATATCGGCAAATGATATCTCTCTTGATGAACCTAGCCACCACTTGCTTCGTTACATTTGCGTATGACGTCGCTTCCACCCACTTGGTGAAGTAATCGATTGCTACTAGAATGAACCGATGCCCGTTTGAAGCTGTCGGCTCAATCTTTCCGATCATATCGATTCCCCACATCGAGAATGGCCATGGAGATGACATCACATTCAGAGGACTCGGAGGCACGTGTATCTTGTCAGCATATATTTGGCACTTGTGGCACTTCCTCGCGAACTTGAAACAATCAGTTTCCATCGTCAGCCAAAAGTAACCTGCCCTCAGCAGCTTTCTCGTCATAGCATGCCCACCAGCATGCGTACCAAAGGCACCTTCGTGAATTTCCTCCATGAGAAGCTTTGCCTCTTTCTCGTCTACACAACGCAACAACACCAAATCGTGGTTCCTTCTGTATAAGACGCCATCCGGGTTCAAATAGAAATTACCCGCTAATCTCCTGAGAGTCTTCTGATCTTGACTGGATGCCCCAGCCGGATACTCCTTATTCTTCAGGAAATTAAGGATATCAAAATACCACGGTTTGTCATCAGATGCTTCATCAATAGCAAATACATAAGCTGGCCTGTCCAACCGAGAGATAGTGATTTGGGGAGCTTCGTTCCAGAAGTTGACCTTGTACATGGAAGACAAAGTGGCAAGGGCGTCAGCCATTTGATTCTCTGCCCGCGGTACGTGATGCAATTCAACTTTGTCGAAGAAAGGCAACAATCTCCTTGCATAATTCATGTAATGTATCAAATTGGGCTGACGTGTCTCCCATTCCCCTTTTAACTGATTCACTACCAGAGCTGAGTCTCCGTATACGTCTAGATGTTTGATCCGCAAATCAATGGCTTCTTCAAGCCCCATTATACAAGCTTCGTATTCGGCCTCATTGTTGGTAACGGCAAAGGTCAATCGGGCAGTAAACGGGATGTGCGACCCGTGCGGCGTGGTGATAATTGCCCCTATTCCGCTACCGTAAGCGTTCACAGCTCCGTCAAATATCATTTTCCACTGGGACCCCAACTCTGGTCCTTCGTCTGGCAACGGCTCTTCGCAATCCTTCATCTTTAAGTACATGATATCCTCGTCAGGAAAATCAAATCTCATTGATTGGTACTCTTCAATAGGCTGCTCCGCCAGATACTCAGACAGCACACTCCCCTTTATAGCCTTTTGCGAGACGTATTGAATATCATATTCAGTCAAGACCATCTGCCAACGGGCAATTCTACCTGACAACGCCTGCTTTTCGAATATATATTTGATTGGATCCATCTTTGAGATGAGCATGGTTGTATGATTCAGCATGTACTGCCTCAAACGCTTGGCGGTCCAGGCTAGCGCGCAACAAGTTTTCTCCAGCATTGAGTATCGAGATTCACAATCTGTAAATTTCTTACTCAAGTAATAAATTGCATGCTCTTTTCTCCCTGTCTCGTCGTGTTGACCGAGAACACAACCCATGCTTCCCTCAAGAACCGTCAAATACATTATCAAGGGTCTCCCTGCCACCGGGGGTATCAAAATAGGAGGCTCCTGCAGATACTTCTTTATTTTGTCGAACGCCTTTTGACAATTTTCGTTCCACGTTACAGCTTGATCTTTCTTTAGCAGCTTGAATAATGGTTCACACGTGGCCGTTAGGTGAGATATGAACCGGGCAATGTAGTTCAATCTCCCTAAAAACCCGCGCACCTCTTTCTCTGTTTTAGGCGTCGGCATTTCTTGAATCGCTTTTATTTTAGCAGGATCGACCTCTATTCCTCTTTCGCTTACGATAAACCCCAGCAGTTTACCCGATCTCACCCCGAAGGTGCACTTATTAGGGTTCAGCCTCAGCCTGAACTTCCTAAGTCTTTTAAACAACTTCAACAGATTCACCAGATGCTCTTCCTCCGTCTGGGATTTGGCAATCATATCGTCAACATAAACTTCGATCTCTTTATGCATCATGTCATGGAAAAGAGTCGTCATCGCGCGTTGATATGTTGCCCCAGCATTTTTCAAGCCAAAGGGCATCACTTTGTAGCAAAATGTTCCCCAAGGCGTTATGAAAGTAGTCTTCTCCATATCCTCTGGCGCCATTTTAATTTGATTATAGCCTGAAAAGCCATCCATGAAGGAGAATACGGAGTACTGAGCAGTATTATCAACTAACACGTCAATATGAGGAAGTGGAAAATCGTCTTTTGGGCTTGCTTTATTCAAATCTCTGTAATCCACGCACATTCGAACCTTGCCATCTTTCTTTGGCACCGGTACGATGTTGGCAACCCATGAAGGATACTTCGTCACAGCCAGGAAACCAGCGTCCCACTGTTTCTGCACCTCCTCTTTGATCTTCATTGCCATATCTGGTCGAGTTCTGCGAAGTTTTTGTTTGACTGGCGGGCAATCTTCTTTCAGTGGCAGGCGATGCACAACCATATCTGTATCGAGCCCTGACATATCCTCATATGACCAAGCGAATACATCATTATACTCTCGGAGCATTTCAACCAGGCTTCGCTTGATATCACTTTGCAGTGCGGCCCCGATACGAATATTCTTCTCAACCCCTTCCGACCCCAAATTGATAATTTCGATGACCTCGTCGTGAGGCAGAATGGCTCTTTCCTCTTGCTTCACTAACCAAGACAGTTCTTCAGGAACGTCGCTATCTTCGACAACCTCTTCTTCGGTCTGGAATATCGGGTGCTCGAAGTCGGGACGAGTCATAGGTGGCTCAAGAGTGTCATCTGAAAATGTTATCCTGCAAAAGGAAGGGTTAAGTGCTTCAAAATGCGTATAAAAGCGAATAACCACATTGCCATTTTATTGAAAAATACAAAACAGGAAAGACAGGGATTACAGTATTTGCACATGAAAAAACGCCATTTATTTAATGATTAACACACAATGTTTATAACAACACAGCCCTAAGCAAATCCTGATGCCCCGGGCAAGACATCAGATTATTCAACAATTAATAAAGCAAAGCATTACTGTTTAAAAGTCACAGGAACAAGCTCCTGAATAGACCAGTTGCACAGTCCTTGTCCTGGCGTGCTTGGCTGAATCCAGGCATCCATATCACAGTCGCTGTCTCCTTCATCAGACTCTGAAGCAGCATTGACAGTTTCATGACATACTCCACTGGCAGAGATGGTGATTGACTTTCTGAAATGGGGGGCCCCCACGGAAGGAGTTGATGACGACGGTCGGTACCCCAGCCCGAACCGGTCCATCTTCACAGGAATGTCCAGCACTTTGCCCCAGCCTTTGGCTTCTCCTGCTTCCACTAGAGCTTGAGCTTCCTTATACGATGAGACAGCTATCTCTGGCACTTTGCTCGGCCCGGGACCTTTGTCCTTGATGCGCAAACCTTCGAATGCCTGGCATGGTGTCTCGTGGATCTCCCCGTCGACTTCCACATATTTAAACGAAGATAGATGGCTGACCAGGATGTCTTCTTCTCCGCACACGGTGACTACGCTGTCTCCGACCATATACTTTAACTTCTGATGCAGGGTAGACGTGACTGCCCCTGCCCCATGAATCCAGGGTCTTCCCAGCAAGCAGCTGTACGCAGGCTGTATATCCATGATATAAAACTCAGTTGCAAACACTTCCGGCCCCACTTGCAGAGGCAAGGTAATCGATCCGAAGACTGTTCTCCGCGTGCCGTCAAACGCTCTGACTACCAAATCGCTGGGTGTACACAAAATCCCTCGAACATCCAGCTTCATCATCGCCTTCTTGGGCAGCACATTCAAAGATGATCCGGTGTCAACCAATACGTGCGACATTGTCGATCCCCTACACTCCACGGACACGTGTAATGCCATATTATGATCTCTACCTTTCGGAGTCAAGTCAAAATCAGTAAAGCCCAGACTGTGGCCTGCATTCACGTGTGCCAATACTCCTTCTAGCTGATTTACGGAGACATCCTGGGGTACAAAAGAAGTGTCCAGGACTTTCAGCAAAGCGTTTCTGTGAGCTTCCGAGCACAACAGCAATGACAGGATAGATATTTTGGACGGCGTCTGCTGCAGATGCTCCACAATTTTATAATCACTTTTCCGAATCAAGCGCATGAATTCTTCTACATCCTTCGATGCCGCTTCTTTTTCACTTGCTTGTACCGGAACATTTTCAACCGCTTTCCCTTTTCCTTTTGCTAGCCTTTCAGCCTCCACTTCAGGAGATATAAAGATCCTGCCACTCCTCGTCATGCCTCCTGAACCAACAACATTATCCACAATCTCCGCTGGCTGCTTGTTAACGTCAATTTTAATCCCATCACAATACACCTCTAACCCATATGACCATGGGACTGCTTTCGTGTTCTCATACGGGATTGGCCCGGCTTTAGTTATGGTAATCGGTGGTCGCTGAGCTGGTGCTGCAATAGTGATCGTCTTCCGAGGAATCGTTACCGTGGCCACATCACTCCGATTATCCACTACTGCCCCTGCAGGCTCATCAGTTGCCGCTCGATCAAACTGCAATATACCTTCATCAATTAAGGCCTGAATGCCTTTCTTCAAATCCTCACACCCCCCAGCTAGGGTCCAACAATCTAAGCAGTACTCGTTACATCCTGGGTAAACACCTCCTTGCAACAGTCGGCTCTTTATCTCGCTCAGCGGCGTCTTTAAATCTTCAACATTCATAATCAGATTCAGACCTTCCTCAGTCAGCACGGCGTTCGCCCCATGGTTGGGCATGGGTTTCTGGACTATATTCGGACCTGCCGTTCCGAAATTGATAGTCTTGTTGTCCAAAAGATCCTGCACAACGTGCTTAAAAGCATGGCAACCTTCTATATCGTGGCCCGGGGCCCCAGAATGAAACTCACAGTGCCTGTTTGCATCATAGCCGAACGGGGGAGTTCCCGTTATCGGTGCCAGAGTTCTTTTCTCTACCAGATTCAATCCCAACAATGTCTGCAACAAATCGGCATATGTTGAGGGAGGCTTCTCAAACACCCTTCTCGGTTTACTGCCCTGGAATCTTCGCTGAGCTTGCTGTGCCCCCTGCTGAGGCTGCTGCTGCTGTGGCATTGGTTGCTGCTGAACCGGTTGTTGTTGCTGGATTGGTTGTTGTTGATAGGGGATAGTAACACTCGACACCTGCTGCGGCTGACGATATTGACCTCTTCCCCTGCCTCGGCCTCGGCCTCGGCCTCCAAATACAGCGCTTGCCTCGCCCTGACGGCGCCCACCATAAGCTTTCCTATTACTGCCAGATGCAGTTGATTCCTCGACTTGGAACTTTCCTTGCTTAATGTTACGCTCAATCTTTTCCCCCATCAGAATCAGGTCTGAAAAACTAGCCAGAGACGTATGAAACAACATATCATGAAACAGCCCGGTGAATGTGCCGACAAACATATCATTCATTTCCTTATCTTCCACAGGAGGACGGACCCTGGCAGCCATATCGCGCCACCTTTGCGCGTACTCTTTAAAACTCTCCCCCTTCTTCTGCGAAAGCCCGGCCAACTGGACCCGATTGGGTGCCAGGTCGCTGTTATACTTGTAATGGGCTACGAACGCCTCCGCCAATTGCTTCCATGTCTTGATATCAGTTGGCTCCAACCCCATGTACCACTCTAGGGAAGGGCCCGACAGACTATCCTGAAAGAAATGCATTAGCATTCTTTCATCAGTGGAGTATGCAGACATCTTTCTGTAATAAGCTCGTACATGCACTTTCGGACATGTATCTCCTTTATACTTGTCGAACGCAGGAGCTTTGAATTTAATTGGCACCCTCAAGCCAGGTACCAAGCCCATAGTTGCCATATCCAGTCCCACAGCACTTTGATTTAGGACTCCCTTCATCTGCTCTTCCAGCATTCTAATCTTTTGGGAATCATCCATCGGCCCTTCAAAACCTCCTCCCGAGAAGGCGTCCTCCTGCTGATCCTCTTGCCACATACCGTTTCCAGCCCCGTACCCATCGTACGCATTATTACGTCCAGCTCTGATCTGATTCATTCCCGGACCTCGGCCTCTGTTGCCGTACCCTTGAACACCTCCAGCGGGACCAAATCCCATAAATCCAGTACCATTTCCGTTTCCAAAGCCTCCGTAACCCTGATTGACCATACCATAACCATCTTGCCCAAAGCCTTGAGCATTAAAGCCATACTTCCCAGTGTTATCGAATCCCTGATCGTTGAATCCGAACCCAGTATTGACAAAGCCATTGCCTCCTAGATTATCTCCCAAATTGACATCACCCAGCCCAGCATTATGGACAGCAGTTTCATTCCCCACTCCGACGTTACCGTTCACAGCAGCGGTAGCGTTGTTGACATTAGCGGCAGGTATATTGACCACGGGCGGAGCCACTGGCGTGGGAGTGCCGTCTCCATGAGCAGTATCAACCCGGACAGACTGATGATCTTCATTACCATGACCAGCGTTGCGAGCCAACAGAGGCTGGACCATGGCCTGCAAATTCTCTTGCCCTTTTGCTATGGCTTCCATGGTCTGCATGAAGAGGGCGAGCTTCTCGCGCACATCTTGCATCTCGTTCTGGATTTGGTCCATGATTTTCCGACAGTTGGAGCGTGTAGAATAGCGGTGCGGATGTTGATCTGGAATCCTGTTAAGTACCTGGTACAGAGCAGGGAATAAGACACCATTCAAAGATTACCTGTAATGCAATATGAATATGAATGCAATGCAATGTGTCTGTGCATTAGGGAAGTTCATTCCCCCAGTTCTAGTGCGAAGGTGCCGGTGCAGTGACAGTGCTGGCAATAGGAATATCGGAGCTGAATCATAGAAAGCCTCATATATTGCTGAGAGAATTAATAAGCCCAGGGTACAATATCACTGAGAGTACAAGGAAGGCATGACCTCAACCAACAATCCTGGTGATGGTCAGCACTATGCAAATAAAGCATACGAATAACTACATGAAATGATCAAATCCTCCCAAAAGTCTGGTACTCCTCTATCAACTTCTTGGTCTCCGGATGGCTTGGTCGATCAAGCAGCCCTTCAACAAGCTGGTTTCTCCTCTTAAGGACACGACGTACGTCTTCAGCAGTTTCTTCCCATGTTGCTTCTCCGAAGCAATCTTCTAACTTTCGCTTCTGAGACACTGCTTCATCTCTGGATTTAATCGCCTTGTTCAGTGCATGCTGGACACTATACCGGCTCATCACTTCCTCCTCACACTTCTTGATGCTAGACTTCAACTTCTCCTCGAGGTCGGAAATTTGCTGCTTCAGCTTATCTTCCCTCTTCTTGTTGTTGGTGAGTGTAGCATTCCAGGTCTTATTGCAAGAGGAGATCTCTCGGTGTGCTGCGTCGAGCGCCTTCTTTTTGGCTTCCAGCATGTCATGGGAGCTTCTGAACTCTTGTCCCAGACGTTCACGCTTTTTCTTTTCCTCGGTCAACTCAGCTCCTAACCTGTTTACCAGCTCGATCTGTTGTTGGAAAGCATATACGGCCTTGTTTTTCTCACTGCGTACTTGGGCTAACTCTTGCTCTAACCCTTCATTAGTCTTCATCAAGGCTTCTTTTTCTCTCACAATTTTCTCATAGACTTCCCTAGGAACAGTAGTCGGCTCTGCTACCGGAACGGGAACGAGAATTGGTGCATCTGGAAACGGCATCCTCAACTGATTAGCCCTCTCCTGAATCCAAACCCTATAAGGTGCATAGGCCTGACAGTCATTCTTTCCTAACAACGGCTTCCCTTTGCGGTTAATACGCGTCCAGGCATGTTGCAACTTGGCTAGTAACTCCCCTTTCACGTCACCGGTGAAGTACAGAGATTCCTGTACTTCTTCCTCCTGAGGTGGATTCTTCAGCGCATATCCGAACTGGCGAATGAATAGAGAAGGGTTGTAATTGATACACCCTTTTCTTCCTATCAGCGGTACATTAGGGTACCCAGAACAATTGAAGATGAGCTCAGATCCCAACAGGTCTCGATCAAACCATACAACGTCTTCGGAAGATAGCCTCATCAAGCGTTCTGACCAACTGGCTGAGGTTGCACTGTCTACAAATGGTCCCTTTGTGGGAAGGTGACTCTTGAACCACATATTCAACAGAGGAGTACAGCAGTAAACAACTTTTCCCCTTCGGTTTTCGTTCTTATAGTGCAATGAGTGGTAGAAGTCTCCAATCAAAGTTGGCACTGGGTTGCCTGCAGCAAACAGATAGAAAGCATCCAAATCCACAAAGTTGGGCAAGTTAGGAAACAACATGATTCCGTAAATGCATAAAGCCAGAATAGCATTGAAAACCACCCAACAACCGTTCTTGGCGTATTCTCGAGCTTTGACAACTAAGAAATCCAGAGAGAAACCTGACACCCCAAGCCAAGAAGTCAATAACAGATCTGCAGCGTTCATATGCAAGGCTTTGGCTAAGTCCTCCAACTTGGGCTCAGCAGCAGAGTGAATAAAGGGAACCTTGTTCTGCACAGGGAGCTCAGTAAACTCCACATACTCCTCAATAGTAGGCCCTAGAATGAAGTCAGCAAAAGTAAAGCATCTCAATGCAGGGTCATAGAACTGCATCAAGGTGTATAGCCCGTTCATCTCATCAGCAGTGGGCTTGCAGATTAATCTCAGTAATCTCCCATGGCTCATTCTGAAACTTCTCCTAACCTCCTCATCAGCAAGAGATACCAGACCAAGCAAAGAGGTAATATCAGGTGAAGGTAGCTTATACGCAACTGTTTTCCTCAAACCAGCCATAATCAATACTCAGAAGTCCGGGCACTAGAACTAGGGAAATGCAAATGCACCTGCAGCACAGACACACGTTAGTGAAATGCAAATGGTAATGGATATGCAGGCAATGCAATGCAAGTAAACATGCAACAGGGACCAAAGCTGCAGCTGAATAGCCTAAACCCAATCAAGAAAGGTCTCAGATAGACCATCCAGAAGTCATCAAACCCTGGTCTCAGATAGACCCAACACAAAGCTCCAATACTGGTCTCTGACAGACCTCAAACCATAACTCCCACTGGTCTCTGGTAGACCTCAAATCATATCTCTAATTGGTCTCTGACAGACCTCAGAACACATCTCCAAATGGTCTCTGACAGACCTCATAACTCTCCAACTGGTCTCTGACAGACCTCATAACTCTCCATAAATAACCAGGATCTCTGATCAAGAAATAACTGGTGATCTGAAGGTCTAGTTACCTGCATAACCCTGAATCCCCTCACAGGTGGGTGGCCCTATAACTGGCACAAGGTACGGCATCCTATGCGGTCGTCGGCGTCACAGACTTTCAGGGTTGATGATACGATTCCCAGAAGGAGTGGCATCATCAATTCCTGAAGAGGCCTCACTTAGCCAACTTCCAAGTGATCGGTTCCCGGAGTCGACAATTCAGCTGACCAACAACCCCTTCGACCCAAAGGGTAGAAAAAGAAGCCAACCAAAAGAACCTCGTCCGAGTGTAGATTTCATGAGACACTAATGCAAGCAAAGCCGGCACGCGCCCACTACTTTCTACGCTAATTCTAGGTGCACTCAAGCCCAGGTCCGGCTTATCTCTCAATATCAGAACACCCGTCACACCCCAAATACAGCAATAATAATCAATATACAAAGCTGAAAATACAGGTTAGAAATATACAATAACTCCATACAAAATCCTCGACGGGAAAACAAGCGCTAGGATTGACTCTCTTAAGGGACGTTGGATCCCAAATGCATAAGAACCATCGCCGTCCTTAGCAGCCAGGGGACGTTGGATCCCCAGCAGAGTCGCCAGCTGTCGCTACTGCGAAAATCGGCGCCGGCTGAACAGAAGAGTCGCCACCGTGCGTTATTTATCCCACGGGAGGGAAAGGAAACGCTCAGAGTAAACCTCGCACAACACGGGAAAGGTATGGTCGTCGCAACCAAAACCTGGGTTCGGGAGTCGGTTACGCAAGGGGAAGGTATTAGCACCCCTCACGTCCGTCGTACTCGACGGGATCCACGCTTGTTTTCGGGTATGGATTGTTATTCTATCTAAACTATAGGTCAAGGGTTAAAAAGAAAATAAAATGAAAATAAAAATGACTCGGCAAAGTGTCGCACTTTATGCCTACGTATTCCCGCCTGGAACGAGAAATCAGAGTCAACGTAGTTCGCCTACCTACGGGAAAGGAGGGGAAGGTTGCTCGCTAGGATATCGCATCCTATGCCTACGTACTTCCACACTGCATGGAAGATCAGAGCAAACGTAGTTCGGGCCACGTACGACACAAGTCTGTCTTGGTTGATTTTATTCCTTCTGAAAAAGGTTTTCTGATTAGCGGTCCCAGCGGACAAAAATGACGTCTTGATGAGTTCACATTCTTTTACGGAAGAAGTGTCTTTTATTGTGTTTGAAATCTTTATGTGTTTTTCTGTTTGTTGAGAAAGAAAAGACAGAACTCTAACCTACGGTTGCGAAGGGAAACAAACTAACCTAATGTTATCATGCATGGGTTAAGACCTAGTGTCTATCATGCTCCTCTCTTGCACAGAGAGAAACAGAGATCCTACGGGATAGGCAGAAACAGAAACAATATCAGATATATATAGTAAAGCAGTAAAATGCATGGATGCAACAATACAAGCGAGGCAAGGGAGTCCCACTCAACCTCGAACCTAGAAAACAATAGGCAAAAGTGAACAGGCTTCACTTTCAACCCAGCAGGGTAAACAGCAAACAATACAGTCCAGAAAACCAATCAATACATCAGCAAATGAAATACAGCAAAAGAAACAGCATCAGCAGCTCTGCATCAACATCTGGCTTCAAGCAATCTCCATTCAGCTTCAGGCTTCAACAAGCATCAATCTCCATCTTCATGGCCTTCAGGTAAGGGCTTTGATCATCAGTCTCCCATCTGCAATGGCTTTTCTTCAAGCTCAAACCTCCAGGATGAGGGATTAGTCACAAGAGTGAAGAGAATGAATGTTAAACAGTCAATTACCTACCAAGGGTGGTTCATCAACTGTTAACATTAATCAGAAAGTTTCCTCTCAAAAGTTCTATCTTTCAAATATATTCACTGATCCTTCCAAAGGAAGGAGGTGGATATTTGAAAGAGACTTTGAATCATAGAGGAAGGATGGATGCAGACAAGGCATTCCATGTTTGAGAAACAAGCTTTCTAACCTAGAGCTCTGCCTAGCTCCTAAACCCTAGTCTCCTCACCATCTGCTAGCAAGAACCTCCCCCTCAACTCTGGCAGTTGATCTTCAACATCTGGATCTCCAATGGTCTTCATCTCCTCCAATCTTCAGCTTCCCCAAGCCCCAGACAATCCCAATACCCAAGCAAGCAAGCAATAATCCCCAGAGGGCACACCACACCAGTCAATCAGATATACAGACAGTAATAATAGCAGTAGAGGAATCCTAACTTTTCTCTAAGGGATCTAATAGCTACCCATAGCCCCTATAGTCCCATAACTAATCTAATTAAATCCTAAGTCCTAAGGGAAAAAATCAAACTTCCTAAGTCATCACCTAAAAACCCTAATTGGTTCAAGTTGTTCAAGTCTACATTAATCACCTAAAATTAATTCCTAAAAATGGGAACTAAATTGAACCTACAAGTTGAATGTCTAATCTAAACAATATAAAAAGAATGAACAAAAAATATTAAAGCATGTAATAGAACAAAAATTAGTAAAATCATGCATGAAATGAAACTATTTAAAATGACATTTATTTAGAAAATATGGAAAAAATATGAAATAAAAATAAAAATGCAATTTTATTTTTCTATAATTTTCTACACATCCTAAAGAAAATGATGTAAAAAGAATGGATTAAAAATGAATTTTTATGGATTTATTATGAATTTATGAAAATGCATAAAAACAATTAAAGAATATAAAAGAAAAATAATGAAATAAAGGGAGGGGGGTTCATTAAGCAAGTACGCGCAGTTAAAAAACCATTGGGCCAGCAAACAGGGGGGTGCGCGTAGCAACTTGCACTAAGCCCAGAACAACTCAGAGTTAAAGAAAATAAAAAAAACACAAGCTGAGGGTGAAAATAGAAGAGAAATTACGTTCAAGATGGCATTGGGCTTGAAACTGGGGGTGGGATTAGCAACCTAATCTGAGGCCCGCCCGTTTCAATTAATGAAACGGTGCGTTTGGCACCCAGTCAATTCCCTCCAAAAATCAGATTAAACCTCAGCCCTAGGATCACTCTCCAAGTCAAAAGTCTCACACGAAATGAATGGACACGATTGTGTCTTCTCCAATGGATCTGAAACTTAGGGTTTGGACTCCATGAATGCCATGCACGAGCTCCATTCCACCAATCGGTTCTCCCTCTACAGGCCATGAATCAACACGATCTCAACATGAAAAATGCTCAGGATCTCTCCCTCTACACGTCTATGGTTTTAGATTGATTTGAAACTCATCACAACTCTCAACCCGATCGAGGCAAAATCTGGTCACCATGGAAATCCTCTGAGATGCACCAACACAATTCTCCATCAAACTTACACTAATCTAACCTACAACTAATGGTGATTATCCTGATCCATCAAGCTAAGATTATGATGCATTAACCTAAGAGTTTCAAGCCCTAACAGTTTCTACAACCTGCTAATCATCATCACCAAACCACTCCAAATTCACCCTAACTGCTCTACTAACAACCTACATTACATCTAAACTAACAAAGCTATGCCTAACTAACTGAATCAAGCAATTTGAATGAAAACATACCTGGTGCAATAGCTTGAAGACAGCTATGGAAACTTGTGGATCTGAGGCTTTTGAGGCTTGGATCTTGATCTACACACTCAATACTCAATTCTGTATGCAACACTTGAGTGAGACTTGGCTTGAATTGTGCTATCCACTTGCAACTTCAATTTTGATGTTGATGATGGAAGTGCTCGAAAATGGATGATTCACACTTGATTCTTGATTGAATTATGATCTATGATGATGAAACAGTATAATGAAGTTGATTTTGATGATGATTTGGTGAAGAATTTGAGGAATTGGAATGAAACTTCAATGAAAAAGAATGAGAAAGTTTGTGAAATTCTTGGTGAAAATGAAGCCAACCCTTGATCAATCCTCATTTCATGAATATATAGTGTGCACATGAACATTCTAGATCCATCTTACACATTCCCTTGCTTTCCAACTTTGATCCATTTTGGTCATGTTTCTTCAATTACAAGTAACCAAAGATAACTTTCTTTTTTCCTTCTAAACTCAAAAAAGTGTTTGAACCATTGTTCTTAGAATTGCTTTTCCATTCAAAATCATATATTGGAAGTCTCCATTTGGCCTTGTAAATCTCCCAAACCATTTTTCATCTTGACTTTATTCAAATTATAAGCCATTTTAGTTCATATTTTGACCAATTATGCAACTTCATGCTATGAGCTTTTCCAATAATTTGTGACCTTCTTTCTAGACTTAAAATCCCATTTGGAGCAAGTTTGATGTTGTAAGTTTTTCCATTTGAGGCCTCCTTGTATGAGTTTTGGACATAGGTTAAAATGACCTGTAATTCACAAATGCCCAAAATACCCTTTGCTTGCCAAGACCATAAGTTGAGTTCCACACATCATATGAAGGCATACTATACCATTCTAGAAAGCTAAGACAATGAGGAACAATTCTTATGTTGACCAAGAATTCATTTGAAATCTCCTTGAGGGGTAAAACTAGCTTGGAAGTCAAGTCACTTTCACAGACAAAAATTCAGATACCTCAGATGACCTGTAACTTGCAAGGACCATAACTTGAGTTCTATAAATCTCCTTGAGGTCTTCCACCACTCAAATTAAAGGTCTTGAGATCCTCTACAAGTTTCATGTTGGCCAAGAAGCCATTTGAAGCTAGCATTTTGACTTATCTTGCTTGGAAATTTGACCTAAACTAGGGGATTTTACAGAGAAACCCTAATTTAGTAACTCCTCTTCTCCTTGATTTCTTTTGAATTTTCCTTGGCATATCTCCATATCCTTCTCTATATGTCAAATAATGAACCCCACATCTCTCCAATAGACTTGAATGCCCTTTAAATCAGTCAATTGACCTAGGGTTGACCTAGGGTTGACCCAGATGAAACCCTAGTTGACTGCCTTCAACTATAGCTCTTGTGCTTTCATCAATGACTTGTCTCCTTCTCCAAATGACTTTCTAAGTCTCTCATAATGTCTAGATACTCTCCATGCCTTCACTTCACAGCTCACAACCCTCTTGTTGACCCTCAGATACCCTCAGCTAGGAGATGGACTCAAGGCTTGATCTGCTGAACTCTTTGCTTTCAAATTCTTCCTTGATGACTTGAATGAGGTTGAATTGGAATAATAACCTCTTGATAGGCCTCTAGAGATGAGAATAATGATTGGTCCCCTGTTGAATGATTTGCTATGCTTATGCTATGCAGATGGTTAGTCTATGTACATGACTCTATATGCAAATGCTAATGATATTAAAACATAAACCAAGTGAATAAGGTTGAGCAAATTTTAGGGTGCGACAATGAGGATAGCCCAGCTACCGAGGAGGAAGAGCGGGAGTGATATGATACCTCTTAGGGTTTGTTTCAGTATTTTCGGGCATGTGTGCTCGTGTTGATTTTTCTGGCTTGCGTGCCTATTTTTGTTGAGATGTATCGTCGGGCCTACGTGGCCCTTTTATGTAACTATGCACAATGGGCTCTGCCCGCTTTTTCTTGAATGACTTATTATTTTCTATTGTATGTGCTTGTATGTTTATTTTCTTGTATGTATGAATGTTGTTTTTTTGTTTACTTGCTCGACATGCGGCATAACCGACTGTATGGAGAACGAGTCAAGTGGTCGGAGATGGTGCCCGACCAAATAGGGGTTAAGGTCCTTGGCAAAGGCCATTCCCCCGGGTGTGAACTTCCCATCGTGAGCTGGGTGTTATGCCCTACTGGTACGACAGCGGCAGAACTCGGTCGAGGGATCCCCACTGGAGCAAGGGTCGTGCCCGCATACACAAAGGGCCGACTCTTGTCTTTTTTTTAACGCTTAAGAGTTGCAGTGGTACCGTGTCGCGCCCCTGTGTCGCGATGTCGACGGGCGCGGGGCAGTGTTTAACTGTAATACTGTTTAAGTTTTTCTGCATTCCATGGTCGAGCAAGTTTGTCCCCTTGCAGGTTTTCGAGGTAGTAAGCCTCGTTGCCCGTCTTGTCCCGGACACGGTAGGGGCCTTCCCAGTTTGTGGCGAGCTTGCCTTCGTGTGAGTCCTTTTGGTTTCATCGTAGGACCAGGCTTCCCATTTGGAATTCGCGCCTGATGACTTTGTTGTCGTGGCACAAAGCTATTCTTTGTTTTAGGGAAGCTTCTTGTAGGGATGCTCCTGACCTGATCTCCTCAACCAGGTCGAGTTCTTCTCGAGTGCCTCATCGTTGGCCTCCTTGGGTAAGGGGGATTCCATCCTCCTAGAGGGATCCCTTATCTCGACAGGGATCATCACTTCTGTACCGTAAGTCAGTTGGAATGGGGTCTCCCCGGTCGTGGAGTGCGGGGTGGTCCTGTACGCCCAAAGGACACTGTGCAGCTCCTCGACCCATCCTCTCTTGGCGTCCCCCAACCTACATTTTAGCCTGCGCATAATTACCTTGTTCGATGCTTCCGCCTGCCCGTTCGTCTGCAGGTGTTCGACCGACGTGAAGTGTTGTTTCATGCCTAGTCTAGCGACGAAGTCCTGGAAGTTCTTGTCGGTGAACTGTGTCCCGTTGTCGGTGATGATGGCCTGGGGCACGCCGAATCGGGCAAGTATGTTTCACTTGTGGAATCGTAGTATGGTTTGGGCCGTGATTTTGGCTAGAGCTTTGGCTTCTATCCACTTGGTGAAGTAGTCGACACCTACTATCAAGTATTTATTTTGATAGGATTCAATGGTGAAGGGTCCGAGGATATACATTACCCACCAAGTGAACGACCACAACAATGAGAGCGTTTTCAGCTCGCTAGGTGGGGCGAGATGCATGTCCCCATGCCGTTGGCATCTGTCGCACTTTTTGACGTGCTCTTTCGTGTCTTGTTGCATGGTAGGCTAATAGTACACTGCTTGTAACACGTTGCGGGCGAGCGCTCTTCCACCCAGGTGTTGGGTGTTGATACCCTCGTGGATCTCTTGGAGTATGCCCGGCACCTGGGACTCGTCGACACACTTGAGGAGGGGAATGGAGAATCCCCACCTGTATAGTTTGTCTTTGACCAAGGCGTAAGAACATGTGTGGCGCTTAACGACAATTGCTTCCTTTGAGTTGTAGGGAAGTCTCCCCGTGCGCAGGTACGTATACACCGGGGTCATCCAACTATCATTGTCGTTGATGGCGTTTACCTCGGGGAGTGTTGTGCCCCTCTTGATGCTGGGGGATGGAAGGATTTCCTGGATCATGGATTTGTTTCCGCCCTTCCTCTTTGCGCTGGCTAGTTTGGACAAGACATCTGCTCGAGTGTTGTGTTCGCGCGGGACATTTGTTACCTCCGCAAAATCAAAGCTCTTCATCTTTTCTTTTACCAGGGATAGATATTCGGCGAGGTTGTTGTTCTTAGCTTGGTACTCCCCTCGTACCAGTGAGGCCACGAGCTGGGAATTTTAGAAAATTTTCACCTCTTTGGCACCCAAATCTTCAGCCAGGCGTAGGCCTGCGAGAAATGCTTCATACTCAGCCTGATTGTTTGATGTCAGGAACACCAAGGCGAGGGAAACTTCTATCAGGGTAACTTCTTCGTTTCCTAAGATAATGCCTGATCCACTTCCTGTCGAGCTGGAGGCGCCATCTGTAACACTCATTTTAATTATTTAGCCTTTTAGTGATATTTTATTATTGGTGTGTCCTTGTGGGGGGATGTGTCTGGATGCATAGTGGATACCCTTAAGTATGGAGATTGATATTAATATAATATAATATAATATAATATTGGTGGTAATCTAATAAATAATAGTAATATTATGGTTATTATTATTATTATTATTAGTTATTGTTATTATTGTTAATATTATTATTATTATTATTATTATTATTATTATTATTATTATTATTATTATTATTATTATTATTATTATTATTATTGGGAGTTCCGGTTTGGAAATGGGATTGTATAACTATGGATTTTGTTACGGGTTTACCGAATACGGCGAGAGGATTTGATGCTATTTGGGTAAGTGTGGATCGACTTACGAAGTCTGCATATTTTTTGCCAATTAATATCAGTTTTCCGTTGGTGAAACTGGCAGAAATTTATATTCGGGTGATTGTGAAGCTACATGGTGTTCCGTCGAGTATTGTGCCGGATAGAGATTCGAGGTTTACTTCAGAATTTTGGAAGAGCTTACAGGAAGCTTTGGGTATGAAGTTGAAATTGAGTTCAGCTTATCATCCGCAAACTGATGGTCAGTCAGAGAGGATTATTCAGTCGTTGGAGGATCTGTTGAGAGCTTGTGTGTTGGAAAAGGGTGGTGTGTGGGATACTCATTTGTCGTTGATCAAGTTCACGTACAACAACAATTACCATTCTAGTATTGGAATGACACCGTTTGAGGCTTTATATGGTAGAAGGTGTAGAACTCCTCTTTGTTGGTATGAAACAGGTGAGAATGTGGTCTTAGGACCAAAAATTATGCAGCAGACTACTGAGACAATTCAGATGATTCGTGAGAAAATGAAAGCGTCTCAGAGTAGGCAGAAGAGTTATCATGATAATCATAGGAAAGAACTGGAATTCAGTGAAGGTGATCACGTGTTCCTGAGAGTTAACCCAGTAACCAGTGTGGGTCGTGCGTTGAAGTCCAAGAAGCTGGATCCTAAGTTTATTGGACCGTATCAAATTTTGCAGAGAGTTAGTGATGTAGCTTATAGAGTGGCGTTACTGTCTGAGCTTTCGAATTTGCATGATGTGTTTCATGTGTCGCAGCTTCGAAAGTATGTCTCGGATCCATCTCATGTGATTCAGAGAGATCAAGTTCAAGTCCGAGAGAATCTTATGGTGGAGTCGATGCCGTTGAGGATCGAAGATCGTAAAATGAAGCAACTCCGAGGGAAGGAGATATCTTTGGTGAAAGTGGTTTGGGGAGGTGCTGCAGAAGGCAGTGTGACCTAGGAATTGGAAAGCAAGATGCGGGAAGCGTATCCAGAATTATTTCCATCAGGTAATTTTCGAGGACGAAAATAATTAAAGTGGGGGAGAGTTGTAACATCCGTTTTAATTATTTATCCTTTCGGTGATATTTTATTATTGGTGTGTCCTTGTGGGGGGATGTGTCTGGATGCGTAGTGGGTACCCTTAAGTATGAAGATTGATATTAATATAATATAATATAATATTGGTGGTAATCTAATAAATAATAGTAATATTATGGTTATTATTATTATTATGGTGATTATTAGTTATTATTATTATTGTTAATATTACTATTATAATTAATATTATTATTATTAATATTATTATTATTATTATTATTACTATTATTATTATTATTATTATTATTATTATTATTATTATTGGGAATAAGAGTGGTTGGAATAAATGATAAGGGAATAAGTAATATTAGAGAAGTTTTGGGAAAAGAAAGTTAGAAAACGATACATCAGTTCCAAGAGAAAAGAGAAAAGAGGAAGAACAAGGAGGAAGGAAAAAGGGCTAGGGCTAACGATTCTTGAAGATTCTTCAACAATCAGAGCACTAATCGAGGTAAAGGGGAGAAACTGATTGGGGTTGGTAATTACATGAATTGGGTAGAGGGGATTCCTTAACCCCGTATAGATTTTGATGAATATGACCTGTATGTTGATGAATTGGGGAATTGGTGTTTATAATTGTTGTTGCTATTGATATGGGTAAATTTGGTGTATGATATTGTAGAATTTGGTGCATCCATTGTTGTTGTAAATTTGGGTGGGGTTCTGAGTAACTCTGATAGTTCTGATGATGAACATTGGTGTGGGTTCTGAAGTTAAAACTGGTAGAAATTGATAGGATAATGTGTATTGGTTGTAGTATCGAGAGGACAAGAGATAGAAGTGGAGAAATAGGCTTGAATTTGAGCAAGATAACAGTTCTGGACAGTAAGGATGGGTTTTCGTATAGGCATGGGGATTGTGTGATAGTGTGTGATGGGTAGGATCACATTTAGGATAGAAACCCCTAAATTCCATGATTTTGAAAAGTATGGTTCTATAACATATGATGATATGATCTTTAAAAATGGGTTGTTGGCTGTTATAATTGTCATATTATGGTAGGATTTTGAATTATGAAACCGGGGCTTTTTACAGAATTGAAATTGGAGGTCCGGAAGGCCTCAAACGGTGGAAAAGGCAGAAAATTCTGCATTCTGCGCTGTTTGCGTCGACTCAAACGCTGCAGTGGTCGACGCATATTGTTTGCGTCTTTCTGGATTTCGCTTCTGTTTGCTATGCACCGACCAGCGGTCGACTCAAAGCTGTATATTAGTGAATTTTCTATTTCGACGGTTTTGGCCATACCTTTTGATCCGTAAGTCGGTTTTAGTCCCCGTTCGAAGCGTTAGAAAGCTAATGAATAGATCTATAACATAGTATAGATAATATAATTAGTTGCCAAATATTTTTATATCCAATATGTTTGGGGAGTCATTGTTTAATTAAACCTTAACTAAAACATGGTTTAATTGAGAGGATTTATTGATTGTTTACTGAGTTTACTTGTTGTGTAATATATATGATGTGTGGTGATGTGATCAGGAGGATCGTGTGCACTTAGTGTGCTTGAGTTGTTTGTTATTCATTTGGTGTTGTGCATGTCATGATGTTTGGTGGGATGAATCATTGCTCAGGAGGAGTGTATGTGATTCATCCGTACTCCTTTGTGAAGAATGGTGGGGATAGATCATTGCCAAGGAGGGGTGTATGTGATCTATCCGGGGTTCGATTGAATGAACCAATGAGTCGGTACCGCATGCATGGTGTTGAGTTGCATATTTGCATTATTGTATGTTATGATTGATGGTGGACAGTAGGTCGTGTTTGATGAATGTTGGGTGATAAATTATGTGATTACTACCTTATTTCATGTATCTTATTACCGATAATTTTGATCATGTTTTCTCACCCCTTTGTTGTTGTTGTGGTCTGTGCTTCCTTGAAAGTACAGATAATCCAAGTAATTAGCTGGCTTGGATAGTGGTGTGCGAGTCGAGTCTTAGGATGCTTTGATACGTAGCACAGGACTTGGACGTTTATTTGTTTTCTTGCTGAACTGTTTTATTTTTTCCTGTGACGTATCATGTCGGTGAATTTTATAAATGAACATTTTTATGTAATTTGGCGGATGGTCGTGGATGATGAATCAAAATGAACATTTACCGCAGTTTGTTGTGAAAACCTTTTTATGAAGAGTATGATGAAGTTGATGTGATATCCCACTTCGGTAGAGAACTCTGATATTTATTTGAATTAAGTGTATTTTACTTGAGTTTGGGAAAGTGGGGTATTACACCATCGACAAAGATGATCCATTTGTGCGCCTCGGGTGTTGGAGAGTCCACAAACGTCATCTCGGTGACAAACTCGGCCAAGACTTGGGCTTTAAGGGCTTTCCTGCTTTCGTATTAGATTTCGAACTCGGATTGTTTGAGTGACCATCTGAGCATTTGTCTCGACATGTCTGACTATCTGAGTAATTGTTTGACGGGTTGGTTAGATCTGACCATGATCGTGTGAGTCAGGAAATAATGTCGCAACCTCTTGGCCGCATTGATGAGGGCTAAGGCGACCTTCTCGATCTGCTGGTACCTGAGTTTAGAGCCTTGGAGAGCTTTGCTCGTGAAGTATATTGACTTCTGCCCGTCCAGCGTTTCGCGGATCAGTGTCGTGCTGACAGTCTCTATGGCGACAATGAGATATAGGTACAAGGTTTCCCCGACCTCTGGTCTCGATAACACCGGTGGCTCCGAGAGGACCTATTTGAGATGGCGGAGACACTGTTCTCATTCCTCGGTCCATTCGAACGCGATCTCCTTGCGCAATAGTTTAAAGAAGGGGAAGGCGTGTTGAGTAGACTTGGCGACGAATCATGACAGGGCCGCGAGCATCCCATTTAGTGACTGGATGGACCTCTTTGTGTTCTTAGTGGAAAAATCAGAGAAGGTGCGACACTTGTTCGGGTTGGCTTCTATTCCTCGTTTTGTTAGGTAAAAACCGAGGAACTTGCTCGTTCGCACACCAAAGGTGCACTTGTCGGGGTTGAACCGCATCCTGCACTTCCTTGCCATTTCGAAGACTTTATGGAGGTGAGCGGTATGGTCGACCTCGTCTCGTGATTTCACGATCATGCCGTCCATGTAGACTTCGAGCATGTTGTCGATTTCGCCTTGGAAGACCTTGTTCATCATCCTTTGATAGGTCGCCCCATCATTCTTCAGACCAATGACATTATGTTGTAGTAGTAGTTGCCCGACTCGGTCATGAAGGTCATATGATGCTTGTCGGACTTCGTCATAGGGATTTGATTGTATCCTGAGTACGCATCCATGAACGATAGGAGTTTGAAACCTACAGAATTGTCGACGAGTTTGTCGATGTCAGGCAACGGGTAAGCATCCTTGGGACACGCCCGATCGAGATCAGTGTAATCAACGCACATTCTCCATTTTCCATTAGATTTTTTAACAAGTACAACGTTGGACAGCCAGGTTGTGTACCGGGCTTCCGAAATAAAATTTGCCTCTAGGAGGTCTTTTACAGCTTTTTTAGCAGCCTCCGCTTTCTCGGGGGACTGCCTACGCCTACACTGAACTATGGTTTTAGCGGCTGGATCTATGGAGAGGTGGTGGCATGCTACATCGGGCTGGATCCCCGACATCTTGGCAGCGCTCCACGCAAAGAAGTCTGCGTTCTCCCGGAGGCAGGCTTTGAGTTGTTTCCTTGCTAGGTCGGGCAGGCCTTTGCCGATCTTCACGCCTCTCTCGGGGTTGTCTCCTAGCCTGATGAGCTCGAAGTTTCCATCTGGGATGGGACGTGTTGGATGGGGGAGTTGTCCGTTGTCTTTTGGACACGCGTCTTTCTGATCTCTTCCTTGTCCTTGTTTGCTAGAGAAGTGATTGTCGAGGTCGACGAAGTTGACGTGTGGAAGGGGCTTTGATTCCTCAGTTCGAGTTAGACGGTTTAGGGGCGACGTTGATGGAGTTGAGTCCTTTGAGTTCCGCCTTAAAGCATCTTCTGGTTGCTTCAATGTCTCCATGGAGGGTGACGACACACCCTCTGGTGGTGTAGTACTTCATCTTCAGGTAGACTGTCGACGGTACTGCAGTCAGCTCAACTAAGGTTGGCCGTCCCAAGATGCACTGATACAACGAAGGACACTCGATCACCAAAAAGTGGACTTTCACCAGTATGGTCGTTTCCTCCGCCCCGAAGGTGACGAGCAACTCTACATATCCGCAAGGCTTGGTGGTCGTACCGTTGAAGCCCTAGAGGTCAGATCCAACATACCGGGTCAGGTGGCTTTCGTCCAACTACAGGGTGGTGAGTAGGTGGGCGTACATGATGTCCACCTAACTTCCTTGGTTGACCAGGATTCAGCGGACGTCGAAATTTGCCATCTGCGCTTTGATCAGGAGGGGAATGCTGGCGTTGGGTGCCCCTCCGGGGAGCTCCTCGAGATAAAAGGTGATGGGGTTCGACCTCCCTTTGAATTTGTCGAGGGTAGCGTTCATCTTCGAGCTCTTGTCGATGAGCTCCTCAAATTTTCTCTTGACGGACCCGACCGACAACTGACTGGGTCCCCCACCCGATATCACCATTGTGGTCGGGAAGTCCTCCCACAGGCTGAGGTCGGTCAGTGGTCTGGAGGGCTCGCTGAAAGAGAAGTCCTCTAGTCGAGAGACGTATAGAGCCACTTGCAGTCCTACTTCGTCGGATGGGATTGACGCCTCTTCGACTTTCTTCGCCTCACGGGTCTCAGGCCGATGGGCTTTTCCTCTCGGAGTGTATTGTTTCAGATGCCCTTCTTTGATTAAGATTTCGATTGCATCCTTGAGGTAAAAGCAATCTTCTATCACGTGTCCGTGGCTCCAGTGGAACCGGCAGTACTTGGACTTGTCCGCGTTGGGCTTAGGGGCCGTTGGTTTTGGAAATCGGACACCTCCCCGTTGAAACTCTGAATTGATACACTCGGGCAGGATGCGCTCGCGGGGAGCTGTGAGTAGCGTGTACTCAGTAAATCGGCCTGCTGGGGCCCTTTGCTCCTAGGGGCGGTCTTCGCCCTTTTTTTTTCTCGTTTCGTCAAGAAGGAGCAGACAGGGTATCCTCACGCCTCGCGCTTTTGGGGGCTTCGTGGTTGCGCCCCACCTTGGCGGTGTTCGCGACCTCTATCTCCTTATACTCGATGTGTGACTAAGCCATGTGGAGAAGGGCGTTCAGAGTAAGGCGGTGTGCGATACCGACGACTTTCGCGAAGTCGGAGTACGGCCTGATGCCGCCCTGAATCAGTTACTGATTATGCTCACAATATTTTTCTTATTTCTCAACTGCAGAAGTGATTTTTACCATACTAAAATCAATTGCACTCTCATATTAACTAGTTAGGATACTTTAATTATAAAATTCTCTTAACAACTTTATGAGGTTGTATGAAATTTATCGTGATACTCAACATATTTATCTTTTCTTCTAAAATTCACTATATGAATTTTTTGATCATTAATGGCGAGGATCAATTTGAGTCTGATTCTTTAACATGAGTTTGCTTGTTTTTTTCCAAGAAAAGAAACTATAATACATGGATAGTAGGGGTGGCAAAATGGATGGATTGGATGAAAATGGATTGGATTGTTAATGGATGGATTAAAACAATCTATTAGTTCATTAACAATCCACTATTTTTTTTTAAATTATTCAATTCAATCCATCCATTAAAAAATAAAATACATCAAATTCATCCATTAACATATTTTTAATGGATGGATATCCATCCATCCAACTTTTTTTTTTATTTCGAAAAAATAAATGCATTTTTTTATTTTTAAAAATCAATTTTATTTTATTTTCGAAAAATTTATTTTTTGTATTAAATTTTTTTTTTAATATATTCATAACAAAATTGATTTTTTTGTATTTTCAAGAAAAGAAATTGATATTTTAATTTTTGAAAAATATCGACTTTTTTTTATAAAAAAAAATGGTTTTTTGTTTCGGAAAAAAATCGTTTTTTTACAAAATCATTTTTTTTTCAGAAAAAAATTAATTTTTTTTCAGAAAAAAAACCAATTTTTTTCTTAAAAACAAGATTTGTTTTTTTCGAAAAAAAATCAATTATTTTCTTTTAAAAAATCTACTTTTAAAAAAATAATCCGTTGTATCCTTAAAATATGTTGGATGGATCAAATATATCCATGTATATAAATGAATATATTTAATCCAATCTATTAACTTATTTTTTATGCGGTAGATGGATTGAATGAATTTTTTGATGGATAAATTTGATGGATTTTATCTTAATGGATCCAATTGCCACTCTAATAGATAGTCATCAAATCAACTTTGGCAATGGTAACCATCTATAACATACCACTAACATTTTCGCGTGATTTCCACGTGAGCATCCTTACACATGCTATAGATATTATGGTTAGGTGTGAAATTAAAAGAACAATAAATGAAAGTTGAATATTTCATTTACGTTGAAAACTTATTAGATAGTGAAGACTTATCCTATCATTAACTTTTTATATTTAGTTATTTTAAATTTAATGGATTTTGGTGCTTAACAAAATTTAAGATATTCATGAATTTTTAAAATGAAAATAAAATTTTAATTTAAATATGTGAATTATTTTCACAAATAGTTTCTATTTTTTTATTTATTGATCATGATAAATATTTATTTACTTTATTTTGTATATATTAATTTAATTTTAGTTTACAAATTATTTATATTAAAATTTTTAATGAAGGGTCTGCAAAGTAAAAAATAATGAACAATAAAAGTTGAAGAAAAAACACAAAAAAAGAGGTGGATTAATAATTATTGAATTCATTCACAACAAATATTATAACATATAGATTATTTTCGGACAAAAAAAACTATGAGGCTAACTCGCATCAAATGAAGACTGATTTCTCGTCCACCGTCTCCTGATTAAAGATAGACTTGCTCTCAAGATATATGCACTGCGGGATGTAAAAAATTCTACTTGGTTCAAGGAATTAAAAAAGAACTTGAAGAATAGAAAAAGTTTCTTCCACAAACTTCACATACTCTTTGATAGCTTAAGGTTTTCATGGCGCGTGTCCCAAAGTCTCTCTTCAACTTTGTTTCAACTTTTGGAAACCTCATTAAAAGACAACTCCAAATTCTCCACCCTCTTACGGAAATATTCTAATTCCTGATTCGCCTTTGTAAGAGAGGCCTTAATTGTGGACCATTTTAGTGAGGCAGATGATAGAGCTTCATCTATCTTCTTTATCTCTTGAACAATAAATTGCACCCTCTTAGCTAATAAGTGAGAGTATCCAAAATTCTACACTTTAATCTCCATCTCTCTCAATAATCCAGTTGTCTTGGTAAGCTCTTTTAGATACCAATCTCGCTCGATAGTAAGAGCGTTGACACATTCCTAAGACACTTATCTCTCCTTCCAAAGACACTTAGGCAAGAAAATATATCTCTTTCCGACAATACTAAAGGCCAAAACAACCAAAGTTCGACGAGTCTGGTACGCTAGTTTAGTCGGCTCTTCTTGAAGAAACAACCCCATCCTTGCAAAAAATATGTGTAATCCTCCTAAAAAATAGAGGATCAAAACAATTTAGCACTCTGTAGACTAGGACGGACTAAAAGCAAAGGAGACAACGCAACATTGTTCAATGTTGTACAAATAACATGACCAAAGCCTTCCTAAGTATTGGTCGAGAGTCCGATACGGACATATGACCCTTCCCCATGAGTAACCTCGAGAACGACCTTGTAATAGAGCTCATTCCAATTATGATCGATGATTGACTTTGAGTTATTTATATCACAACTCAATCTAGACAATCTTGAACTTCCACTTGAATCGAGACAAAAAAGGTAATCGTGAACGGACTGACATGGGACAATGTACACAAGATTCTTATAGAAGCCTGCCTAACATCAATAACGGTAGGCAAGGGGTCAACCATATGCGTCCTCTTTATCTAGGGCATCATGCTATAACACTTCACCTTATCTGTATTATTCACCGAAGACGACCTTTTTGTCCTTCTTCAAAGCAACTTCCACTAACAAGCATGTTTATGAGGGAATTGATTTTTTCCTTGGTGCTGCTCCACAAGGAACAACATGGTCAGCATATCACTAATATTCGAAGAAGGCTACCAATTCACTATTCATAGAAATTTCCTCCAGAGATAAGTTATCTAGTCTATAGACATAAGACTCAGCATCCGCCAAGAAGTTTGGTTCATAAGAGGGGGAGGGGAGGTGAGGGGATGTATTTTAATTAAACATATGTTTGGTTCATAAGAGGGGGATGAGAGGGGAGAAAGAAGTTTTATTCAAATATATGTTTGGTTCCCAGGGGGAGGGGAGAGGTTTTAAAACTAATTTACTTTTTTACCCTTAAAATATTATAACAATCATGCTAAATAATTTTTTTTAAAAAAATATTCATAAAAAACGTAGATAATTAAACACAAAATATTTAACATTTAAAATACTCTAAAATATCTTAAAATGAAAATAAAATATTGATAAACGTCATAAAATCAAATTATATCAAATTATATGATCAATGATCATATGAACCATTTTCTCATCTTGATGATCCATTTAATCCTATAACATATTTATAAGATTAAATTCTACATAGTATATAACTCATACTACAATTATATATTGATATGTAATACAATACAACAAATTATAAAATAATTAAGTTATTACAAGCAAAATATTAAATAAAAATAAATAGAATAAAACACATGAAAAAAAAAAGTTGAATCATAATAATAAAAATAATGGATTTGTCATTAAACAAATGAAGGAATTATAATAAGGTAACAAAAATTAAGGTATAATATTAATAAAGACAATTAAAAAATTTATTAAATAAAAGTGAGGATAATTTTGTCATGTTATCATAACTCCTCTCCCTCCGAAAACTCCCAATTCGGGTAACGAAAAATTGCTCCACGAGGGATTTTGATTACCTCCCCTTATAAAAAATTTAACCAAACACATTTATTTTAAAATATTCTCTCCCCTCCCCTCCAAAATTTCCCAATCAAACAGACCCTAATGGAACACATAAATATATATAAATAATTTTTTAATTTATAAGAAATGAAAAGAAAAAAACTATTTATAATTTGAGACGGTGGAGGGATTTATTAAGCACACAAAATCGTACTGTAATTATAGTTAATGAAGAAAAGTCCCTTTATATAAGCCATCTCCATCTTTCATTCATTATTCTATTTTTCCGCTCACATCACTTTTCCTTGATAAGAAAATTAGGGTTTTGAGGGGTCTCTCGTTTCGTCCCACCGATCAGCCATGGGAGGAGGCAACGGCCAAAAGGCAAAGATGGCTCGCGAGAGGAACCTCGAGAAGCAGAAGGGCGGCAAAGGTAATCTCTCTCTTCCGACTATTCTAACATGAATTCTAGAAATTAGGGTTTTATGCTTTCGATTTCCTCAAATAATTGTGATCAATCGTAGCTGATATGGTAGATCTGGTGGTATTGTTGTTGATTTGAGAAACTTTTCGTATGTGCAGGAAGCCAGCTTGAAACAAACAAAAAAGCCATGTCGATCCAGGTATAAATCCGGTTTTTATTCAAGATTTCTGAGAATTTTTTCTTCTAAATATGACTGCTTCATAGATCTTTATTAAAAAAGATTTTGATCGAAGAAGATTGCTTTATTAATCTGCTGTATATGTGGTTTAACATACTCATAGTGTTTAATTGATGTTTTTCTTGGTAATGGAGATTCAACTGTTGGTTTCACCAATTTTTTTTATGGCTACAATAGGGTTTCTCTGTTTTGTGTTCTGATCCCCTTCATTTTTGGGCTCGAGGATGTTTTTTTATCATCTGTGTTATATATTTTCCACACTAAGAATAAGGCTTTGTTGTCGTTTGTTGTTGTTGTTGTATATTTTGCATTTACGATTCTCCTGTTTGGAACTATGGATGTAAAAGTCTAGTTCTATTATTGAGAATTGGTGAATCCTGTTGATTCCATGGATATTTGTCATATTGACACTTTCACTGAGGTATTTCAGATGTGCAGCACATGCATAAATTCTTTATGTTTATGGAGTTGAGTTGGGAGAGAATGTGTGGGGAGGAAATCAATTATTGTTTTATCTGAAACAAACAAGTTGGAATAAATTGAGGGTTGAGCAGAAATATGATGGAAAATATGGTCATTTGGTCATTTGTTAACCTCTAGTTAAGTACTAAATTGAATATTATCTATGATTATTAATTTGGAACTAAAGTTTCTCGGACAAAAGCCTCTGAACTTAACAATCTGGACATGAAGTATAAGAAGCACATACATGTAAATTTTTGTGTTTTTTGTTATGGATAGAACTCTTTTTTTAAAGGAGTTCAGACTTCTTTGGTTGCAGTATTTTGAACAGTTTCCAAAAATATAACTTGGTAAAATTTCTAAACTCAGTTCACATTGATGTCTTACATCCTTACATAAGTATTCACTATTCTTTTTCCCTAACAGTCACATTGAATTTTTTAATCAGAACATACTCTTAAATGACAGGCTCTTTATTTGACATGGATGTATAAGTGTTTCTAGACGTGGTTGGTTTGAGGAGTTCTCTATTGAGGTCTTAAATGTTTTTATATATTCATTGTGTATATTGCATAGTAAGTAGTTTTAGCCCATGGATTTTTCTTTAATACGCCTTATAAAAGTTGTGTTCCAGTCAGATTGTTGAAATATACACTTCATAAATGTTGTTCCGTCAGAGTTATCCAAATTCATGCTCACTTGGATGTCTCGTTATGAATGCTGTTCAATCACTGAGCTATCCAAATTTATGCTCATTTGGACGTCTCAGTTATCGATGATAAAATTTATCACCTCAATGGTCTTGGAGAGTTTATTCACTCGCTGCATTGCTGTAGTTTCTGCATTTAATGGCAGCCTTTACTGATTATAATGTTGTGATTGATGATTGCAGTGCAAGGTGTGCATGCAGACATTTATCTGTACCACATCAGAAGTGAAGTGCAAGGAGCATGCTGAGGCCAGACACCCTAAATCTGATCTCTTCACCTGTTTTCCTCATCTTAAACCCTAAACTTTAGGGGATGGCATGTTGATACACTATATCATATTATATGAATCATGACTTTTATATAAAAATGCGTCTATGTTGTCTTGGTGGCTAGTAAAAGACTATGTTGTCTTGGTGGCTAGTAAAAGACTATGTTGTCTTGGTGGCTAGTAAAAGACGAGGGATTTGTATGTTTTTCCCTTGTGGAAGTGCGAGGAACTGTCAATTCTCTCTTGTCAAAGTGTAACTGTTTGATGGTCATTAGTGTTAATATTGTGTTAAAAAATCGTGGTATTAAATAAAGTGCTTGATTATATCAGTACTTAAATATAGCTTTGCATAATTCAGAATGCTCTTATAGCTAATTTAACTCTGCAATCAACCTAAGGAAAGTTAGTGGTTGGTGGTTGTTGATATAAGCTGTTCTAAGTGAGAGTTTCCTCTTTCACTCATCTAAATTATAATTCTTATCATAGCATCTAATTGGTTGCACTACAAATGTTAATATGATTTCCACTAATATAAATCCCACTACCATGATATGATATAGTTCCTTTTCTTTTTATCCCATACAATACATGAATCTTTGATAGATATAATAAGGTATTTCGCGGTCTGGTAGGGATGAAAACACTTTTTATGCTGAGATGTATTAATGATAATACATTTCTAACCAGGTATGGCAGTTCAAATGGGGTGTTGTCGCATGTGGAAAACTTGTGCCCCCTCCCCTACCCTACCCTAACAAGTATAGCCGGTATTCCTTCTGTATCAATTTATATGAAGTTTTGAAAATTTAGATTATTAGAAATATGGTTATTTTAATATGGAGAAGAGAAATTACAGGAGAGTCTACATTAATTATTCAATTTAATGTATTTAAAAAACAAATATCTCTTTAAAGTTGGACAAAAGAGAGTAATTAGGATTAATATTCATAAAAAATAATAAATAATAGAGGATTTTTTGAGAAAAATGTTGATTTATAATTTGAAAAGTTTTTTCTTTTCAAAATGATTAATAATTTGGAATGAAGGGAGTAATAGAATTCTACTATATAATTTGGAATAAAGGGAGTAATAGAATTCTACTTTACTTCCCTTGGGTACTCAACCCGTGGGACACTTCATTTTAACTAAGATTTTGTTAAAAATTTCACTTCAAAGATGTAAAAACACATCTATTTTTTTATTAAAAAAGCCAAATTTAATTAAAGTACAAGAAGTGCTATCTGTTACAATAAGAAACAAAAGTGCTAATAAAAAAACAGAACAACAAAAAAAAGAACTAACAGAAAACAAAAAATCACCAATTACTCTAAAACTCCTCCAATAATAATGAAATTGACAAACACTAACAAACCTCAACAAAACAAACACCACTCTTAAAATTGCACTATGACTATTTGCAATAGAAAACCTCCAAAAAAGCTAAATAAATGTTAAACAACTATTATAATTTAAGAACAACTCCAAAACAAACACCACTCTTAAAATTGCACTATGACTATTTGCAATAGAAAACCTCCAAAAAAGCTAAATAAATGTTAAACAACTATTATAATTTAAGAACAACTCGGGTACTAAAACCACCTTACTTTTACTCTCTGACAGAGTTTGTTTGTTTAAACCTCTCTTTTTCAGCGGAGTTTTCTTTTCAGGTCGTAAGTCGTTTGATTCTATTTCATGTATACGCAGTTTATCCCAACTTTTGGTTGGTATCTTTTGTTGGATGTTATCCTAACTTTTGGTTGGTAGTCTGTTGTTTCTTGAATGTTATCCCAACTTTTGGTTGGTAGTCCGTTGTTTCTCGGATGTTATCCCAACTTTTGGTTGGTAGTCTGTTGCTTTTCTAGGATGTTATCCCAAATTTTAGTTGATAGTCCTCTCTTGTTTCTCCTGCGGAGTCGTTATCCCAACTTTTGATTGGTAGTCCTCGTTGTGGTAAGTTCATCTTCGGTCGGTGTTCCGGTGATTCCAACTTTTGGTTGGTATCCTTTACGTGATTCTAACTTTTGGTTGGTATAGCTTTGTTGACGATTCCAACTTTTGGTTGGTATAGCTTTGTTGACGATTCCAACTTTTGGTTGATAGTCTCCCTTTCCAGTAATCCCAATTTTTGGTTGGTAATTTTTGTTGATGATCCCAACTTTTGGTTGGTAGTCTCCAATTTTTGTGTGTTCGCCTTCGGTTAGTGTTCCGGCGATCTTAACTCTTGGTTAGTAGCCTCTCATCCCAACTTTTGGTTGGTAATCTTTATTTCTGTGTGGATGATCCCAACTCTTGGTTGGTAGTCTTTATTTTTTGTGTGTTCTCCTTTGGTCGGCGTTCCGACGATCCTAAATTTTGGTTAGTATCCTTTCATTCTAACTTTTGGTTGGTATTTCCCATTGAAGATCCCAACTTTTGGTTGGTAGTCTTCATTGTTTGTGTATTCGCCTTCGGTCGGCATCTGGGTGATCCTAACTTTTGGTTAATAGCCTGTTTCTCATAATTTTTGGTTATTATTCTCTCTGGTGACCCTAACTTTTGGTTAGTAGCCATTATTATCTTCTTGATCAGTTTCCATTTACCATCCAAACTTTTGGCTGGTATTTTTTATCATTCGGTTATCCCAACTTTTGGTTGGTATCCGCTACCTTTAAGTTCACCTTCGGTTGGTAACCACTTCAATATGTACATCCCCGCAAATTGAAATTTTTTAGGTTCTTTTAGTATTCAATCACCTTTTACCTTGAATGTTTGAAAGCAATCATTTTTCATCCCTTCAGGTCCAAGTTGTTTGAATAGGGGCAGCTGTAGAACCCAAAAATTTGCCCATATTTTTTCATATATCTTGGCTTATGTTTCATATCACTTTGCATCAACATTAGTGCATAACATTGGTTCTAGATGAGGAATCAAAGTATTTGGTCCAACACTCAAGAGAAGAGATTCATCTTCAAAGCTCAAGCAAGGGTTCATTTTTAACTTTGTAGAAATCTCAAGTCATAAGGTTCCTTTATCATCAAGACATGTCTCACAACCACTTGAATCAAGGATTCAAGCATTAATCACCCTCTCCTATCTTGTGGACAATTGGATTAGGGTTTTGGTTCAAAATGCACATGTCGTTAGTTCCTTGGGTAAAACATGATTCTAAATCTCAATATACATCTTGGGGTCCTCTACATGGATTATGTGTTATCACGAGCCATCGCAAGAGCTTCAATCAATGGATTATGTGTGCAAATGAGGCAAAATAATAACATTTTTTGAATGGAAAATACATTTTAGAAACATTGGCAATATTAGATTTTTGATTTGAGTTCAATTTCATGGACTTTTATCTCATTGCTTCATGATGAAGTAACATAACATACATGAGCCATTGGATTGAAACAAGGGGAGAATCACCACTAGTCATGTTCAATATCTCATGAGAAGTTGAATGTAAGCTAGCTGAAGCCAAAACAGAGAGGAAACCGTGAATGCCATGAATGAGATTTTGGTGAGAATTTGAAATTCTAAAATCTCATTCTAAAGCTTTGAGAAACTTCTGGATGATTCCATCAAGTTCTATATAAACCACTGAGTGTGTTCAGCCATTTTTTTTGGAGGAGTTTGAAGCTGGTAGCAGAAAGAGCAATTGAAAATTCAGAGTTGCAAGTGAAGATCGTGTTCTGAGTTCAAGGAGGAATCAAGGCAAATTGAAGGTGGCATTAGCTTCAGAAGGTGATTTAGATTGAATCTGCATCATCTTGAAGGTTGAATCGAGCAAGAAGTGCTTCTGTTACACCTCTGAACTCAGGTTGGTAACTTTCATCCTTGTGCATAATTTAGGAGGAGATAGATAGAAATCAATAGGTGGTTAGGATCCTTGCAATGTGTAGTTGGATTCTAGACCAAGAAATCATGGAATAGAGACAAACTAAGGTGTTGATCATTTTCTGTTGAGGCTGAATTCTAGAGATTCTTGGAGAGATAATCAAGGTTAGATAGCATAGATTGATCACTGTGATGTGTAGATTGAATTGGTACCATTAGTTTGAAGAATGGTGATGATCAAGATTTGGCCATATTCTGAAATTGTTATCGTGTTTTGGATTAGAGAGAGAGTTAGGCAATTTTGAATGGAGATTTATGATCCGTGTGAGAAACTGAGGAGATTGATGTATGGTTTTGTGATTTTGGCTGACCTGCGTGAAGGACCTCACCGGAGAAGACGGTGGTGCCACTGCTCAGGCCACCGTCTGAACTCTCCCTCCATCTGAATTCAAATTGGGGACGAAGCACATGAGGCGTTGGATGGTGTTTTGACCCTTGACCAAGTCCATGAATCCACGACCACGATTGCTTGAAAAGTCTGAAGATTGACTTGCAGCTTATACGCACTGTTTCATTTAAGTTGAAGCATTGGGCTTAAGACTCAAACTGCTACCCACACCCCCACTTTGGCCCATCCTTTGAAATGAACTGATCTGGATTACTATTTGCCACACTAGTTTTATTAATTTCTATTGTTTTCTTTTATTTTCATCATTTCATATTAGTTTAGAATTAATTCACCAAAAATAGGAGAACTAGTCAATTAATTCCTAGTTTTTTCCCCCCTGATTCATGATTGAATCTAGAATTTTATGGAATAAAAACATTAGGAAAATCATGCATTTTTCTTTTACTTGCATTTTTTACATTTTATTTGATAATAAAATCACAATGGTTGATACCTATGTTTGGTGAATTTTGTTTGAGCATTTGGTATTGAGTTTGTGCTTGATTTTTGGCTTGTGATTAGGCTAGATATGTATGCTCCCCTTAGATTTTTCTCACATTTTTGTGATGAAGTTAGGTGCTGTTTTAGGACTAGAACTTTAGGAGCTCCCTTTTAGGGTTTAGGTATGATACCTTGAAGTTTAGAATTTTATTTGGAGGACTTAGGGAATGATTTAGGCCCTGATTTTTTAACTATAGGTTATTAGTGAATGCATGTTCCCATAGAAAATTAATCAAATTTTTAGAATGTGTTTTAGTATTTTTGATAGAATATTCTACTTGGGTGTTCATTTGGTACTTCAATGTTGATGATTGATGTGGAATGGACTCAAAATTGGACTTCCTTGCATAATGGGCTTCTGGATCTCATTGGAGGATATCATGGACTTGATGGAGCTTGTGTGAAATGGCTAGTGGAGCTTGGATTGAAGATTTCCTTCCTTTTTGTTAGCTTTGAATAGCTTAGGAAATTAGGGCTTTAGGAGAGAGCTTTAGAAATAGATATTTCTTCAAGTAATGGTTGGTTTTGTTCCCATTCCATTCTCATCCTATGATTCAAAGTCCTCATGTTTAAGTCTCATCTCTCCTTTGGAGGGATGTGTGACATTTACAATGAGTAGAACTTTTGAGGATGCCTTTCTCTGATGACTGGTTGAGTGTCAGACAAGATTCCTTTGGTTTACTGTCTGCTTCCCATTATCAACTTCCTCGATGATTATTCTCTTCATTCTTGGTGGAGCCTATTGAAGATTGAAACTTGAAGATGGAGTACCTTTCATTCTCTTGAAGAGGATAGACTTGAAGAACAGTTATAGACTGAGGACTGAACTACTGTCAGAAGATTGCTTTGCTGTGAGGCTGTGGAAGCTGTTGATTTGCTTTTTTTTCCTGTCTGTTTCCCTTCTGTGCAACTGTATTGATGTGACTTGTTTGATTTTCTTGATGCATTAGAATAAGTTCATGTTCAGATTGTTTTAAGCTAGGAGCATGATTCCATTAGAGGTTGAGTTGCTCCCTCTGCTTGTATTGTTACTGTGTGGCTTTGCTTGCGGGTATTCGGTAGAGCCTTGCTCCCTTGCCTGTGTGGTTTGTGATTTGCTTGATGGCATTTTATTTTCCTTTATGATTGCAATTATTCATACTTGGCTTGAGGTTGAGACGAGCTTGTGGAGGCTGATGCCCCACACACATTTCCTCCCTCACTTGCATTGCATGCATTCTACAGTCGTTTACTGTTTACTGTTTAAGCTGATACTTTATCTGTTTCTGTTTATCATTGACATGATCCCCTAGGCATCCCAATTCCTTTGATAAGGAAGTGATGATTAGAACTTTAGGTTGAAACCTATGCATGATAACTTCTAGGAGTTCCCTGTTTCAAACCTCAACTATAGGATGAATCCTTGGCATGACAACTGTTAGGACTTAATAGTCTCCCTGTAGTTGTCCCTCTCTCTTCTCATCTTGAAACAACAGTAAAAAACGTAATAAAGGCAAGTTAGTATAAGCGCGTTACGAGCCTTAAGCTACTTGGGTAATGATAATTGAGCGGCCTCCTCTCAATCGTCTAGAATGTTTAGTATACGTCCTTTGGACGATATGCGACGCATTCATTCCCAAGTCATAGTCTCTAGTGCTGTACGAACTACAGACAACTAAAAAAAAGTTCTTCCGTAAAAGACAGAAAACAAACTTCAAACCTTTTTGCCCCGTGGGCCCATAATTCAAAGGAAGCTTTTCTGAAGAAAAGAGTGTCGTTAACTCCCAGTTCTACCGCAAACGGTAACGCCTGAATCTCCAAAGGTCGAGTTGCGTACACCAGATTGCTGGAACTGTTTGTTAACTTTACTCGATAAAACAGATGAATCTGAATCTCCGTAATCCGTATTATCCCGAACTACGTGAGCTCTGATCTCTCATACCTGTTGAGAGTACGTAGGCACAATACTGACATATTGGCGAGCCACCTTCCCCAGTACTCCGTAGTTAGTCGAACTACGTTGACTCTAATTTCTCGTTCTCTGATGAGAATACGTAGGCATAAAGCGCGACGCTTTGCCGAGTCATTTTCTTTTCTTTTCAGACCAGCCTTGATAGGTAGATAGTAAAACAACCCGTCAGATAAACACAACAAGCGTGGATCCCATCAAGTACGATGGACGTGAGGGGTGCTAATACCTTCCCCTTACGTAACCGACTTCCGAACCCAGACAATGGTTACGATGACCTTGTCTTATACCTTTTCGTCAGGTTTCTCCGATCGTTTCCTTTCCCGTTCTGAGGGATAAATAACGAAAGGTGGCAACTCTTCTGTTTTGCCGACACCTTATTTTTGCGGTAGCGACAAACACCAACACTAGGAACAACATCATAGTCATTCTACCCCAGTGCGTACGACTATATCACGTATACTCCACTAGGAACAACATCTCAGTTATTCTACCTCAGGGAGCACCCCACCAGGAATAACATCTCAGTTATTCTACCCTGGTGATTATTCCACTAGGAACACCATCTTAGTCATTCTACCCCAGTGTATACGACCATGTCACTATACCTCACCAGGAACAACATTTGTCATTCTACCCCGGTGATCATTTCACTAGGAACGACACATAGTCATTATAACCCAGTGATTACTCCACTAGGAACGATATCTTATCATTCTACCCCAGTGAGTATGACCTTACACATACATATATTTTCAACATCATCATCACCTTTAACAAACAATGCACATATATCCATAATATACTCTCATGCATTCTTCACATACAATCGCATACAAACAATATGCATTCACAATTAATACCATCACCATATTTATCAAGCAAAGCACACATATTCACAATATGTTCTCATGCATTCTTCTCATACAATCGCATACAAACAATATGCATTCACAATTAATACCATCACCACATTTATCAAGCAATGCACACATATTCACAATATGTTCTTATGCATTCTTCTCATACAATCACATACAAACAATATGCATTCACAATATCGTGCCAACGGTAACGAACTCAATCACATTCATTACGCATTTTTAATCAATTTAAACAATGAAATATATTTGCCAAAAGGCCACATTTCACAATCGAATTCCACAATCTAGGGTTCACGCCTTACGGATACCCACAACATAACATATAACAACGACAAGCTACACATTATATATCGAAAGCATACAGTATGATAACACATCAAACGCACCCGTTCACGACGGTAAAAGTTGACAAAATGACACGTTTCGAATATTCTGCTATAATTGGATCATATACTGACATCAAAACCATTTTTCCTAGAAAGAATATCTCTTTAGCTTTCCAACGATTTGAACGGGGGCTAAAACTGACTTACGGATCAAGAGATATGAATTTTTGAAATTTTTCGAAAAACCAGAATTTTGCCTAAACACGGCTATGGGATTTTGCATTTTCGCCCGAAAATCTGACCGATTTAATTATTTTCTCCCGATTAAATACCTACTCATCATTACCAATCATATAGTAACATTTTAGGATCATAAAACGCAAATTCTACGACTTCCGATTTTCATCCAAAATCTTAACCCCCAATTGTCCAAAAATGTTAAAACTCACAAACTCAACCAAATTCGATCAAACGAAGTTCAGTAATCACGGCTAAGCATTATCCGACTAAACTAAGAAATTTATTCTCGATTTTAACCGTTAAAAATTCGATTCTACCGATTAAACTCATTTATGCCCTAAAATGGGAAAATGGTAGAAACTCTCCAACAATCTCAATCAAAACAACAAACACATACATAATTGTTGCACCCCAAAATTTGACCAACATTTGTTTACCTAGCTTGTGTTCACTAGCATGATCATCTGCTTCTCATTGATATGGGTGCAGTAGATCAAGAGGTATGATTACCAATCAAGAGTTATATGAGGCTTTGAAGCTAGCCAAGAAGGTTATTCAAATGTTCAAAGGTTGATATCTTTATCAGAGAAGTTAAGAGATCCTCAGAGAGATTGGTTGAAACCAAGGTTGTGTGCCTCATAACTTGAAAGTTGTGGGGGCTCCTCAGATGATTCTGAGGCTATGAGGATGGACTTGAAGCTTTGAGAGAGCTTATGATATGTCTTGAAAGCCATCATGAGGCCTAGAGAGGTCATTGCACAAGATTCAGAAGACTTAGCCATGAGTGGTGTAATTAGGGTTTGACTGGGTCAACCCTAGGTCAACTGATGATTTGGAGAGGGTTGAGACCTAATCCAAGAGACATGTGATCATGGATTGATGCATTGAGATGCTATAAGGATGATTCCTAGACCAACTCATCATGATTGAGGAGTTTGAGAAGTTTTAAGCTAGGGTTTCTAAGGCTTGACAGTGTAAAATCCCCTAGTTTGGTCCCTATCTTCAAGGCAGTTTAGCTCAAGATGTGATTGTCATCTCATCTTACCCCCAACATGAATGTTGTAGAGCTTTTTCTTATCTTTAATTTGAGTACTAGAAGTCCTTGATAGGATTTGTAGAGCTCAAGTTATGACTTTGACAAGTTACAGGTCATCTGAGGTATGTGAATCTGGGTCCTTGAAAGTCACCCAACTTGCATCCAACTTTTGCCCAAGTAGGATGATTCCTATGAACTCTCGGTCAACATGAATGTTGTTCCTAATCTTCTTAGATTTCTAGAGAGTACTAGAAGTCCTTCATAGGATTTGTAGAACTCAACTTATGACTTTGACAAGTCAAGGGCATTTTGGTCATTTGGATGTTATAGGTCATTTCAAGCAAAAGGCCATATCTCCTATTTCCAAGCTTCAAATGGAAAAATCTTCAACATCAAACTTGCTTAGAATGATGTTTTAAGGCTAGTAGGGAGGTCATGTGATGTTGAAAAGGCTTGTAGCAAAAAGTGGTAAAAATGACCTAAAATGGAGGCATAAGTTAAATAGGTTCAAGTTGGAAATTGGAAATCCCAAGTTACACATCCAAACCATGGCATATAATAGGTCATTTTGACTCTAAAAGACATTCTAAAAACAATGGTTCAGCCACAATTTTGATTTGAGGCCTAGATCATGGGGCTGCTTTGGAAATTGGTTGCTTGCATCTTAAGGTTCAAATGCAAAACATAAAGAAACTCAATGTACAAGCTTGCTAAGGGTTTTAACATGTCATATATCTCATTTAGGGAGAATTTCAAGCCAAGGAAAGTTGCTGCAAGAGCTATGTCATGAGATGATATGTGAGAAGAAGTGAATTCATAAACTCATGACATGAGAATCCCAATTTCTCATGGGATGGTTCCAGATGGTTCTAGATGATTCTAAACCACTCTATATAATGTATAGAACTTGCTCAGATGCAAGGTTGGTGAGAGAATTGAGATAAGAGAGAGTTGGCCATTTCACTTGCTTCCATTGCAAGTTGAAAGCAAAATCCACATTCTGATTCAATTCCATCCATTCTTTCAATCTAAACACACTCCATTGATCATAGTGAAGTTGTGCAGACCAATTTGAGAGCAAAACCATGGAGATTTGAAGAGTTTGCATTTGGATTTTTAAGATTGCAAGTCACCATCGAATTCTGAGATTCAAGCATTCTCCATCAAAACTTTTGCAAACAGTAGCAAGATCATCATTCAAGGATCGATTCTGAAGAGTTTGAAGGCTCGCAGTGAAGGTTTACACCATCTGTTAATCAAGATTCAACAGGTTAGTAACTTTTATTCTACACCATGATTTAGGCATAATTAGCAAGAATGGTTAGGCTAGAACGGTTAGAGACCAATAGGAGATGGATTCTGAAGAGTTTGGGATCAATTGGTGAGGTTTCAGTGGATGACACCATTTTTGTTTGGACCAAGAACTCGAGTTATGGTGAGTTATAGCTTGAATTAGATGTCAAGAATCAATCAGTGTGAGTTGGTGATCAATCTGAGGTAGTTAATTGCAAGAATTGTTGAAGTGGATATCTGAGCTTATTTTTGATCTTGGATCGGGTTTGAAGATTTAGGATGTTTCAATTGATTTTAAGACCATGGTTAGATTCAGCATGAAATTCTGGACAGATTAGGGTTTGGGAATTTTGATTTTCCATGGAGATTTGAGGTGGCACGAGTTTGGGGAAGGTGAGCTTGAAGCTCTGAATTTCCATGGCTTCTTCACTAAGAACCCTAGCTGGAGGAAGAAGATGAAGCGTGGCCATCAGATCATGTTAGACCCATTGACTAAGACCAAGATCTGAGGGCTGGGATTCAATTTCATTTGAAGAGGGAGTCTGAAGACGCCATGAAACGCATCGTTTCATTAAAAGGGGAATTGGGCTCAGTTGATATCCCCACCCCCAATTCATGGCCCATTGGTTTTTGTACTGATTTTCATTACTTTTCACACCGTGGCCTTTTCAATTTCTTTATAATTTTTGAAATGATTTTCTGGTTAAATGGGCCTGGCGCGCATTGCTTTCTGAACCCCCCATTTTGAGCCCATCTGCATTTTGAACTGGACATAGTTGCTATTCACACCAAATATTTCTCATTTTAATTTCTTTTTCTCCATTTTTCATTAATCTTTGGAAAATCATAATAAATAGGAAATTAATGATTTTTGCATGGGGATTTTTTCTCCCATTTCATGTTCATGTCTAGAAAATTATAAAATCAAAATATTTGCATTTCATGCATATTTAGTATTTTTTGTGTATTTTCTCTTTTAATAGCTTTTTAATTCTTTTATGTTGATACATGGTTTTGTAGAATTTTGTGTAGCTAGTTCCCTCCATATTTTTAGGCCATCTTTTTAGGATAGTTAGATTAGGACTTTAGCTCCCCCCTGGATTTATTCCATAATTTTGTGATGAATTTTTGATTAGTTTTGCTTAGATGACTTTAGGTTGTGTAGAATTAGGTTAATCCTTACCATAGGTCCACAATAACACTAGAATTTTGGGTTTCTAGGTCAAGATAGACATTGGGGCATATAAAGGTATTAAGGGTAGGTATATAAGATCCCCTAGGAATTATATTAGATTTTAATATAGTAGTATACTATTTTTAGATGATTTTTGTAGTTGATGATTGTTTGTGTTGCCCTTGTGGGCTTGTATTTTTGTTTGCTTTGCTTGGTGGGCTTGGAGAGTTTGGTATTGCTTTGAGGAGCATTGAGGAGCATAGTAGAAGACTTGGAGATTGATTGAGGAGCTTGAGAGCTTGAGAATCTTGTTTGTTTTGGTGTTGTTTTAGGGTTAGGGATTAGGAAGAGTTTAGACCTAGTTAACTTCTTTCTTAAACATGGATGGTATCTTTCACCTCCATTCCACCCTATGATTCAAAGTCCTTCCATGGTATACACCTCTCTCCTTGGGAGGGATAAGTGATGGTACCTAGGAAGTAGAACTTTTGAGGGAACCATTCTTTTGATGTTGAACCCTTATAGGTCACCTTTGGTGGTCAATAAGCAGTTTAACACCCCAGCTTATCCAGTTAAGTGATTTCCTCTGGTTTGAATATCTTGAGAGATGTTGAGCTTGAGTTTGAAGATGAAGAATTCATTGAAGAGTATGGAAGAGGATGAATCCTTGAGTATTGCCATTCCAGCTGAAGCTTGAAGAGCAACAAGAGCAAGTTGATACTTGAAGACCCCTTGAAGACCCAGTAAAGTCTGAATGAAGAGCTGAGGCTTAAAGACTAAAGGATGAAGTTGACACTTCTAAGTGATTGAAGATTACTCTGAGAAGCTGAGGCTTGCAGGAAGAGAAGACCAAGTTGAGACTGGTAAAGCAAGGAGAGCTTGAAAGCTTGAGGAATGAGTTGATACTTAGGAAGAGGATTCATTTGAGATTCTGAAGAGCTAAAGCTTGAAGGTCAAAGGATAAGTTGATACTTACTTTGAAGCTTGGAGATCCTGAAGGAACCAAGTTGATACTTGTGGTTAATGGTGAAGCCTGAAGGTGGAGCTGATTAAGGAGATGAAGCTTGGAGAAGAAGATAAGTTGAAACTTATGTTGAAGGGTTGAAACCTGGAAAAGCAAATTGATATTTGTCAAGAGTGATGGAAGTCTGAAGACTGAGTTGCTGTTGGAAGAGCTGAAGCTTGAGGTTGAGAGAGGAGTTGATCTGCTTTTTTTTATCTTTTTCTTTGCTGTATTGATGTGTTTTGTTTGACTTGCTTGATGCATTAGAATAAGTCCATATCTAGACTAAGTAGAATCTAGGAGCATGATTGCACTAGAGGATGAGTTGCTCCCTCTGCTTGTACTGTTACTGTGTGGCTTTGCTTGCGGGTATTCGGTAGAGCCCAGCTCCCTTGCCCATGTGGTTTGCTTTGCTTGATAGCATGACTTTCATTTCTTCTGTATGATTGCAGTTTACTGTATTTTGCTTGATAGCATGTTGTTTACTTTCAGTATGATTACTGTTATTCATTCTAGATTGAGGTTGAGATGAGCTTGTGGAGGCTGAAGCCCCACACACATTTCCTCCCTCACTTACATTGCATGCATTTTACTGTTTAAGCTGATGCTTTGTCTGTTTTGGTGTATCATTGACATGATCCCTTAGGACTCCCATTTGCTTTGATAAGGAATTGATGATAGAACTTTAGGTTGAAACCTATGCATGACAACTTCTAGGAGTTCCCTGTTCAAACCTCAACCATAGGATGAATCCTTGGCATGACAACAGTAGGACTTGATAGTCTCCCTCCTAGTTGGGCCTGTTCTCTTCTCATCTCAAAACAGTTTAAGATACAGTAATCATGAATGATTTCTTTCGTACGTTACGAGCCTTAAGCTATGTGAGAAAGGATTGTGGGAGAGTTTCTTTTCCACAGTCTGGATGTTTAGTATGGTACCCTTTGGGTGACATGCGACGCATTCACTCTCAGGTCATAGTCTCTAGTGCGATTGAAATTGCAAACACAATAAAAAACACTTCTTTCGTAAAAGACAGGAAATAATGCGTAGTGTCCCGAACTACGTAAGCTCTGATCTCTCATACCTGTTGAGAGTACGTAGGCACAATACTGATGTATTGGCGAGCTACCTTCCCCATAACCCGTCGTAGGTCGAACTACGTTGACTCTGATTTCTCATTCTCTGATGAGAATACGTAGGCATAAAGCGCGACGCTTTGCCGAGTCAGTTTCTTTTCTGTTTTAAGCCAACCTTGATAGGTAGATAGATAAAACCAACCCGTCCAAGTAAACACAACAAGCGTGGATCCCGTCGAGTACGACGGACGTGAGGGGTGCTAATACCTTCCCCTTGCGTAACCGACTCCCGAACCCAGACAATGGTTGCGACGACCTTGTCTTACCCTTCTTCGTTGGGTTTTTTCCGATCGTTTCCTTTCCCATTCTGAGGGATAAATAACGAAAGGTGGCGACTCTTCTGTTGTGGCGGCACCTTATTTTCGCGCAAAGCGACAGCTGGCGACTCTGCTGGGGAATGTGATGGTTCTCTATACGAGTCTCGCCTTGGATTTTCTTCCTAGCTGTCTGGGTCATCCCCAGCAGCTGGCGACTCTGCTGGGGATCGAACCCAGAATCTCTGGTTCTCCGGTTCCCCTGCGAGAGTCAATCCTAGCGCTTGTATGATTACTTGTTGGGTTGTGGTTATTTATCGCATTTTATTTCTCGCATTTTATTTCCCGCATTTTATTTTCAGTATGATATGATTATCTGTGCTGTTGTGGGAAAGGGCATTCTGATGAGTGAGAAGCCAGACCCAGGCTTGAGTGTACCATAGACTTAGAGTGGAAATTAGTGGGCGTGTGCTTGCTTTGCAGGCACTAGTGTCTTATGAAATCCACGCTCAGACGAGGTTCTCCCGGTTGGCTTCTCTTTCAACCCTTTGGGTTGAGACGGTTGCTGGTTTGGTGGATTGTCGACTCTGGGGACCGATCATTTGTGATTCAGCCGAGTGAGGCCGCTTCATGAGCTGGTGATGCCACACCTTCTGGGTATCGTATCACCCCTCTTGAATGTCTGTGACGCTGATGAACGCATAGGATGTCGAACTTGAGTTAGTTTAGGTCCATACCTGTGAGCAGGGTTGGGTTTATTGCAGGAAACTTTGACCTACAGACTACCTGGTTTTCTTGATAGTGGATCAGTTTTGTTGGGATCTGAGGTTCTCATCTGCAGGTATATGATTATTCTTGATAGAACAGGTTGGGATCAGAGGATCTTATCATCAGGTGTGTACTTGTTCTTGATAGGGCAGGTTTTGATCAGAGGATCTCATTATCAGGTGTCTGTTCTTGATAGAACAGAGTCTCATTATCTGGTGTCTGTTCTTGATAGAACAGAGTCTCATTATTAGATGTTTGTTCTTGATAGAGCAGAGTTTCGTCGACAGTTGTTTGTTCTTGATAGAGCAGATTTTTGATTGGGGTCTGAAGATCTCATCAGCAGATGTATGTTTGTTCTTGATAGAGCAGGTTTTTGATTGGGGTCTGAAGATCTTATCAGCAGATGTATGTTTGTTCTTGACAGAGCAGATTTCTGGGTCCTACATCAGAGGTTCTTATTATCAGACATTTGTTCTTGACAGAGCAGAATTATGATCCTGTGTGTATGGCCCTATCAGATGGTGGTTCTTGACAGAGCAGATTTGTGGTCCTATACCAGGGGTTTCTTCTTATCAGATGCAGTGGTTGTTCTTGATAGAGCAAGATTATGGTTTTGTTGATACAAAATCTCCACAGCAGTTGCCTTGGTCTCCTATTGCATGATTGCATTTTGCATTAGTTTGCATACTCATTTGCATTTCATTAACGTGTGTCTGTGTTGCAGGTATCGTTTTCCCCGATCCAGGGTTTCTTGCCTCCTATTGTATTGTTATGGGCTCTCTGAGGAAGACCGTGGCTTACAAGTTCCCTGCCCCTGATGTGGTTAAGCTGACTGGTTTGATAGCTTTAGCAGATGATTCTGTGAGGGATGAGTTCAGAAAATCTTACGGCAGGTTGCTCAGTTTGGTTCATAAACCTTCTGCATTCGAGGTGAATGGGTTGCACGCTCTGCTGCAGTTCTACGACCCTCCGTTGAGATGTTTCACTTTCCAGGATTTTGTTCTCGCACCCACGCTGGAAGAGTATGCTGATTTGCTAGGCGTGCCTATCAAGAGGCAGATGCCTTTTGTTCATATGGATGCTGAGCCTGATCTGGATGGTTTAGCTCCTTCGCTTCATCTGGATGCCTCCGAGTTGGTATTGACTAGTTGGAACAAGGTTGCATTTTCTAGTGGGAAAGGCTCAGCAGTGCGCCAAAGACGGATGTTGGGTCGCATTCAACGCCATCCTTGCTCTGTGCATATATGACATCATTCCGTTCCCCAATATGCCCGATTTTGTAGACTTCGATGCGTTTCATATCTTTGCTTCAGGGAATCCAGTCCCTACCTTGATAGGAGATGTCTACCATTCTATCCACTACAAAAACGAGAACAGGAGGGGCAAGAATGTTTCATGCTGCATACCCTTGCTTTACAAATGGCTTGATAGCCATCTGCCCAAGAGGGGTCCTTTTGTCTCGTCTGCAGCCACAGCTGAGTGGTCCGAGCTTCTGATGAGCTTATCTACAGAGGATATTGACTGGTTTGACAGAGATAGGTTGGGTACTGAGGTGATCTTCAGCTGCAGCGGGTTTCCAAACGTGCCTTTGATAGGCAGGAAGGACTGTATAAACTACAATCCGTCCTTGCTGGTCCGACAGTTCGCGTATGCTTTGAGAGCTCCGCCGAAGGATGAAGAGGTGCAGGAGTCTCTGTACCTCACTGGTCTTCTAGAAGGGGATCTGTTATCTAAGCTTCAGCGCGCTTGGAATGATATCAGTAAGCGAGGAAAGCCATTGCTGGGAAGAAGCAACAATCAAGCCTACCCTCCGTATGCGACTTGAATCAGAGCCAGGGCAGATGCTATAGGGATGCCGTTTCCTCGTGCCAAGCCAGAAAGCCCTCCAATGATTGAAGAGCCTACTACTGTGCCCATTCAGCAGCACAATCAGGTGTTGGCTGAGCGAGATGAATTGAAGCGGGCAAATGAGGAACTGGAGAAGGAATTGGCTCAGCTTCGAAGCGAGAGGAACGAAGCCGTTCATTCTTTCAAAAGGCCGACAGAGCTGGTGAACCGGCTGAGGACAGACTTGACTAAGCAGATAGCCGAGCGTGAGCGCATGGGTCAAGACTTCAAAGCTGTCAACGACGTACTAGCTACGAAAAAGCAGCACTTGGACGAGGCATATCGGAGGATATCCAAGTTCAACCAGCACTGGAAGGCTTCCCTGGCCACCAGGAAAGAGCGGGAGGATAAGTTGATGCTACAGATCTCCAAGCTGGAAGCCCAGGTGAAGGACAGTGAAAAGAGGTTTGATGAAGAAACCGCTCGCAGATACGCCGCCGAAGGCCAGCTCAACAAAGCTCTCGCTAACCTGAAGGAGCGCAAACTGACGTTTGAGTCCAAGAAGCGGAAGCTAGAAGATTGCTTCGGCGAAGGAGCATGGGAAGGTTCGGTCGAAGGTCTTCAGTATACCATTGTGCAGAGGGAGTTACTCGTCGAGGGGTTACTCACGCTGCCAGATCATCCAGAAACGAAGGAGTTGTTAGAAGAGTATCGCGCCCGTGGCCGTACTTGACTATTTGTATTCCTTTTGTTTTGATCATTGTTGTATGCTGACCATCACCAGGCTTGTTGGCTGAGGTCATGCTGTTGATTCATCTTGTACTCGCTGATGCTATGTACTGCCTTGATAGGCTTTCTTTATATATGAGATTGTTGTTTCCATGATTGGACTCAGACTTCTTCTTCTTATTATCAGCACTGGCACTCAGGCACTAGGATCGGGGGAGATCTCCCTAACACACAGACACACACATGCATTTTGCATGAAGCATTTGCATGACGAGCATTTTGTTGTTTTTCCTAACCCTTTTGTGTTTACAGGTTGTCGCAGGGTTTCACAGGTTGTTTCAGGTTGCTTCAGGTGGTTCCAGGATTGATCAGAGACCTATTCACCGCTATCTGACTAGAGCTAATCAGACCAGGATCATGGAGCAAGTGCAAACTGATGTTCAGGAACTCCGCGAAAGGATGGATCGCTTCATGGAGTTCATGCAGGCGGTCGCCAATGGCCAGGATCAGCTCAGAACTTTGGTTCAGCCTTTGATCTCCAGGGTTGATAGCAATGGCGTACTCCACGGAGGGACTGTGCCTACTCCTCCACCAGTTGAAACTTTGCAGAATGGTGTCCCCGTGACCGGGGGCAACGGCAGTGCTAACGACAATGTGATGGCCAACATCGGACTCAATGCGACGGGCGTCGACAATGGGAGTCTGAGAGCTAATGTCAATATCGGGCCGGGCAACGGCAATGCAGGCGTCGGGAATCTGTTTGTGCCTCAGCCATGGTTAGAGGATCACCAGGATGATGTGTTCTCTCAGAGAGGTGCTGAAGGGGAGCTGAATGCTGAAGCGCGACTTAGATTCAAGGCACTCGAAGATAAAATGAGAGATATCGAGAATCAGAATACTTTGGGCGTTGATATGTCCAAGCTGGGATTAATTGCTGATTTCAAGGTGCCTCCTAAGTTCAAGGTACCTGACTTTGAAAAGTATAAGGGCACCACTTGCCCTCGTGTCCACCTGAGATCATACTACAGGAAGATGTCTGCTCATTCCGAAGACGAGAAGTTGCTGATGCACTTCTTCCAAGACAGTCTTTTCGGGCCATCCCTTGAGTGGTACATGGGTCTGGAGCCCACCAGTGTGCGCACATGGAAGGATCTTGCTGAAGCATTTGTGCACCACTACCAATACAATAGCGACTTGGCCCCGAACCGAGTTCAGCTGCAGAATCTGTCGCAGAGGAACAATGAAGGGTTTAAGGAATACGCCCAACGGTGGCGTGAGTTGGCAGCTTGGGTTCAGCCGCCGATGGTTGAACGTGAGCTCGTGCAGATGTTTGTAGCCACCCTCCCAGGGGTTTACTATGAAAAGTTAGTCAGCGGTATGTCTGGGAAGTTCTCAGATCTCATTATCATGGGTGAGCACGTCGAGAATGGGATCAAGATCGGGAAAATTCAAGGTGAGTCATCCTCGGCCGGAGGAGGCGGAAAGAAACCTTATGCTGGCAAAAGACGAGAAGGAGAGGCGAGCGCTGTGACCAACGCTCGAAGGAAGGGTAAAGGCCCTCACCAGCAAGTGGCCAGTATAAATATCCCGGCAGCTCCGCAACAGCAGCAGCAACCGAATCAACAGGGATATAGAAAGTATCAGAATCGGGCATCTTTGGCAAACCGTCACTTCGAGGCACCGCCCATGTCGTACGCGCAACTCTTGCAGACTTTGCTTTAGCTGCAGTTGATCCAGAAGAGGACGATGGCTCCCTTGGCAGGGGCACCTCCGCCAGGGTACGACGCCAATGCCACTTGTGATTTCCACTCAGGGGCACCGGGCCACACAATCGAGAACTGCAAAGCCTTCAAGCATAAGGTGCAGGACATGGTAGACGCCAAGATCATTAACTTCTCCGATAATGTGCCTAATGTCACGAAGAATCCTATGCCGAATCATAGGGGAGGCGGAGTGAACGCCATTATCGAAGAAGAGAGTGCAGATTTGTTGACTGACGTCAAAGATCTGAAGACGCTGCTTAGCTTCGTCAAAGCTAAGTTGTTGAAAAGAGGGTTCTTTCCAGGTTGCGGAGAGCTATGTATGGACTGTGCCACACATTCTGATGGATGTGAGCAGTTGGTAGAAGGAATTCAAAGTCTGATGACCGAAGGGATTCTGCAGTTTAGCCGGAGGGCTGAAAGTGGATCAGGAGAGGTAGTGCTGAAGCAGGCCGATGAAGTCGCCACCATCACCATCCCTCGCCGACCGATCACTATTTCTGCACCCAGACCGCCCACAATTACTATTACCAAAGCTGGGCCAATACCCTTCGAGAGCACTAACGCCGTTCCGTGGCATTATGGGGCTGAAGTCTACTGCAACGGACAGAGGTTGGAGCTGGAACCGTATGGGTCGACTGTGGAGAACCTTGCGGGAATCAGTGGTATTACTCGCAGCGGAAGAGTGTTTGCACCTCCAGAGGTCGTGGCAGATAAAGCGGTCAGAGTTGATGCGGCCGATAAGGGTAAAGGTAAAGTTGTTGAGGAAACCCCTCGTGAGATAGAGAAAGACTTACTTGTTAAAGATGCCGAGGAGTTCATGCGGTTGATTAAAAAGAGTGACTACAAGATTGTAGATCATCTCCATCAGACGCCCTCGAAGATTTCCATTCTCAACCTGTTGCTGTGTTCTGAAGCACACCGCAACGCGCTGCTGAAGGTGTTAAAAGCCGCATATGTACCGCAAGAAATATCGGTGAATCAGCTAGAAGAGGTTGTAGCCCACGTTAATGCTGGAAATGGGCTAGGTTTCACAGACTTAGAGCTGACGCCAAAAGGGAGGAATCACAATAGCGCCCTGCACATCTCGATAGAGTGCAGGGGCACGATCATGTCGCACGTATTGGTGGACACGGGTTCGTCGCTTAATGTTCTTCCGAAGAAGGCATTAATGAAGTTGGATACTCGTGGAGTGATCTGCACACCCAGTGATCTGGTTGTGAAAGCGTTCGATGGAACTAAGCGCCACGTTTTCGGGGAGGTGACCCTGCCGATCCAAGTCGGTCCGGAAACGTTCGACGCGGTCTTTTATATTATGGACATCATGCCTGCCTACAGTTGTCTCTTGGGCCGGCCGTGGATCCATGCTGCTGGTGTCGTGACCTCCACGTTGCACCAGAAGCTCAAATATGCTGTCGGAAAAGCATCGTAACCATTTGTGGCGAGGAGGACATAATGGTGAGCCATTTGTCATCCTTTAAGTATGTTGAAATGGATGGCGAAATCCATGAGACTCTATGCCAAGCGTTCGAGGCCGTCAAAGTGAAGGACGTAGCTCCTGTGGTCACAGAAAAGCAAGAGATGACTCTCTCCTCGTTCAAGGAGGCTCGGGCCGTTGTCCAAGCCGGATCTACCCCAGGCTGGGGGAGAATTTTGGAAATACCCAACAAGCAGGATAAGTTTGGGTTGGGATATTCTCTTGGAGCTGAAGCTTCTTCTTCTTCTAGCAGTGCGTCTCGAGGTAAAGGGTCGATCCAGTTTACCAAGGGCGGAGTGATTTTCGAAAGCATCAACGCGGTGTTTGAAGACAGCGGAGATAGCGACTGTGACCTCGACTCTTGGATCCAGCCAAGCAAGCCAGGCGAGGGCCCCAACAATTGGTCTGTCAAGGATATCATCTAGATGACAAGTGAAGAGTAATGATTTACTTTTTCCAATCATTGTACAACCCTATGTCCTACCCGGGGCATAGTGGTTTTATTGTCAGGGCCTTGTTGGATTATGTACATGCATTTTGTTAATAAATCAAAGGCGTTTTCTTCGTATTCAAATATTGCGATCTCTGTTATTCCTGTTTTATATTTGTTTTGAAAAACAATAAAATGGCAATGGGGTTTGTGCTAACCTGCATATCCTTGTTTTAAACTTAACCCTTGTTATTGCAGGATCCACATAGCAGATGACATCGACTCTGGACCTTATACGGCTCACTTCGACTTCGATTGCCCGATCTATCAAGCCGAAGAAGAGATTGATGAAGACGAAGACCTTCCTGAAGAGTTGGCCCGCTTGTTGAAACAAGAGGAGAAAGTTATTCTGCCTCATGAAGAGGAGATTGAGATCGTGAATCTGGGTTCTGAAGAACTCGTCAGAAATGTCAGGATAGGGGCTGCATTGCAGGGTGATGTCAAGCAGAGATTGGTCGAGATGCTAAGAGAGTATAGTGACGTCTTTGCTTGGTCATACGAAGATATGCCCGGACTTGACACGGACATCGTGGTCCACCACTTGCCGCTGCGAGAAGATTGCCCTCCCATTAAGCAGAAGCTTAGGAGGACGAGACCAGATATGGCCGTTAAGATCAAAGAAGAAGTGCAGAAACAGCTTGATGTTGGCTTCTTAGCGGTCACTACTTACCCTCCGTGGGTTGCCAACATAGTGCCTGTACCGAAGAAGGACGGTAAGGTACGCATGTGCGTCGATTATCGGGATTTGAATAGGGCGAGCCCTAAAGATGATTTCCCGTTGCCTCATATCGATGTGTTGGTCGACAACACAACCCAGTTCTCCGTGTTTTCGTTCATCAATGGCTTCTTCGGTTACAATCAGATCAAGATGGCGCCGGAGGACATGGAGAAAACGAAGTTTATCACGCCTTGGGGAACATTTTGCTATAAGGTAATGCCTTTCGGTCTGAAGAACGCATGGGCCACTTACCAGTGAGCAATGGTAACTTTGTTTCATGACATGATTCATCATGAGATTGAAGTCTATGTTGATGACATGATTGCGAAGTCCCAAACGGAGGAGGGACATCTGGTCAATTTGCTGAAGCTTTTTGAGAGGCTTAGGAAGTTCAGGTTGAGGCTGAATCCTAACAAGTGTACTTTCGGAGTACGGTCCGGAAAGTTACTGGGGTTTATTGTGAGTGAAAGAGGCATCGCGGTTGATCCTGCGAAGATAAAAGCCATACAAGAAATGCCAGTGCCGAAAGCAGAAAAAAAAGTTCGTGGTTTCCTGGGCCAAATAAACTACATTGCAAGGTTTATCTCTCAGCTCACGGCCACGTGTGAACCGATGTTCAAGCTTTTAAAGAAAGAACAGGCGATTATCTGGAATGAGGATTGCCAGAAGGCATTCGATAAGATAAAGCAGTATCTTCAGGAACATCCAATCTTGATACCCCCAGTGGCTGGACGGCCATTAATCATGTACTTGATAGTTCTTGAGAATAGTATGGGGTGTGTTCTCGGTCAGCACGACGAGACGGGCAGAAAGGAGCATGCCATTTACTACTTGAGTAAAAAGTTCACAGACTGTGAATCTCGTTACTCGATGCTGGAGAAGACGTGTTGTGCGCTAGCCTGGGCTGCCAAACGTTTACGACAGTACATGCTCAATCACACCACTATGCTAATTTCGAAGATGGATCCGATCAAGTACGTCTTCGAGAAGCAGGCTCTTTTGGGCAGGATTTCCAGATGGCAAATGGTGTTAACGGAATACGATATTCAGTACGTCTCCCAGAAGGCCATCAAGGGAAGCGTATTGTCTGATTACCTTGCCGAACAGCCGATCGAGGATTACCAACCAATGAAATTTGAATTCCCTGATGAGGATATCATGTTTCTCAAAGCGAAGGATTGCGATGAGTCGTTGCCCGACGAGGGGCCAGATAGGAAATCCCAGTGGAAATTGATATTCGACGGGGCGGTCAATTCCTATGGAAGTGGCATTGGGGCGATCATCACGACTCCCCACGGATCCCACATCCCGTTCACTGCGAGACTGACGTTTCTAGTCACCAACAACGAGGCGGAGTACGAAGCATGCATTATGGGTCTAGAAGAGGCAATTGATTTGAGAATCAAGAACCTAGACGTATATGGTGACTCAACGCTTGTGATCAACCAAATTAAAGGGGAGTGGGAGACTCGCCAATCGAATTTGGTGCCGTACATGAATCATGCCAGAAGGCTACTTCCATTCTTTGATCGAGTGGAACTCCATCATGTGCCCAGAGCGGAAAATCAGATGGCTGATGCCTTAGCCACGTTGGCTTCAATGTATAAAGTCAATTTTTGGAATGAGGCTCCAAGAATTGTCCTTTCTCGTCTTGATAGACCTGCATTCGTCTTTGCAATCGAGGAAGCCGCCGACGGCAAGCCATGGTTCCATGACATCCAGACCTTCCTTATGACTAAGGAGTATCCTGCGGGTGCGTCAACCCAGGATAAGAAGACTCTGAGGAGGCTGTCTGGAAATTTTTATCTCGATCCTGATGGAGTGTTGTATAAAAGAAACCACGATCTCGTGCTACTCAGATGTGTAGATGAGAAAGAGGCGAGTATGCTCATGGAAGAAGTCCATGAGGACACATTTGGTACGCACGCCGGCGGGCATGCTATGACAAGAAAGATCCTGAGAGCAGGATATTACTGGCTGACGATGGAATCAGATTGCTTTAAATTCGCGAAGAGATGTCACAAATGCCAGATTTATGCTGATAAAGTTCATGTGCCGCCGTGCCCGTTAAATGTCATGTCCTCCCCATGGCCGTTCTCCATGTGGGGCATCGACATGATAGGCAAGATCGAGCCCACTGCATCTAACGGTCATCGCTTCATTCTAGTAGCCATCGACTACTTCACCAAGTGGGTGGAGGCAGCCTCGTATGCTAATGTGACCAAGCAGGTGGTGGCTAAATTCATAAAGAGGGACATCATTTGTCGTTACGGAATTCCCAAGCGGATCATTACTGATAATGGTTCGAATCTGAATAACAAGATGATGAAGGAGTTGTGCCAGAGTTTCAAGATTGAACACCACAACTCATCTCCTTACCGGCCGAAGATGAATGGCGCCGTTGAAGCGGCCAAAAAGAACATAAATAAGATTGTTCAGAAGATGGTTGTGACCTACAAAGATTGGCACGAGATGCTGCCGTTTGCACTGCACGGTTATCGTACGACGGTACGTACATCGACCGGGGCAACTCCTTTCTCCTTGGTGTATGGTATGGAAGCAGTCCTACCGTTAGAAGTGGAGATCCCTTCTTTGCGAGTTTTGGTTGATGTGAAACTCGACGAGGCAGAATGGATTACGAACCGACTGAACCAACTCAGCTTGATGGACGAGAAGAGGTTAGCATCGATTGCGTTTGGTCGTCTGTACCAAAGCCGAATGAAGAAAGCTTATGATAAGAAGGTGCATCCTAGAAGCTTTCAGACGGGTGATCTCGTCCTGAAGAAGATTCTTCCTCCACACTCCGATCACCGGGGCAAGTGGACTCCGAATTACGAAGGTCCGTACATCGTCAGCAAGGTATTCTCGGGAGGAGCTTTGTTGTTATCCACGATGGATGGTGAAGATTTTGTATCCCCGGTGAACGCGGACGCAGTTATAAAATACTTTGCTTGAAAGCGACCCGCTGGACAGAAAAAGAGAGTCCAGGAAAAAATGGGGCATCCCGGCGAACCATAAAAAAGGAAAAAGGTTCGGGCAAAAATTAGGGATATAAATTGAAAAGATGTACACCCGCAAAGTCGAAAACCCGGATGGGCGACTTTGGCAAAAAAGGGTATCCCGGTGAACTGAAAACCCGCAAAGGGCGGTTCACGCAAAAGTTAGGGATTTGAAAAAGCAAATGACTGCGTTCCGCGTGTGGACTTTCTTTGTTTAGTGGTTTGGAAGACCTGAGGACCGTCTATCTGAATCAATCTCTTCTGAAGCTGAAGCGTCAGAGAAGTGTCGAAGTCGAGTGGGTCATAGAGGGATCAACTCATGGTGTTCGTCTACGCCTCGTTGCCGACATTTGTATATACTGATGTATATTTATGTTTTATTTTTGCGCAGCTTCCTTATTCCAGGAGCTTGCATCTGTTGTAAAACATTTTTACCCATTCAGGGGTTCGTTATCAATAAAACGCATATTATTCAGCAATTCTGTTTGTCTGTTTAGCATTTACCTGTTTTGTTTGCGAAAAAGAACGCCGATGTTTTTGATAAAATGCGCATACATAAACTTACTGGCCTAGGCCACTGATTGTTGAAACAATGAATTACTTGAACATTGTCACGAGATGATAACCTTGATAGGTCCTTTTGAGAAGGGTATCTTGTCTGTTTGTTTGTGTTGTTACAGGTATAGCATATTCCAGACAGTACGCCGTGCGCATCCCCGAAGAAGGATGATTCCTCCTTCTCCAGCAAAGTTCAGCAGCCTCTCCCCGCAGAGTCTGAACACGAGATAGTGAGCATTGATATGTCTCCCCGGGCCGAGAAGATTCTCTCCCCAACCAGATACGTCCTGAAGGAACGTCATCTCCTCAGCTGAGTCAGGCGCCGAAGCGCGTGTTCATCCCCCAGCACCGGGTCACAAGTGCAGGTCTCGTAGGAAACTATTTGTTCACTGAAGTGTGCAGCAACTGATGATGCCAAACTGAAGTCTCCAGCGGAATTGAGATTCCCCACCAGAGTTGTACTCTCCCCGGCAAGCAGAATGATTTCTCCTTCCTCAGCCGAGTTTGCAGATCCCCAAGAGAGCCGAATCCTTGGAAGCTGCTCGGGCCATGATTGGTTTTCCCCAGTGGAGTGTGGAATAGTTGATGCTGTGTTTCCCCACCGGATTCGTTATCTCCAGAGAAGTAGCCGTGAAGGTCGTGCAGTCACTCCCGCGATTGATATCACTTTCCCTCAGCAGGTCCAGGTTCTCGTAGAACTTCGTTCCCCCGCGGCAGTCAACTGAAGTTGTGTCCCCTGTGGAGTTCAATTGAGATTGGCGTGACCTTGTGCTCATCAGCAGGATGATTCCTCTATCTGAGTGGTTCTTTCTCCTTGACAGGAGGATTCCCCTTCGGCATTTATTTTGCTGACGGGATCGCATCATTGTGCATGACTGCATAGCATTTATCATAAACGCATAGCATTTCCACCGTGTGGAGCATTGCGCCTTTGCCGAAGCATATGCATAATAAACATGATCTAGGTTGTTACCATCCTTGTTTTGCAGGTGTTCCGCCGCAAAATTGATTGCTCAGGATGATTCCTGAAGTTCTCCCCACGAAGCCGCTCACTCAAGATGATTCTTGAAGCCCCCAGCAAAGTCTTAGGTTCAAGATGATTCTTGAATTCCCCAGCAGGGTCGTTTGCTTAAGATGATTCTTAAGATCCCCAGTGCAGTCGCCAGAGTGGTTGCTCAAGTTGATACTTAGAGTCCCTGGCAGAGTGTTTTCTCAGGATGATTCCTGAAAGCTCCAGCATGGTTATCGGTTCAAGATGATTCTTGAAATCCCCAGCGGAGTTATTTGTCCAAGATGATTCTTGAAGTCCTCAGCAGAGTTGATTCATCCAGAGTGATTTCTAGATCCCCGAAGCGGAGTTACTTGATAGTTCTCCAGAATCCCCAGCGGAGATGCGTCATCCCCAGCAGGTTTCTGAGCAGCGAAGTTGAAACTTCCCCTAAAGACCTGATGATTGAAGTCTGAAGCAGTTCTCTCAGCTGATGCGGAGTGCCTGATGGCAGAGGTTTGGATATTCCCAATTGGTTCATGATTGACCAAGAATTCTATTCCCGACTTACTGATGAAGTCCGGCTGATGCCCGACAGTTTTCTTTGAATGCCTGATGGCATGATCAACCTGATGGTTGACCTGATGAAGTCCGGCTGATGCCCGACAGTTTTCTTCGAATGCCTGATGGCATGATCAACCTGATGGTTGACCTGATGAAGTCCAGCTGATGCCCGACAGTTTTCTTTGAATGCCTGATGGCATGATCAACATGATTGTTGACCTGATGAAGTCCGGCTGATGCCCGACAGTTTTCTTTGAATGCCTGATGGCATGATCAACCTGATGGTTGACCTGAAGAGTCCCGAGGAATCGTGATGCCTGATGGCATGATCAACTATGTATTACTGGTTGCCGTGTGACCAATTCTCCAGCTAGTTGTCGTACAGCTATTATTTCAGTTTTCAAAGATTTGTTCCCATCAGAGTACCGTGTACTTGTGCAGTTGGCAAATTTCCGGGTTTATCGGTATTCAACTGTCTCACACCTTGATTGGCGGAGATCCGTTCGCCTCACCCAGTCAGGTTCAAGCCGTTTGAATAGGGGCAGCTGTTGCACCCCAAAATTTAACCAACATTTATTTACCTAGCTTGTGTTCACTAGCATGATCATCTGCTTCTCATTGATATGGGTGCAGTAGATCAAGAGGTATGATTACCAATCAAGAGTTATATGAGGCTTTGAAGCTAGCCAAGAAGGTTATTCAAATGTTCAAAGGTTGATATCTTTGTCAGAGAAGTTAAGAGATCCTCAGAGAGATTGGTTGAAACCAAGGTTGTGTGCCTCATAACTTGAAAGTTGTGGGGGCTCCTCAGATGATTCTGAGGCTATGAGGATGGACTTGAAGCTTTGAGAGAGCTTATGAGATGTCTTGAAAGCCATCATGAGGCCTAGAGAGGTCATTGCACAAGATTCAGAAGACTTAGCCATGAGTGGTGTAATTAGGGTTTGACTGGGTCAACCCTAGGTCAACTGATGATTTGGAGAGGGTTGAGACCTAATCCAAGAGACATGTGATCATGTATTGATGCATTCATATGCTATAAGGATGATTCCTAGACCAACTCATCATGATTGAGGAGTTTGAGAAGTTTTAAGCTAGGGTTTCTAAGGCTTGACAGTGTAAAATCCCCTAGTTTGGTCCCTATCTTCAAGGCAGTTTAGCTCAAGATGTGATTGTCATCTCATCTTACCCCAACATGAATGTTGTAGAGCTTGTTCTTAGATTTAATTTGAGTACTAGAAGTCCTTGATAGTATTTGTAGAGCTCAAGTTATGACTTTGACAAGTTACAGGTCATCTGAGGTATGTGAATCTAGGTCCTTGAAAGTCACCCAACTTGCATCCAACTTTTGCCCAAGTAGGATGATTCCTATGAACTATTGGTCAACATGAATGTTGTTCCTAATCTTCTTATATTTCTAGAGAGTACTAGAAGTACTTGATAGGATTTGTAGAACTCAACTTATGACTTTGACAAGTCAAGGGCATTTTGGTCATTTGGATGTTATAGGTCATTTCAAGCATAAGGCCATATCTCCTATTTCCAAGCTTCAAATGGAAAAATCTTCAACATAAAACTTGCTTAGAATGATGTTTTAAGGCTATTAGGGAGGTCATGTGATGTTGAAAAGGCTTGTAGAAAAAAGTGGTAAAAATGACCTAAAATGGAGGCATAAGTTAAATAGGTTCAAGTTGGAAATTGGAAATCCCAAGTTACACATCCAAACCATGGCATATAATAGGTCATTTTGACTCTAAAAGACATTCTAAAAACAATGGTTCAGCCACAATTTTGATTTGAGGCCTAGATCATGGGGCTGCTTTAGAAATTGGTTGCTTGCATCTTAAGGTTCAAATGCAAAACATAAAGAAACTCAATGTACAAGCTTGCTAAGGGTTTTAACATGTCATATATCTCATTTAGGGAGAATTTCAAGCCAAGGAAAGTTGTTGCAAGAGCTATGTCATGAGATGATATGTGAGAAGAAGTGAATTCATAAACTCATGACATGAGAATCCCAATTTCTCATGGGATGGTTCCAGATGGTTCTAGATGATTCTAAACCACTCTATATAATGTATAGAACTTGCTCAGATGCAAGGTTGGTGAGAGAATTGAGAGAAGAGAGAGTTGGCCATTTCACTTGCTTCCATTGCAAGTTGAAAGCAAAATCCACATTCTGATTCAATTCCATCCATTCTTTCAATCTAAACACACTCCATTGATCATAGTGAAGCTGTGCAGACCAATTTGAGAGAAAAACCATGGAGATTTGAAGAGTTGGCATTTGGATTTTCAAGATTGCAAGTCACCATCGAATTCTGAGATTCAAGCATTCTCCATCAAAACTTTTGCAAACAGTAGCAAGATCATCATTCAAGGATCGATTCTGAAGAGTTTGAAGGCTTGCAGTGAAGGTTTACACCATCTGTTAATCAAGATTCAACAAGTTAGTAACTTTTCTTCTACACCATGATTTAGGCATAATTAGCAAGAATGGTTAGGCTAGAACGGTTAGAGACCAATAGGAGATGGATTCTGAAGAGTTTGGGATCAATTGGTGAGGTTTCAGTGGATGACACCATTTTTGTTTGGACCAAGAACTCGAGTTATGGTGAGTTATAGCTTGAATTAGATGTCAAGAATCAATCAGTGTGAGTTGGTGATCAATCTGAGGTAGTTAATTGCAAGAATTGTTGAAGTGGATATCTGAGCTTATTTTTGATCTTGGATCGGGTTTGAAGATTTAGGATGTTTCAATTGATTTTAAGACCATGGTTAGATTCAGCATGAAATTCTGGACAGATTAGGGTTTGGGAATTTTGATTTTCCATGGAGATTTGAGGTGGCACGAGTTTGGGGAAGGTGAGCTTGAAGCTCTGAATTTCCATGGCTTCTTCACTAAGAACCCTAGCTGGAGGAAGAAGATGAAGCGTGGCCATCAGATCATGTTAGACCCATTGACTAAGACCAAGATCTGAGGGCTGGGATTCAATTTCATTTGAAGAGGGAGTCTGAAGACGCCATGAAACGCATCGTTTCATTAAAAGGGGAATTGGGCTCAGTTGATATCCCCACCCCCAATTCATGGCCCATTGGTTTTTGTACTGATTTTCATTACTTTTCACACCGTGGCCTTTTCAATTTCTTTATAATTTTTGAAATGATTTTCTGGTTAAATGGGCCTGGCGCGCATTGCTTTCTGAACCCCCCATTTTGAGCCCATCTGCATTTTGAACTGGACATAGTTGCTATTCACACCAAATATTTCTCATTTTAATTTCTTTTTCTCCATTTTTCATTAATCTTTGGAAAATCATAATAAATAGGAAATTAATGATTTTTGCATGGGGATTTTTTCTCCCATTTCATGTTCATGTCTAGAAAATTATAAAATCAAAATATTTGCATTTCATGCATATTTAGTATTTTTTGTGTATTTTCTCTTTTAATAGCTTTTTAATTCTTTTATGTTGATACATGGTTTTGTAGAATTTTGTGTAGCTAGTTCCCTCCATATTTTTAGGCCATCTTTTTAGGATAGTTAGATTAGGACTTTAGCTCCCCCCTGGATTTATTCCATAATTTTGTGATGAATTTTTGATTAGTTTTGCTTAGATGACTTTAGGTTGTGTAGAATTAGGTTAATCCTTACCATAGGTCCACAATAACACTAGAATTTTGGGTTTCTAGGTCAAGATAGACATTGGGGCATATAAAGGTATTAAGGGTAGGTATATAAGATCCCCTAGGAATTATATTAGATTTTAATATAGTAGTATACTATTTTTAGATGATTTTTGTAGTTGATGATTGTTTGTGTTGCCCTTGTGGGCTTGTATTTTTGTTTGCTTTGCTTGGTGGGCTTGGAGAGTTTGGTATTGCTTTGAGGAGCATTGAGGAGCATAGTAGAAGACTTGGAGATTGATTGATGAGCTTGAGAGCTTGAGAATCTTGTTTGTTTTGGTGTTGTTTTAGGGTTAGGGATTAGGAAGAGTTTAGACCTAGTTAACTTCTTTCTTAAACATGGATGGTATCTTTCACCTCCATTCCACCCTATGATTCAAAGTCCTTCCATGGTATACACCTCTCTCCTTGGGAGGGATAAGTGATGGTACCTAGGAAGTAGAACTTTTGAGGGAACCATTCTTTTGATGTTGAACCCTTATAGGTCACCTTTGGTGGTCAATAAGCAGTTTAACACCCCAGCTTATCCAGTTAAGTGATTTCCTCTGGTTTGAATATCTTGAGAGATGTTGAGCTTGAGTTTGAAGATGAAGAATTCATTGAAGAGTATGGAAGAGGATGAATCCTTGAGTATTGCCATTCCAGCTGAAGCTTGAAGAGCAACAAGAGCAAGTTGATACTTGAAGACCCCTTGAAGACCCAGTAAAGTCTGAATGAAGAGCTGAGGCTTAAAGACTAAAGGATGAAGTTGACACTTCTAAGTGATTGAAGATTACTCTGAGAAGCTGAGGCTTGCAGGAAGAGAAGACCAAGTTGAGACTGGTAAAGCAAGGAGAGCTTGAAAGCTTGAGGAATGAGTTGATACTTAGGAAGAGGATTCATTTGAGATTCTGAAGAGCTAAAGCTTGAAGGTCAAAGGATAAGTTGATACTTACTTTGAAGCTTGGAGATCCTGAAGGAACCAAGTTGATACTTGTGGTTAATGGTGAAGCCTGAAGGTGGAGCTGATTAAGGAGATGAAGCTTGGAGAAGAAGATAAGTTGAAACTTATGTTGAAGGGTTGAAACCTGGAAAAGCAAATTGATATTTGTCAAGAGTGATGGAAGTCTGAAGACTGAGTTGCTGTTGGAAGAGCTGAAGCTTGAGGTTGAGAGAGGAGTTGATCTGCTTTTTTATCTTTTTCTTTGCTGTATTGATGTGTTTTGTTTGACTTGCTTGATGCATTAGAATAAGTCCATATCTAGACTAAGTAGAATCTAGGAGCATGATTGCACTAGAGGATGAGTTGCTCCCTCTGCTTGTACTGTTACTGTGTGGCTTTGCTTGCGGGTATTCGGTAGAGCCCAGCTCCCTTGCCCATGTGGTTTGCTTTGCTTGATAGCATGACTTTCATTTCTTCTGTATGATTGCAGTTTACTGTATTTTGCTTGATAGCATGTTGTTTACTTTCAGTATGATTACTGTTATTCATTCTGGATTGAGGTTGAGATGAGCTTGTGGAGGCTGAAGCCCCACACACATTTCCTCCCTCACTTGCATTGCATGCATTTTATTGTTTAAGCTGATGCTTTGTCTGTTTTGGTGTATCATTGACATGATCCCTTAGGACTCTCATTTGCTTTGATAAGGAATTGATGATAGAACTTTAGGTTGAAACCTATGCATGACAACTTCTAGGAGTTCCCTGTTCAAACCTCAACCATAGGATGAATCCTTGGCATGACAACAGTAGGACTTGATAGTCTCCCTCCTAGTTGGGCTTGTTCTCTTCTCATCTCAAAACAGTTTAAGATACAGTAATCATGAATGATTTCTTTCGTACGTTACGAGCCTTAAGCTATCTGAGAAAGGATTGTGGGAGAGTTTCTTTTCCACAGTCTGGATGTTTAGTATGGTACCCTTTGGGTGACATGCGACGCATTCACTCTAAGGTCATAGTCTCTAGTGCGATTGAAATTGCAAACACAATAAAAAATACTTCTTTCGTAAAAGACAGGAAATAATGCGTAGTGTCCCGAACTACGTAAGCTCTGATCTCTCATACCTGTTGAGAGTACGTAGGCACAATACTGATGTATTGGCGAGCTACCTTCCTCATAACCCGTTGTAAGTCGAACTACGTTGACTCTGATTTCTCATTCTCTGATGAGAATACGTAGGCATAAAGCGCGACGCTTTGCCGAGTCAGTTTCTTTTCTGTTTTAAGCCAGCCTTGATAGGTAGATAGATAAAACCAACCCGTCCAAGTAAACACAACAAGCGTGGATCCCGTCGAGTACGACGGACGTGAGGGGTGCTAATACCTTCCCCTTGCGTAACCGACTCCCGAACTCAGACAATGGTTGCGACGACCTTGTCTTACCCTTCTTCGTTAGGTTTTCTCCGATCGTTTCCTTTCCCGTTCTGAGGGATAAATAACGAAAGGTGGCGACTCTTCTGTTGTGCCGACACCTTATTTTCGCGCAAAGCGACAATAATCATAAACATTGATAGAATAATAATATTTCACACCCTTACCTTGATTAAATCGAAGCTAGGAGTTGTTCTTGAGCTTTCCAAGCTTTCCCCTCTTTTTCCTTCTCTTTTCTCTTCTTCCTCTTTCTTTCTCTTCTCTTTCTCTTATGTTTTCTATTCTTTCCTTTTCCTTCCACTTTTCCTTATATATCTTTCCCTTCTATTTCTCTCCAATATATTTCTTCTCTTAAAATATTTACCAATTCATTTTCTCATAAAATATCTCATCTCATCATTAATTAGAGAATATCTAGTAAACTCACATTATTCTACCAAATAGAATAAATCAGTTAAATTCAATAATTCATTTAAATCAAATAAACCACATAAACCAATTATTTAGTACAATTAATCAATTATTGAAAAGTGGGTTGTTACAACCCTCCCCGACTTTAGAAATTTTCGTCCTCGAAAATGTTACCTGATTCAAACAACTCTGGATACGACTCCCGCATCCTAATCTCCCAAACTACCTCCACCAAAGGAATTTCTTTACCTCGAAGTTGCTTCTCGTTCATCAACCTGGACTAGCAATGCCTCAATAGTCAAATCATCTCTCACTTGTACACTATCCATCTGAATCAATGTACCTCCTCAGCTTTGACACATGAACACATCATGCAATTCCCACAAGCGACAGCGGTAAAACAGTCTAACACGCTATTTTTCCCACGCTTCCGTTGTGCCACTCTGATACAGATCAACAAAACACAGTGGGTGCTTCCGAGACCTCAAGCTCGACCAACACCAGTTACTATCGCAACTCTCAAAACACGTCTTTTCTTGGATCCTTTTGATCTTTTCAGTCGTCTCTTACACAATCTCAGGTCCGAGTACAACACTCTCGCCGGACACACATCAACACAAAGGAGTCCTACACCTCCTACCACGACATCTCCTGGTGTCATTCCCATCAATCCGAAAATAAGCTCTTCGACTTTAATTCATAAAATTCAATTAATCTATTAACTCAGATTAGAATTCCGACCTCCTCGCATCTCATCAAGAATACCAATAGTCGGTCTCAACATACAAAGCTCAACTCCATAAGAAGTCTCTTCACAGACCAAACTCATATCCCGAATTTGCTTATTCAGTTATAACTTCATTACCATCATCATCGGTATATACAGAGATTTCCAATTATTTCCTCTGCCTCATATCCAACTCTTTCTAATCAAACAAATACCTTAAGCTCGTAAGATCATCAACCATCTCAATTCTCACACTAGCCAATTGAGGCCTCCAAACTCTGGCACAGACACAAAACAACCAATTCTAAATTTCTTGTCAGACAATTCCCTTTTATGTACTTTAAGTTGCCTTACAGCATAACTAAAACTCGTTGATGTTGCACTTAACATACCTCTCAATCATATCAACAAAGCATCATAAAACACAACAATTCTGAAGCACTTAGCTTAACTCGAGAAAATTCACTGCATCCCGCCATCTAAGCTTGCAAGACACGTCTATCCCATCCAACACAATCTCAACTATAAGAGCGTTCAACCACACACTGAGCTACAACTCCACACTTGCAACATCCTGGAGAAGCACAAGTTTCTCCCCCACTTGAATCATTCCCACTTCCTGCAGACAAAGGTTAGAAAAACAAACACGTATCGACAGTGTTTTCACACACATGTCGCGTACAGGGGAACAACCAACATTAGACAACTTGGCCGGACGGACCAACCAGACTCTAATACCACTAATGTAACACCCTTCTAAACCCCACGGAAAACATATGAATAATCAAAGTAAATTCTCATACATTTGCAAAAGGGCGTCACACATCACTTTCAAAACATCACAACACCTGTCATACTCATTAACACTTTAATAAATAATCATGCTTTTCACAATTTCACTTTGCATGTAGCAGCAGATTCATTTTATAACATAATTCTCTTAACAGAATAATCAGATGCATCACACACTTCAACATTTCTTAGCCACTAAGGCCAACATCACAATATTCCAATGAATATAAAAACATAACATAGAATACATAATGTATCTCTAAAATATACACCAAACGATCCCAGTGTTACATGACCAGAGCATGACTCGACCCAACATAATTAAATTATTAAACATACTACCCCAATAACGACTTCACAACTACAAGCAGCTCTACTCTTGATACCTGCACGATGCCAGATAGGACATCATTCCAGCAGAAGGGTGAGAAATATTATCATAATAACAATGCATATATATATATATATATATATATATATATATATATATATATATATATATATATATATATATATATATATATATATATATATATATATATATATATATATATATATATATATATATATATATATATATATATATATATATATATATATATATATATATATATATATATATATATATATATATATATATATATATATATATATATATATATATATATATATATATATATATATATATATATATATATATATATATATAAGCAAATATGGATAATCACCAAGCATATTCATCATGCACACATCCATAGTTTCAATCAATCCACATAAACATACACATTATATTAATTCACCACAATTCATATAAACATATACAATCATGTTCATTCACAACTCTCAATTCCACAAGTTATACACAATTGCATATGTTCACACAACATTTATCTCTATGCCATGTGACTCAATACAACTCAATGCAACTCATCAATTCCTATTCAAAATTATGGGTACATCACTTATACCCCACTAGGAACAACATCATAGTCATTCTACCCTAGTGAACACCAACACTAGGAACAACATCATAGTCATTCTACCCCAGTGCGTACGACTGTATCACGTATACTCCACTAGGAACAACATCTCAGTTATTCTACCCCAGGGAGCACCCCACCAGGAATAACATCTCAGTTATTCTACCCCGGTGATTATTCCACTAGGAACGTCATCTTAGTCATTCTACCCCAGTGTATACGACCATGTCACTATACCTCACCAGGAACAACATTTGTCATTCTACCCTGATGATCATTTCACTAGGAACGATACGTAGTCATTCTACCCCAGTGATTACTCCACTAGGAACGATATCTTATCATTCTACCCCAGTGAGTACGACCTTACACATACATATATTTTCAACATCATCATCACCTTTACCAAACAATGCACATATATCCATAATATACTCTCATGCATTCTTCACATACAATCGCATACAAACAATATGCATTCACAATTAATACCATCACCATATTTATCAAGCAATGCACACATATTCACAATATGTTCTCATGCATTCTTCTCATACAATCGCATACAAACAATATGCATTCACAATTAATACCATCACCATATTTATCAAGCAATGCACACATATTCACAATATGTTCTTATGCATTCTTCTCATACAATCGCATACAAACAATATGCATTCACAATATCGCGCCAACGGCAACGAACTCAATCACATTCATTACGCATTTTTAATCAATTTAAACAATGAAATATATTTGCCAAAAGGCCACATTTCACAATCGAATTCCACAATCTAGGATTCACGCCTTACGGCTACCCACAACATAACATATAACAACACACAAGCTACACGTTATATATCGAAAGCATACAGTATGATAACACATCAAACGCACCCGTTCACGACGGTAAAAGTTGACAAAATGACACGTTTCAAATATTCTGCTATAATTGGATCATATACAGACATCAAAACCATTTTTCCTAGAAATAACATCTCTTTAGCTTTCCAACGCTTCGAACGGGTGCTAAAACCGACTTACGGATCAAGAGATATGAATTTTTGAAATTTTCCGAAAAACCAGAATTTTGCCTAAACACGGCTACGGGATTTTGCATTTTCGCCCGAAAATCCGACCGATTTAATTATTTTCTCCTGATTAAATACCTACTCATCATTATCAATCATATAGTAACATTTTAGGATCATAAAACGCAAATTCTACGACTTCCGATTTTCATCCAAAATCTTAACCCCCAATTGTCCAAAAATGTTAAAACTCACAAACTCAACCAAATTCGATCAAACGGAGTCCAATAATCACGGCTAAGCATTACCCGACTAAACTACGAAATTTATTCTCGATTTTAACCGTTAAAAATTCGATTCTACCGATTAAACTCATTTATGCCCTAAAATGGGAAAATGGTATAAACTCTCCAACAATCTCAATCAAACCAACAAACACATACATAATCATAAACATTGATAGAATAACAATATTTCACACCCTTACCTTGATTAAATTGAAGCTAGGAGTTGTTCTTGAGCTTTCCAAGCTTTCCCCTCTTTTTCCTTCTCTTTTCTCTTCTTCATCTTTCTTTCTCTTCTCTTTCTCTTATGTTTTCTATTCTTTCATTTTCTTCCATTTTTCCTTATATATCTTTCTCTTCTATTTCTCTCCAATATATTTCTTCTCTCAAAATATTTACCAATTCATTTTCTCATAAAATATATCATCTCATCATTAATTAGAGAATATCTAGTAAACCCACATTATTCTACTAAATAAAATAAATCAGTTAAATCCAATAATTCATTTAAATCAAATAAACCACATAAACCAATTACTTAGTACAATTAATCAATTATTGAAAATTGGGCTGTTAAATTTAGTGTATGCCCCTTGGGCGATATGCGACGCATTCGCTCCTATATCATAGTCTTTAGTGCAACGTAAATCTCAAACAAATTCAATTCAATTTTCTAAAATTCTTAAACCAAATTCAAACCTTTTTATTCTTCGATATTTGTTTCAAAAGTTATTTTCAGAAAAGAGTATGTTATTTTTTTGTTCTATCGCAAACAAGCATCGATCCTGACTGCTGGAATGGGAACTTAGCGTCGCTCATAAAAAACACTTAACTAACCAGTGGTTTAGTTGCCCGAACCACGCTTGATCTGATTTCTCATACCATATGAGGATACGTAGGCACAAGGCGACGATGTCTGGGCGAGCAACCTTCCTCTCTTCATCCGTAGTTTTCTGAACTACGTTGACTATGACTTTCCCATTGCACGAGGGAATACGTAGGCATAAGGAGGAAATGTCCTATCGAGTCTCTTTCTCCTTTTTCTTTTCCCATTTCCGTTTAGCAGTAGCTTATAGATAACGCACCCTTTGATTAGACAACAAGTGTGGATCTCGTTGAGTACAACAGACGTGAGAGGTGCTCATACTTTCCCCTTGCGTAACCGAATCCCGAACCCAAGATTTGGTTGCGATGACATTTTCTTATTCTTCCTTTTAGGTTTTCTTCAATCATTTCCTTTCCCTCTATGTTGGGATAAATAACATTTAGTGGCGACTCTTGTGTTTTTCCGCCAGTTATTTTTTTCGCAGTTGCGACACTCTTCTCTATTAGGTGTCCGTGTGAATTTCACCTCTTTCCTCAATAGCCTATAAAAAGGTAATGCCTGTTGGGAGAATTTTGAGATTAACCTGTTCAAAGAGGTCATATACCATTCAACTTTTGGACCTTCTTCTTTGAGGATGTAGCTCTCATTCGGACTAACGCTTCGCATTTTCTAGGGTTTGCCTCGATTCCTCGATCAAGTATGTAAAAGCCCAAGAACTACTGACTCTTACCCCAAAGGTGCAATTCTCTAGATTGAGTCTCATATTATAATTCTGAACCCTTTTGAACACCTGCTGGAGGTGTTGAGTGTGGAGCTCCTCTTGACTGGACTTTAAGACCATGTCGTCCATGTATACTTCCAGCATATCCCTTATCTCTTCCAGAAAGATCTTGTTCATCATCTTCTAATATGTTGCACTTGTACTCTTCAACCCAAAAGGTATGATGTTGTATTGGTCATTGGCTTTCTCGGTCATGGGTGTTGTCTTCATTTGGTCGAGTCCGAACATGGGTATCTGATTATACCCAAAGTAAGCATTTATGAATGACAGTAACATGTAGCCGGCTGAATTATTTACAAGGTTGTTAATGATTGGGAGTATGTAAGTGTTTTTTTTGGCATGCTTTATTAGACCAGTGTAGTCGACACACATCCTCCACTCTCCCGAGGCCATATTCACTATAATGATGTTGGAAAACCAATATGTATACTTCACTTCTAAAATGAATCATCCATCTAATATGTATTTCATCGTGCCTGTAATGGCCTCATATTTCTCAAGGAACTATCTTCTTTGCCACTGAGAGATGTAGTGGGCAGAGGGGTCGATGTTTAATAGATGATAGACCACTGTGGTACCAATAGAGGACATCTCGAATGGAGAGATAGAGGAAATGTACGTGTTTTCCTGAAGGAATTCGATTAGTGTAAATATTACTTCAAAGGGAAAGTTGGACCTTATCTTCACAGAGAGATTGTTGTCGAGCTGGATAACCTCGAACTCACAGTCTGGGACGGGCCTAACTTCATTTTCATGTGTATCCAGGTCGAACATATCGAAATTCCTAGGATCTTCATTTGTTACCGCCAACAAAGTGAGGATGTCCTCAATAATGATCTCTTTGATCCGCTTTGCTTCTTCAAGGTCAACATTGATAACAATCAGCTTCCCTTCCTATCATGATATGTTATCTTCAGGTGGACCGGGGATGCTACCGCATCTAGTCTTGACAAGAAGGATCTTACCATGATAGCCCTGAAGGAACTTCTACACGGAATTACAAGGAAAGTAAGATTTACCTTTCTTTCATGCACCTCTTATTCTAATAACAGTATCATATCTATCGTTCCACAAGGGCCAACAAATCTCCACGTGATACGGATTTAGATTTGGTTGCTGGAGGCCTAATTGCTCTAAAGTGTCGATGTAGAGGATGTTGCAAGAGCTTATATCATCTACGAAAAATCCTATCAGAGTACGATCAAAGATGCTGATTAGTAAGATTAGTGGTAAGTCAAAGTTCAAAGTTCCACTTTTCCTGAGAACATCACTAAAAGTGATTTAAAGTTTCATTTAAAGATTTCTCCATTTATTCCTCATACTCTTCAATCTCCTCTAACCAGATACCTTATTAGCTCAATTTTTTTCTTCAACATTCCTTATTTCCTTAATTAGGATGACTGACAACATTGTTGATTTAGAGAGCGGCTATGAGGTGGAAACCTCATATGGGATATCTTCTGATTCTTATCACCCTTCTCTGAGTAATGATAACATTAGACCATAAATGACATCCATATCTAAAGATTTTGACTCAGAAAAGGTACATGGGGATTCAGGCTTGCCTACAGACGCTAGGTTATTAGCCTAGTGATGTTGAGGTGCTGGGTAGACGCAAAGGTAGTGGGAATTTCTTCGGCTTTGAGAATTGAATTCATCCTTAGTAATTTTAACATTGGAGTTGGTGATCCTTTCAACTCTCTTCACTATTTTCACTTTCATACCCGAAGTACTAGTCTAAGATCTACTTTGGTCGAGATGTTGGCTAGTGTTGTACCCAGACGGGCTTTCTTTCTCAAGACGAGGTGACAATGATGGAGGAAATGCAATATTTTTTTCTGGGACTTGGTTAGGAAGGAGGGTTCGGTTCTGGTGAGTTTCCCCTACCGAAGTGAGGAAATGGTGGATTTATACTCATGTTATCTCGCATGCAGTTTATTTTGAGGAAAAGAGGGAAATATTTCTGTGATAGGAGTCTTCATGCTCTTTTTTTAACATGTGTCATTACATTTTGCAAATATCATGAACAAAGTAAGCAAGTTAATATTTTATACCGCCTTGTAGATGCCCAAGGTATCCAAGCTGTGGTGAATACAATTACTTCTACTTTTGCCCAACTCCTTTGGCAGCAACTTCTCCCACTCCAGCTCCATCTTCTACCTCAGCTGTATGAGCTTAAGATCTTATGCTAGAAGTAGATTATCTTGTGTCCATTGCAACCACTTTATTGATAGAGGAACCAACATCATCTCTGGCTTCCACAAAGAGGACTCGAGATGAGGGACAACAATTTTCTAAGGGTGAGACTTCTCTAAAACGGACTCGTGTTGCCGAGGAAGATGCCTCCGGGGAGATGACTCCTTTTATAAGGATACATAATACTTTATCTTCTCGACTTTCATGAACTATTGAGGAGGGTGCTGCTATTGTCTCGATGTCTGATTCATCCTTCGTCTAAAAACTTCCTGAAGGGGATAAAATAGAAATGAATTTGAGCTCGCAAACAACATGTTCAAAGTTTCTCATATACTTTCTCTCATAAATGGGTTAAGTACGTATTGGCGGTATCTGAAGTTTGGCCGTTGTCCTTTCCCGGTGTTCTGGCATGAGTATAATTCACGCTTTCAAGCATCTTCTTTTGTTGGACAGGGTGTCAAAAATTTTCATTTTAAATTTAATTGTTGATGTGTGTTTGGGAGGTCAGTTTTTTCGGGGAATTTAGCTTGAGACCAACCTCTAATTTTGGGTTCATCGAGTCATTCTATCCGATGCTTCGGCGAAGCGTTTTTCAACCTTCGGGGTTAGAACTTCCTGACTTCCTTCTTATTCCAAATCGGGTATCTACCTTAAGTAGATTTGGTGTCATATTTGCGGTAGATCCATCATGAGGGTCGGCAGTTCCCGGACTTGGAATGACAATTGGGCATTGTCGATATTCTTTAATAAGTTCCAAGTCTTCCCTTTGGAACAGGGACTCTGAACGGTTGCTGGTGATTGTTATTGACCAGTCCCCTTACATCCAGAGACCGGAGCATCTTTTTTCGAATATGTTAAGTGAATATTTTCTTTGTAAATTGGTATGAGGGGACCCCGATGCATCAAGTCGAAATTTTGTAGCATCTACAAGTATTGGATCATTGTCTGACGTTAACTACAAACTTGCGATGTCCGGATGCCATTAACTACGAACTTGTGATATCTTTGATGTCACTTCTACAAGTACCCGACGAAGACGAGGAGTATGGGAAATGCTAGGTTGAAATTTGGGTTGTGAGTCTTCTGCCCGACCTTCATGGAAATTGCTTTTAGACCCCCAACGCAACCCTAGATCTCGATCGACAATCCTTCTTTTGATATTCTTCCAAATTCTCGATGGAAACTGAGACTTAGCTTCCGAATACTAGTGTTAGAAATGGTGGTTAACCTAGTCGATCGTGACGGATCCCGGTTCTTACTCTGAACGTTCCTTGGTTCTGAGATCTAAAGAGGCTGTGATCGATTAAAATGGAAAATGATTGAGAGATAATCAAGGAACCATCGAAGATGGGTAAATTGAAACTTGATTTGTTATTGATTGAATGACCTATTAAAGTCATGAATTGGTAAATCAGAGATCTGGTCCTGAACCGCAAGAATCTAGATCTAAAATTTATAAATGTTTTCAACAGTGTTTACGAAGAAAACGTCATTCTCATGGAAATTGTAGGATTTATAAGTCGATTCCCACAGATGGCGTCATTGTTCTGTTTGGGAACCATAAATGGATGTTCTAGCTTCATGAAGGAACCAAAATTGATGAGAGGTGTTGTTGGTCTTGGACGATGGCTCAAATATCCTCTACAACAATGCGGGGTGGACCTACATGGTTAGCACTCCATCGCTTAAGTCATCTTAAGATTCATAATGAATAAAGTGAAATTAGAAATTGGAGATTGTGTTCCTTCTCATAATGTGAACTGTTTTTATATTTTTGATCGAGTAGAGTAGACTTGAGATGGATTAGACCATGATCACTTAGGCCTTTTGGCCGATCCAAGACAATGAAATTTATAAATATATTTTATTCCTAAAATACCAAATCATTAGGTTCCCATACCCATGCATCAATCTAATTAAACAATAATATTTTAAAATTTTTCCAAATCATACAAAAAAGAAGAAAAAATAATCCTTCAATTTTGTCAACAAAATTAATACCCATAATAAAAAGCTTATTAAGAATTTCTTAAAGTGATCAAATAGTTAAAATTTTTAAGTTTAATTATATTTGTCTAACCTATCTGAAAAATAATTTTGTTATTACAATTTTATGCTTAAAAAAGAATTAGTTATTTTAGCCAACTGTTAAATAATTCTTTTTTAATGAGAGAAATTTTGGTTTTGGTCCTTGAATCTTTTTTTTTGTTAGACTCCATACATTTTACTTTTTTGTTGGTGTTAGTCTCTAACGTCAAATGTCTTTTAAAAATAACATATGTGGCAGACGATGTTGAGTTGGCTTTTGTTTTTAAATTTATATCATGTCGCATAATATTCCAAGTGAAAATGAAACATGTGAGTAATTAAAAAGAGGGATGAAATCCAAAATAACTATTATTTTGTAACTTGTTCCCTCTCTCTTCATCTTCTTCATCTGAAAAGTGGAATTCGTTTCATTCTTTTTCATCTACACATATATATGTGGCTTCTTCCTCAACTGTTAATTGTAATCCATTTCAAATTCCAATATGTTGTTGCAATAAATTAATGAAATTGTTCAGCTCAAATTCACTTGAAAACCCTAAACAGAGATATTGAAAATATCAAAATTCTGGGTTAATGTCAAGTTACAAGTTATTCGTATGAACTTGAATGAAACACATCAAGTGAAACTAGAAATTCAAGTGGATGCAATTGCTCAGAGGTTGTGAAGGATTTAGGCTATATTCTTAAGGAGCTTGAGGTTAGGAAAAAACAAAAGACAAGGGGATAATATTTATCATTGAGACAATGAAGCTTGATGCAATTGCTTGAGGTTGTGAAGGAGTAAGGAACCACCTCCATGACTCATTTGTTTCAGTTCCATAAACACCAAAGGCTAAGGAATAATATTGATCATTGGGATCTCTCCCAACAGCAATAAGCAAGGTTCTTCCATATTTTGTTTTAAGATGGCATTCATCAACACCAATAAACGATCTGCAAGATATGGTGAACCCCTTCTTAAGACCATCAAAGCAAAAGTAAAAACTCCCAAACCTTGGTTGTATGGTTGGTTCACATTAATTTTGCAATTATTCCCTGAGTTTACTCTCCTTAATCATGCAGAATATCTCCATAATAGGGTATATTGTTTAGCTACATCACCTTCAACCAAATCTTTTGCAATTTACTTTGTCTTCCATTCACTATTCATAGTTATACCAACAGAGTAATTACTCCTAATGTCATAAACAATATCACGAATCTTGATTTCATCAGAATATGTCATTCTAGCCACCACAGTCTAAGTAATCCACTTGAAATTAGCTTACCTATTATTCAATACCCTGCCACACGTGTGAGCACCAACCCATCTCTTCATTCGATACGTGTGCTTATCCCCAACCTTGCTAATAAGTTCCAAAAAGCCACAATTATCCTTGCAAACTACCTTACTTTAACCTTTTCATTTTTTACATACTTTATCTGTCTCCCACTTAATATTGACTATTCAGTAATTGTCCCCTTAAATCCATCAAGTGATACGAACTCCAATCTTTCTTTGACCTTGTAATTATTGTCCAGCTCCTCCATCCTAAACGTAGGATACATTGGTTTGCTCTTTTGATCTGAAGCATCAGGATCACTGCTACCAAGCTCATCACTAACATAACAGGTTTCCGTCTCATTATTAACAATGCTAGATGAACCTACAATATCATCACCAATGCTTAATTTCTTTGGAGTATTCGTGTGCCTATTTGCTCCCCCATATTGTTTATCAATTAAATAAAAGTTATCATTCAACCCAATAGCCTTATCATCCTCTCTATCATCAAATGATATACCATTAACTTCAAAGTCCTATCATCACTGATATCACTATCCTCAATTTCATATTCTTCAGGATTAACATCACCTTCATCATTAACAAAATCATCATCCTTAACATTAACACCATCTTTAACATTAATAGCACCATCACCATCATTAATAACACAATCCTCACTATTACATTAACATCATCATCATTAACACGACCTAGTTCCACAACATTAATAAAACCATCATCAACTACCTTATACTCAACATATATGTCCACTACACTTTTTATTTCAACAAATTTATAAACTTCATTAGTATCACTATCACTAACCATTATATTATGTCTGTCTTATTCATTGGTATACCATCATAATCAAAATTCTGAATACTCAAGTTGGCAAAGGTCTTTCATGACACCAATAGCTTCAAAGAAGTTCAACTTATCAGGATCAATGTCTACTATATGTTCATGCCTACCTAGGTAACATATTACATTGTCCCTAACAAAATTTCTCTCATAATGAAAATTCAGAGTAAAAATCATACATTTTTGCATTGATCGCCTTGCTCAACCGCATTTTTGATGTGACAATTTTGATACCCACAAACATCGTCTTTCTCGCAGACGCCTCCCACCTCACATAGAACTCTTAAATGTTACTATTTATAAAACCCTCATTTAAAGGATTAAAACTAAAACTGAAAAATACAATTTTATGACTTCATTTTTGGTAGAAAATATGTGAACCACATGTAATATTATGTGACAAGATATAAATTTAAAAACAAAAACTAGACGTTAAAAAACTAACACCAACAATAAACAAAATGTCATGAGTCCAACAATAAATAAAATGTCATGAGTCCAACTAACACCAACAATAAACAAAATGTCATGAGTCCAACAATAAATAAAATGTCATGAGTCCAACTAAAACAACATTTAATTATTAAAATCAAAACCTCACTAACTTCCCTGAACAATTATTTAAACTTTCAAAACCAAAAAAAAACAATTTTAAATGTGAATATCATTTTCAACTTGAAGATCTTTTTCAATTATCGTTTATACCTTTCAAAAAAGTCTGTAAGAGTTAGAATGTGGTGGAAAAGTCTAATAAAATTTCGTTGTTCAAATTATTTAAATTTTTATAAAGCATACAATTAAATGACATATATTCCACTTCTTTCTATCACTACTTACCACCGTTTTTTTCTATAAACAGGATATAATCTTTTATCTCTAATCCGCTATATTTGTTTAAAATATCCAAACAGGCATAAAGAATAATCTTTATATATCAAAAATAATTTTTAAAAAATGAAACAAATAGGTTTAGTATGCCGTAACAATACCTTAAAGAAAGAAATTTGAAATTAAAAAACACTAGATCAAATAACCAAACATTCGCCTGAAGTTGAGACTTCAATTAACTTTAATGCTAAAATTTTAATTTTCAAAAACAGAAGACATTATTTATCCGAACGATATCGTTACATTCCACAAGAAAAGCAGCCGACTATAATCAACAGAAGACAAGCATGCCACATGTTAAGGTATTATAAAACAATTCCACATCAATGAACTTTAGGTTTTATGGATCCATAAATGAAATTACTATGTCCTCATTCTGCTACTTTCTGCTGCCCTTACCTGAGAGAAATAGGGATGTGCCTACAGGATACACATCAAGAAAACAAAATGTTAAATCAACAAAGATCATAATGTATTAATGCAAACAACAGAAGAACCATGTTAAGGTGATTAAATGAATTCTTTATTATTACCATTGCTTCTCTTGCTGTTAGCCTGTCCTGGTGGTCATAACGAAGGAGCTTATCAAGAAAATCAATTGCCTGCGTATAGAATATTGAAATGTTAAAATCCTCATATCAGAATTGTTTAATTTCAGAATAAACTAAGTGCTAGCTCCCAATGCCATAATGGAAAATGAATTAAATTACCTCTGGCGATACAAGATGCTGATTGTCTGCATTGATAAATTTAGACCAAGGTTTGCGACTGTGCCTGTAAAAGGAAATAACATAACATGAATAAGTAGGTAGTTAGGATGCTTACGCAGTAATACTTATTCATACACCTATAATGAGGAAATAATGTCAATAAACGCAGAAAACTCCTTAGAAGACTAAGGGAGGCACCACTATTGCATTGCCATGGAAGATATTTTAACAAATTTGCTATGGCATTCAGAAAATAAAATGGAAAAGGATACCTTCCAACTAGTGCATCAAGTTGAGGATCTAGCTCAAGATGATACTTATTCAGATATGCACTCAGTTCATCAGTCCCAAGCACCTACATACCACATACAAAAGATAAGAAAAATGAAGCTTTTAAAAGATGTTGATTTATTTTGTTGGGAAGAGAGGGCACTAGTTTAGAATGGATCTTTTGGCATGCAAAAGAGGAAATTGTAGGCATATAGACCTATTCCAGAATGCGTTCATATTTTTGCTAATTAGGTGCAGCCAAATTGCTTGAATCACGTTATTTTCATTTCACTTCAAAAATTTGTGTATAAAATAGTAAAATTATGTAACTGTTGGTTATGGGTTCAAGTAATAAAATCAATCACTTGAAAATGCAAGGTAGTACGGCCTAGTGCCAAGTGCCTACAATAGACCCTGAAACGGATCTGGCCTTTCCCCGAACCTTGCTAGCTTGGAGAGTCTTGTAGCACGAGAGTTTAGTAATTAGTGAAAATCAAAAGTACCAATAGAAAATGTCTTCGTATCCTTTTTCCCCTCTTTTATTTACAAAAAATATGATATACCTTCGTTTTGTTTCAAATTACAAATATTTGGAAAATAGTGAAATCAAATTTTTATTGATTGCTGGAGTATTTCTTATACAAGATTTAATAGAAAGTAAAATGAAAATTATGTGACAATTAAAAAGAGAAAAAAAAAAGTTACTTGGCATTAGGGGTGGAAATAGGATGGACCGAGTTAGGCTTTGTCAAACCTAAGTCTGACCTGCTAAAAAAAACTGAAGCCTAACTCTAATCTGTAGTCTGTCATAGGCTTATTTTTAGGCCCGAGTCTAGCGTTTTCTAAGGTCTGGTTAGCTTGTTAGCCTACATAAGAACCTGTTATTTTAAATAGACTAACAAACTAAAAAACTAATGAAACTAAAAAACCAATGAAACTAAAAAACTAATGAAACTAAAAATTCATTTACATTGACTTATTTTAACTTACCTATTACCATAAGTTTTGTGAAATTATTTGTTTAAGATAACTTATGAAAATACCTATAACATTGTTCATAAGGTGTTTTAATCTTATTTTCATAAGTTCTCCAAGATAACCAATTTTTATTTATATATTTTAATTCAAAGTACAAAACATAACATAATGATATTAAAAAAATTATTCATATTTATTTAAATAGGTCGGTCTTTTAGACTTAAAAGGTTTTTTTCATGACCTGAGACTTAGCCTTTTTAACTAAATAAGCTTATAAAAAAGTCTAGGACTTTTCTATTTACAAAAAAAAAAAAAAAATTAGCCTAACCTAAACCTGTGGTAGGCTAGGCCCGTAGGCCTTGTTATCGGCCTGACCTATTTCCACCCCTACTTTGCATAGCATCAACGAGACAATTTGTATTTTATATAAATTATTTTAAAGTGCAGGGATCATTACCTTGGCTATTTTTACAAGCTGGTCATGGTTGTCATGTCCATAAAAGAATGGCTCCTTGAGAAATATCTGCATTAAGTAGAATAGTCTCAACCCAGAATTACATAATTTTCTGCATGTAAATTCAAAAATAGAATTCATACAGAAATAACACCAAAAACATTCTTGCTATAATTGTTACCATTCCAGCAAACATGCAACCAAGGCTCCACATGTCCAATGAGTAATCATAGTCTTGCAAATCAACTAGAAGTTCAGGGCCCTTAAAGTATCTGAGAAAGGAATAACATTTTTATGGACAGTTTTATTCGAAAACATGAAAACCAAAAGGCATCATTGCATAAGCAACTGCATTAAAGTCTCGGAAAATTTACACAAAGGTTTCTTGTTGTCAAGTTTAACCCTAACTAACAAATATATACACATAAAAAGAAAAACCCAAAAAAACAAATGGACTGTGACAGGAATAACATTTTTATGGACAGTTTTATTTGAAAACATGAAAACCAAAAGGCATCATTGCATAAGCAATTGCATTAAAGTCTCGGAAAATTTACACAAAGGTTTCTTTTTGTCAAGTTTAACCCTAACTAACAAATATATACACATAAAAAGAAAAACTAGAAAAAACAAAAGGACTGTGACAGGTAAGATAGTGCTGACATAGAAAGAACCTAAGAATGTTTATATGATTGTGGGACCTGAAACATGATACTAAAGAGAATTGACAGAAGTTTAGGTGGTCACACTCACACCATAGAACTTGGAGTACTTTCAGCTGGAAATTACAGAGGCTCTTTGGAATTAAAGACCAGAACACAGCTAAACTAGAATCCATAACATCAATTCTTGGATCTGAGTTTCTTATTGGCTTCTTATTCATCCCTTCTGCTGAACAGCTCTCACATGGAAATGATGACTAATTTTTGCACATTTAATATATTCAGCAACGCCTAATAGGCTCTCAAGTATCATTTTAAATTGCTAAGTGAGCGTAACATCCAACTGAGAATTTTATTTGTGTGTTTATAGAGACTCAAATTGAAGCAGACAGAGAAATCAAGTCGGGCCATAAGCATGACCATGTAAAACAGGTGGCACATCCGTGCTTGACAAAACCAATATTTTGAAAATTAGACCTCAAGAACAGCCATGTCAAAGGAAATTTGGCTCCCTTTAGAAGAACTACACTAAATCAAAACTGGAGTAGAAAAAGTTTCAAGGAAAAATAAATCTAATTATAGTTGGTGAAAAAGTTGAGTGTAAGATTGACAAAAAACGTATCTGAAAATTTTATTGCTCAGCAAACATTTCAGGAGTCCCTCACAAGGAACTTGAAATAAAAAGCCTAAGAAATAGAATCATAATATAATCAAATAGGGCGATGTATTCATACACAAGATGAGCTGACTTTGGAATTTGTAAGTAACATTTATCTAGCATAAATCAGGTTAAGTGATTTACAATAACCTTTGTGCAAGTCTCAAATGCCAATGTTTAGTAGCAGTAATTATCAATAGTGGCCATATCTCAGTCGACCAAGAAAGGAGGAATCATTTTGAGAATTGTATTTTATTTTGGAGTTGTAGTTCTAAAATTTGATTTACAATGCATTTTTGGTTCATATTCCACATACTTTCGACGAAATCTGTGAATATATAGATGCCTGGCAAGAAAAAATTCTAATAACCTATTGATTGATAATTCTTCACTTAAACAAGCTACTATTACCTTACTGGTTTTGCTCTATTGTTAGTATTAAATTAAATATTAACTATCATTATACACAGGTTTATCCATTTGCATATCTTTCTACGGTGTTTAATAATAGAGTTGAGAGTAGTTGATTGATTAGAGAACATTACCTTGAAGCCACACGGACATTATATTCCTTTCCAGGATGATAAAATTCAGCAAGGCCCCAATCTATCAAGCGGAGTTTTCGCAATTCATGATCTATCATAACATTGTGTGGTTTGACATCTCTATGCATTATGCCTTGAGAATGGCAGTAATCCAAGGCCTGCACAATTCAAAACTACAACATTCATGTAACAGAAAAAGGTTCCTAATATTAATATGGCTTAGCACAGATACATGAAGCAACAATTTTAATGATCCATAAGCAAAAACCTATATATGCCAATCAGATACAAAAGGTATACAGGCCTAATCTAAGAAAAAAATATATTTATTACTTTAGAGTTAATATATATTTGTTTGTCATAGAAAGAACCCAGAGTACAGCAGTACAAGTATACCATAAGAGGTCGAAGGATCACATTACCTTAAGAAGCTCATATATGTAATAGCGTATGTCATAATCAGTCAAGGTCGGATACAAAACTTTAAAATCTGTACTGTTGACATACTCAAATATTAAGCTTGGAGTTTTAGAGTGCTGATCTCTGACAATGTCAAGAAGCTTGACAATATTTGGGCCCCCACAAAGGTTCTGAAGTATTTTTATCTCTCTTTTAATCTGCATAATAATGTTTAAACTTTCATAAGTTAATACAAAAATCATATATGTAACTGCACACAACAAAAATAAAAAATTAAAGCTAGCACATGACTTCAACCACGTCTGAATGCATTTATAAGGGCTTTGTGGAATATGGAAGGAAGATATATATTATTGAATCCAAAATTTTGAGTGACCTCTCCTATTCAAACAATTGGAATCAAATGTGTCTTTGTTCATGGCTTTATTGATTCATATCACCAATTGGAACGGTGGTTTGGAGCAAGCACAATTTGACTTGAACAATTCCCACATGAAATTTCAATAATGGGGTTTGCAGAATCTGTTTGCAGCTAACACAAGAACAACATCATTTTCTACTTGGCTTAATGTATAAATTTTTTTACCCTTTCGTTAAAAAGGAAATTACACTATGTCTTGTGATGAACTTGCCACTTTTTACTTTGGAAATAAATGTTACACAAATGATATTCGGCAAAGTGGTCCAGTTGTTATCCAATACAATGAAGATTATAAAGAAGTGTATGTATGTCAGAAATTTGTGTGTGTATAGTATTATTATTTGTGCAGCAAATTTCAAGATAGAATAATTCCAGCAAAGCGCCTCGAGCTGGTTTTGTTCAGCCTTGAAGTCTTACAACGAGAAAAGCTAAAAGCACATCAATGTAACAACAAAAAAGCTAACCTTCTTTTTCTTGACAGGCTTGAGAATCTTGATAACACATCGCTCATTGCTGTTAACATTTACACCTTCAAACACCTCACTATATTTCCCCCTTCCCACTTTCCGCACAACCTCATAATCATCTTGATCACTGAAAAGAACACACATAACATTAATGAATAGTATCATCAAAACGAAAATCGTAAACCACAGGATTTAGGATACTTTCACATTAACCTCATAAAAATTAGACCTAATAATACAATCAATGCAAGCAAACCTTGCCCAGCCAAACAAATCATATTCATATGTAGTTAACTTCGGAATCCATAGAAACAAATGCCATCAATTAACTTCAAATCACAACGTAATCATCAACTCTCGATAACAAATGTAATTCATATGATTCCACATACAGAAAACTGCAGGGAAGAGATCCAATCAAAATGATTCAATAAATATAGCATAATTTCCTATCCCTCGTTTATGGTTCACAAAGAAACATTATCAAAAATGACCTAAATATGTTTACAAATCAACAAATTCAAAAAGAAAGATAAACAAAACAACAAATAGAATCTCAGAAACTAAAATCGCGCACGAATTCGTAACCTAATTGAGTTCGTAAACCAAATCAAGACATAACATGGAGCAAACGATACAGACGAAAAAGAGAATCGAAAAGAAAGAAAATAAATTAGGGTTTGGAAGATTACCCCCATTGAACAGTGAGAGATTCATAATCCCAATACTCTTTGGGGCGAATAACATTGACATCGGTGTAGACGCGAGCTTTGGACATTTCTTCGAGATTGAAATCTGAGATCTGAGCTCTGTGGTGGTGATGATAAACGATAGTGGTGGTATTAGATTCGATGGATTGGTTGGGTATGCGCAGTTTAGGAGGTTGCGCAACCGGCGTACGTAAGGTAAGAATGGTGCACACTAGCAAGAACCGGAGGAGTAGTGTTTGCTGGAGATTCGTGCGCATATTTAACGCGTGTATTATTGGGATAATTAGACATGCTTTTTTACATTTTTTTTTAAATAATAATAATAATTAAAATAAGGTCTAAATAATAACACTACTGCCTCCTAATTTAGAGTGACATTTTGTGGAATGTGATGAGCTATGCGAATCATGATTGTCTCTGATTCCACAAAGGAATTAATTTCTTTAAGATGAATTGAAAAGCACTTATTTATGGGTGCGTAAGATGAATTTCCGTTGTGGAACAACTAATGTAAAATGAGGAATGGCTACAAATGCTAGGGCTATTTTGGGGTGCACAATTTGCTGTAGTACATGTTATGAACTTATGATTAATCTAAAGTTGAAGATGTGGTCTTTGCATTTAGTAAGGAAGATGTGGTCCGTTTTTTTCACAAAGATGTGGTCCATTGTTAATCACCTATAAAAATAGGTGGAATCTACCTAATATTTCAATTATGTTGTGAATAATAAATTCATGGATTTTTTAATGACAGAATAATATATAAATAATAACAAAACTATTCAATAATATATAAATAATAACAAAACTATTCAATGTTGAATTTTAAGTGAGTGTGTGCAAGTGATTAAGAATCGGTGATATTAAATGATGTATAAGGAGCGAAAACAACTTGAAGTTGCATAGAATGATCTTCATTTTGGCTGACTTTATAATCAAGGATTGTCACACTTTGTTTGCTCATGATTTCACACGGATTTAAGTTAATTTTCACATTTATGAGTTCCACTAGTCTCAGCTATAAATAAAAGATTCATTTGCATTGAAAATCAAACTTAGAAAGCCCCCAAAACCTCTGATCGAGCTCACACTTCACTCTGAAAATTTGTGATTTTGTTTTCAATTTTAGAGTTATTTCAACCTTATTTCTTGATTACATTAGCTCCATCGTACTTCTCTGAAGTTTCTGCAACAGGAATCAAGCTCTAAGACTCATTGAATCGTGCTAACCAGATTCACCTTGCAACTTCTTCTAATCACATTTGGATAAGGTACTTTGAGGCTTCATTTCCACTCAAACAAATTACCACAATGTAGCATGATCTTCCCTAAATATTTTCCCTAACTTATCTGGTGTTGATTGTTCTTGTTTGGCATTTAATTTCTCTTTTCATGTTTTCTCTTTTGCTGAGTTTTCTCTAAAATTCTCCATGCTCACTTTCAATAAATGAAAGTGAAGCATATGGTTGAATTTGTGATGAGATAACGGTCACAATGGTGGTGGTTTTATTCTCTAATGTTATCATTTGACAAACCATTAATGGTGAGTAACCGGAGAAGATGACTAGAAATTAGAAGGTGGTTGGAGTTTGTTTTAAGTTTAAAATAGATCTAATGCGTTATTTCACTTAATTTCCATCGTGTGCCTTTGATCTGGACCTTCAGATGCGCCTACTTTGGCCATTGCACGTAGATCCAATGGTTCATATATTTTAATGATCTAGTGTGTTTTTAACTTAAAGTTCACCATACACTCCAAATCTGGACCTCTTATTGCGCATACTTTGGTTAGTTAGCGCAGATCCAATGGTTGTGGTTTTTTTCAGCTTTTATTTTTATTTTCTTTATTTTTATTTTCTCATTTAATTTCAAATTTTCATTAAAAATATATTCATTTATATTTTTCACTCCAATTTGTTTTCATAGTTTTCTAAAATTATTTTCTATTTTCTGACCTATTTTTCATATTTTAGTTCATTATTTGTTATTTTTTTATTATTTTCTTTACTTTTTATGCATTTTAAATAGTTTAAAATTACTTTTAGGCATTATTAAATTCTCTACAAAAATTTATATGATCCTCAGGTTGTTTCTGACTTGTAGTAATTTTCTTGAACTTTGATTTGTGGTTTAGGAGCTTCTTTCTCATTTTCTCTTTTATTTTTATTTTAAAATTTATTTAAAAATCATTTTTATGCATTTTAATTCCATTTTATTGCATTTTGATTTGCATGTTGGTTGTTGCCTTGGATTATAACTTGTCGATCAAGTTTCTACTTAATTTCAATGGACCTTGGGTGTTGATGAAGTTGGATGAACCTTCATCAATACAAATCTATCATTAAATGAATAATTTGATTTATTCTTGGTACTTTGTGTTGATGATAGGTTTAATGCCTTAATCCATCAAGAAAGGTGATTAAAATTGATGATGAAGTGATCTTGAATTTTGATTCAATTTGGCCATCTCTTCATATTTCCTTCTCTTTCTTTTTCCTTTTTCTTTTCTCTTGATCAATTGGATGATTTGTTGTTCATTTTGTTCATGTGATTTGGATTGATGCTTGATGGAATTTTATCATTTCAAATCTACCATTTGATTGATCATTGAAGGTACTTTGGATTGATGCATAAGTTTGTTCTTAGTGTCATGAAGGATTGATTGATGTAATGGATCAATCTCTTTGTTTTAGTGCTTAATCCCTCCTTGGTTTTTACTTGTGCTACATATTTTAGGAGCATGATATCTATCATATCTCTAACATATATGGTACATAAATTGTTATTAACCAGCCTCCCATAGTATGATTTTCCTTATAGATTGTGCTACGATTGTTTAACATAGCGCTAAATTTGTCTTAAGTCGGATTGTTAATTCTAACACTAATATTAACCATATAATTGTGTTAACTTTTACTTATGTAATTTACTTTTATGCACATTTTCTTCTTTTAAGACATTAATAAAGAAAAAACCATTAAAATACTTAATTGTTCCATTGGACAATTGGTTACTATCTCACGCTTAGATATTGGACTTATGGACTTAAATTTAGATTTTTGATCCTATACTTTAGAGTTGTGACTTGAGACCTTGGAATTCATCTGGTACCTTTGACCTTGAGTTGACCTCTTTGAAGACTTGGTTTATTCTTTGCTTAATTATGGCTTGTTGCTTGAATCCAAAGGAATAGAGTATTGACTTGTGTTAAAGCTTGTTATCTTAGTTAAATAATTCCTTCCCTAGCTTTTACTTTGTGCTTTAGGATAGTCTCTTCATCTCCTCACATTCTTAAATTTTTAAAATTTTCTCCCTTTTTCAAACCCTTCTTGTTTTCAAACTTGAACCACTTTCTTAATAAGCCTTGACTTTATCAAGTGGTTTTCAAACTCTTTTTTCTTGAATAAATTCTAATTCATCTTAAGCATATCAAGACCATTTCAAAAGACTTAAAAAATACACAACTCATTCAAACCATTTTGTTCCCTATGTGCACTTTTTCTTAAGGTTTAGACATGAGACATTTTCATAATTGAGATGTAATTCTCATATCCCTATTGTGATGCTTGATGTTGATTTTTTTCCACTTGAGAGAGTTAGTGGCATACTTGTTGATTCTATCTAAGTTGGAGTCCTTCTCAATAGTGATACAAAGGTCATTTTCATACACTTGTGGTTGACTAGTTGAGTTTTCTTCTTAAAATGACAACTTGTCTTTCCATTTAAAATCAATCACAACAAAATCTTTTGTTATTTTTACCATGAACTATGAGGTTTTGATCATCCATTTCACTTTGTGGGTACGTAGGCGCGAGGCTCGAGAAGTCTTGTCAAACACAAAATTCATAAAAAATATTTCTCTTCTCATCTCCTCAATCTTTTGCAAACAACACCTTTTTAAGACAAACATAGATTTTCAAGAGGTTCTTATAGGGTACTATAGATGTTTTGGGTGCTAACACCTTTCCATTAAATAATCAACCTCTTACCCTTTGTCTCTCTGTTTTATTAGTTTTGTTTTAAAACTTCTGTGGGTTTTGTTCATTCTTTTTCTCATTCCTTTGAAAAAATAAAAGTGTGGTGGCGACTCTTGCATCATGAGTTAAGTTAATTAATAGTTTAATCTCAAATTTTCCCGGTACAACAACCAATATAAAAGTAAACTCATAAAAAATATTTGAAGAAACACTCAACCAAATAAAGACTGACTTCTTGTAATTCAGGTTAGAGCTATTACTGTCATAATCATCATTAATAAATCAGAATTTGTTGGACAAACTACTCCAAACACAAAAGGAGGATGTATTGTAGAGGTTTGAAAAACGAAATTCAATTATAAAAAAAATTATAAAAGCAATTGTTTAAAACAACTTTGTAAACCAAACAAATAATAGGCAGCGAAATAAATAAAGAGACAAATCAAAGTAAGGAAAAGATGAAAACAAAGCGGAAATAAATATATAGCAAAAATATAAAGAGATAAAGGTTTAGGATATTGCACTAGAGATTTATAGAGGTTCGACATAACCAATTGACTTATTCCTCTCCTCAAATTTATTCTTGAGAGTTTCCACTATACATATGATTTTTCACATGTTATGCCCACAAAACTTCTTATAATCCAAAAATAGAGTTTACACTACTTATCCTTCAAACCAAACACGAGATTTTATATTATACTAATCTCGGAACCAAGCGAGAGCTTTTTACACCAACTTAATCTTATGAACCAAACGAAGATTTTGACAGACAATCTCACGAACTAGATGAGAAATTTTACATTAGGCTAAGTTAATGAACCAAACCACGATTTTAACAGACAATATCACAAACTAAATAAGAGTTTTTGTTGGTTTAGCTCACAAACCAAACAACAACTTCTCTCAAGAGATATTACAGAATAAATAAATTTCTCTTGCATAAATTTTAATAATACTTCAGCACTAGAATAGACAAAAAACCTCACTTGATATTTTTTTCACTCTGAAATACTAAGGCAACTTACTGGAATAAAATAGAAAGTAGAAAGTGAGAAAGTATATAGAAATACGTTTTCTGATATATTTTAAATATGAGGAGAAGTTATTTATTTGTAGATGAAAAACCTAGCTCAAAAAGGAAAAAAAATCACGGGTCTTTAAATGTCATAATCGATTAAGTCATAAGGTTAATCGATTATGAGTACTCGCTGCCTAACAAGTGTGTCGAGTTTATCCAAATGAATTATTAGACCTCTCCTAAAGGTGTTATCCAGACAACTAGAGGTTGAAGAGGGAGAATGTGACCATGAAACATGTTTAACAGTTAGATGCGCAAGAAGTGAATGTTGTAGATCTGAGGCCAATCTACCCAAAGAAAAGGAAATGACACCTCTAAGAAATGAAGAGTTGGCTGCATTATTCTAGAAGAGCATGGGCATATAAGGTAAGGATGTTAGAGAAAATTCACAGGCGTTGTTAAGCTTAGCACCAATTTTTGTTTGGTTAAGTTATCAGTTTGGTTGATTATGGTGAGGTATCATCTTTGTCGATTGTATGATTGTCATGAAAATATTGTTATTTTAATTGAGGATCCTCTTTTTCCCTGATGGCCCAAAGATTTTTAATGAGGCGCCTCGTGTTTCTTTATAAATCTGCATAGACTTTTATTCCAATTATGCAAGATGTGATGATTAAAAGTTTGGAACCTTAATAAAACATCCTTGCACCTAACAGGAAATGAATTATGCTAGAGCCTTAAAAAGGACGCTCAAGTGGTAATTGAGATGTTGAACTCTCATGAAGGAATCCTTGTCATCCACAAGGTTATTATAATGTTAAATCTTCGTAGAGGAATCCTTTCGCCCACGAGACTATTAAAATGTTGGATTCTCATGGAAAAATCCTTGTCGCGCATGAGGCTATTAAAAGGCCATGTCCTTATGGAGAAATTCTTGCCACCCACGAGACTATTAAAACACCGTATCCTCGTAAAGAAATCCCTGTCACACACGAGACTATTAAAGTGATGAATTTTCATAGAGGAATTCTTGATACCCATGAGAATATTAAAACATTTGATCCTCATAGAGAGATTTTTGCGCCCATGAGACTATTAAGAGAGATTTTTGCGCCCATGAGACTATTAAAACACTGAATCTTTAATGAGGAACCCTCGCCCTCCAAAAGGACAAAATAGTGTCGCCAAAACATCAATTTCACACCTTTAAAATTGCTTTTACCTCTCTTCCAAATTTCAGTATGTTTGATTTGTTTAATTTCACGTTGAAACACTCAGAATTAATTCTAGATGTTTAAAATTAATTTCAATGTGTCCGTCTGCTCTAAAATAGATTTGATTATCCTTTTCAAAATTGATTCTAATAGAACATAAAGTTTATAGTTTTTAGGTCTAAACATGATTTTTACATTAAAATTTATTTTTTAAATCACTTTTGCAGAAATTTATCTAAAACATAAATCATATCACCTTCAAATCATTTTTAACCAAAATCAATTTATCATAATCAATTCAATCAAAATCAATTTTTTTTAATTGGATGATAAACTTAGAGAGTTGAATAATTTTCATTTCATTTTTGTTATAATAACTAGACAATTACAAGGTATTTTACATTCTAAACTTCCCCTAATCTGACAACTAAGTTGAAGAGAGTAGAAAAGAAAAAGAAATAAAATCATGAAGGATATGGAAAAAAGGAAAGTTCATGAATAATCTCTGTCACTACTATCTTTTCACATATATATTCCTTTTAGGCTGAACTTGCTCAACATCAAAAAACTCGAACATTAGTCGTCTCACTTCACGTTTCCCATAAACTGCATACGAAAGCCCATGAAGGGCTTGTTGAACAGACTCTGAGGCCGCGTTTCTCAGTTTATGACTGCGCTCATACGAATTTCGAACCTTTTCAGGGTATATAATAAAACGGTGAAGTTGTTTTGCCCTCAAATATCTTCCACAATACCGGTTCATAAGAATGCGGCGGTGCCTCTCTTGTATCCAAAAACCCGGAGCATCTAAATGCTTCATCAACAATCTTTCAGCCATCACCAAATCCTTTACCAAATACCCAAAGTACATGAGTTAATTTATATGGTAAGCCATGAAGCAAGATTGTCATTCATTCCACAAGTGCAATCAAATAGTAGAATAGACAACATGAGGAGTCTACCTGTATCTTTTGACCAAGGTATTCTAATCTCTCAAAGCAAAATCGAGGATGATCATATTTGTAATTTGATGGATGCAAGAAACATAGCTGCAATTCAAGAAGAAATTCACGATAAGTTGTAAAATTTAGTGAATACTAATTAAACTATTGACATGCTTGTATTAAACTGAATGTCTTGCCAGCTTAGCTATCATGATGCATCATAGTATTCCTAGGTATACCCCAAATCTAACCCTAGTAATTCAAGTATATGCAATACCCGGGATAGGGAAAAAGGTAAAGAGAATGAGAGGCAGCATCACTACCTGCAGACCAAGTCCAAGCTCTATATTCCTAGCTTCGGTAATTTCTGGAATTCTATCAGTCATTTCTATTGGATATCCAAGGATTTGCATAACCTGGGGCCTGCTATCATAATCCCATACATTTCCTCTAAACCGATGCATTCCTGGGGGAATACAAGCTCTGAACAGCCGTGGATGTGCAAACAGGGCATCTGCAGGAGGCTGAATGGAGAACAGTAAGTACATACTTCAATAAAGAGATCATATACAAATTTTGTCGAATGGTAATTTGCATTTTGCAATGTATTTTGGCAATAGAAAGAAAAACAAATTTGAATTTATAATGAAGTTAGATTAATTTTGAAAAGCATTGCCTGCAGTGCACACAATATTTAGTTCTTTATACACTAACTTTTTTATTGAACAAAAAAAACAAATAATACTATGGCATATGCGTGGGACTTGCCTTATAGGCAACCATATCTTGCCAGCTTAGCTTGCCTTCAAATTCAGCAGATACATGATCTATGTCTTCAAGTTGCCTACGCAATCTGGGCTGGCATTCCTCAGCATCTGGATCCATTCCAAAGACTTCAAAAAGAACACGATACACTTCAGGCATACCAAAACATAGATAGATTGCCCCAAACAACGCCCAAAAGACAGACCTGCCAAATGCACATATTATTATTACAAAAAATGTAGATATTATGTGAAAACTACATTTTCAGAAACAGGTTATGTGAAAACTACATTAAGACAAACTCCGTTGATTAAGATGGTCCAACAATACATCAAATAAAGCAACAATAAGTATATCATACTCGGATTGCAGTCATCAATTTACAAAAATTCATGAATCATAACAACTTAGCCTTGAAAGCAATGTGGCACCAGATGCAGAGATCCTTGATCTTAGAACAAAAGTACTAGCATTATTTATGTCACAAATTCACGGCACGTGTTATAGAGGATAAGACACGTGCAGAAACACAATTAGAGCCAGAGAACTGGCACCAATGTACAAGAACGTGTGTCCAAATTTCAGTGTTAGTCAAGCTTATTCTGTTTGAAGAAGAATAACAACAACATACTTTTCAAATCCAAAGTCTCTATCGCTCAAAAGAATACCAGGGACGCATAATCAGAAACTCACAAGCAAATAAAAACGAAAAGTACTAATCTGTTCAATCAATCCAGTCAGTCTAATTACGCAACTTCAACCAAGATGGCCCCATGTCAAAGTCCTCCCCAAGAAAATAATAAATTCGCAACAAAAGACTCCCCTAAAATGTGTGAACATATTCATACTTTCTATTTCTTTAGTTTGTTTGTTTTCCTTGGATGCAAAGCATTTGAAAATACTAAATAATGACATTCTACTACAGTTCAAAACATCAAGAGCTTTCTTCCAGATAAGCAGAGACAACTACCACAATAATTTAAAAACACAAAGCAATAATTGGCTATATGAATCAAAGGATACCAAACATAACATGTCATAGTCAAAACCTCCATTAAAAAAAAAGAAACATAACAATAAACATAGTCTAACAATCCAAACACAACCAGAGTTTTAAATAGAGGTCCCCAACTACAGAATAAGCCACAAAACCATGGTTTTAGATAATCTCTGGAACCACAGTTCAACCAATATTGAGACCATGTCTACCTCATTTGACTGCAATTTTCTACAATATCAAAGATCACAACCCGACTGCAATCTCTACCAACAACAACAACCACAACCAAACCTTATCCCACTAAGTGGAGTCGGCTATACGAATCAACTTTCGACATAATATTCTATCCAGGACTATGCTTTTATCTAAATCATTAATCTCGAGATATTTCTTAATAACTTCTATTTTACTTTTTATAGATCTTTCTCTACCCCTAGTTGTTTGACTTTTCTCCATCTGATCTACTCTCCTTACCACAAAATCTACAGGTCTTCTCTCTCTATGTCCAAACCACCCAAGTATAGTTTCCACCATTTTTCTTACTATAGGTGCTCCCTCTACCCTCTCTCTAATGTTGTCATTTTTAATCTTATCTTGTCTAATATTACCACACGTCCAACGCAATATCCTCATCTATGCGACACTTCTTTTATTCTCGTGATGATTCTTAATCACCCAACATTCAGTCCCGTTCAACATCGTCTAACTGCAACCTGATAAAATTTACCCCGTGACCCTTAATTTAAAACTTTGCACACAACATGCATGATATTGATAAAGTAAACAAAACTTCACAATGATTACTATCCTCCTAATTATAGGAAGCACATTGCAATAACAAAGAACTAAGGTTACTCACTTGACTATTTGCTCCCTTTCTTTTCTGACCAACCTATCCATATCAACATTAGGGAATATCAAATTATGCAAGCTAGCAGCTTTAATCCACTTGGGCAATCTATGCTTCCCAATCAACCCAAAAATCCTTTCCCTCATCGGCCCCGGCCCCTCCCTCGGATACCTCTGCAAGAAAAACTCCACAAAAGCAAGCTCAAGCACATACTGCCCCAAAAAGAACAACCTCGACTGCGCACACCTCACGTTCCTCACCTTCCGGCACGAGGGATGCTGAAACGCCAAATACAACAGCGTATCAAACTGTTTCCCAGGGCTATCTTCTCCCCCAAGCATCTCCTCAAAAGACTCCAAAGGATACCCCAACGCCTGCTTCACTTCCATCAAGTGAAGTTCCATCCACGCAGTGTCGGCGTTTCCAAGAGGCGCTTGAGGTAGACATGAACTCAAAACGGGGAATGAGTTTAGGGTTAGTTGAGGACTGTTGAGGATTCTCTTTGCGAGTTTTTTGTTTTGTAGCGGGGGTTTAAGGATTGAGGTTCTTGGAGGTGTTTTTTTGTTTGGTGATGTTGGTTTTTTGGTTTTGAATTCTTCGAGTTCTTTGAGGAGGCGTTGTGGGCTGTTTGGAGGAAGTTGTTGGGGTGAGTTTATGGTTGTTGCGGTAATGCGGAGGGTTTTTGGGGGTGTTGTTGGGTTTGGGGTTTTGGTGGGGAATTGAATTGGATTGGGAGAAATTGAGGATGAGAATGAGAGTGAGTGTGGTTTTGGGGAAAGTGTGAAGGTGGAAGAGAGGTTCATTATGGTGAAGTGAGGAATGGAGGTTAAGACGGTTGTTTGTTGGTAATAGTAACTGATTTGATTCATTGATGAGTGTGTTTTTGGGTTGTTTATGTTGGATGAGAAACTGCGTGGCGCTATTCAAGTCACCCACTGGGCACGGTGACAATATGGTCAACATGGTGAACTGTTTTTTTTAGAGTTAAATTAGAAATGAAAAAAATAGTTATTAAGAAAACCTTAGATAAATACAAACATAAACAATCTCTCATAATTTTCTATTAATTAGAAAATAAAAACAAAATATTATTTATCTTTCGTTATCACAATCGGTAATTCTAATTAAAAAATAAATTAAATTTTAAATAAATTTAAAATTTTTTTCTTGTAAATTGTTTCTGAGAATAAAGATTTATATGCGTTTTCATATAAAGATTTATATGCATTTTCATATAAATTTTTCTCGGTCATTAATCTATATTTTTATGAAACAATGGTAATTATATATATATATATATATATATATATATATATATATATATATATATATATATATATATATATATATATATATATATATATATATATATATATATATATATATATATATATATATATATATATATATATATATATATATATATATATATATATATATATATATATATATATATGACCCTTTCAGATGATTTTTTTTTATATGAAATATAAAGCAAACTTCTATTACTTTGGTGAATACTTGTAAATCACCAATTGCTTTAATAATAGTGTGGAAAAGTTGAGAGAAATCGTCTAATATATTAAATAGCCCCTTAAAAATTTTTTTAAATTATTATTAAATTTAATTTTAAATATAATATTAATTATTTTAATTAATTTTAATCAATTATAATTGTTTATAATTAATTATTTATTTAAATAATATAAATAATAATAATACAAATTAAATATTAATTGAAGCAATATTTATTTATTTATGTAATGAAAATAAAATTACATTAAACATCCATTTAGCCTTTATTTTGATCCAATTGGTAAAAGTGGTGGTGGATTCCACGTGCAAGAGTTTGTCCAATTTGCATAGATCTTTTACAATTCTCATCAACATTTGATGGTTAAGTAGAAGGTTCAGCGTCATTTCATTCAACGACTATGTCATCAGTTAATAAATCCATCATCGTCGCACTGCCATAACTTTACATGATTCCCTCGTTATTCCAATTTGCTTGGATAGTAGCTGGCATTGAGCTATGCATGAAAGGGACATATGATTGTTGGTCTTCTGATGAATTCAGGGTGAATGTTTGTGAGTGGTAAAAAGAGATTTGTGGTTGGGGTGTTTGGTGGTTGTGTTCTTGTGGGGTAGGTTGTGTGAATGGATATTGGTTATAATGGGCGGTGTTTGTGGTTAGGTGTATGATGTTGAGAGGTTAAAATTTAGGTTTTGTTGTTTTGTGTTATAAAGGGTTTAGTTAAATGATGGGTATTGTTGATGGTAGTGTTAACTTAAGGTATAAGGTTGTTGGGTGTTACATGTAGGTTGTTGAGTGTAAGTGTTAGTTGATGGTCTAGTGTGTTGGAAATTTGAAGACGAGAGTTGGTTATAAGGGTCAAATAGTAAAATATATTATGATAGATACAAATTTAACATATGTCTATACCAATTCATGTATTCCCTGCTCAGTTTACATTCGTTTGGCATGATATCTTCTTATAAGACAGTGTTGCGATGATTTTGCCATTGATGACACTTTTGTCTATAATGGTTTTTCTAATTTTTAAACTCCCATTTATCTGACGTCAGACTTGTGTGGTACTCATCCATGAACCTAGGTGGTGATTGTGAGAAAAACACGAGAAAGGGGGTTGAATTATGTTTTCTTTTTTCTTTCTTTTTAAACTCCTAAGTCAAATTCTAAACACAAGGTTGTAGAATCTGATTCAGACAGAGGTAGACAACGAATATAATATGCAAGAAAAAAGAATAACACACATAACTATCCTGTTTCCTCTCACAACTTGAGAGTAATCCATGTTAAAGAAAGATTTGCTCTTGATGTTTTCCACTTAGGTTTTGATGATAACAACAGTATTAAAAGAACAATGGTATTATTTAATGTTTGATCATGTGTGCAGGTCATAATAATTAAAGAATCTTATTCAAAATCTGTTAAAGAGGAACGACTGATGCGAAGAAGAACATAGTACCAAGTCATTATATGGAATGAATTCTGATGCTGATTATCTTAGAATCTGAAGAAGCATCACGTTAAGTTCTACTCTCAGAATTGAAATTAGCTTCTGATAAGGCGTTCAAAATCTGTGACAAAGTTCATGATTATACGTGCCAAAGAAAAAAATACCATTATGTCTAATCAGTTATGCAGTTACAATATACAATCAGAAGGCTCAAGAAGTATTGACATACTTTATGGATAATATCTCCTAACGACTCTATAAGTACAGGTTTTTTCTGAAGATTTAGTGGTCAAAGAGTTCACCTCTTGTACCGAGAAAGAGATCAAAGTACTTTCTGATTATTCATCCTTTAATGTCTAGTTCCCAAAAATCTACTATTTAAGAAGCCGAAAGTTATACCAAAAAAGCTAGAACAAGAGAGAAAGAAGAAGCGACAAGAGGATAGAGGTGTTCTACACCTTTGTCTGATTGAAGAAATAAAGATCAACAGTGAACATCACTTGTATATATGCAAAACCCATTGTTACTGTTGTAAAATGTAATAAGGCTTAAGGATTTCCTAAAAATACTGAATATCCAGGAAATCCTTAAGTACTTAAAATCTTTGTTAGGATCATTTCTTTAAAGCTGATACACCTTGTTCCCCTTTCTTCTGTATATGATGTTCCTAAGCAAAGGTAAAGTATTTGACAAGTGGTATGAGCAAAGAAGTCTTATAAATGTGCTATAAATAAAGACAAAGTCTTGGATAGGAGGTCTGAGCAAAGAAGTCTTAGACATGTGCTCTAAGGAAAGGCAAAGTCCTGGACATGAGGTATGAGCAAAGAAGTCTTAAACATGTGCTCTAATCAAGGTAAAGTCTTAGACACGAGCTCTAAGCAAGGTAAAGTCTTAGACATGTGCTCTAAGCAAGGTAAAGTCTTAGACACGAGCTCTAAGCAAGGTAAAGTCTTAGACATGAGCTCTAAGCAAGGTAAAGTCTTAGACATGAGTTATAAGCAAGACGAAGTCTTAGGCATGTGGTCTAAGCAAGAGAAGTTTTAATCAGAAGCTGATTAAGCAGGTAAAGTCTTAGACACGAGCTCTAAGCAAGGTGAAGTCTTAGGAAGGTGGTCTAAGTAAAAGAAGTCTCAATCAGGATCTGATTGAGTAGGTGAAGTCTTGGACATGAGCTCTAAGCAAAAGAAAGTTTTAATAGGATCTGGTTAAATAGAATTATTTCAGACTATAAGTCAGTGTTGTAAAAAGGTCTTATGTTTAAATGCATAAGCAAGTGTACTCAAGCATTGATTATAGTAAAAATATCTTGCTAAGAAAAGGGATTGGAGTACTCTCAGTTGGGAGAGGAACCAATAGAATTGTGTCTGGCTTCAGTTCCGCTGCATTTATGATCTGGTTCTAAATGTTTATTCAGAATCATATCTCTCTTCCAAACAACGAAAGAAATGAGAAACAAATATACATGTTTACCATACACATAATTCAACCCCTCATTCTTGTGTATTTTCCTACCTTCAATTGGCATCAGAGTTTGGTCTGTGTATAACACCTCACAATGGTGTAGACTAAGATCGTGTGGGAGAATGTACTTTTCATTTTAGTATGAATTTAAGGGGAGTTGTTGAACTTAGTTATCTACCTAAACAACGGGTTTCAAGATCAAATGATGCTACGTAAAAACCTTGGGTTCAACTTACTGGCTATTGGACCTATCACAAGCTCCTCGTCAAAACTAACTTCAGTTCCAGGATAAAAAAATCTATCCAGATAAGTTCTACTTTATCTTTTTATTTTTCTTTGTATCTGTATTTCTATTCTGATAAATTCTTTCTTAGATCCTTTAGAACCTGTGTCTTGGATATTTGTTCTCTCTGTATAATTAAATTCCTTCCTAGCACTCTTATAGAATTTTTTTTATGAAGAATCTTAATCTGAACAATTGTCAGAAATTGTCCTTGTCAAAATTCTTGATAAAGAAAAGTCTTGTTCCAAGATGATTTCTAAAAATTTTGCTGACTCAGATTCTTACGAAAAGGAGTGTTGTGTTGGTTGTGTTCTTTCATACTTTATGGATGAATTTATTTTAACACTTATATCTCACTTTACACCTGTATGGATTGTTCTCCTTACGCTTAATACTTTAATTTGAAAAGAATTTAATTTTGCTTTTTTTCTATGTGCTTAATTGTCATTAATGTCTTTTATCTATTTCAACACACACAACCTCTTTCACTATATAATCGTGTGCCCTAACAGAAAAACCCTTTACCCTCTATATGGCATCTTCTTCTGTCAATCCTCTAAACATTGGTTCCATGCAAAACCTTAAGATCAAACCAAAGACTTCTTCTCTAAATCAAGATGATCTTAAACTTCTTATTCAGCAAATTATCAACTTTGAGAGCTTTGTTGCAAACGGTTGTAGCCTAAAAAGTCACTTCGAGCCTCAAGGTTGGATGAACTACTTCAAAATGCTGAATGGACCTACTTATCCATCGATGGTTAAGGATTTCTGGATCAGAGCCAAAGTATATGATGAGTTCTCTACTCAGACTGAAGAAATAATTTCTATAGCAAACAACAAGAAATTGAAAGGAAAAAGCAGAACTAAAATGGGTTTAAAGAAGTTCAAGTGTATAAAAATTAGATCTTCTTTAATGGGTTTGTGTAACACCCCAAAATTTGCCCTTCTGTTTTAACCATAGTTGGCTTATGTTTCATTCTTTTTGCAATGTACATATCATGGCATTGGCTTTTGAGATATGGGATCAAGGTGTTTCTATGGCTCAAGGTTTGTTTTTATTGCAAGTCTGTAAACAACAAGCATCAAAGGCTCTGGCATTTATTTTTCTTAATAATCAAGCACCTGATTATATTTTCCAATAGGGTATTTTGAGCACAGGCGACAATTCACAGGTTATGTCAGGCATTTTACAGGTGCAATATCAAAAGACAAGTTTCAGAGGGCTTAACGGGGCTCAAAACAGGTGACAACGAATGTTTCTCCAGGTTCCCTCCTTATGGCGCCAAAAATTTGAAATTCTAAATGTGATAATCAATTACCACAATCAGAGTAATCGATTACCTCAAGCAAAATTTGCAAAGATGCTTCAAATTTCAGCGCTGCAGAATTTCTAATCATTCTCACCCCTTGATTTCACATGTGCATCATTGGAAGGATCTAGAATTGATTCATTTTCACAAATTCCTCCATAAAATTCAAACATTCCATTCCTAATTCCACTCCTAATTTCCATTCCTCACACTAACCCACATTCTAAACCACCTTTTAATTCATAATATAAGGGTTATTTAACCAAATTCACTCCAAACCTCACTCATTCACTCTCATTTTTTCACCCCATTTTCAGAATTTGCTCTCAATTCTCTCTCACTTTTTTCATTCTTCATCTTCATCTTTAACCATTCACCAAAGCTCCATATTCATATATTCACAAATTGTGCATTACAATTTGTAAATTCTTGAGCTAGACCTCCATTACATCACCATTCTTGATTCAATTCTGCATTTGAAGCTTGTTCGGATCTAGATTCAAGTTTTGGAAGCCATTCTTGAAGGATCTTTGAAGCAAGTTCATTACATTGCTTGGATCTTGAGGTTTCCTACTAGGATCTTGGATTTCTTGTGTTAGATCTGTCCATTTTCGTCTGCAATATTCACCAAAGCAAATCTCAGCTTTGTAGGTTGGTAAATGTCAGATCCATACTTAATCTAGCTTAATTTCAGCTTATGCAATGTAGATCCTTGGCTTTTGTTACAATTTGATTTATATGCTTGTTTTTATCTGTGATCTTGTTGTTCGATTGATGCAATTGATGTTTGGTTGCTGTAATATGATGTGATTTTCGTGCATAATTGATTGGTTGATCATTTGGATGTTTGAATAAGTCATTTGTTGCTGAAAGTGCTTTTTAAAAGTTGATTTTCTGCCAATGTCTCAGTGGTAATCGATTACCATTATCAGGGGTAACCGATTACCCTGTTCATTTTGCACGTGTTTTTCAATTTTTCAAAGGGGGTAATCGGTTACCCACATACTGGTAACCGATTACCACTGGGATAAAATGTGATTTTCTTGTTTTTTCTTGCTTGTTTGGGTTCCTTTTCACTCTTAAACTTCATGGATTGATGATATGCATATTTGTGGATTGTTTTGGACCTGTTTCACCTCACATGACAATATGTTTGAGTTTCTTCGACGCGCGACTTTTGGTTTTTGTAACGCATGTGCACGGTTCGTTTGTTTTGCATTCTTGATGTGATGATCATGTTGCATAATCCTTTGTGCCACTGTGATTGTTTGTTCTTGATGTTTACATTGTTGGAAATATGATTCATGTTCATGTTTATTTCTGATTCCAAGATTGCATGTTCGTTTCAAGTGGTTAATTGTCCATGATGCTTCTGATGATGCTTAAGTATACGATGCCATTGAAACTTGTTCATGTCTATTTGTTTGTGTTTAATTGTCTACACATGTGAATCGATTGCTTTTTCTTGATGCTTGCTTATGTTTACAATCCATATGTGTTTACTTAAATGTGAAGGCATGCTTTCGATCTTCTCTTTTGGATGCATGATTATGCTTGATGTGTGGACATGTTCATTATTTGATTGATCAATCTTGGATGCATGCTTGACATTGTGTTGTTATATGCTTGTACATGTTTGATGCCTATTCATGAGTATTTATTTTGAAGCGTTGCATGCTGCCTTGGTAAATACATGACTGTTGTGCAGAATAGTAGCTGTTATATGGTGTTTTGTTTGACTTATTGCCTTTTACACCTGTTTATGCCTGAAAACATGCGTTGCTAAAAGTTGTTTTGTTCGTATGCCAACTTTTATTGCTGTTTTGTGCAGGAAGCGTTGTTGTAGTTGCTGTTTTTGTTTTGTTTTGTTACTTTTGGCTTGTTCTTGCATGCTCCCTTAAGGCCTCCTAGTCCAACTGAATTTTTCATTAAGCTTGGAGTAGGATAGACATTAGGATTTTAATCCATGCATGATAACTGTAAGTGCTCTTGATTGGCTGCATTTTGTGGCAATACATTAGTGTATGTATGAATGTCATGTCTGATATTGATACATTCATAATATGGACTGTGCAGGGTAAGTTAACTCAGCTAACTATAAGTTAAGCTAGATGTCATACTCAATGTTATGACATAGGTCGTATGACATCAAGCGCAGGTTTGTTATTCTGGTAGCTAGAACTTAGGAAACAAATCAGAAGCTCAAGCTGGAACGCAGGAGACATTTTAGAATCCCTAGGGGAACTAATATGTACCTGATTAAAGTGGCAAGCATGCAGAAAACTGAAGAGAGGTTTTATTATGGATAAAACCTAATTTATGCACCAAGGCCCAGAGGACTGAAGCGGCTATAAATATCAAAAGGAGCAATTCTAAAGAGCAACTCTTGAAAGAAGAATAGAGAGTGCAAAGCAGAGAGTCCTAGGAAGTGAAGAAGGCTAGTCTTCACGTATAAAGTCTGTTTAGGAATACTTGTACTCCAAGCAATTGTCTGGTGGATGATTGCATTGGATAGGTAGATTATAGGTTATGTCTCACTCGAAGCTATGAAGCAAGGGTGTGTGAGTTCCTTGATCAAAGTTGTGAAGCAAGATCAAGGTGTGTGTTTGAAGGTGAGAAAATACTTAGAAAGGGGGTTGAATAAGTATGAAGATAAAATCTTAGAAGTAAAAACTCAAGTATTTTTATCCTGGTTCGTTGAACTCAACTACTCCAGTCCACCCTTTCTAGAGTGATTTGCCTTTCTCAAACAAGGACTTAATCCACTATTTAATCAACTGATTACAATAGTAAGCACTAAGAACAACTGTTCAAAGTCTTCTCAAGAACTACTGATCCTAACTGGATCTTCTTAAGGTTTTCTTACAATCAAATGTAATAATAAATACAAGTGTTAAAATGCTTCTAATAAAGCTTTATCACAACTGTGATTTTTCACTTAAGATTAAGAACAAAGAAATAATTCTAGCAAGAATATATGAGTTGTATGAGCTTTGATAATGAATTCTTTTCAAGTGTTTCGTCAACTGAAGAAGATGAGTGGAGACTTGCTTTTATAGGCACAGTAATCCAAGAGTTTTTCACGTTGAGAAGAGTGTACCAAAAAGGTCTGAGCCTTTTTTGTCTTATCATCAAGTGACCTTTCCTAGAAGAAGAAAGCATAGAGAAATCCTTTTTGTCCGTGTTCTTGTGTCTAACATAAATGAGGAAAGAGTCGTTTGGATATTCCAACAGACATAATCTTTGAATTCTTCTTCAACAATTTTCAGCAAGAATCATCAGAGTCTAATTTGGTCAGAGCCTTCTGATGTTCATCAGAGTTTTGATGAATCAGAGTCTTTGCAGCAAGTGTGCTTTTAGCGTGTATAAGTTCAGAGCAGAGTTTTGGGTCAGATCATCAGTACTGGCAGCGTTAGTACTATCAGAGTCTTCTGAAGTAATTATGCTTGAAAACTCTTTATACAAAATTCTTCATTGGTTCAGATGCTTCTGGCTTGCTTCAGATTCTTCTAGAGTTTCTGCTTCAGATTCTTCTGGAGGCAACGCTCAGGATCTTCTGATGGCAACGTTCAGAATCTTCTAAGGGATGCTTCTGACGCTTCAGAGCCGTGCATATTTCTTATGTTCAGATCTGATTTGCTTCTGGAGTGATATTTACTTTAATATCTGCAGCAAACATTCTTAAGCAAATTTTAGAGTACATAATTCTTAACTACAAAATTTCATAATAGTTATCATCAAAACATAGAGATATTATTAAGAACCAATATGTGTTCTAACAATCTCCCCCTTTTTGATGATGACAAAAACATCAGAAATTTTGTTTAATTGTAAAGAGAATAATTATAACTCCCCCTGAGATGATGAATCTCCCCCTGAATTAAATATTAATAAGGAATAGAAACTTCCCTTTTTTGTCTTGAGTATTCTTTTCAGAATTAGAGCTTGATTATTCTAAACATATGATCTTGCATGTTTCAGAGTCAGAGTCTGATAAGTTAAATATGATCTGGGAGTCTCAGAGTTTCTTTTAAAGAGTATATCAGACTTATCAAATGTTTTGAAACACTCAGATTTTATGTTAGATAAAATTGATATGTCTGAAGTTTCATTCTGGTAGAGTTTAATTAAACAGTTCAGATCTATTTTCTCCCCTTTTTTTGTCATAAGCAAAAAGTAGGAACTTTTAAAAGACAAATAAAAGGAAAAACAAACAAGATAAATCATGTAGAGAAAACATTGAGTCATTCATTCATTCTGAGCAAATAATACAAACATCAGAAAAGATTCAAGTACATGTGCAAACATCAGATGAAAAAAATAAACTAAGATTGTTTTGACAAAATCATCTTCAACAGATCAGTGATCTCAGAGGAGGACTGTTCTTGTTTTGACATCCACTTAGCCATGGTTTCATTCTTCTGATCTTGTTTGGACATCCACTGAGCCATGTCTTCAGACTTCTTATCTTGCTTAGCCATCCATGACTTAATCTCTGATTGACCAGCTTCCAGAACTGCAATCTTATCTTCAAGATCTGAATACTCTTTCTTGATCTCAGATGAAGAGGGTGGGACAGATTCTGAAGCATGAACAGAGTCAATTTCCATAGGGGATTTAGAGTTAGGAGTAGCAAATCTAGAGGGATGTTCTACAAGAGTCATAGCAAGAGAGTTGTCTTCAGATGCATATTCAGCATTCACTTCTGTATCACATACTTCAGATGATGAAGGAGCATCTTTAATAAGCAATGGTGCAAATCTTTTAACAGTCCAGAACAAACTTCTAGCAGTTTCAGCAAATCTGAGCTTCGCATCATCAGAACATACGTTCTTCAGATTTGATGCTACAGTATTGAATCTGTTGATGAAGCTATTCCAAATAACGTCAGATTCATTTGCATCCATTGTTGATGAACACTTCCTCTGTACAGAGCCTAAATACATCTCTATTTCTTTCAAAAAACTTGTAAATAAATGATCAACATTCAACCTAGGTTTTGGGTTTAGAAAAGTTTCCAATGTGATTGGCTTGGGTTGAGGTGAAGGTGGAATGGTGAATTTTGGAATGGTGATCAGAGGACGAGGGTAGAAGGGTATGGATGGAGGATCAGATGAATTGGCAGTTTTTGATCTGGTTAAAGCATTCAACATATATGGTTTTGCATTTGATGCATAGGAAACAATATCAAATGGGGTATCAGAGTAAGAAGTGAATGCAGATTTATCAGATAAAATAGGTTCTGATGAAATCATTTTTGGCAGTTCTTTAATATATGTTTGAAGAACAGATGGCACAATGATGGTAAGCTTGGGTTTAAGAGGAGTGATAGTGTCAGATGGTTCAATTCTGGTGTAGAAATTTTTGAATTTGAAACCAGAGGGAAGTTTGTCAGATGAAAATGGTTTACACGAAGCAACAGATACACACTCAGATGTCCTTGGCTTAGGTGTTAGGATAAGATTGGGAATGATAATTTCAGAAGAAATAGGTGGTTCTGGTTGGTTAACTTCAAGATTTCTGAAAGAGGGAGATGACAGAAAATCTGGGTGTATATCAGATTCTGATGAATTTGAGGATGTGGTTGGAGTACAAGACGTAGAGGACACTTCAAAAACAGTTTTGAGAGGTGTAACATTTAGAACCTCTGTCTCAGGGATATTTGTTTCAGAGGGGTTGGTTGGTTCTGATTGATTCTCAGAAAGTTTTGATGGAGGTTCAGATGTAGGTGGATCAGATGTAGGTGGTTCAGATGTAGGTGGTTCAGATGTAGGTGATTCAGATGTAGGTGGTTCAGATGCAATAGGATCAGATGCCACTTGATTAGATTGTATAGGTTCAAAAATAACTTGTGCAGATGCAATAGGTTCAGATGTGTTTGATTGTGGTTTTTCTGGTTGTGGTTGTTTTTCTGGTTGTTGTTGTTGTTCAGATTGTTCTGTTGGTTTTGTTATAGGTGTTGGAGTTTGATTGGCTGGTGTTGTTGTTGTTGTTAGTTCAGATTATTGATTAGTAGAAGGATTTACAGGAGTGGTGGAAACAGGATCAGATGATTTTTGTGGGGAAGGAATTTTTAATGGTTCAGAATTATGAGATGGAGCAGGAACAAATTGTTTCTGAGTAGGAGGTGGTTTTGGAATAGAATTGAATGTTGATTCATTTAAAACAATGTTATTGAAAGAAGATACATAAGATTTAGTACCTTTAATCTTGATACGCTTTGTGGGAACAGAGGGAGCGTCTCCAGATGCTTTCCTCTTGATCAACTTCTGAGGCTTGTCAGCAACTTTTGGCTTCTTCTGAGCAGCAACTTCTTCTGCTTCTGATTGACCTCTTTTTCTTGTGCTCTCATTTCCTCCATCAGGCATTGGTTCTCTTGCTCTTTTCAGAATATCTGCAGGAAATGGCGTTCCATCTGCCTTGCAAGCATCAATATATCTCACAATTATTTCCCTTGGTTCTTCAGCACAGAACAGTTGGTAGTTTTCAACTGGAATTCGCTTCTGACTGAGTTCAGAGATATTCAGCTTCTTGGGTGCAGATGTGAGTTCCTTTACAATTTTTATTCTCTGAAGACTCTTGGCATTCAGAGGTTTTCCAACAATAGATTCAAGTTCATCCTTGACTCCAGCAGCATACAGAGCAGTCACCAGACCATTTTCTGTCAGAATATCTGAAATTAACCTTCCAAAGGGAATCCATGTTCTGATCTTCTGACCCTTACCTTTTACAGATTCTCTTGAAGCATTGATATGGTTCCATAAATGCATGAACAAAATGTAAGGAAGATCTACCTTAGTGTTCTAACTTAAACAGTACATGAAGTAGAGCTGTTCATTATTCACATAGTATGGAGAATTTGTAGATTTTCTGTGATGAATGCATCCCATAAAAATCTTTGCCCAGATTTTGTAGTAAGACTTCAGATCTTTAAATTTGTTAGAGGCCTGTCCAGAAGTTATGACTTCCTCATAAACTTCTTCCATGTCTACACGCCCAGCTGGCAGATGACATAGTCCATCAGTCTCCTCATACCCTATGAGTTTTCTGATTAGATCTTCTGTAATTATAATCTCCTTACTCAGAACAGAAGACAAGATGAATTTGGGATAAACAGAAGTATGTATCCAGAATTCTTTCACTAGATGAGGGTAAATCGGTCCAAATAATGTGTCAAAGTATTTGACCCAGCCTTGAGCATCAATTATTGAATGAAATTCAAATCCATTTTCAACTAATGAATCAAATTCCACCATTGATTCACAGAGAACTTCAAGTTTGTAAACAGGAGTTAACAAAGTCCTTTTAGGTGTCGTGTATGGAGTCACACCCATATTTGCAGAAGTAACTGCAGCCATGGTTGATTGAAACTGAGCTGCTGTAGAAGATGAGGTTGCCATTGAAGATGATTTTGACAAGGGTTTATGGTTTTTGTGAAGAGAGAAAAGAAGACAGAAATGCATAAACTTACTTATGTTGTGAAAAGTGTGAAAGTGGTGAGAGATGTGGTATTTATAGAAAACAGTTAGGCATTCAAACAGACATTCAAAGCACGTTTACACAAAGCAATTAATGACAATTAATGAAAGAGAATAAAAATCATTTCAAGCATTAATTGATCCTGACAAATTGGGGAGAAAATCAAGATTTTCACTATTCAAACCATACCTCAAAACGTCTCTTCAGTAGTGTACACGTCATCTTTGCAGATTTAGAGTGACACGTGTTTGCTTGCATGTGCTTCTGAATTCTCTTGAGAAATGAAATGTTAACCAACATTCAGATCCTCTGAGATTGGTTAGTTCAGATAGACATAAATAAACATAAATCTAATAAGCAATAGATGAAATACTTCAGAGTGATAAACATTTATCATCTGAAAAATTTGCTTCTGACAAATATTATTCTGGACACAAATCCATACCAATATTTTTCAGAATAAATTTGAATCTATCTTCAACAAGGGGTTTTGTGAAAATATCTGCCTATTGATGATCTGTATCAACAAATGCTAAGTTTATAATTCCCTTCTGAACATAGTCTCTGATGAAATGATGTTTAATTTCTATATGTTTTGCCTTAGAGTGTAAAATGGGGTTTTTAGAAAAACATATAGCAGAAGTATTATCACAGAATATAGAAATGTTACTTTCAAATATCTGATAGTCTTCTAGCTGACTTTTCATCCAGAGCATCTGCGTGTTACATCCAGCAGCAACAATATATTCTGCCTCTGTAGTTGATAGTGCAATTGTGGGTTGCTTCTTGCTGTACCAAGAGATTAAATTTCTTCCTAGAAACTGACAACTTTCAGAAGTACTTTTTCTTTCCACTCTGTCTCCAGCGTAATCAGCATCACAGAATCCAACTAATTTGAAATCATCAGATTTTCTGTAACACATACCCACATTAGCAGTACCTTTCAGATACCTTAGAATCCTCTTAACAGCTGTTAAGTATGATTCTCTAGGATCTGATTGGAATCTTGCAAACAAGCATACACTGAACAAAATGTCAGGTCTAGAAGCAGTTAAGTAGAGAAGAGATCCTATCATACCTCTGTAGAGTTTCTGATCTACTTTCTTACTTACCTCTTCCTTGCCTAGTGTACTAGTTGGATGCATGAGAGTCTTTGCCATCTTACTATCAGTCATGTTAAATTTCTTCAGAAGTTCTTTAACATATTTGGTCTGATGAATGTAAGTGCACTCTGGAGTTTGGTTGACTTGAATTCCCAGAAAGAATCTCAATTCTCCCATCATGCTCATTTCAAATTCTTCCTGCATACATTGAGCAAACTCCTTTCCCAGCATAGTATTGGTAGATCCAAATATGATATCATCCACATATATTTGACAAATTAGAAGATCTTTCTTAAATGTTTTACAAAAGAGTGTTGTGTCCACTTTGCCTCTGATGAAATTTTTCTCCAGAAGAAAATTTCTTAATCTCTCATACCAAGCTCTGGGAGCTTGTCTTAAACCATACAGAGATTTCTTTAGTTTGAAAACATGTTCTGGGAATTTTTCACTCTCAAAACCAGGAGGCTGGTGAACATAAACTTCTTCTTCTATAATACCATTTAGAAAGGCACTTTTAACATCCATCTGATATAGAGTGATGTTATATTGTGCAGCAAAAGAAATGAGTAAACGAATAGACTCTAACCTTGCAACAGGAGCATAAGTCTCTGTATAATCAATTCCTTCTTGCTGGTTGTAACCTTGAGCAACTAGCCTTGCCTTATTTCTTTCAACTTCTCCTTTCTCATTAAGCTTGTTTCTGAAGACCCATTTAGTTCCAATTATGTTGAATCCTTTTGGTCTTGGAACTAAATCCCACACATCATTTCTGGTGAATTGATTTAGCTCTTCTTGCATGGCAATAATCCAATCATTGTCTTGCAGAGCTTCATCTACAGAAGTTGGTTCAATTACTGACACCAATCCAAATAATGATGCTTCAGATGATCTGAGGAAGGATCTTGTTCTGATAGGGCCATCCTTCTTTCCAATGATAACATTATCTGGATGAGAAGCTTTGATTCTGGATGATGATCCTCTAACAGTTAATTCTTCAGAAATGTTCAAGTTATTCATCTGAGAAGTCAAAGGAATTGCATCTGGCGTTGCTTCTGGTTCCTTCACTTGAGCTTTGTCTGCCTCTGAGTCTTCAGAGTTTGTGAGAATTACTTCTCTATCTGCAGAGCTTTCAAACTGCTTTGGCTTTTCAATGCCAAGCTTATCATCAAATCTAACATGAATAGATTCTTCCACAATCTATGTTTCAGTATTGTATACTCTGTAGCCTTTAGAGCGTTAAGAATACCCAAGCATGAAACACTTCTATGCTTTAGAATCAAACTTGTTCAGATTTTCTTTAGTATTCAACATATAGCAAATACATCCAAAAGGATGAAAATATGAAATGTTGGGCTTTCTGTTCTTCCACAATTCATAGGGAGTCTTCTCTAGAAGAGGTCTTATAGACACTCTGTTCTGAATGTAACAGGCTGTGTTGATTGCTTCTGCCCAAAAGTGTTTTGCCAGATTAGTCTCTTTGATCATGGTTCTGGCCATTTCTTGCAGAGTTCTATTTTTCCTCTCTACAACCCCATTTTGTTGTGGAGTTCTAGGACAGGAAAAATCATGAGCAATGCCATTTTCATTAAAATATTTTTCAAAATATTTGTTTTCAAATTCACCACCATGATCACTTCTGACTTTTATAATTTTGAAATCTTTTTCATTCTGGACTTGTTTGCAGAAGTCAAAGAACACAGAATGTGACTCATCCTTGTGTTTTAAGAACTTTACCCATGTCCATCTACTATAGTCATCAACAATGACTAATCCATACTTTTTGCCTCTGATGGATGCAGTTTTCACTGGTCCAAACAGATCAATATGAAGTAATTCTAATGGTCTGGAAGTAGAAACAACATTTTTTGATTTAAAAGATGATTTTGAAAACTTCCCTTTTTGACATGCTTCACAAAGAGCATCTGAGGTGAACTTTAAATTAGGAAGTCCTCTAACAAGATTAAGTTTATTAATCTGAGATATACGTCTCATATTAATATGCCCCAATCTTCTGTACCAGACCCATTGCTCCTCATTAACAGACAAGAGACATTTAACATTCTGAACCTTAAGTTCTGAAAGGTTTATTTTATAAATGTTGTTCTTCCTCTTTCCACTAAATAGGATTGAGCCATCCTTTTGACTAATAGCTTTACAACATTTTTGATTAAAGGTTATGTCATAACCATTGTCACTTAATTGACTTATGGACAATAGATTATGCTTTAATCCTTCTACAAGTAAAACATTAGTAATAGAGGGAAGGTTACCATTTCCAATAGTGCCAGATCCAATGATCTTACCCTTCTGATTCCCTCCAAATTTCACATCACCTCCAGATCTAAGCTCCAGACTTTGGAACATAGACCTTTCTCCTGTCATGTGTCGCGAGCATCCGGAGTCCAGGTACCATGATTGGCCTCCTGACCTTGCTACTAAGAACATCTGCAACAGGAATTATTTTACTTTTAGGTACCCAGATCTTCTTGGGTCCTTTTGGGTTAGTTGTTCTGAAGGTTTGTCTAAACTTCTGTTTTTCAACATAAGGTTTATTATGACTAGCCTTAGATTTAAACACATGAATGTTCTTTTCAGAACGAGTGTGTTCAATATCATTCAAGTGACCAAATTTAAAGTGGGAACATAAAGGAGTCTTCTTGATGATAATTTTATCAACAGGTTTTGGATTTAAATCCTTTCCAGAGGAAGATTTATATCCAATTCCTTTTCTGTTATTTCTGCTAACTCTATAGATCATAGAAGCCATTTTGCTTATGTCTATGCTTTTAGCAAGAAACTTCTGAAAGCTGTAGTCATATTTTTCTAAAATATTTTTGCGTTCAGACTCAGTTTCAGAATCAGAGTCTTGTTGAGCTAATTCAGAATCATTTTTCAATTTTAAGTTCTTTTAATTTAGTTCAGCCACTTCTGATTTGAGAATATTATTCTCAGATACAAGATTGCTTGACGCTTCTTGTATTTGAGCTTAATATTGTTATAGCTCTTCAGAACTTCTGATAACACTTTGATAAGTTCATCTTTAGTGAGTTTAGCCATTACCTCTTCAGCGTCTGAGTCAGATTCAGAGTCAGATTCAGATCCTGAAATTCCTTCCTCCTGATCTTCTATGTCAGCCATTAATGCTACGTTGGCACATTCCTCTTCTGACTCAGATTCAGATTCAGATGTATCTGAATCATCCCAGGTAGCCATTAGAACCTTCTTCTTCTTATCAGATTTTCTTTTAGGTTTTTCTTTCAACAACTTTGGGCATTCATTTTTGTAATGCCCAGGTTCTTTACATTCGTAGCAGACAACCTCCTTTTTGCCAGATCTTCTGTGTCCAGAAGATTATTTTCTTTGGTCAGGCTTCCTGAAGTTTCTGAACTTCTTTCCTTTATGCTTACAGAGTTTGTTTATTCTTCTGGACAGCATGGATAGTTCATCTTCATCTTCAGATGAGGATTCTTCAGAGCTTTCCTCTATTACCTGCACTCCTTTAGCAGATTTATTAGATTTTAAGGCAATTGATTTACCTTTCTTTTGAGGTTTATCTTCCTCAAGTTCAATTTCATGACTCCTCAGTGAACTGATTAGTTCCTCCAAGGAAATCTTGTTCAGATCTTTAGCCATTTTCAGCGCAGTCACCATAGGTCTCCATCTGGTAGGTAAGCTTCTGATGATCTTTTTCACATGATCAGCAGTAGAGTATCCTTTATCCAGAACCTTTAGTCCAGCTGTAAGTATTTGAAATCTGGAAAACATAGCTTCAACAGATTCAACTTCTTCCATCTTGAAGGCTTCATACTTCTGAATTAGAGCCAGAGCCTTTGTTTCCTTGACTTGAGAGTTTCCCTCATGAGTCATCTTCAAGGACTCAAACATGTCAAATGCAGTTTCTCTATTTGTGATCTTTTCATACTCAGTGTGAGATATTGCATTTAACAATATTGTTCTAGCCTTGTGGTGATTTCTAAATTCCTTCTTTTGGGCTTCTGTCATAGATTTTCTATCTACTTTCTTGCCATTCCCGTCAATGGGATGAACATATCCATCTATGACCAAATCCCATAAATCAACATCATAACCAAGGAAAAAACTTTCAATCCTGTCTTTCCAATAATCAAATTTCTCCCCATCAAACATATGGGGTTTAGTGCTGATTCTGTCCCTTTCTTCTTATTTGTTGTTAATGTTAGATATTGAAGTATCAGCCATAGTAACAACCAAATATATATCAAAGTTTTTCTCACTGGATCTTTTCTGTCACTGTGAAGTGGTAGCACACACAGAACCGGAGCTCTGATGCCAACTGAAGGTGAGAAAATACTTAGAAGGGGGGTTGAATAAGTATGAAGATAAAATCTTAGAAGTAAAAACTCAAGTATTTTTATCCTGGTTCGTTGAACTCAACTACTCCAGTCCACCCTTTCTAGAGTGATTTGCCTTTCTCAAACAAGGACTTAATCCACTATTTAATCAACTGATTACAATAGTAAGCACTAAGAACAACTGTTCAAAGTCTTCTCAAGAACTACTGATCCTAACTGGATCTTCTTAAGGTTTTCTTACAATCAAATGTAATAATAAATACAAGTGTTAAAATGCTTCTAATAAAGCTTTATCACAATTGTGATTTTTCACTTAAGATTAAGAACAAAGAAATAATTCTAGCAAGAATATATGAGTTGTATGAGAGCTTTGATAATGAATTCTTTTCAAGTGTTTCGTCAACTGAAGAAGATGAGTGGAAACTTGCTTTTATAGGCACAGTGATCCAAGAGTTTTTCACGTTGAGAAGAGTGTACCAAAAAGGTCTGAGCCTTTTTTGTCTTATCATCAAGTGACCTTTCCTAGAAGAAGAAAGCACAGAGAAATCCTTTTTGTCTGTGTTCTTGTGTCTAGCATAAATAAGGAAAGAGTCGTTTAGATATTCCAACGGACATAATCTTTGAATTCTTCTTCAACAATTTTTAGCAAGAATCATCAGAGTCTAATTTGGTCAGAGCCTTCTGATGTTCATCAGAGTTTTGCTGAATCAGAGTCTTTGCAGCAAGTGTGCTTTTAGCGTGTATAAGTTCATAGCAGAGTTTTGGGTCAGATCATCAGTACTGGCAGCGTTAGTACTATCAGAGTCTTCTGAAGTAACTATGCTTAAAAACTCTTTATACAGAATTCTTCATTGATTCAGATGCTTCTGGCTTGCTTCAGATTCTTCTGGAGCTTCTGCTTCAGATTCTTCTGGAGGCAACGCTCAGGATCTTCTGATGGCAGCGTTCAGAATCTTCTAAGGGATGCTTCTGACGCTTCAGAGCCTTGCATATTTCTTATGTTCAGATCTGATTTGCTTCTGGAGTGATATTTACTTTAATATCTGCAGCAAACATTCTTAAGCAAATTTTAGAGTACATAATTCTTAACTACAAAATTTCATAATAGTTATCATCAAAACATAGAGATATTATTAAGAACCAATCTGTGTTCTAACAGTGTTTTGGAGTGTCTCTTCAAAACTGCTTTTGCAATTGTAACTGATATCACAGGTGTGTGATAGTGGGGGAGTGAGTGGGTATACTCAGGTACTAGAGAGTCTCTAGGATGAAGTGACATTGGGTAGTGATTAAGTGAGGAGTGTAAACTGGAGGTTCTGAATCGATACTGCTAATAGTGAATTTCCTCCCTGGCTTGGTAGCCCCCAGATGTAAGTGTTGTTGACACTGAACTGGGTAAATAATTACTGTGTATTTACTGCTTTATAATTACTACATAATAGTAGGTCTGTAGTGAATGTCACAATGGATGTTATAACTTCTGTGATAACAACCATCGTGTGCTAGCCAGAATTTTCAATAACAATAAGTTAGTCCCTTTTAATCTCAACCTTAGGCCCATCTTTTGCATGCTAATATTAAGATAGAATTTCCTCTCGCATCCCGACCATAAAACCATTTTGCATCACAACACTAGGACCAAGTTTCCCCTTAGACCTTTTGTGCGTCTTTCTCTTCTTAACTCTCAAAACAACTTTAAAACACATAATAAATACGACAACCATTGTGCACCACGAGCCTTAAGTATATAGGAAATGATGAGTAAGGGGCCTCTCCTTGCTCGTCTAGAGTGTTTAGCATACATCCCATTTGGGGGCGATCATGCGATGCATTCATTCTTATATCATAGACTTTAGTGCGATGTGAATCTCAAACCGAATCAATTCACTTCTCTAAAACTCAAAAACAAATTCAAATCATTTTCATCCTTTGGGATCGTTTGTCTAACTTCATTTTCAGAAAGAGTACGTTATTTTTCCGTTCTACCATAAACAGGTATCGACCCTAACTGTTGGAATTGGAACTTAACGTTGCTCATAAAAAACACTAAGCAACTTGTAGTGAGCTGAACTACGGCTTCTCTGATTTCTCATTCCATATGAGGATACGTAGGCATAAGACGGCGATGTTTTAGCAAGCAACCTTCCCCTTTCACCTGTAGTTTTCTGAACTAAGTTGACTCTGACTTTCCCATTGCACAAGGGGATACGTAGGCATAGGACGACAATATCCTATCGAGTATCTTCTTTTGTTTTCCCTTTTTGTTCTTGTTTCTATTTATCAGTAGAGCTTTAGATAACATACCCTTTGATTAGATAACAAGCGTGGAGCCCGTTGAGTACAACGGACGCGAGGGGGTGCTAATACCTTCATCTCGCATAATCGACTCCCGAACCCAAGATTTGGTTGTGATGACCTTGTGTTCTCCCTTCTTTAAGGTTTTCTTCGATTGTTTCCTTTCCCTATGTTGGGATAAATAACGTATGGTGGCGACTCTTCTGTTTTTCCGCCAGATGTTTTTTAGCAGTTGCGACAGTCTAGAAGTAACCATTACTCAAGACTACATTGCTAAGTTTATTAGGGATGAAAACAAAGGGTTGTTGATTCACAACATGAAGGATGGAGGGACTTATGATAAATAAATTAAGGATGTTCTGTTCAAAAATAAAATCGACTTCAGAAAAGTAAAGAACATGCATCTGGAGTAGAAACTACTGTTCAAAATTCTTATTGGTTGTTTAATTCCTCGAGAAGGAAGTTCTGATCAAATTTCCTGGGATCACAAGTTGTTTATCTGGTTTCTTACAAGTGATCAAAGATTAAATCTTCCAGGTTACATCTTTCATCACTTGTGCGAATCTATCAAAGACACCTCCAAGAAACTCAAAAGAACAATACCTTATTCAAGGTTACTTTCTGAACTATTCTATAAAGGCAAACTGGTCAATCTGCTGACAGAATATGGAGCCACTCAGGATCTAGATGAAGTGTATGGAAGTGTATTATCTGCATCTGTTCTGGCTCACATAAAAGTTAGATTTAAAAAGGACATTATAACAATTGACAATCCTATCAGAATCAGAAAAGAGAAGAATAAGAAGTTTCTGAATAACTTTCCTGCTATAACCAAGGAAGATTATCCTGAAGTCATCTGAATGCGTATTGAAGAAGCTAAGAGGGAATGCAGAGTAACCATTACTCAGGAACATATTAATCATCTTCCCGACAGAGCTCAGGATGTGTATAACTCAAGAAGAAAGAGAAAAGGAATGGTAATTACTTATGATAATGAAGAAGAAGAAGAAGAAATAGAAGTACAAATACTTGTAAGAAAGAAATTAATTGGAGATGCCTAGAAAGTTGTACAACAGGAGGAAGAAAGATTTGTTCAGAGAATGGAAGAACATTTCAAAAAAAAAAAGAAAATCTGCAACAAGAAGTTGACAAGCTCAGAGAAACCACTAACACCCTTTCCTCCAAAACAATAGGAGAAAGATCAGATAATGACTCAGCTAAGGAAATTACTGCATCCAAGAAAAGGAAATTGTTTATCTTAAGTCAATTAGAAGAAAAAGAAAAGGAAGCAAAGAGGGCTCAGACCTTGGAATAGGCTGACAATTTCTTCAATGCCGTCATCAATTCCTATTCTACACTTGTAACAGAAGATATGATTAAAAAGAATCATATCAAGGAAGCCACTGAGTTTAAAGAATCACATGAGGAAGTCCTGAGAAAGCAGCTTGGAAGTAGACTAGAATCTATTGTTAACTCATCTGAAGTTATCTAATTAACTCAAAAATTTCTCAATAGCGGCAAGAAGAATGCCATAACTGAAGACAGGGTTGGAACAAGCAAAGATGTTTATTCTGAAGTAGAAGATGTAGAGGAAACTCCTAAAGAGAAAAAATACTTCAAAATTCTTGTGAATAAAAATCCAGATAATTCTAGTAGTGATACAAAAGCGACAGATGAATTCGTCTCACCCACCACTAGATCAGGTACTGAGACTTATTTTGCTCAAAAACATAAGTAAGAGACTTATATGCTCAAACACACAAGCAAGATAATTCCTTTACTGAAACACTAAAGTAAGATACTTCTAACAATCTACCTAGAAGATAAATGATTGTTGGGAAAATACACTTGATATATAATTAGAGGTGTATAAAGAATACAATACAATTAGAATCTTTTAAGACTTAAGGACTTCTAAGATATACAAGGATAAGAACTCCTAAGTTTAACTTGTGCTTTTATGTTAATGGAGTGACTTCTCTTTTGATGTCAATTAGTAAGTTTTTATTCAAGTCTTTAGCTCCTTGAATAAACAAGAAAAAGAGTTGTTGAAGATGCAACACAGTATAGTCCTTTGAGAAACTTTAAAAGAGACGTTGGGATGTTTTACCAAATTGTCAAGTTAGGTGAAGACTAGTTTGAAAACCCTTTGCTTCAAAAGCAATTAGCAGTTATATCCCAACAGACTCTATGAAAAAAATAAGCTAAAAGTATGTTTAGAGATGAGTTGTGACCTATCAGTGTCACTTTGGTCCATGTGTGTCGCTACTCGAGAAATGCAACGACAGGGAGGCGAGAATGAAAGACAGAAGAGTCGCCATCGAATTTTAATTATCCCATGAGGGGAAGGGAAAACATCGAGAAAACCCCAAGAAATAAACTGATAAGATGGTCTTGTGACCAAAGAATGGGTTTGGAAGCCGGTTATGCGAAGGGAATGTATTAGCACCCTTCGCACCCATCGTACTCGATGGGAACCATTTGTTTGTCTATGTGTGAAGGTATCTGCTAAAATATATTGCTATATAAGTGTGTTCTAAGGGGTAAAGAGAGAAGTTATAAGCAGGGAAAGGAGAGGTAAAGGGGGAAGGAGAGACTCAGTAGGACTTCGCGGTCCTAGGCCTACGTATTCTCAACAATTATGAGAAAGTCAGAGTCAACGTAGTTCGGGGAACCACGGGTAAAGGAGGGAAATGTGCTCGACAAGGATTGTGGCCCTTGTGCCTACGTATCTTTACTCAAAAGAAGTAAAGAATCAGAGTAGCTGTATTTCGGCCTACAGTTAACTAGTATTTTTACTGGATGATGCTATCGTGAACATTCTAGCAGTTTAGGTGTATTGCTGCTCACTTGTGGAGTCTTAGACATTACCTATTTGTGATAGAACAGACGTAACATACCCGTTTTGAAAAGATTAGTTTTTGCCATTTGAGGCAAGATGTCACGTTTGATTTGTGGAATGGTTTTTAGGGGTGAAATAAGTCCTCGGATAGTAACCCCTCGCAGGTAGTACCCAATTCTTTATCTCAAAGTTTTGTTATGAAAAGGTATGGCGAATAGAGTCACATCTTTGTATTGAAAGACGAGTATCGAGACCACACACTCTACAGTGAGTATCCTGAAACTCGGAGAGGAAGAAGTCTACACTCAATCCTATCTCTTTAGTTCAATACAAAGAGAACTTTGTTCTTTTATTAAATATGTTTTTGATCTTGAATGGTAAGTGCTTTACGATAATGAACCCTAAAGGTAATGTCAAGCACTCGGGATAGGAGAAGGCCTACGCCTAACCACTCCACAACCATTCAAGTTTTATTAGGAAAAAGAATTTGAAAACGCGCTTGGCACGAGGCCAAGGTTTTTAGATTCGAGTAGAAATTTTTTGAAAGGGAAGTTTTGAAAAGAGAGGTGGTGAATAGAGCATGAGAGGTTGATGGCGATGTGCGAATAAATCGACTTACAGGGGTTGAAAACATACAAGGTTTAGTCGTTTGAGGGAAAAGGGGTGAAACCCTAAGGTGGTTCAATTTGAAAAGAGTTTGAAAATGGCTTGATGTTGGATTAAGCTTTATTTGTTATTTATTTTGAAAGCGTGTTGTAGCCTAGTTAGTTTTTATCTTTCTTAACGAATAGTAAGCAAGCACGAAAAGAAACTAAACTATTACACGGTAACGGGAGAGGGATACATACAAAATACAAGGAATTGCGAGAAATAAATGGTATCATTTTAAGGTAGCCCAAGAGAAATTCGTGTGTGTGCGAGGTGTCCTAAGCTAGGCAAACGGGAAAGAGTTTGGACAAAATATTCAAACTAGGGTTTATCATGTTCTTGGTGTTTTGAATGAAATAAACAAGAGAAGTGTAGATGAATGTATATGCAATATGACAGGATGAACTATGCGCAATGATGATAATATGAACAAGATAAACAAGATAATAATATCAACAATAGTATAAACAATGGGATATTAACAAAAATGTAAGGCGGAGGTTAATAATTAGTGAAATGGAAAAGGTCAAAAGGAGTGAGATCTCGTCTTAATCATAAGCTAGCGTCGTTTAATCAAAGGTAATCTCTCACGACCCCAAAGTATAAAAAATGATCAAAAGGATCATTTTGTACAGATTTGAAATAATGAAGATTAGCAACTTCGATAAGTCGACATTTACGAATGTGAAGACTTCATTAACCGCTAAAATTAGGTTAAGATCGAAATGAATTCGAAAATAAAATTAAACCTCGTCTTAGTCGCAAACTTCATGTTAATTAATCGAAGGGAACCTCTCACAATCCCAAAGTAGAGAAAATGACCCAAATGGTCATTTTCTATAGATTTAAAATAATGAAGGTTTCAACATCCTCGAGAATTTAACGTTTGACGAATTGGAGACTTCGTCGGTTCGAAAAATAAAAATAAAAATAAAATGAAAAAAATAAAATAGAAAATAAGGTGGTTTCGGACTCATTACCATCTATCAATAGTTTGACTGATAGTAATTTATTGTCTCGTCATCGATCGAAACGAAATAATACAAAAATAAAACCTCTAAGATAAATAAGAACACCAAAATCTAACTTAGAAAAATATATTAAGAAAACTCTAAAACTATATATATATTCTTTAAGAAAGAACATGAACTCTAAAATTTATTTAGAAGAGAGAATATAAACTCTAAGTTTATTTAAAAAAAGAGAATATAAACTCTAAACTTATTTAGAAAAATAATAATAAATGATTAAAACAAGATGAGGGGTTTAAAGAAGATGGAGGGTGCCAAACAAAAAGAGGGGAAATCATTTGGGTTTTACAAAACCCATCATTCCCCAAAATAACAACAATTATCAAAAGGGGGGTCCTGATAAAGTGCACCTTGGGCTGTAAAGCCCAACATCTGAACCAAACCACAAAAATATCACAATAAAAAAAGAAAAGGCGATTTGAGATAAATAAGGGCAAGGTGATGCGGTGACATCACACACCAATCCAACATCCCTAAAAACAAAACATCCCGCAAAATGAATCGATTTGGAGATCCAAACACGTTCTTCTTCTCCTAAAAATAGAATCGTTTCAAAATTAAGAACGACTCATGCAACAACAACATAAAACAACTTCTTCATCAGCAGAAAGTGAATGAAGTCAAAACGACATGATACAGAAAAATGAAATCCAAAAAAGCAACTCAACCTCCTCACGAAATTCACTCTCTCACAGGTCTTTTATTTTAGTTTATCTTTAATTGTTCAGGTTTGATGTTCGTTTTCCAGCTCGTGTGTTCTCGTTACTCAATCTTGCTTCTTCTCTATTTCATGATTCTTGAGTGACTTGGTTTTGAGTGGGTTTGGAACGATTTGTGTTTCAAAGGGTATTTGAAAGATGGGTTTCGTTTCATGTGTAAGACGAATTCTGATCTGTTTTGTGGTTAATGGTGAATGAAGGTTAAGGTGAGTTGAGAAGAATAAATTTGGGGTTTTGGGTTGATAATGAAGGTTCGGCGAAAGAGATATGGTGAGGTTTGAAGGATAAAACAATTTGAAGTCGGCTTGTTGGAATTTTTGCAGAGGAAAAAAGAAAGAATCCCTTCTCTTTGAAGAATAAGCTTTGTTTATACTTGAAGTTTGAGGGGGTAAGAATGGGAATCCATGCTGCAAAAATTGGGCCTCAAATCTCATGAATTTGTATATTTTTTTTACGGTTTTTACTGTGTAGGTTTTGTCGGGGAACCCGCTGTCGCGGTGAAATTTGGATACCAAGCTATTGATTAGCTTGAATCTTAATTCATTACAACTTAACTTTAATTTGTCCAAAGGAAGGGAAAACGATCGAATTACCCATAATGCAAAGGTTTAGAGAGTTATAGGTTCGGGGGTTGGTTAAACTTTGGGAAGGTGCTAACATCCTAAGTTTCTGTAGTACTCTACATGAACCTTTTGTTTTATGTTTGTTTTATTGCTAAGGTTTATCTGCTTAAAGTTAAAAGACCTAGGGGTTTATTTCTAAGTATACTCGACAAGATATCGCATCTTGTGCCTACATATCCTAACGGGAATGGAATCAGAGTATTTTGTAGTTCCCCTAAAGGGTTTGAGGAGATCTTTGATTGTGGTCAAAGTTCCTACGGGATAAGGTAGTTGATTGATTGATTCTAGGAGAAAAGACGAGTTGTCATTTTAAGGGATATTACTTGATTTTACTGCCACAACTTTGTAGGGAAATAGTCTTTGCATCGTCTCAAGAGAAGGGCTCAAGTACTCGGATTGTCAACAAGTACGCCTCTATCTCTCTTAAGCGGAAAAGTCCCTACATATTGATTGAATTGTTATGGGGGTAGAAGTTTTATCTCGCTTAAGATGATTAACATCTAATTCTCTAATGTATTTGATTTGTTTGAGTGAGTTGAATTGTTTATCTAAGTTATAAGATAAGAGAAAAGGTTCTTCCTATGGGGTAGGATCTAACTTAAAAGATGGACTTGAATGGGATCAGGGATCAAGGGGAATATGATGCACATGTAATGCATACACACAAGTTTTATGTTATGCGCAGATTCTTCCTTTGGACGTTATGCAATGCGATAAAATAAATTGCGGGAAGGTAAAAGACGAGAAAATAAATTGCAGGAAATAAAAGACATACACACGCATGAAAGTGCTAAGTGCGTGAAAGTGAGTGCAAGCGCGCGATGTTAATTTTAGGCGAAGTTGATTAATTTTAAGAAAGGTTGATTTTAAGAAAAAGTTATATTATTTGGTTTAAGAAAAGTGTTGACTTATTTGATTTTTGATTATTTAAATAAAAGTTTGGTTTTAGTTTTTTTTTTTTAATAAAAGGTTTGGTTGTGATTTGATTTTAAGAAAATTAATAATTAATTTATTAGCAAAAGATTTGAATTAATTTAGATAATAAAGGTTTATTAGATAGAAGGGTTTTATTGTTTTTGTCTTATAAAAAAGGGTGATTTATTTTATTAAGATAAAGAGATTGATTTAATTATAAAAGGTTCTTCTTTTTCATTATTATAAAAAGGTGAAGTTAATTTATTAAGAAAAAGTTGTTTAAGTTATTTAATTAATTAAAAAAGTAATTGGAAAATGAAATGGATAAACGAAAGGGAAGGGAGTTTGATCCGTTGGAGATCAAGGTGTATGGTGTGTGTATGTGTGTGATGATCATCAAATTATAATATTACAGTGAGAACAACATAAAAGTAAGAAAAGAACAAACAACAACATTGGGATAAGACTCCCATTTTCCACTCTCTCCTTCTTCTGCTACTTTTTTTCTCCTCTTATTCTTCATCTCCTGCACATCATCAAAACATCAAATATACAAAAGGAAATTGGAAAGAGAATTTTACCCAAGAATAAGCGCCGACGACGGTTTGAGGGTGGCGGCGGAAGCTCTAACTTTTCTCTTCATGGCAGATTTTCCTGGGGAGATTGTGGCAGAGGTTTCCCTTAGTAATAATTTTTGTGTGTTGTTGGTGATCTTCTTGCGTCTTGATCTTAGAAATCCCACATGCTTTTATAGGGGAATGGATGGGCCTCCAATGAATATGGATTTAAAAACTTTCCTTTTTGAATGATTCTTGTCGAGAGCATGTTTGCTGAGATTGGGAAATCACTTCAATTCTTTCCTATTTGGTATGATCTTGTCAAAAGCATGTTGGCTCCAATTTTGGGAAGTTTTGAATTTCTGCTGTTTGAGCTGGATCTGGCGTTGTGGACGTTGTTCTGGAAAAAATGCTTCTGGAGCTGCTTCTGAAGAAATGCTTCTGGAGCTGCTTCTAAAGAAATGCTTCTGGAGCTGCTTCTGAAGGCTTGCCGCTGGAGCTGCTTCTGATGAAGAGTTTCTGATGAAGCGTGACTCTGAAGAGACTCTGATGAAGAGTGATTATGATGCACTGCTTCTAGAGATTTGCGTTGGAGAACTGTTTCTGGAGATGCTTCTGAAGAAATGCTTCTGGAGCTGCTTCTGGAAACTTGCTTCTGGGAGCGTGCTTATGGGAGCTTGCTTCTAGAAACTTGCTTCTGGGAGCTTGCTTCTGAAGTTGCTTCCGGAAACTTGCTTCTGAAGTTGCTTATGGAAACTTGCTTCTGGGAGCTTGCTTATGGAAATTTGCTTCTGGGAGCTTGCTTATGGAAACTTGCTTCTGGGAGCTTGCTTATGGAAACTTGCTTTTGGGAGCTTGCTTCTAGAAACTTGCTTTTGGGAGCTTGCTTCTAGAAACTTGCTTCTGGGAGCTTGCTTCTAGAAACTTGCTTTTGGGAGCTTGCTTCTGAAGTTGCTTCTGGAGCTGTTGACTCTGAAGCTTCTGGCGTTGACTCTCTTTGGCCTTGAATTAGATTCTAACGCAAATAAGTCTTTGCCATTCTGGATCTAAGTTTGCATGGTAGGCTTGCAACTTCGAAGAGCTTTCATGGTGTTGATAAAAATGGTCCAGCTCAAATTGAGACTTTAAGCTCATCCTGGATAAGAATAAAAAAGGCCTCCTCCTGACTTCAAAATGCCTGCATAGGTGGGTTAGGACGAAATATGTAAACAACAACATAAAGAATAAAGAAAGCAAAAACAAAGCAGAGGTGGGATCTTAAGGTGAAAAATGAGGGTGTGACAGATGCCCCTATTTAAGTTGCTTTTATCCGGAGATATGGAGATTGAAGTCTCCGTCTCGACGAGATAAGAGAGACTTAAATACAAACATTGCACAAATTTTTGGCCCTAAGAGGCCACCGAATGCATATGATATGCAATGATATAAAATGCAAGATAAGACAGGAAGAAACGTGAGACTCCACGGGGAACAGGAACAACCAAGCGATGGGGAATATCCAAAAGTATAAGAGTGTAGCGCGTACGCCAAAAGGGAATTTTCTTGATCGAGACATAATTCTGCTTTTGAGTAATCCTCTTGAAAATAGAGTTGAAAATGTATAAACCTCCCCACACCTCATGATATGGAATCCATGAACGGGTCTCAGTTTCTTGAAAGTAAACCTCCCCACGCCTCATGATATGGAATCCATGAACGGGTCTCAGTTTCTTGAAAGTAAACCTCCCTAGGCCTCATGATATGGAATCCATGAATGAGTCTCAGTTTATGAAATAAACCTCCCCACGCCTCATGATATGGAATCCATGAACGGGTCTCAGTTTATGAAATAAACCTCCCCACGCCTCATGATATGGAATCCATGAACGGGTCTCAGTTTCTGAAATAAACCTCCCCACGCCTCATGATATGGAATCCATGAACGGGTCTCAGTTTCTGAAATAAACCTCCCCACGCCTCATGATATGAAATCCATGAACGGGTCTCAGTTTCTTCCTGTAATGACGAAAACTTGCGTGAGCCTCTTCACAGGGGATTGAAAATTTTATAGATTATAGATATCATTGTAGATCGTGGAACTTCTTGGCTGTGAGCCATAATGTACTAGAGATTGTAAACTTCACCAGGGATCCTCGGGAGAGATGTAGGCCGGCGGATTTGTAAAGTATGTCCTCTAAAATGAAGAGGGATCAATGTGATAAACTTCCTCAACTTCTCTGAGGAGATATCACTCGATGGAAAAACTAGTATAATGAACTCACTGGGGAATACATTCCTGTGGAACATCTTCTTTGTTGTAGTTGTATGAATTCTTAAATAAAGAGAAATATCTGTAAAGTTTTCCATTTACCAAGTTGATAATCATTGGGGATGGACAAACTGTCTTGAGGGGACTACCTTTTGTCATTCCTTGATAGAAAATTTGTTTGTAATAAGTTGCTCATATAAAGAGCTGCTTGCGATTCAGATGTAAATGTTGTGAAACTTTGATAGTGTCTTTGGAAGAACTGCCTTCGATGATCGTCTTCATAAAGCTTCTTCTTGGGGTGAAAAAATGCAAAATAAATGCACTCTTAATCCATATTCAAATGTTGGAGATGTCCACCAATGCGATTGCCAAGGACCGAAGTTTGCTTCGGGAAGCAACCGAAGAGAAACTGTCCAGCAAGACTCGACCATTGAGGTATGAACTCAAATGGGAATATACTGAAATAACCCTCTTCCATGAGGGTCGAACTTCATGGGGAAGTGGAAATATTGTGCTTTTTCTGCCTAGGGCTAACAACTCTACTTGAAAGGATGGGACAAGCCCGACTACCCGAGGATAAACACAACCAAAGCGATAGAACAAACAAACACAAAGAAAGGCAAGATGCACATGCCATGCTATCTATCTATGTGTTATGCGTATGCTGACAAAACCGAAGAAAACAAAACAGACGGAAAGGCACCCTGGCTAGATCTCCACAGATCCCTCACTGCCTGAAAGAACGGTCTTCAACCTGAATAAAAATAAATATCCGCTATCTTGGGAGAACTAGCTGTAGTTCACGGTATGCCGTCCAAGGTCATCCCTTTGTCATTCATATATCAGGTAAGACACAAGGTATCGAAAAAAGTTTTAAAATTCATTCTGGACTTTGCTATCAAAATATTTAATGCAAAAACCTTTATTAAAAGGAAGTCAGCGGAAAAGCGTGACTCCAATATTACAGTGTTGGAAAATAATAAGAACTACATCAAGGGAATAATAACTTATTCTTCCTAAGTCGACGGGAACTTCCCGATTCCTAAGCAAAATACTTCTTGATGACATCCATGTTCACCGGGCGAGTGATTTCTTCTCCGTCCATAGTTGCTAACATCAAAGCACCTCCTGAGAAAACCTTCTTCACTATGTATGGCCCATCATAGTTTGGGGTCCATTTTCCTCTAACATCAGTGAGGAAAGATTGAATCTTCTTGAGCACAAGGTCGCCTTCCTTGAATTCGCGGGGGCGAACCTTCTTGTCGAATGCTTTCTTCATATTTTGTTGATACAAATGCCCATGGCACAATGCTGTCATTCTCTTTTCCTCAATTAAGTTCAACTGATCATATCTGTTCTGGCACCAATCAGCTCCTGATAACTTCTCCTCCATCAGAATCCTTATAGAGGGAATCTCAACTTTTATTGGGAGCACAACTTCCATACCGTAGACAAGTGAAAAAGGAGTTGCCCCGGTCGATGTGCATACCGAAGTACGATATCCATGTAGAGCAAACGGGAGCATCTCATGCCAGTCTCTATAAGTGACAACCATCTTTTGAATTATCTTCTTGATATTCTTGTTGGCAGCTTCAACAACTCCATTCATCTTCGGTCTGTGAGGAGAAGAATTATGATGCTCAATCTTGAACTCTTCACACAATTCCTTTATCATTCTGTTGTTCAAATTGGACCCGTTATCTGTGATAATTTTGCTCGGCACACCATACCGACAGATAAACTGGTTCTTGATAAACTTAACAACCACATGCCGAGTCACATTAGCATAGGAAGCCACTTCGACCCACTTAGTGAAGTAATCAATTGCCACTAAGATGAACCGGTGTCCATTAGATGCTTTTGGTTCTATCATTCCAATCATATCGATTCCCCACATGGAGAAAGGCCAAGGGGATGATATAACTTTCAATAAAGTTGGAGGCACATGTATCTTATTAGCGTAGATCTGACATTTGTAATGCTTCTTGGTGAACTTGTAACAATCTGATTCCATCATAATCCAATAGTAACCAGCTCTCAAGAATAACCAGCTCCCAAAGGATACTCCAGTGTTATGAGAAATACTTCAATGTCATAATACCAGGGTTTGCCATCCTCAGCACTCTCGATGGTAAAAACATAAGCAGGTCTGTTAAGACGTCTTACCTCAATCCGAGGACAATCATTCCAAAAGTTTACCACAATCATGGAGGCCAAAGTTGCCAATGCATCTGCCATCCTATTCTCGTCTCGAGGAACATAGTGAAAGTCGACTCTGTCAAAGAAGGGTAACAGCCTCCTTGCATAATCCCTGTATGGGACCAAATTATCCTGTCGAGTTACCCACTCTCCTGTGATTTGATAAATGACTACAGCAGAATCACCGAACACATCCAAATTCTTAATTCTTAAGTCCACTGCCTCCTCAAGGCCCATAATACATGCTTCATACTCGGCTTCATTGTTGGTACACTTGAACATTAACCTAGAGGTAAACTGAATATGAGACCCATGAGGAGTCACGATAATCGCGCCTATTCCTCTTCCATGAGCGTTGACAGCTCCATCAAAAATTAAACCCCACTGAGAACTGGGCTCGGGTCCTTCATCTGGCAAAGGTTCTTCACAATCCTTCATTTTCAAATACATAACCTCTTCGTCCTGGAAATCACCATTCAAAGGTTGATGATCCAAAATAGGCTGATGCGCCAAATGGTCAGCCAAAATACTTCCTCTAATGGCTTTTTGGATACGGTACTCGATGTCATATTCGGATAACAACATCTGCCATCTCACAATCCTTCCAGTCAATGCGGGATTCTCAAAGATGTACTTGATGGGATCCATCTTTGACACTAACCAAGTGGTATGATTCAACATGTACTGTTACATACGTTTGGCGGCCCATGCCAAAGCACAACAAGTCTTCTCTAACATGGTATACCTTGTTTCACAGTCTGTAAACTTCTTGCTCAGGTAATAGGTGACATGATCTTGCTTTCCTGTTTCGTCTCGATGACCGAGCATACAACCCATCGAGTCTTCTAACACAGTTAAATACATGATCAAAGGTCGCCCTTCCATTGGCGGTATCAGAATAGGTGGTTCAAGCAAATACTCTTTGATACTATCAAAAGCCTTCTGACAATCTTCAGTCCAAACGTAACCTTGTTCTTTCCTCAAGAGCTTGAAAATTGGCTTACATGTTGTAGTCATATTAGATATAAACCGGGAGATGTAGTTCAGACGTCCCAAAAATCCTCTGACTTATTTCTCTGTAGACAGAGCTGGCATTTCCTGATTAGCTTTCACCTTATCGGGATCCACTTCAATACCCCTCTGGCTGACAACGAAACCCAATAATTTCCCTGATCGTACTCCAAACATACACTTGTTGGGATTCAGACGGAGCTTGTATTCTCTCAAATGACCAAACAACTTCAACAAATGTCTAACATGATCATCCTCAGTTTTCGACTTAGCTATCATATCATCCACATAAACTTTGATCTCTTTGTGCATCATGTCATGGAATAAAGTAGTCATAGCTCTTTGATATGTTGCACCGACATTCTTCAATCCAAACGGCATAACTCTGTAACAAAGCGTGCCCCAGGGTGTGATGAATGACGTCTTCTCTCTGTCCTCGGGAGCCATTCTTATCTGATTGTACCCTGAAAAATCATCCATAAAGGAGAATATCTCATATCTTGTAGTGCTGTCAACCAAAGCATCGATGTGAGGCAAAGGAAAGTCATCTTTCGGAATGACCCTATTCAGATCCATGTAATCTACACACATACGAACCTTCCCATCCGTCTTCGGCACGGGCATAATGTTAGCTAACCAAAGCGGATATTCAGCCGTGACAAGAAAACCTGCATCGATCTGTTTCTACACTTCTTCTTTAATCTTCAAAGCCATATCGGGCCGAGTCCTTCGAAGTTTCTTCTTAACTAGCGGGCAATCTGGTTCTAATGGCAGACGATGCTCAACTATGGTAGTGTCCAATCCAGGCATATCTTGGTATGACCATGCAAACACATCGACAAAATCTTTGAGTAACTCAATCAACTGTTTCTTTACATCGGGTTTGAACAGAGCTCCAATTTTCACTTCTCTACGGATTTCTTTTGTTCCCAAGTTGATTACCTCTACTAGGTCCTGATGAGGTTGGATAACCTTCTCTTCATTCTCAAGAAGTCTGGAAATCTCTTCTGGAATATTTTCCTCTTCGTCTTCAGCCTCATATACAGGAAACTCGAAGTTCGGCGAGGGAAGTGGGTCATTGTTCCCAAGATGTGATGTGTGCAGCAACCTGCACATGTGATATTATCTCATTTAATTTTACCAGTGAAAAATTGTGTGTACGCAGGATGCTACTTATTATTTTCAAACATAGTAATAATAAAAAACACACAAATGGAAAAAAATGATTTATTGATGATAGCAAAAATCTAGAAAGAAATGCCCAACAAGATCACCTTTGCCTTGGGCAGAGCAAAGGGAAATTATTAAAAACAGATGTTTACTTTGATATATGAAAGACGACAGGGATATCAACCACAATCCAGTTCTTAACCAACACCCCCGGGGTCACGAAGTCCGGAACATCTTCATCAGGATCCTCTTCAGTGATGGCATAAACTCCAAAACTGTAATCAAAATCATCTGAGTCATAGCCTAGATCTTCCATGTATGGTTCATAATCTTCATAGGGGATGGAGAGGCTTGACGAACCATCTGATATGTGTTAGAACACATATTGGTTCTTAATTATATCTCTATGTTTTGATGATAACTCTTATGAAATTTTGTATTAAAGAATTATAAACTCTAAAATTTGTTCAAGTAATTTGTCCTGTAGATATTAAAGTGAATATTATTCTGGAAGCACATTAGAACTAAACATGAAAATATGCAAGGCTCTGAAGCATCAGAAGCATCTCTTAGAAGAATCTGAACGCTGCCTACAGAAGATTTTGAGCGCTGTCTACAGAAGGATCTGAAGTACAAGCTACAGAAGAATCTGAAGTAGAAGCCAGAAGCATCTGAAGCATTGAAGACTTTTGTATGAAGAGTTTCAAGCTTAGTTTATTTCAGAAGACTCTGATAGTACTACGCTGCCAGTACTGAGGATCTGATCCCAAACTCTGCTCTGAACTATTACACGCTGAAAGCACACTTGTTGCATTGCTCTGATTCAGCAAACTCTGATGAACATCAGAAGACTCTGATCACTCAAAGCTCTGATGGTATTTGCTGAAACTTGTTGAAGAAGAATTCAAAGTTATATCCGTTGGTTTGGCCAAACGACTCTTTCCTCATTTATGCTAGACACAAGAACACAGACAAAAAAGATTTTTCTGTGCATTCTACTTCTAGGAAAGGTCATGTGATGTGAAGACAAAAAGGCTCAGACCTTTTCAGTACACAGCCTTCAACATGAAAACTACTTGGACCTATGTGCCTATAAAAGCAAGACTCCATCTTTCTTCTTCAGTTGACGAATTAATTGAAAGAAATTTATTACAAGCTCTCATACAAATCATTCTCTTGCTGAATTTATTTCTAAGTTCTTAAAAACTTAAGTGTAAAATCACAGTTGTGATATAGCTTAATTAGAAGCATTTAAAGACTTGTTTTATTCTTACATTTGATTGTAAAAGATCCTTAAGAAGATCCAGTTGGGATCAGTAGTTCTTAAGAAGACTAAGATCAGTTGCTCTTAGTGCTTGCTATTGTAATCAGTTGATTAATAGTGGATTAAGTCCTTGTTGAGAAAGGAAAATCACTCTTGATAGGGTGGACTAGAGTAGTTGAGTTCAACGAACCAGGATAAAAATCTTTGAGTTTTTATTGCTATAAGTTTATCTATATACTTATTCAACCCCCCTTCTAAGTATTTTCTTACCTTCAATTGGCATCAGAGCTCCGGTTTTGTGTGTGCTACCACTTTACAGTGACAGAAAAGATCCAGTGAGAAAACTTTGATATATATTTGGTTGTTATTAAGGCTGAAACTTCAACATCTAACAACAACAACATATATGAAGAAAGGGAAAGAATCAGCACAAAACCCCCTATGTTTGATGGGGAGAAATTTGATTATTGGAAGGACAGGATAAAAAGTTTCTTCCTTGGTTATGATGCTGATTTATGGGACTTGGTCATTGATGGGTATATTCATCCCACTGATGGGGATGGCAAGAAAGTTGATAGAAAATCAATGACTGAAGCTCAAAAGAAGGAGTTCAGAAATCATCACAAAGCTAGAACAATCTTGTTAAATGCAATATCTCATACTGAGTATGAGAAGATCACAAACAGAGAAACTGCATTTGACTTGTTTGAATCTTTGAAGATGACACATGAAGGAAACTTTCAAGTTAAAGAGACCAAGGCTCTGGTGCTAATACAGAAGTATGAAGCGTTCAAAATGGAAGAATCTGATTCTATAGAAACTATATTCTCTAGATTCCAGATCCTCACAGCTGATCTAAAAGTTCTGGACAAAGGCTACTCAACTGCTGATCATGTGAAGAAGATCATCAGAAGCTTGCCTATCAGATGGAGACCTATGGTCACTGCTCTGAAGCTTGCTAAGGATCTGAGCAAGATCACTCTAGAGGAGCTAATCAGCTCACTAAGGAGCCATGAAATTGAACTTGAGGAAGATGAGCCTCAAAAGAAAGGTAAGTCAATTGCCTTAAAATCTAACAAATCTGTGAAAGCTTTGCAGGTGTTAGAAGAGAGCTCTGAAGAGTCTTCTTCTGAAGAAGAAGATGAACTATCCTTGCTGTCCAGGAGAATCAACAGACTCTGGAAGCACAAGCAGAGGAAGTTCAAGAACTTCAAGAAGTCAGATCAGCGCAAGGAGTCCTCTGGACCAAAAAGATATGGAAAGAAGGAAGTTGTTTATTTTGAATGCAAACAACCTGGTCATTATAAAAATGAATGTCCAAAGCTTCAGAAAGAAAATCCCAAAAGAAAGCCTGAGCACAAGAAGAAGGTTCTAATGGAAACCTGGGATGATTCAGATGAATCTGGATCCTCATCAGAATCTGAAGATGAATACGCCAACATGGCTCTGATGGCAGGCATTGAAGATCAGAATGAAGGATCATCTGGATCTGAGTCTGATTCTGAATCTGACTCAAAAGAGGTACTTTCTGATCTCACTAGGGAAGAGCTTATTAAAGTCTTATTAGAAGTCCTGAAAAATTATAATCAGATTAAACTCAAATGCAAGAAGCTTAAATGCAATCTTGGATCTGAGAATAATTTGTTAAGATCAAAAGTTGTTGAGCTAAAAGAAAATAATTTGAAAGTGAAAGCTAATTTTGAAAAAGCTCAACAAAACTCTGAATCTGAAAGTAAGTCTAAATGCAAAAACATTTTAGAAGAATATGACTTCAGCTTTTAGAAGTTTCTTGCTAAAAGCATAGATAGAAGCAAGATGGCTTCAATGATCTATGGAGTTAGCAGAAACAATAGAAAAAGAATTGGATATGAATCTTCCTCTGGAAAGGATTTAAATCCAATGCCTGTTGATAAACTTGTTATTAAGAAAACTCCCTTATACTCTCATTTCAAGTTTGGTCATCTGAATGGTATTAAACATACAAGTTCTGATCAGAACGTTCCTGTGTTTAAGTCAAAAGTAAGTCAGAACAAAACTGTTGTAAAAAAACAGAAGTTCAGACCAACTTTCAAGGCAACTAACCCAAAAGGACCTAAAAAGATCTGGGTACCTAAGGATAAGATAATCCCTGTTGCAGATGTATTTAGCAGAAAAGTCAAGACGCTAGTCATGGTACCTGGACTCTGGCTGCTCATGTCACATGACGAGAGAAAGGTTTATGTTCCAAAGCCTGGAGCTTAAATCTGGAGGAGAAGTGAAGTTTGGAGGGAATCAGAAGGGCAAGATCATTGGCTCTGGTACTATTGGCAATGGTAACCTTCCCTCTATATCTAATGTTTTACTTGTAGTAGGATTAAAGCATAATTTATTGTCCATAAGTAGGGCTGACAATGAACCAAACCAACTCGAAGATAGTTCGGAATTCGACTCGACAATTAAATCGTTGAACTAGGTTCATGAACCAAATGAGTTGAGTATGAGCGAAAAATTAAGTTCGTTAACTAAATGAGCTGAACTTGAACTATACATAGTTCGACTCGTTAGGTTCATGAGTCAACTCGATTACATATGAAAAGAATTATACTGTCTTTAAGATTAGGTTTAAATATTTACTTTAAATCTTAGACAAATTTAATCTTAAATTTAGTAGTTTTTGAATTAGACTCTCAAATGTATCTCATTAAAGTTGTGTAGGTTTTGAATTAGTAGATTTCAAAGATAAAGTTAAATTTCAATATGATAACTTTTATTTTATTTTAATATTTTATTTAAAATATATATATTTATTTAAAATGTCAAATATACTAAAAAATATATATATTTAAAAAAATAGTTTTTAAGTTCGTGAACCACGTGAGATGAACCTAACGAGTCGAACCGAACTGTTCGTGAACTTATAACGAGTCGAGTTTGAGCTTAAAAAAAAGTTCGTGTCGAACTCGAATTCGAACAATTCTTAACGAGTCGAGCCGAGCTGAGGTGAGTTCGACTCGACTCGACTCATTTCCAGCCCTATCCATAAGTCAATTAAGTGACAATGGTTATGATATAATCTTTAATCAACAATGTTGTAAAGCTGTTAGTCAGAAGGATGGCTCAATCCTATTTAATGGAAAGAGGAAGAACAACATTTACAAAATCAATCTTTCTGAAGTTAAGGTTCAAAATGTTAAATGCCTTTTGTCTGTTAATGATGAGCAATGGGTCTGACACAAAAGATTGGGGCATATTAATATGAGATGCATATCTCAGATTAATAAACTCAATCTGGTCAGAGGACTTCCTAAGTTGAAGTTCAACTCAGATGCTCTTTGTGAAGCATGTCAAAAAGGAAAATTTTCAAAATCTTCTTTTAAATCTAAGAATGTTGTTTCAACCTCAAGACCATTAGAATTACTTCACATTGATCTGTTTGGACCAGTGAAGACTGCATCCATCAGAGGCAAGAAGTATGGATTAGTCATTGTTGATGACTACAGCAGATGGACATGGGTAAAGTTCCTAAAACACAAGGATGAGTCACATTATGTGTTCTTTGACTTCTGCAAACAAGTCCAGAATGAAAACGAGTTAAAAATTATCAAAGTCAGAAGTGATCATGGTGGTGAATTTGAAAACAAATATTTTGAAAAATATTTTAATGAAAATGGCATTGCTCATGATTTTTCCTGTCCTAGAACTCCACAACAGAATGAAGTTGTAGAGAGGAAAAATAGAACTTTGCAAGAAATGGCCAGAACCATGATCAACGAGACTAATCTGGCAAAGCACTTTTGGGCAGAAGCAATAAACACAGCTTGTTATATTCAGAACAGAGTGTCTGTAAGACCTCTTTTGGAAAAGACTCCCTATGAATTGTGGAGGAACAGAAAGCCCAACATTTCATATTTTCATCCTTTTGAATGTATTTGTTATACGTTGAACACTAAAGAGAATCTTAACAAGTTTGATTCTAAAGCACAAAAGTGTTTCATGCTTGGGTATTCTGAACGCTCTAAAGGCTACAAAGTATACAATACTGAAACACAGATTGTGGAGGAATCTATACATGTTAGATTTGATGATAAGCTTGGCATTGAAAAGCCAAACAGTTTGAAAGTTCTGCAGATAGAGAAGTAATTCTCACAGACTCTGAAGGTTCAGAGGTAGACAAAGCTCAAATGAAGGAACCAGAAGCAACGCCAGATGCAATTCCTTTAGCTTCTCAAATGAACAATTTGAACATTTCTGAAGAATCAACTGTTAGAGGATCATCTTCCAGAATCAAGGCCTCTCACCCAGAGGATGTGATCATTGGAAAGAAAGATGACCCAATAAGAACAAGATCCTTCCTCAGATCATCTGAAGCATCATTATTTGGGTTGGTGTCAGTTATTGAACCAAATTCTGTGGATGAAGCTTTGCAAGACAATGATTGGATAATTGCCATGCAAGAAGAGCTCAATCAGTTCACAAGAAATGATGTTTGGGATTTGGTTCCAAGACCAAAAGGATTCAACATAATTGGAACTAAATGGGTCTTCAGAAATAAGTTAAATGAAAAAGGAGAAGTTGAAAGAAACAAAGAAAGGCTTGTTGCTCAAGGTTATAGTCAGCAAGAAGGAATTGATTATACAGAGACTTATGCTCCTGTAGCCAGGTTAGAGTCTATTCGTTTACTCATTTCTTTTGCTGCACATAATAACATCACTCTATATCAGATGGATGTTAAGAGTGCCTTTCTAAATGGTATTATAGAAGAAGAAGTTTATGTTCACCAACCTCCTGGTTTTGAAAATGAAAAATTTCCAGAACATGTTTTTAAACTAAAGAAATCTCTTTATGGTTTAAAACAAGCTCCTAGAGCTTGGTATGAGAGATTAAGCAATTTTCTTCTGGAGAAAAATTTCATCAGAGGCAAAGTGGACACAACTCTCTTTTGTAAAACATTTAAGAAAGATCTTTTAATTTGCCAAATATATGTGGATGATATTATATTTGGATCTACCGATGTTATGCTGGGAAAGGAGTTTGCTTAATGTATGCAGGCAGAATTTGAGATGAGCATGATGGGAGAATTGAGATTCTTTCTGGGAATTCAAGTAAACCAAACTCCAGATTGCACTTACATTCATCAGACCAAATATGTTAAAGAGCTTCTGAAGAAGTTTAACATGACTGATAGTAAGATGACAAAGAATCCCATGCATCCAACAAGTACTCTTGGTAAGGAAGAGGTAAGTAAGAAAGTAGATCAGAAACTCTACAGAGGTATGATATGATCTCTTCTCTACTTAACTGCTTCTAGACCTAATATTTTATTCAGTGTATGCTTGTGTGCAAGATTCCAATCAGATCCTAGAGAATCACACTTAACAGCTGTTAAGAGGATTCTAAGGTATCTGAAAGGCACTTCTAATGTGGGTTTGTGTTATAGAAAATCTGATGATTTCAAATTAGTTGGATTCTGTGATGCTGACTACGCTGGAGACAGAGTGGAAAGAAAAAGTACTTATGGAAGTTGTCAATTTCTAGGAAGAAATTTAATCTCCTGGTACAACAAGAAGCAACCTACAATTGTGCTATCAACTACAGAGGCAAAATATATTGCTGTTGCTGGATGTAGCACGCAGATGCTCTGGATGAAAAGTCAACTAGAAGACTATCAGATCTTTGAAAGTAATATTTCTATTTTCTGTGATAATACTTCTGCTATATGTTTGTCTAAAAACCCCATTTTACACTCTAAGGCAAAACATATAGAAATTAAACATCATTTCATCAGAGACTATGTTCAGAAGGGTATTATAAACTTAGCCTTTGTTGATACAGATCATCAGTGGGCTGATATTTTCACAAAACCCCTTGCTGAAGATAGGTTTAAGTTTATTCTGAAAAATATTAGTATGGATTTTTTGTCCAGAATGATTTTTATCAGAAGCAAACTTCTCAGATGCAAATGTTTAAAACTCTGAAGTATTTCATCTGTCATTTATTTAATTTATTGAATTGTTATTATTTGTGTGTATATGAACTAACCAATCTTAGAGGATCTGAACGTTGGCTAACGTTTCATTTTTCAAGAGAATTCAGAAGCACATGCAAGCAAACACGTGTCACTCTGAATCTGAAAAGATGGCGTGCACATTACTGAAGAGACATTTGAGGTATTGTTTGAATAATTAAAACCTTGGTTTTCCCCCCAAATTGTCAGAATCAATTAATGCTTTGAAATGTTTTTTTTTATTATTTTCATTAAATGCTATTAATTGCTAAGTGGAACATGCTGAATGTGCCTTTTTGATTGCCCTAATTTATTTCTCTATAAATACCACATTTCACACCATTTCACACTTTTCACTTCACCAACAATATATGCATTTCTGTTTGCTATTTGCTCTTCATAAAAACCCTAAACCTTCTTCCAAATCTTCTTCATCTTCATCAATGGCAACATCATCCTCAACATCAGCTTAGTTTCAATCATCTATGGCTGCTATTACTTCTTCAAACTTGGGTGTTACTCCTTTTAAGGAACCAAAGAGAACATTGTTAACCCCTATGGACAAGCTTGAAGTTATTTGTGAATCCATGGTAGAATTTGACTCTCTAGCTGACAATGGGTTTGAGTTGCGTTCTATTATTGATGCACAAGGCTGGGTCAAGTATTTTGATAGGTTGTTTGGTCCAGTGTATCCACACTTAGTGAAGGAATTTTGGATTCATGATTCTGTTTATCCAAAGTTCATCCTCTCTTCTGTTCTGGGAAAGGAGATCATCATCACTAAAGATCTCATCAGAAAACTCATAGGGTATGAGGAAACTGATGGAGTTTGTCATCTGCCAGCTGGGCGTGTTGACATGGAAGAAGTTTATGAAGAATTTATTGCATCTGGATAGGCCTCCAACAAATTTAAGGATCTGAAACCTGACTACAAAATCTGGGCAAAGATTTTTTTGGGATGCATCAATCACAGAAAATCCACTAATTCTCCAGATTATGTAAATAATGAACAACTCTATTTTATGTACTGCTTGAGTCAGAGTACAAAGGTAGATATGCCATACATTCTCTTTATGCATCTATGGAATCACATCAATGCATCCAGAGAATCTATAAAGGATAAGAGACAGAAGATCAGGACGTGGATTCCTTTTGGAAGATTGATCTCAGACATTCTGACAGAGAATGGTCTGGTAACTGCTCTTTATGAAGCTGGAGTTAAAGAAGAGCTTGAATCAATTGTTGGAAAACCCTTGAATGGAAAGAGTCTTCAGAGGCTAAAAATTGTGGATGAACTCACAACTGCTCCTAAGAAGCTGAATGTTTCTGAAGTTAGTCAGAGGAGGATTCCAGTTCAAGACTTTCCACTCTTTGGTGTGTCGCTACTGCGAAAATCGGCGCCGGCTGACAGAAGAGTCGCCACCGTGCGTTATTTATCCCTCAGAGCGGGAAAGGAAACGCTCGAAGTAAACCTCGCAAAAAACGGGGAAAAGGTATGGTCATCGCAACCAAAACCTGGATTCGGGAGTCGGTTACGCAAGGGGAAGGTATTAGCACCCCTCACGTCCGTCGTACTCGACGGGATCCACGCTTGCTTGGGTTGTCTACTGGATGCAAAACAATCTATCTACGGCTGCTAAATCTAAACAGAAGGGAATTGACTCGATAGAGCGTCGCGCTCTATGCCTACGTATTCTCGAGAGAGAAAGTCAGAGTCAACGTAGTTCGGGACTACAGGGAAATTGGCTCGCCAAGACCTCGCGTCTTGTGCCTACGTACTTCCACACTGCATGGAAGATCAGAGCTTTACGTAGTTCAGGCTAACTACGGCTAAACAAACATTCTCACACAGCAGTGAGAAAAACAACTGGCTTCAAAGGGTCGGGAACCTATGGGCAAAACTACGGCTTGGTCTCAAATGCACTCGGGCAAGAGAGAAAAAGGGTAACAATTAGTCGTCAGCGGGAAAGTCTCGATCGCACAGCCGCGAGAGAATAACAGGTTAGTCGTTAGTGTGCTCGCTAGGATATCGCATCCTATGCCTACATATTCTCGTCTGGTACGAGAAATCAGAGCAGCTGTAGTTCAGCTACTTTCGGGACCACAACTCAAATCTCGTTTTATTAACATTCTGAAAAATGATTACAATGCTTGAATACTGAAAAATAAATCTCTTAGGAAATACTATCCTATCCTGAAAAATCGAATGAAAAAGAGCCCCCTAACAAGTGGGCGTTCTAAACTATCCCTAAAATCGTAAAATAATCTCTATGAAAATATATCCTAAAAGAAAATGCACTCTAAAAAATATTAAGTCTATACTAATATTTTTTCTCTTTTTCCTTTTTTCTTTTCAACTTCTTTCTCCTTCACTTTCTTTCAACATATTTTTCCATATTTTTCTATGTATTTTTCTATGTATTTTTCTCCTTCTTCTTTACTATTTTTTCAATATATTTTTTCTATATTCTTTTTCTTTTTCTTTTTTTCAATATGTTTTTCTCTTTATTTTTCTCTATTTTTTCAATATATTTTTTCTATATTCTTTTTCCTCTTCTTTCTTTTTTTCAATATGTATCTACTTTTCTTTTATTTTAAAACACTAAGTACATAAAAAATAAAGCAAAGAAAATAAAAGGGGAGGGGGGGTGTACTGGTACAGGGGATTATACAAGTAAGAAAATACAAACTGCAAACTGAGATTGGGCCTAGCCCAATTAATAACATAGGGAAACGGAGGAGGTGTAAGTGAGTGGACTGGGGGTGTGTGCTGGCAGCAACACTCGTATTTGGGCCCAGCCCATTCACAGCCAAAAACGGGGGCGTGTGGCTCCAAAAAAATGACTGGGCCTGGATCCAGCCCAATCTCTTCCCCTTCCTCTCTTCCCTTTCCCCTTTCTGAAAACCCTAACCTAACCTCAACCGCCGCCGCCGTCTTCCTCTCAGACTTCTCTCCATCTCCTCCGTTCCACCTTTTCTCCCTCAATCTCCGTCTCATTTCTTCTCTTCCTTCAGCCAATGATGAACTGAGCGTGGTCTTCTGGAATGTTCCTGAAATTGATTCGTTCGTGGAAGATGATCGTGGATGACGATTCTGGAGTTTTTGTGAACTTGATGAAGTTCGTTGAGGCTGGAGAACTGAGATGAGGCTCGTTCTTGAAGATTTCTTCGCTGGAGATTTGCTCGTATTCTTGACTTGCGGTGAAGATTTGTGACGAACACGAAGGATCTCAGATGACGAACAAACCATAACTCTGGAGAAAAACCTGGAGATTCGCTTGAACGTTCCTAAAGAGTTAACGAGTTGAAGCTTTCTGGAGAGTTGAAGGATTGACGATGATTGTTGAACCTTGAAGAACTTTCTGGAAATCGTACGAAGTCGACGACTAGATGATTGGTGAAGACTGTTGCATGTTTCTTGTGGTTTCTGGAGATCTGGAGCGAACACTCGAAGGTGTTCTTGAGCGTTCTTTGCTGATGAACATTCTTCCTGGAGATCTGTTCTTGAACGTGATGATGATGATGAAGCAGTTTCTGGGAAATGGTTCTTGGCGAGCGGTTGGATGAAGATCTATGCTGCTGATGATCGTTTTCGGATTTTGTTGATTGTGGAAGATGAAGGGATGAAGGTGGGAGGTACGTGTTGATCGGAGAACATGAACAGTTGGTTGAATCTGGAAGTTTCAGGGTTTTAGGTGATGAAGGTTAGAGGAGGTTATGGAGGTTTCTAGGATGTTTCTGGTGAGATCGATGGTGGCCGGAAGTTGGATCGGAGGTTGGCTGAGAGGAGGAAGATGGAGGTAGGAGATGAATGTTGGAGGAAATCTGGTTGAGTGTCGATCGGAGATTAGAGGAGGAAGATGAATGTTGGCCGGAATCTGGAGATTTGTGTTTTCCGGCGAAGCTTTGGTGGCCGGAATAGGTTAGTGTCGCCGGCGATGGACGGGTACGGTGGTTGCATGGCCGCCGGCCATGCAACCGGTGGGGGCTAGGAGGGAGGCACGTGGCAAGGTAGTGGGAGGGCTCACCGCATGTGAGACGCGTGGTGTGATGCGTGGCAGGGTGAGAAGAGTGGGGAATGGTGCGTGGCGTGTGATGAAGATGAAACGTGGGGTCTCCTCCCGGGCAACACGTGGCGCTGGGTACTTATAAGACTGAGAAAACCTGGAACGTTCTGGAAGCTTCCATAAACTGCTGGACAATTCTGGATGGATCTGGACTGGAGTGGACTTTTTTTGGACAAAACCCAATAACTGAACAAAAAAGCATAGACTGGGCCTCCCCCAATTGGGCCCAACGAAAATGATAAAAAAACTTCAAAAAACTGCATAATACTGATTAATGAAAATGACTTAAACCTAATCCTAATTAACTATTAAAACTCAATTAACTAAACTGAACATTAAAACTACTCTAATTAATTTCTATAAATCCTAATAAACCCACTAATCCAAAAACTCTAATAATCCTATATTAAATTCTAAAAACTATATTATTTATATCTAAAAACAAACATTTAATTTCTATTAACCCTATTTTTTATTATAAAAGGGAATTTCTAATAAAACTATTAAGAAACTATTTAAAAACTATATTTTCTATTAACAAAACTATTTATTTAATAAGAAAAAATCTATATCAAAAAAGATTAAAAAGCTATTAACTATTTAAAAAACTATTAATATTCTAAAAATTCTATATTATCTTAAAAAATCTATTAACTCCTAAAATGATTAAAAATCTATTTAAAAAGAATTAAAACTATTAAAAATCTTATTAATATTCTAAAAATGCTAGAAAAGCTATTTAAACCCTAAAAATGGCCAATAAAATCCAGAAAAATCACAATAATTCCCAGAGGAACAAAATAAGCACCGAACGACACATAACACCGCGAGAGCGCACCAAAATAGCCGGTAAAAATAAACGGGCACCGAAATATCCCAAAAATACGATTCTACCTATTTAAACTGATAAAAAACACCTGAAACACGAGACGAGAGCTATGATTCCAATAAAATCAAACAAAAATGAAAAAATGCACTGTATGCGATATGCAAATGCGAATGCGGTCATGCGTCGAAACATCGAGCCAGATACGGGACCCGGTTGGTCAAATTTTAGGGTGCAACAACTGCCCCTATTCAAGCGGCTTGGACCTGAATGGTTGAAGAGCGCTCAGCCTTCAAACATTCAAAGGTAGATGACGGTTGAATACAAAAGGAACCCTGAAATTTTCCAGCCGCGGGAATATACTGCAAAACTGCTTGAAGAATAGCCACCAATGAACTGAAGTTGGTTGTCACGGCAACACCTGGTCGATTTTCTAATAAAATTTTCTTCTCCTTTTCAACACCTGTGTGACGCCACAAGTATTGAAATAATGCTTCGCAAAGCAAACACCTTCCCATCTGTTATGGGATCTTTTCTGTCGACTCATGGTCCCTGGCGAACCTGAGGAAACTCTCCTGGGGAATTCTGAATTGAACTGCTTGGCACCTATTCTGACGAAGGCGGCAGCTTCAGAAGTCTGATATGTGATAGTCTCTGTTGTTGTTTTTTCCGATGCTGACGTAACAACCAAATATGAAGAATCACTCCGCTGGGGGAGACGAGAAGCTTAACCACACCACTCTGCAGGTGAACAAATTCGAAATCCAATAGGTAACCATCCTGGTCCATGTTTCGACATACGTATGCCTGAGAATGATGCAATGTCCTATATGACATGTAGAAGCTATGCGTTCTGTTTGAAAATGCGATGCCCAAACGGCATGGATATGTTATATGTTTGTATAAATGCTATGACTATATATGCAAATGCTAATGCAAGCTCTAGCTGCCAGAGAACACCAGATCTGAAAACCGCTTGGCAAAATAAATGCCGAAGGTAACGCCAACTCTACTGGGGATGAACTGAAGTCACAGAATTGTCTCAGCAAAATAAATGCTGGAAACGGGAAACCAAATTCGCTGGGGATAACCGTTCTGCTGGAGAAATGAAAAGGCAACCCTGCTTGGCGACTTCACTGGGGAAAGAAAACAACTCTGCTTGGGGATGCTTCCTTCAAACCATTGGCAACTGATTGTGCTCTGCAGGGATTGACCCAAACTGGGGTTGATTGCGCGCGGCACACTGCTGGAAATGCCCCTACTATCAAGGATGTCGATCTTAATTTGCTGAAGATCCTTCTGATCCTACTCTGATACGGGGTAAAATACGATCTCGACTCTTCCGGGGATAATAAGCAACTTTCATCTGCTGAAGAGTGGCAATTCTGATTTAACAACATTTGCGAGGATTTCAACCATTAATCGGAGCACTGGTATCTGTCGAGCTTCGTATCGAGGAACATGACAACTTGCGAGTCATTGGGAACTACTATGTCAGATACCTTTAGGTTTTTGTTTTTTTTCTGGTTTAGGATAAACATGGATTATGTACACAGTGGAAAATATAGAAAATACTAGACGAGAACTAGCATTCAGAGGTAGACTACCAGACGAGAACTGATAGGAAAATAGGTTATCAGACGAGAATTGATTTAGACATCAGACGGGGCTGACTGGATAACAGCCTGAGAAAAAGATAACCAGGCGAGAACTAGCTGAAAGCTGACGTACACCAGACGAGAACTGGTATAACACATAGGTTTGACACACGATGATCAGACGAGAACTGATTACGCGACGACATATACCAGACGAGAACTGATACAACACTTGAAGAAACGGTGACCCGACGAGAACTGGTTACAATAAACTGCACCAGACGGGAACTGATGCTTACAATAAACTGCACTAGACGGGAACTGATGCTTACGGAAAGGTGGGCCAGACGAGAACTGGTTACCGGTTTGCCAGGCGAGAACTGGACTTTGGAAACGACTGGTTACTGACACGCAACAGGTTTAAACTGCAGGATAATGATCCAACGACAGCAGGCCTTTTATATTTGAAATGTTTTTGGTAAGGGTACTGACATGATTCCCCGACACTCAACTCCGGCTGGGGATAAACAGGCTGACTTGAATGACTTGCCCCTGTGCACTCAGCTGGGGATAAAAAGACTGGTTTGAACAACTTGCCCCAGTCTAACTCTAATTGCTCTGAACAGCTTGCCACGAGACGACTTCGAGAATATTTTCCCTGGTATCTATACGACAACAGAATTCAATCTCCATTAACCCAGTTGGTTTCAACACTTTCTGCGGTGACTGGCCCCTGAATGAGCGTTCTAGCGACTTAACTTGATCTGATTATCTACCTGAAGTATCTGCTTTCAAATATCCGCATTCTGTATAACTGCCCCTGATTGGCTCTCGAGAAGACTCACTTCTGATCAACTGCTTCTCAAATAAACTGCCCCATAATCAACTAAAGCTTCGAGACTTGTCCTCAGACTAGCTTATTCCGAACTCACTGGAATATAATGCCCCTGATTCATAGGTCTTCACAACATACACCATTCTGGTTCAGACTGCTGAATTATCCAGTCCTGCTCGACTATTCCCTGTTGGAATTTCTTTCATGCCAATTACTAGCCTGCAATTAGAATCGTCTGTTCACGAATGGTAATCTTAATGCAGTGTTTATGCAGATTTGAAATTTTTTTTGAGCTGTCACTCATTTACATGCATATGATTGAGAGTGACGAGTGAACTAAAGTTCAAACGTAGTGCGTACGTGGTCAGTGAAAATACAACAAGGATGTGACTAGCAAGTCAAGAAGGAGCCAGGTTACTCGACCTTATCGTAATGCGCTTCAGAATAACCCTACCTCAATTAGGTCTTTTAAGGGTTGTATCGTGGTCAGGTTCACGGTTCGTGAAACAAAGGATATTTGGCTCAAATTTTGATTTGTACCCACCCCTTCTACGTGATGATCTCCGATCCTAAAGGTTCAGTTAACCTGGCACAAGCGCTCGCCTCTTCGAGAGGTATGTTGAATGGTAAGAACCTACAGTTAAGGAACTCATAAAGCTTTCCTTCTAGAGTGATAGTTACTCCTTCTTCGCTTTCGGTGTCTGTGTACACGACTTTGTGATTTGCTGGGGAAAATTTCTTTTTAATCCCTCTTTTTCATTCTTTTGATTCCCTAATTTTTGCCTGGACTGACTCATTTTGAGTTCTTTTCGATTTTTTCGATTTCTTTTGAAGTCCAGCGGGACGCCCTGATTTTTGCCTAAGTATTAGCTTTCCAGCTTTTCTTCCTTTTTACTTAGCGGGCTTTCTTTCTTCTTTCTTTTGGAACAAAGTCGTATGACACTGGTTGTCTTGATTGCTCCGAAAGGATTGTAATTGTCTCACTCCTGATTGGTGAGGTTTGACCTCTTGAAAGGTATAAACTGATTGGTCCTTGAAAGACAACACTTCTCTGTAAGACTTGAACGCTCGGTCAAGCTAACTGACAACTACCCTGCCCCGGGTTAAGATGTGAGGGTTAAAAAAAGTCCGAAAAGACTCCTACTTCCTGGCTCGAAGTGGTTAACAAGGGACTAACTCCTTATATCTCCAGTGTTTGGGGAATTTGAAACAATGCCTTGTACGTCATCGGTACGGTCTTATCTGAAAGCATACGATCATCGGTTATGAGTTTCAGTTTCGTCATCCTCCCTTTAATCTTTGCTAGTCACAGGGATAAAGTGGAGTGAATAAAATGCATGTGTCAGTGCAATGCAGTAAATGAGCGACATCGACATGATTAATTCAGAAAAATGCATAGTCACTTTATTATTATCACCATTCGAAACATACAATGTTTAAAAGCAGGTAGTAACTAACAGAAAAAGAAACTACAAATGCAAATGATGTATAGTCTGAGAACTGCCAATGCTGAGGCGCCCGCCTGTCTGAATCACTGGCTCCTTTGCTGGGGAACACCTTCCAAGTCTACGAGCTTAGACAGCTGAGCGGTTGGGATGAACAAACAGAAACCCTTCTCGAAAGGAAATGCGATCCTGATCAATCAACTACTGTACCTTTGCCTGAAATGCTTTACAATCTTCTGTCGAATGCCTCGGAGAGCCACCATGATAACCACACTGAACGAGGGGATTGTACCCAGGAGGGTAAGGTTCTGGAACTGGCTTAAGAGCTTTAGGTTCCACCAAAGACTTCTGGATCAAAGATGGTAGCAGCTGGCTATACGGTATAGGCACTGGGTGAAAAGGAGCTTTCCTTCGTTCCAAATTGTTGCGAGGTCGATTCTGATTCTGACGCTGATGCTGATAACCTCGGCCACGAGTTTGCTGCTTTGCAATGGAAGCGACATAAGATTCCTGATATGGTGCCCAAGGCACGACTGTCTGTTCAGTATAACAAGCCACGGGAGGTACTGATCTCTGATAAGATGAAGAATCAACAAAATTCACTGATTCGCTTCGAGGATATTCAACCTTTGGCATGACTGAGTTGATCACAACTTCTTCTTCACTCTGATAGTCACAAGGGTATTCAGTTTCACCAGCTTGATCATATGAAGTAATCTGAATTTTCCCCATTCTTATGGAGTACTCGAGGCGTTCTCCTAATGCTACCACGTTAGAGAAACTTGCCGGGATTCCGAGCAATCTTTTGAAGTACGGATATTGTAGGGAATCTACAAACATGCTTGCCAGCTCTTGGTCTAACAGCGGGGGACGCACTCTAGCAGCAAATTCTCTCCATCTCTGAGCATACCTCCTGATAGGTTCATTGATCTCTTGAGACAACTCTTGCAAATGCATGCGATAGGGAGCTATGTCTAAATTGTAATCGTACTGCTTCAGAAAAGCTCTGGCCAAATCCATCCATGATTGAATCTGATTCCTCTCTAACTGCATATACCACCTCAAAGATGCCCCAGTCAAACTATCTTGAAAGCAATGGATCATCAATTTGTCATTTCGCACAAACGCAGTCATTCTTCGACAGAACATCATCAAATGCAACTTCGGACAGCTATCTCCCGTGTACTTTTCGAACTTCGGCACTTTGAACTTGTAAGGCAACACCAGATCAGGAACCAAACACATGCCTACGGCATCCAGGTTAACAACATCTTTGGCTTTCAAAGCTTTCATTTGCTCTTCCAACACTCGGAGTCTTCTACCATCGTCAAGAGCTCTTGGATCTACCATCCCAGCCGTTGAGATATCTCTTCGGTAATTCATCACAGGGAAAGCAACACCTTGATTGTTGACAGGAGGAAAACGCTCATTCTGGGCAACAAACTGCTCATGTCGACCTCGGTTCTCAACAGAAGGCTGTACTACTTGGTCTGCAGTAACGTTGTTCACTTGCGGGAAGTCTTCCATGGAATCATACAGAGGGTTGGACGCCATAGTGAACCCTTTCAAGGTATTGGGAGACTGGAAATTGCCTTCAGACATAGCTACCAATAGTCTTCAGCTGACTTCGATGCTTGACTCTGCTCAAATCTACTCAACCCCTAGGTAGGTCTTCTGACAATCAACAGCTGCTCAATCCAAACTCCGGGTAATCACCTTCAGGAAACAAAGGCTGGATCAGAACTCTGGCTAACTGGAGGATGATATGCAATGCAACCATGATATGCAAGATGCAGCAAACAACGGGACCACAGCCCCCACACAAAATCTGAATACTGCTGCGCTGACGGAGACGTTCTCTCTGAAGAGAAGACCAAAATAACGGGTAGGTTGGAAGTCAAGTTTCCTGCACAAAAAACCCCCCCACTCACAGGTATGGACCTATATCTGACAAGGTACGACATCCTATGCGGTCGTCAGCGTCACAGACTTTCAAAACTGACGATACGATTCCCAGGAGGAGTGGCATCATCAAGTCCTGAAGAGGCCTCACTTAGCTAACTTCCAAATGATCGGTTCCCAGAGTCGACAATCCAACTAACCAGCAACCCGATCCACCCAAAGGGTGGGACAAGAGGCCAACCAGAAGAACCTCGTCTGAGCGTAGATTTCACGGGACACTAGTACAAGCAAAGCCGGTACGCGCCCACTAATCTCTACTCTAAGTCTAAGGTGCACTCCAAGCCCAGGTCCGGCTTATCTCTTATCATAGAACACCCGTAACACCCCAACAACAACAGATAATATCGATAAATAAGCCCCAATAGCCAAGCAAACAAGCGCTAGGATTGACTCTCTCTTAGGGGACGTTGGATCCCACATGCATAAGAACTATCGCAGTCCTTAGCAGCCAGGGGACGTTGGGTCCCCAGCAGATACTCGCATAGGGAACTATCGCAGTCCCCAGCAGAGTCGTCAGCTGTCGCTACTGCGAAAATCGGCGCCGGCTGACAGAAGAGTCGCCACCGTGCGTTATTTATCCCTCAGAGCGGGAAAGGAAACGCTCGAAGTAAACCTCGCAAAAAACGGGGAAAAGGTATGGTCATCGCAACCAAAACCTGGATTCGGGAGTCGGTTACGCAAGGGGAAGGTATTAGCACCCCTCATGTCCGTCGTACTCGACGGGATCCACGCTTGCTTGGGTTGTCTACTGGATGCAAAACAATCTATCTACGGCTGCTAAATCTAAACAGAAGGGAATTGACTCGATAGAGCGTCGCGCTCTATGCCTACGTATTCTCGAGAGAGAAAGTCAGAGTCAATGTAGTTCGGGACTACAGGGAAATTGGCTCGCCAAGACCTTGCGTCTTGTGCCTACGTACTTCCACACTGCATGGAAGATCAGAGCTTTACGTAGTTCAGGCTAACTACGGCTAAACAAACATTCTCACACAGCAGTGAGAAAAACAACTGGCTTCAAAGGGTCGGGAACCTATGGGCAAAACTACGGCTTGGTCTCAAATGCACTCGGGCAAGAGAGAAAAAGGGTAACAATTAGTCGTCAGCGGGAAAGTCTCGATCGCACAACCGCGAGAGAATAACAGGTTAGTCGTTAGTGTGCTCGCTAGGATATCGCATCCTATGCCTACATATTCTCGTCTGGTACGAGAAATCAGAGCAGCTGTAGTTCGGCTACTTTCGGGACCACAACTCAAATCTCGTTTTATTAACATTCTGAAAAATGATTACAATGCTTGAATACTGAAAAATAAATCTCTTAGGAAATACTATCATATCCTGAAAAATCGAATGAAAAAGAGCCCCCTAACAAGTGGGCGTTCTAAACTATCCCTAAAATCGTAAAATAATCTCTATGAAAATATATCCTAAAAGAAAATGCACTCTAAAAAATATTAAGTCTATACTAATATTTTTTCTCTTTTTCCTTTTTTCTTTTCAACTTCTTTCTCCTTCACTTTCTTTCAACATATTTTTCCATATTTTTCTATGTATTTTTCTATGTATTTTTCTCCTTCTTCTTTACTATTTTTTCAATATATTTTTTCTATATTCTTTTTCTTTTTCTTTTTTTCAATATGTTTTTCTCTTTATTTTTCTCTATTTTTTCAATATATTTTTTCTATATTCTTTTTCCTCTTCTTTCTTTTTTTCAATATGTATCTACTTTTCTTTTATTCTAAAACACTAAGTACATAAAAAATAAAGCAAAGAAAATAAAAGGGGAGGGGGGTGTACTGGTACAGGGGATTATACAAGTAAGAAAATACAAACTGCAAACTGAGATTGGGCCCAGCCCAATTAATAACATAGGGAAACAGAGGGGGTGTAAGTGAGTGAACTGGGGGTGTGTGCTGGCAGCAACACTCGTATTTGGGCCCAGCCCATTCACAGCCAAAAACGGGGGCGTGTGGCTCCAAAAAAATGACTGGGCCTGGATCCAGCCCAATCTCTTCCCCTTCCTCTCTTCCCTTTCCCCTTTCTGAAAACCCTAACCTAACCTCAACCGCCGCCGCCGTCTTCCTCTCAGACTTCTCTCCATCTCCTCCGTTCCACCTTTTCTCCCTCAATCTCCGTCTCATTTCTTCTCTTCCTTCAGCCAATGATGAACTGAGCGTGGTCTTCTGGAATGTTCCTGAAATTGATTCGTTCGTGGAAGATGATCGTGGATGACGATTCTGGAGTTTTTGTGAACTTGATGAAGTTCGTTGAGGCTGGAGAACTGAGATGAGGCTCGTTCTTGAAGATTTCTTCGCTGGAGATTTGCTCGTATTCTTGACTTGCGGTGAAGATTTGTGACGAACACGAAGGATCTCAGATGACGAACAAACCATAACTCTGGAGAAAAACCTGGAGATTCGCTTGAACGTTCCTGAAGAGTTAACGAGTTGAAGCTTTCTGGAGAGTTGAAGGATTGACGATGATTGTTGAACCTTGAAGAACTTTCTGGAAATCGTACGAAGTCGACGACTAGATGATTGGCGAAGACTGTTGCATGTTTCTTGTGGTTTCTGGAGATCTGGAGCGAACACTCGAAGGTGTTCTTGAGCGTTCTTTGCTGATGAACATTCTTCCTGGAGATCTGTTCTTGAACGTGATGATGATGATGAAGCAGTTTCTGGGAAATGGTTCTTGGCGAGCGGTTGGATGAAGATCTATGCTGATGATGATCGTTTCCGGATTTTGTTGATTGTGGAAGATGAAGGGATGAAGGTGGGAGGTACGTGTTGATCGGAGAACATGAACAGTTGGTTGAATCTGGAAGTTTCAGGGTTTTAGGTGATGAAGGTTAGAGGAGGTTATGGAGGTTTCTGGGATGTTTCTGGTGAGATCGATGGTGGCCGGAAGTTGGATCGGAGGTTGGCTGAGAGGAGGAAGATGGAGGTAGGAGATGAATGTTGGAGGAAATCTGGTTGAGTGTCGATCGGAGATTAGAGGAGGAAGATGAATGTTGGCCGAAATCTGGAGATTTGTGTTTTCCGGCGAAGCTTTGGTGGCCGGAATAGGTTAGTGTCGCCGGCGATGGACGAGTACGGTGGTTGCATGGCCGCCGGCCATGCAACCGGTGGGGGCTAGGGGGGAGGCACGTGGCAAGGTAGTGGGAGGGCTCACCGCATGTGAGACGCGTGGTGTGATGCGTGGCAGGGTGAGAAGAGTGGGGAATGGTGCGTGGCGTGTGATGAAGATGAAACGTGGGGTCTCCTCCCGGGCAACATGTGGCGCTGGGTACTTATAAGACTGAGAAAACCTGGAACGTTCTGGAAGCTTCCATAAACTGCTGGACAATTCTGGATGGATCTGGACTGGAGTGGACTTTTTTTGGACAAAACCCAATAACTGAACAAAAAAGCATAGACTGGGCCTCCACCAATTGGGCCCAACGAAAATGATAAAAAAACTTCAAAAAACTGCATAATACTGATTAATGAAAATGACTTAAACCTAATCCTAATTAACTATTAAAACTCAATTAACTAAACTGAACATTAAAACTACTCTAATTAATTTCTATAAATCCTAATAAACCCACTAATCCAAAAACTCTAATAATCCTATATTAAATTCTAAAAACTATATTATTTATATCTAAAAACAAACATTTAATTTCTATTAACCCTATTTTTTATTATAAAAGGGAATTTCTAATAAAACTATTAAGAAACTATTTAAAAACTATATTTTCTATTAACAAAACTATTTATTTAATAAGAAAAAATCTATATCAAAAAAGATTAAAAAGCTATTAACTATTTAAAAAACTATTAATATTCTAAAAATTCTATATTATCTTTAAAAATCTATTAACTCCTAAAATGATTAAAAATCTATTTAAAAAGAATTAAAACTATTAAAAATCTTATTAATATTCTAAAAATGCTAGAAAAGCTATTTAAACCCTAAAAATGGCCAATAAAATCTAGAAAAATCACAATAATTCCCAGAGGAACAAAATAAGCACCGAACGACACATAACACCGCGAGAGCGCACCAAAATAGCCGGTAAAAATAAACGGGCACCTAAATATCCCAAAAATACGATTCTACCTATTTAAACTGATAAAAAACACCTGAAACACGAGACGAGAGTTGTGATTCCAATAAAATCAAACAAAAATGAAAAAATGCACTGTATGCGATATGCAGATGCGAATGCGGTCATGCGTCGAAACATCGAGCCAGATACGGGACCCGGTTGGTCAAATTTTAGGGTGCAACATGGTGCTGAAGAACCTAGGGAGATTATTGTTAGGTATATTGACATGTGCAAGGCAGACGAAACACCCATTCCTGCAGATATTCTGATAAGAGTAAGAGAACCCATTCCAGATGTGTATGATGAGAACATGAGGAAAAGAAAACAATTAGAGGCAGAAGAAGAAGCTGCTGCTCAGAAGAAACAGAGAGTTGCTGACAAACCAGAGAAGCAGATTAAGAGAAAAGCTTCTGGAGAAGTTCCCTCTGCTCCCACCAAGCGCATCAAGAAAAAAGGTACTAAATCATCTTTACCTTCTATTTCTAAAATTGCTGTAAATGTATCAACAATTAGTTCTGTGCCTGAACCTCCTCCCACTCAAAATCAAACAATTCCTGCTCCATCTCAAACCTCTGAACCACCAAAATCATCTAATCCTGTTTCCACAACACCATTAAAATCATCTGATATTCCACAATTAGAACCACAAACAAAACCAACAGAACAACCTACAACACAACAACAACAACCTGAAATTCAACAACCAGCTGCATCTGAGCCCATACAATCTGATCCAGTTGCATCTGAAACTGTTGCATATGAACAAGTTGCATCTGAACCAGTTGTATCTGAACCACAAACATCCAAACCTTCTGATATTCAACTAGAACCATCCAATCCTATTGAAACAAATATACCTGATACTGAGGTTCTGAACATTAAACCTCTCAAGACTGTATTTGAAGTTTCTTCTACATCTTGTACCCCAACCACCTCATCTGATTCATCTGAATCTGATGTCCATCCTGATGTTATCTCACCTCCCTCTCTCAGAGAATTTGAATCTAAACAACCAGAACCACCTGTTTCATCTGAAACTCTCATTCCTAAAACCATTCTAAAACCTAAACCCAGGACATCTGAGTTTGTCTCATTTGCTTCCTTTAAACCACATCCCTCTGATCCACTTCCTTCTGGTTTAAAGCTTAAACATTTCTATACCAGAATAGAACCAACTGACACAATCATTCTATTTAAACCTAAGACTTCCACTATTTTACCATCTGTTCTTCAAACCTTTTTAAAAGAACTGCCAGATATGATTTCATCAGAACCTCTTTTGTCTGATAAATCTGTTTTCATTCCTTACTCACCCACTACATTTGATGTCGTTTCTTATGCATCACTTGTAAAACCAACTCTGGTTAATGCCATATCCAGATCCAAAACTACCACTTCATATGACCATCCATCTCTTCCTTTCTACCCTCATCCTATGATCATCATTCCAAAATTTACCATACCCCCTCCACCTCAACCCAAGCCATTCACTTTGGAAACCCTTCTCAAACCAAAAACTAGGCTGAATGTTGATACTTTATTTGCTAATTTTTTGAAAGAGATAAAGATGAATTTAGGATCTGTACAAAAGAGATGCTTGTCAACCATGGATGCAAATGAATCTGATGCTATCTGGAATAGCTTCATTGCTAGATTCAATATTGTTGCCTCAAATTTGAAGAATGTATGTTTTGATGATGTGAAGCTCAGATTTGCTGAGACTGCAAAAAACATGATGTGGAATGTGAAAAGATCTACACCTTTGCTTCTTGAAGATGTTCCTTCATCTTCTGAAGTATCTGCTACAAAAGTTTTTGCTGAATCTGCTTCTGAAGAAAATCCACTGGCTATGACAATTGTGGAAAATCCCTCTGGATCTGTTGATCATGACTCTGCATCTCCAATGGAAATTGACTCTGTTCCTGCTTCAGAATCTTCTCCATCTACATCTACTGAGATCAAGAAAGAAAATCCAGATCTAGAGGATAAGATTGCAGTATTGGAAGCTGGGCAATCTGAGATCAAGTCATGGATGGCCAAGCAAGACCAGAAGACTGAGCACATGACACAATGGATGTCTAAGCAAGATCAGAAGAATGAGAACATGGCAAAATGGATGACAAAGCAAGAAGAATCTTCATCTGGGATCACTCAACTTCTGAAGATGATTCTGTCCAAGCAAACCTAGTTTTATGTTTTTCTGTATCTGATGTTTGTGCACATGTACTTGAATTTTATCTGATGATTTGTCTGTTTTCAATATGAATGAATGACTCTGCTGTTTTCTCTACATGAATATATCTGTTCTGTATATCCTTTTATTTGTCTTTAGAAGTTTTACTTTTTGATTATGACAAAAAGGTGGAGAAAATAGATCTGACTGTTCAAATAAACTCTACCTAAATGAAACTCAAACATATCAATTATAACTAACGTGAACTCTTAGTATTTCAGAACATTTGAAAAAACTGACAAATGCTTTAAAAGTAACTCTGAGATCCCCATATCAAGTTTTAACCTATCAGGCTCTGATTCTGAAACGTGCATCCAAAGTCAAGATCTAATCATTGGAACAATCAGGCTCTGATTCTGAAAAGAATACTCATGCAAAAAGGGAAGTTTTTATTTCTTCTAAGTATTCAATTCAGGGAAAGATTCATTATCTCAGGGGAGTTATAATTATATTTTTATTGAACAAAATTTCTTATGTTTTTGTCATCATCAAAAAGGGGGAGATTGTTAGAACACAGATTGGTTCTTAATTATATCTCTATATTTTGATGATAACTCTTATGAAATTTTGTATTAAAGAATTATAAACTCTAAAATTTGTTCAAGTAATTTGTGCTGCAGATATTAAAGTGAATATTATTCTGGAAGCACATTAGAACTAAACATGAAAATATGCAAGGCTCTGAAGCGTCAGAAGCATCTCTTAGAAGAATTTGAACGCTGCCTACAGAAGATTCTGAGTGCTTTCTACAGAAAGATCTGAAGCAGAAGCTACAAAAGAATCTGATGCAGAAGCCAGAAGCATATGAAGCATTGAATACTTTTGTATGAAGAGTTTCAAGCTTAGTTTATTTCAGAAGACTCTGATAGTACTACGCTGCCAGTACTGAGGATCTGATCCCAAACTCTGCTCTGAACTATTACACGCTGAAAGCACACTTGCTGCATTGCTCTGATTCAGCAAACTCTGATGAACATCAGAAGACTCTGATCACTCAAAGCTCTGATGGTATTTGCTGAAACTTGTTGAAGAAGAATTCAAAGTTATATCCGTTGGTTTGGCCAAACGACTCTTTCCTCATTTATGCTAGACACAAGAACACAGACAAAAAGGATTTTTTTTGTGCATTCTACTTCTAGGAAAGGTCATGTGATGTGAAGACAAAAAGGCTCAGACCTTTTCAGTACACAACCTTCAACGTGAAAACTACTTGGACCTCTGTGCCTATAAAAGCAAGACTCCATCTCTCTTCTTCAGTTGACGAATTAATTGAAATGCATTTATTACAAGCTCTCATACAAATCATTCTCTTGCTGAATTTATTTCTAAGTTCTTAAAAACTTAAGTGTAAAATCACAGTTGTGATATAGCTTAATTAGAAGCATTTAAACACTTGTTTTATTCTTAAATTTGATTGTAAAAGATCCTTAAGAAGATCCTGTTGGGATCATTAGTTCTTAAGAAGACTAAGATCAGTTGCTCTTAGTGCTTGCTATTGTAATCAGTTGATTAATAGTGGATTAAGCCCTTCTTGAGAAAGACAAATCACTCTTGATAGGGTGGACTGGAGTAGTTGAGTTCAACGAACCAGGATAAAAATCTTTGAGTTTTTATTGCTATAAGTTTTTCTATATACTTATTCAACCCCCCCTTCTAAGTATTTTCTCACCTTCAATATGTAGCCTTCAGACTCATCTTCGGACACAGTATTGACATGAGGAGGATGGATGACACCTCCATTGTGGAATACTTCATTGATCGGAGGAAACTCGTGATTTTTGACAATCTGCTGAGTGGAACTATTGGAGAAACTGAGACCCTCCTTATTCTTGTTCTCCGGCAAAAACAACACCTTGCCCCAACCTGTCTGAGGACCACTGTTCACAACCTGCTGTGCATCCTTGAATGACGACATAGGTACTCTGGATTTTTGAACACCGTTGTCTTCAACAGACAAAGCCTGAAACTGCATACCAACCTCTTCCTCAGCTTCAACATACGAGAACGATGACAAATGACTTACCACTAGAGCCTGTTCTCCGCAAACGGTAACCGTTTTTCCTTCAAAAACATATTTCAACTTCTGATGTAGGGTGGAGGTAACTGCCCCAGCTTCATGTATCCATGGCCTCCCTAATAAACAGCTATAGGCGACGCGAATGTCCATGACTTGAAACGTGATAATGAAAGTCTGCAAACCGATGGTCATTGGCAAATCTACCTCACCAATTACCGCTTTCCTAGATCCATCAAAAGCTTTGACGATAACATGGCTTGGCCTCATTGGAGGTCCCTGATAAGATAGCTTAGACAAAGTAGTTCTTGGCATCACATTCAAAGAAGATCCAGTGTCAACCAGCACACTGGATACAGAGTCATTCCCACAGTTCACAGAAATATGCAGAGCCATGTTATGTTTCCTTCCTTCTTCCGGGAGATCATCCTCGTTGAAACCTAGATTTTCATAGGAAGTAATCTTACCAACGATACTATCAATCTGCTCCATTGTTACATCTTGTTCAACATATGCCTGCTCCAATATCTTCTGGAGCACTTCCCTATGAGCCTCAGAACTCATCAACAACTGTAACACAGAAATCTTAGATGGGGTTTGCAGAAGCTGATCTGCAACCTTATATTCACTTCTCTTGATCACTTTTAGGAATTCGTCCTGCTTGGACAAATTTGATCCACCAGATTGTTCCACAGCTGGATCTTTTAAACCTGGCTGTTCAAACGAGATCCCTTTATCTTTTGAAGGTACTGATGGGTAAACTCGACCGCTTCTTGTTACCCTGCTAACGTCCGTGATATTAACAACCGAAGGTAAAGTAGGAAAAGGCACCTCTTTTCCATCTTCCATCATCTTGGCATTATATCTATATGGTATCGCCTTACTAGAAGTGTAAGGAGTGAGTCCGGGCACATTAATCACCAAAGAAGTGATAGCCGACTTCCTACTATCATAAGTGATTTCAATACGCTCTACTTCATTGAAATGAGGCACTATAACATATACTTCTTCAGTCCTTTCACTTAAACGACTTTGATCTTCCTCTTCTGAGTAGCCTTGAATCATGTTCACGGAGGCGAACCATGAGGAGGTAATGGATTAACCTGCACATTGGGATTGGAATCCTTAAAGGATAAGATTCCGCACTTAATGAGCCTTTGAACATCTGCTTTCATCCCAAAACAACTCTCAATATCGTGACCTGGTGCACCCTGATAGTAAGGACAAAACCTGTCAGCTCTATATGAAGGAGAAGGGTTCGCGGGAACCTCAGGTGGAACTTTAGTCTAAATATGACCCTTTTTAATCAAAACTGGGAATAAATCGGCATACTTCATAGGAATTGGATCAAAGTTTATCTTTCTGTATACACGACCCTGATTGTTGAATGGCTGATTCTGCTGAGAGTACTGCGGACTTTGTTGAGGTTGTGGCTGTTGAGCCCTGGGAGACTGAGATTGCTGATACGGTTGAGCAAAATGTGGTTAATAAGATGGAGCATTGAATACTGGCAATACCGCTGCGATCTGATATGCTGGCGAATACCTCCTTCTGAGTCTTCCGTCTTGCACGACATTTACTCCCTGCTCTTTCTTCTTCACAAAACTGCTCTCATACTTCTTAGCATTACTAGGAGCAACCTCTTCCTTGGCCAATCTTCCTTCACGGACCCCCTTCTCCAAACGCATTCCCATGTCCACCATCTCAGTGAAGTCACTGGGTGCACTTGCTACCATTTTCTCATAAAAGAAAGGACCTAGAGTCTTTAGAAAAATCTTGGTCATTTCCTTTTCTTACAACGACAGTATGACTTGCGCGGCCAACTCGCGCCAACGCTGAGCATATTCCTTAAAGTTCTCCTTGTCTTTCTGCGCCATAGCCCTCAACTGATCTCGATCGGGAGCCATGTTTACATTGTACTTATACTGCTTAACGAATGCTCCACCCAAATCATTAAAAATTCGAATCTTCGCACTATCCAACCCCATATACCATTTGAGTGCAGCGCCAGTCAATCTATCTTGGAAATAGTGAATGAGCAATTGATCATTATCAGTCTGAGAAGACATCTTTCTAGCATACATGATGAGATGACTCTGAGGATAAGTATTTCCTTTGTACTTCTCAAAATCCGGGACCTTAAACTTTGGCGGAACCTTGACATTCGAAACCAAACACAATTCAGAAGCACTTTCCCCAAACAAATCTTTCCCACGAAGGGCCCTCAATTCCTTATGGATCTCAGAAAACTGGTCTTGAAAACCATCCATTCTTTCCTCAAACCCCACAGTTTCGCTTGGTGACCCATGCAAAACCGACTCGTCTAGAAAATACGGAACAACATTCACATGCGAAGGTGCAGTGGTCATTACAATAGTGATTGCAGGAATGTCTTCAACAATGATCGCGACAGGGACCTCAGGAACAGGCGGGCGATAACCAGCCAGAGTGAAATGAGGAGGCATCCCCCACGGAAAATATGGCGGCATGCTGTAGGTCACTTCAGCAACAGTAGGCACCACTGGGATTGGTGCTAACACCACTTCGGAGATAACAGGCCTTTGAACATCTTGGTTGTTGAGCGTGGCTTGATTGGACAGAGCTTCAACTAGACCATTCAACCTCTCCAAACTTTCCTTCAGAATTGCAACTTCATCACGGAGTACCCTGTTCTCTTGTTCCAGTTGATCCATCTTTTGGCGTCGACTGGCTCGAGTGTTGTATTGATGATTCAGTTTGAGGTCTGTGGAGATGAAGCAGGAGTGAGACCCAGGAGTGCAAACAATGCTATGCTAATGCAGAAATGCAAATGCAAGATGAAAAGAATTTCATGGAATTCCTATGTTTATGGACATTGTAGTAAAAGAAAACATTTTATTAGTTTTGGAACGGAATACAAATAAATGTCCTTTAAAGAGTCCTAAATAAAAGCTAAATAAAAGCTAAATAAAAGCTAATGGAAGCCCTAAGGAAGTTTCGAATTCTTCTGCTTGAGCTGCTCTTCCAACTGGGTCTTCTCGCGGGTGAGATTTTCCACAATCATCCTCAAAAGGGTACACTGAGGGTCGGAGGAAAATAAATCCTCTAGAACCTTCCTCTTCTTGTAAGGGAGTAATTCTTCATCCTTCGATTGTAGCTGTTCTTAAAGTTCAACATTCTGTTTCTGAAGTTTAGCATTCTTTGTGACGACCACTTGATACTTGTTTTTCCATGCTTCAGACTCATGTTGCGACTTCCTCAAAGCAACTCCCAACTTCTCGGCGTCAAACATAAAACATAAGTGGGTTCTCTTCTTGGAGGTATGGGATCCTGGCGAGAATAGGGCATCTTTAACTTGATTGCTCTAGCTCTGACCCACTTAAGGTATGGTTCCAAAAACACACAATTAAGCTTCCCTAGGCTTTTCTTCCCCTTCGTATGCAAATTTCCCCATGCATCCAAAATCTTTCCTTGAAGTTTTCTTATCTTCCTTAAAGAAAATGCTCTCCACTTGAACACTCTTAGGCGGTTCCTTCAACGGATATCCCAACTATCGACGAGCTAAGATAGGGTTGTAACTGATCCCTCCATTAAAACTGAGTAACGGTACATTAGCAAAGTCACCACAACCATCAATAATTAACGTACCATCATATGCTCAGTTGTACCAATCAATGTCTGAGTGGGTCAACGCCATAACTCTTGGAGACCAAATCCCTTTATCAAGATTCGAAAAAGAACTAGAATCAGGCAAGTGCGAAATAAACCACTTGTAAAGTAAGGGCACACAACAGGTGATCATCCCTCCACCATGGAAGATCTTAATTGCATTAAGGTCGACGAACCCTTCAAAACTTGGGAATAGAAATACCCCATAAACAAGTAGGGAAAATATTGCTTCGAATGGAACCTTGTTCATATAATCAGCGTAATACCGAGCTTTCTCAATTAGGAAATCAGTAGTTAGGCCAAAAGTCCCACCTTTGGTAACCATGTTGTTCTTGATGTCAGATACCTTGAGATGAAGGGCCTTAGCAATGTCTCTTTCTTCAGGGTCACTTTCCAAGAAAGGGAAAGGAGACTCTTTCAGGATAGGTAGGCCAACCAAAAAGGAGTACTCTTCCAATGTAGGTAATAGTTGATAGTCTGGGAAGGTAAAACAGTGATAAAGCGGACCATAAAACTGCAGTAGGGTGGAAAGAAGTCCTTCGTCCACTTCACGACTCAATAAAGATACTAGCTTTCCATACTTGTCTTTGAACTTTCCCTGGTCTTCAATCAAAGCTCCCAACTTCCTTAGGTCACCCAATTTAGGACTCTTAAAAGTATATTTCAAAGTATGCCTTTTGTTAGAATCCATAGTGTGCTACAATGTTCATAAACGGAAGGTAAATCCCATGAAATCTAATGCAGTATGATGCTTTATGAATGCAACAAACACAAGTAAGCACATAGATGCATAAAGATAAACAAACAAGGGAGGTCCTAGGTTTGCAACGAGCATAGAACCAAAGGGTATACCCATTCCCAAAGGATGTGAACTAAAGGTTGATTGTACCTGCAGAACAAGGTTCTAAAAGGGTCCCAAAGTCATCGGTCCATCTTTCGGATATTATCATCTTCCCAATTACTCGGTAGTTAATAATATTCTTAAGAGAATCTTTTTTGAGTGTAGCATCGCGTAGCACTACTGTTAGATGCCCAATTGTGCTTATTTGAGCTATCAAATGTGGGCATCTTTCGCTCCTTTTTGTCAAGTTTGTGTGCAAAACCGCCTTGCTTTTGTTTATATGCAACATTTTGTGAAATACTCTTGGTCCTTTTGATTTGTGTGTTATTGTGCAGCATTTAGGCATGAAAGAGTAGAATTTGAAGACACAAGAAAAATGGCAAAGGAATCAAGAAAGAAAGCAATCAAAAGAAAGCTCGCTAGCATGTTCGCTAAGCAAGTGAGGTAGCGAACGTTCTCTAGGAGAGCTCATAGCGACCTGCTAGTGAACACTCCCAGACTTGGACATAATCAAATTGGCATCATTCGCTGGCAGCGAGGAAGGTGGCGAAGAACTCGCTAGGCGAGCACCTAGCGAGCAAGTAGCGAAGCATTCCAGAATCAAATCTTCAGTCCTCGCTAGCATGTTCGCTAGGCGAGGCTATAACGAGTGTTCGTTGTGAGCTCGCTAGGCGAGCAAGGTCGCGAGCGTGACAGCACATCAACTTTTTCTATAAGTAGCAATGTGTACTTTTTGAGAACATATCACTTTTTTACTAGTTCTGCTAAAAAGCAGATTTTTGTGCCCTAGAAACCCAATATCTCTCATTTCTTCATCTCTTAACATTATTCTACAAAAAGAAGGTGGATTCTCATCCAAGTTGGATTCTTCGACTCAGATGTTCATCAACCTTCTTCCGAAACTTCTTGTGCAAGCTACCATGAAAATGAGTGGCTAAATCTTTTCTTTTGTCAAGGTTAGATGTAGATGATCATAAGCTTTGTATGTAAATGGGATGATCTTCATTTGTAAACTCTTTAATGATGAATATATGGTGAAAACTTTGTTTTATTGTTAACTCTTTGTGTTGGTTTATGATTGAAAGATATTTTCCAACTCTTTACCTATGTTTTCATCCATCTATGTTCTTGAGCTAGAGATAGTCTTGAATGTGGTTGTTCACTAAAACATCAAACCCTAAAAGTTTTCATTTTGATGGATTGTGTGAGAAATCAACAATGGATCAAAATGGGAAAAATCACAATGTGTGTTAGAAATAAACATATTGAGAGGATATTGTGAAATTGTTTATCATCTAACGGAGTTTACTAGTTTTATTGATCGAACATATACATGCAAAGTGATCGTCGAACCCTAACTTTGACAATCTTTCTCAAATCTTAAAACCTACAATTTGGATACCAAGCTATTGATTAGCTTGAATCTTAATTCATTACAACCGAACTTTAATTTATCCAGAGGAAGGGAAAAAGATCAAATTACCCACAATGCAATGAAAATGCAAAGGTTTAGAGAGTTATAGGTTCGGGGTTGGTTAAACTTAGGGAAGGTGCTAGCATCCTAAGTTTCTGTAGTACTCTACAGGAACCTTTTGTTTTATGTTTGTTTTATTGCTAAGGTTTATCTGCTTAAAGGTAAAAGACCTAGGGGTTTATTTCTAAGTATACTCGACAAGATATTGCATCTTGTGCCTACATATCCTGACAGGAATGGAATCAAAGTATTTTGTAGTTCCTCTAAAGGGTTTGAGGAGATCTTTGACTGTGGTCAAAGTTCCTACGGGATAAGGTAGTTGATTGATTGATTCTAGGAGAAAAGACGAATTGTCATTTTAAGGGTGATTACTTGATTTTACCGCCACAACTTTGTAGGAAAATAGTCTTTGCATCATCTCCAGAGAAGGGCTCAAGTACTCAGATTGTCAACAAGTACGCCTCTATCTCTATTAAGCGGAAAAGTCCCTACATATTGATTGAATTGTTATAGGGGTAGAAGTTTTATCTCGCTTAAGATGATTAACATCTAATTCTATAATGTGTTTAATTTGTTTGAGTGAGTTGAATTGTTTATCTAAGTCGTAAGATAAGAGAATAGGTTCTTCCTATAGGGTAGGATCTAACTTAAAAGATCGACTTGAATGGGGTCAAGGATCAAGGGGAATATGATGCACATGTAATGCATACGCACAAGTTTTACGTTATGCGCAAATTCTTCCTTTGGACGTTATGCAATGCGACAAAATAAATTGCGGGAAGGTAAAAGACGAGAAAATAAGTCGCGGTAAATAAATACGGGAAATAAAAGACATACACACGCATGAAAGCGCTAAGTGCGTGAAAGTGAGTGCAAGCGCGCGATGTTAATTTTAGGCGAAGTTGGTTAATTTTAAGAAAGGTTGATTTTAAGAAAAAGTTATATTATTTGGTTTAAGAAAAGGTTTGGTTTTATTTTTTTTTAATAAAAGGTTTGGTTGTGATTTGATTTTAAGAAAATTAATAATTAATTTATTAGCAAAAGATTTGAATTAATTTAGATAATAAAGGTTTATTAGATAGAAGAGTTTTATTATTTTTGTCTTATAAAAAAGGGTGATTTATTTTATTAAGATAAAGAGACTGATTTAATTATAAAAGGTTCTTCTTTTTTATTATTATAAAAAGGTGAAGTTAATTTATTAAGAAAAAGTTGTTTAAGTTATTTAATTAATTAAAAAGGTAATTAGAAAACAAAACGGATAAACGAAAGGGAAGGGAGTTTGATCTGTTGGAGATCAAGGTGTGTGTATGGTGTGTGTGTGTGATGATACATCAAATTATAATATTACAGCAAGAACAACATAAAAGTAAGAAAAGAACAAACAACAACATTGGGATAAGACTCCCATTTTCCACTCTCTCCTTCTTCTGCTACTTCTTTTCTCCTCTTATTCTTCATCTCCTGCACATCATCAAAACATCAAATATACAAAAGGAAATTGGAAAGAGAGTTTTATCCAAGAATAAGCGTCAATGACGGTTTGAGGGTGGCGGCGGAAGCTCCAACTTTTCTCTTCGTGGCAGATTTTCCTGGGGAGATTGTGGCAGAGGTTTCCCTTAGTAAGAATTTTCGTGTGTTGTTGGTGATCTTCTTGTGTCTTGATCTTAGAAATCCCACATGCTTTTATAGGGGAATGGACGGGCCTCTAATGAATATGGCTTTAAAAACTTTCCTTTTTGAATGATTCTTGTCGAGAGCATGTTTGCTGAGATTGGGAAATCACTTCAACTCTTTCCTATTTGGTCTGATCTTGTCAAAAGCATGTTGGCTCCAATTTTGGGAAGTTTTGAATTTCTGCTGTTTGAGCTGGATCTGGCACTGTGGACGCTGCTTCTGAAAAAAATGCTTCTGGAGCTGCTTCTGAAAAGATGCTTCTGGAGCTGCTTCTGAAAAAATGCTTCTGGAGCTGCTTTTGAAGGCTTGCCTCTGGAGCTGCTTCTGATGAAGAGTTTCTGATGAAGCGTGACTCTGATGAAAAGTGATTCTGATGCACTGCTTCTGGAGATTTGCGCTGGAGAACTGTTTCTGGAGCTGCTTCTGAAGAAATGCTTCTAGAGCTACTTCTAGAAACTTGCTTTTGGGAACTTTTGAAGAAATGTTTCTCGATCTGCTTCTGGAAACTTGCTTCTGGGAGCGTGCTTTTGGGAGCTTGCTTCTGGAAACTTGCTTCTGGGAGCTTGCTTCTGAAGTTGCTTCTGGAAACTTGCTTCTGGAAACTTGCTTCTGGGAGCTTGCTTCTGGGAGCTTGCTTCTGGAAACTTGCTTCTGAGAGCTTGCTTCTGAAGTTGCTTCTGGAAACATGCTTCTGGGAGCTTGCTTCTGGAAACTTGCTTCTGGGAGCTTGCTTCTGGAAACTTGCTTTTGGGAGCTTGCTTCTGAAGTTGCTTCTAAAGCTGTTGACTCTGAAGCTTCTAGCGTTGACTCTCTTTGGGCTTGAATTAGATTCTAACGCAAATAAGTCTTTTCCATTTTGGATCTAAGTTTTCATGGTAGGCTTGCAACTTCGAAGAGCTTTCATGGTGTTGATACAAATGGTCCAACTCAAATTGAGACTTTAAGCTCATCCTGAATAAGAATAAAAAAGGCCTCCTCCTGACTTCAAAATGCCTTCATAGGTGGGTTAGGACGAAATATGCAAACAACAACATAAAGAATAAAGAAAGCAAAAACAAAGCAGAGGTGGGATCTTAAGGTAAAAAATGAGGGTGTGACACCCGCGGGTTATCATGGTGCGGTGCGTGGTTCTAGGTGCAGGTTGTGTGAAGCATGGTGCTGAAAAAACGCAAATCTTGAGCGTGATACCTTCTGTACGATTTTGGCCTGTTGTGAATCATGGTAAGTGTACTATGTGTTGTAGGCAACATCTTTATTTGTTCGTCGATGGTTTCGTACCGTTTGCATGGTAGCAGGCCTCTGTTGTGGGTGTGGATTGCTGCAGTTTTATCATTTGCAGCAGGGTGTAGTGGGGTAGGCCTAAGGAAATTAGAAGTGGCTATGGCAACAAGGTGTGGGCCGTGATGTACTCATTTGCAGGAATTCCTACTCAAAGACCATGGCTTCAAATCATGTTTTTTTTGTAATCTTACACATTGTATGAGCCCCTTTTTTTTGAGAACTTTTTGTAAACTGTCTTATATACTTTGAATGTAGACCTAGAATGAAAAGGGGGTCCGATGCACTTTATCCTATATATGTATATATTTTTTCTTTTGTAAGCAAATTAAGTATAAATTTCAAAAGCTCGTGGAATAAGGACTTATGCATAATTCTTGGTAATAGACAAAAAGGGCTTATAACCTGTGCTTGGGCTTTGCATAATTGGAATTAAAATTCTAAAAAAAACTTGGATTTCTTGTAATGTGAAAGTGTAAGGATTTGTAAATTTTGAGCCCAAAGGTTTTGAATTGAAATAATAATGTAGCAACTTTGGAATCTTCATTCTAAACTTGGCACCATGTGAAACTTACTTTGGACTTTAATTCAAAATTCTGACCTCGTATCATAATTACATACAAATCCATGCAACCTAGATTTATCCCCTTTGCGCCAATCGTGAATCCCGCTGGCAATTGATTTTCCCTTGACTTTATTTCCCTTGCAAGAACATAATAGTCCAATATAGCCCCCTCTTACTAAGGTGTAATAGTCCTTGATGAAGTACCTACTCTTTATAGCCTGATAGGTTAACACAATGTATGTCTAGAATCGGCACACTCAAACCTTGACTGTAACCTCACTTAAACACCACTTGAACGGATGCACCATGTCTTGAAAAACTATCAATGAACCTTGATTCATCCTTGAAAAGTTGAATTCAATAAAAGAAAGCGAAGGCAACACAATTTTTAGATGCTTTGAAAATGATTACTGGATGGAAATAAACATAAGGGTTATACACAGATAGGATAAAATTTGGGGTATGACAATGTCTTTTGACTAGCTTGGATTCTGATCATCAGAGGCAAACTTGTTTAGAGTCTGGTCCTTAGAGGCTGACTTCTTCGAACTTGGACCTTTAGACGTTGACCTCTTCAAAAGATAAGTTCTGTCAGGTCTTCAACTTCAGATCCATCATATTTTGATTTTTAAACTTCTCATTAAATGTTTATAGTCAGAACCAATACTTGGATTCTATATGAAATATTAGTCTATGGTCCTACGCACTTGAACAACATATTAGTATATCCAATTATTCCAAGTTGAAGAATGACAAACAAAAGAAGAATGACTTCAGAGGGAAGAAGAAGGGTCTGATGGCTACCTTGGACGATTTAAAATCCTCAGAAGATGACTATGAGAAAGAGAAAGCTAATGTGGCGCTGATGGCATGCACTTAAGCTCCTACTGAGAAAGTTCAATCAAAATCTGAATCTGAATCTGAGTCAGACTCAAAAGAGGTATTTGCTAAACTCTCTCGCTCTGAACTTAAATTCAGTTTAACAAAAGTTCTAGATAAGTACCAAAATCTTATGAATAAATACAAGAATCTAAAAAAGGTTCATGCATTTGTGAGTGTTATAGTGCTATCTACAAATTCAACTGGGTTTTGAATGATGTCAAAAATAGTAGTATAACATAACATTTTTGTATATTAGGCGGTATCAACCTAATTTTAGATGTGCATTGATCATTATTAGTTTTAGGATGCATACAACTGTTCTTGAAATGACTCGAAAGGTCTTAGGCATAACATTATCATTAAAAATCAAGTTTCATTACTATAAAATGTATATACAACAACGTCATAGTTATCACAATACTACGATGGACCGTGATGACATCTATTACTTAACGCGCAAACATTTTCTTCTGTTTACTTATTAAAATTTTGATATGATATAATCACAGTTGATTGATATGATCGTGGTTATCTAATCACCCTTTCATAGGTTCGAGTCTCAGCACCCTCAAATATTTTATTTCTTTAACATTTGGTCGCGCCTTTGTATTTTTATTTATTTTTAATTTTTAAATAAATATGATACCATCACGGTTGCGAGGCTGAACCGTTATGATATATTTTCATTTTGTTTTAAATCATTTAAGTTGTAATATACTAGTGCTTCTTTATGAAATTTAATTAAGTAACTAATATAACACCACGATTTTGGTTGTTGACCGTGGTGTTATCTTTCATTCGTTTTAATCACAGTTAACTAGCTTGTCTATTCAATAGCCATTCTTTGCTGAGAAACGGTATGATGCAAAACAACATTTCAACCCTAACGTTCAGTGCTGAGAAACGAAACACCATATCAACCCTAACATTCATCTTTCATCATTTTTTCATCAGTTCATCGATTCATCATTTTCCATTCGTTGTTCATTTTCAACCCGTAGTCATCGCGAGGAGAAATGCAACACACCAACACCAACACTGACACCATCATCACCATCAAGGAGGAATACAACAACAACACTATATGTATCAACCCAAATATTCACCTTTACTTAGTCATCACGTTTACTGTATATAAAAAAAATTTCCATACATATACAATAAACTTCAGTTTCCATTATTGTTGATGTTGTTGTTCTTGTTGGTTTTCTGGTTGTTATTGAATGTGTGTGATAAAACTTAATTAATCTTTTGTTATGGTTGTGTTGTTTTTGTTGAATGTGTATGTGATAATAGATGAAAGAGTTTGTTGTTGTTATTGTTGAGGTTGTTGTTGTTTTTGAACATAGATATCACATTCGTTAGATTCTTCATCTACTGGAGAGGAAACCATGACAAGTGATACTCAAAACAAAAATAAAAGATCACAAAGAGGTGTCATAATGCTTACCAAAGTAACAAAATTCCACAAGTCTAGTAACAAATTACCTATCGCGTTTGATTCATATTACAATGTATTTAAGGGTTACTACTCTTTGCTTTTTAAGAGTTATGTTGCGTTCCTTGGACATATCAAAGTTAGTATAATGATAGATGATTGGAAACAAGCGCTAGAGGATGTCAAAGATAGCATATGGACATGCATTAAGATATTAATTTTAATTTTCATCTATTTGATATGACTTTCTATAATTTCTAATACAATCTTATTGATTTAAATGTAGTTGACTTTTGGATTTACAGATGATGATAAGAACTTTAAAAAAAGGTGGGTAACTCATGCTGTTACGTGTTGGAGGAGCTTTAAGTCACGACTCACGCGTGACTATATTAAGGAGCCTAAGTTTGGTCTTGAGCGTCCATGGGTGAGAAATTCTCGGTTCGTACTAGGGATCTTATTCATCTTGATAGTTTTATGCTAATGGTTTATAGATATTAATCATATTTGTACTATGTTTATAACAGGCTAAAAGTCAAGCAGGAATACAAAAAAAATAAAAAACATTTACCCCCATAGATTATCTCATGGTGGTTGCAAAAAACTGGAGAAGACAACGATGGATGAAAAAAAAACAAATGGGAGATGATGACTCTATTAGTCATGATCGTAACCCATCTACACCTTTAAGGCATGAGAAGTGTAAGAAGACTCGACTAAGACAAAATGGAGAGTACACCTCAGGTGCGTCAAGAGCAGTTGCTGAGAAAATTGTAAGTATGATTTGTTATGCGTATGTTATGTGTTATTTAAATGTTGTGGTAATTATAATATTAATATCGTCATGCATGTTGTGTAGGATTGGTTGGTTGAGGATCCCCGTGGAGGCTAATTTGTTCCAGAACCACGACATGATATACTAATCGAAGCTATCAGAACAAATGAGTACGGTGGGCGCGTTCGTGGTGTTGGAGAAGGCGTCAGATTGAGATTATTCTTTGGTCCAACAAAAAAAGTGCTAAAAATGTTGACTTACAATCGCAAAAAGAAAAGATTGTAGCTGTTGAGAAGGAGTTAGAAGAACAGAGGAAGATGTTAGAAGCAGAGCAGGAAAATCGGAGGAAAGACATGGAAAAGTTAGAAGAGTTATATGTGGTATGTGTTTTATCTGAAATGCTAGTGTTTTATCTGAAATGTATGATATATTGTGTTTTATCTAAAATGTTAGAAAAGATAGAAATATGTTTATTATGTATTGTATTCAAAACGAATATTATGTTGCAGAGAATAAGTGGATCCCTCCAACAACATACAAATGGAAATGATAATAATGTTGATGATCAAGTTCCCCCAAACAAATGTTGTACATGGTGATAGCACCAAAGGAAGTAATTGTTCAGCCGCCCCCGCTCAAGAGGTCAATGAGATATTGGATCCTTATGCACATGAAATCACTGTGTCATACCTATTGGTTACGGAAAGTGAAGACCTAATTTCTCTTCAGCTAGAGCATTGTCTAACGGTTGAGATATTCCATTCTACTCCTAGTGACATACGAGATTTTCTCCTTAGAAATAATTGGCTGGACGTAGGAATATTGCAAGTTTGGTGCATATAAGTACATAATTGAATATGCATGTCATTATATATAATACATTATCGTTTTTGTATTTCCTTACTTATTTTTTGAATTTTTTTAACCATTTAGATACATTGACCGTGTTTGTATAGAGAATCGAATATTTATGGCATCTTGGATCCATATAGTATTCGATGGTCAAATAATGATCAAAAAGGGATTGACTCTTACATTTCAGAATGGTTAAGTTAAGAGGGAAAATAATGTTACTTAGAACCATTTCTCAAATCGTAAGTAATTTTGAAATTGTAGTTTATCTGTTATAGTTAGTTTCATTTTAGAAAATACTAATCATACATATGCTCGTGTTTATTCAGTAATCATTGGCAATTGATCATCATATCACTTAGCACAAATACGGTAACTATATTGCGTTCCTTACATAAACCACTCGAACCTAAAATGAAGCAAATTATTAATAAGTGTTGTGAATCGTATACCTTTAAACAAAGTATAAAAAGTTTCTTAATGATCAAGAAACACACAAGGGTTAGGGTTAACAAAGAAGACAAGGTAAAACAACAAGGAACAACAAGGATTGGTTATAAAATTCTATTCTTTCCTTTCTCTTAAAACAAGATTACAAGTATACGAGAATAAAAAAATAACCTCTCTCTCTTGAAATTAGGATTTTATCTTCCTATTTTTCCTTATTCCAAGATTGAGAAACTAGCATCCTATTTATAAGAAAAATAGCACACTAACCTAATGGGCTTTTTAACAATTATGCATTACAAGCTAACTTAGAGTACAAGCTAACTTAAACACTTGGGCTTACAAGAAAGGCCCAATCCAATATGCTAACAACCTAGCAATATTGACTAATGCATGTTAGAACAAACTTCGACTACAACATGCATTATCTTCGACAACAACATGCGAACAGACTTCGACCTCATGCTTAATTCCTGTCGAACCATAAGCTACCCTTCGACCATACTAGAGTTCAATCCAATATCTCAAAAATCTCCACCTTAGATCTAACCCTATAACATCAAGGAACTAGCTTTCTTCATGCAACTTTATCAACCGCATACAGTGGAAAAACTTGCAACTGGGCAACGTCTTGGTGATCATATCAGCAGCATTATGATCTGCCGAAACCTTCAACACTTGGACTTCTCCACGCTCAATTAACCCTCTAAAGAAATGCATCCTCATATAAATGTGCTTGGGTCGCTCATGATAGGCTGAATTCTTCGACAAGTGTATTGCACTTTGACTATCACATTTAATAGTGATAACTCGACCTTGAAGTTTTAGCTCCTTTGCAAAACCTTCAAGCCACAATGCTTCCTCCACAACTTTAGTTAGGAAATATATTCTACTTCAGTGGTTGATAAGGTAACGACCTTCTAATGTGTTGCTTCCCAACTGATTGTTGTCCCAAACATAGTGAACACATATCCAGAAATAGATTTTCTAGAATCCATACAACCTGTATAATTAGAGTCGACATATCTTTCGATTGCTACTTTACTATCTTCACCCAAGGCTCCACCATAAATTAAGACTCTATTCAAAGACCCATTTATGTACCTTAGAATCCACTTCAATGCTTGCCAGTGAGCCTTTTCAGGATTCACCACGTACCTGCTTACAAGACTTATTGCATATGCTATGTCAGGCCTAATACAAACCATAACGTACATCAAAGAACCCACTATATTAGCATATGGAATGCTATTCATATAAGTTCTTTCAACATCAGTGTTGGGATACTGATCTATACTCAGCTTGAATTAAGGGTTTGTCGGAGTCACAATAGGCTTTGAATTCGATATACCAAACTTTTCAAGAATCTTCCGTAGGTATGCCTCTTAAGATAAGCATAATTTATACTGCTTTCTATCTCTTTGAATGTCAATCCCAAGAATCCTGGATGCAGCTCCCATATCCTTCATGTTGAACTCCTTATTAAGTTCAGCCTTCACCCTTATTACCTCTTCGACATTGTTGCTTGTTATTAGAATATCATCCACATAGAGAGACAAAATAACAAATGAATTACTCGGTCGAAATCTGAAGTAAACACAATGGTCGAACTGACTTCTGATGAAACTTATGCGTGCCATGAACTTATCGAATCTCCTATTCCACTGTCGAGGAGATTGTTTCAATCCATATAAGGATCTATTCAGCTTGTACACATAATTTTTGTTCCCTTTTTCGACATACCCTTCAGGTTACCTCATCAGGACTGTTTCATCTAAGTCAACATACAAGAACACAGTCTTCACATCCATCTGTTCCAGTTCAAGGTCGAACTGTGCCACTGTGGCAAGTAACATTTGAATGGCTATGTGCTTCACAATAGGAGACAACACATCATTGAAGTTGATACCTTCTTTCTGAGTGAACCCCCTAACAACCAACCTTGACTTATATCTCTTTGATGCCACTCCTTCGATTCCTTCCTTAACTTTGAAAATCCATTTACAGCTGACTAACCTGGCTCCATCAGGTTTCTTGATCAGTTCCCAGGTGTTTTTATCATGAAGAGATTTCATCTCATCATCCATGACCTTCATGCATTCAGTCTTTTTTTGACTCCTCATAACTTTCTTATAGTCTCTAGCTTCTTCATCTAGAACCTCACTTGCAGAGATTAAGGCATAAGCTATAAGATCTGCATACCCAAGTCTCTGAGGTGACTTGATGACTCTCCTCGACCTGTCTCTTGATAGCAGGTAGTCATTATCAGTCTCCTCATCTTCGGCAACTTCTTCCGCGTCTTCTTCGAATTCATCTGGGGTACGCAATTCAACATCAACATGCTCCACCTCAAGAGGAATCTCTCCCTGTTCCAGCTCTTTGTCAGCATCATCATTTTTCTTGAAAGCCATCTTTGATTCATTGAAAACTACATCTCAACTGGTGATACACCTCCTGTGACTTGGCTCTAGGCACCATAGCCTGTATGCTTTGACTCCTTCAGGGTATTCCATGAACATGCATTTCAGAGCTCTAGGTTCGGCCTTGTCTTGCCTAATATGAGCATAGACCATACAGCCAAATACTCTTAGTTTGTCGAGACTAGGTGGATGTCCCGACCAAACTTCTTCAGGTGTCTTCATTCCCAAGGCAGACGAGGAACATCTATTTATCAGGTAAGCTGTTGTCGAAACAGCCTCCGCCTAAAACACCTTCTTCAATCCAACACTAACCAACATGCATCTAACCTTTTCAAGGATTGTTCGATTGAATCTCTCAGCTAAGTCATTTTTTTAAGGAGTACCTGCTACAGTCTTATGCCTTGCAATCCCAGACTCAACACAGTAACTGTCAAACTCTTCGTTGTGGAATTCAAAGCCATTGTCGGTTCTTAACCTCTTAACCTTTCTGCCAGTTTGAGTTTCGACTAGAATCTTCCAACTTTTGAAATTCTCAAAAGTTTCATCATTCGTCTTTTGAATGAATACCCATAACTTTCTAGAATAGTCATAAATGATGGACAGAAAATACCTTGCACATGTGTGTAAAGGATTCCTTGCAGGCCCCCAAAGATCAGCATGAACGTAACCCAGGGATCCATGTGTTCTTTGCTTGGATTTGTTAAACTTCGCCCTACAGGATTTACCAAATACACAAGATTCACAAAACTTCAACTTTTCGACTTTGTCACCTCCTAGCAGGTTCCGCTTCCCCAATTCGACCAGGCCTTTTTCGCTGACATGGCCCAATCTCATGTGCCATACTTCTATCTTTGACACAGGTTTCATGGATGCAACATTTGTTGAACCATTTACAACCTCAACCTTAAGGGTATACAAGCCTTGTTTCCTCACGCCTCTTAAGACTTCCTTCGACCCCTTCATGACTCTTAAGATGCTTTTCTCTCCTTGAAAAGCGTATCCCTTTCTGTCGAATTCACCAAGAGAAATCAAATTTCTCTTCAATTCAGGTATATACCTGACTTCAGTCAATAACCTTATTTACTCATCATAGAGCTTGAATCTCACATATCCAATACCTACAATTTTGTAAGATTTTTTGTTTCCTAGCAGCACAGATCCACCATCTTGATCACATAGCTCCTCGAACAATTCTCTATTTAGAGTCATGTGCCAAGTGCAACCTGAATCCATAATCCACTCTTTTCTTGAGTTGCCACTTGAAACCACAAGAATATCATATGAGTCGAAGTCATCTTGAATAATGGTTGCGTTGCCATTACCTCCATGATCTTTCAAGAGTTCAGGGCACACGTTTCTTATGTGACCCTCCTTCTTACAGTGATAACATCGAATACCAGATGTTTCGCCAATATAAGATTTCTGTTGACTTTTACCTTTCTTCTTGTCGAACTTACCATCCTTTCACAAGAGTTTTCCCTTAACGGCCAAACCTTTGCCCACCGTCGAAGGTTTACACTCCTTTCGTTTTTTCAAGTCCTTAGAATACAATGCTGATTGAACTTTTTCAAAGGTCAGGGACTCCCTTCCATACAAGAGAGTTTCTTTGAAGTGAGCATGTGTTCTGGGCAAAGCACACAGCAACAACAGTGCTTGATCTTCATCATCAATCTTCACATCAATATTTTCAAGATCACAAATCAACTTGTTGAACATATTGTTGTGGTGAGAATTGTGGTACCAAGCTATTGATTAACTTGAATCTTTAATTCTTAAATTCACAATCGGACTTTAATTTATCCAAAAAGGAAATGTTTAAAAAAAGAAAAACCTATAAAAATGCAAAGCAAAAAAGCAAGGCTTAAAGCTAAGTAAAGAGAGATCTAAAGGTTCGGGGGTTGGCCTCAAGACTCCAATCCTAAGGTTAGGATAAAAGGGTAAATAATGTCCACGGCGAGACGCTAAATAGAGCACGGCGACTCCAATCCTAAGGTTAGGGTAAAAGGGTAAAGAATGTCCACGGAGGGACGCTAAATAGAGCATGTAGACTCCAATCCTAAGGTTCAGATAAAGGGGTAAAGATAAAGGATATCATATGTAAACCATCAATGTCACAACAATGTAAACAAAAGGTTCAAAACCTCATGGGGATAATCAAAAGGTTTTAAAGGTGAACCACCTAAATGTGTACAAGAAAAGTTGAAATTCAAACTTAAATGCCCAAGGAATCTAACAATCCATGTTCATAATCTCAAATTAAAAACTCAAAGAGAATAAAATCCAAATGTTTGAAATAAAGAAGGAAAGATAGGAGGGTGAAAACTCTAAAATGGGTTATAACTTGCTCATAATGAAAATTGTTTCTAAAATAGTATTTTTAGAATTCTTTAAACATTATATGTAGATATTTTACAACACAAGAATTTTTCAAAAAGAACCACTTAAAAATGATTTAAAATGGAGAAGTTATGTGGTTTTTAAGTTTGTGAACAAAACATAAAAATCTAAATGATAAAAAGAATAAAATGCACATGGTAAGACAATGAATTAAACAAATTTGATTATTTAAACATGTTAACAAACATGTATAAATAATACAAGATCAATATCACAAGAAAAATCAAGTTACAAGTTGAAAACGTTTAAGAACATCATGGTAAAAACCCTAAAAATAGTCATGGTAGCATGTGAAATGCAAATGGAAAGTTCACATTTATGAGTTTTAGGTTTATCTCTTGAAGAAAGATTAAGCAATAAGAAAACCAGAGGTCTTGAAGCTCTTCCAAGATCTTCAAATGTTTCTAGGATGATGAATAGATGCTCCAAACAACCTCCAAGCAAGCTAGTGGACGAAATGCCTTGTAAATGTAGGAAAATCTCCAAAACCCAGAGATTTCAAAGACCAACTCACTATAACCTTGTTACATAAATATGTAAGTGATTTGGATAGCTTCAATACATCATATTTGATGTGTTTGAAGTATTTCTTGAGTTGGAAGAAGTTTGGAAATGTTTTGAAAGGGGTTTTGCAAAAGTAGATTTTAAGGGATTTTGGAAACTTAATGAGATTTTGCAAGAACTTATGATTGTGTAAGAAATGGAGTTCTATCTGGTTTCTAGCATGGAACTTGTGTATTTTTGATGTAGGAAGTGATTTCTATTTATAGCCAAAAGCCTTGGATCAAGGTATGGGTAAAAGTGAAGCAAATTGCCAATTTTAACCTTCCATCATGAAAATCTTTGAGTTTTCCAATACAATCTTCATCTTTGTCTTTAAAACACTCTACTAAGATATTCTCCATGCCCCATAGATTTGTTTCATCATGATTGATAGGATAGGAGGTGACTTGTTGATTTAAAGTTGATGATTTGACAAGGGTAGCCACCTTTTTTCTCTTTCTTCACTATTCACTTTTGCAACTTGCATTAAATAATGATTTCCTTTGATCTTTGTGCCATTTTCGTGGGAAGTGATGTACAAATGTTCATTATCAATATAAAAATCATAAATGAGGCTTAATCTTTGATTAGCATCGATTTGGAGAGGTTTTGGAATAAAAAAACTCATGCTGACCTGGTTTTGCCAATGCGAGTTTTTGCCAACTTGTGGACCTCGGTTCTCTCTAACCAGGAAGCGTTATGGAACACACTTGTACTTTTTTGAAAGCCCCAATTAGGTACTACAATATTTATGTTTGTTTTAGGAACTGATTCCTCTTGAAACTAGGTCAAAAACCCTTGTGTGGTTAAGGAGTTATGGCTTTGCCCTTTTCAAAACCTTAATTCCCCAACTTTTCGATTACTTCTCAATTCTTGATCAATTGGTCACAAAACTTCATGATTAGATATTAAACGATGTTCGGAACATATTTGGCTTCAATCTTGGGTTAAAACCCTTTTGGTCAATGGATTGACTTTTCAATTAGACGAACCGAACGATCAAAAACCTCTGAATCGACTATTGGTGTCGTGGGTCTTCTGAGGCCTTGAAACTTCTTTAGTGGACTTCCCTAATCCATATGAGCTTCATGGACCATAAATCCATCATTGAAACGCCTTTTAAATCAAAAGTTAAACTACAGTTGACCTTTCCTGAATAGAAACCATAATCGGGTGTCTTGGATTGCACTGTTCTTGATCTTTGGGTGACAAACTCAAATTGGACTCATGATTGACCCAATGGAGTATCTTTGATGAAGTTGAGACTTGTTTCATGGAGAAATAATCCAATACCTTGACTGATTAAATCGTTGAAACCTCGATTTCCGACTGTACGGAACCCTAATTCACTTGTATCTTAACAAAGACAAACTTGAAATAGGTTAAGGTTAGATAAACAATTATAATGCTCCTAGAATGATGATGAAGATTTAAGGGGTCAAAATTTGGGGTGCAATAGATGCCCCTATTTAAATATCTTCACCAGATGACAATGAGAGATGATAATCCTCATAGAATCGTAGTGAAAGGTATTTAAATACAGCAAACCAGAAATTTTGTCCCTTAGATCGGATGGTATGCAAAAGGAAAAATGTTTAAACGCAATGAATACTAAATGATGATTGAATGCAAACACACGAGCAAAAATTAAAGAACGACAATACGACGAGTAATTACTCATAGGGAACCCGACACACTGGGGAAAGAACAGACATCATCCATGAACGGAACTGGATGGATGAGGTGAGGAGAGGAGAAATCTGGGAAATATAACAGGGACACAGAAACAAACATCAGAGACATTCGGAAGAACATCGAATGAACTCTGAAATATACCAGAGATACTCGGAAAAACATCGAATAAACTCCGGAACATATCCAAAGAAGCACATTGAAGACATATATTTTGAAGGTTCATCTGAAACATTTTAGAAGGGTATTTGAAGACATATCTGAGAGAACATCAGGTAAGCAACAAAGGAGTTCTGGAAAAACATCAGAACAAAAGATATATATATATATCCAAAAAAACATCGGAAAGATTCTGGAAAAACATCAGAATCTAAAGGGAGTATCTGGAAAAATATCAGAACAAAGACTCAAACTGGAAAAACATCAGAGAGAGAAACATATCCGGAAAAACATCGAATAGATTCTGGAAAAACATCAGAATCAAGGTAAATATCTGGAAAACCATCAGATAAGTTTTGGAAAAACATTAGAACAAAGACTCAAACTGGAAAAACATCAGAGAGAGAAACATATCCGGAAAAACATTGGATAGATTCTGGAAAAACATCAGAATCAAGGTAAATATTTGGAAAACCATCAGATAAGTTCTGGAAAAACATCAGAACAAAGACTCAATCTGGAAAAACATCAGAGAGAGAAACATATCCGGAAAAACATCGGATAGATTCTGGAAAAACATCAGAATCAAGGTAAATATCTGGAAAACCATAAGATAAGTTCTGGAAAAATATCAGAACAAAGACTCAATCTGGAAAAACATCAGAGAGAGAAACATATCCGGAAAAACATCGGATAAATTCTGGAAAAACATCAGAATCAAGGTAAATATCTGGAAAACCATCAGATAAGTTCTGGAAAAACATCAGAGAGAGAAACATTTCCGGAAAAACATCGGATAGATTCTAGAAAAACATCAGAATCAAGGTAAACATCTGGAAAACCATCAGATAAGTTCTGGAAAAACATCAGAACAAAGACTCAATCTGGAAAAACATCAGAGAGAGAAACATATCCGGAAAAACATCGGATAAATTCTAGAAAAACATCAGAATCAAGGTAAATATCTGGAAAACCATCAGATAAGTTCTTGAAAAACATCAGAACAAAGACTCAATCTGAAAAAACATCAGAGAGAGAAACATATCCGGAAAAACATCGGATAAGAAATGACATATCTGAAAGAACATCAGATAGACACGACACAAAAAAACTGTTTGGTAGGTGCCAAGTGAGTTGGACTTTGACCACAAGGTAAGACATGGATAAAACACGACCTCGGGAGAAATGCAAATAGGGATGAAACACTCATGTTATGCATATGTATATGAATTATGCAGATGATATATGATCAAATGCAAATGCAAATGCAGATGATAAGGCTCGACTCTTTTAGTGAGAAGACAAGACTGGAAGACTAATTCCTCAACACGGAGATCACTTTCATTCTGTTTGGGGATTAAAGATGTTATTGCTGGGCACATCTCTGCCATAACGATAAACTGTGTCAAGTTGATGATCCTTGTAGGAAGGATGAATAGTTGCTTGGGGATTCTTCAAGTAAACTGCCCCAGTTTAGCTGTCTGTTGTAGGTAAACTGATAATCGCTTCAGCTTGTTGAAGATAACTAATCCGTTGGGTGCTTGGAAGGCTTGTCCCAGTCTGAGTCTTGAAATATCTTCTGGATAAACCATATTTGAGAAGACCTTTCCCTGAACAAGTATTGAACTGATTCTTCAACAGGATGTGAAAAGAACTTGCCCCTGATAGGATCACCAACCAAGTTTCTCAATGTTTGAAAATTCCTTGAGAGGAAAGCCAAATTGCAAATAAAATTGTTCATACAAACACGGTAATGCAAAGTTCATGCAACTTTTGAAATCAAAATCATTTTTGAAAGAGCAAAATAAAAGAGTCATTGGTCAGAACACGGTGATTCAAGACACTCAAAGTTTAAAGCACAGGTGTACTGCCAAAATAATTGATTTGCAAAGATCTTTTGGAGTCAGCTTATGCAATCCTGCTGTATTATGCTTTCAAAATAACCTTGCTTCAGTTAGGTCTTTCGAAGGTTGTAACGTGGCCTGGTTCATGGTTTAAGAAACAAAGGATAAAGGCTCAAAGTTTATTTGTTCCCACCCAATCTTCGTGATGATCTTCAGTCCTACGCTCAGTTAACTCATACTATCCGCTCAGGTTCCCATAGGTTAGGAATTACACTGATTATAGCCATGATGGTTCAGAAATCAACAGACTTTTTTGAAAAGGCAGTCACTACTTCCTTACAACATTTGGTTGTTTTTTCATTGAGGATTTTCAGGGTAAAGATTTAAAGATATCCTCTTCTATTATCCATAACTTTTGCTTGAACTGTTTCTTGCAAAGATTATAGTCAGCGGGATGCCCCAGTTTTTCCTAAGTCTCCTTCATAGGTTTTGACCTAGCGGGCTTTTCTTTTGATTTCTTTTGGAAAGAAAATGACTGTCTGGCTTAATGATTACGGTGAACCATCATCGACTTTTGACTTGGAAAACATCTTCGACACTTACTTGCGGTGTGTGAAGGAAAACTTACGAATGCAACCTTTATATGAAGGGTGTATTGCAGGAAAGCACGACCAAGTTAACTGAGAAACTACCCATCACAAGGTTAAGATTGTGTTTTTTTTTTGTAAAGAAAGAAACTCCTACTTCTAGGCTCGAAGGGGTTAACGAGGGATTATCTTCCTTATTTCTTCAGTGTTTGGGAGTTGAAACAATGCCTTACATCGTCAACAAAGTTTGATTGAAAGCATACTGACAGCAATTATGGGTATAACGTTTTCATCATCCTCCCTCAAATGTTTGCATAATCAAAAATTTGGACAAAGAGTAAATAATTTAAATATAAAGTATAAAAGTGCAAACAATAGGCAAAATGAATTGAATCAAAAGTTGCAATGCTCATTTCATTGGTATGAAAGTACAAACATAATTAAAAGCAAACAGCTTAAACAAAATAAAGCAAGTACAAACAATAAGAAACATGGCTTAGTGATTAATGATTTGTCCTGTCTGATTTCAAATCAACGATCTCCATTTGGATTTCTATATTATGCACTTCTTGCTCTGATATCTTGCGTCTGTAATTAGCTCTAGTCTGATATCGATGTCGAGGAATCAGCTTGACGACTCAAAGGCACACATAATGATGAAGACAGCTGGAGATGAGCGACATGACAAATAGAGGTATGCAATGAACCATGCAAAGATGTTAATGCAATGCAATGCCATGCAAGACAGGATACAAAACACACATAACAGGATCAAAGGTTCAAGATCACAACATGAGGTCTGGGTAAAGAACCAACCACGGGGTGTGTACTAGGGATAAAGCACCTGTACAACGGGTTCTAAAAAGTTCCCAGAGTCATAGTAAACCCTTTAGATATTGCCAACTAACGCAAATACTTACGTGAGTCAACAATATTCTCAAGATAAACTCGTCTGAGTGTAGCATCGTGTGACAACTATTGAGGTACTACTCCCTAACAATTTCCGCGCTACGTCCTAAAAGGCCAAGTGGGGTTAAAGTGTTACTAAAGGTCCTCAGCTTCGCAGACTCATGTTGAAACAATTAGTGAATACACGACTACTCATGCATTACTAAACATCTCAAAGAGTCTCCACTGAGCGTGATTACATCATATGTCATACATATTGGGACTATTCCCAATAGCCCAACTATTGATCATATCACAATTTTATCTCATGTGTCACTCAAATCCGGGTTAGGATTTGTCTCACCACTCAAGGCACCTAAAACAAACAAATATACTAAGAAATATACACAAATGTGCAAGCAAGCAAACATATAGCAAACACAAATATAAACAAGGTGGGTTTAACCCTCTTAGGGGAGTTCCCAATGAAGTCGCCATTTCTGTTGCGGTGAGAATCGTGATACCAAGCTATTGATTAACTTGAATCTTTAATTCTTAAATTCACAACCGAACTTTAATTTATCCAAAAAGGAAAGGTTTAAAGAAAGAAAAACCTATAAAAATGCAAAGCAAAAAAGCAAGGCTGAAAGCTAAGCAAAGAGAGATCTAAAGGTTCGGGGGTTGGTTATGCTTAGGGTAGGTATTTCACATCCTAAACATCTGTAGTACTCTACAGGAACCTCTTGTTAATATTTGTGTTTGCTTTCTAAAGGAAAAGTGCTAGGGTAAAGAGATATAAAGTATAAAGTATGTACAAAGTTTGCTCGCCAAGAAATCGCATCTCGTGCCTACGTATCCTAACGAGAATGGAATCAGAGCAACCGTAGTTCCCCTAACTAAGGGGTGAGGAACCCTTGACTATGGTCAAGGTTCCAAAGGGAAAGTAAATGTCTGCGGCGAGACACCTACATAGAGTGCAGCGACTCTAGACTAAGGTTAAGTTAGAAAAGGAGGGAATGTCCACGGCGGGACGACTAAATAGAGCACGACGACTCCAAGCCTAAGTTGCAAAGGTAAACACGGGGAATATCCACGGCGGGACGACTAAATAGAGCACGGAGACTCCTATTCTAAGTTGTAAATGTTAACAGGAAGTTAGTTGTTAGTGAGCTCGCCAAGAAATCACATCTTGTGCCTACGCATTCTTAACGAGAAATCATAGCGTTCGTAGTTCCCCTATCTAAGGGTGAGGAACTCTTGACTGTGGTCAAGGCTCCTGGGGGATATAAGCATTCATAGATAAGTACTTACATGGAGTGCGACGACTCCTAAATCCATGTTGAGATTGTTATGGTAAAGAATGTCCACAGCAGGACGCTAAACATGAGTACAGCGACTCAGATCCTAAGGTTAGGATAAAGGGTAAAGGATGTCCACGGTGGGACGCTAAATAGAGCACGGAGACTCCAATCCTAAGGTTAGGGTAAAGGGTAAAAGATGTCCACGGCGGGACGCTAAATAGAGCACGTCGACTCCAATCCTAAGGTTAGGATAAAAGGATAAAGAATGTCCACGACGGGACTCTAAATAAAGCACGACGACTTCAATCCTAAGGTTAGGGTAAAAGGGTAAAGAATGTCCACGGCGGGACGCTAAATAGAGCACGGCGACTCCAATTCAAAGGTTAGGATAAAGGGTTAAAGGTAAAGGATATCATATGTAAACCATCAATGTCACAAAAATGTAAACAAAAGGTTCAAAACCTCATGGGGATAATCAAAAGTTTTTAAAGGTGAACCACCTAAATGTGTATAAGAAAAGTTGAAATTCAAAAATAAATGCCCAAGGAAGCTAACAATCCATGTTATAATCTCAAATTAAAAACTCAAAGAGAATGAAATCCAAATGTTTGAAATAAAGAAGGAAAGATAGGAGGGTGAAAACTCTAAAATGGGTTATAACTTGCTCATAATGAAAAGTATTTATAAAATAGGATTTTCAGAATTCTTTAAACATTATATGGAGATATGTTACAACACAAGAATTTTGCAAAAAGAACCACTTAAAAATGATTTAAAATGGAGAAGTTATGTGGTTTTTAAGTTTGTGAACAAAACATAAAAATCTAAATGATAAAAAGATTAAAATTCACATGGTAAGACAATGAATTAAACAAATTTGATTATTTAAACATGTTAACAAACATGTATAAATAATACAAGATCAATATCACAATAAAAATCAAGTTACAAGTTGAAAAAGTTTAAGAACATCATGGTAAAAACCCTAAAAATAATCATGGTAGCATGTGAAATGCAAATGGAAAGTTCACATTTATGAGTTTTAGGTTTACCTCTTGAAGAAAGATTAAGCAATAAGAAAACCAGAGATCTTGAAAGCTCTTCCAAGATCTTCAAATGTTCCTAGGGTGATGAATAGATGCTCCAAATAACCTCCAAGCAAGCTAGTGGACGAAATGCCTTGTAAATGAAGAAAAATCTCCAAAATCCAAAGATTTCAATCACCAACTCACTAGAACCTTGTTACATAAATATGGAAGTGATTTGGATAGCTTCAATACATCATATTTGATGTGTTTGAAGTGTTTCTTGAGTTGGAAGAAGTTTGGAAATGGTTTTGAAAGGGGTTTTGCAAAAGTAGATTTTGAGGGATTTTGGAAACTTAATGAGACTTTGCAAGAACTTGTGATTGTGTAAGGAATGGAGTTCTAGCTGGTTTCTAGCATAGAACTTGTCTATTTTTGATGTAGGAAGTGAGTTCTATTTATAGCCAAAAGCCTTGGATCAAGGTATTGGTAAAAGTGAAGCAAATTGCCAATTTTAACCTTCCATCATGAAAATCTTTGAGTTTTCCAATGCAATCTTCATCTTTGTCTTTAAGACACTCTACTAAGATATTCTCCATGCCCCATAGATTTTTTTCATCATGATTGATAGGATAGGAGGTGACTTGTTGAATTAAAGTTGATGATTTGACAAGGGTAGCCACCTTTTTTCTCTTTCTTCACTATTCACTTTTGCAACTTGCATTAAATAATGATTTCCTTTGATCTTTGTGCCATTTTCGTGGGAAGTGATGTACAAATGTTCATTATCAATATAAACATCATAAATGAGGCTTAATCTTTGATTAGCATCGATTTGGAGAGGTTTTGGAATAAAAAAACTCATGCTGACCTGGTTTTGCCAATGCGAGTTTTTGCCAACTTGTGGACCTCGGTTCTCTCTAACCAGGAAGCGTTATGGAACACACTTGTACTTTTTTGAAAGCCCCAATTAGGTACTACAATATTTATGTTTGTTTTAGGAACTGATTCCTCTTGAAACTAGGTCAAAAACCCTTGTGTGGTTAAGGAGTTATGACTTTGCCCTTTTCAAAACCTTAATTCCCCAACTTTTCGATTACTTCTCAATTCTTGATCAATTGGTCACAAAACTTCATGATTAGATATTAAATGATGTTGGGAACATATTTGGCTTCAATCTTGGGTTAAAACCCTTTTGGTCAACGGGTTGACTTTTCAATCAGACGAACCGAACGATCGAAAATCTCTGAATCGACTGTTGGTGTCGTGGGTCTTCTGAGGCCTTGAAACTTCTTTAATGGACTTCCCTAATCCATATGAGCTTCATGGACTATAACTACATCATTGGAACACCTTTTAAATCAAAAGTCAAACTACAGTTGACTTTTCCTGAATAGAAACCCTAATCGGGTGTCTTGGATTGCACTGTTCTTGATTTTTGGGTGACAAACTCAAATTGGACTCATGATTGACCCAATGGAGTATCTTTGATGAAGTTGAGACTTGTTTCATGGAGAAACAATCCAATACCTTGACTGATTAAATCGTTGAAACCTCGATTTCCGACTGTACGGAACCCTAATTCAGTTGTATCTTAACAAAGACAAACTTGAAACAGGTTAAGGTTAGATAAACAATGATGATGCTCCTAGAATGATGACGAAGATTTAAGGGGTCAAAATTTGGGGTGCAACACATATCCAACTGCTTAGCCAAAACTTTGTCTTTACTCATCTTGAATGAATATAAAGCTTGCTTCAGGTAGAGTCGATTCACTAGAGAATTTGTCATGTACAATGTTTCAAGTTTCACCCATAATCCTGATGCTGTAGTCTTCTTTGATACCTGTCGAAGAACTTTATCACCAAGGCTCAACAATATTGCGTTGTGGGATTTCTCGATCATGCCCGTCTTTTCTTTTGCCTTTAACGCAACGTCCATGGCTGCATCACCCTTCAACGCTTCCAAACAACCCTGCTGAACCAGTAGGGGTTTCATCTTCAAGCGTCACAAACCGAAGTCGTTCACTCCGGTGAACTTTTCAATCACATACTTTGTTGAAGGCATCTTCTCCATGCTCACCGCACCAATTTTTTGTGAATCAGATACCTTTAAACAAAGTATAAACGCTTTCTTAATGATCAAGAAACATACAAGGGTTAGGGTTAACAAAGAAGACAAGGTAAAACAACAAGGAACAACAAGAATTGGTTATAAAATGCTATTATTTCCTTTCTCTTAAAACAAGATTACAAGTATACAAGAATAACAAAATAACCTCTCTCTCTTGAAATTAAGATTTTATCTTCCTATTTTTCCTTATTCCAAGATTGAGAAACTAACATCCTATTTATAAGAAAAATAACACAATAACCTAATGGGCTTTTTAACAATTATCCATTAAAAGATAACTTATGGTACAAGCTAACTTAAACACTTGGGCTTACAAGTAAGGCCCAATACAATATGATAACAGTCTAACAATATTGACTAATGCATGTTTGAACAAACTTTGACTACAACACGCATTATCTTCGACAACAACATCCGAACAGACTTTGACCTCATGCTTAATTCATGTCGAATCAGAAGCTACCCTTCGACCATACTAGAGTTCGACCCAATATCTCACAATAAGTTTATGTTTATATGAAACTTTTTAGTAATATTTTCTTTGACTTTGTAATCGGTTTAACGCATAATATGTTTAAATCATTTTTAATGTACAGTGTTGTGCAGTGACACTATATCTTGGACAATAGTAGAAAAAAGTCATCATTTATCTTGCCTAATGTAAGTGGCCATATTAATTGTGATATTCATTTATATATATTGTTACATGTATATGTGGTTATAAGATTCATGAAATTAATGTTTATTTTTGTAGACGAGGAAACAAACAAAGGAATACGAGTGTAAGTATTATGTAATGAAACAAATATTAAACATTGTCTTCGGCGGTATTGTTGATTCGTGGGATCAGGTATATATTATATATATATATATATATAATGAATGATTTACAATAACATATTATTGTTTAAGTTGACCATGATTATTATATATGTGTGATATTCACATTTTTGCATTTTTTATGTAGATGTTTAACGACAATACACCATTCCCCTACGAAGACTTTGTAGACACTCGTAAACATTGGGTGTATATCTTCAATGTGCTTAACAATCCTCAAACATGAGTTTAATTTGTAATATATATATATATATATATATATATATATATATATATATATATATATATATATATATATATATATATATATATATATATATATATATATATATATATATATATATATATATATATATATATATATATATATATATATATATATATATATATATATATATATATATATATATATATATATATATATATATATATATATATATATATATATATATATATACATTTGAGTTTGATGATCTGAGTAATATTTTTTGAAATTGGTGAAGTAAATAATTTTTTTGTTACATGGTACAATTTTTGTTTCTGTTCTGATACGGTTCATAAAAATACAGGTTACAAAAATTTCAAAAACAAAAATATACTTTTTTAAAAGTAGATAATTTAACGACAGTTGTTAAATATGACGGTGGTTGTATAGTGAACGTTGTCCAGAATAATATATATACCAAAAATGTGCTATTGAGAATTAAATCTGGGACCTTTAATATATTACAATGGTTAGTTAAAGCAATCGTGATAATATGTCGCAAGCTTTTAGGTTTTCAATCACGGTCATACGACCGTGATTGTAATTAGCGCATATATAATCACACACTACGTAACAACGGCCGATCAAATATAATCATATCCCTTTTCTAACCGTTGTTGTATATGTTTTCCTTAGTAGTATTTGTGTATCAACAAAACTGCAGAGCCCGACCTATACGTGTTCAGGCTGACTAGTAGAAACTTTTGCATCAGTACATGCCAACACATACGACTACAGGTCAGCTCCCACATTCCAAGAATGAAGCTTGTGGATTATGTCCATAGATCGCCTCCTTCAGGCCGACCTGAAGACCTTTACAAGCCGACCTATTGCTTTCATAGGTCGACTTGTAGCCTTCAAAAACTTAAAATTTCACTTTGCACCTGATTTTTCTCGTATCTTTTTTCCCCTATTTCCATATATATATATATATATATATATATATATATATATATATATATATATATATATATATATATATATATATATATATATATATATATATATATATATATATATATATATATATATATATATATATATATATATATATATATATATATATATATATATATATATATATATATATATATATATATATATATATATATATATATATATATATATATATATATGCACGCACACACACACACACACACACACTGATACATGCACCTTTTATCTAGAAAGGTACTAGTTAATTACCTATACGAAACCAGATTACAAAGCATTCCCATCATCTTTAACCTCTCTTTTATGCATACACACAATTGAACTACACACACTCAATTTTCGATTGGGTGCCATCTAGATTAGGGTTGATAATGTCCAATAAGGTTTGGTGTAACCGAGAATATTGGGTTGAGATCGTTGTGTGTTTCAAATAAGAAAAACAAGGTGGGGTTTTCTTTCAAGATCAGTGTGATTTGAAGGTTTTGGGTAAGATCACGTTAAAACGAATTTGATCGAGTGAAGACCTTGGGACAAGGTTGTTTCCTTGCAAGGGAGTAGCTCGAGATGGTGAATCGTGTTCGGGAATCTTGGGTTCAACAAGTGTGTGCTCAGGATAATCGGAGGATTGTAGCCGTATTGTTGGTGACTTGATGAAGCTTTGATTAAGGATTTTGAGGTGGTTGATACAACAACAAATAATAATGTTTGTCGCGTTGATGAGTTTTATAGTATTTCTCATTGTGAGGTCTGTTAGTTCTGTGATTTTTAGGTTGGCTACGTTTTGGTAAAACAACATGTTGTTAGCAAGATGTTAAACCATATATTCTGCCATGACAATCAAATATCATGTTCTGCATGATATTGTGACATGTTCTAGGACATGTAATACCAGAAAGTTAGAGTATGACTTTTTTTTGGTATTTTTAGTGTGTTATGATTCACAAGTGTGCGATATTCTTGGGAGTATATTGTGGGAATTTCTGTTATGACAAATTTTGTTAGTTTCATAAAAAGGTTCCTTGAGCCTTTTTAGGAAAGCTTGTATTTTGTCCCTACTATTGTGCATGATGATTTGCAGTGAGATAAAACTGATTGCTGCTATTTGTGCGCTTTAAGAAACACAAGTCCATTAGGTCTGAAGGCTATTAAAAGTGAAAACCTAACCCTATTGAAAAGACAAAAACACATGAAGAATTTGGAGAATAAGGATTAGTCGTGTTTTGGTTGGTCTTTAGGGTATAATGCTTGTTAATTGTATGTCACTCATGTATCTTCTGATGCATTGAGGTTGACTGATTGTTCATTGTTAATTATCCACTCTAAAGCTTTTAAGCAAGAGTGTATTGTTCTTGGTTGAAGCTTTTAAGCAAAACCAATTATTGTACTTTGAAGGGTTGGTACTTCTATTTTGTGTAGTTGTTAAATTGTCACTGGGACTGTGACTGATTAGGAAGTGAGAGGAGGATCTCATATATAGAAGGTGTCTAGGTAAAAGTTGCACAAGATAGTGATAAAATTTAAACTAATACTATCATAGTGGATTTCCTTCCTGGCTTGGTAGCCCACAGATGTAGGTGAGTTGCATCAAACTGGGTTAACAACTACTGGTGTGATTTTACTTTTCTGTCATTTAAGTTTCTGCCTTTTTATTTGTGATCAAGCTACTTTGATCACAATTGTCATACCCCAAACTTTACCCTCAGATCCTCTAATCATTTCATATCAGTTAAGTCAGCCTTTTTGCATTTTTTTAGTTAAAGCATTTCATTTCATCGTTAATCCGTTTTTTAGTCGATTTTATCATTCTATTTTAGAATATTTTTTTTATTATCTTAGGTATTATTTAGATTTGATTTAGTTTTTAATTTAGTTTGTATTTTTTAAAATTACTTCTCTTTTTTTTTGGATATTTTTCTAATTTTTATTTATATTTTAATTTAGTTTATTTTTTTAATCTAGTTTTCATTTCAATATAGTTTTTAGTAGTCACTTTAATTTAGTTTTTTTACTATAATTTTTTTTAGTTATTTTTAATTTAGTTTATATTTTAATTTAATTCAAATTTTAGTTACATATTCTTTTAATTAAATTAGTTTAAAAATTTACTTAGTTAATTAAATTTTTAATTTAGAATTTTTTTATTATTGTTACTTTTAGATCACTAATTTTAGTTTAAATTTATTTCTTAATTATTATTATTATTTTTATTTATTTATAATTTTAGTATTAGTTATTTATTTATTATTATTTATTTTAGTTTATTTATTATTAGTTATTTATTATATTTATTTATTATTAACTATTAATATTTTATTTTTTATTATTATTTTTTATATTATCATTATTCCATTTGTTAAAAGTCAACACAATAAGCCCAATAAAAACAATTAAATTGCTACAATCAACCATATACTATTTTCAGTCAAAAGCAAAAGCCATGATCTTCACTTGCAACGTACAACATTCCAAAACCATCATCATGCTACCCCACATACACCACTTTTACCAAAACAAAACTTGTCAACTAATATGCAAAACCAAGGCAAACCATCTTGCTGCACTCACTCACCAAAAAGGAGTTGCTCCCTGTGCATCCTACCACTGCTAAACAACAACTTGCACCTCTGAAAAACGGTACCGTATTTGACAACAACTAAACAGCACACCATGCCACAAAACGTTTGACCAAAACCTCTGCAAAATCAAACCAGCATAATAAAAACAATAGGGTACGAATTTCATGTTCATGCTACATCCTGCAAATCACTCTGCAACAAAATGACAGCTACGCAATGACAAGTTTGCAGCGTTTGAAAACAACAGTTCAATAATACAAGAGGACAAGTTTGAAACTAAAAATTGGAAGAAAAAAAAGAGAATAAAAGGGAAGGAAGAGTGGTTTGTCAAGAAAAGGAGGAATGATTATGAAAAAACAAGAAAAATAGAAAAAAAAACTCATTCATTCGGACCTCCTTCATAACTTCAAACCACCTGCCATTGACACCATCACCATGTTGTCTTCTTTTAATCTCCCTTTCGTCTTCATCATACACCCACCTTTATTTCTATACCGCTTCTCGTCCTCATCTATCAAAAACATCATCAGCCTCCACTACCATCTTTCAACAACACCGTGAGAGAGAAAACAGTGAGAAGGGGTTGAGAGTAAACCACACCGAACACCACCAATTTCTCCTACAACACCACAACGGACGTACATCATAAAACTCATCTGCAGCTATCTAAATCAGCAGCAAACTCCCACCAAAACCACTGTGTGACCTTCAGTGACATCAAATCGCAAGCATCAAGCGTCCATCACCGTCAAAGGAAAGGGGGACTGCGATTGAGTTGATCGTGAAAGAAAAAACGAGAGAGAGGGAATAGCAAACCGTATGCTTTCATAGTCCTCGCTCCTGGTTAGTTCTGATTGTGTTTTGGTGATAAGATAGTCGTGTTCTCTCTATATCCATTGCCACAATTTTTTTTGCTTTACTAATGGGACGATTAGGTTTGTGGGAGGTCTTCATGCCTCTTTGTTTTGAGGCCGAACTGGGTTCGGGTCAAAGGACCCGAACCATTGCATTTCCACATGAGCCCATGTTGTTTTTCTATCCCACCTTTTATTTCTTCTTTCTTGTTAGTAATCTTTATTTTATATTTTATTTTTACTATTTTTATTATTAAAACTATCTTTCTTTTTAATTAATTCCTATTATACTAAATTTTATAATTATTTTATTAGACTTAGTGATTGGTAATATTAATTTAGATGTATTTATTAATTAGTTAATTGGTGTTAGTATGATTTATTTTTTCTAAATTTTGTTTCATTTAAATCTTATTTTAGATTGATTATTTCATTTGTTTAAATTAACTATAAAAAAAACCTCAAAAACTTATTTTTTAGATTAATCTTTTATTTTTGACTTTTAGAATGTAATTGTTTAAGATTTACTTTTAATCATATTAATTTTAGTTTTCACTAATTTTCATAGCTCCTAACTTTTGTGATCTTTATCATCCATTCATGATGTATTTTTATGCTTGAGGCTTATATCTATACTCCCTTGTTATGTTTTTCCTTTTTATTACCATTCCAAAGGAAATGATTCTTATTGAATGCATGTCAAGTTGGATAACCTTGTCCATATTTTTCCTGAGACCTTATGAGAGTCTTTCCTGTTTATCCTAGCCTTAGGATCAGAGTCACCGTACTCTATGAGATGCGATGTCTTGGCGAGCATACTTTGTACGTACTTTGTATATACTTTAGATCTTTACCTTAGCACTTTTCCCTTTAGCAAGCACACTTTAGCATAACACAAATAGTAACAAGAGGTTCCTGTAGAGTACTACAGATACTTAGGATGCTAACACCTCCCCTAGGTATAACCAACCCCTAAACTTTAGATCTCTTAGCTATGTTGTTACATAGCGCACTTAGGGTTTTCTTCGATCTTTACCCTTTCCTTTGGATAAATCAAAGCTCAGTGGTGAACTTCACGATTTGTGATTCAAGTTAATTCAATAACTTAATATCTGATTTTCACCGCAATAGAAATAACGACTTCATTAGGGATATTTCCCTAAGAGGGTTAAACCCACCCTGTTTGTATTTGTGTTTGCTATACGTTTGCTTGCTTGTATATCTGTATATTTGTAAATATTTGTATATTTCTGCTTGTGCTTGGATTTTCTGTATCCAGGGTTGTTACCTTGAATGTGAGGATAAGTCATATACCCGGGCTTGAGTGCACCTATGATAGGAAGGTGGTATATTCAAGAAGGCTTATAGGGAGTTTATTCCCGACCAAGCTGACTTGAGAAACCACCGCTCAGTGGAGGCCCTCTTGGAAGTAGTTTTGTTGAACGAGTATTCGTGAAAACATTACTACTTTCAACCTAGGAACCTGTGACACTGAGGACTTTTAGTTGCCTTTTACCCCTACTTGGCCTTTTAGGACGTAGTGCGATGACTATGAGGGAGTAGTCCCAAAGTAGTTGATATGCGGTACTACACTCAGACGAGACTCTCTTGAGAATATTATTGATTTCTAAGTAGTGTGTGTGTCAATAATATTCGAAAGATGGGTCAATGACTCTGAGAACTTCGTTAGAACCCATTGTGCAGGTGCTTTGCCCCTAGTACATGCCCCGTGGTTGGTCCTCCACCCAGACCTCATGTTGTAATCTCAAACCTTTGATCCTGTTATGTGTACTTTGCATCCTGTCTTGCATCGCATTGCATTTGCATCTTTGCATGATTCATTGAATTTCATTTGTCCATCCAGTAACTTATGTCCAGTTGTCTCTATCTTCCAGTGTACCTGTGAGTTGTCAAGATGATTCCTCGACACCGATACCAGACTAGAGCTAACTACAGACTTAGAATGTCATAGCAAGAGGTACATAATGCAGAAATCCTAATAGAGATCAATGATTTAAAATCAGGCATGACCAAGCTCACCGAGATGCTTCAAGTCCTAATTTCTAGAGGAGAGCCACCTCAAAGGACTGTCATTCAGGAAGTTTCAAGCGCTGATCCTCCGCATGTTCAAATGTCGCCTTCAACTTGGCCAGAGTTTGGTTTACCTTATAACCTCTCTCCACCTATTGCATCTACTGCTATGATTGGTCAGACTGCCAGAGCAGTTTTTCAAGCTCCAATCTTTGCTGAGCCTAGACCCGTGGTCCACACTGTTACCCAAATTATCCGAGCTCCCTTTGAGAACCCTCTCTATGAGTACAATGCTTCCAGTGCTCAATGTGAGGACCATGAAGATTTTGTTGAGCCTGAGGTTGTCCGTGAACAATTTCAGATCATAGATAAGAGAATCAAAGCCGTTGAGGGTACTGACTTCTTCAATGTGGATGCAGACAACATGTGCCTAGTTTCTGGCCTTGTTATGCATGCTAAGTTCAAAACTCCCGAGTTCGTAAAGTACAAGGGACACACTTTCCCAAGAGCTCATATGATCATGTACTTCTGAAGGATGGCTGCTTATACCAACAATCGGAAGTTGCTCATCCACTAGTTTTAGGATAGTTTGAGTGGCGCCTATCTCAAGTGGTATATGAACTTAGAACAAAACAGTGTCCACTGCTTCCAAGATCTTGCAAATGCTTTTATGAAGCAATACAAATACAATCTTGACATGGCTCCTGACTGCCGTCAACTTCAGAATATATCCCAGAATGAGAGAGAGTCGTTCAAGGAATATGCTCAGCGGTGGAGAGAGTTATCTTCCCAAGTTGAACCCCCTCTAATGGAGAAGGAGCTGACTGGAATGTTCATCGATACTCTGTTCCCTTTCTATTGGGAGAAGATGATTGGGAGTGTCTCTTCTAGTTTTACAGATCTGGTAACTATTGGGAAGAGATTAAAAGAAGGTACGAAGAATGGTAAAGTAACCAAAGCTGCCGAATCTTCCAATGGTGCGAAGAAACCCTTTGGAACCTTCCATAAGAAAAGAGAAGATCAGACTAACACTATTATGGCTGAAGTGAGGAGGCTTCATCCCCAACCTCGGTACACTATTTCTGTCATTACTCCTGTTGTTACTGCTCTTCAACCAACACAAGTTCCTCAACATCCAGCTGTTGGACATAACCAGTATCGGAATAGGAATCGATTTGATCATATTCCCATGACATATACAGAACTTTATCCTGACCTGGTTCAATAAGGGTTAATTATTACAAGGACTCCGCAACCTCCTCCTAATCCTCTTCCAGCTGGATTTAGAGCTGATCTCCATTGTGAATTTCATGAAGGTACCCCAGGCCATGACTTGGAGAATTGATATGCTTTGAAAGCTAGAGTGTGTGAGTTGGTTAGAACTGGAATCCTTGATTTTAAAGATAGCTATCCGAATGTTTAGAACAATCCCTTGCCAACGCATCAAAAGTGAAGCATCAATCCACTTCAGCAAACTACCTTCCTAAAAGCCAGTGTTTCAAACAAGACAACTCATCTTTGTTACTGATTAGTCACTAGTCCTTTTGTTTCTCATTGTTTATACTTTCCTTCATTTTGTTCAAGATGTTTGCTTTTAATTAATGTTTATACTTTCGCATTAATGAAATGAGCATTGCAACTTTTGATTTTAATTCATTTTGTCTACTATTTGCACCTTTATGCTTTATCTTTCAAATATTTACTTCTTGTCCAAACTTTTGATTATGCAAATATTTGAGGGAGGATGATGAAAATGTATTATCCATAATTGTTGTTGGTATGCTTTCAATTAAACTTTGATGATGATGTACGACATTGTTTCAATCCCCAAACACTAGAGAAATAAGGAAGTTATTCCCTTGTCAACCCCTTTGAACCTAGAAGTTGGAGTTTCTTTCTTTACAAAAAACCCGAAATCTGAACCTGGGACAGGGTAGTTCTCAGTTAACTTGGTTGTGTATTCATGCAAGACACCTTTCATATAAAGGTTGCATTAACAATTCTCCCTTCACACAGCAAGCAAGTGTTGATGATTTTTTTCAAGATAAAGGCCAATGATGGTTCACTATAATCATTTGTCCAGACAATCACTTTCTTTCTCCAGAAAATCAAAAAAGAAAAAGCCTGCTAAGTCAGAACCTATGAAGGAGACTTAGGCAAAACTGGGGCATCTCGCTGATTGTAATCTTCGCAAGAACAGTTCAGGAAAAAGTTAGGGATAGTAAAAAAGGGGATCTTTAAACCCTTCACCCTGAAAATCCTCAATGTCAAAACAACCAAATGTTATAAGGAAGTAGTTATTACCTTTACAAGAGTCCCTTGACTTCTGAACCGTCATCATGGCTATCCTCAGTGCAATTCCCAACCTATGGGAATCTGAGCAAATAGTATAAGTTAATTGAGCGTAGGGCTGAAGATCATCACGTATATTAGGTGGGCACAAATAAACCTTGAGCCTTTATCCTTTATTTTATAAACCGTGAACCAGACCATGTTATAACCCTCAAAAGACCTAACTGAAGCAAGGTTATTTTGAAAGCATAGTACAACAAGGTTGCGTAAGCTGACTCCAAAAGATTTTTGCAAATTAATTATTTTGGAATTACACCTTTGCTTTACACTTTGAATGTTCTGAACCGCCGCGTTCTGATATGAAACTCTTATAGTTTGCATATTCCAAAAATAATTGTGATTTCAAAAGTTGCATGAACTTTGCATTACTATGTTTCTACAAACACTTTTGTTTGCAAACTGGCTTTCCTCTCAAGGAATTTTCAAACATTTGAGAAACTTGGTCAGGTGATCCTATCAGGGGCAAGTTCCTTTTACATCCTGTTGAGAATCAGTTCAAGATTTGTTTAGGACAAGTTTTTCTCAGATTTGTTTATCCAGAAGATATTTTAAAACTTAGACCGGGGCAAGCTTTCCAAGCGCACGATAATGCAATCATCTATAGAATCAGTTAAGCTGAAGCAATTATCAACTCATCTGTAACAATCAGCTAATCTGGGGCATTTTACTTGAAGAATCCCCAAGCAGCTCTCCATCCTTCCTACAAGGATCATCAAACTTGGAACAATTTATCAGTCTTGTAGAGATATTTTTAGCAGTAGCATCTTTAGTTCCAAAGCAGAATGGCAGTGATCTCCATGTTAGGAATCAGTCTTTTGGTCTTGTCTTCTCACCAAAGACTCGAGTCGTGTAGTCGATATCTGCATTTGCATTTGATCATTATCATCTGCATAATTCATATACGTATGCATATCATGAGTGTTTTATCCTCATTTGCATTTCTCCCAAGGTCGTGTTGTCATCCATGACTTACCTTATGGTCAAAGTCTAACTCACTTGGCACCTACCAAACATATTTTGTTGTGTCTATCTGACGTTCTTCCAGATATGACGTTTCTTATCCGATTGTTTTTTCGGATATGTCTGTCTTCATCTTACATCCAAGAACATTCTTAGATATTGTGATTATACCTTTCATTCAAAGCTATTTTTGGATGTCTGGTATCTTTTTATCCAATGTCATTCTTGGATGTCACCCTTGTTTCTCTCTCTGATGTTTTTCCAGATTGAGTCTTTGTTCTGATGTTCTTCCAGAACTTATCTGATGTTTTTCTAGATATTTCCTTTGATTCTGATGCTTTTCCAGAACTCATCCGAGGTTTTTCCGGATTTGTTTCTCTCTCTGATGTTTTTCCAGATTGAGTCTTTGTTATGATGTTTTTCCAGAACCTATCTGATGTTTTCCAGATAGTCCTTTGTGATTCTGATGCTTTTCCAGAATCTCATTCCCTTTGTGTCTATCTGATGCTTTTCCGGATATGAATTTTGCTTCTGATGTTTTTCCAAATCCCTTTTATGTCTATCTGATACTTTTTTGGATATGAATTTTACTTCTGATGTTTTTCCAGAACTTCTTTCGTGTCTATCTGATACTTTTCCGGATATGACTTTTGCTTCTGATGTTTTTCCAGAACTCCTTTTGTGTCTATCTGATGCTTTTCTGGATATGACTTTTGCTTCTGATATTTTTCCAGATCCCCTTTATGTCTATCTGATACTTTTCCAAATATGACTTTTACTTCTGATGTTTTTCCAAATCCCCGTTGTGTTTATCTGATGCTTTTCCGGATATGATTTTTGTTTTTGATGGTTTTCCAGAAACTCCTTAGTACCTATTGTCATACCCCAAATTTGTCCTACCCATTTTTAAATATTCTTGCATTTTTGCTCTTATTTCATTTTTGCATTATTTGTTTAATTTTTTTGATTATGTAGACACGTGTCTGTTTGCCATTGGGCGTTTTCCAAATTTTATCCATCTTTGTCCAATAAGAGTGTGACACGTGGCCTAGAATTTTCTTTGCGAGTTTAATTCAATTGTATCTTCACTTTTTTTCCTTCTCTAAAATTTTAATAGTTAGTAATTTTTTTTTTGTATATCTTGTTTATATTAATAATATTAGTAATTAATATTCTTTTTTTAAAATTTTAGTTTATTCTATTTATGATTATTAATGTTTCTTTAATATATATTATTTAGGTTACATTACTATTGTTTTATTTAGGTTGTTAATATTAATTAATAATTATAAGAAAATTAAAAAAAGAAGAAGAAAAAACGGAAGATAAGAAATTAGAAGGGAGTAAGGCCCACGGTTGGAGGCCTATCTTTGAAACTCAGGTTGAAAGGCCTTTAAAAGAGAGCTGAAAGAACCCTAGAGGGGAGACTGTTCACCCTCCTTCCTCATCAAAAGCAGCCGCTAAACCCTAATCAATTGCCGCCGCCGCACCACCATTCAGAATCCTAGACCCCAGAAGAAATCCTAATCGCCGCCACAAAGAGGGTCTTCTTCACAAAAGCACAAAAACTCGCTGCCTTCAAACTCCTTAAACTTCATTGCGCCTTCCTCAAATCATCATCACCATCACACGAAATCCACATCAAACCCTAAACTTTCCACCTCAAAACCACACTGAACAACCATCTTTGAGTTTGTTCAACCTCACGATAACCCTTCCGTCAACTCCATCACCTCTTCTTCTTTCATTATCTACGCTCACCTCTTTCTCACCATAGATCTCCTTCAAACACTTTCCACCACAATATTCTCAATATCAAAACACCCTTTTCCAGTCGAACTCACCGCCCCTTTCGATTTCCTCTAAACACCAACCACCACCGTATTAACCTCATCGTGACACCATCAAGACGACACCATTTCTAGAAACCTTAGCATTTGCTTTACGTTCATTTGTTTCATGTCATCGATTTGATTCTGAGTTCTATTCTTCTTATTGATGGAAGCGACGATAATGATTCGGCCGCGAGTCATAGCAGCAGAACTCTAGATAAGATTCAAGAAGTACAACTTTGCTTGTTGCAATAATGGGATACCAGGTCATCCATAAGATGCACAGAAGATGTTCGATGAAATGTCTTGATATGGAAGTGTGCCAAGGGAGTCGTTGTTTCCGCAGTGAGCAATGACACGGTTTCGACTTCATAGAAACACCAACAATAATACAAAGCATTAGTAGCTGCGGTGATGACAAACTGAACGCTGACATTTTGATTTCGCAGCTCGGTCAGCTTCAAGATCGCAACCTTGCGTGGATGTGTTGAGATTGCATTGAGGAGTGAAGCTGTGATTTACCTCAATGTGTTTCATTAGATGTAAAGGTATTCCATTGGCTATACGGTAATGTTCATGTTTATGAATTTCTGTTTGTGATTATGCAGTATGGTTAAGAGTGTGTGGTAACACTTTTGAATGTGTCATTTCTGGTGGTGTATTGTGCATTCTTGGTGGCTGTAATACTCTAAAAGGTATAGGACACTGTTTTACTTTCAGCAGCTGGTGTTAATTAGCAAAGTCTATATAGTGAGGTCATGTAGTTCTTTAATTTCCAAATTGATAATTATAGCATGTATACTTTTGAGCTAACGAGATGCTGTTTTCTTTTGTATGCTTCGCCTATTTTGGTTTGTGGCTCATGTGGTTTTTGAAATAATTCACTATCGAGTGAGGATCGTGACTCGGCTATTGATTGTTTGAGGACTGCTCTTGCTCCTTGTGCACTCGATGCTTATCCGGAAGCATATGAGGAGTTCAAGCATGTTTTGCTCGCATTTATATATGATAAGGAGGATAAGACATCTCCTGTGGCAAATGAGTGGTCTGAAAGGAGGCGGCTTGACTTAGCTGGATTTCTATCTTCAATGTTAAGAGCTCATTTAAATGCTTATGATCCACCTTTTTCAATGGCTCTGAGATATTTGATAAGCATACACAGGACATATTGTTTGCGTCAAGGTATTACATCACCCATCTCTGATCTGACTGAAAGATTGCTCCTGGAGGAACGTGACCCACCTGCAACGCCACAGGACATATTATATGAATTGCCGACATTTGATGAGGTAGACATACAGGCTCTTGCACATGCTGTAGAGCTTACCAGACAAGGGGCAATAGATAGCTTGAGATTCGCGAAGGGTGATTTGTTCCTGGCATTTCAGAATGAATTGTGTCGGATGAGATTGGATGTCCCATTCCTTGATCAACTTGTTCATGAGTATTGTGTGTACCGAGGCATTCTCAATTCTTCATTTGGGAGGCAACATTTACCAGAACCTGTAAAACCAAACGAACAAGACCCTGGCTATTGCTCATCAAGGGATTGTTCTCTTGAGCTAGATTATAATGCCAGTAAACATTCTGATGGTGAAACTTCAGTTACCAATGCTCAGATGGACGACTCTCCTGAAAATAATGCTGATGTGACGAGCATGCAAGGAATAGATTTTGAAGTACGATGCGCGTCTGAGCTTGCAAGTATTCATGAAGACTGTAGCACCAGTGGGTCGCAGCACCTTGAAGATCCAAATGTTCTGTATCGAAGCAGATTTTCTGGAAATGGAGAACGGGCAAAGCGTAAGCGATGGAGAGGACGATATGATGACAATAGTTATATGGCCAATGCTTCTTCGGAAGAGCACAACAAGCAAGAACATAGCATGAGTACCATTGTTTCAACTTTATCCAAGGAAAAACAGGGCTCTGAAAAGCTTTCTGCACAAGATGGCAGTAATGTAGAAAATAAGTATGAGATTCTGTTGGGTATGAAGGAATTAGCTAGCAAAGGAATGGGTGCTGAAGCGGTTCAAGAAATCAATACTATTGATCCAAATTTCTTTGGCCAGAACTCTGTTTTGCTCTTCCAACTCAAGCAGCTATTGCATCACCGTATTGCGGTTTTGTTTTGTGTTCTCTCTTAGTTTTGATGCAGGGTTTACCGCAGCAAAATTCCTCAATGTTGAATCACAACGACTCTCGACGGTTCAAGTAGAACGAGTTTTCTTTCTTTTCTATTTGGCTGGCTGTTGATATTGCGCAGGTTGCGGCCCGAATCATCGATTATGCAGAAGAACAACATCATGGCATCAAACAGATTCCAACGGTGATGTTTAATCTAGGATTCAGACTCAATATTGGCTTACGTCGCGGCTTTTGCACATTGAAGAGGTGGCCACCGTTTCCTCACATCCGAGAAACGGCGTTCATGATGTCGAAAGCAAACAAGTGATTGCTTAGATGGGTGGACAGCAGGTTATGCAGATGCTTGAGACATAGCATTTTTTTTCTTTTTTGTTTAATTTGGTTAGATTTATATTTGGTTTTCTTGTCTTTAGGGCTTAAGACAACATTGGTGATATTATCTCAAATATTTTCAATAAATCATTTTTTCAAGTTAAAACCTTTTTATATATTAAGCGTTTTAATATAAAAACAATTCAAAATTTTTCTAAATAAATTTTCATACTATTTTAAATTGTGTTCTCAATATGATTAAGTTTTCTACTCACAAATCAATTTATTTTTAACATAAACAACTTAAAAAAAATCACTTTCAAAATATGATTTTGTTTTCTTAATCCTATTTCAACTTATTTTTCATTACCAAATTATCTTCTAAATAAATCGCGGAAAATTAAATTCTTGAAGTCTAGCACTTCTTGAGTTTTTTTGAACGATCACTATTGGGGCGTACGCCTTGAATGGTGTGTCGTTCAAACTTTCGTTTCTAAAATACCTCCTTTAATTATTTGGACAAGCTTTTACTTTCCAACAAACATATTTCATAATTAATGGAATGAAAAAGACGTCGTTGAGATCTAGCATTCCAACGATATCCCGACTAATTGGTTACGAGGCCAACGTCTCGTTTATCGAGTAGTCGTCATTCCTCCTAATTTTTCAAACCGCCTAATCTCGTTCCTCACCTTCGTGCGATCGAGTCTAAACCCTAGTACACGTCTAAACCACACGTTAAATCCAAACTATTTTCTTAATTAAACTATGAAAGAATTGAGTTCTTGGAGTCTCGCACTCCTTGAATTCTTGAGTAACCACTCTTGGGGCGTACGCTTTAGGTTGTGGTTCGCTCGACCTTTCGTTTATAAAACACGTACCCTAATTATTTGGATAAATATCGCCACCGTCCATTCCAATACACTTTCATAATTAATTAAATGAAAAAGGTATCGTTGGGATCTAGCATTCCAATGATATCCCGATTAATTGATTGCGAGGTTGACGTCTCGTTTATCGAGTAGTCGTCATTCTCCTTAAAATATTCTATCCAACTCTCTTTTCTCGCCCCGTGCGATTGAAACTTTCTCAAACACAAATTTCGAAGTTAGTCGAATGAAAAAGGTATTGTTGGGATCTAGCATTCCAATGATATCCCAATTAATTTATTGCGAGGCTGACGTCTCGTTTATCGAGTAGTCGTCATTCTCCCTTAAAATATCCAACCATTCCAACTCTTTTCTCGCCCCCGTGCGATCGAAACCTTAAACCTATTCAAATCCATTCTCTTTCCCAAACCAAAACATCCAATACGATAAACCTAATTTCTCGCCCTCGTGCGATCTCCAACCTAAATACTTTACCAAAGAACATTGCTTAGTCCATTCTTCCGCGCATAACAAACTCGTGCTTCAGCCTCCCCTAGCGAGCAGACAAGCCAATGTTTAGCAGTTAAAATGCGACCTAAACTATCGTTCAACTCATACCCACCTTTTACCAAGAACATTGTTTAGTCCCGTCTTCCGTGCATATAAACTCGAGCTTCAGCCTCCCCTAGCGAGCAGACAAGCCAACGTTTAGCAGTTAGAACGCGACCTAAACACTCGTTCATTTCCAAGCCCTTTTACCGTAGTTAGCCGAACTACGGCTGCTCTGATTCTTCATTCACTTTCGAATGTAAGATACGTAGGCACAAGATTGCGATGATCTTGGCGAGCACAATCCCCTCTTTTTCCCGTAGTCCCACGAACTACGAATGCTCTGATTTTCCACTTCTTACAAGTGAAGATACGTAGGCACAAGGGCCCCAATCCTTGGCGAGCACCCTATCTTAAAACCACCCATTTCCCCCTATAGGAGAAACCTTAGAAGAAAACAAACAAGCATAGTTAACTTTACTCTCGAATCGAATCAAGAGGTTCCCGTTGAGTACAACGGACGTAGAGGGTGCTAATACCTTCCCTCTACGTAATCGACTCCCGAACCTAGAATATTTGGTTGCAATGACCATGTTCTTATCTCCTTAAAGATTTTATCGATATTTTCCTATTCCATCCTTGGAATGAATAAAGTTCGGTGGCGACTCTGTTTCGAACAGTATTTTCCGCGGCCATCGCGAGGATCGTATTTTTCGAGGTACGACACCTATCTGATGCTTTTCCGGATATGTATTTTGTTCTGATGTTTTTCCAGAACCCCCTTTATGTCTATCTGATGCTTTTTCGGATATGACTTTTGTTTCTGATGTTTTTCTAGAAACTCCTTCGTACCTATCTGATGCTTTGCCGGATATGTATTTATGTTCTGATGTTCTTCCAAAACCCCTTTGTTGCTTATCTGATGTTCTTCTAGATATGTCTTCAAATCTTTTCCCATACATTTAATACTCTTCTAAATGTTTCAGATGAACCTTCATAATCTTTGTCTTCATCTAATGCTCTTCTAGATGTCTTCAATTTGTTTCTGACTTTAGTTAATAACTATTGATTGTTTCCAGGTCTGTTTCCATTCTCCATTCTATGCTTTTATGGATGTGTCCTGGAGTTTATTCGATATTTTCCCGAATATCTCTGATGGTTTCTAGAGTCCATTCTTTGCTTTTTCTGAATGTATCTGATGTTTGTTTCAATATTATATTTCCCAGATTTCTCCTCACCTCATTCATTGATATTCTGAATGTTGTGACTCTTTTCCATCAAGTTCTGTTCATGGATGATGATTGTTGCTTCCTCGGTGCTGCTGCTTTTCCCCAGTGAGTGGTTACGCTTTGTGTCGACTCTATCCCTATTTGCTTTCGTTTTTGTCTGCATTTTGCGTTTAACATCTCATCATTTTCATCATAGTAGAATTCATGGCATGTCAGCATCACATAGTTTTCTTTTGTCCATAGTATAACACGTCATTGTATCTAAGGGTAAAAATTTTGGTTATCTGTATTTAAATACCTTTCACCATGATTTCATGAGGATTTTCATCACTCATGTCATCCGGCGAGGATATTTAAATAGGGGAAACTGTCATACCCCAAATTTTACCCTCAGATCCTCTAATCATTTCATATCAGTTTAAGTCAGCCTTTTTGCATTTTTTTAGTTAAGCATTTCATTTCATCATTAATCATTTTTTTAGTCGATTTTATCATTCCATTTTAGAATATATTTTTTATTATCTTAGGTATTATTTAGATTTGATTTAGTTTTTAATTTAGTTTGTATTTTTAAAATAACTTCTCTATTTTTGGTTATTTTTCTAATTTTAATTTGTATTTTAATTTAGTTTATTTTTTTAATCTAGTTTTCATTTCAATATAGTTTTCAGTAGTCACTTTAATTTAGTTTATCATTTTTAGTATAATTTTTTTAGTTATTTTAAGTTTAGTTTATATTTTAATTTAATTCATATTTTAGTTACATCTTCTTTTAATTAAATTAGTTTAAATTTACTTAGTTAATTAAGTTTTTAATTTAGAATCTTTTTTTTTATTATTACTTTTAGATCACTAATTTTAGTTTAAATTTATTTCTTAATTATTATTATTATTTTTATTTATTTATAATATTTATTTAGTATTAGTTATTTATTTTATTATTATTTGTTTTAGTTTATTATTATTAGTTATTTATTATATTTTATTATTATTAGTTATTATCATTTTATTTTTAATTATTATTTTTTATATTATCATTATTCCATTTGTTAAAAGTCCGCAAAATAAGCCTGATAAAAACAATTAAATTGCTACAATCAACCATATACTATTTTCAGTCAAAACCAAAAGCCATGATCTTCACTTACAACATATAACACTCCAAAACCATCATCATGCTACCCCAGATACACCACTTGTACCAAAACAAAACCTATCAACCAACCTGCAAAACCAAGGCAAACCATCTTGCTACACTCACTCACCAAAAAAGAGCTGCTCCCTGCGCATCCTGCCACTGCTACACAACAACTTGCACCTCTGAAAAACAGTACCGCATTTGACAGCAACTAAATAACACACCGTGCCACAAAATCTTTGACCAAAACCTCTGCAAAATCAAACATGCATAATGAAAATAATAGGGTCCGAATTTCATGTTCATGCTACATCCTGCAAATCACTCTGCAACAAAATGACAACTACACAATGACAAGTTTGTAGTGTTTGAAAACAACAGTTTAATAATACAAGAGGACTGTTAGATCCCAATTAGATTAGTTATTTGACTTCTTTTTAGTAGTATTTTTAATCATTTTCATCTAATAGTATTTGATTTAGTGGTCAAATTTGTTTACTTTCACTTTTATGAGATCCAAGTGAATGGTGTGTGTAATGTTGCTGTTAGTGTGCAGGATTGACACTAATAAGAGTACCTGGGGATCAAGACAAAGCAGATTGGAGAATGTAGCAAATCAAGGCATTCGCTTGGCGAAGCTCAGCGAGTGCCAGCGAATGTTCGCCTGGCGAGTGTTGGCGAGCTGGAGCGAATAATTCAGAATTAACTCCCAGACATAAATGATAGGAAGTTCGCCTGGCGAAGGTTCCAGCGAAGCTTCGCTACCTTTCGCCTAGCGAAGGTGCTGGCAAAGAAGTGGTGGCTTTCCTCATGCAGATTCCAGTAGCAAAACCACACAAAGTTTACTTGGCGAGTGAAGCCAGCGAATGTTCGCCTGGCGAGTGAATTGTTCGCCTGGCGAATACACGATACCTCAGAGGGCGGTTTGCTAGCCAGAGGCACTTTGAAGTGCCAAGTTATATTTGGTTCGCCTGGCGAAGGTCATGGTTCTCCTGGCGAATATGCGTAGACATCACTTCCTTTTTACTTTATTAGTTGCTTTATATAGCCCATACTTTGTACTTTTGAAAGGGATCATCTTGTAACATTACAATAGAGCTCTAAAACCCTAAAAACATCAGTTCTTCTTCATTTTTGCTAATTTTGTGCAATCAAGGAGAAGTGGAATCACATCCTTCATCGATTCTTTAAAGTGGATGTTCTTCATCTTCTCCATTTTCTTCTACTCCAAGCTACCATGAAAATAAGTAGCTAAGTTCATCTTGTTGTCAAAGTTAGATGTAGGTAATCATCTAACTTTGTATGTGTATGGATGATCCTCATTTGTAAACTCTTGGATGATTAATATATGTTGAAAACCTTGTTTCATTTACAATCTTTTGTGTTGGTTAATGATTGAGAAATATTCTCCAACTCTTGACCTAGATTTTCATCCTTCTCTTTTCTTGAGCTAGAGATAGCCTTGGAAGGTTTTGTTCACTTAAAATGTTAAGCTTTAAAGTTGTCATTTTGATAGATTGTGTGAGAGATCAACAATGGATCAAAATGGTAAACATCACAATATGAGTTAGAGATAATCATATTGAGAGGATATTGTGAATGTGTTAATCATTAAAAAGAGTTTATGAAATGTTGATTGGAAGTATGCATACAAAGTGATACCGAAACCTAGCTTTGGCAATCTTTATTCAAACCGACAAACCCTAATTTTTACCGTTGTTTACAACTTTTCATGCAAGATACCGACTTTAAAACCAAACCCCTTTGATATTATAAAACTACGAATTTAACAACTGTCGAACGGCGGCAAAATCTTATATTCCCTGTGGAGACGATAATACAAACCCGACACTTTACCACTGTCCTAACAAAATGGCGCCATTGCCGGGGATCGAACCCGAGTCACCCGCGTGACAGGCGGGAATACTCACCACTATATTTTCACTTAGATCGAATTGGTCTTGAGCAAATCCTCCTTTTTGTTTTGAGAGGCATACTTTGCTTGAGGACATGCAAATAAGTAGTTGGGGAGAGTTGTTAGATCCCAATTAGATTAGTTATTTGACTTCTTTTTAGTAGTATTTTTAATCATTTTCATCTAATAGTATTTGATTTAGTGGTCAAATTTGTTTACTTTCATTTTGATGAGATCCAAGTGAATGGTGCGTGTAATGTTGCTGTTAGTGTGCAGGATTGACACTAATAAGAGCACCTGGGGATCAAGACAAAGCAGCTTGGAGAATGTTGCAAATCAAGGCATTCGCCTGGCGAAGCTCAACGAGTGCCAGCGAATGTTCGCCTGGCGAGTGTTGGCGAGCTGGAGTGAATAATTCAGAATTAACTCCCAGACTTAAATGATAGGAAGTTCGCCTGGCGAAGGTTCCAGCGAAGCTTCGCTACCTTTCGCATGGCGAAGGTGCTGGCAAAGAAGTGGTAGCTTTCCTCATGCAGATTCCAGTAGCAAAACCACCCATAGTTCGCCTCGCGAGTGAAGCCAGCGAATGTTCGCCTGGCGAGTGAATTGTTCGCCTGGCGAATACACGATACCTCAGAGGGCGGTTTGCTAGCCAGAGGCACTTTGAAGTGCAAAGTTATTTTTGGTTCGCCTGGCGAATGTGCGCAGACAGCACTTCCTTTTTTACTTTATTAGTTGCTTTATATAGCCCATACTTTGTACTTTTGAAAGGGATCATCTTGTAACATTACAATAGAGCTCTAGAACCCTAAAAACATCAGTTCTTCTTCATTTTTGCTGATTTTGTGCAATCAAGGAGAAGTGGAATCACATCCTTCATCGATTCTTCGAAGTGGATGTTCTTCATCTTCTCCATTTTCTTCTACTCCAAGCTACCATGAAAATAAGTAGCTAAGTTCATCTTGTTGTCAAAGTTAGATGTAGGTAATCATCTAACTTTGTATGTGTATGGATGATCCTTATTTGTAAACTCTTGGATGATTAATATATGTTGAAAACCTTGTTTCATTTACAATCTTTTGTGTTGGTTAATGATTGAGAAATATTCTCCAACTCTTGACCTAGGTTTTCATCCTTCTCTTTTCTTGAGCTAGAGATAGTCTTGGAAGGTTTTGTTCACTTAAAATGTTAAGCTTTAAAGTTGTCATTTTGATAGATTGTGTGAGAGATCAACAATGGATCAAAATGGTAAACATCACAATATGAGTTAGAGATAATCATATTGAGAGGATATTATGAATGTGTTGATCATTAAAAAGAGTTTATGAAATGTTGATTGGAAGTATGCATACAAAGTGATTACCGAAACCTAGATTTGGCAATCTTTATTCAAACCGACAAACCCTAATTTTTATCGTTGTTTATAACTTTTCATGCAAGATACCGACTTTAAAACCAAACCCCTTTGATATTATAAAACTACGAATTTAACAACTGTCAAACTGAGGCAAAATCTTATATTCCCTGTGTAGACGATAACACAAACCCGACACTTTACCACTGTCCTAAAAAAATGGCGCCGTTGCCGGGTATCGAACCCGGGTCACCCGCGTGACAGGCGGGAATACTCACCATTATATTTTCACTTGGATCGAATTGGTCTTGAGCAAATCCTCCTTTTTGTTTTGAGAGGCATACTTTACTTGAGGACATGCAAATAAGTAGTTGGGGAGAGTTGTTAGATCCCAATTAGATTAGTTATTTGACTTCTTTTTAGTAGTATTTTTAATCATTTTCATCTAATAGTATTTGATTTAGTGGTCAAATTTGTTTACTTTCATTTTGATGAGATCCAAGTGAATGGTGTGTGTAATGTTGCTATTAGTGTGCAGGATTGACACTAATAAGAGCACATGGGGATCAAGACAAAGCAGCTTGGAGAATGTTGCAAATCAAGGCATTCGCCTGGCGAAGCTCAGCGAGTGCCAGCGAATGTTTGCCTGGCGAGTGTTGGCGAGCTGGAGCGAATAATTCAGAATTAACTCCCAGACTTAAATGATAGGAAGTTCGCCTGGCGAAGGTTCCAGCGAAGCTTCGCTACCTTTCGCCTGGCGAAGGTGCTGGCGAAGAAGTGGTAGCTTTCCTCATGCAGATTCCAGTAGCAAAACCACCCAAAGTTCGCCTGGCGAGTGAAGCCAGTGAATGTTCGCCTGGCGAGTGAATTGTTCGCCTGGCGAATACACGATACCTCAGAGGGCGGTTTGCTAGCCAGAGGCACTTTGAAGTGAAAAGTTATTTTTGGTTCGCCTGGCGAAGGTCATGGTTCGCCTAGCGAATGTGCGCAGACAGCACTTCCTTTTTACTTTATTAGTTGCTTTATATAGCCCATACTTTGTACTTTTGAAAGGGATCATCTTGTAACATTACAATAGAGCTCTAGAACCCTAAAAACATCAGTTCTTCTTCATTTTTGCTGATTTTGTGCAATCAAGGAGAAGTGAAATCACATCCTTCATCGATTCTTCGAAGTGGATGTTCTTCATCTTCTCCATTTTCTTCTACTCCAAGCTACCATGAAAATAAGTAGCTAAGTTCATCTTGTTGTCAAAGTTAAATGTAGGTAATCATCTAACTTTGTATGTGTATGGATGATCCTCATTTGTAAACTCTTGGATGATTAATATATGTTGAAAACCTTGTTTCATTTACAATCTTTTGTGTTGGTTAATGATTGAGAAATATTCTCCAACTCTTGACCTAGGTTTTCATCCTTCTCTTTTCTTGAGCTAGAGATAGTCTTGGAAGGTTTTGTTCACTTAAAATGTTAAGCTTTAAAGTTGTCATTTTGATAGATTGTGTGAGAGATCAACAATGGATCAAAATGGTAAACATCACAATATGAGTTAGAGATAATCATATTGAGAGGATATTGTGAATGTGTTGATCATTAAAAAGAGTTTATGAAATGTTGATTGGAAGTATGCATACAAAGTGATTACCGAAACCTAGCTTTGGCAATCTTTATTCAAACCGACAAACCCTAATTTTTACCGTTGTTTATAACTTTTCATGTAAGATACCGACTTTAAAACCAAACCCCTTTGATATTATAAAACTACGAATTTAACAACTGTCGAACGGCGGCAAAATCTTATATTCCCTGTGGAGACGATAATACAAACCCGACACTTTACCACTGTCCTAACAAAATGGCGCCGTTGCCGGGGAGTATAAATTGATACTGCAAGAATCACAATAGTTGCTGAATTTTTAGTTTTGAATCTTCTACTTGTGCTTGTTAATTTGTGTGGTTTAGTGTATAGCTTCCGCTTCTGTTTATGCGAAGACAGATTCCCGAGGACCAACTCCTTTTTGATCCCAAAATTGAAAAGACCGCAAGAAGATTGAATAGCAAAACAAGACGGAGGAGGCAACTTGCTAAACAAAGACAAGAACAAGGAGGAAGTTCTTCTACTACAACACCACCACCACATTTCACACCAATTATGGCAGCACCACCACCTACACCACTAGTTTCTACTCCATGCACGAACAGTCCTAGACATACGACTCAGTTTGTGCGGAATCTTCAAAATGGAAGTTAAGCTGAGATGAAAACGGGAATCCTAGCTCTAGTCTATCAAAATCCTTTCACGGGATTAGACCATGAGGATCCGTTTACTCATCTTACAAAATTCTATGAGATTGCAGGCGCAACTGGAGCTACCGAGGCTGACGAAGAGTCATTGTTTAGGAGACTATTCCCTCATTCCTTAATTGGGAAAGCGAAGGAGTGGTATCTTGACCAATCGACGACTATCATGACGAATTGGAATCTTTTAGAAGAGAAGTTTCTTGAACGGTTCTTTCCACATAACCGGTTCATGGAGGCTAAAACTGCTATTGCGGTATTTTCTCAAGGAGCTAGTGAATCACTCAATGAAGCTTGGGAGCGTTACAAATCTATGTTAAGAAAATGCAAAGGACACAGTTTCGATGAGCTCACTCAAGTTCATATTTTCCGCAATGGACTCCTTTCGGTTCACAAGACCTTATTGGATGCTACGGCGGGAGGTTCTTTAATGTCAAAAAGTGTCGATGATGCAACCGCAATAATTGATAAGATGGCACTTAATGATCACCGAGGGAACCATAACCGAGGGGTAGCTCAAAGAAAGCCGGGTGTGCTTGAGTTAGGAACGAATGATGCAATTCTTGCCCAAAACAAGCTTATCTCACAACAAGTGGAACTTCTAACTCAACAAATCAAAGAGTTAAAGGAACCGTCAAAAGCTAAACAAATAGCTTGTTGCGAGCTTTGTAAGGGCGAACATGACACTGGATTTTGTCCGCCTCTCGGATTTGAAGAAGTTAACTACATGGCTAATCAACGAGATTACCAACAAATGCAAACAGGTAACGCCTAAGTCTCCAACGAGCGAGCAACAATAGACCTAACTACTAGAATGTGTATGTTAGCATCGTCTACCAGAACTTCCCAGTCAACCGTAGGCTGAACTACGACTTCTCTGATTCTTTACTTCTTTTAAGTAAAGATACGTAGGCACAAGGACCTCAATCCTTGCCGAGCACACTTCTATCTTTTTTATCCGTAGTTCCCCGAACTACATGGACTCTGACTTTCTCATATCTATTGAGAATACATAGGAATAGGACCGCGAGGTCCTACCGAGTCTCTTCTTCCCCCGTTACCTCTCTTTCCTCTGTTTCCAACTCTTCTCTTTATCCCGTGGAACACTCTTTATAGCAATAACCTTTTAGCAGATATTATCACACGTAGACAAACAAATGGTTCCCATCGAGTACGCTGGATGCGAGGGGTGCTAATACCTTCCCTTTGCATAACCGGCTTCCGAACCCGTTCTTTGGTCGCGAGACCATCTTATCCATTCTTATCTTAGGGTTTTCTCGATATTTTCCCTTCGCCTCATGGAATAAATAAAGTTCGGTGGCAACTCTTCTGTCCTTTCTTTCTCGCCTCTCCGTCATTGCACAATTCTTTTGAGTAGCTACAGCTGGCGACTCTGCTGGGGACTCCTAGCAAGCCAAGCCTAGTTTGTTTGTCGCATTTGTGTTTTATTTGCTTTTATTGTTTATTGTGTTGTGTTACTTTACCTGTTGGGTTATTTGGAATGGTTTGTGAGGATAAAAGCTTTCTACCTGAGCTTTTTAGTATACACTAAGATTAGGAGGTGGTTTCTTTCTGATTTGTGAGACTTAGGACTCGTTGAGTTGGTTTGAATTCCACCGCTCGGATGAGACCCCTTTGGGATGATTATGTCTTACGAGTAGTCGTAATGACGTCTTTATTTCCAACATGGGAGTCCGTGACTCTGAGGACCTTTTGTAGAACCTTATTCTAAAGGTTACTAAGATATAACTCTGTATTCATCCTTTGAAGGGATTACCGTCTTACGAATCATCGTTATGATGGAAAACTTTTGAGGGTTAGTGCATAAGACTTTGTTTAAAGCCTTTGGGATGCCCTCTTATAAACCAGTAGATTGCCCATCCGAGGGGGGATATATCTCGTTGTGTTTATCTTGCAGGATTTGTGACCTTGATCCCATGTATGTTACATTTTCATCTTGACATACATGAACATGGAATTTGCATTTCATTTGCATAACAAGTGTTCGAGGCTTAGTTTTTTGTCATCCTGGTCTGGTTTCCTTCGGAATTTCAGACTTAACCCTTCAAAGAAGACAAAAGTTGACTATGGAGCAGATTCAAGCAGAGTTGAGGGAAGTCCAAAGCCAGATGGGACAATTCATGATGGAAATGCAAGCTTTGTGTTAGGATCAGAAAACGCTCAGGGAGGAAGTTCATCAACTGAAGACTCAGATGGGTCGGATTATGGAAGTCATGAAAAACATGCTAAGGAAGGAAAGAAATCTTATGCCTGAAGTCGCAGCAGAAATGATCGTGCTACCCATGCTTGTGGAATCTCTCCCAGAGCATGATATGACTCAAATATATTTTGCACAACCTGAGGTTCCAAAATTTCCCCATTAGCAGCTACCTCCTGTTTCCCAAGACAATCCTAAGATTAAGAGGTATGCACAGAGGCCGAAGCAGCCCGACAAACTCTTCGATCGAATCCCTATAACTTATTCTCAATTGCTGCAACTCTTGCTTCCATTTTAATTGGTTGAACTTCGGACTCTGGATATGTTTGCTGGTAAGCCACCACAAGGCTATGACGCAAATGCCCATTGTGATTTCCATTCTGGGGCACTGGGGCACAATGTGGAGAAATGCAAAGCTTTTAAGCACAAAGTTCAGGACTTAATCGATTCAAAAGCATTTGAGTTCACGCCAAGCGATATGAGTGTACCAGGTGGGCTTATTCCAGTTGCTGTAAAAGAAGTGGGTATTCCTGTTTTCTCCCCTGAAGCTGCGTCAGGTCAGGGAAATATCTTACTTAGAATCTCCATGCCCACATCTATTGTCTATTCCTGGGCCAAGCCTGAGGATGAAAGTGCCTGAGCGAAGGGGTCCCCTAATTAGTATCAACAGACTGGCTCCCAGAAGAAACAACAAAGGTTAAGAAAGCCTGAGAGAAAGTTTGATTTCATTTCTATTCCTCACGGATAGCTGCTTACTTTCCTACTCCAAGGTTCCTTGATTCAGCTGAGAGAAGTGGCACCTGTTCCAAATCCTCTCCCTCTAGATTATGATATAAATGCTAGGTGCGAGTACCACTCAGGGACGCAGGGGCGTGTAATTGAGAATTGCAATGTGTTCAAGCACAAGGTGCAAAATTTAATTGATTCAGGGGTCATTACTTTCACGGCAGGCGGTCTACGTATTAATTGAAGCCTTCCAAGTGAGCACTTGAGACTGCAACAACATCATCAGAAGCAATCATTCCAGGCAGAGCCAAGCCTCCTTAACATTGACAATTATCAATTTCTTTTGCTGCATTTCTCATTTGTATTTTACATTGTTTGTTAATGCTCTATTTACATGTAAAACTTGTTTGTTTTTTAATGATGATCTTAATGCAATGAGTATGTTTCTCTTAAAGTAATCCATTCATGTTCACTCATATATATTTCTGTGCATTGCAATACCAACTTTCTTGCTTAAATTTTTTGAGGGAGGATGATGAAGCGAAAACGCGAACTTTTCTGGTTGTATGCTTCTGAATAAAACCTCTGCTGATGATGTACAAGCATTGTTTCAAATTCCTAAACACCGGAGATATAAGGAAGAAAATCCCTTGTCAACCCCTTTTAGCCTAATAGTAGGAGTTCTTTTTTGAAAACAAAAATTCTCAATCTTAACCTGGGGTAGGGTAGGTGTCAGTTAATTTGATCGAGCATCCAAATTGCGAAAGGAGTATTCCTGTTCGAGGATCAATCACATCTGTAGAAGTCGTACCTCAAAAACTTACAGTGGTTATCCCTCGCCAACCAAGGAGTGAGACAATCACGATCTTGTCAAACAAGTCCGACAAGCCGGTGTCACATGATTTGTTCCCAAAAAGAGAATTAAAAGAAAAAATAAGAAGCCTGCTAAGTCGATAACTTGAAAACAAGTGGCTTAGGCAAAAATTAAGGCATCCCACTGGACTTCGAAGTCAAAAAGATATATCCAAAGGAGTCAGTCCAGGAAAAATAGGGAAATCATAAAAATGATAAAAAAAATAAGTCGTGTGACTCTAGACACCATAGAGGAAAAGCGAGTGACTGTCACTCCGAAAACTTGTGGTTTCCTTAACTATCACTCCTATCATCCAACCTTTTAAAGGTGAGTGCTTGTGTCGAATTAGCTGAACATAGGACTGGAGAACATCAAGGAGAATGGGTGGGTTAAAACAGAACGTTGAGCCTTATATTCTTTCTTTTAAACCTCGAACCAGACCACGTTAAAACCCTCAAAACTCCTAATTAAAGCAGGGTTTATTTTGAAGGAGTACTTCAACGAGATAGCGTTCCTGACTCCCATGAGTTGTGCTAAAAGACTTTGTTGGTATTGCATGCGCATGATGTCTTTCATTTAAAAATCAGTGTTGCATTTTAACTAGTGGAATTGTTCACAAAGTTTGGCGACTTTTTTTAAACAAAAAAAACTTCAAGAGTAACATGTGTGTTGCATTAGAACTTTCATTCTCAGAATAAACATTTTCTGCTTGCATACAGATATTTGGCATCAATGAGGTTTACATAATGAATATCAATCGAGAAGTATTATCTTGTCAGGAGGAAATTTCTGGACAAATATAATGAGGAGCGTGTAGCCAGTGGACTCAGTCAGAAGATGCCAATATGGGGCAGTTACGTCAAGAAGTTCCCCCAAAGTTCAGTTAATATGGGGAAGTTATGTTGAGAAGTCTCTCTAAGGATCGGTTAATCTGGGGCAATCAAGTCGAGAGTCAGCAAAAAAATTTCAAAGACCAATCAGACAGGGGCAAAGTTACTTCGAAGGCTGATTTTAAAATAGATCATTTCAAGAGCACGAAGATTTATCCTCCCTAGAAGATGGTTACTCAGAGTCAAATCTCTGAAATCCAAATTACTGTAGCAGGACATTGCAGGATTCATGTTGATAGCAAACGCATGGCACCCCAAGTAGAGTTAAAGCTTTTCAGTGAAGACTTTGGTTTCTCCCCTAGTAGAATTTCAACGTATATCCTTACTAGCAAGACCTAAAGAGTTTGATGCTTCCCTAAGCAACGACAAAATCATCTCCAATAGATAATGGATTGAGGATCTATATTTTTTCCAGCAAAAGTTGGCGTATTTCATCATTGCCCCAACAGAGAAGTGAGTCTGGCATCATCCCCCGGTGGAGTGGGTATCATCTTTGGTTATTATTTTTCTCTCCCCAATGAAGTCACCAATATCGGTTGGTTTCCCCGGCAGGTCACAACCTAATCATCCTTGGTGTTTCCCCAACAAAGGTGATTCCCTATGAAGAGACAAAAGATCAAATCTCAGTGATTTTCCCCAGAAGTCGTCTGTTGTTCCTACTTCCTGCAAAATGGAAATTTGGTTGGGATATCGAGCAGTGTTATGATCCCAGAAACAGTTCAGTCATCCCCAGCAGAGTTGGCTTTGTCTCTTCAGCATTTATTTTGCTGGAGTGGTCCTTTTGCATCCTCATAAGCATTTTTGCATTTTTGCATATAGTTATCATCTTTGCATTATATCCTTAACTGCGTAGCATTTCCATTTCGTATGGAGCATTAAGCCATAAAAAAAATTCAAACATATGAATTCGAAGCATAGGCCAGTCTTGTTACCTTTCATGGCACCCGTAATCACCCTTCAATCAAGACAGTGACATATCGCCAGCAGCCTTTTTTGGTCAACTCACCTGCTTACTTTATTTTGGGTTTTGGACCATACATCGGTCATACTTTGTCCATTGACCATCTTATAATGACATCCCCAAGCAAGTTTTCTTTCCGTCAATTCCTATTGACGAGGTGGTTCTGAAGGTCGCCGAGGTGATCTTTGGATATGATTTTCTTCCCGTCTACCCTTAAATAAGGTGATCTTTGGATATGATTATCTTTCTGTCAAATTCTATTGACGATGTGATTTGTGGATATGGTTATATTTCCGTCAATTCCTATTGACGATGTGATCTTGGATATGGTTTTCTTTCCGTCAATTCCTATTGACGATGTGATCTTGGATATGGTTTTCTTTCTGTCAATTCCTATTGATGATGTGATCTTGGATATGGTTTTCTTTCCGTCAATTCCTATTGACGATGTGATCTTGGATATGTTTTTCTTTCCGTCAATTCCTATTGACAATGTGATTTTGGATATGGTTTTCTTTCTGTCAATTCCTATTGACGAGGTGGTTTTTTTTAGATATGGCTTTCTTTCCGTCAATTCCTATTGACGATGTGATCTTGGATATGGTTTTCTTCCCGTCTACCCTTAGACGAGGTGATCTTCAGACATGTGTTCTTTCCGTCAATTCCTATTGACGATGCGATCTTTGGATATGGTTTTCTTTCCATCAATTCCTATTGACGATGTGGTTCTTCAGATATGTTATCTTTCCGTCAATTCCTATTGACGATGTGATCTTTGGATATGGTTTTCTTTCAGTCAATTCCTATTGACGAGATGGTTCTCTGGATATGGTGTGATTTCCGTCAATTCCTATTGACGATGTGGTTCTCTGGATATGGTGTTATCTTTCCGTCAATTCCTATTGACGATGTGATCTTTGGATATGTTATCTTTCTGTCAATTCCTATTGACGATGTGGTTCTTTAGATATTGTTTTCTTTCCGTCAATTCCTATTGACAATGTGGTTCTTTGAAGATGGTTTTCTTTCTGTCAATTCCTATTGACAATGTGTTCTTTGGAGATGGTTTTCTTTCCGTCAATTCCTATTGACGATGTGATCTTCTGATTTTGTGTTCTTTCCGTCAATTCCTATTGATGATGTGGTTCTTCAGATATGTTATCTTTCCGTCAATTCTTATTAATGATGTGATCTTTGGATATGGTTTTCTTTCCGTCAATTCCTACTGACGATGTGATCTTCCAATTTTGGTGTTCTTTCCGTTAATTCCTATTGACGACGTGGTTCTATGGATATGTTATCTTTCCGTCAATTCCTATTGATGATGTGATCTTTGGATATGGTTTTCTTCTCGTCAATTCCTATTGACGAGGCGGTTCTCTGGATATGGTGTTCTTTCCGTCAATTCCTATTGACGATGTGGTTCTTCGGATATGTTATCTTTCTGTCAATTCCTATTGACGATGTGATCTTTGGATATGGTTTTCTTTCCGTCAATTCCTATCGACGAGGTGGTTCTCTGGATATGGTGTTTTTTCCGTCAATTCCTATTGACGATGTGGTTCTTTGGATATGGTGTTATCTTTCCATCAATTTCTATTGACGATGTGATCTTTGGATATGTTATCTTTCCGTCAATTCCTATTGACGATGTGATCTTTGGATATGGTTTTCTTTCTGTTAATTCCTATTGACGATGTGGTTCTTTGGATATTATTTTCTTTCCATCAATTCCTATTGATGATATGATCTTTAGATATGTTTTCTTTTCGTCAATTCCTATTGACGATGTGGTTCTTTGGATATGTTTTCTTTCCGTCAATTCCTATTGACTATGTGATCTTTGGATATGTTTTCTTTCCGGCAATTCCTATTGACGATGTGGTTCTTCGGATTTGTTTTCTTTCCGTCAATTCCTATTGACAATGTAGTTCTTTGGATATGTTTTCTTTCCGTCAATTCCTATTGACAATGTGGTTCTTTGGATATGGTGTTTCTTTCCATCAATTCCTATTGACAATGTGATTTTGGGATTCACTGATGTGTTTTTGCGAGCAGGTTTTCTTTCTGTCAATTCCTATTGACGATGTGTTTCTTTGGATATGGTGTTTCTTTCCGTCAATTCCTATTGACGATGTGATTTTGGGATTCACTGATGTGTTTCTCTGGATTGGTTTTCTTTCCGTCAATTCCTATTGACGAGGTGGTTCTGAAGTTTGACGAAGTGGCGTTCCTTGGATACGGTGTTCTGTCTGTCAATTCTCATTGACGATGTGCCTCTTTAGATACACTTTCTTTCTGTTAAATCCTATTGTCGATGTGGTGGATCTTTGGATATGGTGTTTCTTTCCGTCAATTCCTATTGATGATGTGGTTTTGGGATTCACTGATGTGTTTCCCTGGTATGTTTTCTTTCTAACAAAGTATGATCGGGCTCCAATTGCATAACATCCCAACAGACTGCAAATTTTCGGGTTCTTTTATAATCAATCACCTTTTACCTTGAATGTATGAAAGCGGTTGCTTTTCATACCTTCAGGTCTAAGTCGATTGAATAGGGGCAGCTGTTGCACCCCAAAATTTGCCCTCGCGTTTTCTAACTTTGACTGGCTTTTGCTTCTCACTCATGCATTTTCATTAGGTCATAGTTCATAATCATATTTTGCATTGTTTTTTAAGACATGAGATCATGATTTTTCTTTGAATCAAATCATCGAGTTTCATGCCATTTAGACAGGTGTCCACCCACAATTGGGTGATTTTTCGAATCTCTGTTATTTTGCCCAATGAGAGCGTGACACGTGGACTAAGGATGTTATTTTTGTAAATATTAATTCCATTTTTAGTTTCCTTTCTTTTTTCTTCTTTCTTTTCAAATATTAATATTTTGTACATATATTGTTTTTGCTTGTTAATAGTGATAATAGTAAGATTATTAGTTAGAATTAAATTAGAATTTAGATTAGATTTTTTAACTTAGAAAATTAGATTAGAATAGAATTTTAGATTTGGAATTAGAAAATAGTTTTTAATTAAAATTTTAATTAGATTATTAATTAGAAATTAGATTAGACTTTTAGTTTAGAATAATAAATTTAGATTATTAATTAGAATTTAGAATTTAGAAATTAATTTAGAAATAATTTATTAATTAATTTAAGAATTAGAAATTAGATTAGATTATTTTTTAGGATTAATTAAAATAGATTTAGAATTAGAATTTTTATTAGAAATTAAGATAGAATTTTAATTAGAATAGATTTAATTAGGATAGATTAGAATTATTAATTAATTAGAGATTAATTAGAATTTAGAGTTTAAATTAGAACTAGAATTAATTAATTAGTTTAATATAGAATTCTTAGATTTAGATTTAGAATTTTAATTAAAATTTCAATTAGGAATTAAGTTAGAATTATTAATCAATTAGAGTTTAGAATTAGAGTTAATTTATTAATCAGAAAAATTAATAGTAAAAAACTAAATAAATAAAAATAGACACGTTTTGTTTCTTCAAAATATAAAGCTGGCACCATTCATCTTCTTCTACACACGGAAGACCTAGCCGCCCATCACAGTTATATTGTTCATCTTCTACGCGGAAAAACCCTAAAGTTCTAGCCGCCGCACAACATTCAATCCCAAATCCGTCCATCTTCCTCGTTCATTTTTGCAAACCCAAACACAACCTTCCGGCAACTCTCTTCTCAACCTTGAAACCAACATCCATAACAGAGAAAACAAAAGTGCAGAACCGATGGTAGAAGAAGGAGAGACTTGGGCAAAGGCGGATCTTCTTCCATTTCCCCCAACTGGTCCCTTCACTAATAATCACAGAAAACCCTTTTGAAATCTTCTCATCAATCTCCGTTCAACCCATCTTTTTCTTCTAAAAAACAGGGCAGCCAAATCCAACATCTTTTACCCACTCATACCGTGTAGCTTCTTCAACCTCAACCTTCCTTTACCCTCCATTTAAAAACAGACCCGCGGTTTCCTTCTCCTTCGACTTTCCCCAACCATAACCTCTTTCAAATCTAAACCCCTTCGAACCAAAAAATATGGAATAGAAGCAGTGAGATTGAGAACCTGATAGGAGAGAAAGCGCCCTGAGTAAAACGTGAGTCCGAGAAAAGAGAAAGATTGAGGATCGTGTGAAAACCTTTGAAGCGAAAAAACAAAGGGAAAATGAATCACATATGACCTCCTCGACAACCAACGAAAATCTTGTGATTAACAAGTTTTCTTCTCTTCTTTTCGGATTTCTCTGTTTGTAAAGGACTCCACTTTGATATTGTTTTACTTCAGGATTAACATATGATCCCTCCTCATTTTATTACCCCTCTTTTCATGTCCAACACCCCCCTTTTATTTTTAATGTAATTTATTTTCTAAAACTATTTTTAAGAATTGTTAATATATTTTTTATGAATTAGTTTTAGTTTTCTTTTTTCTTTTAAGATTTGTAAATATATTTCCCTAACTAAAGTTTTAGATTTCTTTTTTAGTTTTAGTTTTTAAAAGTTTTTGATATTTTTCTTAGAAGTTAGATTTTGGTGTTTATTTATCTTTGAGGCTTTGTAATACCTCATTTTGGTCGATGAAGAGACCTCTAAGTTGTTGTTCGTCAAATTATTGATCGAAAACGACAAATCTGAGACCAAGTTTTCATTTCATTTTCATTTTCGATTTTTATTCATCTTTATATATTTTCATCACTTTTTGGTCGATGAAGAGACCTCGAAGTTTTAATTTGCCAATTATTGATGAAAAACAACAAATCTGAGACCAATTTCTTTTTACCATTTTCATTTTCGGTTTTTATTCATTTGTTATTCTTTTATTGTTTTTCGGCTGATGACGGGACCACAAAATCATCATCGGTCAAATTATTGATAGATGGAGGTTTGTCTGAGACCACCTTCTTTTCTCCTTCATTTTTTTATTTTTATTTGATTTTCTCGATCTATGAAGTCTTTCGATTAGTAAACACCGTTTTATAGAAGTCGATAACCTTCTCGATTTCAAATCTATGGAAAATGACCATTTGGGTCATTTTCTTTACTTTGGGATCGTGATAGGCTACCTTCGATTAATCGACATAATGTTTGCGATTAAGACGAGATCCCACATTTTCTTTGGTCTGTGCGACACGATTAAATCGGAGAATGATCCTCAATATCATTTCTCTATCTTGTCCATAACACAGACTTTAATTCACGTGACCTCCTATAGTTCGACTTTCATCATAAGTCGAGCTACGACGGTTTAGCATTACAATTCGCCCTGATTCAATTCACTAACCAAAATAACCACTAACTTTACTTTCTGTCAAATATACACTGTTTTATTTTTCAGTCAATATTATCCTGTTCATATACTTGTAATATTTTTCTTAATATATTCTTGTACATATTATTATATAACCTGTATATATTCATATTCACTTGTACATTCTTTCAAAACACCTAATAAATTATCAAAACCATAAAACCCTAAATTGGTGGACATATTATTATATAACCTGTATATTATTCATATCCTGTATATATTCGTGTTCGTTTCCTATCTTATTCACATCTTTTCACAACTTCTTTACGACACCTTTTTGCTCTTAAAACCTTGGTCTCGTGCCAAGCGCTTTTTCAAAAACTCTTTTCACAATAAAGCTCGAATGGTCGTGGAATGGTTAGGCGTAGGCCTTCTCCTATCCCGAGTGCTTGACATTACCTTTAGGAATCATTGTCGCAAAGCACTTACCATTCGAAATCAAAACTCCTTTTAATAAGAGAATGAAGTTCTCTTTGTATTGAACTAAAGAGATGGGATTGAGTGTAGACTTCTTCCTCTCCGAGTGTCAGGATACTCACTATAGAGTGTGTGGTCTTGATACTCGTCTTTTAATATGAAGATGTGATTGTATTCGCCACACCTTTTCATAAAAAACTTTGAGATAAAGAATTGGGTACTACCCGCAAGGGGTTACTATCCAAGGACCTATTTCACTCCTAAAAACAACTTCCAAAAATCAAATGTGACATCTTGCCTCAATAGGCGAAAACCCTCTTTTCAAAAAGGATAGGTTACGTCCGTTCTACCGCAAAAAGGTAACGCCTAAGTCTCCAACGAGCGAGCAACAATACACCTAACTTCTATAATGTGCACATTAGCATCATCCACAAAACACTGGTTAACAGTTCCACGAACTACGTTTGATCTGATTTCTCATACCATATGAGAATACATAGGCACAAGGCAACGATGTCTTGGCGAGTGCACTTTTCCTCTTTCCGTAGTTGGCCGAACTACGGCTGCTCTGATTTCTCATGTATGTTGAGAATACGTAGGCATAGGATTGCGATGATCCTAGCGAGCACTCTTCTTTCTTTTCCACCATTTCCCTGAAAGTACATGCTACATCCATTCTACCGTAAACAGGTAACGCCTAAGTCTCCAACAAGCGAGCAACAATACACCTAAATTACTTGAATGCGTATGTTAGCATCGTCTACCAGAACTTCCCAGTCAACTGTAGGCCGAACTACGTCTGCTCTGATTCTTTACTTATTTTAGGTAAAGATACGTAGGCACAAGGGATCCAATCCTTGCCGAGCACACTTCTATCTTTTCTATCCGTAGTTCCCTGAACTACGTGGACTCTGACTTCTCATATCTGTTTAGAATACGTAGGCATAGGACCGCGAGGTCCTACCGAGTTTCTTCTTTCCCCGTTACCTCTCTTTCCCATGTTTCCAACTATTCTCTTTATCCTGTGGAACACTCTTTATAACAATAACCTTTTAGCATATATTATCACACGTAGACAAATAAATGGTTCCCATCGAGTACGATGGATGCGAGGGGTGCTAATACCTTCCCTTTGCATAACCGGCTTCTGAACTCGTTCTTTGGTCGCGAGACCATCTTATCCTTTCTTATCTTAGGGTTTTCTTGATGTTTTCCCTTCCCCTCATGGAATAAATAAAGTTCGGTGGCGAATCTTCTGTCCTTTCTTTCTCGCCTCTCCGTCATTGCACGATTTTTTCGAGCAGCGACAACTTTATTTTTGAAAAACGGTAACATAAAAAACTAAAATAGTAATAATTTGATAATCAATTTATCTGCATAATACTTGCACTTTTGTTCATATTCTAAAATCAAACATAAATTATTATGCAGATTGATTGTTAAACCCATTGAAAACAATGTCTATATACCCTCTCCCAACTTTGAATTCCCTGTGTTTGAAGCGGAAGAAGAGGATGTTGAAGAGATTCTAGATGAAATTTATCGGTTGCTTGAGCACGGGGAAAAAGTCATTCAACCTCATGAAGAGCCGGTAGAATTGATCAATTTGAGTTCTGAGGATGTTAAGAAAGAAGTCAAAATTGGGGCACTGCTTGGTCCATATGTTAAGAAGAGGATGATAAAGCTTCTTAGAAAATATGTTGATGTCTTTGCTTGGTCTTATCAGGATATTCCAGGCCTTGATACTAGTATTGTGGAGCATAAATTACCGCTGAAGCCTGAATGTTCACCTGTGAAACAAAAGTTGAGAAGAACACATCTTGACATGGCTGTTAAGATTAAAGAGGAGGTTCAAAAACAAATTGGTGTTGGTTTTCTTGTGACTGTTGAGTATCCTCAATGGATGGACAACATTGTGCCAGTTCTGAAGAAAGACGGAAAAGTACGAATATGCGTTGATTATAGAGATTTGAATAAAGCAAGTCCGAAAGATGATTTTACCTTACCACACATTGATATGTTGGTAGATAATACTGCTAAGTTCAATATCTTTCCTTTATGGATGAATTTTTCGGTTATAATCAGATAAAGATGGCACCCTAGGATATGAAAAAAATAACATTCATTACACCCTGGGGAACATTCTGTTAAAGAGTCATGCCCTTCAATTTAAAAAATGTTGGTGCAACGTACCAGAGAGTTATGACCACTTCGTTCCATGATATGATACATAAGGAAATTGAGGTTTATGTGGATGATATGATTTGTAAGTCGAAGAAAGTTTAAGCTCAGTCTCCTTGCGTACCACAATAGTGTGGGCCAGAATAGTGCGAGGACCATCTTCTCTATTTATTGATACCGTAATTTTGGCCCTTGCAGTGCCTTGCTTATGAAATATATGGGCTTCTGCCCATCAGGGGTTTTATGGATGAGGGCAGCGCTCACAGCCTCGGTTGCAACAGTGAGGTAGAGAAAAACGGTTTCCCTATTGTCTGGTCGGGAGAGGAATGAAGGTGCAGACAGGGCTTGCTTCAAGTGGAGGAGAGCTTTGTCACATTCCTTTGTCCATTCGAATGTGGTTTCCTTATGGAGGAGTTTGAAAAAGGGGAGGGCGTGTTGGGCAGATTTGGCTACAAAGTGGAAAGCAATGTGAGCATCCCGTTGGGGGACTGGATGGACTTTTTTGAGTTTGGCGTGGGGAACTTGGAGAAGGCTCTTCACTTGTCGGGGTTAGCTTTTATTCCTTATTCGGTTAGATAGAAACCGAGGAACATACCCGCTTGTACCCCAGACGTGCAATTCTACGGATTAAAGCGCATCTTATACTTCCTGGCCTGCTCGAAGACCTTCCTCAAGTGGGTCATGTGATCGGATTCATCATGGGACTTCACCATCATGTCGTCCATATAGACTTCGAGCATGTCCCTAATTTATCCTCAGAAGACTTTGTTCATCATCCTTTGGTAGGTAGCGCCAAAATTCTTCAGGCCGAAGAGCATTATGTTGTAGTAATAGTTGCCTGATTCGATCATGAAGGTCGTATACTTCTTGTCGCTTTTTGCCATGGGTATCTGGTTGTAGCCCGAATAGGCATCCATGAAAGATAGCAAATTAAAATCGGCAGAATTATCAACTAGTTTATCTATGTTGGGGAAGGGGTATGCGTCTTTAGGGCATGCCCTATTAAGATCGGTATAGTCAATACACATGCGCCATTTTCCATTATTCTTTTTAATGAGTACAACATTGGACAGTCAAGTGGTGCACTTGTCCTCCGATATAAAGTTTTCCTCTAAAAGGTCTTTTACAGCCTGCTCGGTAGTCACCATTTTCTCTAGGGACTGTCGTCGTCTATGTTTGGCAACTACTCTGACGGTGGGGTCGATGGTGAGATGGTGACAGGCCATATCGGATGCTCGTCCCTGATGAGTATTTCAATGGTATCTTTTAGATGGATGCAGTCTTCCATCATATGGCCATGGCTCTTGTGGAACCGACAGTATTTGGACTTATCAGTGTTAGGTTTGGATGATATTTTCTTTGGGAACCGGACCCCTACTTGTCGAAATTCTGAGTTGGTGCACTCAGTGAGGATCTTCTCCCTCGAGACTGTCAGGGGAGTGTACTCGTGGAACCTTCCAGAGGGTCCCTTGTTGTCCCAGGGTTCACGGGGATGGTCTTCTCATTTTTTATCTCCTCGACGGGATGTCGAGGGCTCGTCGGATCTGGAAGGAAGGGCGTTTTACTTGTGCCTGGAATCACGGGTAGAGTTGGCAACCTCTTTTGCCTCGTGCTGAATGTACGCTTGAGCCTTGAGGAGGAAAGCATCCAGCGTTGTCGGGGGTTGAATGCAAACATCCTTAGCGAATTCTGTGCAGGGACAGAGCTCGCGTTTGAGCAAAAACTTTTTCATGTCATCGGTGGTAGAGACTTGGACGACCTCCTTGTTGAATTTTTCAATGTAGGCCCCCAGGGGTTCATCTCTCCCTTGAATGATGGCCTCGAGGGAGGCTTCCGTCTTCGGATGTCGGCGAGAGGCCGTGAAATGTCTGGAGAAGAGTTTCCCCAGTTGCCTCCATGAGGTGATGGAGTCGTTAGGGAGCCCTTTGTACCTGGTCATTGTCCCGTTCCTAAGAATGGTCAGGAATAACCTGCACTTGATGGCGCCTCGGATGCCGCGATAGTCGAGCAGCGCATCGATATTTTCGATGTACTCGTCGGGGTCAGTTGTTCCGTCGTACGTGCCTAGAGAGGGAGGTTTCTCTAGTCCTTTTGGGAGGCGCGTGGCCATGATCTCCTGGGACAACGAGTCGCAAGGCTCGTCGTCGCTGATGCAGCTGGTCCAAGATGGGGAGCGGTCGTCACGTCTATAGGTAGGACGAAGGTCTCGTTGGGGAGACAGGGTTCGTGCTCGCCCTTAGATCTGGGCAGAGACGAACATTGGGTTTCTACCTGGTGGCCTCTTCTGGCCCTCTTGGGTTGTGGGGAATGTTGGTTATGGGGAGAAATTTGCCCGCGTTTGCAAATAGTCAGGGTCTCTGGCTCTGGAGTCGTCGGACGGTTCCTCTTACGCCGGGGAGGGGGACTCCGTCGTTGCTGACGTTCTTTCCTCGGCGGAGGGGATCTTGGACGATGGGACTCTTCCAATGCTTCAATCCTCCCGTTCTGGTTGAGGATTAGGAGGTTGGTTTTGTTGAGAACTTCGAGGAGGGCTGCCATGGATGGGTCGGCGTTGGGCGGAACTGGAACTAGCAGGTGCTACGGGACAAGTAGGGCTTCGCCGTGATCCGCACGAATAAGGGATGGAGAAGTTGTGGCTCTGCCTCCATGAGGTGGTGGCTCCATTAGCATCAGTCTTGCTGACGGGGAGAAAAGCAGAGTTACGAGCATCAAGATTGTTGTCACGGGCAACCATAATCAGAAATTTGAAGAATTGTTTGGGTCTTGTGTTCTACGAAGAGAGAAAAGATGGCGATAACAAGTTTCCCACAGATGGCGCCACTAATGTTACCAAATGATCAGAACCTGAGATGGGCCAAAGGCAAGCATCTGTGATGCTGGGTGTGAAAGAGAAGAAGGGGGTGCACCTTTGAGGTACTCCGATGCTAAAGTAAGAAAACGAGCAAGAGAGCGAGCAAGTACATAATATGTGTGTTTCATGGTGAAAAATTGGATACCTGACCCTCTCAAATGAGAGGGTTTTTATAATGCCCCCAGCGCTTGGCCATTTGTCCCTATTTTCGGGGGGAGATAACTGTTTCCCGAGGAATAGGTAACTACCAGAAATAACCTTTGGGACGGGCAAACGTGTCCATAACTAGCTGTTGGCACGGGCAGGGTCGTAGTCACGGGTACAAGCGTTTTGGCTGCTTCTGGATGGTGGAATCGTACGTGACAGGCAGAGACTAACGGGGAGAAGTGTTGTGACCAAGGGTAAAATGGTCAGTCTCCCCTGTTGGAGGGGTAGAAAGGTAAACTTTTCACCAAATAGGTTGGACTTAGGCAATTAGGTCGTTCTGGGAGCAGAAGCGGATTGAGCCATGCCTAGCCATTAGGCCAGTTCGGAACAAATATATAAAAATATGATTTATATATTTAATGTTTTAAATTTTTTTATGAAACTGTGTTGTGTGATTTATTAGTCGTTCTCTTCGGGATTGTTATAGACCTAAGAATACTTGGTCTCAATTGGTTAGTAATACTTGTAAAAATCTCTTCTTCTCCGTTTCTTTGAACGATTGGCTTCATCTAAATTAGTCGTCTTCGCACATCTTCAATAGCCCCGACGGGGTTGCTCTTTGGGCAACAGGTTGTCATTTGATTTGGATATGGAGGAATAAAAAGATCCATGTCCTCTTCTTCATCTTCCCTCTTGATTTGGTTTTAGTCATCCGCCAGCATGATATGCTCTATAAAGTTAGCAGCTCCCTTGTCTTTCGATCACAGCCTTCGCACACTCAGTCGGCTTCGGCGCGGTGGATCCTCCCCTCCGGATTGAATTTGACATAATTCTGATGGTACTTGTAATTCGAAGTCTAGAGCTAGTTGTGGTGGTCTCGTCTGTGGTAGCAATGAGACCTGGCGTGGTGGTTTTCATAAGTACCTCTGTAGTTGCAACAATCTTATGGCTGAGTTTTGGGGTGTTTATTATGGTTTAGAGCTTGTTTGCCAGCACAACTTCAAGAAGATTATTGTCCAAGTGGACAATAAGCAGGTTGTTGACATCCTGGCTGATTCTAGTTCGATTACTAATCAAGGTGCTACATTAGTTAGGCGTATTTCTTTCCTTCTTTACAAGTTTGATGATGTTTATTTCAAGCACGTGTTTAGGGTAAACAACAAATGTGCAGATTTTCCGATCAAAAAAGATTTTTCTAACTCAGAAGTTGAGATTTGGTTAGATGCGTCTCTGCCGGAGATTATTAGGATAATAGCCTTTAATTTTGTTGGTTCTTTTGTTAGGCCTTTTGGCTAGTGTCTATTGTTTAGCTCTCTTTTTGTAAAAAAAAAAAATCTTAAACCCATAAACTCTAAATTAATTCGTCTGTTGTTTAATGGTTGATGTCTCTATAGGAGTTCAAACCATATTTTTTTAGAATGGAAGGTAATACTCATCTTACAAAATTTTGTGAAGTTGAATTATATAAACTCAAATTGGAAGAACACATTTTCCATTAGTGTATTTCTTTTGCCAAAGTATAATCTTTAATAAAAGTAAACATTTGTGGGATGGAAAAAACATTATTGTGTATATAATTGGTACTCCTGCTATATATGTCGTAAAGTTATGTATGATTGTTTTAACAAATTAAAACTAATAGTATTTTTGATCTTACAAGGCATGAGTAAAAGCATCACGTACTCTACTTTTAACACATATCATGCAATTGTCGTCATAATAATGCTTTTCAATCTATTTTCACTTGTCGCTTATTGGAAAAGAAGCATAAGATTTTATGGACTGATCATTGAAAACAAAAACAATAGCAATGGTTGTTTTCGGTGGGGTTTTTGGTGCATTATTTGGTTAAATCATCATGATACTATTGATTTATATAGGTGATCTTCTCTGTGAGGATTAGTCTGCATCATAAAGAAGATAGGAATCAAGAACCAGATCAAGACGTTCACTAATATTGGTAGACAAGTCATTGATAATGATATATGTCCTACTCAAATCTATTGTATAAAACAATCAAACCAAACAAGGGATGTTTGTTTCTTAAGTAAAGGAGGTGACACTCATCTTTCTCAATTGTTCGGGACCGGGCCCAAATCCTTCTCAAACTCCACCATGGAGGGGTACGGTACGTTAAGAGACCGCGTCGTCAACACACCCCAAGCAAATCCACCTAGTGCACCATCATCGTGTTATGTGTTATTATAGACGATATGATCCACAAATCACTTCGGATATCTTGGATAGACTCAATGTCTTTTCGCTCAAATTTTCTTATGATCCCGTTTATATAACTAACTTAATTATGAAAAGAATTTAATTGAAATATATTGATAATGTAAAAGAAATTTATACAGTCGGTTAATCATAGACGTTGAATATTGAAGAGAGTTAACTTTTATTTTAACCATTTATAAAATAATGCATAACCTTTTACACTGACAATACATATTAATTAATCTCGGCTGAAAACCTCTATCACCTACCTCATTCAAATAGTAACTTGTGCCTAATAGTAATAGTGTCTGGAGCCATCTCTCGGTGAGATCAATTACTGTCCTATGCTGCATGCCACAACTCCAACCACCGATCTAGGCCCATTTCAGATGACTAATGGTTGAATATGACTCATTATATGAAAACTCCAGAGATATCTCGGGCCAAACTGTTTGTTTGTTGGGGGTTATTATTGTAAACAGGACCCTTGCATTATATATATATATTGGTTGTATCCGTAAAATTTTAATTCATAAGATATAAATCAAGAAATAATGATAACTGCTTTACGGTCGTAGAGATAAACATCATTGGATAAACTGCATTAACAAAAATCGTTCGTGTTGATTATCTTTTATTTCTTTTTAATCTTCTATAGTGGTTATTGTTGTTGTTATAGCACTAAAAAAGCACTTATATTGAGTGGCTAAGACATCGTAGAATTCGAGTTGAAAACTCGTTTGACTTGTAAAAAAACCGATAACATGTTAATAAGTCATTGATGTTCAAGGTTCAACCGAGTCGAGTCGCCGAACCAATTCCCTACTTGGATTTGTTAAAAAGATGAATGACACAAGTTTGCCTCGTTTACTTAAATACATCTAGCTAAAAAATTGTACTAACTTGTTAATGAATAATAAAGCTTTAGCTTATTATGGGTCCATAGACCATTTTTCTTTGTTGAAAGTTTCGACAATTTTAGAAATTTGGATGAGTTTGCATGTCTATTATTCCTACATTTCAGTGTATCATAATTTTCTTTGATTTGTTTTCTTGTTAATAATTTTCCTTTGCTTTTGGTCACACACGATTAGCACAATCAGACTCATATAACAGGCAAATCTTCATGTAAAGATAAAATAGGCAAAACATCTTTATGGTTTTGTGGTTGAAAGTTGAAAGTGACTATCCAACTTGAAAAAAAGTTTATAAACCCATTATAGTCCAATCATTAACATGCAATTCAATCACTCATTATTTTTTCCACTCAAACTCTCATAAAACCACACACAATACATTGCAGAAAATTGCGATCAAATGCAGTTAATACTTGCATTGTAGTCTCCGATACATAAAAAAACCTCGTGGTTGCTCGTGATTTGTATAGGAAGGAGGGGCTATAATTCTAGTGTCATGAAGAGAGCAAGTGAATGGTATGGTTCTTGTTTTCTGAAACTCGCTCTTTGGATTATTTGCCCATGCTAACGTGAACTTTTGCTTAGATGAGATGAAAATTACTGAAAATTGAACTATTTATTACAGGAATTATTCTCAGGAGATTCCAAGTGACGTCACTGTTCAAATTGGTGAAGCTTCTTATTCATTGCACAAGGTATGCATGAACAAGTTCAAATAACAAACTTACTAATCATAGGATCATTAAATGGAGAGTACTATGATAGAATATTATGAAGCTGTTTGATCTTTGTAGCCGACTTCACGTATTGGTATTAAAAGTTGTTTATTTTGAAATCAATAATTATTGAATTCCTTTTCATATCGAATATATTTTGCAGTTTCCATTAATTTCGAAAAGTGGATATATAAGGAAACTCATTTCAGAATGTTGTGATGCTAATTCGGATATTCTGCTGATTGAACTCATTGACATCCCTGGTGGATCAGAAGCATTTGAACTAGCAGCGAAATTCTGCTACGGCATAAACTTTGAAATAAGCGTTGAAAACATCGCTATGCTACGTTGCGTGGCTGAGTATCTCGAGATGACAGAAGATTATTCGGTCGGAAACTTGGCAGGAAGAACCGATTCTTATTTGAATGACGTCGCACTCAAGAGCATGTCAGGAGCAATATCTATCTTACATATATCAGAAACTCTTCTTCCAATTGCAGAGAAAGCAAAATTGGTTAGTAGATGCATAGATGCAATAGCATATATAGCATCGAAAGAAAGCCAGTTTTGTTCATCTGGTAGAAGTGATGGTAGTAGCAATGAAAGAGTGATGAATTCTTCTACTGTTTCTCATCAGAGGCCAGTTGTTGATTGGTGGGCTGAAGATCTTACTGTTCTTAGAATTGATTTTTTTCAAAGAGTTCTAATTGCTATGATGGCTAGAGGGTTTAAACAGTGTGGTATTGGTCCTATTATAATGCTTTATTCACAGAAATCTCTCAGAGGTTTGGTAAGATCCTTTATACCTTGACAAACAATTTTCATAACCCGCGTCATGTAGTTTGTTGTCTCTGCACAGCTCCTAACTGAGCTGGCTTAACGGGACGTGAAACTCTTTGTTTTATATATTGATTCTTGTCTTTCTTTTGTGTGGTGTAGGAGATATTTGGAAAGGGAAGGAAAGAGATCGAACCGCATGAAGAGCATGAAAAGAGAATCATTTTAGAGACACTAGTGAGCTTAATGCCGAGGGAGAAGAACGCGATATCCGTCGGTTTTCTTTCTATATGGCTCAAGGCAGCAAAATTTCTTGAGACAACAGTTGCTTGCAGGTTTGATTTGGAGAGGAGAATAGCCATGCAGTTAGGACAAGCTGTTTTGGATGATCTTCTTATTCCTTCTTATAGCGGCAACACCTCGTTCGATGTAGATACAGTGCAAAGAATCATGATGAGTTACCTTGAATCTGAACTTGAAAATCGTTCAGGCTATAATGACCAAGATGAATATTATTCTTCTCCACAGAGGGATGTTATTAGGGTTGGAAAGCTATTAGAGAGTTATCTTGCTGAAATCGCAACTGATAGAAATTTATCGGTTCCGAAGTTTATCTGTCTTGCTGAACTAATGCCTGAAAAATCAAGAACCATAGAAGATGGAATGTATAGAGCCATAGACATCTATCTTAAGGTACATTTCGATACTATTATTTTCGAACACAAATTTTTTCGTCACAAACTGTGTGCTGATAAAGTTAGAATTCAAAATTTTCAGGCTCATCCGTTTCTAAGCGACGCGGACAGAAAGAAAGTTTGCAGCATGATGGACTGTCAGAAGCTATCACGAGAGGCGCGCGCACATGCTGCGCAAAACAACAGACTTCCTGCTCAAAATGTGGCTCAAGTTCTCTACCATGACCAGCAGCGTCTTCGCGACAATATGGATGGCACTGGCAGCGTAGGTTCGGATTCTCCTTCGACACCTGACAAGAGGAATGTATACTCATCTGAGCTTTATCCTGCTTCAAATGAGGTTTCGAAATTAAGAAGAGAAAATGAAGAGCTGAAGTTAGAGATAACGAAACTTAAAATGAAAATAAAAGAGATTGAAAAATGTACAATTGAATATGGTGTTAGTACTAATAGTCCTTTATTAAATTCACCTTCAGCTCATAAGCCTCCTTTGCATAGAAAATCATTCCTAAACTCAGTGTCCAGAAAACTCGGCCGTCTTTCTCCTTTTTCACGCACTGATCCTAGCTTAACACCAGCCAAAGATCGCATAAAGCTAGACAAGGTTCGACGCTACTCCGTATCTTAATATTGTGTGAGATATAATATAATAGTCTATTTTTGAAAACATGACAGTTGCATGTAATGTGATTTATGTTGTTCATATTATCAAGTTAATAATTTTGATATTTTTATTAAAAATATTGTTTTCTCTTATTATTCGGAAGAAGAAATATCTTTATTTTGAAAGTTATGTAAAACAAATTAGTTTTTACGGTTTTATTTTGAATTGAACATATATCTAATGTTTGACACGTGTCGCTATCATTAGTGATTTTTATTGGATTTTCTCAAATATTAAAGTGTCATAGACACATAGATTTTCTGTCAAGATTGAAATATTTATAACTCTATATGTGATCAAGGATTATTTAGGTAATGTAAAGAAAACATAGTTAGTGGGGTATGTTTTAAACTATTGAGACTTTAGGATAAAAAGCTTGTAGAGAATGTGATTATACTTCAAATGACAGACTAGCATGGTCCGTAGTAATAATGTCCAAGCCTAATAATAGATAAAAGAGAGAAAGAAAGTGATCATGGTTTGGTTTAAATTCATGCATATACTAAGGATATGAAATGTAGTAATATAATACTACATATTTTTGGGACACACCTAACTTAAATATTTGGTAGAGAATCTTATGTTCATGTGTTAGCAGACAAACACAAGTTCTTTAACTTCTTGTTGGCTACTAACTATGTGATTTATGTGATTTGTGAGTGATGTGTGGAAAATAAATGGTTTACCTACTTAGTTAGTTAAGGGAAGTAAGGAAACATCACTATAGAAAGTAAATTCTTTTTGCATTCATTTATCTAATAGATCTAACAGCATTATAGAAAGTAAATTCTTTTTGCATTCATTTATCTAATAAATCTAAAATATAATTAGTCACCAAATTCCTTTAATATTCCACTTTAACTTTTTAACTAAAAAACATTATAATTAGTTCCTTAATTTCACTTCTATTATATTATTTGGTCAATTCCATCAATTTATGATGAAAAAAGTTAAGTTCGATTGTTTTAGCATGACAAAAATGTCATTGGTATAATCTGAGTCAGTATATATATAGTTAAAAATTGAAACAATGTTTAAACTACTAGAGTTTTGTTTTCGGGAAAACTCCCGAACTTTAAACAGTGTATCCATTTTTAACTATATATATTAACTCAGATTTGTATCAATAATCTTATTGTCAAACCAAATTATTAGAATTTAATATTTTTTTATTAGAAATTGACGGAATAGACTAAATAAGATAATAGAAGTAAAGTTAATAGACAAACTCATAATATTTTTTTTAGTTAAAAAACTAAAACGGACAATCTGTATCGTTATTGTCAATCACAACATGATTGTCTCACCATAAGACCGCCGTCGGACATTCTGTTAGATAAAGATTCTAGATTGAATTATTTTTTTTTATAATATTTCAAACACTCTCACATATCTTAGAGTTTTTACGCAAGAATATGCATGATAATTCAACCAAGAGTTATTAATAGAAGTCATTATCGTCGTTATCCCGGGATTTTCGGCCGGAGCAGCCACCCTTCGCGACGAATCTAAGGTGTGGATCCCAGTTTTAGATCACTGGCGCTAAATTTGATATATCTTGGAGTGGGTTGTGGGCCGCTACCCAAGTGGAGCGATTTGACTTCTTTTTTTTTTATATACTTTTTAATCAGATGTAGGGCTGGAAATGAGTCGAGTCGAGTCGAACTCACCTCAACTCGGCTCGACTCGTTAAGAATTGTTCGAATTCGAGTTCGAGTTCGAGTTTGACACGAACTTTTTTTTAAGCTCAAACTCAACTCGTTATAAGTTCACGAACAGTTCGGTTCGACTCGTTAGGTTCATCTCATTAGGTTCAGCTCACATGGTTCACGAACTTAAAAACTATTTTTTTAAATATATATATTTTTTAGTATATTTGACATTTTAAATAAATATATATATTTTAAATAAAATATTAAAATAAAATAAAAGTTATCATATTGAAATTTAACTTTATCTTCGAAATCTAATAATTCAAAACCTACACAACTTTCAAGAGATGCATTTGAGAGTCTAATTCAAAAACTACTAAATTGAAGATTAAATTTGTCTAAGATTTGAAGTAAATATTTAAACCTAATCTTAAAGACAGTATAATTCTTTTTATATGTAATCGAGTTGACTCATGAACCTAACGAGTCGAACTATGTATAGTTCAAGTTCAGCTCATTTAGTTAACGAACTTAATTTTTCGCTCATACTCAACTCATTTGGTTCATGAACCTAGTTCAACGATTTAATTGTCGAGTCGAATTCCGAACTATCTTCGAGTTGGTTTGGTTCATTGCCAGCCCTAATCAGATGTTATCATAGAAGAAGATAGGAAATTGAAGAAGAATAGAAGAAATGAAGTTGATATTATGGAAATCGAATGTTATCGCAAAAGAAGAAGGAAATTGAAGAAGAGTAGAAGAAATAAAGTTGATATCTTAAAAATCAAAGGTTATCCCAGAAGAAGATGTGAAATGAAGAAATGAAAGTAGATAGATATATTTAATTAGTTAAATAAATAAGAGAATATAGAGTTATAGGGTTAGAAAAGTCAAAAAGTAATAAAGATAACGAGGATATCAAATGTTCCAACTTTAAGGCATTTACATCGCCCACCTCTTACTATTGAAAATATAATAATATAAATGTAGTAATATTTTTTTTAATCAATACATTAATATTAGTAGAAAACATCCTGCAATCGCGTTATTAAAAATGATAATACAATAATATTAGTAAAAAATAATAATACATTAATATTAGTAAAAATAATAATAATGATTATTTATAAAAAATATCCTATTTTTGGAGTCGGCCGCTCTGCACCACTTTTTGGGATTAATAACTCGGATTCAACATATACTAGAGTTTGCATAAGAAATATGAAAACTAGAATGTAGGGAAGAGAATATGAAATTTTATTGAAGCGAATATATGCTTTTGTATGTGTTTTTCTGAATCCGGAATGCTTAATTTATAGGCTAAAATGATGTTTTTTCACAAGGTTGTGATCCTAGACGAAACACACACTTTTAACTATTCTTTTACTAAATGTTGCATTGTTTTGTTTACAACAACACTTTTCAAAAGATGGCTATTTGCATTCTGCAACGGGCCGCCATAGTGCATTATATAACATCGCGTGTACCCTAATTTCTCTAATGCATCGTGCCTAAGTGCTCAAGTGTTGCCTACAAGTTACCACTAGTGTCTCTATGCCAACGCCCTCGGACCTGGTCCTAGAGCCGGAGTCAGTGTCTTCGGTGGCGACACCGACGAGGGGTGTATGAGACAAGTCGCATAAGGCTTGGGACCACCACACTTGTCCACGTGACACTTTATCCTCTTTAACTCATTTGTTGAGTTAATAAATATAACTCTTTATAAAATCTTTCAATGTGAGTAACACTTTTTATATATGACTATTTCTCATGCATTTATTGTCATTTACTCACTTGCACATTTTTCTTGTCATTTTGGAACACACTCATGGACATTCATCTTTCAATAATTAACCTAACCCCCACTTGTTTTAATAATGACAAGACCAATTTTAAAAAAAGAGAAACAAAGAATGTTTATGCAGTTAAGTATATTTTGATTTGAACTTAACCTTAGTAAATACAACGCAAAGTCTAATTGAAATGTTAGGTAGAAATGCTTTGAACCGTTACCCCTTGTGATTGGATCCACATTATCTTATACACACTTTTTAATGGTTCTTCCCCTATACCACTCGCCTAGCTCTACTTATGGCCATGTGCTTTTCCTGTTTAATGAATTTTTCATGAGAGAAACTCCAGCTCCCACTTTGAGACGACACCATCTCGAAATTCACACAGGTAAAGTACATATTGTATCTATTTATCTTAAGATACATATTCTCGACAATAAAACTCATTAAGAGTATGAGAACTCAACCCTCAATATGCAATAGTTAACATTGTCATATAACAGTGTACAAGCATCCAAATCAACGAATTGTTGTCACTCATTGAATCTTAGGTTAAGGTTTTCTTAACTTTAGATTAGATTTCTACCGTTGTTAGAACTCTTAGTAAATGGATGAGCTAAATTATATCTTTTTTGTATATATGCCCGCGAAATGATTTCATTCTTAATCAATTTTATCACAAAAGAATGTATATGACTGAAATTCTATTCTAAAGGGGACAAATGTTAGACCAAATGTCTGGGACAACAAGAACTACTGGTATATAACATATTACAGCTTCTGAGGACAAATGTCATACACGATGTTTGGGACATTGTAACTAGAAATAAAAACCAGTTTGCAAGCAAGATATGTTACATTAACTTATACAGGATGATGAAGCATAAAATCAATAAAGAACACAAGATATTTGCAATCTAGTTCGGTGAAACCACACCTACGTCTGGGGGAACTTTACTCAAGAAAGGAAACCCACTACTTCGAATTAGTACACTTAGTCTTACCAGAACCAACAAACCATATGTTATTCAAAACATCTTGCTAATCCTAGTGTTTTTCTATTTAAGGACTCCCCATAAATATGAGAACCTAATCACTTTCTTCTCAATCACATAACCTGTGATAGGTGTTTACAACTCAATACACAATGTTGAATATTACAACTCAATTTTATGGCAAGTTACTGAAATATAGAGATGTGCACAAAGATACTACCCTAATCCAATTATGGCATTATCATGGAATAGAAGAAACACTACGTTCTCAAGCTTATGGAATTAACATTTTGGAACAAAATTTACAACTCAATAAAAACAAACTCTACGACTTATGATATGAAAGGAGACGCTAGAGCAGTGCAGATACAAAGACTCAAAAGATAAACTCTAACACCAGTATCTTCAAAACTTGCACATCTCAAAAGTGACGTTTGAGTCTCCTTAAATATCAATGCAATCCTAGGATTTTCATATCACCCAAATGAATCAACAGAGCAAACAACAACAACAGTAAAAGTAGCACAAAAGTCAGGTGATTACTACACATCAAGAGATTAACTCATTACTCCCCCTTTTTGCTGTAATTTGGAAAAGGAATTGGAAGAACATCTATCTTTAGAGTAGTAGCAGTATAATAGTCAGAAGGCAGTGGTTACTACACACAACAGTCAATGCTCCATAATAGATAGTCATGCAAACACAATGTTTGTCATGCATGAACATACAGTTCAACACATATAGTCGAGGTCCAGATGTCGGGCCATATGCTTCAACATGTGTGCATACATAAGATAGGAACAAATTGAACCTAATATATTCGCACCAGAATCATCAACATGAATCAACTTCACACTATACAATAGGTAAAGTCAGTAGATAGACCATACTACCTTACACAATAAAAGAGTGAAGGAAACAACAATAGGTCATGATAAAATAACTTCAACACTTCTACACGTAAACCTGTTCAAAGCACCTAGTACACAAATGAATGATGTAAAGTAGAATACTTCTTTCCTAACATACAACTTGTAACAGATCCTTAGTAACTCATGAGGAATACCATCATCCTTAACCTCAATCTCCTACAAGCTCCAACAATGTCTTCAACAACTGATCATCATTATGAAGCTCCATAAGCCCATTATAAATCAGTGCTTTAACCAAAACAAATTTGCATCCTTGTTTGCAATTTCTTCTTCATCCTCAGTTCACTTTTCCATAATCTTATCAATAGATGGAAACTTGATTCCTCCCAATCAGTTGTAGGTTAAAGATAAAAGTTTCACAGGCGTTCCTCTATCATGAACCTTTTAAAACTTCTTACTGCCTTCAACATTACCTTCCGCAGTAATGTTCATAATAAATTCCTTGACCATTTTTTCATGGAAAAAGCCAACATCAATTTCATTCTTCATTAACCCATCGCCTTCCATGTTATATTTGCAATCAAGAGTTTCTTTACCTAGATATCTCTTAGTTACAGTCCATCTTTGAAGAACATACTTCCACTTTAGACACTTATTTTATGATGGAATGATACATTATCCATGTGAGTTGAGGTGTCATTCATAAGAACTATATTTTTACTAACCTTTCTCCTCTTGGTGAACAGAATATCCTGGACATTTGCTTCAGCATGTGTCTCATATTCACTTATTTGAACAAGCTTTTTATTCACTTCAGAATTAATAAGGGCAACTTGTTCATCACTTGAAAAAAATGAAGGAAATTTACATCTTCCATGTTATTACTTTAGAATTGGTTGCATTTGGTAAAATAACATATGTATAAGATGTTATTTAAGCAGCACGTGGAACAAGATGTTTCAGCATGTGGTCCAACATCTTAGTTTGCTAAAGTGATTGACAAAAACTAGTTTAGCAAGAACTAATTCGCTAAAGGGCTTGGAAGAACAAGTTACGAAATAGGTTTAAGGTTTGGAATCTGATTGTCTTCTGATGTACTTCATAAGTGGTGAGGTGTTGACTTCTTATGTTGATCCGAAATTTGGATTTTGGGGAGAATATTGTGTTGACAATCCAAATCAATTAGAAAAGATTAGGAGTTGTTTCAGTCAAATAAGATTTAATTGAATGTACCGTGAAGGAAGGTTTGATCCAAGAACTACTCTACAAAGAATACTTATTTGAAGAAGAGATGTTTTGGATACTCTGAAGTAACATATGGAACTTGATGTTCCAACATGTTTGTGAAGGTGAGAAAATACTTAGAAGGGGGGGGTTGAATAAGTATGACAGAAGATAATCAAAGATAAAAACACAAGTATTTTTATCCTGGTTCGTTGAACTCAACTACTCCAGTCCACCCTTTTCAAGAGTGATTTGCCTTTCTCAACAAGGACTTAATCCACTATTCAAATCAACTGATTACAAATAGCACACCTAAGAACAACTGTTCTTAGTCTTCTTAAGAGCTACTGATCTAACCTAGATCCTCTTAAGGAAAACTTTCTTTACAAATTAATGTAATACAATGAAAGAGTAAGAATTGCTTCTATGAAAGCTATAAACACAACTGTGTTATTTCTCTAAGTTTAGAACAATGTATGAACAGTGAAGAATATGAAAGCTTTTAGCGTGAGAGAGTTCTTGTCAATATTGTTGTAATTTTTGACACTTGAAGAATGAGCTATGATGTCCTTTATATAGCCACTTGAATATTGGAGAGAATATTTTACCGTTAGAGAAAATATTTCCAATATCAAAATAGTACTGTCCTTTGTACTATTACAGCAGAGAGACGGCGCACAAAATGTGGGTGTAGCAATTGTCTGCTGAGCTGTGATTTAACTATATCAGGAATGTACCAGAGGAATAATCTTCTTTGCAGAGAATTTTGTCTATCCCAATTAAGGAAAGATTTGCTGGCATATTCCAACGGATATATTAAAATATTCTTCTTCAAATAATTCAGATCAACAATCAATATCAGAGTCTTCAGTCTTCAGAACCTTCTGGAAACTTCAGAGCCAAATATGTTCTTCAGATGTTGATGAATCAGAGTCTGGTGCAGCTGTGTGCTTGAAGCGTAACATGCTCTTAGATCAGAGTCTTCACTCAGATCAGAGTCTTCTCTCATTCAGAGTCTCTTCACTCAGAGTCTTCTCTTATTCAGATTCTTGATAATACATGCAGCGTGTTGTATCTTCAGAATCTTGATAACTAAGCTCTTATACTTCAGATTCTTCTAATCTTCAGATGCTCTTGAGCCATTCAGAATTCATTGTTCACATCAAATTTGCTCTTTAAGATTAAAATCTTTTGTGCCTGTAGAAAACAGTTTAGAACAAATTTAGAGAGTATAATTCTTGTATACAAATTATCATTAATGTTATCATCAAAACATAGAGATATTACTGAGACACAATCTGTGCTCTTACAATCTCCCCCTTTTTGATGATGACAAAACATGAGCAATTTGTTCAATAAAAATGAATTAAAATTACTCCCCCTGAGATTAACAATCTCCCCCTGAAATGAATACTCTAATGGAATTAGATACTTCCCTTTCTGGTTGAGTATATTTCAGATTCAGAGCCTGATTTCATTTCAGATTCAGAGCCTGATTGCATTTTGGGTTCAGAGCCTGATTAACATCCTGATTGAAGCCTGGTTGACAAATCCTGGTTGATATATGTTTGACTTCTAGAGTCAAAGCTTGATGCCAAAGCTTGATGCCATATTAAAGCTTGATGCCAGATGAACAACTTCAGAACACTTGGTTGTTTATCTTGCCATTTCCTGTCTTGAGTTATCTTTCAGATCATAGTACTCAAGGTTAGATATCAGAGTCTGGTCTTTAGATATCAGAGTCTGGTTTACTCAGATTTAGCTATTTTTGATCAGGTTCTGAAAAGATAGATCTCAGGAAAAACTTCAATGAAATTTGTCAGAGTCTGGTTAGATAAATTTGTCAGATTCTGATTAGATTCAAAGAATGTTAGTAACATGTCTGACTTAGTTCAGATAATTGCTTATAGATTTGAACAATCGGATTCTATTTTGTTTCTCCCCCTTTTTGTCATAATCAAAAAGATTTTTAAAAGACAGTAAAGATGCAGAAGAAACACATATCCAGATAAGCAAAAGATCATTTTCATTAAGATAACATCCAGATTCAGATAGAAGCAAACAAAACATATCAGAAGACAATCAAAAACAAAACAAAGCATGAAAAACTTGTGCAAAAGCATTAAGAAGGTTTGGCAGATGAGGCTTGTTGAGAAGCGATGAGTTGCAGCAGTGCTGTAATCCTCTCTGAATTCTCATCTTGCTTAGCCATCCAAGTTTTCATTTCTTCATTTGTCTTCTTTTGATCAACCATGAAGTCCTTTAGTTCCTTGACATCCTTCTGAAGATCTGTAGATACTGAAATAGAAGATTCTGGAACAGTGGATTCTGAAACAATCTGAGTGACATTGGGTGCAGGAATTTCTGGAGGTGGAGGAGCTTCTAGAAGAAGAATAGGAGGAGGGTTTTTCTTAATCCTTTTCTGATAAGCAGCAAACCTTACTTTTGATAATCTAAGACATTGAGTCCTGATTTTCAAAGCCTCCCTATTCAGTCTGTAAAGATATTTCTTCCAGACAGCATTAGCAGCCTCTTTATCCATAGTGGTCATGCACACATCCATAATGTCAGCAAAGTCTGAGACATTATCCTTGTCAAAATTTCTTAACATAGTATAAACACTTGATCCCAATTCTGCTTCATCAGGAATTCTGGGTTGGGTTGGTTGTGTTTGTGGTGTTTGTTTAGAAGGTTGAGGTTGTGGTTGTGGAGATGGATGTTCAGATGTTTGAGGTTCAGATGTTTGTTGGTTAATTTGTGGTTCAGAAGTTTGTTGGTTGGTTGGTTCAGATGATGGTTGTGGTTCAGATGTTGGTTGTGGTTCAGATGTTGGTTGTGGAGTGGATTGGATTTCAAGATGTTGTGGATTGAGAGTTTGAGTGGGGGAATTTTGTGGAGAAGGTGGATGATCAGAGGTGGGAGATTTAAAAAGTTGTTTCCAAACACTCTCAGTACGAGGTTGTTTGAGATCATTCAAACATTCATTAATGAAACCAGATGATTCATCATCAGATGATGTATCAGATTGGTTAGATTTTTCAGAAGTTGAAGATAAAATGATAGAACGGTTTAAGGGTGTGATATCTAAAATCTCATTAGGATCAATGGGATTTTCAGGTTTGTCAGAGTGTTCAGGGTGAACATCCTCTGGAATTGTAGATTCTGGGATGGGGTTTTGAGGTTGTGGTGTTGTTTGTTGAGTTTGTTTGGATTGTGGTGTTTGAATGATTGTTGGTTGTGGTGTATGAGTCTCAGATGGTCTAGATCTTTTAAATATGAGGGGTGAGTCAGATGGTGTGGTAGCAGAATGATGAACAGGATTAGAATCAGTGTTAAATACCTGTTTCAGAGTATCTCTTATCTCTTCAAAAGTTGTTGCAGGAGGATTTTGTTGAACCTTCTTCAGCTTCTTTCTTTTCTTCTTCTTCTCAGCATCTGAATGCTTTCTTTTCTTCTGATGACCTTCTTTATCAGCTTTTCTCTTGCGTCTTCTTTCCCTTGTCTGATCAGGAAGAACTTGGCCTTCCTTCTGCACAAGATTTGCAGGGATCTCAACACCATCTCTGATGCAGCAAGCAACATACTCAGCTATTAGCTCTCTGGGTTCATCTGAGGTAAATAGAGGAAAGTCCTCAACAGGAATCCTTCTCCCCCTAACTTCTTCAGAGTTAGTTTTCCTTGGTTTCTCAGATAAATCTTCAACCAATTTCATCCTTCTCAGAGTTAAGCCATTTATCTCAGAGCCAATGATAAAGTTCAGATCTTCTGTCAGCCCAGCCTCTTGCAGATGCGCCACAAGTTGGTTTTCTACCAGAATATCTGAAATCAGTCTTCCCATAGGAATCCATGATCTGACTTTTCCAGTTTTATCTCTTGCTGTTTCCCTTGTTTCCTTGACATGAGATACCAGATGATTGAACAACAGATAAGGAAGATCAATCTGAATGTTTTGATGCAAACAGTACATGAAGTAAAGTTGTTCAGCATTAACATAGTCAGATGAGTTTGAGGAGGGTCTGTGAAAAATGGTGTTCAAGAAAATCTTAGCCCAAATCTTGTAAGTGGGTTTCAAAAACTTAACCTTCTTACAAGGTTCACCAGTAGTGCAGATTTCTTGACAAACATCCTTCAGGTCTTCACGCGCAGAAGATAGAGAGGTTACTCCATCAGTTGCCTTGAAACCTATAAGTTTCCTGATCAGATTTTCAGTGATAACAATCTTCTTACCCAGCACAGAAGAATGAACGAACTTTGGAGTAGCGAATGCATGGATCCAAAACTCCTTCACTAACTTTGGATACACAGGACCCATCAGTCTATCAAAGTAACCGTCCCAACCTTGTTCTTTGATCGAAGGAATCAGATCAAACCCATTATCAGCAAGGTCTTCCAAATCCACGAAACTTTCACATAACACTTCTAGAGAATCAACAGGAGTCAGAAGAGTGCGTACTGGTTCAATGATAGTGGTAGAATCTTTGGTAGTAACTGCTTTTGATGTGGATGCCATTGTTGATGAAGAAGAAGGAGATGACGGTTTCTGGGTTCGTTTAGGGTTTGAGAAGAGAGAGAACAACAGACAAAAGCGCATATGTGTTGAGAATGTGAAAAGTGTGAATGTGTTGTGAGAGTGGTTTATATAGAAAAATAAAACACGCATGGGAAACACAACAGACATACATAGGACACATACGCACGTTTGCATTTAATGAAAAGTAATCATTTTTAATTATGATATGACATTTGGGGGGAAAATCAAGACACATTGAGATTTTCAAAGCAATACCTTAAACGTCATAGTCAGTAGGTGTACTCCATCTTTTCAGATTCTGAGTGACACGTGTTTGCTTTGCATGTGATTCTGTAACTCTTAAGAAATGAAACGTTTTCAACTTTCAGATCCTCTGAGATGGTCAGTACAGAGTTTCACACAAAAATAAATCACAGATAAATTAAATAAGCAAAACAGATGAAATACTTCAGAGTGTTAAACACTTAGCATCTGAGAAGTAGACTCTGAGAAATATTACTCTGGACAAAAATCCATACAAATATTTTTCAGAATAAACTTAAACCTATCTTCAGCAAGGGGTTTTGTGAAAATATCTGCCCATTGATGATCTGTATCAACAAAGGCTAAATTTATTACACCCTTCTGAACATAGTCTCTGATGAAGTGATGTTTAATCTCTATATGTTTGGCCTTAGAGTGTAAAATTGGATTTTTGGATAAACATATAGCTGAAGTATTGTCACAGAAGATAGAAAGATTACTCTCATAGATTTGATAATCTTCTAGTTGACTCTTCATCCAGAGCATCTGAGTGGAACACCCAGCAGCAGCAATGTATTCTGCCTCTGTGGTTGATAGTGCAATTGTTGGTTGCTTCTTGCTGTACCATGAGATCAGATGACTTCCAAGAAACTGACAGCTTCCAGAAGTACTTTTGCGCTCAACTCTATCTCCAGCATAGTCAGCATCACAGAATCCAACTAGTGAATATTTGTCAGATCTTCTGTAACACAAACCAACATTAGCAGTACCTTTCAGATACCTTAGAATCCTCTTAACAGCAGTTAAGTGTGATTCTCTAGGATCTGATTGGAATCTAGCACATAAACAAACACTAAACAGAATGTCTGGTCTAGAAGCAGTCAAATAAAGAAGAGATCCTATCATACCTCTGTAGAGTTTCTGATCTACCTTCTTACTTACCTCTTCCTTACCTAGAGTGCTTGTAGGATGCATTGGAGTCTTTGCCATTTTGCTATCCAGCATGTTAAACTTCTTCAGAAGCTCTTTAACATACTTCGTCTGATGTATGTAGGTGCACTCTGGAGTCTGATTTACTTGGATTCCCAGAAAGAATTTCAGTTCTCCCATCATGCTCATCTCAAATTCTTCCTGCATACATTTAGCAAACTCCTTTCCAAGCATAATATTTGTTGATCCAAAAATAATATCATCTACATAAATTTGACAAATCAACAAATCTTTCTTAATGGTTTTACAAAATAGTGTGGTATCCACTTTTCCTCTGATGAAATCCTTCTTCAGAAGAAAATTACTCAACCTCTCATACCAAGCTCTGGGAGCTTGTTTTAGTCCATAAAGAGATTTTTTTAGTTTGTAAACATGATCTGGAAAATTTTCATTTTCAAAACCAGGAGGTTGGTGGACATACACTTCCTCTTCTATAATTCCATTAAGAAAAGCACTTTTAACATCCATCTGATAAAGAGTGATGTTATGTTGTGCAGCAAATGAAATAAGCAAGCGTATAGACTCTAACCTTGCAACAGGAGCATATGTTTCTGTGTAGTCTATGCCTTCTTGTTGACTGTAGCCTTGAGCAACCAGTCTTGCTTTGTTCCTTTCAACTTCTCCTTTTTCATTCAGTTTATTTCTGAAAACCCATTTTGTTCCAATAACATTGAAACCTTTAGGTCTTGGAACCAGATCCCAGACTTCATTCCTTGTGAATTGATTCAGCTCCTCTTGCATAGCTAAAATCCATTCATTATCTTCCAGAGCCTCATCAACAGATGAAGGTTCTATAATTGACACTAAGCCACAGAAGGAAGATTCAGAAGTTCTGAGAAATGCTCTTGTCCTTATTGGATCATCTTTCTTTCCAATTATCACATCCTCTGGATGAGAAGCTTTCATTCTGGAAGAAGATCCTCTGACTGTTGGTCTTTCAGAAATATGCAGATTGTCAAGTTGGGAAGTTAAAGGTGTAGCATCTGGATTTTCTTCAGAGTCTTTGTCTTTAGTCTTGTTTGCCTCTGAGCCTTCAGAGTCTGTGAGAATAACTTCTCTATCTGCAAAACTTTCAACTTGCTTTGGCTTTTCAGAGCCAAGCTTATCATCAAATCTAACATGAATAGATTCTTCCACAATCTGTGTTTCAGTATTGAATACTCTGTAGCCTTTAGAGCGTTCAGAATAACCAAGCATGAAACACTTCTGTGCTTTGGAATCAAACTTGTTTAGATGATCTTTAGTGTTAAGCATATAACAAATACATCCAAATGGATGAAAATAAGCAATGTTGGGCTTTCTGTTTCTCCACAATTCATAGGGAGTCTTTTCCAGAAGAGGTCTTACAGACACTCTGTTCTGAATATAACATGCTGTATTTATTGCTTCTGCCCAAAAATGTTTTGCCAGATTTGTCTCGTTGATCATGGTTCTGGCCATTTCTTGCAATGTTCTATTTTTCCTCTCTACAACTCCATTTTGTTGTGGAGTTCTAGGACAGGAGAAATCATGTGCAATTCCCTTTTCAGAAAAATATTTTTCAAAATATTTGTTTTCAAATTCGCCACCATGATCACTTCTGACTTTAATAATTTTGCATTCTTTTTCAGTCTGGACTTGATTGCAGAAGTCAATGAACACAGAATGAGACTCATCCTTGTGTTTTAGAAACTTTACCCATGTCCATCTGCTGTAGTCATCTACAATGACTAACCCATACTTCTTGCCTCTGATGGATGCAGTTTTCACTGGTCCAAACAGATCAATGTGAAGTAATTCCAATGGTCTAGAGGTGGAAACAACATTTTTTGGTTTAAAATGGGATTTTGAAAATTTACCCTTTTGACATGCGCCACACAGAGCATCTGAATTGAACTTCAGATTAGGGAGTCCTCTGACCAGATTGAGTTTATTAATCTGAGATATACGTCTCATATTAATATGTCCCAATCTTCTATGCCAGACCCATTGCTCATCATTCACAGATAAAAGGCATTTTACATTTTGAACTTTAAGTTCTGAAAGGTTAATTTTGTAAATGTTGTTTTTCCTCTTTCCACTGAATAAGGTTGAGCCATTCTTTTGACAAACAGCTTTGCAACATTTTTGATTAAAGATGATATCATAACCATTGTCACTTAATTGGCTTATGGACAATAGATTATGTTTCAATCCTTCAACTAACAGAACATTAGAAATAGAGGGTAGGTTACCATTACCTATCGTACCAGAGCCAATGATCTTGCCCCTCTGGTTCCCTCCAAATTTCACGTCCCCTCCAGATCTAAGTTCCAGGCTTTGGAACATAGACCTTTCGCCCGTCATATGTCGCGAGCATCCAGAGTCCAGGTACCATGATTGGTGTCTGGATTTTGCTGCTAAGGATATCTGCAACAGGTATTATTTTGCTTTTAGGTACCCAGATCTTTTTGGGTCCTTTGGGGTTAGATGTTCTGCGGTTTTGCCTAAACTTCTGTTTTTCAACATAGTGTTTATTCTGGCTAACCCTTGGCTTAAACACATAAGTACTCTTTTCAGAGCTTGTATGTTTAATATCATTCAGATGACCAAACTTGAAATGAGAATACAGAGGAGTCTTCTTGATGAAGAGTTTATCAACAGACTTTGGATTGCTTCCAGAGGAGGATTCACATCCAATGCCTCTTCTGTTGTTCCCACTAACACCATAGATCATAGAAGCCATTTTGCTTCTGTCTATGCTTTTAGTGAGAAATCTTCTAAAACTGGAGTCATATTTTTCTAAAATATTTTCACTAGACTCTGTTTCAGTATCAGATTCTTGTTGAGTTGTTTCTAAATCATTTTTGAGTTTTAAATTTATTTCTTTCTGCTCAACAAGTTCTGTTCTCAGAAGATTAATCTCAGATTCAAGATTGCTTTTCAGCTTCTTGTATTTGAGTTTAATCTTGCTGTAGCTTTCCATCATGTCAGATAAACTTTCAACAAGTTCAGCTCTGGAGAGTTCAGAAAATACCTCTTCAGAGTCAGAGTCTGATTCTGACTCAGATTCAGATGATGACGTTCCTTCATCTTGATCATCTGTGTTGGCCATCAGCGCAACATTTGCACATTCTTCCTCAGATTCAGAAGATGATTCAGATTCATCTGAGTCATCCCATGTAGCCATCAGAACCTTTTTCTTTTTGTCAAACTTCCTTTTGGGTTTTTCCTTTTGAAGTTTGGGACATTCACTCTTGTAGTGTCCAGGTTCTTTACATTCAAAACAAGTGATCTCTTTCTTGCCAGATCTTCTGTGTCCAGAAGATTCTTTCTTTTGATCAGATCTTCTGAAGTTGTTGAACTTCTTCCCTTTGTGCTTCCAGAGTTTGTTGATCCTTCTGGACAGCATTGATAGTTCATCTTCTTCTTCAGAAGAAGATTCCTCAGAGCTTTCTTCATTAACCTGCAAGGCTTTAACAGATTTGTTAGATTTAAAAGCTAAGGATTTACCTTTATCTTTCTTCTGGGGTTCATCTTCCTCCAGCTCAATCTCATGACTTCTCAAAGAACTGATGAGTTCTTCTAATGAGATTTTGTTCAGATCCTTGGCCAGCTTCAATGCAGTCACCATAGGTCTCCATTTGGTAGGAAGACTTCTGATGATCTTCTTGACATGATCAGATGTTGAGTAGCCCTTGTCCAGAACTTTCAACCCAGCTGTTAGAATCTGAAATCTGGAAAACATAGTCTCAATGTTCTCAGATTCTTCCATTTTGAACGCTTCATACTTCTGTATCAGCGCCAGAGCCTTTGTTTCTTTCACCTGAGAATTTCCCTCATGAGTCATTTTGAGAGACTCAAACATATCATGAGCAGTTTCTCTGTTGGTAATCTTTTCATACTCTGTATGAGAGATTGCATTCAGAAGTATGGTTCTGGCTTTGTGATGATTCTTGAATTCTTTCTTCTGCTCCTCAGTCATTGATTTTCTATCAATCTTTTTGCCATCCTTAGTAGGATGTTCATACCCATCAATGACTAAGTCCCAGAGATCAGCATCATACCCCAAGAAAAAACTTTCAAGTCTATCCTTCCAATAATCAAATTTTTCTCCATCAAACATTGGAGGTTTGGTGCTGATTCTGTCTCCTTCATATTTGTTGCTTGATGTAGGAATATCACCCATATTAGCAACCAAATAAATAACAGAGTATTTTTCTCACTGGATCTTTATCTGTCACGGTTAAGCGAATGCACACTCAGAACCGGAGCTCTGATGCCAACTGAAGGTGAGAAAATACTTAGAAGGGGGGGGTTGAATAAGTATGACAGAAGATAATCAAAGATAAAAACACAAGTATTTTTATCCTGGTTCGTTGAACTCAACTACTCCAGTCCACCCTTTTCAAGAGTGATTTGCCTTTCTCAACAAGGACTTAATCCACTATTCAAATCAACTGATTACAAATAGCACACCTAAGAACAACTGTTCTTAGTCTTCTTAAGAGCTACTGATCTAACCTAGATCCTCTTAAGGAAAACTTTCTTTACAAATTAATGTAATACAATGAAAGAGTAAGAATTGCTTCTATGAAAGCTATAAACACAACTGTGTTATTTCTCTAAGTTTAGAACAATGTATGAACAGTGAAGAATATGAAAGCTTTTAGCGTGAGAGAGTTCTTGTCAATATTGTTGTAATTTTTGACACTTGAAGAATGAGCTATGATGTCCTTTATATAGCCACTTGAATATTGGAGAGAATATTTTACCGTTAGAGAAAATATTTCCAATATCAAAATAGTACTGTCCTTTGTACTATTACAGCAGAGAGACGGCGCACAAAATGTGGGTGTAGCAATTGTCTGCTGAGCTGTGATTTAACTATATCAGGAATGTACCAGAGGAATAATCTTCTTTGCAGAGAATTTTGTCTATCCCAATTAAGGAAAGATTTGCTGGCATATTCCAACGGATATATTAAAATATTCTTCTTCAAATAATTCAGATCAACAATCAATATCAGAGTCTTCAGTCTTCAGAACCTTCTGGAAACTTCAGAGCCAAATATGTTCTTCAGATGTTGATGAATCAGAGTCTGGTGCAGCTGTGTGCTTGAAGCGTAACATGCTCTTAGATCAGAGTCTTCACTCAGATCAGAGTCTTCTCTCATTCAGAGTCTCTTCACTCAGAGTCTTCTCTTATTCAGATTCTTGATAATACATGCAGCGTGTTGTATCTTCAGAATCTTGATAACTAAGCTCTTATACTTCAGATTCTTCTAATCTTCAGATGCTCTTGAGCCATTCAGAATTCATTGTTCACATCAAATTTGCTCTTTAAGATTAAAATCTTTTGTGCCTGTAGAAAACAGTTTAGAACAAATTTAGAGAGTATAATTCTTGTATACAAATTATCATTAATGTTATCATCAAAACATAGAGATATTACTGAGACACAATCTGTGCTCTTACAGTTTGGTATGACATCTCGTCTCTATCAACAAGACAAATGTTATTGTTAGCTGCAACATCTGATCTCTTGCAACAGACAGATGGTATTGCATAATGGTTTCTATCCAATATTAATTTTACATAAGAAGATCTATATATTAATGAGAGGAATGAATTTGGATGTGTTGCAGTAAGAATTGTGATACCAAGCTATTGATTAACTTGAATCTTAATTTATTAAATTCACAACCGGACTTTGATTTAGCCAAAGGAAAAGTTAAAGAAAGAAAAACCTTTTGTGCGATGTAACAATAACGCTAAGAGATCGGGGATCGGGGGGTTGGTTATGCCTAGGGTAGGTATTTCATATCCTAAACATATGTAGTACTATACAAGAACCTCTTGTTAATATTTGTGTTATGTTAAAGTTGCTTGCTAAAGGAAAAGTGCTAAAGTAAAGATCATAAAGTATATACAAAATATGCTCGTCAAGACATCGCATCTCGTGCCTACGTATACCGACGGGAATAGAATCAGAGCAACCGTAGTTTCCCTAACTAGGGTGAGGAACTCTGGACTGTGGTCAAGGTTTCAAGGGAAAAAGTAAATATCTGCGGTGAGACACCTACATAGAGTGCGGCGACTCTAAACTAAGTTAAGTTAGCAAGGAAGAGAATGTCCACGGCGGGACGACTAAATATAGCATGGCGACTCCAAGTCCTATGGAAAAGGTAAACATTCACGGAAAAACATCGTGGAAATAACCGACAATCACGGCAAAGCATCGTGACCAGAGAGGACATGTCCAAAAATATGGAAACAGACAAGTCATGACATAGAATCGAGCAATAAGAATTATTAATTAACTTAAATATGAATATTTAATAAAATTGATTAATAATTTGATTAATCAATATTAAATAAAAATACTTAAATTAATTAATAATTAAACAAATTTGTTTTTATATTTTTATATATTTAACAACTAAAAAAACTAGAAATAAAAATATTAAAATAGTTAAAATGTTTTCTTTGATATATTTTTTCTAGACTATACAAATAAAAGAAGGAAATAAAACGTTTAACTAATATTAAATCATAACTTTAAAATAAAATAAAATAACTACTTAATATAATCAAGTTTGACTTTTCAAAATTAAAAGAAAACAAAATCATGCACACAACTGATAGCAAACATCCCCCTGTTAACGTTGATGCAATGCAAAAGACCAAATTTATTCATGCAAATGAAACTTGTTCAGAGTAAATCCAAAAGAGTGACTCTTTTATTAAAGAACCAAAGCAAATGAACTCACACTTCAAGTTCTCGAGAAACACCAATTATCAACAGCCAATACTATTTTCAATATAAAACTTTGGAAAGAAAGAACAGAACAGTAACTATATATTGAATTGAAACATCAACACAGAGGTATGTACATAATAAATGTTGTAACTTGTATTCCTTTATAATAAAAACAAGATACCAAAAATTAACCATGAATAATAAAATTAACAAAATTATTGATGGAATTGTTGAAACAAGGTGGGCAGAGAATTATAACATAAACGTATGCAGAAAATAACCTCTTACAGTGCGGAAGACAGTGGCTAAGTTGGGTGACAGCCCCTACAAAAATGGTGGTGTGTGATGCAGAAGCTGCAACGGTCTCGTTGTGAAGTTGTTTTATTCGGCAAGCTGATGATGTCGTTGCTGAAGTTATTATCCTTGATTGTGTTGTGTGTTGTGGTTGTTTATGAAGTTGGTGGGTGGTTGTTTGGTGAATGGAGGATGAGTTAGAAAAGAAGCATGAGGGTCTTTGTGTGGAATGGTTTGTGTTTAATATGCAGGAAAATTGGAGAGTGAGTTACGGTTGTTGTAGAATAGTGATCATTTGATATGGTTTTATTATTGAAAAAAAATAGCAAGTTTTTGGCAGTGGAGACTTATGGAAGTGAGAAGGTGATATGAGTTGTAAGAGGGATAATGGGGAGTAGCATGTATAGGTGGTACCTTCTAGCCCTTTTTTTACAGATTTTGTGGGATTTGAAGTGTAGTAGTAGTAGCAGCTTGTGGGAGTAATATATGGTAAAGAGTACAAAGGTGGGCAGCATGCTATTATGTACTATTTACTACAAAATTGAACAAAATATACTTTATGTACTATAAGATCAAAACCTTTTTTAAAAAGTTTCACAAAATAAGAAAAAGACAAACATAAAAAAAATAAACTATTTACAATAAAATCTAAAATAAAGATTTGATTAATTAAAAAAGAATATGTTAATTAAAAGTAGAAATAAAGACGGTAAAAAACAAATAATTGGACCGGTATCGAAGTATTCAAAAAAATAAAATGAATACACCAAAGTGATCAGCAAAAAAATATACGATTCGGAAAAATACGATGTTTTGTCAAATTTTGAAATAAATTTTATCCGCTAAAATGACTTAAACTGTCCAAAAACGTGACCGAAAAGTGGTCGAAAAATTTAAATGAGCACATCAAGTTAAACTATGCAAAACATAGATTAATATCACTAACGTTTGCAGGCTCGATTTTAAAATTTTCCGTCCAATGATTTTACGCACAGTTGACTTTTAGTTTCACCGATTCGGCTGTAAATTCGACAAGTTTATTTCAGTTGATAAATTGGGTATTATGAAAGTGTAAGAGATGATAAACTATACAGATGATGCAAAAAGAGTGAGATCTTAGAGTCAAAAATTAGGGTGCAACAGATGCCCCTATTTAAGTTTCTTCGATCCAGAGATGTGAAAATTGAAATCTTCGTCTCAACAAGGTCGGAGAGACTTAAATACAAACATGCACAATTTTTGGCCCTAAGATGCCACATAAATGCTTATGATATGATATTCAAGACAAAGGTCCCATGAGGAAAGATGTCACAGGAGACGAATATACACTGGGAAGATGTCGCAACTCCAAGGGGAAAGACTGACAACTTCACGGAAGAAAGTATCTAGGAGACACAATTGAGGAAAACAAAGTATTATGAACATCTATCAAGGTGACAAAGAGTATCCAGTAATACTTGGAAAGAGAGAGACAAACCCTAAACAAAGACACAGACATCCGGAAAAGCATCAAATGCTGGAAGTAACACACAATGAAATAACAGAAACATATAGAAAGAAAAAGCTAACTTACTGGGAAAAGAGTCACAATCACCAGAGGTTTTGTTAGAAGAGCATTAAACAAAACTCTGGAAAAGAACATGTATCAGAGATAAACTAGCAACCATCAGAGATATTCATAATAACATTGAATAAGCTCTGGAAAATAGGAAATCATCAGAGGCGTTCAGAATAGTGTTGAATGAACTCTAGAAAACATCAGAGATATTCAGAAGAGCGTTGAATAAACTCCAGAAAACATCCAGAAAAACATCGGATGGAGTATGGAAACAAATTTGAAAATATTCAGCAGTTGTTAATCAAAGTCAGAAACAAATTGAAAACATCTAGAAGAGCATTAGATGAAGACAAAAATTCTGAAGATACATCTGAAACATTTAGAAAAGAAATAAATTTACGGGGAAAGATTTTACAGACACATCTGGAAAAACATCAGACGACAAAAGAAATAAATTTTGGTAAAGCATCAAAATTTACAGACACATGAAAAAACATCAGACGGAAAAAGAAATAAATTATGGTAAAACATCAGAATTTACAGACACATCTGGAAAAACATCAGACGACAAAAGAAATAAATTCTGGTAAAACATCAGAATTTACAGACACATCTGGAAAAACATCAGACGACAAAAGAAATAAATTCTAGTAAAACATCCGAATTTACAGACACATCTGGAAAAACATCAGACGGTAAAAGAAATAAATTCTGGTAAAACATCAGAATTTACAGGCACATCTGGAAAAACATCAGACGACAAAAGAAATAAATTTTGGTAAAACATCAGAATTTACAGACACATCTGGAAAAACATCAGACGACAAAAGAGATAAATTCTGGTAAAAAATCAGAATTTACAAACACATCTGGAAAAACATCAGACGACAAAAGAGATAAATTCTGGTAAAGCATCAGAGTTTACAGACACATCTGGAAAAACATCAAACGAAAAAAGAAATTAATTTTGCTAAAGCATTATAATTTAGAGACACAGAGAATTCTAGGAATACGTCAGAACACAAAAGAATATCTGGAAAAACGTCAGATAACACAAAGAGAAAAATGTTTGGTAGATGCTAAATAAGTTGGACTTTGATCACAAGGTAAGAGTTTGTTAACGACACGACCTCGGGAGAAATGCAAATGAGAATGAAACACTCATGTTATGCATATGTATATGAATTATGCAGATGATATATGATCAAAATGCAAATGCAGACGCCAACGACATGGCTCGACTCTTTTTGTGAGAAGACAAGATTGGAAGACTGATTCCTTAACACGGATATCACTGCCACTCTGCTTAGGGATTCTTAAAGTAAAATGTCCCAGATTATCTGTCTGTTGTAGATGAACTGATAATTGCTTTAGCTTGCCTGATTCTGAAAATAACTGCTTTACTGTATGCTTGGAAAGCTTTCCCCAGTCTGAGTCTTGAAAAATATTCTCTGGATAAACCAAATCTGAGAAGACCTTGCCCTGAACAAATATTGAACTGATTCTTTGACATAATGTGAAAAGAACTTGCCCCTGATAGGATCACCGATCAAGTTTCTCAACTGTTTGAAAATTCCTTGAGAGGAAAGGCAGTTTACAAATAAGAGTATTCATACAAGCATGGTAATGCAAAGTTCATGCAACTTTTGAAATCAAAATCATTTTTGAAAGATGCAAAATAAACGAGTCATTGGTCAGAACACGGTGGTTCAAGACACTTAAAAGTGAAAGGTAAAGCAAAAAGGTATGATGCCAAAACAAATTATCCGCAACGATCTTTTGGAGTCAGTTTAAACAACCTTGTTGTAGTATGCTTTCAAAATAAACTTGCTTCAGTTAGGTCTTTTAAGGGTTGTAACATGGTCTGGTTCATGGTTTAAAAAACAAAGGATAAAGGCTCAAAGTTTATTTGTGCCCACCCAATATACGTGATGATCTTCAGTCATATGCTCAGTTAACTCGGACTATGCACTCAGGCTCCTAAAAGGTAGGAATTGTACTGATGATAGTGATGATGGTTCAGAAGTCAAGGGACTTTTGGAATGGCAGTAACTACTTCCTTACAACATTCAGTTCTTTTTATCATTGAGGACTTTCAGGGTGAATGATTTAAGAATCTCCTCTTTTTATCATCCCTAACTTTTGCCTAAACTATTTCTTGCGAAGATTACAGTCAGCGGGATGCCCCGGTTTTTCCTAAGTCTCCTTCATAGGTTTTGACTTAGCGGGTTTTTCTTTTGATTTTTTTGAAAGAAAGAGAGTGACTGTTTTAAGGATCACGGTGAACCATCATCGGCTTTTTGGCTTGAAAAATATCTTCGACACTTGTTTGTTGTGTGCGAAGGAAAATAAATTGTGGTTGCAACCTTTATATGAAAGGTGTCTTGCATGAACACACGACCAAGTTAACTGAGAACTACCTATCCCAATGCTAAGATTGCGGGTTTTTTTTGTAAAGAAAGAAACTCCAACTTCTAGGCTCGAAGGGGTTGACAAGGGAATAACTTCCTTATTTCTCCAGTGTTTGGGAGTTTAAACAATATCTTAAATCGTCAATAAAGTTTGATTGAAAGCATACCGACAGTAGTTATGGGTATAATGTTTTCATCATGCTCCATCAAATATTTGCATAATAAAAAATTTGGGCAAGGAGTAAATATTTGAAAGATAAAGCATAAAAGTGCAAACAATAGACAAAATGAATTGAATCAAAGGTTGCAATGCTCATTTCATTAACACAAAAGTACAAACATAATTTGAAGGCAAACAACTAGTACAAAATAAGGAAAGTGCAAACAATAAGAAACATGACCTAGTGACTAATCAGTAACAAAGATGCGTTGTCCTGTCTGAAACACCGGCTTTTAGGGAAATAGTCCGCTGAAGTTGACTAAAGCTTCACCTTTGATGTTATAGCAATGTATTATTCTGGATATTCGGATGGTTATCCTTAAAACCAAGGATTCCAGGTCTAACTAAATCATGCACTCTGGCTTTCAGTGCATAACAATGCTCTAAGTCGTGGCCTAGGGCGCCCTCATGAAATGCACAGTGGAGATAAGCTCTAAATCCAGCTGGAAGAGGATTAGGAGGAGGTTGCAGAGTCTTTGTAGTGATTAGCCCTTGTTGAACTAGATCATGATAAAGTTCTGTATATGTCATGGGAATAGGATCAAATTGATTCCTATTCCGATACTAGTTCTGTCCAACAGTTGGATGTTGAAGAATCTGAGCTGGTCGTGGAGTAGTGACAGCAGCAACAGTAGGAGTAACGACAGCAATAGTAGGGTGATTATACCTTGGTTGGGGACGAGGACTTCCCACTTCAGCCATGATATCATTGGTTTGATCTTCTTTCTTCTTATGGAAGGTCCCAAAGGATTTTTTTCGCACCATTGGAAGATTCAATGGCTTTGGATACTTTACCATTTTTTAGTCCTCTTCTAACCTTTGGCCAATAGTCACCAGATCTGTAAAGATTGAAGATACACACCCAATCATCTTTTCCCAATAGAAAGGGGACATAGTATCCATGAACCTTCCAGTTAGCTCCTTCTATGCTAGAGGGGGTTCAACCTGGGAAGCCAACTCTCTCCATCGTTGGGCATACTCTTTGAATGACTCTCTCTCATTCTGTGACATATTTTGAAGTTGACGTCGATCATGAGCCATGTCTAGATTGTATTTGTACTGCCTCATAAAAGTATTGGCGAGATCCTGGAAGCAGTGCACATTGTTATGCTCTAAGTTCATATACCATTTGAGAGAGGCACCACTCAAACTATCCTGAAAGCAGTGGATGAGCAGCTTCTGATTGTTGGTGTAAGTTGTCATCCTTCGGAAGTACATGACTAGATAGGCTCTTGAACATGAGTGACCCTTATATTTCATGAACTCGGGAGTCTTGAACTTAGCAGACATAATAAGGCTAGAAACTAGGCACATATTGTCTGCATCTACGTTGAAGAAGTCAGTACCCTCGACGACTTTGAGTCTCTTATCCATGATCTGAATCTGTTCACGGACAAACTCATGCTCAACAAAATCTTCATGGTCTTCCCCTTGAGCACTAGCAGCATTGTAGTCAAAGAAAGGAGCTTGAACAGTCTGGGTAACAGCGTGGACCACAGGTCTGGGCTCAACAAAGATGGGAGCTTGAAAAACTGGTCTGACAGTCTGACCAATCATAGCAGTAGATGCAAGGGGTGGAGAGTAGTTAGAAGGTAAACCAAACTCTGGCCAAGTTGAAGGCGACAATTAAACAGTAGGAGGATCAACACTTGAAACTTCCTGAATGACGATCCTCTGAGATGGCTCTCCTCTGGCAATCAGTACTTGAAGCATCTCGGTGAGCTTGGCCATGCCTGATTTCAACTCATCAATCTCCATTCGTATTTCTGCATTGTGTATTTCTTGCTCTGACATCTTGCGTCTATAGTTAGCTCTAGTCCGATATCAGTGTCGAGGAATCAGCTTGACGACTCAAAGGCACACTGGAAGATGAAGACAACTGGAGGTGAGCGACTGGACAAACAAATGGTATGCAACGAACCATGCAAAGATGCAAATGTAATACAATGCTATGCAAGATAGGATGCAAAACATACATAGCAGGATCAAAGGTTCAAGATCACAACATGGGGTCAAAAGGTCTACCCATCCCCAAGGGTTTGCAATATGAGTTATTTGTACCTGCCGAACGGGTTCTATCAAAGTTCCCAGAGTCATGGTAAATCCTTCAGATATTTCCAACTAACGCAACTACTTATGTGAGCCGACAATATTCTCAAGATAAACTCGTCTGAGTGTAGCATCGTGTGACAACTATTGAGGGACTACTCCCTAACAGTTTCCGCACTACGTCCTAAAAAGGCCAAGTGGGGTAAAAATGTTACTAATGGTCCTCAGCTTCGCAGACTCTCAGATTGAAACAATTAGTGAATACACGACTACTCATGCATTACTAACTATCTCAATTCATTAAATTCACAACCGGACTTTGATTTATCCAAAGGAAAGGTTAAAGAAAGAAAAACCTTTTGTGTGATGTAACAACAACGCTAAGAGATCGGGGATCGGGGGCTGGTTATGCCTAGGGTAGGTATTTCACATCCTAAACATCTGTAGCACTCTACAGGAACCTCTTGTTAGTATTTGTGTTATGCTAAAGTTGCTTGCTAAAGGAAGTGCTAAAGTAAAGATCATAAAATATATACAAAGTATGTTCGCCAAGACATTGCATCTCGTGCCTACGTATCCTGACGGGAATAGAATCAGAGCAACCGTAGTTCCCCTAGCTAGGGGTGAGGAACTCTTGACAGTGGTCAAGGTTCCAAGGGAAAAAGTAAATTTCTGCGGTGAGACACCTACGTAAGGTGCGGCGACTCTAAACTAAGTTAAGTTAGCAAGGAAGGGAATGTTCACGGCGAGACGACTAAATATAGCACGAAGACTCCAAGTCCTATGGCAAAGGTAAACATTGACGGAAAAACATTATGGGAATAACCGACAATCACAACAAAGCATCGTGACCAGAGAGGACAGACCCAAAAACATGGAAACAGACAAGTCACGACATAGAATCGAGCAATAAGAATTATTAATTAACTTAAATATGAATATTTAATAAAATTAATTAATAATTTAATCAATCAATATTAATAAAAAATATTTAAATTAATTAATAATTAAACAAATTTGTTTTTATATTTTTATATATTTAACAACTAACAAAAACTAGAAATAAAAATATTAAAGTAGTTAAAATGTTTTCTTTGATATATTTTTTTAGACTATAAAATAAAAGAAGGAAATAAAAAGTTTAATTAAAAAAAATATATATGGGAAACCGTCCATACAAATATAATAAATCATATCTTTAAAATAAAATAAAATAACTACTTAATATAATCAAGTTTGACTTTTCAAAATTAAAAGAAAACAAAATCATACACACAACTGATAACAAACATCCCCCTGTTCATGTTGATGCAATGCAAAAGACCAAATTATTCATGCAAATGAAACAGTAAATCCTAAAGAGTAACTCTTTTATTAAAGAACCAAAGCAAATGAACTCACACTTCAAGTTCTCGAGAAACACTAATTATCAACAGCCAATACTATTTTCAATATAAAACTTTGGAAAGAAAGAACATAATAGTGACTATATATTGAATTGAAACATCAACGCAGAGGTATGTGAAGGTAGGAAAAACACTTAGAAGGGGGGGGGGGGGGGGGGGGGGTTGAATAAGGGTTTAAAACAATAATGATAATAGTAAAAGTAACAAGGTATTTTTATCCTGGTTCGTTTGAACTCAAACTACTCCAGTCCATCCTACCCAGGTGATTTGCCTTTCTCAACAAGGACTTAATCCACTAAATCAAACTGATTACAGTGACAACCACTAAGACAATAGTCTTAGTCTTCTCAAGAAATCTGACCACAACTTGGTCTCTTAAGGAATCTTTTACAAAAGATAAACTAACAATGTGTTTAAGAGTCGCTTCTAAAAAGCTATATCACAACTGTGATTTTTACACAAGTTTAGGAACGAAATAAAAACTATTCAGCTTTTAAGAATGTTTGTATGAGTTGCTTGTTGAATAATTTGTCAAGTGATTCGTAAACTTGGAAGTGATGCTGAGACTTGCTTTTATAGTACTTGAAGTCCATTTCTCAAAGACTGTGCAACACTGTGCATTTTGTTGCTTTTGTCTTCTATTGACTTTTCCTTTCTCAGAAGGGGAATGTTCAGACAAATCATTTTTGTCTAAATTCTTGTGTCATGCACGAATGAGGAAAGATCCGTTTGGATAATGACAAGGAATATGCCAACGAATCTTTATTTGAATAGCATCTTCTTCAACAACTTTTGAACGTCTTGCATCAGATCCTCTGATGATGTTCCTAGTTCTTCATATTAGAGTTACTCTAACAGAGTTTTGCAGCAAAGTGCTTTAGTGTGAAAATCTTTATCAGAGCAGACTTGCTTATCAGAGCCTCTGTACTTGCAGCGTTAAGTACTTCCAGAGTCTTCTGAAACTTTACTGTATGTTCTTTACTCAAATTCTTGTCAGCTTCACTCAGAGTCATCTGTAGCAGATCATAGTCTTCTGATGTATTGCTTCTGACGCTCAGAGCTTTATCGTTCTGTAGTGTTCAGAGGCATTCTTGCTTCCAGAATAATATTAATTTTGATATCTGAAACAAATAAACACTTGAACAGAATTAGAGTATATATTTATTTTATACAAAATTTCATTAATGTTATCATCAAAACAATGAGATATATTAAACACCAATCTGTGTTCTAACAATCTCCCCCTTTTTGATGAAGATAAAAACTATGGGAAATTTTGTTCAAATAGAAAAAAAAAATATCTCTCCCCCTAAAATGAATACTTTTGAAAAAATTAAATACTTCCCTTTTAGCTCTTGTATTCTTTTCAGTGTCAGAGCAAACTTGTAGATTCTCAGATTCTTGTTCAGAGTTAATTCTTAGAAATTTGTCAGATGAGAATTATTAGCTCTGAAACACTCAAAAATATGATTAGATGAATTTATCATGTATGAGTTGCCTTTTGGTATCTATTTATGTGAATTATCAAAATTACCATTTTCTCCCCCTTTATATCATATCAAAAAGAAAATCTTTAAAAAAATAACAGAGGAAAACAATAAATCATATGATAGATTCAGTTGGAAAAACACAACATTCACAGATGCATTGATAAAAATAATCCAAAACAGAAACAGACAAACAGTTAACACATAAGTGCACAAACAACAAAGAAACTAAGAAGAAGAACAGGAAGCCAAAATCCTCAGAAGATTTGTTATCTCAGAGGTTAACTCTTCTTGCTTCGCCATCCAAGTCTTGATTTCTTCAGTGGTCTTTTCTTGCTTTACCATACAAGATCTTATCTCAGTGTTGCTAGCCTCTAGCTGAGCAAACTTAGCATTCAGATTTCCATCTTCTTACTTCACTTCAGATGACTCAGGAGCAGACACAGAAGCAGATGCATTGTGAATAACCATAGAAGCAGATGCATTCTTTACAATCATGTCAGAAGGTTGAATAGAGTCAAGAGTTTCTTCAGGACCAGGAGCAGAACCTTCCGGAATGACTTCTTCAGGCCTAGACACTTCAACAGTCTCAGATGCAGCAAAGTCTTCAGAAGGAAGGCACACATCCTTTGCAAGTTTGTTTTTCAGAAGAAGAGTTGGAGTTTTGCTAACTCTCAGAAGAGTGAGTCTGACAGCTTCAGCAAATCTCACCTTTGCATCGTCAGAGCAAATCTCTTGAAGATTTGAAGCCACAGAGTTGAATATGGTTTTGAATCTTGTCCAGATGGCTTCAGAATCAGCAGGGTCAATGCTTGAGAGGCACTCCTTCTTAACAGAAGATAACCATATATTCATTTCTTTTTCAAAACCAACAAACACTGTACCAACATCTAGCCTAGGTTTGGGTTTCAGGTAGGCTTCTAAGGGTGATGTTTTAGTGGTAGCAGAGATTGAAGGTATAGAAAAAGAAGAAATAATGAAGACAGGAGGATAAGATGGAATACAGACAGATGAGGTATTAAAAACCTTAGGTTCAGATGGGGTTGGTTCAGATGAAAAAGTATCATCCTCAGGGTCCGATGGGATAGAAACAAAGGGTTTGAGAAAAGAAGAGATGACATCTGATCTATCATAGTCAGTAGAATCAGATGAATAAGAAGATTCAGATGATCCAGATGAAACTGGAAAGACAGTCGTGAGAGGTTGGAGATCAAGAATGACAGGTTCAGGATCAAATGGTATGGTTTCTGATTGTTGTGGTTCAGATGTTTGATTTTCAGATGGTGGATGTTCAGATGGTTGGTTTACAGAAGGGTTTGGTTTAGATGATTATGGTAGTTGTGGTTCAGAAGTTTGATGTTGTTGAGGTTCAGAGTGTAGTTGTTGTGATGTTTGTGGTTCAGATGATATGGATTCAGAGTTTTGTGGTTGAGATGATATAGGTTCAGGTTTAGTAGAAATGTGTTCAGAAGTGTGAGGAGGAGAAGGAGTGGGAATAGGGTCATAAGAAGGAAGAGGTTCAGATGTTGGTGTTTCTGTTACTTGTTCTGAAATAGAGGATAAATTTGCAGAAGGGTTACCTTTCTGCTTCTTGAAGCATTTTGGCTTTGCAGAAGATGCTTCTCTAGAAGCTTTCCTCTTAGGCTTCGAAGATCCTTCCTCTGAGACCTTTCTTCTCTTTCTCTTCTTATCTCCATAGAAATCTGGTCTAGGTTCATTTGCTCTTTTGATCAAATCTGGTGGCAAGGGGGTTCCATCTGCCAAGCATGCAACAATGTAGCTCAGAAGAATTTCCTTTGGTTCTTCAGCAGTGAACATAGGAAAATCATCTAAAGGAATTCTCCTCTGGCTTACTTCTTCAATGTTGATCTGAACTGGTGCAGAAGTAAGTGCTTCCACTATCCTCATCCTCTGTAGACTCTTTCCATTCAGAGGCTTTCCAATAATTGAAGCTAACTCTTCTGTCTGCCCAGCCTCTGTCAGATGAGCCACTAATCCATTTTCAGTCAGAATATCTGAGATCAGTCTTCCCATATGGATCCAGTTTCTAACCTTCTGATGCTTTGTTTTGACAGATTCTTTGGAAATTTTTACATGTCCCCACAGATGAGTAAAAAGTAAGTGAGGCAGATCCACCTTGATGCTTTTACCCACACAGTACATGAAATACATCTGATCTGTGTTGATGTAGTCAGGAGAATTAGAAGATTTCCTGTGATGTATGCAGCCTAAGAAGATCTTTGCCCAGATCTTGTAATGAACCTTTAAATCCTTTATTTTGTTTGAAACTTCCCCAGAAGTGAAAACTTCACTGTACACCTCATCCATATCAATAAGACCTACTGGAAGATGAGTAACACCATCTGTTTCTTGATATCCTATCAACTTGCGAATCAGATCTTCAGTGATGATAATCTCTTTACCCAGAACTGAAGAAACGATGAATTTGGGGTAAACGGTTGCATGGATCCAAAATTCTTTAACCAAGCAAGGATAAACTGGACCTATCAGTCTATCAAAATACTTTGTCCATCCTTGTGATGACACAGTTTGACGCAAATCAAAACCATTCACAACAATACTTTCAAAATCTACCAAGAACTCACATAAAACTTCCAGTTGATGAACAGGTGTGAGAAGAGTTCTTACAGGTTCTTTGAACAGAGTAGGACCCATATTAGAAGATGAAACTGCAACCATTGTAGATTCAAACTGTTGAGAGGTTGAAGATGAAGTTGCCATTTCTGATCTTGAGAGATAATGAGTTCTTCTTTGAGATTTGGGTTTGGAAGAGAAGACGAAGCAATGAAGCAAATAGAAACGCATATAGGTGTGAGAGAGAGTAAAAAATGTGAGAAGTGTTGTGTTGTGGAATATATAGGGGCAAAATTTAGGGCACACATTCACACGTTCAGAATTTAATTCAATTAATTTAAAACAAAAAGTCACATAAAAAAGAATAATGATTTAAGAGCATTAATGATTCTAACAAGCGTGGGGAGGAAAACGAGAAATTGAGAATTCAAACAGTACCTCTAAACGGCGTCTCATTGTTTACACTCCGCCTTTTCAGATTTCATGTGACACGTGTTTGATGTTGATGTGCCTCCGAATCTCTTTAGAATGAGAAACATTAATCAACGCTCAGATCTTCTGAGACTTGTTAGATCAGAGTTTCACAAAATAAATAACGTACCAACAGAAATAATCTGATGAATTACTTCAGAGTATAGACATTAATCATTTTTCATCTGAATAAATTTGCTTCTAAATAATAGTTTTATCCTGGACAAAAATCCATACTAATATTCTTCAAAATAAATTTAAACCTATCTTCAGCAAGGGGTTTTGTAAAGATATCAGCCCATTGATGGTTTGTATCAACAAAATTTAAGCTTATAATTCCCTTATGAACATAGCCTCTGATGAAATGATGTTTAATTTCTGTATGCTTTGCCTTAGAATGTAAAATAGGGTTTTTAGATAGGAAAATAGTAGAAGTATTATCACAGAAGATAGAAATGTGACTCTCCTGTATCTGATAATCTTCTAGTTGACTTTTCATCCAGAGCATCTGTGTGCTACAACCAGCAACAACAATATATTCTGCTTCTATTGTTGAAAGTCCTATTGTGGGTTGCTTCTTGCTGAATCATGAGATCAAATGACTTCCCAGAAACTGACAGCTTCCATAAGTATTTTTACGTTCTATTCTGTCTCTAGCATAATCAGCATCACAGAATCCAACTAATCTGTATTCATCAGATCTTCTGTAACACAAACCTACGTTAGTAGTACCTTTCAGATACCTCAAAGTCCTCTTAACAACTGTTAAGTGAGATTCTCTAGGATCTTATTGAAATCTAGCACATAGACAAACACTAAAGAGGATATCAGGTCTAGAAGCAGTCAAGTACAGAAGATAATCAATCATACCTCTGCAGAGCTTTTGATCTACCTTCTTACTTACCTCTTCTTTTCCTATGGTGCTTGTAGGATGCATTAGAGTTTTAGCCAACTTACTTTTTGTCATGTTAAACTTCTTCAGAAGCTCCTTCACATACTTTGTCTGATGTATGTAGGTGCCTTCTGGAGTTTGATTCACTTGAATTCCCAGAAAGAATCTGAGTTCTCCCATCATGCTCATTTCAAATTCTGCCTGCATACGTTGAGCAAACTCCTTTCGAAGCGTAATATTGGTAGTTCCAAAAATAATATCATCTACATAAATTTGACAGATTAAAATGTCTTTCTTAATTGATTTATGGAAGAGAGTAGTATCAATTTTTCCTCTGATAAAATTATTTTCCAGAATAAAATTACTCAGCCTCTCATACCAAGCTCTGGGAGCTTGTTTTAAGCCATAGAGTGATTTCTTCAGTTTAAAAACGTGTTCTGGAAATTTTTCATTTTCAAAACCAGGGGGTTGATGAACATAAACTTCCTCTTCTATAAATCCATTTAAGAAAGCACTTTTAACATCCATTTGATACAAAGTGATGTTATTCTGTGCAGCAAAAGAAATAAGCAAGAGGATAGATTCTAAGCTTGCCACAGGAGCATATGTCTATGTGTAATGTATACCTTCTTGTTGACTATATCCTTGAGCAACCAGCCTAGCCTTGTTTCTGATAACTTCTCCTTGCTCATTCAGCTTGTTTCTGAAAACCCATTTTGTTCTAATGATATTGAATCCATTTGGTCTTGGAACCAGATCCCAAACATCATTCCTTGTGAATTGGTTAAGCTCCTCTTGCATAGCAAGTATCCAATCATTATCTTGCAGAGCTTCATCCACTGAGGTAGGTTCAATGATTGATACCAAACCAAACAATGACGTTCTAGATGATCTGAGAAAAGATCTTGTTCTGATAGGGTCATCCTTCTTTCTAATTATCATTTCCTCTAGATGAGAGGCTTTGATTCTGAAGGATCCTTTCAGAGGGGGTTCATCAGAAAAGGTTAAGTTGTCCATCTGAGCAGTCAAAGGAGTAGCATCTGACGTTGCTTTTGGTGCTTTTGCATGAGCTTTTCCTGCCTCTGATTCTTCAGAGTCTGTGAGAAGGACTTCTCTATCTGCAAAAATTTCAAGCTGCTTTGGATTTTGATTGCCAAGCTTATCATCAAATCTAACATGAATTGATTCCTCTATAATTTGTGTCTCAATATTGCATACTCTGTAGCCTTTAGAGCGTTCAGAATATCCAAGCATGAAACACTTCTGAGCTTTAAAATCAAACTTGTTCAGATTTTCCTTAGTATTCAAAATAAAACAAACACATCCAAAAGGATGGAAATAAGAAATGTTGGGCTTTCTATTCCTCCACAATTCATAAGGAGTCTTCTCCATAAGAGGTCTTACAGACACTCTGTTCTGAATATAACATGTTGTATTAATTGCTTCTTCCTAAAAATGTTTTTCCATGTGAGTCTCGTTGATCATGGTTCTGGCCATTTCTTGCAATGTTCTATTTTTCCTTTCTACAACTCCATTCTGTTGGGGAGTTCTATGACAAGAAAAATCATGTGCAATGCCATTTTCTTTAAAATATTTTTCAAAGTATTTATTTTCAAATTCTCCACCATGATCACTTCTGACTTTAACAATTTTAAATTCTTTTTCGTTTTGGACTTGATTGCAGAAGTCAAAGAATACAGAATGTGACTCATCCTTGTGTTTCAGGAATTTTACCCATGTCCATCTGTTGTAGTCATCAACTATGACTAATCCATACTTCTTGCCTCTGATGGATGCAGTTTTCACTGGTCCAAACAGATCAATGTGAAGCAACTCTAATGGTCTAGAGGTAGAAACAACATTTTTTGCTTTGAAAGAAGATTTTGAAAATTTTCCTTTCTGACATGCTTCACAAAGAGCATCTGAGTTGAACTTCAACTGAGGAAGTCCTCTGACCAGATTGAGTTTATTAATCTGAGATATATGTCTCATACTAATATGACCCAATCTTCTATACCAAACCCATTTCTCATCGTTAACAGACAGAAGACATTTTACATTTTAAAATTTTAGTTCTGAAAGATTAATTTTGTAAATGTTCTTCTTCCATTTTCCATTAAAGAGGATCGAACCATCTTTTTGACTCACAACTTTAAAACATTTTTGATTGAAAATTATATCATAACCATTGTCACTTAATTGACTTATGGACAATAGATTATGTGTTAATCCTTCAACAAGTAAAACATTAGATATGGAAGGAAGGTTACCATTACCAATAGTTCTAGAGCTAATGATTTTGCCCTTCTGGTTCCCTCCAAACTTCAAGTCACCTCCAGATCTAAGTTCCAGGTTTTGGAACATAGACCTTCTTCCCGTCATGTGTCGTGAGCAGCCAGAGTCCAGGTACCATGATTGGTGTCTCAACTTTACTGCTAAGGACATCTACAACAAAGATTATTTTGTCCTTAGGTACCCATATTTTCTTGGGTCCTCTGGGGTTAGTAGGTCTGAAGTTCTGTCTGAACTTCTTTCCCTTAAAAGCATCTTTGTTCTGATAAAGTTTGTGTTTATTAAACACAGGGTTGTTCTGATCAGAACGTGTGTGCTTAATATCATTCAGATGACCATATTTAAAATGGGTGTACAAAGGAGAATACTTAATGATCAGTTTATCAACAGGTTTTGGATTTAAATCTTTCCCAGAGGGTGATTCATATCCAATTCCTTTTCTATTATTTCTGCTTACGCCATAGATCATGGAAGCCATTTTGCTTCTATCTAGGCCTCTGGACAGAAACCTCTGAAAACTATAATCATACTCTTCTAAAATGTTTTTAGAGCATGACATAGGATCTGAGTCAGACTTTTGAGATTTTTCTAAATCATTTTTCATTTTAAGATTATTTGCTTTAAGCTCAGCAACATCTGATCTCAGCTGATCAGTCTCAGATGCAAGATAGCTTTGAAGTTTCTTGTATTTGAGTTTGATCTTACTGTAGCTTTCAAGAATTTCAGATAAACTTTCAGTAAGTTCATCTCTGGTAAGTTCAGAAAATATCTCTTTTGAATCTGATTCTGATCCAGATTCAGCTGTTTCTTCGTGGTCCTCCATGTCAGCCATCAGTGCTACATTAGCACACTCATCTTCTGACTCTGATGAAGATTCAGAAGCATATGAATCATCCCACATGGCCATTAGAACTTTCTTCTTCTTTTTAAACCTCTTTCTGGGTTTCTCCTTCAGAAGTTTGGGACATTCATTTTTATAGTGGCCTGACTCCTTGCACTCGTAGCACACTACATCTTTCTTTCCAGATTTCTTGTGTCCAGAAGATTCGCCACGTTGATCAGATCTCTTGAAGTTTCTGAACTTATTTTGTTTATGCTTCCAGAGTTGGTTTATCCTTCTGGACAGTAAAGACAACTCATCTTCTTCAGAGGAAGATTCTTCAGAGCTTTCTTCAATTACCTGTAAAGCTTTAGCAGATTTGTTAGATTTTAGCGCAACAGACCTACCTTTCTTTTGAGGTTCATCTTCTTCCAGCTCAATCTCATGACTCCTTAAGGAACTGATAAGTTCCTCCAGAGTGATCTTATTCAGATCCTTTACAAGCTTCAGCGTTGTCACCATTGGTCTCCACCTTATTGGTAAGCTTCTGATTATCTTCTTGACGTGATCAGAAGTAGAGTAACCTTTGTCCAGAACCTTCAAACTAGTAGTTAGAATCTGAAATCTTGAGAACATAGCTTCCACAGATTCAGATTCCTCCATTTTGAAGGCTTCGTATTTCTGAATGAGCGTTAAGGCCTTTGTCTCCTTCACTTGGGAGTTTCCTTCATGCGTCATTTTTAAAGATTCAAACATATCAAATGTTGTTTCTCTATTTGTTATTTTCTCATACTCAGTATGAGATATAGCATTTAACAGAATAGTTCTCGCCTTGTGATGATTTCTAAAATCCTTTTTCTGTTGATTAATCATTGACTTTCTGTCAACCTTTTTGCCTTCATCATTTGTAGGATGAATATAACCATCAATGACCAAATCCCATAAGTCAGCGTCATAGCCTAGAAAGAAACTTTCTATTCTATCTTTCCAATAATCAAACTTCTCACCATCAAACATGGGAGGTTTGGTGCTGATTCTGTCTCTATCATCATATTTGTTGTTGTTTGAAGTTGAAGTTTTAGCCATGATAAATCAAGAATAATAGATCAAGAGTTTTTCCCAACAGGATCTTTCTCTGTCACGGTTAAGTGATAGCACTTACTGAACCGGAGCTCTGATGCCAACTAAAGGTTGGAAAAACACTTAACATGGAGGGGGGAGGTTGAGTAAGGGTTTAAAACAACTATGATAATAGTAAAAATAACAAGGTATTTTTATCCTGGTTCGTTTGAACTCAAACTACTCCAGTCTACCCTACCCAGGTGATTTGCCTTTCTCAACAAGGACTTAATCCACTAAATCAAACTGATTACAATGATAACCACTAAGACAACAGTCTTAGTCTTCTCAAGAAATCTGACCACAACTTGGTCTCTTAAGGAATCTTTTACAAAAGATAAACTAACAATGTGTTTAAGAGTTGCTTCTAAAAAGCTATATCACAACTGTGATTTTTACACAAGTTTAGGAACGAAATAAAAACTATTCATCTTTTAAGAATGTTTGTATGAGTTTCTTGTTGAATAATTTGTCAAGTGATTTGTCAACTTTGAATTAATGCTGAGACTTGCTTTTATAGTACTTGAAGTCCATTTCTCAAAGACTGTGCAACACTGTGCATTCTGTTGCTTTTGTCTTCTATTGACTTTTCCTTTCTCAGAAGGGGAATGTTCAAACAAATCCTTTTTGTCTGAATTCCTGCGTCATGCACGAATGAGGAAAGAGCCGTTCGGATAAGGACAAGGAATATGCCAACGGATCTTTATTTGAACAGCATCTTCTTCAACAACTTCTGAACGTCTTGCATCAGATCCTCTGATGATATTCTCAGTTCTTCAGATCAGAGTTACTCTAACAGAGTTTTGCAGCAAAGTACTTTAGCGTGAAAATCTTTATCAGAGCAGACTTGCTTATCAGAGCCTCTGTACTTGCAGCGTTAAGTACTTCCAGAGTCTTCTGAAACTTTACTGTATGTTCTTTACTCAAATTCTTCTCAGCTTTGCTCAGAGTCATCTGTAGCAGATTAGAGTCTTCTGATGTATTGCTTCTGACACTCAGAGCTTTATCGTTCTGTAGTGTTCAGAGGAGTTCTTGCTTCCAGAATAATATTACTTTTGATATCTGAAACAAATAAACACTTGAACAGAATTAGAGTATATATTTCTTTTATACAAAATTTCATTAATGTTATCATCAAAACAATGAGATATATTAAACATCAATCTGTGTTCTAACAGTACGTACATAATAAATGTTGTAACTTGCATTCCTTTATAATAAAAACAAGATACCAAAAATTAATCAGGAATAATAAAATTAACAAAATTATTGATGGAATTGTTGAAACAAGGTGGGCAGAGAATTATAACATAAACGTATGTAGAAAATAACCTCTTACAGTGCGAAAGACGATGGCTAAGTTAGGTGACAGCCGCTGCAAAAATGGTGGTGTGCGATGCAGAAGCTGACGACGGTCTCGTTGTGAAGTTGTTTTATTCAACAAGTCAATGATGTCATTGCTGAAGTTGTTATCCTTGATCGTGTTGTGTGTTGTGGTTGTTTATGAAGTTGGTGGGTGGTGGTTTGGTGAATGGAGGATGAGTTAGAAAAGAAGCATGAGGGTCTTTGTGTGGAATGGTTTGTGTTTAATATGCAGGAAAATTGGAGAGTGAGTTACAGTTGTTGTAGAATAGTGATCATTTGATATGATTTTATTATTGAAAAAAAATAGCAAGTTTTTGGCAGTGGAGACATATGGAAGTGAGAAGGTGATATGAGTTGTAAGAGGGATAATGGGGAGTAGCATGTATAAGTGGTACCTTTTACCCCCCCCCCCCCCCCCCCTTTTTTTTATTTACAGATTTTGTGGGATTTGAAGTGTAGTATTAGTAGCTTGTGGGAGTAATATATGGTAAATAGTACAAAGGTGGGTAGCATGCTATTATGTACTATTTACTACAAAATTGAACAAAATCTACTTTATGTACTATAAGATCAAAACCATTTTTAAAAAGTTCCACAAAATAAGGAAAAGATAAACATAAAAAGAATAAACTATTTACAATAAAATCTAAAATAAAGATTTGATTAATTAAAAAAAATATGTTAATTAAAAGTACAAATAAAGACGGTAAAAAACAAATAATTAGATCGGTATCGAAGTACTCGAAAAAATAAAATGAATACACCAACGTCATCATCAAAAAATATACGATTCAGAAAAATACGGCGTTTTGTCAAATTTTGAAATAAAGTTTGCCCGCTAAAATGGCTTAAAATGTCCAAAAATGTGACCGAAAAGTGGTCAAAAAATTTAAATGAGCACGTCAGGTTAAACTACGCAAAACATAGATTAATATCACTGACGTTTGCAGGCTCGATTTTAAAATTTGTCGTTCACTGATTTTACGCACAATTGACTTTTTGTTTGACTGATTCGACTGTAAATCCGACAAGTTTATTCCAGCTGATAAATTAGGTATTATGAAAAATGTAAGAGATGATAAACTATACAGATAATGCAAAAAGAGTGGGATCTTAGAGTCAAAAATTAGGGTGCAATAGGATGTACTAGTGCATAAGGGACACATGTTAGATGCAATGTCACAACATGTGGGACGACATCTGGGCATTGCTCAACAGGTCAGATTGTTGCATTTTGAGACAAACTATTTATTAATGATTCAATAAGATTTTATTGTTTTTATTTAGCAATATGATTATATGATTTTATGGACAACTGTTGAAGATTAAGTCAACTTAAATGGGGATTTAAATTTGAACTTGAATTAATAACAACTTATATCTTTTGTTGGAGAACTTTATGAAGAAAATCATATCCAACAGATTTTGCAAAGATTATGGACGAAACTAAATGCAAATCCAGAAGAAGAAAAACCCATAATTGCATTTCTATTTAAAGATACTCAAACCTCACTTTTGAGGTGTGCAAGGCGTGAATATTTTAAAGATACCTAGTGTTAGGGTTTTCCTGTTGAGTATTTGTATGTGCACCACTCTAGCACCTCTTTTCATATCATAAGGAATGAAGTTTGGTTTTATTGAGTTGTAAACCTTGTTCCAAGATGTTTACTTTATAAGCTTGTGAACATTTTGTTTCTTGCATTCTACAATATTTCCATAACTGAATTAGTGAAGAATCTTTATGTACACCTTTATGTTTCAATAACTTGGAATAAAGGTTTGTCTTAGTTGAGTTGTAACACTCAACAATGTTATCAATTTGTAAACACCAATCATAGGTTGTGTGATTGAGAAGAAAATGAGTAGGTTATCATATTTAGGGGGGTCTCTAAATAGAAAGTCATTGGGTAGTGTTCGGAAGAGGCATTAAATAACACGGGATTGTCGTTGCTTGTAAGGCTAAGTGTACTAAACTAGTAATAGTAAATTTCCTTTCTTGGGTAGAGTGCCCTTCATATGTAGGTGTGGTTTCACCAACCTGGGTTACCAAGATCTTCAACTAAAGAATGATTCTCTTGCTCAGCATTTGAATGACTATACGACCACCAATCTTGGGGGCCGTATCACAGCCTTTTGAGAATACATTGCAACAAGTGGAGCATTCTCACTATCTTATGTATGTTTTAAGGGAGCATATTCTCCTAGACCTAATGCTCAAATATGGGGAGGTCATTTCCCTATTGGGGTAGCCCCATCACATTCTTTTATTTTTCTGTACTGTATGTAAATTAGATTTGGAATGGAAAAATATATGTGTGTATATTTGCAATGAAGTATTTTTTTTACCTGTATGAGGTATGTTTGTGTGATCCCAAGTGCGGAGCTTCGAATTCCATGTGAAAGTACAAGGTTTTCCCTTCGATTTTACTAGACGTCTATGAGGCTATTCCCAACCAAAGTTTGGTCCCCCTTCCCCCGTCCAGGTGAAAACCTATTTCGAGGTCGACGTATGGCCAACCCACCATGACCTCTGGAGTGGCTAGCTCCTAGAGCGGGTGGATAATTATTACCTTTGAAGAATTGATTGTTGTTTTTGCACACATGTGGTGTTTGAGACAACATCCTTGAATTTCTCTGTGTGCGTTTTAATCTATGGGGAATTGATTTCTTCAGTCGCACGCGCGCGACATATGCGATAATACCCCTGATTTTCCTTGCGTCCTTTGCATTGTGAGGAATTGATTATTATAGTCACACGTGCATAAAATTTGCGAGAACATCCTTGAGTCTTTGTGTTAGGGCCTTGATCCCTTATGTCGTGCTCTAGACTCAGTGCTACCTTACACAATCACAAATAAATGAATATATCAAAACTTGAAATATTCTCTTCATATTTGATAATTAATCATACTCCCAAGGAAGGTGGTTATACAGACATATCATCTAATGCGTAATAATAAAGAACAACATAACCAGGTGGGCTAGCTGTCGTTTATTATCCATGTTTCTCTGTTAGTTTGTTCAAAAAAAATTTAGGGTATGGGTGTTCATGCTTATGAGCTAACTGATTAGGGAAACAACATTGATTTCTATTGCCAAGCTTTATCCTTAGTCTCACTAGAGTGCTTGATAAATTCTCTTTGCTCCCCGAGATCAACAATGATGGTGACAGACTCCCCTCGAAGGTTATGGCATTTGAGCTTAAGATTCATCAACGATGCTACAAGGTCCAAGGCGGCTGTGAAATGCCTTTCTGATATGTAATTGTAAACGCCTTCCATCCTTTTTATGGACAGCCAATATCTCGACGATTTTTCTCTTCACGGTCCTCTTTGAGGGAACATTTTCTCGAGGTGCTCCTATAGTGATGACAACAATATATTGGTTTTTCCCTTTCTGGCCTCTTTATTTTCCCCACTAGTCCCAGCGTCGACAGATTTTGAGGGATACTTGCCCTTGGGTGACTCTCCCCTTTATCTTTTTTCTCCCTTCACCTATTCAAACAACCAACCTCTCTTAATTAATCCCTCAATAGCATCCTTCAGCTAGATGCAATCATCCGTGTTGTGGTCATATCCCTTGTTGAAGCGGAAAAACTCGGTCTTATTTGTTCTAGACGACTCTGGGATAGGAAAGAGGTTTCCTGGGAAATAAAATAAGTAATGAATCTTTCACAAAAGTCCATGCCAAATTCAATACAATCCATTGAACCATAGTCTGGTTGGAGTTAGCGCGAGCTGTTTGCACTTAAAGGCTTCTTCAGCATTGAAGTAATTCAACCGACCATCGGCGAGGTGCACCGTGCACGTGCTCGTCCATATCTCTTTTTCTTTTATATTATCTCTACTTAGGAGGATTCTTCATGGAGTTTAGTATTCTTCTAACCAAAATGCAATTGAACAGAGGATGCTTTTGTTGTTTCTTCAGTGGATGATTTTCTACCTGATTCGAGAGAGGAATGTGATTGTTTCGATCTCCCTCTGGACTTTGGCTCTTCTTTCTCCATATTATATTCTTCAAATTTAGAGTTTCAACTCTTCTAGACGTGTTCCATTCAAAAGAGGGAGCGTGACTCCTCCTGGACATAGCCTCTTAAGTTGTGTCTCCTTACATTGCGCAGGCTTTCCTCGAGATGAAGTAACTTTCTTCTAGCCAGAAAATTTTGTTGCCGAACAATATTGTACATGTTGTTTAGCAATTCTTTGGTGCCTTAAAACCTAATTTTAGCTCACAACATTTGGAAACTAGGTAAGGCCTTAAGTTGTGAAACAATTGGCTAAATCGAAGGTCCAATCGGAGGATATTGTTAAGATCCATCTATTTGAGGAACCTAGAGAAGATCTAGATGAAATGGAACTTATAATACACGATTCACAATGCCTTGTAGAGAAGGTGGAAGTGTTTCATTTATCGTTGATTAAGTTGCGACTGCGGCATCGACTTCTCAGTATATGACGGAGCGAGTATCCTTACATCCAAACATTATCGAGAAACGTAGAAATCAGAGATCTAGAAATTCAGAAAATCAAATTCTATATGCTACTTGATTATATCAAACATGATTATTCTCCATGTTCTATTGCGAGAACTCTTGATCCAATGAACTGAAAAGGTTTCAAACTATCAAATTGAGGAACGAATGTTAGATTTTGGAAAACACAGGAATCAGAAGTCGATTCCTACAGGTAGCGCCACTATTTCGTTGCGAAACTGGGAATGGGTTAAGGATTAATGATAATGAAGGGACAGAGCTTCTGGTAAGATGGAGATAGGCCTGACCTGTAAGGTTAGCACTCCAGGCTCAAGTCAATATGTGAGGGATATGAGTGAAGTGAAATTGAATTTAAAATTGTTTCCCTGAATTATATATATATATATATATATATATATATATATATATATATATATATATATATATATATATATATATATATATATATATATATATATATATATATATATATATATATATATATATATATATATATATATATATATATATATATATATATATATATATATATATATATATATATATATATATATATATATATATATATATATATATATATATATATATATATATATATATATATATATATATATATATATATATATATATATATATATATATATATATATATATATAAAATTGCGGAGATCTGTTGGATGTATCTAAAGTTTAGATCCTCTGTTCTTATTTGTAGAGTAACTCTCGTGAGATGAGAAGGTTCTGGATGGATTGTAGCTCCTTTAGAGTGGTCGGTCGGGGATTAATATGGTCGGCCTGGAACAATTCTAGAAAGGATAATATTATGAGTTCACCGAGAGTTCTTTTTCCTCTTGAAAGAATATTTCTTTCTTTGAAAGTGTTTGTTTGGGTCTGAAGTTAAACTCGTTAATATCTTTGGCTGGAGTATTTAGTATTAAGTCTTCGTCTAGTTCGTGAGTTGAGCCACTTAAGAAAAAACTCATTTTTTGGATATTTGATGATAACTAGTGAAAAATATTCTTATCGATTCTTGAGTTAAGCCCATTGTAACTTCTCAAATTAGTTTAAGATCAACCTAGTGCAAAATCTAGGTTTGGTTCATGGTTATCCCGTGTAAAACCCCGGTTCAGTTTAGAAGATAGCTAGTTTAAAACTCCACATTGGTTCGAGATAAGTCGTTATAAAATATCATTTTAGCTTAGGGACTAACAGCTTGAAGCTTCCTCTGTGTTTAGAAGGAAGACAATCTGTTTCATTCCACTGTTCTCAGTTTGGTTGTAAGTTAACCTAAAACTTCATTTGTCTTTGTATAAGCGGGTTCATGACCTTAACCTTCAAAAACCTCATAATTATTATTGGATACTCTCAATATTAATTATTGGGGTGAGTAGTAGGTCATTTCATTTAGACTGAATCTTTATAAATTTCTAGTGTCACTCTTTTCTCTTATTTGTTTACTTTCTGCATATTTTCTTTACTCTAACTTTTTGCTGCAATATTCAAATGTTTTCTTAAAAATGTTTTAAACTCTTATTTAGAAAACAATTTTGATTTAAACTAACGATTTTCAAATTTCCACAATTCACCCCCTCCCCTCTTATGTATGGAGTCACATGTTCATCACTTAAGTGTGCAACCATTTGTTAGATGACCTAAAAATCTAACAATTATCGTTAAGAGTAGAATGAGCAAAAGAAGAATAAAATAATACTTGCAATTATGGTCCATAACTTATGAAATGAATGCACTCCACGCTTATAAAAACTCTTAATTAAATGGGTGAAAGTTTAGAAAGAATGCATAAAAGATTAAAGAAGGAAAGTTGAAATCTTTTATAGGGAGGGAAAGTTTATTTGTATGAGCAACATACCGCTGCCCACTAAGCACCTCAATTGTTACAAGAAATAGAAAATATTCTCTATGTTAGAGACACTCGTAAGGAGTAAAGTCAAATTTGGCTTCCCGTGAAAAATCATCATTAATGGCATTCAGTGCAACACACATTTCCCTTGGATAACCGGTGTTTGATTTTCTTCAGCTTACTAATGTGTGATTCACCTCATTGACACATAGAGATGTATCCCAAACTCGCCTCATACAGGAGGGTCTCTCTTAATACAAGACAAACTCACCTAATAAATCAGAGACTCGACTAATACAAGAAGAATCAGCTCATACAAGAGGGACTCATCCCATATAGAAGTGACTTACCATAGGCATGTCATAGCTGTTGGTGCAAAGGTAGAATAAATGATGAAAGGTAGAAATATTCTATTAAGAATGACGGCAGAAAAACATGATTAAGAGTTACAATGATTGTCACCCTATTTATAGGCTAAAACTAGGGTTACTAGAATAAGATAAAATACTAAAATACCCTCTAACAAACTTATGGGCTTAAGAAAATAATATAATAAAATATGAATTATTACTAATACCATCCCTTAATTCATATTCCATCAAAACTTGTAACACCAATTCCATCCCTTAATCTGAGAAATTGATCAGTCTTGATAGCTTTCGTCAGAACATCTGCCAACTGCTTCTGAGTGCTGCAGTGTACAACTTCTAACACTCCACTCTGAACTTGATGTCTCAGAAAATGATACTTGGTCTCAATATGCTTGCTTCTCCCATGCAACACTGGGTTTCTGGCAAGGTTGATTGCAGACTTGTTGTCAATCATCAACTTCAGAGGTTTGTTTACCTTAATCTTCAGATCCTGCAACAGATTCAGAATCCACACAGCTTGGCATGCAGTAACAGCACCTGCAATGTATTCAGCTTCACAAGTTGACAACGCTACAACAGGTTGCTTCTTGGAACACCAAGAAATGGGACCTCCCAGAAATTTGAACAAGTACCCAAATGTACTTCTTCTGTCAACTCTGTCTCCACACCAATCAGAGTCTGAATAACTCAGAAGTTCTGACTCATTATTTCCTCCAGAGGGAAATAACACTCCATACTTCAGAGTTCCTTTGATATACCTCAGAATCCTGACAGCAGCTTGGTAATGGGACCACTTAGGTTTACTCATGAACCTACTAACCATCCCAACTGAGTAGCAAATATCAGGTCTGGTATTGCACAGATACCTCAGAGAACCAACCAACTGTTTGAAGGTTGTAGCATCCATATCCTTTCCTTCAGAGTCTGAATCCAGTTTATGATTTGTATCAGAAGGTGTGACAGCTATCTTACAATTCTTCAGATCAAATCTCTTCAGAAGTTCTAATTCATACTTGAGCTGATGCAAAATGATACCTTTCTCAGAATATCTGAAATCCATCCCTAGAAAGTATGTCATTTTGCCTAGATCAGTCATTTCAAACTCATTCATTAGAACCTTCTTGAACTTGGCTATCTCCTGTTCAGAACTTCCAGTCAATAGTATATCATCAACATATAAACATACCAGAGTCATATTGCCTTCAGAAGTATGCTGAACATAGACACCGTACTCCATCTCACATTTCTGAAAGCCTTGCTTCTTGAAAAATGAATCAATCTTCTGATTCCAAGCTCTGGGCGCTTGTTTCAATCCATATAGAGCTTTGTATAATCTGTACACCATCCCTTCCTGATTCTTTCTCACAAATCCAGGAGGTTGTGACACGTAAACTTCTTCTTCTAATGGACCATTCAGAAATGCAGATTTTACATCTAAATGCATCAGAGGCCAATTCCTGTTAGCAGCTATTGCAATCACCATTCTGATTGTTTCATGTCTTGCTACAGGTGCAAACACTTCAGAATAATCCAGCCCAGGTTTCTGTAAAAATCCTCTGGCTACCAACCTTGCTTTATGTTTGCCAATTGAACCATCTGGCTTTAACTTCTGCTTGAAAACCTATCTGACGCTGATGGCTTTCTTGTCTTTTGGAAGTTCTGCCAGCTTCCAAGTCTTGTTTCTCTCTATAGCATCAAGTTCTTCTTTCATGGCCTTCAGCCAGAACTTCTGCTTAAGAGCCTCCTCTGTACTTATAGGTTCAGAGTCTACTAACATGGCACACTGAATAACTTCTCCTTCAGAGTCTACTTCAGTGTCTTGCAGCATGTCAAATTCTGCAAATCTTCTGGGAACGCTTCTGATTCTTTGTGGTCTCTGAACTTGTTCAGAGTCTTGAGCTTCAGAGTTTCTAGCTTCAGATGATTGACCTCCAGAGCTTTGACCATCTTCAGAGTCTGGCATATTTCCAGAGTCTGAATTTCCACCAAGATCTGGATTGCCATCAGAGTCTGAATCATCAGAGTCTGGGTCATCTGGGTCACCTTCATCTTCTGAGTCTTCTTCAGAGTTTGAATCAGTATCAGAGTCAGAGTCAATATCAGGGTTTACTTCAACTTCAGAAATTCTTAACTCTGGCCTTTCTTCAGAGGTTCTAACATCAGAATCAGATTGAGACTTATCCCAATTCCAAACTTCTGATTCCTTCACAATCACATCTCTGCTGAATTCAATTTTATTGGTTTCTAGACAATAGAGCTTGTATGCACCTGTACTGTGGTACCCTATCAGAATCATCACTTTGCTTCTATCATCCAGCTTCTGTCTTCTGGCTTCTGGAACATGTTTATAGCAAACAGAACCAAATACCTTCAGATGACTAACACTTTGCTTGTCTCCAGTCCACTTCTGCATAGGAACTATTTCCTTCAACTTCTTTGTAGGACATCTGTTGAGTACATACGTTGCAGTGGCAACAGCTTCTCCCCAGAGCTTCTGAGGAAGCTTCTTCTCCTTTAGCATGCTTCTCACCATATCAAGCAAAGTACGGTTTCTTCTTTCAGCAAGACCATTGTGTTGAGGGGTATAAGGAGCAGTAACCTCATGCTCAATTCCATTCTCCTCACAGAACTTCTGGAACTCTTTGGAGTTATACTCACCTCCACCATCAGTTCTAAGAATCTTCAACTTCTGACCACTCTGATTCTCAGCCTTCATTCTGAACTTCTTGAATTCATCAAACACCTCATGTTTAAATTTAATAAGGGATACCCACGTCATTCTTGTGAATTCATCAACAAACAACACAAAGTACTTATTCCCTCCAATTGATGCTACTGGAAATGGACCACACACATCAGAATGTACAACTCCCAAGGCATGTTTTGCTCTTGGAGCAACTTCTGATGCAAATGGCAATCTTGGTTGTTTTCCTTCCATGCAAACTTTGCATGACTTTTCAGGCTTCTTAATTGCAGGAATTCCATGTACCAATTTCTTTGAATTCAGATGTTGTAAGCTTCTGAAATTCAAATGACCAAATCTTCTGTGCCACAGCTCACTCTCCTTCTCAGTACTTGTTGCACTAAGACACTCTGAGTCTGCAGTTCTGACATTCACCTTGAATGTTCTATTCCTTCCTTGTTCTGACTCCATAATCAACTTCTGATTGCAGTCATACAACTTCAGAAGATTGTCCTTCATGGTAACTGAAAAACCTTTCTCAATTAATTGTCCCACACTCATCAGATTGCTTCTGATGCCAGGTACATACCACACGTTCTGAATCAATGCTGTTTTCCCATTGTTCAGAGTCACTCTGACATTTCCCATACCTTCTGCATTAAGATATTTGTCATCAGCACATCTGATCTTTGTCCTCTTTTCAGAGTCAAAGTCAACCAACCATTTCTTGTTTCCAGTAAGATGATTTGAACAGCCAGTGTCCATATACCACCAGTCTGTCAGATCATCAGATTCAGAGGCCATCAATAGCACAGATTCGTCATCAGAACTTCTGGCTATATTTGCTTCTTCTGATTTCTTCTCCTTGTTTGACCAACAATCTCTAGCAAAGTGACCAAACTTCTTACAACAGTAACATTGGATCTTCTTCTTGTCATACTTCTCTTTTCCCTTCTGAGCATTCTTTTGTCTATCAGAGGTTGAGGTTTCTGACTTCTGACCACCATCAGATCTTCTCTTGGCTTCTGACTGCTTCTGATACCTCCTATCAGAAATTGCTTTCAGAGCCTGCTGCTCTACTTCCCTTTCAGAAGTTCTCTCAGTCAAACGCAACTCTTGCGCTTCTAAACTGCTCTGCAGCTCTTCAATTCTCATTGTGCTCAGATCTTTGGAATGTTCTATTGCTACCACAATGTAATCAAATTGAGGAGTAAGGGATCTCAATACCTTCTCCATGATTGTTTCTTCAGAAAGAGTTTCTCCACACGCCTTCATCTCATTAGTGATCAGAATCACTCTGGAGATGTATTCAGAAACTTTCTCATTATTCTTCATGTTGAGATTCTCATATTGCTTTCTTAAGGACTGAAGCTTCACCTTCTTCACTGATGCGTCACCACCATAACATCTAACCAGTGTGTCCCACGCAACCTTTGCTGTCGTTGAATCTGCAATCTTCTCAAACACATTTACATCAACACATTGATGAATGAAGAACAATGCTTTCTGATCCTTCTTCCTTACTTCCTTCTGCGCGTTTTTCTGTTCATCGGTTGCATCTGCTGCTACTGGAACATAACCATCAGTGACAAGATCTAGAACATCTTGAGCACCAAATAGTACACGCATTTGGATCATCCAACGATTCCAGTTTTTACCATCAAATACTGGAAGTTTGGTGTTCATGTTGCCGTTTCCGTTCATCTTCTACTTTGCACAATACACTCAGATTTCTCACACAGTGTTTCCCAACCCACAGAATAAAATTCTGATCAGATTTTGTTCAAGATTCAACACGAATCTAAGAATCAAAATCAAACACACAAGACCTCACGTTCACTCGTGTTTCCCGTGTTTCCCAATGAATCTGAACCGGAGCTCTAGATACCAATTGTTGGTGCAAAGGTAGAATAAATGATGAAAGGTAGAAATATTCTATTAAGAATGACGGCAGAAAAACATGATTAAGAGTTACAATGATTGTCACCCTATTTATAGGCTAAAACTAGGGTTACTAGAATAAGATAAAATACTAAAATACCCTCTAACAAACTTATGGGCTTAAGAAAATAATATAATAAAATATGAATTATTACTAATAATAGCAACTCATCCAAACAAGAAGAGGAAAACCAAGACTAAATCACTTGCTCTTTCCAAGCTCTCATGCTTCAGGGACTGTGTATTGGTATATTTGTGAAGGGCCCACGAGGGACAGTGTGAGAGGCAGTTGATGTAACATCTCGCCCACATCACCTTCTTGATCACCCGTTTCCTAGATCGATTGCCCATTTGCTGGATGTGATGTCACTTCCTCAAATATGTTGCCTACTTTCTAGACAACTCGTCTGAAGCGTAATGATGTGGAAATTGACATATCTTTAATCCTTATGCAGAAGGAGTCAGGGGGAAGTTAACAACGCTCTCATGAATAACATAGGATTACTTGTCCCCTCTCACGTTCTCTCTCGAGTGATTGTTACTTTGTAGGGACTTGAGATCTAGACTCAAAAACTCCAATAAATATCTCAATCATAAAATTGAAAAACATTCCATTTCTTTTTTACACTGGTACCACATATAAAGTTTTTCATTTTTTTACGTGAGTTAACTCTAAATCCTACAACAAACTCTAATACTTACCCTTGGGTGACTCTCCACTTTATCTTTTTCTCCCTTCACCTATTAAAACAACCAACCTCTCTTAATTAATCCCTCAATAGCATCCTTCAGCTAGATGCAATCATCAATGTTGTGGTCATATCCCTTGTTGAAGCGGAAAAACTCGGTCTTATTTGTTCTAGACGACTCTGGGATAGGAAAGAGGGCCCTCTTTCCTGGGAAATAAAAGAAGTAATGAATCTTTCACAAAAGTCCGTGCCAAATTCAATACAATCCATTGAACCATAGTCTGGTTGGAGTTAGCGCGAGCTGTTTGCACTTAAAGACTTCTTCAGCATTGAAGTAATTCAACCGAACATCGGCGAGGTGCACCGTGCACGTGCTCATCCATATCTCTTTTTCTTTTATATTATCTCTACTTAGGAGGATTCTTCATGGAGTTTAGTATTCTTCTATCCAAAATGCAATTGAACAGAGGATGCTTTTGTTGTTTCTTCAGTGGATGATTTTCTACCTGATTCGAGAGAGGAATGTGATTGTCTCGATCTCCCTTTGGACTTTGGCTCTTCTTTCTCCATATTATATTCTTCAAATTTAGAGTTTCAACTCTTCTATACGTGTTCCATTCAAAAGAGGGAGCCTGACTCCTCCTGGACATAGCCTCTTAAGTTGTGTCTCCTTGCATTGCGCAGGCTTTCCTCGAGATGAAGTAACTTTCTTCTAGCCAGAAAATTTTGTTGCCGAACAATATTGTACATGTTGTTTAGAAATTCTTTGGTGCCTTAAAACTTAATTTTAGCTCACAACATTTGGAAACTAGGTAAGGCCTTAAGTTGTGAAACAATTGGCTAAATCGAAGGTCCAATCGGAGGATATTGTTAAGATCCATCTATTTGAGGAACCTAGAGAAGATCTAGATGAAATGGAACTTATAATACACGATTCACAATGCCTTGTAGAGAAGGTGGAAGTGTTTCATTTATCGTTGATTGAGTTGCGACTGCGGCATCGACTTCTCAGTATATGACGGAGCGAGTATCCTTACATCCAAACATTATCGAGAAACGTAGAAATCAGAGATCTAGAAATTCAGAAAATCAAATTCTATATGCTACTTGATTATATCAAACATGATTATTCTCCATGTTCTATTGCGAGAACTCTTGATCCAATGAACTGAAAAGGTTTCAAACTATCAAATTGAGGAACGAATGTTAGATTTTGGAAAACACAGGAATCAGAAGTCGATTCCTACAGGTAGCGCCACTATTTCGTTGCGAAACTGGGAATGGGTAAGGATTAATGATAATGAAGGGACAGAGCTTCTGGTAAGATGGAGATAGGCCTGACCTATAAGGTTAACACTCCAGGCTCAAGTCAATATGTGAGGGATATGAGTGAAGTGAAATTGAATTTAAAATTGTGTCCCTGAATTTTATATATATATATATATATATATATATATATATATATATATATATATATATATATATATATATATATATATATATATATATATATATATATATATATATATATATATATATATATATATATATATATATATATATATATATATATATATATATATATATATATATATATATATATATATATATATATATATATATATATATATATATATATATATATATATATATATATATAATTGCGGAGATCTGTTGGATGTATCTAAAGTTTAGATCCTTTGTTCTTATTTGTAGAGTAACTCTCGTGAGATGAGAAGGTTCTGGATGGATTGTAGCTCCTTTAGAGTGGTCGGTCGGGGATTAATATGGTCGGCCTGGAACAATTCTAGAAAGGATAATATTATGAATTCACCGAGAGTTCTTTTTCCTCTTGAAAGAATATTTCTTTCTTTGAAAGTATTTGTTTGAGTCTGAAGTTAAACTCGTTAATATCTTTGGCTGGAGTATTTAGTATTAAGTCTTCGTTTAGTTCGTGAGTTGAGCCACTTAAGAAAAAACTCATTTTTTGGATATTTGATGATAACTAGTGAAAAATATTCTTATCGATTCTTGAGTTAAGCCCGTTGTAACTTCTCAAATTAGTTTAAGATCAACCTAGTGCAAAATCTAGGTTTGGTTCATGGTTATCCCATGTAAAACCCCGGTTCAGTTTAGAAGATAGCTAGTTTAAAACTCCACATTGGTTCGAGATAAGTCGTTATAAAATATCATTTTAGCTTAGGGACTAACAGCTTGAAGCTTCATCTGCGTTTAGAAGGAAGACAATCTGTTTCATTCCACTGTTCTCAGTTTGGTTGTAAGTTAACCTAAAACTTCATTTGTCTTTGTATAAGCGGGTTCATGAGCTTAACCTTCAAAAACCTCATAATTATTATTGGTTACTCTCAATATCAATTATTGGGGAGAGTAGTAGGTCATTTCATTTAGACTGAATCTTTATAAATTTCCAGTGTCACTCTTTTCTCTTATTTGTTTACTTTCTGCATATTTTCTTTACTCTAACTTTTCACTGCAATATTCAAATGTTTTCTTAAAAATGTTTTAAACTCTTATTTAGAAAACAATTTTGATTTAAACTAACGATTTTCAAATTTCCACAATTCACCCCCTCCCCTCTTATGTATGGAGTCACATGTTCATCACTTAAGTGTGCAACCATTTGTTAGATGACCTAAAAATCTAACAATTATCGTTAAGAGTAGAATGAGCAAAAGGAGAATAAAATAATACTTGCAATTATGGTCCATAACTTGTGAAATGAATGCACTCCACTATGGTCCATAACTTGTGAAATGAATGCACTCCACGCTTATAAAAACTCTTAATTAAATGGGTGAAAGTTTAGAAAGAATGCATAAAAGATTAAAGAAGGAAAGTTGAAATCTTTTATAGGGAGGGAAAGTCTATTTGTATGAGCAACATACCACTGCCCACTAAGCACCTCAATTGTTACAAGAAATAGAAAATATTCTCTATGTTAGAGACACTCGTAAGGAGTAAAGTCGAATTTGGCTTCCCGTGAAAAATCATCATTAATGGCATTCAGTGCAACACACATTTCCCTTGGATAACCGGTGTTTGATTTTCTTCAGCTTACTAATGTGTGATTCACCTCATTGACACATAGAGATGTATCCCAAACTCGCCTCATACAGGAGGGTCTCTCTTAATACAAGACAGGCTCACCTAATAAATCAGAGACTCGACTAATACAAGAAGAATCGGCTCATACAAGAGGGACTCATCCCATATAGAAGTGACTTACCATAGACATGTCATAGCAACTCATCCAGACAAGAAGAGGAAAACCAAGACTAAATCACTTGCTCTTTCCAAACTCTCATGCTTCAGAGACTGTGTATTGGTATATTTGTGAAGGGCCCACGAGGGACAGTGTGAGAGGCAGTTGATGTAACATCTTGCCCACATCACCTTCTTGATCACCCGTTTCCTAGATCGATTGCCCATTTGCTGGATGTGATGTCACTTCCTCAAATATGTTGCCTACTTTCTAGACAACTCGTCTGAAGTGTAATGATGTGGAAATTGACATATCTTTAATCCTTATGCGGAAGGAGTCAGGGGGAAGTTAACAACGCTCTCATGAATAACATAGGATTACTTGTTCACTCTCACGTTCTCTCTCGAGTGATTGTTACTTTGTAGGGACTTGAGATCTAGACTCAAAAACTCCAATAAATATCTCAATCATAAAATTGAAAAACATTCCATTTCTTTTTTACACTGGTACCACATATAGAGTTTTTCGTTTCTTACGTGAGTTAACTCTAAATCCTACAACAAACTCTAAAAATCCTTAATCATTAATAAATATAATGTAAACAAAATTTGTTCTATCATCATCGGTAAGCAAATACACTCACCAAAAAGCTCTCCAGACAAAATTCCTAATCTTCCTCACTATTCCCTCCTGTTGGTGTGTCGCGGCTATTGTGCTTTGATTTTATATTAAAAAACATATATGACTCGAGTTACCTTAAAAGTTGAACAACCACATATAATTCAAATCATCACCTTCAAAAAAACTGAACAACCACATATTTGAAAACATAAAAAAATTAGTCCAAAATATTCTATCAACATTCGACAAGTTATAATTCTAAAAGACACTTACAGTGTTAGAATTTAATAAACTCTACATATTACTCATGGAATGTGAGAACCTTGTGGACCAAACAAACATAAGTGGCATGTGACATGTGACATGTGACATGTGAATAGTAATGGATCTGTTCACAAAGTAAAATAGTGGTCTTAATGCGTGACATATCAAACCCCACCATAACTTGATAACAATTCATCACAGCACTCCACACAACACTAACATCATTCACAAAAGTTAGCTAGAAAAATTTAAATATATCACATTGACAGTAACACTTTTTCTTTTTCTTATGTCATGTTTAGGTTCATCACTTGAAAAAACCAAGGTGACTGTTTTAATCTCTCTTGTTGTCTTAATTGTTCTTCAATACCAAAGCTGTTTCTAATGATTCCACTTGATTCTTCTCTTTTTGTATGTGTCATGTATCTTCTTATCTTGTTTATGTCACTTGATCCAGATGAAGATGAAGATAAGCTACGTCCTGAATCTGAAGTTATTGGTGTCTCACCTTTCTTGCTACGGGTATATCGCGATGGACCTAATGTCAGCTCGATCTCCGTCTCGTCGATGATTTCTATCCCCTCGTCATCGTCTGATTCTGCAATGTGCTCCTCTGCCGGCCTTTCGAGATCAAATTTGATTTGAGTCCTTTTTTCTTGTGTATCTTTATGATGATTAGCATTTTGAGTTAAGTTAATTGCGTTTCTGAAGTACCATTCTTGTTCTTTCACTTCGACGCTTCGTTTAGCCTCCATATTTTGCATCATTATCTTTTGTATTCGATACAATCGATGAAGTTCATACACCTAAAAGAAAATTCTCATTACACTCATATGACACGAGTTTGAAAAAAATATTTGCATACATAATCTAGCTTGCAACAACAAAACAAGTTTTGATGTCTATGTGAGTCTCTGACTATGATTGAAGTTGCATCAAATTACGCGACTTCAGTATTAGTCATCATTCAAATATAAAGACAAGATCTTATGTTTGCGTAAGTCTCTGACTATGATTGAAGCTGCATCAGTGACGATTGATGTAACTTCAACATTAATCACAAAGTGACAACCGATGCAACTTCAATATTAATCACAAGTCACCTAGAAAGAATAATCAGAAGGAATAGAAAGAAAAGTGCACCTGTTGTTTGAAAGTTTCTTCATGCTTTAACATAGCCATTCTCATATACTCTTTGTCACAAGACCTAACAAGCTTCTCCATCAAGGATCTATTTACCTTCTTTTTTGTCTCAAGTTTACCTTCATACACATTCAACTTTAAATGAGGAAAATTCTAAGAGAATAGAGGTGATTAACAAAAAGTTGTTTATATAGAAAATAGAATGATTCTATGAAAGCAAGCACATGAATATTAATGGTCCAACTGATTCTTAAAACATTGGCACAAAATGATGGCATCTACTTCCTTTTAGTATAGTTTGTCTCCTTACAATACTTTGGACCACATTCGAATTAAACACATCACAAAAATATAAAATATCTCCCGACAACTTTACCTGTTCATTTTTTCCTACCATAATAATAATATTAATAATAACTTCTCTTATGCTCACACAAATGTGATGTCATTTTTAAACTATATATCTTTTCAATTATTGAAATATTTGAATACATGATCACAAGGTAACATTTCTCTCTTCTTTTCATATAATTAAAAATAAATGCCAGAAGAATCACATAGGTGTCTTTGAAAGTGTGTAATATGAGTTATATCACGAGACTTTAAATTTTTCACAGTTAAATTATGATTAAATAAGATTTCATAATAAATTTGTCATGAATAAATTATGGCAAAATATGAACCCTATTTATTAGGTCAAAGTTGAACCGTAAATAATTGACTCAGAAATCTGTAAAAATTTAAGACGTATTATAGTTTTACACAGAAAAAATGTTTTACGCAATGCTTTTGTTTAATTTTCAAGATTCTAGGCATTGACATTGCATGATCCCAAACCATATTCCTCATGCATGAGATAACAAACTTTCACCATTCTAAAATGTATAATTTGTTTGTTCACACTACAATCTAATAAGCATTAATAACATATCATCTTCTATCTACGAAGCACTGAGTAGTATAGACAGAAACACAGACACGAACACCAGACTCGTATATATTTGATAATAAAAAATAAAGAAATGAAATATATAGGTTCTAACCTGGCAAAGTTTGAAGTACTATATAACAATTTTCTGTTGAAGAAGAAGACAATAGAACAAAAAGAAGATCTATGAAGAAAAGGCAAGAAACATGAGAGACAACCTTTGTTAAATTTGATGAAAACTCATTTATATGCTCTCAAATTCCCTATCAAGCTCTGGCCATTATATACTATTGGAGACTAAACAGAAGAGAACTGTTTATAGAATTTTAAGATTCTTTTTCCCTTTAAAGACACAGAAAACGAAGTGGTATATTGCATGAAAGCATGCCAAACAAATCTCAGTGACTTGACCAATGTGATTCAAGTTTTGTGGAAGAGATGCCTAAGACAGGTCCAGCAATATAGATATATTAAATTAGTAGTAACAGTAAAGATAGGGTAATATATAAATAAATAAATACACGCATTATTAGCACTATATACTATACTATTAAAACTTATATTTTTTTTCTGAGGATCACAAGGTATTGTAAGTTGTAACAGCATATAGCTTGTTGAGGTGAATCACATGCACCTCAAATTTGTATTAATAATAAATGAAAAATATTGTTTTTATATATTGAATTATTGAAGGTTATGTCTATGTGAAGAAGCTTAAATCGCCGACAGAAGATCCTGACCGTACAATAAATGGTTTTTTTGTTAACATTGTTGAATCTAGTATAACTGGCTTTAGGATTTTAATTCAAATCTAAGGTTGATATATAATGAAAATAAAAAAATGGGGGCAAAAAATGATGGGCTTATCTCATCATAATGAGTTGTTTTGTTTGATTCTCTTGACATTTATGGAGTGAATAGTGTAAGGATAGTTCGTACTGGTACTGTGGGGAAATGGGTACAATATGCTGTTTGATGGGGTTTTCAGCATTAATCTAGGAAGATATAACTCAATGATTGTATGTGTTAACTGGCCACATGGGTGCTAGCTCTCCCATTTGTACATCATCATCCATTTTATTTACAAGCAATCACAATAGTTGGATATGTCTAAATTGATGTCTAAATCATAGATGCGTTACATTTTATTTTATTTTTTTAAAAACTATTACTTATTTTCTCAATTGAGTTGATAATAGAGAGTTAAAGTATTTAAAGAAAATACATTTGAATTTTAGCAATTATATTTTATTATTATTTAATTTTTTAAAATTTTTTATGACTTATTAATTCAGTTGAGTTAGAAACCGATAGATAAAGTAGTCTATTTTATTTTTTTTTGTTTTATTTTTTAAGATTCTTAGAATTCATTATTTAAGATGTGTAAGAACTTTAGGAATATCTAAGAGAATTGAAAGAATACTTATAAACACATTTGATTTATATGATTCATATATTGAGAGTTGTAGGGATTAGGAAATCCTTAGGTAGAAAATATTGTTTGTTCTTGGGAACTTGAGAATCTTTTTTCTTGCAACTCAATTTGTAATATTTTGTAACAACTTTTAATGTATAGGTAATCAAATTCTTTGTGTACTAGTCTTTTATTTTATTCTTGCTCGTGTGGATTCGTGTACCCTATTTGACATAATGATTAATATTTTATACCATTTAATTTGGTTTTCATTATTTTTTCCGACACATCAAAAGGTCTTGGCATGGTCAAATATTGTATTTCATAACAAGTGACACCCGCCGTGGGGTTAATGAGTTTATTTTACATGCAACAACGATTTTAGCTTCTGGAAAGTGATGATATAAGAAATATTAACTCATCAAAGGTGTCTAGAAACATTAAAGGGTGAGACATTGATGCATGCATGTCTAACACATGAAGGTAAAACTGATACACTGAATAATAAAGATTTTTGTCAAAGAAGGGACAGTGACTATTTTGTTTTAGATTGCAGTTTCCTCAAATGAGGATGGTTATGAGCTTGCCAATGTACTAGTGGTGTCGAGTTTGGAGACAAATAAGATTTAGATCATGGACTCAGGATGCTTTTAGAAAATGTGCTAAGGAAATACTACTTTGAAATTTTAGAGTTATAAGAAGGTGGAGTCATTAGAATCAGTGATAATAAAGATTGCAAAGTTCATGATATTGATTCAATTAGACTTAAAATATTTGATAATTGTTAGTTCCTTCAACACAAAATGAGGTATATTTTTTTAGCTTAAGTTGAATTTTTTTTGTCTATACACGTGTTTGATGATCTAGGATTGTGCTCTAGAGTTGAATATGTGTTGTTTAAATTTTCTCATGGTGCATGGATTATGGGTAAAGGGTTTTAAATGTTTGGAGTTATATACTTTATATGGCTCCGTTATTATTGGTCATGCAATATCATCTAGTAAATACTTTCATGACAAAGACAGGTTACGATATTTGACATCAAGGCATGTTATTAAAATAAGAACTAACAACGAGTTGGATGTTGTTTCAAGGTAGTTTAATATGTTTTTTTTTACAGAAAACAAGATATAAAGAGACACATTACCATTATTTGCGCACCTCATCAAAATGGTCTAGCTGAATGCAAAAAAATAACCATTTTGGAAAGGTTAAGGTGCATGTTTCTTGGGGCCGAGTTGATAAACGATTTATGAGGTAAGCCTATTTCTATATAAGCTAACTTGGTCTACATATGTTCATTCATCTGAATAGAATTCAAGACGTCTATTGAGGTTTTGAGTGAGAAACTAGTATACTAATCTAATTTGAAGGTTGTCAGAGCTAGATTTGTGAAGTGTGTCTTTATTGATTATTCATAAGGCACGAAGGGTTACGAGATGTGGAAGGTGGAGTCTAGAGGATCAAAATTCATCATAAGCATGTATGTTACTTTTAGCAGGACCCATAAAGGACGAAGAGTAAAATTTTGAGATGAAAGAATTAGAAATTATGATGCATAAACTAAGTTTAAAGTGGAGGTTCATTCCATGACGAATAGAGATAAAGAAGATGTTAAGGCACCTGATTATAGTTCTAGTGAGGGAAAACCTACAATTCCTCATGATTATTATTTGACTCGTGATAGGGTAAACAAAATGTTGTTGAAGGATTTTAAGAATGAAAATAATAGACATTTAGAGATACATTCAAAAACAAAATGAACCAAAAATGGTTGAAGACAATGAATGGTAAAAGATATTCAATAATGAAGAACCATGTTTGTGTGTTTGTGAGACCACCTAAGCAGAAAATGGTGGTTGAATGAAATTTAACACAAATTTCTACATCAAGGTTCAAGAATCAGTTAGACATGATCAAGTTAGTTAAATAATGATTCAAATTTTAGAGAGAGCATCAAGGTGGATGATGGGTAAATTAAAATCATCTTCAATGTTAGAGTCAAGGTGTAGAATTTTAGAGATTGACTCAATTAATCAAAAGTTTGTTTGCAAGAATGCATTGTGTTTAGGAGGAACACAATGCACTTGGACAACGCATTGCATTACGCCTAAAATCTTTAAAAGACATTTTTCAGCCTATTTTGGTGGACTAACATATGAGTGTCGCCGGGGAGCTTTCTAGACATAAAAACATAGAGAAACAATGAAAGAGATTCTTAGGATTCATTATTTTAACAATTGGAAGACCTTTGAGGATATTTAATGGAATATTACGAAACACTTCTAAACACTTTGAAATTGTGTGATTCATATATCGTGAGTTGGAGAGATTGAAAAACACTTGAGGTAAAAAAAATATGAGTTGTTCTTCGAAACTTAAAAGACTATTTTTTTTAACTCATCTTATAATATTTCGTAACAACTTTTAAAGTATAGTGAATCAAAAAGTTTTTCTTTCTCCTATAGTAGATCAGTTTGATCAAATTGAATAAACACATTCTTTCTGTACTCATCTTTTATTTTATTTTTACTTGTGAGAATCTATTTCCACCGTTTAAAAATTCTATTAATTTTATTGTTATTATTTTTTGTCTTACACATTAAAATTTTTAATATGGTCAAATAGTATTGTATTTCAAATTAAACTCATTCTATACCAAACCCAACCTTTGGATTTATAATTTTCCAAATTAACAATGTGCATGCTATACCTATACTGGTATATATGTGCATGCTTTTCTTTTATCAAGATGAGCACACCAGTCACCACATGCTTGTTGTGAGGCTGTTCATTCAGTTTAAGAATGTTGCATTATCATTATTATATAGTAATAGAATAGACAGAAAATAATAAAAAATAAAGACGTGGAGATGGACAGAAATGGATGTGGAATGGGAGCACGCGTTGCCGGGGCTACAAGGTGCATTCTTATGGGGCGGTGGGTCCTTTGCATTCTTGCTGAAAAGGCTGACCTATATACGGCATTTGTGTTTTCCTTTGGTCCCATTTCAATTAGATATTCAAGGACAACAACGAACTCAGGCAACAATAATAAAGTAAGGGAACCTCATCATTCTTGTTTTAACTTTTTTCTTCAAACTCTGAAATTTTGATTTGACTCCATCGAGGTTAAAGTTTTTTTTTGGTTAACAGTTCCTTTTTTTTCCGATTCTTTTTACATGTTGTTTTTAAGAATTTTTTACACAAATGTCACACATTGAAATGAAAAATACCATATTGCCACACATTGAAAAAAAATTGCAAAAATGCCACTTTTTTACTATGGGTCCTTCCATTGAAAGGACGATCTAATGAAAGTCCAAAAAAGGTATACTACGTGATTTTTTTTTGTTTTTTTTTTAATTTCAAAAATAAATATATATTATATATTATTATTTTATGTTTTAAATTGTTTTTTATATATTAAAATTATTTAAATGATATTTTATATTAACAAATAAATAATTTAATTATTTTAAATATTTTTTTAATATTATTAAATATTCAGATTATCTAATCAATTATTTAACTAAATAATTATATAAAATAATAAATTAAACCTTAAATAAAGAAAATTTTATAAATTAAATCATAAAGGAAATCATAAATGATTAAATCATAAATTAAATAACAATTAAACCATTAAATTTTAAATTAAATAATATATAATAATTAAATTTTAGAATTATATAAAATAATAAATTAAATCATAAAGAAAATTTTATTTATGATCATAAAGGAAATTTATTTATGATCATAAATAATTTCCTTTATGATTTATGAATTTATAATCTTAAAATACCCATAGATTATAAATTTATGATTTTAAATAATAATTAAATCATTAATTTTAGATTAAATCATATATAATAATTAAAATTTTAAATTATATAAAGTAATAAATTAAATCATAAAGGAAATTTTTTTATGATCATAAAAGAAATTTATTTATGATCATAAATAATTTCCTTTATGATTTATGAATTTATAATCTAAAATCTCTATAGATTATAAATGTATGATCTTAAAGGAAATTATGATCATAAGATTTATAAATGTATGATCTTAAAGGAAATTATGATCTTAAAGATTTATAAATGTATGATCTTAAAGGAAATCATAAGATTTATAAATGTATGATCATAAGATTACAAATGTATGATCTTAAAGGAAATTATGATCATAAGATTTTAATTTATTATTTTATTTATGATTTAATTTATGATTATTTAGTTATTTTAATTTATGATTTCCTTTATGATTTAAATGATTTAATTATTATTTAATTTATGATTTAATTATTTATGATTTCCTTTATGATTTAATTTTTAAAATTTCCTTTAAGATCATACATTTATAATCTATGGAGATTTTAGATTGTAAATTCATAAATCATAAAGGAAATTATTTATGATCATAAATAAATTTCCTTTATGATCATAAATAAATTTTTTTTTATGATTTAATTTATTATTTTATATAATTCTAAAATTTAATTATTATATATTATTTAATTTAAAATTTAATGGTTTAATTATTATTTAATTTATGATTTAATCATTTATGATTTCCTTTATGATTTAATTTATAAAATTTTCTTTATTTAAGATTTAATTTATTATTTTATATAATTATTTAGTTAAATAATTAATTATATAATCTGAATATTTAATAATATTAAAAAATATTTAAAATAATTAAATTATTTATTTGTTAATATAAAATATCATTTAAATAATTTTAATATATAAAAAACAATTTAAAACATAAAATAATAATATATAATATATATATTTATTTTTGAAATTAAAAAAAAAAACAAAAAAAAAATCACGTAGTATAGGGTCGGCCAATGGATGGCCGAACCCCAACTACCTTTTCTAGACTTTCATTGGGTCGTCCTTCCAATGGACGAACCCATATTAAAAAAGTGTCATTTTTGCAATTTTTTTTCAATTTGTGGCAATATGGTATTTTCCATTTCAATGTGTGGCATTTGTGTAAAAAATTCTGTTTTTAAAGTTAGTTTTAGTGTTAATCGTATTTTGTTAAAATTATTTTATACTTCCTCCTCCGTTTTACATTTATTAAATTAAGCTTATTAATATATTAAAAGTATTTTAAATAGTAATATTTAAATTATATAATTTGAAAAATGACAATTATATCTTTATTAAAAAGTGAAAATGATATTTATTTTGAAACACTTTTTTTTTAAAATGAATCATTTTTAAATGCATTCGGTCGTTTTTTTTTATAAGCAAAAGAATATAATGAAGATAGTACAAAAATAATCAACTCAATGCAATAAGATAAGAAAGGATCCAGTAGAAAAAAAACATTAGACTACAACCACAAAGTTAATACACAATAAAGAATTGTAAAGGCAAATGTACTAAGCTAGAGTGATTAGACTCATAAATTCCTAGCAAGCCATAAATCCCCGTTAAAGAGAATGACATTTCTAGCAAGCCATAAATTCCACACAACCGAATAACAAAGTATCATTCAATATTCCTTCTTTGTTCTTTCTGCAAATAAAATTTCAAAGTCGGAAAAATGGTCTAGCACAGAAGATGAATTTGGAAACCCCACAATTCTCAACCAAATCAGCACCTATCACATATCCAAACAGAAAGAGGGCAAAAAATAAAAAGGTGGGCTGCACTTTCTTCACGGAGGAAACAAAGAGGACATTGCCACCTCATGAGTTATATTGACAACTCCACAATTTTATAGCTCAAAGCGAACCAAAAATCTATTGAGAAGTATCCCCCAAACGAAAACTTAAACATTAGAAGGGACCTTGATTTTTCAATTAATTCTTAATGCAAGTGTAAGAGAAGAAGAAATGGTAGATAAAGAGAATGAGTGTTGATGCAGTCTTGAATAGGTTGATTTCACAGAGAATTCTTTGGAGTGACGACGCCAGATTATGGAATCAAATCTGCCGAGGGATGAAGTCGCCTCCTCTAAAATGTGCAAGAAATCAATAAAATCAGACATAGCCAGCACAAAACGCAACTCATAGAAAATATTCAAGTTTCAAGTCCAAACTCCATCGAGCCAATCACAGACCTATTGAATGTAGAGTTCAATAGTTATGCCATATTGCCTTTCTATTTGATCCTTACCTTTCCTATGGAGATTGTGCCAAGAATGCACAATTTTCTTCTTCAACACCAAGCTCTCTACTCCATCAAGGAAAAAGAAACCTGATAACAGAACATTATTAGGTTTGTCCAAAGAATATCCTAACTTGTGTCTATCAAGAATAAGGTTGTAGTTGATTCCTCCTCGTGTACCAAGAAGAAGTACATTTGGGAACTCCTCAAAACTATGAATAATCACTCCAGTATCATACGCTGAGTTGTACTAAGTCATATCTGCATGAGTGATGGACATAAACCTCTGAGACCACCTAAGCTTATCCACAATATCTCTGAAGAGTCTAGACTGTGGCAAGTGCGAAATAAAACACTTGTGGTGCACAACATGTAATAGCTCTATGTTCTTTGAAAGTCCTATGATGGATGAAATGGTAAGTGTCTCCAAGCAATGTAGACACAAGATTCCCAATAAAAAAGATCTAGACAACGTCAACATCAACAAAACCCTCTAGATTAGGAAAAAGTATAAGACCATAAATAAGTTAGGCAATGATAGCCTCAAAAGTATCCATACTCTCCATACTAGCAAAGGTAGAAGCTTTCCCCCATCAAGAACTTAGAAGTTATCCCAAGAATACCTCCCTTAGTAAAAATGTTTCCCTTGATATCAGATTCTTTAAGATAAAGTGCTTTAGAAATAACTCGAGTCGTAGGAATTTCCTTCAAACCACTAAAAGGAACCTCATCTTAAATAGGCAATCTCACCCAATAAGAGTACTCCTCCAAAGTTGGCACAAGCTAATAATTGGGAAAGGTGCAACGATGGTATAAAGGATCATAGAATTGAACCAAGGTATTAAGAATCCCTTCTTCCACATCAGCGTTCAAAATATTCAAGAGCTTCCCAAAACGGTCTTTGAAATCCACAGGACTAAACACCAAAGATCCTAGCTTTCCCAACTCTCGTAAATAAGGAATTCTGAAACTATACTTCTTAGTATTCCTTCTTCCAAGATCCATAATCACAATATCTACGATGTTTATAAAAATAATCTCTAAGTTCCTTGAAAACTTAGAAAATGCCCATTGTTGCACCCTAAAATTTGCTCAACCTACTTTACTTGGTTTATGTTTCAATTACATTAGCATTTGCATATAGAGTCATGTACATAGTTTAATCATCTGCATAGCATAGCATAGCAAGTTATCCAACAAGGGACCAAGCACTATTCTCATATCTATGAACCTAACAAGAGGTTATTATTCAAATTCAAGCACATCTAAGTCATCAGAAAGAAATTGAAACCCAGAGAGGTCATTGGACCAAGCAGTGGATCTATCTCCTATCTGAGGGTATTTGAAGATCATCAAAGAAGTTGTGAGCTGTGAATTGAGGTCATGGAGAATATATAGACATCATGGAGGACCTAAAGGGTCACCTTGAAAGAGAGACAAGTCATTGATATGATCACCAGAGTTGCAGTTGAAGACAGTCAACTAGGGTTTTATCTGGGTCAACCCTAGGTCAATCCTAGGTCAAAGGATTGATTGAAAGGCATCAAGGGCTATTTAAGAGATGTGGGATTCATCATTTGACATGTAGATAAGGATGGGGTGTTGTGCCAAGAAGAAATCAAGAGAAATCAAGGAGAAGAGGAGTTTCTAAATTAGGGTTTCTGTGTAAAATCCCCTAATTTAGGTCAAACATCCAAGCAAGATAAGTCAAAATGCAAGCTTCAAATGGCTCCTTGGCCAACATGAAACTTGTAGAGGATCTCAATACATTTAATTTGAGTGGTGGAAGACATCAAGGAGATTTATGGAACTCAAGTTATGGTCCTTGCAAGTTACAGGTCATCTGAGGTATCTGAAATTTTGTCTGTGAAAGTTACTTGTCTTCCAAGCAACTTTACCACTCAAGGAGATTTCAAATGAATTTTTGGTCAACATAAGAGTTGTTCCTCATTGTATTAGCTTTCTAGAAAGGTATGGTATGCCTTCATCTGATTTGTGGAACTCTACTTATGGTCTTGGCAAGCAAAGGGTATTTTGGTCATTTGAGAATTACAGGTCATTTCAAGCCTATGCCCAAAACTCATACAAGGAAGCTTCAAATGAAAACATTCACAACATCAAACTTGCTCCAAATGACATTTTGAGTCTAGAAAGGTGATCATGAAAGGTTGGAAATGCTCATAGCTCAAGGTTTCAAATTTGGTCATTTAAAAGGGAATTTAATGAATAAAAGTGACCTAAAATTGAGATTTTTCATAATTTGGCCAAATGGGATGAAATTATAGGTCATTTTGATTGGAAAAAATGTTTTAAGAACATTGGCAAAAGTAGATTTTTGAGTTTAGGGCAAAGTTTGAGAGATACCATTGGTTACTTATGTATGAAGTTAACATATCCAAAATTCAAGGAAAGTGTGCACAAGAAGTTTCTACAAAGTTCTAGAGCTTTCTAATTTCATCTATATATTGGGTAGAGTGGCTTCATTCAAGTTTTGGCATTTCATTTTGATCAAAACACCAAGTTTCATCTCATTCTTCAAGTGTGCAAATTCATCCCAAACTCTATCAAATCTTCATCAATTTCCATAATTCTTGATCCTATCATCATTCACATCCATCATAGAGCAAATTCACATCAAAATCTGTTTGAATTGAAGAGGAATTTGTGTGCTACCAATTGTATCATCCAAGTTGCAAAAGGAAATGGTTATGGCAATCCAAGAGGTTTGAACAAGATCTATTGCATACAGAACCAAGAATCAAGTTTGTGGAGCAAGTCCAAAGCATTGCAAGCTTCAGATCCAAGGATTTCTACCTCTGTTTTCATCTTTCCACCAGGTTAGTGTTTTCATCGATTTGGATAGATTTAGTTAGAATTGTGTAGAATCATTAGGTTAGAATGGTTAGGAATGATTAGATGATTGATTCTGGTGAATTTGAGGACAATTCATGGAGGTTACCATTGGTGCACCAAAACTGTTAGGGCTTAGAACTCCTAGGTTAGGGCTTGATAATATTGGTTAGATAGCTTAAAATGATCAGCAAAGCGTGTAGATTGTGTTAGTGTAAAAGTTAGCAAGAATTGGCAAGGTTGATCTCAGTGTATAATGGTGGAGTCAAGGTGTTCCAGCTATCGGGTTTGGTTATTGATTGAGTTTCAGAGGAATCCAAGACCATGGCTGTGTAGAGGGGAAGAAGTAGAGCAATTTTGCTCTTTACATATTGGAATTTCATGGAGGGACGAGGTCGTATGAGAAGGTGAAAGCTTGATCCATGAAGATGCATGCAGGGTTTATCCATGGCTGAAACCCTAATTCTTTGGAGAAGAAATGTGAGGACCGTTGGATCCTTCACTTGACTTTGACTCAGAGTATGATCTAAAGGCCACGGTTCAAAGTTGAAACTTGGAGGGAAGACCGGCTGTGAAACGCGTCGTTTCACTTAAAGCCTCAGACTGGGCTTTAGTTCCAATTGTTATTCGCACCCCTATCTGCAAGGCCCAATCCCAATTTAACTGTTATTTTTACTAACTGCACCGTTTCACTTTATTTCTTTTTGTTTTGTTTTTCTGATCAACTGGGCCCAGACGCGCTTTGCTATGCGCGCCCCCCAGTCTGGGCCCATCTTTCTTTTTTTAACTGAAATAAATACTTACTGCACCCCTCATCAACTTAATTCATATTAATTTCTCCCATTTTTTTTCATTTCTTTAAAAAATCATAACAAATGGAAAATTGCATATTTTTAATTGGTTGTTTTTGCATCCTTTTCATATTTTTGTTAAGAAAAATAAAAAATATTAAAAATAGCATTTTTTTTTGTTTTAGTATTTTTTGTGCATTTTTCTTTTAAATGGCTTTTTAATGAGTTTAGGTTAACACTTGATTTTGTTGATTTTAGTTCAATTAGCTCCCCTTAGATTTAGGGTCCATTATTTTTAGGGTGATTAACTTAGGACTTTAGCTTCCTCATAGGATTTAATTCATAATTTTAGGATTAATCTTTAGATGATTTGTTTAGGTGTGATTAGGAGAACCAAAACTAGGGTTTAGAGATAACATAGGTGAAGTGAATCATTTCTTTTAGGAGTTGTAGTTTGAATTTTGGGGTATGGGACTATAGGGGTATTATGGGTAGATAATAGATCCCTTAGAAATTACTAGGTTTCCCCTATTCTACTATTACTATTAGTATACTGCTTGTATTTGCTTGACTGTGTGGTGTGCCCTCTCTAGGGTTATTATTTGACTGTGTGGGGTATTGGGTTTGTTTGGGGCTTGGGGCTTGAGCTGAAGACTGTGCTGATGATGAAGCCCATTGGAGATCTAAGAGAATGAAGACCAACTTCCCGAGTTGATGAGGAGTATCTCTTGCTGGCAGCTGTTGAGGGTTATAGAATTTAGGAGCTAGGCAGAGCTCTAGAGTAGAAAGCTTGATTCACAAACATGGAAGGTCTTGTTTGCCTCCATCCTTTATCTATGATTCAAAGTCTCTTTTAAATATCCACCTCCTTCCTTTGGAAGGATTAGTGAATATATTTAAAAGATAGAACTTTTGAGGGAAAACTGTCAGTATCATGTTAACAGTCAGTGAGCCACCCTTGGTAGGCAATTGACTGTTTAACATCCATTTCATCTTGTTGACTGATGTTCATCTTGGAGATTGAGACTTGAAGAAAAGCCCTGAAGACTGATGATAGAGACCTTACCTGAAGGCTTGAAGATGAAGACTGATGCTTGCTTGAAGACAGATGCTGATGAAGACTGCTTTTGCTGTTTATTTTAGCTGTATATTTTGGATGTATTGCTTGAATTTCCCTGACTGTATTGCTTGTTGTTTAACCTGTTAGGTTGAAAGTGAACCTTGTTCACTTTTGCCTATTGTTTTCTAGGTTCGAGGTTGAGTGGGACTCCCTTGCCTCGCTTGTATTGCTGCATCCATGCATTTTACTGCCTTATTGTATATGTCTGTTGTTTCTGCTTCCGTCTATTCCCGTAGGATCTCTGTTTCTCTCTGCGCAAGAGAGGAACATGATAGACATTAGGTCTTAACCCATGCATGATAACATTAGGTTAGTTTGATTCCCTTTGCAACCATAGGTTAGAGTTCTGACTCTTCTTTCTCAAAACAAACAGAAAAAAACAATAAGATTTCAAACACAATAAAAGGCACTTCTTCCGTAAAAGAACGTGAACTCATCAAAACGTCATTTTTGTCCTCTTGGACCAGTAATCAGAAAACCTTTTCAGAAGGAGATAAAAACAATCGAGACGGACTTGCGTCGTACGTGGCCCGAACTACGTTTGCTCTGATCTTTCATTCCGTATGAAAGTACGTAGGCATAGGATGCGATATCCTAGCGAGCAACCTTCCCCTCCTTTCCCGTAGGTAGGCGAACTACGTTGACCCTGATTTCTCGTTCCAGACGGGAATACGTAGGCATAAAGTGCGATACTTTGCCGAGTCCTTTTCTTTTCTTTTAAACCCCAGACCTGTAGAGTAGATAGAATAACAATCCATACCCGAAAACAAGCGTGGATCCCGTCGAGTACGACGGACGTGAGGGGTGCTAATACCTTCCCCTTGCGTAACCGACTTCCGAATCCAGGTTTTGGTTGCGATGACCATACCTTTCCCGTTTTTGCGAGGTTTACTCTGAGCGTTTCCTTTCCCTCCTGTGGGATAAATAACGCACGGTGGCGACTCTTCTGTTCAGCCGGCACCGATTTTCGCAGTAGCGACAGCTGGCGACTCTGCTGGGGACCCAACGTCCCCTGGCTGCTAAGGACTGCGATAGTTCCTTATGCATTTGGGATCCAACGTCCCTTAAGCGAGTCAATCCTAGCGCTTGTTTTCTCGTCGAGGATTTTGTATGGATTTTTCATTTCTGTCATTTACTTTCAACACTATATCATTATTATTATTGCTGTATTGGGGTGTGACGGGTGTTCCGTGATTGAGAGATAAGCCGGACCTGGGCTTGATTGCACTTAGAATTAGAGTAGAAAGTAGTGGGCGCGTGCCGGCTTTGCTTGCATTAGTGTCTCACGAAATCTACACTCGGACGAGGTTCTTCTGGTTGACTTCTTTTTCTACCCTTTGGGTCGAAGGGGTTGTTGGTTAGCTGAATTGTCGACTCCGGGAACCAATCAATTGGAAGTTGGCTAAGTGAGGCCTCTTCAGGAATTGATGATGCCACTCCTTCTGGGAATCGTATCATCAACCCTGAAAGTCTGTGACGCCGACGACCGCATAGGATGCCATACCATTGTCAGTTACTAGGACACCTACCTGTGAGAGGGCTTGGGGTTATGCAGGTAACTAGACCTTCAGATACCGGTTTGTTTCTCGATCTGAGATCCTGAGTATTTATGGACAGTTGAGAGGTCTATCAAAGACCAGTTGGAGTTATAATATGAGGTCTATCAGAGACCAGTCAGAGTTATGATATGAGGTCTATCAGAGACCCGTGTTGGAGCTTGTATTGGGTCTATCTGAGACCAGGATTTGAGGAATTCTGGAGGGTCTATCTAGACTTTTGATATGGTTCAGGCTTCTCAGCTATGGCATTTGGTCCCTGTTGCATGTATTTGCATTGCATTGCTTGCATAACCATTATCATTGCATTCCATTAACGTGTGTCTGTGCTGCAGGTGCATTTGCATATTCCCTGATTCTAGTGCCCGGACTTCTGCTTATTGATCATGGCTGGTTTGAGAAAGACAGTTGCGTACAAGTTACCTACACCTGACATTACTCCCCTACTTGGTCTGATGTCCCTTGCTGATGAGGAGGTTAAGAGAAGTTTTAGGATGAGTCATGGAAGATTGTTGAGATTGGTCTGCAAGCCAACTGTTGTTGAGATGAATGGGCTGTACACATTGATGCAATTCTATGACCCTGCATTGAGATGTTTCACATTTGCTGACTTTATTTTGGGGCCTACCATCGAGGAGTATGTAGAATTTACTGAGCTACCAGTACAGAATAAGGTTCCCTTTATTCACTCTGCCGCTAAGCCCAAGCTGGAGGACTTAGCTAAGGCCTTGCACATGGACGCTTCTGAACTATTACTGACTCCTTGGCTTGGGGTTCCAGGTTTCTCCCTTGACTTTCTGGTCGGCAAAGCGCAAGAGTACGCCAAGAGCGGGTGCTGGATAGTCTTTAATGCTATCTTGGCCCTATGCATCTACGGAATAGTGTTGTTTCCCAATTTACCCAATTTCGTGGACTTGGACGCCTTTCATCTGTTTGCTGCTGGCAACCCGGTACCCACTTTGATTGGAGATCTCTATCATTCATTGCACTACAAAAATGAAAATAGAAGAGGCAAGACTGTTTACTGTTGCACGCCGCTGTTGAACATGTGGTTTAAGAGCCATCTTCCCCTGAAGGGACCTTTCGTAGATAGTGCAACTACAGTCGACTGGCCAGAGCGCCTGATGAGGCTATCTTCCGAAGACATTGAGTGGTTTGACCGAGACTTGTTGGGGTCTGAGCTTATTTTCAGTTGTTCTGGGTATCCTAATGTTCCTTTAATAGGAAGAAAAGGGTGCATCAATTATAACCCATCTCTGTTCGTTCGCCATTTTGGATACGCGTTGAAGAACCCACCTCAGGAGGAAGAAGTACAGGAATCTCTGTACTTCACCGGTGATTTAAATGGAGAGTTACTAGCCAAGCTTCAGCACGCCTGGATGCGCATTAACAGAAGAGGGAAACCACTATTGGGGAAGAACGATTGTCAGGCTTATGCACCCTACAAAGTTTGGATCCAGGAAAGAGCAAAACAGTTGCTGATGCCGTTTCCAGCTGCACCGGTCCCCGTTCATATTCAGGTGGAAGAACCAACTACTGTCACCATGGAGGTCTACGAGCGAGTTATAAAAGAAAAGGAAGCCTTGATGAAGATTAATGGAGAGTTAGAAAAGGAACTGGCTCAGGTGCGTAGTGAGAAAAACAAGGCTGTGCATTCTTTCCAACAGCAGATCGAGCTAGTAAACAGGTTGGGTGCTGAATTGACTGAAGAGAAAAAGAAGCGCGAACGTCTGGGTAAAGAGTTCAGAAGCTCTCATGACATGTTGGAGTCCAAAAAGAAAGCACTCGATGCCGCTCACCGGGAAATCTCTTCTTGTAACAAGACGTGGAATGCTACGCTAACCAACAACAAAAAGAGGGAGGACAAATTGAAGCAGCAAATTTCCGAACTCGAAGAGCAGTTGAAGGCTAGCACTAAGCAGTATGAAGAAGAGGTGATGGCGAGATATAGTCTCCAGAATGCATTGAACAAGGCCATCGAAGGCAAGAAAGAAGCTGTGTCTCAGAAGCGGAAGCTAGAGGATCGCTTCGGAGAAGGGGCATGGGAAGAATCTGCTAGTGATTTGCGGCGTGTTCTCAAGCAGAGAGACCTACTTGTTGAGGGTCTGCTTACCCGACCAAGTCATCCAGAGACTAAGAAGTTGCTAGAAGAGTACCAGGCATATGGGAGTACTTGATCATTTCATGTATATGCTTTATTTGCATTTGTGCTGACCATCACCAGGATTGTTGGTTGAGGTCATGCCTTCTTATTGTACTCGTCGATATTGTATTCTTGGCTTATTGGATTTCTCTACAATATATGGGGTGTTTTCTATGATTCGGCTCCGAACATCGTATTGCTGTCACTGTCACCACACTAGCACATTCGCACTAGAATCGAGGAATGACATTCCCTAATGCACAGGCACATATTGCATCGCATTCACATTCATATTGCATTACAGGTGATTATTGAGCGGTATCTTATTTCTTGCACTGTACCAGGTCTTTTCAGGATTGAAGATCAGCGCCCGCACCGATACTCCACTCGTACCAACTGCCGAAGGACTATGGATCAAATGCAGAATGAGATGCAAGACATGCATGAGAAGCTGGCGCTCTTCATGCAGACAATGGAGACCATTGCGAAAGGACAGGAGAATTTGCAAGCTTTGGTGCAGCCTCTGTTGGTAAGAAATGCTGGGCACGGAAATGAGGATCATCAGTCTGTGCGGGTCGACACTATTCATGGGGATGGTACCCCTACACCGGTAGCTCCACCTGTGGTGAACATACCTGCTGTCAATGTGAACAACGGCACTGCCGCCGGGAATGGTAACGTCGGAGTCGGTAATGAGACTGTCGTCAACAACGTTGGACTCGGAGATGTCAACCTGGGTGATAATATGGGAGGTAATGGCTTCGGTAATACCGGATTTGGCTTCAATGAACAGGGGTTTGATCATGCTGGGAAGTACGGCTTCAACGCTCAAGGCTTCGGGCAGGACGGATTTGGTATGACGAATCAGGGTTATGGCGGATTCGGAAATGGAAATGGCGCTGGGTTAATGGCTTTTGGACCTACAGGAGTTGCTCCGGGGTATGGTATCAGGGGGCGAGGCCCGGTAATGAATCAGACCAGGGTTGGCCGCAACAACGGATATGATGGATACGGAGCTGGGAATGGTATGTGGCAAGAAGATCAGCAAGAGGATGCTTTCTCCGGTGGAGGTTTCGAAGGTCTTACGGATGACTCTCAGAGAATCAGGATGCTCAAGGAGCAGATGAAGGGGGTCGTAAATCAAAGTGCCGTTGGCTTAGATATGACAACAATGGGTCTGGTGCCTGGCCTGAGGGTGCCAATCAAATTCAAAGCTCCCACATTCGACAAGTATAAGGGGGACACCTGTCCAAAGGTGCACGTGCGGTCATTTTACAGAAGGATGTCGGCGTATTCAAATGATGAGAGGATGCTAATGCATTTCTTTCAAGATAGCTTGTCTGGTCCTTCCCTCGAGTGGTATATGGGATTGGAACCAACTCACATAAAGACGTGGAAGCAGCTGGCTGAAGCATTTGTAGCTCGCTATAAGTACAACAGTGACTTGGCACCCAACCGAGTCCAATTGCAGGGATTGTCCCAGAAGAAGGGCGAGAGCTTTAAAGAGTATGCGCAGAGATGGCGCGACATGGCTGCTAGAGTTCATCCTCCTCTGGAGGACAAGGAAATGAATGATATGTTCATAGGAACATTCACTGGCATGTTTTATGACAAGTTGTTTCACACTTCTTTGGGCAGTTTCTCAGACTTAATCCTGATGGGAGAGAAGATTGAAAGCAACATTAAACAGGGAAGATTCCAAGCTGAGGAATCCACTTCAACTGGCAATAACAGAAGGGCTCTTGGTGGGCGCCTCCAGGGCGATGCAAGCGCAGTGTTTGGGGGCCGAGGCCGAGGCCGGGGCAGAGGTCGAAACCAGTACGATCCGCCGCAGCAGGTGGCGAGTGTTACTATTCCGTTTCAGCAACAACCATTTCAACAACAATAACAGCAACAGCAGCTACAACAGGGGGCACAGCCTGCCCAGCGCAGATTCCAGGGGGGCAAACCAAGGAGGGTGTTTGAAAAGCCTCCTTCAACGTATGCAGAATTGCTACAAACACTACTAGGTTTGAACTTGGTGGAGAAGAGAACTCTGGCGCCAATAACCGGCACTCCTCCGTATGGTTATGATGCAAGCAGGCACTGTGAATTCCACTCCGGGGCTCCTGGCCACGATATAGAGGGTTGCCATGCGTTTAAACATGTGGTGCAGGATCTATTGGATAGTAAGGCTATCAATTTTGGAACGGCGGGTCCGAACATAGTGCAAAAGCCCATGCCCAACCATGGGGCGAACGCCATTTTAACTGAAGAGGGTCTGAATTTGATTATGAATGTCGACGACCTAAGGACACCGTTGTGCGAGATAAAGAGCAGATTATTGCAAGGTGGTGTGTATCCAGGTTGCGACGAGTATTGCTTAGAGTGTTGGACCCAAGCTGGGGGTTGTGATGAATTAAAGAAGGGGATTCAGGCTTTAATCGATGACGGCACCTTGCAATTTGACCGAGCAGTAATTGAAGAACCTGCAGGGGTATCAGCAGACGAGCAAAGCGATGTAGCCACTGTGACGATTCCCCGAAAAATGATAACTATAACGGCACCGGCCAAGCGACCGCCGATCACTATCACCAAGGTCGGACCGATACCTTATGAAAGTACTAAGGCAGTTCCCTGGTCCTATGGGTTGGAAGTGTACTGTGACGGGGTGAAAATTGATGTTAGTAAGCAGCCAGCTGAGGTTGTAGACAACGTTGTCGGTACCGGAGGTATGACGAGAAGTAGGAGAATCTTCACATCGCCGGAGGTAGAGGCTGAACGACTGGCGAAGGGAAAAGGAAAGATGGATGAGACTGTCCCTGTGCAGGCAAACGGAAAAGAAACGACATCGAAGGATGTAGAAGAGTTCATGCGCTTGATCCGTAAGAGCGATTATAAGATTGTTGAGCATCTTCAACAGACGCCGTCAAAAATATCCATACTGTCGTTGCTATTGTGTTCTGAAGCTCACAGAAATGCATTGCTGAAAGTTCTGGATACTTCCTTCGTACCTCAAGACGTTTCCGTGAATCAGCTGGAGGGGGTGTTGGCGCATGTGAACGCAGGCCATAGCTTGGGCTTTACAGACTTTGATTTGACCCCGAAGGGGAGAGAGCACAATATGGCGTTGCACGTCTCTGTGGAGTGTAGAGGCTCAGTCATGTCTCATGTCCTGGTAGACACTGGATCTTCCTTAAACGTGCTGCCCAAGAAAGCGATGATGAAACTAGATGTCAGAGGAATCCTGTGTACGCCCAGTGACCTGGTGGTCAGGGCATTTGATGGCACGCGAAGAACAGTCTTTGGATCCATAACGTTGCCTCTACAGGTGGGACCGGGGGTTTTCGCAACTAAATTTTATATTATGGATATCCAGCCGGCATACAGTTGCCTTCTCGGACGACCCTGGATCCATGGTGTCGGGGCAGTCACGTCTACCTTGCATCAAAAGTTGAAATACATGGTAGGGGACAGCGTGGTCACTGTATGTGGGGAAGAAGATATATTGGTTAGCCATCTGTCATCATTCAAGTATGTAGAAGTCGACGGCGAGATTCACGAAACACCCTGTCAGGCATTTGAAGGGTTGCGCATGAGAGACAAAGGTCCCGGGCCGAGTAAAGCGTCAGAGGTAGCCGTCTCGTCGTATAAGGAAGCTCAAGCTCTAGTAGAGACTGGTGAGACAAAGGGCCGGGGCAAGGTGCTGGATATTCCCGTGAAGATGGACCGATTCGGGCTGGGATATCAACCGTCGTCATCAACACCTACTGCAGGGGCACCCCGTTTCAGAGGACCGATAACCATCACCGCTAGTGGAGTGTGTCATGAGGTCATCAGCGCTGTTTCAGATTCCGAGGAAGGAGACAGTGACTGCGACATGGACGTCTGGATTCAGCCGAGCGTGCCAGGACAAGGATTATGCAATTGGTCTATTCAGGAGATTGTTCCTGTGACTCTCAAACAGTAATGCTTTGTTTTTTTATTGTTGGACAATCCGGTGCCTTACCCGGGGCATCGTGACTTGCTTAGGGTTGTGTTGTTATATACATTGCGTGTTTAACCATTAAATAAAAGGCGTTTTTTCATGTACAAATATTGCGATCTCTGTTTTTCCTGTTTTGTGTTTTACAATAAAATGGCAACGTGGTTATTCGCTTTATACGCGTTTTGAAGCATTTAACCATTCCTTTTGCAGGATAACATTTTCAGATGACATCATTGAACCGCCTATGACTCGTCTCGACTTTGAGCACCCGGTATTTCAGGCCGAAGAAGAGATTGTTGAAGATGGTGACGTTCCCGAAGAATTGTCTTGGTTGGTGAAGTAGGAAGAACGAGTCATTCTGCCTCATGAGGAGGTCATTGAAATTATTAACCTGGGGTCGGAAGGGGTTGAAAAGAACATCCGTATAGGAGCTGCGCTGCAGAGCAACGTCAAGCGAAGACTGGTTGAAATGCTCAAAGAGTACAGTGATGTGTTCGCTTGGTCGTATGAAGACATGCCTGGGCTTGATACAGATATGGTTGTGCACCGTCTGCCGTTGAAAGAAGAATGTCCGCCGGTCAAGCAGAAGCTTCGCAGAACTAGACCTGATATGGCAGTGAAAATTAAAGAGGAGGTTCAAAAGCAGTGGGATGCTGGTTTCCTAGCTGTGATAAAATATCCCTCATGGGTCGCTAACATTGTACCAGTGCCAAAGAAAGACGGTAAAGTGAGAATGTGCGTAGATTACCGAGATTTGAATAAAGCGAGCCCGAAAGATGATTTTCCGCTTCCTCACATCGATGTGCTAGTTAACAACACTGCTCAATTCTCCGTATTCTCCTTCATGGATGGCTTCTCAGGCTATAATCAGATTAAGATGGCACCAGAAGATATGGAGAAGACTACTTTCATAACACCTTGGGGAACATTTTGTTACAAAGTGATGCCCTTCAGATTGAAGAATGCTGGGGCAACGTATCAGCGTGCAATGACGACTCTTTTCCATGATATGATGCATAAGGAGATCGAAGTTTATGTCGATGATATGATTGCCAAATCCTAGACGGAGGAAGAGCATTTGGTGAATTTGCTGAAGTTATTCAAAAGGCTTAGGAAGTTCAGGCTGAGACTGAACCCTAACAAGTGCACCTTCGGGGTGAGATCGGGTAAACTGCTGGGGTTTATCGTGAGCGAAAGAGGAATAGAGGTCGATCCTGCAAAAATAAAGGCGATACAAGAGATGCCGACGCCTAGAACAGAGAAAGAGGTGCACGGGTTTTTAGGGAGGTTGAACTACATCGCTCGGTTCATATCTCACCTAACGGCTACGTGTGAACCGTTATTCAAACTGTTGAAAAAAGACCAAGCTGTAACGTGGAATGAAAATTGTCAAAAGGCGTTTGATAAAATAAAGCAGTATTTGCAGGAGCCTCCTATTTTGATACCCCCAGTGGCAGGGAGACCCTTGATTATGTATTTGACAGTTCTTGAGGGAAGTATGGGTTGTGTTCTCGGTCAACACGACGAGACAGGAAGAAAAGAGCATGCAATATACTACTTGAGTAAGAAGTTCACTGAATGTGAATCTCGATATTCAATGTTTGAAAAAACTTGTTGCGCTCTAGCCTGGGCCGCCAAGCGTCTGAGGCAATACATGATGAATCATACAACCATGCTTATCTCGAAGATGGATCCTATCAAATATGTATTCGAAAAGCAGGCCTTATCAGGGAGAATTGCCCGCTGGCAGATGGTTTTGACTGAATATGACATCCAGTATGTCTCGCAGAAGGCTATAAAGGGGAGTGTATTGTCTGAGTACTTGGCAGAGCAGCCTATTGAGGATTACCAATCGATGAGGTTTGATTTTCCGGACGAGGATATCATGTACCTAAAGATGAAAGATTGTGAAGAGCCGTTGCCAGACGAAGGACCAGAATTGGGTTCCAAATGGAAGTTGATCTTTGACGGGGCTGTAAACGCCTACGGTAGCGGAATAGGGGCAATCATCACCACTCCACACGGGTCGCACATCCCGTTTACTGCTCGATTGACCTTTTCAGTTACCAACAATGAAGCCGAATACGAAGCTTGTATCATGGGGCTCGAAGAAGCCATTGATTTGCGAATCAAAAATCTGGACGTATATGGAGACTCAGCTCTGGTGGTGAATCAAATAAAAGGAGAATGGGAGACACGTCAGCCTAATTTGATACCGTACATGAATTACGCAAGGAGATTATTGCCTTTCTTTGACAAGGTTGAATTGCATCATGTACCGCGAGCAGAGAATCAGATGGCTGACGCCCTGGCCACTTTGTCTTCCATGTACAAAGTCAACTTCTGGAACGAGGCTCCCAGTATTGTTATCTCTCGGCTTGACAGACCTGCCTTCGTGTTTGCCATTGACGAAGCATCTGATGATAAACCGTGGTATTTTGATATCCTTAATTTCCTGAAGAACAAAGAGTATCCGGCTGGGGCATCCAGTCAAGATCAGAAAACTCTCAGGAGATTGGCGGGTAATTTCTATTTGAATCCGGACGGTGTCTTATACAGAAGAAATCACGACTTGGTTCTACTGCGTTGTGTAGACGAAAAAGAGGCGAAGCTGCTCATGGAGGAAATACATGAAGGTGCCTTTGGTACGCATGCTGGTGGGCATGCTATGACGAGGAAGCTGCTGCGGGCAGGTTATTTGTGGCTGACTATGGAAACCGATTGTTTCAAGTTTGCGAGAAAGTGCCACAAGTGCCAAATCTATGCAGATAAGATCCACGTACCTCCGAGTCCTCTGAATGTGATGTCATCGCCATGGCCATTCTCGATGTGGGGAATCGATATGATTGGAAAGATCGAGCCGACAGCTTCTAATGGACACCGGTTCATCCTAGTAGCAATCGATTATTTCACCAAGTGGGTGGAAGCGGCATCTTACGCAAATGTGACTAAGCAGGTGGTAGCCAGATTCATCAAGAGAGATATCATTTGCAGATATGGAATCCCGGAGCAGATAATTACTGACAACGGTTCAAACCTGAATAACAAAATGATGAAGGAGCTCTGTCAGAATTTCAAGATCGAGCATCACAACTCCTCCCCTTACCGACCCAAGATGAATGGCGCTGTTGAAGCGGCCAATAAGAATATAAAGAAGATCGTTCAAAGGATGGTGGTGACCTATAAGGACTGACATGAGATGCTGCCTTTTGCTTTGCACGGTTATCGTACGACGGTACGCACATCAACCGGGGCAACCCCATTCTCGTTGGTATATGGAATGGAAGCAGTGCTACCACTGGAAGTTGAGATTCCTTCTCTGAGAGTACTACGAGACGTCCAACTAGACGAGGCAGAATGGGTGAAGAACAGGTTGAACCAGCTGAGCTTAATGGATGAGAAGAGGCTAGCTTCTCTAGCATACGGGCGTTTGTACCAGAGCCGAATGAAGAAAGCATATGATAAGAAGATACATCCTCGGAGCTTTCAGACGGGCGACCTTGTGCTGAAAAGGATTCTCCCGCCGCAGGCAGATCACAGGGGCAAGTGGACCCCCCAATTACGAAGGGCCATACGTTTTCAGAAAAGTCTTTTCAGGAGGGGCTTTATTGTTGTCCACCATGGACGGTGAAGACTTTACGTCGCCTGTGAATTCGGACGCAGTTAAAAAATACTTTGCTTAAAATTGATCCGCTGGACAGAAAAAGAGAGTCCAGGCAAAAATGGGGCATCCTGGCGAACCAAAAACAGAATGAAAGGTTCGGGCAAAAGTTAGGGATAAAATTGAAAAAAATGTACACCCGCGAAGTTGAAAACCTACACTGGGCGGCTTCGGCAAAAAAGGGTATCCCGGTGAACTGAAAACCCGTAAAGGGCGGTTCACGCAAAAGTTAGGGATTTAAAAAGCAAATGACTGCGGTCCGAATTTGATACTGCAGTGAGCATTGGCGCGGAAGAATATACCTGAGGGGTCGATTATCAGATACCATCCCTTCAGAAGTACGGATACCGGGAAAAGCACTAGAGTCGGACGAGTCATAGGAGGATCAGCTCGTGATGTTCATCTGCATCCCGTTGCCGACATGTGTACAAATTTGATTTGTCATTATATTTATGCTTCTTGTGCATACTTGTGTATTTGTTGTGCGTAGCTTCCTCTTTTCAGGAGTTACATCCCGTGTACAAAATTCCGCCCATTTAGGGGCCCAATCAATAAAACGTGTTATTCAGTATTTGATGCTGGTTCTTTACTGTTTTGTGCATGATAAACGCCTAGGTTTAATGAAACTAGCGTGTGTATAACGTCGCTGACCCTTGCCAATAATTGCTAAAACTTTGAATTAACTGAAAATAATGTCACTAACGCTAACCTGAATAGATTTGGTTGTGTAGACTTGTCTTGTCTTGTTTGTGGTGTTGCAGGGTTCATAGCCGTACAAAGTGGACGATCAAAAGATTGCAGTATCGACCAGAAGTTCGTAACAAAAGACTCGATCCCCACGCAGGTCGCGCTTCCAAGATAGCGATATCCCTTACTGAAGAAGGATCGAATTCCCCGGCTAGTCGTAGCTTATCCAAAGGACATTCTCCAACAAAGTCGTTTATCTTCAACAGGGTTTGGCGATTACAAGATTGTAGGCTGTATTCAGACAGTGTGGTGTCCCCCAGAAGGATTTCCCCATCTCAAGCAGAGTGGTTTAGCCTCAGACGAGTAGTAACATTTCCAACTCGTGAGTTGTACTTAGACAGTCTACCCTTCCCAGTAGGGTCATTTACTCTCCCCAGCGGAGTCAGCTGATTTTCCCCAAGAGACTCGTTTCGTCCCCAGCGGAGTTCTCTTTTCAGCAAGTGTTGTCTTTTCTCCCAGTGGAACTCGAAGATTAAAACTCTCCCCGGCAGAGTTGGTGGTGTATCCTGGCATTTATTTTGTCGGAATACCGTGTGATACCCGCTCACTCCCCAGCAGAAGTCCAATCAGGATTGGCGCATTCAATTATCCCTCAGCAGGAGTTGGCTTCACTTTTCCAGCATTTATTTTGCTGGAATAATTCTGTGGCACCGGTTACCCCCAGCGGAGTCGGCATTATCTTCAGCATTTATTTTGCTGAAGCGGTTTCTAATCCCAGCAGTTCGAGTTAGCATTTGCATCGGCATATAGTGTCATATTTGCACCTATCAAATAAAAGCGCGTAGCATTTCCATGTCGAATGGAGCATTACGCCATTGTCAAACATAAATCAGGTTAGTTAACCGTTTGTTTTCAAGTATTGTTTCTCTTGCAGGTGGAGAGAGCTCTTGCTCAAATTAATTGCCAGACATTCAAGATCTCGGCGTGAGACATTCAACGATGATGTCAGTTTTGGCATTATTCCCCACAGAGTTATCATGATAAATTTCTCTTTGTCCCCGAGCAGAGTTATTTGTGTAAATTTCTCTTGTTTCCCCCGCCAGAGTTGCTTATTGAAGGTTCTCTAGTCCGGCCAGCGGATTATTTTCTTTGAATTTGTTGTTACGTCAGCATCGAAGGGTTTCATGAATCATAATTTCAGAGGCTGCCGCCGGTTATCAGAACAGGCGTCCGGTAGTTTGGTTTCCAAGTATCGCCAGTGGAGTCCGCCTTAAAATCGCTGTCACGTCAGTGTAAAAAAGGTTTGTGGGTGGAACCAACGGAGAAATGAGTCCTGACGTGGATAATTTATTCCTATATTGACGGGATTTCTTCGTACTAGAGAAAGGGGTGTCCTAATGTGGACAGATTTATTTCCTCGGGTTGACAAGATGTGCTAGTCCTAACGTGGACAGATTCGATTTCTCCGTATTGATTGAATGTGCAGTCCTGACGTGGACAAAATTGATTACCCTTTGTGTTGGTGTCCTGACGTGGACCATTTATTCCCAGCAGATATCTTTATTCGTAATGGTGTACTGTGTGTCCTAACATGGGCAAGTTTATGGTTCTTCGTGTTGCCAAGATGCGTGAGTCCTGACATGGACAAATTTATCTCTCTTCGTGTTGGCGAGGCGTGAGTCTTGACGTGGACAAGCTTTATTTCCTCAGCGGGTCGAAGATACGCGAGTCCTGACGTGGACGAATTTATATTTCTTCGGGTCAACGAACGGTGTCCTGACGTGGACGATGTTACCCCCATACTGATAGGATTTTCTTCAGCAGACGAGATGTCGGTCCTAACGTGGACAAATCAAGACGAAGCGTGAGTCCTGACGTGGACAGATCCAGACGAAAGTGTATTCCTGACGTGGAAAGGTGAGTCCTAACGTGGACGATGTATTCCTCACGTGGAAAGTTTAGTCCTGACGTGGACAGATCAAGACAAAGATTAGTCCTAACGTGGAATATGTTTATTCCTTACGTGGAAAGATGTATTCCTAACGTGGATGGTGTTATTCCTAACGTGGAAAGGGTATTCCTAACGTGGAAAGTGTATTCCTTACGTGGAACGACGTATTCCTTACGTGGAAAAATGTTATTCCTAACGTGGAAAGTTTAGTCCTGACGTGGACAGATCCAGAAGAAGGTTATTCCTAACGTGGAAGAAGGTTATTCCTAACGTGGAAAGTTTATTTCTAACGTGGACAGGTTATTCCTAACGTGGAAAGTTTACGATTTATTCCTGACGTGGACAATTCGTTTCTATGTCGATAGGATCCCCTCGCGCTGACAAAATGCAGACGAGTCATCCCCAGCGAAGTCGCCGAGATTTTTCAGTATCAACGGCAGATGGAGTCCTAACGTGGACAGTTTTAGTTGAGATTTTCTTCGTGTTGACGAAACAGGCGTCCTAACGTGGACAAAGTTTTATCCCTGTGATGATAGAATCTTTTTCAGGCTAACGAAGATAATTCCCAGTACGGTCGCTAATGGATCAGTTTGTTGCTGTAACAACCAGATCCAGTCAGCAGATGTGGTTATTCAAGCAGTTAGTGCAGTTTATTTCTGCGGTTGGCAAATTTCCGGGTTCTTAGTATTCAACCGCCTTGTACCTCGAATGTCTGAAGGCTCCGGGCATTTCACCAAATCGGGTCCAAGTCGCTTGAATAGGGGCAGCTGTTGCACCCTAAAATTTGCTCAACCTACTTTACTTGGTTTATGTTTCAATTACATTAGCATTTGCATATAGAGTCATGTACATAGTCTAATCATCTGCATAACATAGCATAGCAAGTTATCCAACAAGGTACCAAGCACTATTCTCATCTCTATGAACCTAACAAGAGGTTATTATTCAAATTCAAGCACATCTAAGTCATCAGAAAGAAATTGAAACCCAGAGAGGTCATTGGACCAAGCAGTGGATCTATCTCCTATATGAGGGTATCTGAAGATCATCAAAGAAGTTGTGAGCTGTGAATTGAGGTCATGGAGAATATATAGACATCATGGAGGACCTAGAGGGTCACCTTGAAAGAGAGACAAGTCATTGATATGATCACCAGAGTTGCAGTTGAAGACAGTCAACTAGGGTTTTATCTGGGTCAACCCTAGGTCAAAGGATTGATTGAAAGGCATCAAGGGCTATTTAAGAGATGTGGGATTCATCATTTGACATGTAGATAAGTATGGGGTGTTGTGCCAATAAGAAATCAAGAGAAATCAAGGAGAAGAGGAGTTTCTAAATTAGGGTTTCTGTGTAAAATCCCCTAATTTAGGTCAAACTTCCAAGCAAGATAAGTCAAAATTCAAGCTTCACATGGCTCCTTGGCCAACATGAAACTTGTAGAGGATCTCAATACCTTTAATTTGAGTGGTGGAAGACATCAAGGAGATTTATGGAACTCAAGTTATGGTCCTTGCAAGTTACAGGTCATCTGAGGTATCTGAAATTTTGTCTGTGAAAGTTACTTGTCTTCCAAGCAACTTTTACCCCTCAAGGAGATTTCAAATGAATTTTTGGTCAACATAAGAGTTGTTCCTCATTGTCTTAGCTTTCTAGAAAGGTATGGTATGCCTTCATATGATTTGTGGAACTCTACTTATGGTCTTGGAAAGCAAAGGGTATTTTGGTCATTTGAGAATTACAGGTCATTTCAAGCCTATGCCCAAAACTCATACAAGGAAGCTCAAATAAAACATTCACAACATCAAACTTGCTCCAAATGACATTTTGAGTCTAGAAAGGTGATCATGAAAGGTTGGAAATGCTCATAGCTCAAGGTTTCAAATTTGGTCATTTAAAAGGGAATTTAATGAATAAAAGTGACATAAAATTGAGATTTTTCATAATTTGGCCAAATGGGATGAAATTATAGGTCATTTTGATTGGAAAAAATGTTTTAATAACATTGGCAAAAGTAGATTTTTGAGTTTAGGGCAAAGTTTGAGAGATACCATTGGTTACTTATGTATGAAGTTAACATATCCAAAATTCAAGGAAAGTGTGCACAAGAAGTTTCTACAAAGTTCTAGAGCTTTCTAATTTCATCTATATATTGGGTAGAGTGGCTTCATTCAAGTTTTGGCATTTCATTTTGATCAAAACACCAAGTTTCATCTCATTCTTCAAGTGTGCAAATTCATCCCAAACTCTATCAAATCTTCATCAATTTCCATAATTCTTGATCCTATCATCATTCACATCCATCATAGATCAAATTCACATCAAAATCTGTTTGAATTGAAGAGGAATTCGTGTGCTACCAATTGTATCATCCAAGTTGCAAAAGGAAATGGTTATGGCAATCCAAGAGGTTTGAACAAGATCTATTGCATACAGAACCAAGAATCAACTTTGTGGAGCAAGTCTAAAGCATTGCAAGCTTCAGATCCAAGGATTTCTACCTCTGTTTTCATCTTTCCACCAGGTTAGTGTTTTCATCGATTTGGATAGATTTAGTTAGAATTGTGTAGAATCATTAGGTTAGAATGGTTAGGAATGATTAGATGATTGATTCTGGTGAATTTGAGGACAATTCATGGAGGTTACCATTGGTGCACCAAAACTGTTAGGGCTTAGAACTCCTAGGTTAGGGCTTGATAATATTGCTTAGATAGCTTAAAATGATCAGCAAAGCATGTAGATTGTGTTAGTGTAAAAGTTAGCAAGAATTGGCAAGGTTGATCTCAGTGTATAATGGTGGAGTCAAGGTGTTCCAGCTATCGGGTTTGGTTATTGATTGAGTTTCAGAGGAATCCAAGACCATGGCTGTGTAGAGGGGAAGAAGTAGAGCAATTTTGCTCTTTACAGATTGGAATTTCATGGAGGGACGAGGTCGTATGAGAAGGTGAAAGCTTGATCCATGAAGATGCATGCAGGGTTTATCCATGGCTGAAACCCTAATTCTTTGGAGAAGAAATGTGAGGACCGTTGGATCCTTCACTTGACTTTGACTCAGAGTATGATCTAAAGGCCACGGTTCAAAGTTGAAACTTGGAGGGAAGACCGGCTGTGAAACGCGTCGTTTCACTTAAAGCCTCAGACTGGGCTTTAGTTCCAATTGTTATTCGCACCCCTATCTGCAAGGCCCAATCCCAATTTAACTGTTATTTTTACTAACTGCACTGTTTCACTTTATTTCTTTTTGTTTTGTTTTTCTGATCAACTGGGCCCAGACGCACTTTGCTATGCGCGCCCCCCAGTCTGGGCCCATCTTTCTTTTTTTAACTGAAATAAATACTTACTGCACCCCTCATCAACTTAATTCATATTAATTTCTCCCATTTTTTTTCATTTCTTTAAAAAATCATAACAAATGGAAAATTGCATATTTTTAATTGGTTGTTTTTGTATCCTTTTCATATTTTTGTTAAGAAAAATAAAAAATATTAAAAATAGCATTTTATTTTGTTTTAGTATTTTTTGTGCATTTTTCTTTTAAATGGCTTTTTAATGAGTTTAGGTTAACACTTGATTTTGTTGATTTTAGTTCAATTAGCTCCCCTTAGATTTAGGGTCCATTATTTTTAGGGTGATTAACTTAGGACTTTAGCTTCCTCATAGGATTTAATTCATAATTTTAGGATTAATCTTTAGATGATTTGTTTAGGTGTGATTAGGAGAACCAAAACTAGGGTTTAGAGATAACATAGGTGAAGTGAATCATTTCTTTTAGGAGTTGTAGTTTGAATTTTGGGGTATGGGACTATAGGGGTATTATGGGTAGATAATAGATCCCTTAGAAATTACTAGGTTTCCCCTATTCTACTATTACTATTAGTATACTGCTTGTATTTGCTTGACTGTGTGGTGTGCCCTCTCTAGGGTTATTATTTGACTGTGTGGGGTATTGGGTTTGTTTGGGGCTTGGGGCTTGAGCTGAAGACTGTGCTGATGATGAAGCCCATTGGAGATCTAAGAGAATGAAGACCAACTTCCCGAGTTGATGAGGAGTATCTCTTGCTGGCAGCTGTTGAGGGTTATAGAATTTAGGAGCTAGGCAGAGCTCTAGAGTAGAAAGCTTGATTCACAAACATGGAAGGTCTTGTTTGCCTCCATCCTTTATCTATGATTCAAAGTCTCTTTTAAATATCCACCTCCTTCCTTTGGAAGGATTAGTGAATATATTTAAAAGATAGAACTTTTGAGGGAAAACTGTCAGTATCATGTTAACAGTCAGTGAGCCACCCTTGGTAGGCAATTGACTGTTTAACATCCATTTCATCTTGTTGACTGATGTTCATCTTGGAGATTGAGACTTGAAGAAAAGCCCTGAAGACTGATGATAGAGACCTTACCTGAAGGCTTGAAGATGAAGACTGATGCTTGCTTGAAGACAGATGCTGATGAAGACTGCTTTTGCTGTTTATTTTAGCTGTATATTTTGGATGTATTGCTTGAATTTCCCTGACTGTATTGCTTGCTGTTTAACCTGTTAGGTTGAAAGTGAACCTTGTTCACTTTTGCCTATTGTTTTCTAGGTTCGAGGTTGAGTGGGACTCCCTTGCCTCGCTTGTATTGCTGCATCCATGCATTTTACTGCCTTATTGTATATGTCTGTTGTTTCTGCTTCCGTCTATTCCCGTAGGATCTCTGTTTCTCTCTGCGCAAGAGAGGAACATGATAGACATTAGGTCTTAACCCATGCATGATAACATTAGGTTAGTTTGATTCCCTTTGCAACCATAGGTTAGAGTTCTGATTCTTCTTTCTCAAAACAAACAGAAAAAAACAATAAGATTTCAAACACAATAAAAGGCACTTCTTCCGTAAAAGAACGTGAACTCATCAAAACGTCATTTTTGTCCTCTTGGACCAGTAATCAGAAAACCTTTTCAGAAGGAGATAAAAACAATCGAGACGGACTTGCGTCGTACGTGGCCCGAACTACGTTTGCTCTGATCTTTCATGCTGTATGAAAGTACGTAGGCATAGGATGCGATATCCTAGCGAGCAACCTTCCCCTCCTTTCCCGTAGGTAGGCGAACTACGTTGACTCTGATTTCTCTTTCCAGACGGGAATACGTAGGCATAAAGTGCGATACTTTGCCGAGTCCTTTTCTTTTCTTTTAAACCCCAGACCTGTAGAGTAGATAGAATAACAATCCATACCCGAAAACAAGCATGGATCCCGTCGAGTACGACGGACGTGAGGGGTGCTAATACCTTCCCCTTGCGTAACCGACTCCCGAATCCAGGTTTTGGTTGCGATGACCATACCTTTCCCGTTTTTGCGAGGTTTACTCTGAGCGTTTCCTTTCCCTCCTGTGGGATAAATAACGCATGGTGGCGACTCTTCTGTTTAGCCGGCGCCGATTTTCGCAGTAGCGACACCCATGAATGCATGAGTGCATGCAATGCAACAACCACAAACAAGATCACACAAAACACACAGGTCCAAAGGTTCAAAGTTACGTGCATGGAGCCAAGGGATAGGAACCAAATCAAAAAGGTATGTACTAAGGGTATATCAACAAAGGTTAACAAACTCGCGAGTCTACTCAGACTCGAAAAAGGTCAGTAGACTCGACTCGCAGACTCGACTCACAAACTCGTACGAGTCTATGGAAAATTAAAAATGACTTTCAAAAACCTATATGTGACACATACATGACATACACATGTATTTTTAAATTTGTAAATGCCTCATATATGATACAAATATATATGATAGAATACCAATTAACATCGAAATTTAAATTTCATACTCCATAATAAATTTTTTAACAAAAAATCTCAAAAATAAAACAAATAAAATAGCAAAGTATGTATTTAAAGACACAAAGTACTAATTTATTCTTAAACATAAAAAACTCCAGTGAAATCATCACCACCAATATCATCACCATCATTTTCATCTGTATCTTGAATTTCATCATCAAATTCTACCCCGGATGAAGCACCTTCTTCATCATTAACCATAGTTGGATTGCTTGAAGTTCCACTTCACCAAATTCAACATTTCCACCACCACCACCACTTTGCACAACATTAGTAACAACAACATCAACTTCCACAATATTTTTAACAATAACATCATCTTACTCAACATTAACTTTAGTTTGCATAATTTCCTCATTAGGATCTTCAATTATCCATTCATCATCTTTACACAAGAGAATATAGAAGAGAAATATCCAAGTGAAACGTATAAGATAATGCTTACACAATAAATGATTGATTTATGGGAACGAACGTGAACAAAGTAAGAGACATAATGAATGTATGTCTCCATAAAGGGATGAAAGAAGGAAGAAACTTTGCTGAAATAAGAGACTGGGAGAGAGGCTTTCTAATTCTGTATAAGCAAAAAAGAAAGGTTTTTTTTAAATAAAATAAAACCTTTTGGGGAATTTGGGAATTTTTTTGGGTTTAACAAAAAACAAAATTAGAAAAATTATAGACTCGTAAACTCGCCATAGACTCGCGAGTTTATGCGAGTCTACCTGAGTCTACTCGAGTCTATCAAAAAATGATTATATGTGTGAGTCTACTCGTTTTTGCTTCCTAGACTCGTAAACTCGTACGATTTTACGAGTCTACCCGCAAGTTTGACAACCATGATATCAACACTTGTAGAACAAGGTTCTAAAAAATTCCCAGAGTTATAATTTCATCTTTTGGATATTATCGACTTAAACGACTACTCGCCAAATAATAATATTCTTAAGAGAAACTTGTCTGAGTGTAGTATTGTTTAACAACTGATTCAAGTCTACACTTGAATAGTCACCACACTATGTCCTAAAAGACCAAGATGGGTTAAAGGGTTATAAGGTCCCCATCTTCTCAAGATCCCGTTTAGGAAAAGTAATGTCGCTATACGACTACTCGTTATGACAATAAATAATTCCAAAGAGGCCTCCACTGAGTGGTGGATCTCAACTTGACATGCTAAGCATTACTCAAAGCATATCTCCATGATTATACCAACCATCCTATCATAAGTGCACTCAAGTCTGGGTATAGGACTTATCTCACCATACAGAGAATCACCAAGCACCCATACAGAACAATCAATAACAAACAAATCAAACAAAAAGCAATAAATAAATCAAAGTAGGTTGAACCCACTAGAGACTACTCCCCAGCAGAGTTGCCACTTTTCTGTAGCAGTAAAAATTGTGAATATAAGCTATTGATAAAATTAACTCATAAAACAAGAGTCTCCACCTTAATTTTATTTTATCCAAAAGAAATAAAAAAGAGCGAACAAAACCTAAAGGAGTTCTAAAATAAGAACAAATAAACAGAGATAGGGGTAATGGTATTGGTTACGCAAAAGGAAGGGGTTAGCACCCAAAACGTCTATAGTATTCTATAGAAACCTCTTTGAAATATTTACACTTTTTGGTTTGAAAAGGGTTTGCTTGTAAAAGATTGGGGAGGTGAGAAAATAAGTAGTTTTTTTTATAATTTTTGTGTTTGACAAGACTTCCTCTGCATCATGCAATGGAGGATCAAAACCTCGTAGTTTAAGGTAAAAATAAAAAAAATGGTTTTCTTTGATTCATTTTAAATGAAAAGACAAGTTGTCATTTTAAGGAAAATACTACAACTAATCACCCACAAGTAATGAGAACTTTGCATCACAAGGAGAAGAGCTCCAACTTGGATAAAATTCAACAAGTATGCCACAAGCTCTCACAAGTGAAAAAGAATTATCATCAATATTATGGAGATATGAGAATTACATCTCAACTTTAAATGACTCATGTCTAAACTTTATAAAAAGTTTAAAAGAAAAAGCGCACAAAAGCACAAAATGACTTGAATGAGTTTATGTGTTTTTTATGTCTTTTGGAAATTGTTTAAGCATGCTTAAGATGTCTTAGCATTTACTAAAGAAAATATTTAGAAAATGCACTTGACAAAGTCAAGGTTTTATTCTGAAAGTGGTTCTAGTTTGAAAGAAGAAGATTTTGAAAAAGGGAAAAGATTTTGAAAATTTAAGAAGGGGGGAATGAAGGGACTATCCTATTGCATAAAATAAAAGCTAAGGACAAAGAAAGATCTAACCAAGAGAAGATAACAAGCCCCATGACATAAGTCAATCCAGAATTTCCTCTTATGGAGTAAGCTTTAAAACTAAATAAGCAATTAGCAAACCAAGCATCAGATGAAGTCATAATGACCAGGACGAGTCTTCAAAAGAATCCTTAAGCCAAGGGTACCAGATGAATCCACATAGGTCTTAAGATGTACTTCCAAGCCAAGGTCAAAGTCTTAATTCTAAGTTCAAAACTCCATAATGTATTGGGTAGTAACATCAAGTCCATAAAGTAACCAAGTCTTTTAAGAGGTTTAATATTTATTAATGTCTTAAGAGAAAGAAAGACCAAATGACAAAATAAGAAGAGCATAAGTATAAACACAAGTCCAAGTGGACAAAGAGAAAATCAAAATGAAAATATGATATGAAATTCTAAAGTAAAAGCATAAAAGTAAAAAGTATAAAATAAATGACAATTAAAGTAAATATTAGTAAGTTAGTGATTAGAAAAGAAAGGCCAATTTGTCATTTTTTTGGAGAACACTTAACTAAACATCAAAAAGCATGAAAACACGGTGTTATACATTACCAAGAGAAGGGCTCCAACTTGGATAAAATCAACAAATATGTCACTATCTCTCTTTATTAACAAAAGATCCAATCCATTTCAAACAATACCATGGAGATTAGGAGGCTGACAATCTCATGTACAAAAATGACTTGTTTTCGACTCGGGACAAATTTAGCGTTATGTTAAGCAATTGTAGCATAACCTATAAGGAAGGTCATACTATGGGAGGCCGGTCAATAATAACATTTGTGCTAATGAAAGCTAGATAAGTGACATGTAAGTCATTCTCCTAAAGCTTACCACACAAAAAGAAAAAAGGAGTTGTCTCATCTTAATCAAGAACTTCAAAATGTTTCATAATTTTAAAGATTTTCATCAACCAAAAGAAAAAAAAAATGACATGGGAGATGAAGAAGAGGCAGCAAGGAAACCAAAACAACAAATTGAATCCAAGGATTTATTAAGCTATCATCAAGATCAATCATCCATTTTAGTGGATTAGGATTTTCACCCCCATCAACACCCAAGATCCATTGAGCTTGATGAAACTTGACCAAATCAATCAAGATTCAAGTCAAACAACAGTCAACAAAGGTCAAACATGAACAAAATGCAATAAAATGAAATAATATACATCAAAATGATTTTTAAAATGAATTAAAAAAGGAAAACAAACATGAAAATCCAAAAGATGCATCAAACAAGATCACAAATGATTAAAAAAAATCCAGAAGTCAGAAACAACTCAAGGATCATACACAAAATTTTTTAGAATTATAAATGCATAAAAATATATTTAAATTGTTTAAAACATGTGCAAAAATAAAAAAATCATGAAAAATAGAAAATGACAAAATAAAAATGCACAAAAATGCTCAAAATAGGAAATATTTTTATGAAACTATGAAAAAAATTGGAGTGAAAAATGTTAATGTAGCTATTTTTTATGAATTTTTGAAGTTTAATGCAATTTGAAAATAAAATCAAAAAAATAATAAAAATAGAGAAAACAAGGTGCGTTGGGTCACGTCTCAGTAATTGACATGGCAGATCCAACGCACCTAAGATGAGAGAACACAATGGAGCACGCGCAAGCAAAGCATTATATCACATTTAAATCCATCAATGAAAATATTTCAAATCTCCAACGTGGCGCCACACAGGTCATCATTCTCAGTCTCTCTGGTCATCTTTTCTGGTGAGCTCTCACTAGAGCTATAGTAAACAGCTACTTTAGGTCATGATACCTATGTCATTCTGACCGTCTCATCAAAGCAAACTCAAATCCATCCTCCATTTTCATTTATTGAAAAGGAGTGAGGAGAATTTTTGGAGAAATACATAAATGAACACGAATATTCAAACAAAAATTAAATGATTAATTCAAGCAATCAACATGAGATAATTTAGGGGAAACGATCAACAAGCCAAGGTCTACATTATGGTAACTTATTTCAAGCGAATTGAAGCTTCTAAAAGGGTGATTGAAACTATCTATCTAAAGGCTCAAGGACAAAAGAAAAAAAGAAGTGACTCGACAAAGCAATGACTCTTTGTGCCTACATATCTCATCTGAAGTGAGAAGTCAGAGTCCACGTAGTTCGGCTAACTACGGGTGAAAGGGGGGAAGGTTTCTCACCAAGACATTGTGTCTTGTGCCTACGTACTTTCATCTAGTATGAAAGATCAGAGCAAACGTAGTTCGGGCCAAAAGGGAACACAAGTTTGTTCAACTGTTTTTACCCGAGTAGGGTTAACAATCAGTTCTAGCAGTTTGGTGTATGCAGCTCGACCATTAGAGACTTAGGCGTTACCGTTTGCGGTAGAACTAAAAGTTAACAACACTCTTGCTTATGAAAATGGTTTTCCAAGATTAGAGGCCCAAAGGGGCAAAAAGGGTTTGAATGATTTGTTTTTGTGTTTTTTAGAGAAGAAATGTTTTTGATTGGTTTGCAATTCATATCACACTAGAGACTATGACTTAGGAGTGAATGCGTCACATATCACCCAAAGAGTGCTATACTAAACATTCAAGCCATTAAAGAGAAACTCCTCAACAAACCTTTCCCAAGTGCTTAAGGCTCGTGACGTACAATAATCGTTAACCTTTATTAGGTGTTTTATGATTGTTTTGAGATGAGAAGAGAAAGGACACTAAAGGGGGACTAAATCCAAACCTAAAGTTGTCATGCAATGGTGGTACTAAGATTGAGATAAAGGAATGCTACCTAATGTTATCATACATGGTTGAGATCCTAAAGTCTATCATAATCTCCTTTGAACAAGAAAGATTAGAGGTCCTAAGAGAAAGAAACAACAGGAAACAACAGGAAACAAAATAAGCATACAAGAATGCAAACATGAAATGCAACTGAGGGAGGAAATTAGTGTGGGGAAGTAGCCTCCACAAGATCATCTCAACCTCAAACAACAAAATATGACAAATGCAAGAGATGAAAGGATCAAGAAATGCATCAATGAAAACACACAAGAGCATAAAAAATGGGATGAAATGGCCTAAACCAAACAACATCAACCATAATGCCAAAACATAAACACAAATGAAAGGAAAAGGAAACATAAATCAAAGTGAGGATGGGAGGCAATATGAGGAAAACAAGGAACCCATAATGGCACTCAACCATAAGCATCACAAGAAAAGTGCACAGGAAAGCACAAAGAAAGTCCTCATGGATTCATCATTTTAAGCATGCTTCAAGTACCTCCAAAGGAGGGACCAAGTTACCTCAATTGAGATTCCAAAGTCATTGGACAACAAGGGACATGAAATACAAGTGCTCAAAAGAAAAATCAAGTAAACCACAAGGAAATGTAAGCAACTTTCCAAAGGAAAGCAAGCATGTTTCACAAAGACACCCTAATTGGCAACTCAAAAGTCAACAACCAAATGAACAAGAAAAATACAATATAATGACCTAAAAATGAGCAGCCATCATCCTTAACATGTTAAAAACATGAATCAATAGGCATTGAGACCTCAAAGGATCCAAAAATGTCATATCCAAGTCAAACTAGGTCAAGATGTATGTATGAACCTCCCTTTGGGTAACTTGACTTGCAAGTTACTCTAAAAATAGGAAAATGATTCAAAAATTATCAAATAAAATGCAAGAAACTCATAAATATGTTAGCAACCAGAGGCCAAAAGATTGCAATCAAAATCACTTCACAACATCACCATAGAAATTGATTCACAAGGGTGCTCCATTGTGAAGGAGGATTGTTTAGGGTCAACTGGAGGGCATCAAAAGTCAACCAATCAGGGGCAAAATGGTCCTAAAAAATTATTCAACTCATCATTGATATGAGGATGGAATTTTATTCGTTGGATCAAAAGGAAATGAGAGAAACAAATTCAAGAACAAAACATGTCAAGATTTAAGTCACATAAAACACCTCTAATGATAAATTCCATTTTTAATTGAAAAATAATTAAATAAAATAAAATAAAAATTTCTAAAATCAGAGGACATCTCAAGGAGTCCAAAGTATATTTTTGTGGAATTTTTGGGTCAATAGAGGTATTTTAAAATGATTAGAATCCAAACAGCATAAAATAAAAACAAAGGAAAAAGAAATAAATAAAACAATGGGCTGGGGGTGCAAGAAGAAACCCAGAAACGTTGGAAATCAAAAGGCCCACAAAAGGGGGGTGCCAATAGCACGCCCAACACATCAGAAATGAAAAAAAAGAAATAAAAATGTGGGTTCAGTGTGTTTGGTCAAACAAGGCATATGGTGGAAAGCAAACAAGGGCCATTGGATCAAAAGTAATCAAATCCAAGGCTTCATAGCGTGCCAAGTCATTTAATGAACTTTCCAGCTGGATTTGGAGTGCGTGGTCAAAGGAGGCCTACCATACGTCGTAATTTGAACCATTGAAATTAAAAGTAAACCAATCAAACGGATGGAAGCAACACATGTGGCCTTGGCTTGGTTTAAAAAAGAGGAGGGAGAACTAGACGTCGGAACCACTGTTCCGGTCGTCTTCTCCGGCGAAACCTCCTACACCCTTCACGGCCAAAAACCCAGGTTCATCAAAACTTAACCAAAATGAGTAAAATAAAAGAAAAAAGTGATCTCCAGGTTACGTGGATCATGAATCCACTAGCCATTTTCATTGATCACGCCTTAAAAAGCCAAAACAAAAAGAAAGATAAAAAAGCTCAAATGAAAAAAGTTTGCAAACAGCCACCAAATCAATCCAGAATCCATCTATGATATGCAAGGATTAAAAATACATGAAAATGGCGTGCTATCAATGCATAAACAGTGAGATATTTTGAAAGAAAGAAACCTAAAAAATAAGCTTCGACAGAGCTTGTTGTGCTAGTGAAGCTTGCAATAAGTTGCCCAGAAACGTTCTATGAGTCTCAAGGAGTGTTTTGGGATGTTTTGTTTTGATTGAAACTCAGTGAAACTTGGAAACCGATTTTGAATTTTTTCTTGTTTTCTCTCAATCTGTTCTTGCTCAAAATCTCACAAAAACGAGTTCTGAAGGCATGTGAATCATCCTGGGATTAAATATGTTGGATTCAGATTGAAATTAGGCCCAATTCTATTCTCTTTAAGCCCAATTGGATTTTCACTTTTTCACTTTATGGCCATTTGAATAGTGCACGAAAATCACTTTGATCAACTGTAAAAATAGCTCCTTTAGCTTGCATCTGAAGTAGGTTGATCAAAGGGCTAAAAATAATTCCTTTATTTCATCTTATGGCATGTGTTTAATGTGTTGCTTAATCTTGAAGAAAGCTTGAAAATGGCCACCAAGATGCACTCAAATCTCTAATCCAAAGATGGAATTGTGTTTCAAATGTGTTTGGCACTCAAAATATGCACAAGGTTGGTACAAAATGTTTTCAAATGAATTAAATTTGATTTTCCCCTTTTTAAGCCTTTTTCGTGGAAATTTCATTAGTGATTCTTCAATCCAAGCCAAACCTTTGATGCATTGATTTCGGTTGAGCAAATGACCCCATTTGGAGCAAGTTTGAATTTGGATAGATTTCCATTTAAAGTGTGCAAAGTGGTGAAATGGACCTATAATGAAAATGACCCGTTATCCTGTTTTCCCAAAATACCTCTGTCTTGCAAGCCTCATAACTTGAGTTCTACGAATCAGGTGAAGGAGTTATAGTACTCTTTGGAAAGCTAAGATCATGAGGAACAACTTTCATGTTCATCAAAAGTTGAGGAGAAACATCCTTCTAGGTCAAAAATAGCTTGTAAGTTGGTTGACTTTTGTTGACCAAAATCACATTCATTTAAGGACTTGTAACTTGCCAGCATCATAACTTGAGTTCTAGAAATCAGATGAATGACTTCTAGTACTCAAACGAAAGCTAAGAACATGCTCTACAAGTTTCATGTTAGGGTCAAGATGAGATGAGACTTGTATCTTGAGATAGGTGGTCTTGAAGTCAGGCACTGAACAGGGGATTTTACACTAAGAACCCTAATTCAGATACTCTTCACACTCTTGATTCTTGATGAATTGATCTTGAAATGATATCTCATGTGTATCAACACAACATTCCATGACCATAAAGACTTGGAATTGAGTCTTAATCTCCTTCAATTTCACAGTTGACTCAGGGCTGACCAGGTGAAAACCCTAATTGTACCATCTTCAACTGTAACTCTTCACACTTGGTATAAGCACTTGAATGAACTCCACAATGACCCTCAAGGCCTCCAATGAGCTTAAGTGGTCATCTCTCTCCATAACCATGGGCTTTTGATCCTCATATGACCTTAAGGAGGTGAATCACATGCACTTATCTGCCTATCCAAAGGGCATTGACTTGTCTCTGATGATGATAACCCCCCTGTTAACTTGAATACAACCTCTTGTTAGGCTTAGAACCCTTGGAAAATTTCTCTTGTCACACACATCTCTTGATCCCCTGTAAAATGCAAAATGCTATGCAATGCAATATGCTAGAACAATGAAATGAAACATAAACCAAGTAAAGAAAAGGTTGGGTAAATTTTGGGGTACAACACTACTCAATAGGCTTTTTAATCTCATTGTTCTTGCAATGTATAGTCCTCAAGGTCTAGTTTACAATGTGCTAAAAAAGCATTCATTTGGACATCTGAGGAGAAAGTTATGGTGTATTGAATTTGGCATAAAAAACGGGTCATCATACTTAGAAAAATTCTAAGCCTTTGAGGAAGAAAATGACCTATAATGTTCCAACAAATTCCAAGGCCTTCCAAGCATAATTCGATCTTGATCTTTGAAGCAAACTTTTATAGGGAATTGTAAATGACATTGTTCCAAAAGAATCAACCTCAAAAGATGAAAATTGAAGAATTTGTGATCATTGAAAGTTTGAAAAAAGTCACTTGAAAATAGGTCAAATTTCACTTAGTCCCCAAATGAGCTATGATGTCTTCAAACTTTTGATGATCCTCCAAGAATAATTGGATTTTGTCATGTGAAGATAAGTTGTAGAAGATGTTGGTAAGAGTCATATGCAAAAAGAAGTACTAAAAAATATGGAGAAATGAAGGAGTTGTAGTCCTTGGAACTTTGACTTGAAAAATGTTGACAGTTTGGTCAAACCGTTATGAATCTACTTGTGCACTTGAGGTTTTGTTGCATTTAAAGGTATATGGATGATCTTATGAACTTAAAATAATATTTCCTTGAATGTACTTTGATGAAATTAACCAAGGCTTGAGATAACTTGTTGAAAAATGCATGGAAATAAACACATGAACCTTTGACTTTTCTTGAGAAACAAGCTACACAACCTTGAGATATTATTGATCCAAATGATATTGAGAGATGTTTGATGATAATAAATATTGATACTAAAAGCCATTTCTTGAGAGAAAAGCTCTTGAGAATCAATGTATGATCACACTTTGCCTTGAGAGTACACAACCCTAGCTGAGGAACCAAACATGGTGCTCTTGTTGAGATGCTCTATCTTGCACAAACTTAAAGAAACAATAAATATTTTTGCATTTTGATTAGTGGTTAGATAAACAATAAGCATATAACATAAAGATAAACACGCATAAAGGGTGCTTGGTGACCTCTACAAGGGCAAACCCCAAAGGATAAGAGGGAGGGAAGAACCAAACATATGATCTTGTTTGTGGGAAAAAAATGCAAATGATATGTTGTAGCGGTAAAATTGTGAGTGTAAGCTTTAGATTAAATTAACTTAAAATGCAAGAGTTGCCACCGCACTTTTATTTTATCCAAAAAAGAAAGGAAAAAAGAGAGAAAAAAACCTAAGAGTTCTAAAACAAGAACAAGAACAAAGGATGGGTAATGGGGTTGGTTACGCAATGGGAAGACGTTAGCATCCAAAACGTCTATAGTACTCTGTAGGAGCCCTTTGAAATATCTATGCTTTTTGGTTTGAAAATGTTTGTTTGAAAAGAGATTGGAGAGATGAGAAGAGAAATATTTTTTAAGATTTTTGTGTTTGGAGAGACTTATCGCCTCATGCCTACGTACCCACAAAGTTCAATATAGAATCAAAACCTCGTAGTTCATGGTACATATAACAAAAATTGTTTGTTTTGAATGATTTTAAATATAAAGACAAGTCGTCATTTTAAGGAGAAAATTGCGACTAGTCGTGTACAAGTATAATACAACAACGTTTGCATCACCTAAAGATGGAGGATTTTTGCTTGGATTAAAATCAACAAGTCTATCACTCAACATCTAAGTGGAAAATGTCAACATCTTAATACTATGGGGAATAGGATAATTATATCTCAACTATGGAAATGACTCATGTCTAAACTTTATGAAAAGTTTTAAAATGAAAAGTGCACAAAGGCACAAAAAGTTTGAATGAGGTGAAGTGTTTTTCATATCTTTTTGAAAATTTTCAAAATATGATTAACATTGATTAACATTTACTAAGAAAACAAAGTTTGAAAATCACTTGACAAAAGTCAACGTTTTATTGTGAAAGCGGTTTTAAGTTTGAAAACAAGAGGGTTTTGAAAGAGGGTGAATGTTTTGAAAATTTAAGAAGGGGAGGAGATGAAATAACTACCCTAGAAAGCAAAATAAAAGCTAGAGATAAGAAGGATCTAACAAATTGTAACATACTTCATAGCTAGCAAAATAAGAATTCCATCTGATTTGAAGCATAAGCTAATGAGCAAGCCAAATAAAGACAAAGATCCACAATACTCCAGGCATAGGGAAAAAGTCCTAATTCTAAGTCCATGGGTATAAGAATGATCCAAAAGGTCCAAGGTCTAAGAATAGTCCAAGAGCATAACTACAAAGTTAAGAGCACCAAGTTTTTTAGAGGTTTAATCCTTTATTAGTATTTTGAATAAGATATGATCCATGTGGATAAAAGAAAAAAAGAATGGAAACACAAACAAAATAATGGGGCCTAAAAGTAAAAGAGAGATAGAGAGCGAGAAAGAAACATAAACAAAATTAATACAAAGATATTGTTAGTGAATTAGTGATTAGTTGTTAGAACAAATGATCAACGATGGTTAACTCATGCACTTAGACCAAGGATAATGAAAACTCATTAGAGGATTGATAAAATCAAAGCCTCCTAATAACAAGTTTCATAAGTGATGGACCTAAGACAAGTAATCAACCATACTTGGACTTTCAAACATAAGTTTGAGCCACAAATGATCATTTTCCGATTACAGGAAAATTTAGCGCTATGTTAAGCAATCGTAATCGAGTTTATGTAGAAACCACGACTATTTGAGGCCGATCAATAACAATGTTAGTGCTAATGTATGCTAGAGAAGTGATATGTAAATCACACTCCAAAAGCAATACCTCACAAAAAAAGAAGAAGAGAAGGTAGCGATCTCATCTTAATCAAGATTTTTATTGATTAGTTAAAGGTAATCTATCACTATTCCAAAGTACGAAGAATTATCCCAAGGATCATTCGTCCATAGATTTCAAATAATGAAGATTAAACATCCTTGACAAGCAACAATCCATGATCCATAGGTTTCATCGATCAAAAGAAAAAGAAGAAGAAGAAAGAGGACCAAAATGAATCTTAATTCAATTAAATCATCATTAATATCAACCACCTCTCTTGGCGGATTCCGAATTTCTCATATCGACGCCCATGGTCCATTTAGATTAATGAGATCATGTTCAAAATTTAAGAATCAACCAACAACCATCAATTAATCAAGAGATGCGAGAATTCACTATAAGATCGAGAATAAAGCGTTTTCAAATATTTTTCAAGTTAAGTTCCAAAACAAAATTCAAGATGCAAAGATAAACCAAAAAAATATTAAAATATATATAAAAAAAAAGAAAATTAGGATAAAAATATATTTAAATTAATTATTAAAAAAAACAATTAAATGAAATTTTATATAAAACAAAAAAAAAAGAACCAAAGGAGGTTTGTTTAAAAAAATGGTGGTGGTGATGGTAAAAAGGCCACACGGCCCAACATAATATGATGCTCCTCTAGAAAAAAAAACAAAAAAAACCATTAAGAAAAAGAAAGAAATAGAAAACAGAGCTTTCATCATCTTCTTTCTCCACTTCACACGGTCGGTACTATACCTTTTTCACCGCGATTCTCACTGTTGCGCCGTGTTACACTCCCTCTCTTTCAAGTTTCGTCAAACCGTCAACTATGTTGCGGCTCTCTCACCGACCTGCAACCTTCTCCTTTCTTGCTCACGAATCGCCGAAAATGCAAACCGAAACAACAAACAAAGTGGATCCGAAACAAATTCAGGTGTTATTGTTTATTGCGAATTTACTGTTGATTCTGAGTCTATTTTTGAATTAGTGCTTTGATTTGTGAAGATTGGAAGGAAAATTGGTTAATGAAGCTTGTGGAGAATTTTCGAAAGAATTTTGAGGGTGAATAAGGTTGGAATTGATGAAAGAAAGTTGAGGAGAATTGAAGGTTGTGGTGAGGAAATTTTTCAGAGTTTTCTTGGCTTATTCAAGCTTGAAGAATAGTGATGAATTACTCCCTTATTATAACAAAATGAGGTGAGTTTCTTCATGAATTTTCACTTCCGTTTGTGATGGTTTTTGCGTTTTGAACTAGTGTGTAGCGTGTGATATGAAGCTGAAAATATTTTGTGTCAATTTGAATTTTATTCGCAGCATGTCATGTTGCAATTTTGATGTCGTTTTCCTTTTTGCTTGCAGCGTTTTGACAGGTAATGTATTTTCACTTGTAGCTTTCGTGATGCATTTCGTCTGCAGCTCATGTATTGTGTGCCTTGGATTAATTTTGGCTTGATGGAGATTCAATTGGCTTGGTGAAAAACAAGTCGCTCATGTGTTTTACAGTAGTAGCTTGTTGGCTTTCTTGAGAAGTGGCTCGCGACTTTTTGTTGCTTAGTAGCACTTGTGTGGTGTGAGAATTGTGGTAGTAGCTGCTTCAAGTGGCTGAAGTAACTTTACTCGTGGAAGTTTCTTTTTCTTCTTGTATTTTTGGTCATTTGGTGGTAATACTTCATGTGGGATGTGTTAGTAGCATCTTCATGTAGCTTATTTTCTTTTTCATTTGGCAATGAAGATTGGGCTTATGATATGTTTTTTTTTTTAACTTTGTGATATTTCATGGGCTTTAAATGAAAAATGCGGATTTGCAATCTTTGTTCATGAACATTGGTACAAATGGGTATGATGGATATTTAATAGAAAAAGTGAATGAAAAAAAGGATAATGAATATGGATTAGAATGATCTTGAAATAGATTTAGGAAAAATGGATTAAAAAAAAGATGGATATTGATTATGAATAATGGATAACAATGGTTTTAATGTGAGTAATTGATTTTAAAAGATGGATAAAAAAAAGATAGAAATGGATAGAAAATCCTGATTTTTAGCCCAAAATTAATCTTGACATTTTTCCACAAGGCTCTGATAAAATACACAACTATCCCTAATCATTGAATATCTTGCAACTGAGGTAACAACCATATGAATCCACTTTTGTCTCTGATCAAACTTGAATCAAACTTGAAATTGACCAGAATAAATGGCCTGCTTGAATGGACTTGCGATACGGACCACATCTTGAATTAATCCCAGTCACTTGACTTCATCAAATGAAATTGAACTTACACAAAACTTTAATCTTGATCGCTTGATGATTTGAAGATACATGGTATAAATAACTTGAAAATGAAACCATCTAAATATGCTTGACCAAGATTAGGCCAAATCTTCCTTGACTCTCAATGACTGAAGAATAATCACACCTGACTAGATAGCCCTGATTAAATCCTCTGGCACACACTTGTGCTGAAACAAGAATAAGCAACAACAACCTTATATTTGCTTTGAAGTTGTCTGAAACAACCTTTAGAAAAATAAATTCACAGATGAACACAATTCGTACTGATGGACCTTGATCATGATAAACTGGACCATACTTCTCATAGAACGCTGCTTTGATAACCTTAGGGATTCCAATACAAGTCAACATAACCTTGGATACATGATGCCCGAGAAATAATCCACTGTCACAACCAATTTACAATTGAAGCAATCTCTTGATAATTTGACCTAGATTAGGTCAAACTTCTATCTGGTTTTGACCATAACTGAATAGCCACACTTGACTCCAAGCCATACCTTTGCCTTGAATCTCCCTGCAAAACCCTAAACACATAGAGAAGAAGAAATAGGCAAATTGCAGAATATTGTGGTACTTTGGTTAGACGTCAGTAAATAGAAACAAACATAAAGCAAGTAAGAAACAACAGGGGTGCTGGAAAAACCAAAGAGTATGGTTTTGTTTTTGTGTGTAATGATGCAAATGAAACGTGGGATCTTAGGGGGTAAAAATTAGGGTATTACAGCTGCCCCTATTCAAGTTTCTTCTATTCAAAGATATTAAGATTGACATCTCTGTCTCGACCAGATTGAAGACACTTAAATATAATAATAAACCCAATTTTTGCCCTAAGGGGCCACAAAATGATATGATTATGCTAATGGTATGATATGTAAACACAAGACTTCTGTGGGGGAAAAATGCCACAGGAGACAAACAAACTAATATAGAGCGAAAGAAGAAAAGAGATTCCGCAGGGAAAATAAAAGAGTAAGATTCCATTCCGATAAAGGAAAGGAAACAACTCAACAGGGGAAGAAATACCAACTGCCGGTTACTAGGCGAAGATACTCAAACCGAATAGAAGTGGTAAAAAAACTTTCTACTGGTTACTGAGTAGAAAATAAGGGCAATAGTCACAAAATAATTATAATCTACCGATTACTGGGTAGAAAAACAAAGAGATGTATTACTTATTATTAATTACTGGGTAAAAAGTAATCAACTTGTTGAGAGATAATCAATTACCTGTTACTGGGTAGGAAAAGAAACAATGCCAACTACCGGTTACTGAGTAGTTTAGCGAGAGTAATAATCCTGAATGAAAAGGTTACTAACTATCGGTTACTAGATAAGGTAAACAAAACATCAACTACCTGTTACTGGGTAAGAAAAGAAATATTACCATAAGGAAAGATTACTGACTACCAGTTATTGGGTAGAAAATCAACAGTAACTAACCAAAAGAGAGACAAATGTTGCCTGCTACCAGTTACTAGGTATTGTAACACGAAATTTGACCTCCTTATTTTCTTTTGCATAAACATGTGCATTTTCATCATTAGCATACGCATTCGCACTTTTCATCTGTAATTTTTTGTTGCAGGAATATTCAGGTTTTGAAAGCCCGATTAATCACATCCTCTCAAAGATACCACTTCATCAAAATAAAGGTTTCTATGCCTATTCATCAAAGCAAAAGGTCGAAAGTCGGAACCGTGGCCACAACACCATTTTTCAAGCAAATATGCAAGTTTTGCCTGAAGTAACCGGTTACCCATTTTCTAGGCAAAACAGAGTAACCGATTACTCTGTGTAAAAATGCAGTTTTTGTTGAATTTTTTATGACAGTAACTTTCATTCTACTTTTGGGTGTCTACATTGTTCTAGCATTGCGTGAAACATTCTAGACATCTCTAGATAATTCAAGACCTTTCTAAACACTTCAAGGCATTTGCTCCAATACATCAATTTGGATTAAGACCACCATGTTGCTTCATTCTCAAGCATGTGAGCCCTTAGATTCAAGTTTGCATTGGGATGGTTACCGAGTCAACTACCTAAGTAACTGAGTTAACCTTCAACTCAGTGAGTTGAGGCTAACTAACTCCAAGGCTAGTTCCAAGGCTGCATCCAAAGCTCACTCCGAACCTAGCGACTCCGAAGCAAAACTCTATAAACAAATCACCACCATTTCACAAGGGGTGGAATCATTTTCTCCATTTCACAAGGGGCTCAATCATTTTCCCAATTTCTACATTCCTCACTCTCAATTCTCTTACATTCTCTCTGAATTTTCTACAACATTTTCACCTTCCTCTTCATCCTCTCTCAAAAACCCTCACAAAAGTTCAATTTCCACCATTAGAGTGTAACAATCTTCAAATCGAAATTGTTATTCTCTTGAGCTAAACCTCATTCCACCATATTCTTGCATGGATTTCTAGATTTACAGTAGATTCTTCTCCAATTCAAGTAATCATCTCAAGCTTCTTCGGTGCAAATTGATATTCAGAGCATTTCTCGTGTTTTTATCGGTTTCGCTACGATTGGATATCAAGCTTGGAATTCTATGGTTTTATTTGCTTAATTCTCGTCACATATCAATAGCAACAATCACCAAGTCAATCCTCCGCCTTGTAGGTTGGTAATTCGCACTTGATTTACTATTTCAACACTTTCGCGCGTTTACGATGTAGTTCGATCATTTTTCAGTGTTAATGGATCATGTGATTGTTTGATCTTTGATCTTCATGTTTAATGCTTTCAATTGATGCTTAGTTAATGCCTAAGTGATTTTGAACTTCATTTTTCATGCTCAAGTGTTAATCATGGCATGTGGAGATTCAGATAAGTCTTTTGGTTGCTGAAAGTGATTTTTCAAAAAGCTAATTTTGCCACTGCCGCAGTGGTAACTGGTTACTCACTTTCTAGGAAAAACAGAGTAACCGGTTACTCTGTGCAATTTTCACCTGTTTTTGCAATTTTAAGCAGGTAATCGGTTACCTGATATAGAGTAATCAGTTACTTCAGTGGCAGAATGCCATTTTTTCCTATTTTCAAGCTTGTTTGCTATCCTTTTCTCATATAACTTCCATGGCTTGATATGCTTGATATTTGTGGATGTTTTATGAGCTGTCTAACTTTTGTATGAAGCATGTATGCAAACTTTCAATGTGCGATTTTTCGATTTTCGAACATTTGCATTTTTGACATTGTATGATCATGATCTTTCTTGCACATTCTTTGATCCCATGCTACATGATTTGTGATGCATACTAATTGCATTTGGTATTGTTTTACAGTTCCATTCATGTTTGCATTGAGTTTGTTCCTCATGGGAATGAACTTAATCTTGTATAATCAATAACTCATCCTTTGCTTTAATTATTTTTCATCCCTTTGGAAAATTGTTAGCATTTTCCTTCTCTTGATTGATTAATCGAAACTTTGTTTCGATTAGTCGATCCTTCCTTTCTTCTTATCCTTTAGAACTCCTAGATCTTTGTCCTCTCTTTTCCCCTGTGGAGTTGAAGATTAGTAACACATTGGAGCACTGTACAAAACTTGGCACCGTTGTGCTGTCTGTTCGTTTCTTGCACCACACTTTGGTGTTAGAGAAGGAATGAGAATGGATAATTCCTACCCTCATTCTGACTATTTTGAGTAGGGGACGAATGACCCTGTGCTTGGAATAGTCACCTCTATCTCCTTACTATGGTATCCCTGCTTTCTCCAGTCGAGTCGATCCTTGATCACTTGCACCCTTATCTCCTCTTTGGAAGTAAATTCCTCCTTTCAACTCAACACTCTTTTCTCTTGAGACCAATCCATTCTTGGTTCCCCAGATATTTGTAATCACTTATTTTCTTGGCTATTTAACCTTTCTTTGGATCAAGCCAATTCTCTTCTTCCCCAGCGAAGTCAATCTTTCTTCTTCGGTTTACACGACCATCCTATTAAAACCTAATCCTCATCAGAGTCCACAACCTTCTCTTGGTTCTCTCTCCTTCGTGTTTGGTTAATCATTATCTGACAGTTAAACACCAATCATCTTTTCCTTAGTTAATCATAGTTCGTCTGTTAATACTGAATTTTCTTTGGGTTAATCGCCTTTTTCGGCTAATCACCCGATCCTTGGTTGATCACGGTCTGTCCGTTAAAACCAACCTTTTTCGTTGGGTTAATCACCTTCTCTTGGTTAATCACCCACCTTTTGGTCAATCACATTCCGCCTGTTTGAACCAATCACCCTTTTTCTCAATTAACCACAGTATGTCATTTAAGATATTGAGTTTCTTTTGAGTTAATCACCTTCTTTTGGTTAATCACTCATTCTTTTCAGTTAACCACAGTTCGTCTGTTAAACACCGAACCCCCGCAATTAGCAACCTTCCTTTGGTTCAAACACTGCCAGCTTTGGAGTTAGTAACCTTTGTTTGGTTCGAATACCCCTTTCTTTGGCCAAGTGTTGTTTGTTCAGTCAATGTGCCATTCTTTAGGTCACAACATTTTCTTGGTTCCACACTCGTCTCTTAGTTAATCACCGTTTATCGGTTAAAACCAGTTCCTTTCTCTTTTCGGTTAACCACTGTTTATCAGTTAATATACCGATTTCCCCTCAGAGTCAAACACCTCCCTTTGGTTCAATACTCTCTTTCGCTTGGTTCATCACAGTCCGTCTGTTGACACAAACCTTTTTGCTCTCCCCATAAAGTTTTACTCTTATCTTTCTTCGGTTAAACACTGCTTACCATTTAATGCACCGAGTCCCCCGTGGATCTTACCTTTATTTTGATTCTTGTCCTTTACTCTTTTTTTCCGGCCACGTCGTCATTCTTGTGTTTTCTCCCCAGTGGAGTCATCGCTTTTCTTCTGCGTTCCCCGACAGATTTCTTTCTTTGCTTCTGCATTCCTCAGCAGAGTATCCTTTAGTCTTCTTTCTTGGTTTTGACACCATTCCTTTTGCATTCCCCAGTTGGGTCTTTCTTTCTCTTTTGGTTTTTAGCTTTGACGCCGCCTCTTTCCTTTTTCTTTCTCACCAGTAGTTCCCCGAACTACGTAGGCTCTGATTTCCTCATTGCACTATGAGGGTACGTAGGCACAAGGTTGTGAAATATTGGCGAGCCACCTTCCTCCGTCTTCTCCCATTCTTCTGTCTCTCTGGTCTGTCCAGATCCTCTTTTTTTCCTTGGTTCCTTAAACTATGGAGCTCTGACTTCCTCATTACACTATGAGGGTACGTAGGCACGATGGCCCCAATCCTCCTCGAGCACTTTCCTTTCTTTTCTTTTCTTCCTTTTTTAGCTAGAAGCCTTTAGATAGATAACTCGTCCAAGCCTAGAAGTAAGCGAAATGGTTCTCGTCGGGTACGACGGATGCTTAAGGTGCTAGTACCTTCCTTTCGCATAACCGACCCCCTTTCCTGTTTCTCTTCTATTGGGTTTTATCGATATTTTCCCTGTCCTTTGGGACTAAATAAAGTTCGATGGCGACTCTATTGTATCTTTTAGTGTGCGATTCACTCAGGTATAATCCCTCTAGCATCAATAGGTAGAAAAATAAAGGTAACAAGCTCGGGAGGAAGGATTACCTTTTACCGGTTACTGGGTAAGAACAAAGGATAACCAACCAAAAGGGGTGAGAAATATTACTTGCTACCTGTCACTTGGTAAACCAAAGGAAATAAACTCGAAAAGTGAAGAAACATTACTAGTTACCCGTCACTAGGTAGAAAATAAAGGCAATGAACTCATAAGGAATACCTTCTACCAGTCACTAGGTAGGGTATTACAAATGTCGACTACCTATCACTGGGTAGGATGAAACAAACTCGACTACCTGTCACTGGGTAGGAGAAGAAATATATCATCAGCTACCTGTCATTGGGCAGCTCAAACCACACAACAAACTTCTCAAATAAAGAGACAATCATTCGTTGGGGATTAGAGATCAATAACTCTGTCGGGAATCTTCAAAAGAGATACGAGCAGGTTAAATAATACAAAAGACTTCTCAAATGAAGAGACAACTATCTATTGGGGATTTCAAAATAAACTTTTCATCGGGACTTCTTCCACGGAGATGCCATTTGATGGAAAAGCTGGTCGAAAAGGGATCCATTATTTCACAATAAACTTCTCTGCTGAGGAAGAACTAGAGAACTTGCTTGGGACACACAAGCTGCTCAAATAAAGAGGCTGCCACTTGAAGTCGCACAAGCAATTACCAAGAGAGTGTTATCAAAACACCGCTAGGGAAATTCAAATCTTCATCTTCTGATGGGATTAATAACAGATTTTTGCCGAGGTAAATAAATCCTCAATGAGCAAAATATCTTCTTATCATCCAGGTTTCACAGCCCAGAGAAAATTAAAGTAACCGCTGCAAGAGACCAAAGTTTAATCCAGGAACAAACTGGAGAGAAATGATCAAACAAGACTCGACTCAATGAGGAAATAACTCAACTGGGGATCAATTCCATTCAGATAAAAGCTGGGGAGGAAATCTAAAAAAAACATCTTCCACGAGGCATAAACTCAGTGGGGAATTAGAAAGGATATGCATTTTATGCTTAGGGGTCGACACTCTAATAGAGAGAGGACACACACACTCTGCGGGGATAACAAAACCGGGGAAAAGGAAGCACCAACAAAAATGCAAGATGCACAATGCAACAAACACATGTTATGCTTAAACAAGAATGAATGTGCATGCAATGCATATGAGTATGGATATGTTGACAAAACAGACAAAAACAAAAATATAGGGTGAACAAAACATCACAACACCACTGAAATACTCGGCTAATCTCTACAAGATGGAGACATCACAGGAGATCCTGCTAGGGATAAAACTGAAGAAATCCTGCAAGAGATAAACAAAAGTCATCAAAGGAAAAATAAATCCTACTACAAGGCTCAAATACCGTTGAGAAGATAAAGATACTGCTTGGGGAGAAACCTAAAGATCAAACTTCAATAGTCAGTAATCCACAAAGAGGATAACAACATGAACTATGCTTCAAGGACAGAAGATAAACTGCTGGGGGGAACATCAACCCAAATCTTCTTGACTCATCTTGGGGATAAGACTAAAATTCATATGAACTCCGCTTCAAGGGATGAAGACATATGCTGCTTAGTATAATAGATCCTCTGGAGGATTATAATCATGTAAATAGTTACACAAACTCCACTAGGGAATAATACAGCTCTTCTGGGGATATCAAAAAAAAGTTCTCTGTGGATTATCCAACTCTGAGAAAAACATCCTGGACTTGCCAGGGAAACTAAGAAGTTAACATCATAGTAAAAAGTCAAGTTGTGGGGGATTTTAAATCAATACCCAACATAAGGTGAGAGAAAACCCAACAGGTGACTGCTATATCAACACTTCTTAGAATAAAGCAACATTGTTCCTTGCTTGAGAAACATCTGAAATAAATAAGCATAACCTCTACTGGGAATCAGCAAGGACAAATATCTACATGGACATTAACATAAAGGAGAATTGGAACCCAAAAACTGCTCAACCGCCTGACCATAATCTGTCTGGATGAAGAAAACACACTCAGCTGGAGAAAATTTGAATCACGACTTAGCTGGGAAAACCGAACAACACTCGTTTGGTTATCCATAGGAACAAAACTCTGCTAAGGGGATATCAACAAACTTTACTAGAGAAACCTCAATATAACTCTACTGAAGAGCTGTCAATAAATACCAGAGGAGCAAGAAAGAACCCTGTTGAGGAAAACATCAACGAGCTCTACTGGGGAGAGTATCAACAAGAATAAACTCCATGGAGGACATCACTAAGCTTCGCATTTCGAGATTTTACCATTCTTGTGATTACTGTTGACATTCCTCTTTTATATTCATAAGTCAAAGAAAAATGTTTTTATAATTTTTCAAAATTTAAATTAATTATTCACAATTTGTTTCAAAAATCATCATCAAAAATAAAATGAAATTTTGCAAACAGAAAAAAAATAAGAATTGCAAACAACGAGACAAAGGCCCAAATTTTATTGATAGAATGATAGTCCACAAATAGCATAACTCCATGGATCATTACAAAGTTTGAAAAATGGTAAATACAATGGAAGGGGCTACATTGAAATACAATGACCATTATTCTCCCTAAAACCTTTAAATTCCAATTATGCTTGAGACTTCAACCAAGGATGATTGAAATAAAGTCCTTGATAGAAAATGTTGCTTCAAACGATCAAGACTGACTAGATGCATTTACTTGCCATAATCCCTAACTGTTTCCTATATTTCCCTCTCGAGTTTTCAATCTACTGGGACAATTATTTATATTTTTGTCTCTAATTTTTGCCTGGACTGCTCTTTCGGGTTTTCAATCCACCGAGACGTTCATTTTTTCCTAAGCCGTCATTTCGGGTTTTCAACTTAACGAGCTGTTCTTTTAATTTTTGTAGGCGAAGTATTTCTTGACTGCATCGGCATTCACAGAATGAGTGAACACTTCACCATCCATAGCTATAAGAATTAATGCACAGCCAGAGAAGGCTCTCTTAACAACATATGGGCCTTCATAATTAGGAGTCCATTTGCCCCTAGAATCAATAGTAAAAGTCGAGATCGTTTTGAGCACGAGGTCTCCTTCTCTGAACACACGAGGTCAAACCTTCTTATCAAATGCTTTATTCATTCTTTATTGATAAAATTGGCCATGACACAAGGCCGTCATTCTTTTCTTTTTAATTAGATTCAACTAGTCGTATCTACTCTGATACCATTCAACCTCAGACAATTTAGCTTCCATTAAAACTCTCATAGAAGGGATTTCAACCTCTACTGGGAGCACTGCTTCCATGCCATAAACCAGAGAGAAAGGGGTTGCCCCTGTTGAAGTACGGACGGATGTACGATACTCATGTATTGCAAAAGGGAGCATATCATGCCAATCTTTGTATGTAACAACCATCTTCTAAATGATCTTCTTAATATCTTATTAGCAACTTCAACAACCCCATTCATCTTGGGTCTGTAAGGAGAAGAATTATGATGCTCAATCTTAAACGCATCGCATAATTCCTTCATCATCTTGTGATTCATATTCGACTCATTATCATTGATGATCTTGCTCGGAACACCATACCGACAGATGATTTGGTTCTTGATAAACCGGACCACTGTCTACTTGGTCACATTGGCATATGATGTCGCTTCAACCCATTTGGTAAAATAGTCAATAGCCACCAATATGAAACGGTGTTCGTTCGACGCTTTAGGCTCAATCATTCCAATCATATCAATGCCCCACATAGAGAAAGGACACGGAGAAGAGATAACATTGAGAGGAGTTGGAGGCACATAAATTTTGTCAGCATAAATCTGGCATTTATGGCACTTCTTCACATATTTACAACAATCAGATTCCATTGTCAGCCAATAGTAACCTGCCCTTAACATCTTCTTAGCCATTTCATGTCCATTGGCATGGGTACCAAAGGATCCCTCGTGAATTTCTTTCATCAACATGTCTGCTTCATGTCTATCCGCACATCTAAGCAATATCATGTCATAATTTCTCTTATACATCACATCATCATTCAAGAAATTACTCGCCAATCTTCTCAAAGTTTTCTTATCTTCCTTAGATGCCCCAAGTGGGTACTCTTGATTCTGAAGAAAACATTTAATATCATAATACCAAGGTTTATCATCAATGACCTCTTCAACTGCAAACACATGAGCTGGTCTATCAAGACGCGTCACATTAATCTTTGGCACATCATTCCAATGAATTACCACAATCATGGAGGATAAAGTCGCTAAAGCATCTGTCATTCGATTCTCTGCTCTAGATATATGGTGAAACTCCACCTTATTGAAGAAAGTTGACAGCCTTCTTACATATTCACGATAAGGAATCAAATCAGGTTGACGTTGTTATACCCCAAATTTTACCCTCGGATCCTTTGATCATTTCATATTACTTTAAGTCGGCCATTCTGCATTCTTTTAGTTAGGTATTTTATTTCATCATTTAATTGTGTTTTTTTAGTCATTTTCATCATCCCATTTTAGAATCTTTTTTTTAAGTATTACTTAGAATTGATTAATTTTTTAAATTTAGTTTGTTTTTTTATTTATAGTTTCTCTTTTTGGTTATTTTCTAAGTCCTGTTTATATTTTAATTTAATTTATCTTTCAATCTAGTTTTTATTTTAATATATAGTTTTTAGTAGTTATTTTAGTTTAGTTTATATTTTAGCATAGGTGTTATTATTTTCAAATTAGTTTATGTTTTAATTTGTATTTTTGTCACATTTTCTCTTAATTAATTTAGCTTAAACTTAGTTGATTTATTTTTAATTTAGAATCATCTTTTTATATAATTTTTTTATTATTTATTTTTATTATTTATTAATAGTCATTTATATTATTTATTATTTTTGTTCATTATTAGTTATCATTTATTTTTGTTATTTATTGTTTATTTACTATTACTTTTTATTTATCATTTATTTCGTTGTTATTACTTATTTCTTATTATTATTATTATTATTTATTTTTTTTTATTTTTATTCTTTTTATTTTTTTATTTTTATTAGTGTTATTATTATTATTATTATTATTATTATTATTATTATTATTATTATTATTATTATTATTTCATTATTACAAGTCCATTTTTTTTATGCTCACTGTCCCATGAAACATCACTACTCTCCAAACTCTCCAAACTTATGAATTGTGCTGCCAAAACACACATTTTCCCTTTTAAAAGCCATTACCAATACCATGAAACAGCCAAAACAATGCCTTGTTTAACCCTGCTACATCCTGCAATACCCCAAAATAGCCTGCTATCCTCACTTCTACACCAATACAATACATTTCAGACTAAACCTTGACAACAACACCAAGGTCAAATGTTGACCAAACCCTGCAAGCTACCACTGCCCAAAACCCAACACCCTCTTACAGCAACTAGACAATGCTACAAGCCTGCAACACTCTGTAAGGGAAAGCTACAACCAAGCCCTGCATCAAACATAAACCCAAACAAAACCAAATCCTGCATTTTTTTGTGATGTTAACAATTCAATGACACTTACGGAAACAAGGGAATCAAGATAGCAACAAGGGAGATTTTGTTTTAAAAGAGAGAGGGATAAGAAAAAAAAGGATATGAAAAAATCCCACAGCAGATAAGCAAAAATAATTCAAACATATGCTAGAGTCTGTACATCAGTCCAAATCTGTGAAACTTGCAAGCTCTGCAACCAAGCATTAATAACTCTGGACACCACCCTGCTGCACGCAACAGTCTGAATTCCATATCACTCCAAAACAAAATCTTGTGCAACAACATCCGAGTTTGCACCAAAATGCCACCTGCAACAAAGCTACTTTTCTTGCTCAAGCTTTATCCAATACTTGTTACACAACCCTCTGCGTTCGATGTAAAAACCTGCTATGATACAAATCAGGGGGAAAGTTATTTATCAGAGTAACAACAAGACAAAATCGACTCCCAAGTTCTGCCTTAAAAGCTCCAAATGGAATTTGAATAGATAACACAATACACCCGGATTTTTCAAGAAAGAAAAAAACAGAAGAAAAAATTCAGAACCAACATAAAAAGAAACCCCAAACCTTGAGAAGAGGACTCCTGACTCCATTAAAACCTGGAGCTTCATTTCCTCACGCTCATCAATCCTTCTGCAACAATTAACCTTCAAATCTATAAAGCCAACACCTGCATAATAAATAACCATAAGAGCTTCAATCACTCTCTTCTATTTTCACCACCATTTTTGCTCAATAACTATTATCGACACAAAAGGAAAAACAGATCCCTTTTCAGACCACATACACTTTAAAACCTCAGCAATCACCTCCAACTGTACACAATCACCACCACGCCTTCCAACTTATTGACCCCCCAAATCAAACCCTTTTCCCAGTACCTTCTCCTATTTCCTTCCGTGAACCATCGAACAAACATGATTTAAAACTTGAATCCAACCTTCACGACTCACCCTTCGAACCGCCACCGTCACGGACAAACGTGAGCCCGTCGTGAAAAACGAGAACAGGGAAGTGATTAAAAAGAGAAGGTCGTGGAAGAAAAAAAGCGAGCATCATATGGTATGTTCTGTTTTGACACTTGAGATCTTTGTTTCCTCTTCCACAACTTTTGCTTTTACTGTGTGAAATTGGGGTTCAATTACATGATGAAATCTCAAATGGATCGTCTCAATAATCTGACCCGTCTTCCCTCATGGGCTTTAATCTTACCTTTTGGTTCTCATGGTCCATGTTGTTGTTTTTTTGTTTTGTTTTTTTTTTATCTTTGTTTAAGAATTCAACAAATAATCAGTAATTTAGTTTTTAGATATAATCCTAATTTATTTTTAGTTAGTTTAGTAATTTAGTTTTCAGCTAGATTTAGTTATTTAGTTTTTAACTAGTTTTTTTAGATAATTAATTAGTTAATTAGTTATTTAGATTTTAATTTAGTTAGACTTTCTTAGAACTTAGTTTAATTAGGTTTTAGTTTAATTATTGAATTATTTTTAGTTTTATTTAAGTTTAATTAGATGTGGTTTAATTGGATTTCTTTTTAATTTAAATATGGCATTTTTACATTTTTATTAATTTTCGATGTTTGATTATTTTTCTTATTGCTTTTGGTTGTGTTTAAATCTTGATCCTTGACGTCGTTTCCCTTTTGCCTTTTTGAATTTATTTGATTGCTTATACATTCCAAAGGAAAGGGTTCCCTCTTGTTGACTGCCATGTCATTTTTAGCCTAACCTTAGGTCCTTACCCTTTATCCTAACCGTAGTACTTGGAGTCGTCGTGCTCTATTTAGCGTCCCGCCGTGGACATCTTAAACCTTTTATCCTAGCCTTAGGATCTGAGTCGTCGTACTCATATTTAGCGTCCCGCCATGGACATCTTTTACCCTTTTATCCTAGCCTTAGGATCTGAGTCGCCGTACTCATGTTTAGCGTCCCGCCATGGACATCTTTTACCCTTTTATCCTAGCCTTAGGATCTGAGTCGCCGTACTCATGTTTAGCGTCCCTCCATGGACATTAACTCTACCATATCAATATCAACGTAGATTTAGGAGTCGCCGCACTCCATGTAAGTACTTCCCTATGAATGTTTACATCCCCTTAGAACCTTGACCACAGTCAAGAGTTCCTCACCCCTTTTGTAGGGAACTACGGTTGCTCTAATTCCATTCCCGTCAGGATACGTAGGCACGAGATGCGATATCTTGGCGAGCATACTTTGTATATACTTTAAACCTTTACCTTAGCAATTTTCCCTTAGCAAGAAAACTTTAGAATAACACAAGTATTAATAAGAGGTTCTTGTAGAGTACTACAGATGTTTAAAATGTGAAATACCTACCCTAGGCATAACCAACCCCCGAACCTTTAGATTTCGTTGCTTAGCTTTAAGCCTTGCTTTTTGCTTTGCATTTTTATAGGTTTTTCTTTCTTTAAACCTTTCCTTTTTGGATAAATTAAAGCCCGGTTGTGAATTTAAGAATTAAGATTCAAGTTAATCAATAGCTTGGTATCATGATTCTCACCGCAACAGACGTGTCTCCCGCTCCCCTTTAATCTGATTAATCACCAAAGTTGAATCTCCATATACATCAAGGATCTTGATTCTTAAATCAATAGCTTCTTCCAAGCCCATAATACACACTTCATACTTAGTCGCATTATTTGTACAAGTGAAAACCAACCTCGCGGTGAAAGGAATATGATAACCATTAGGGGTAACAATAAGTGCCCCAATACCGTTGCCATACTCAGTAACAGCTCCATCAAAAATCAAACCCCATCGGGATCCAGGCTCAGGCCCTTCTTCGGGTAATGGTTCCTTACAATCTTTAACCTTTAGATACATCACATCTTCATAAGAGAAATCAAACCGGATAGGTTGATAATCATCAATTGGTTGGTGTGCCAAATGATCAGCCAAAACACTTCCTTTTATCGCTTTTTGAGTTTGGTATTGCCAACGAGAAATCCTCCATTAAAGCAGGCTTTTCAAAGATATACTTGATTGGATCCATTTTAGATGTCAACCAAGTTATACAATTCAGCATATACTGGCGGAGGCGCTTGGCATCCCAAGCTAAAGCACAACATGTCTTTTTAAGCACTGAGTACCGAGACTAACAATCGGTGAACTTCTTGCTCAAATAATAAATGGAAAATTCTTTTCTCCTAAATTCATCTTGTTGACCTAGAACACAACCCATAGATTCTTCTAGCACGTTCAAATACATGATCAAAGGTCTTCCTTTCACGGGAGGAGACAAAATAGGCCTTCCTTACATGACCAAATACTCTTTAATTCTTTCAAAAGCTTTCTGACAATCTTCTGTCCATACACAACCCTGATCTTTGCAAAGAAGCTTGAAGATCGACGAACAAGTGGCAGTCATATTGGATATAAATCAGGAGATATAGTTCAAACGTCCCAAGAATCCTCTTACTTATTTTTTTGTTTTGAGTGCAGGCATTTCCTGAATATCTTTAACTTTACCAGGATCAACTTCAATTCCTTTTTGACTGACAATAAAGCCCAATAACTTTCCAGAACGGACACCAAAAGTGCATTTATTAGGATTCAGACGGAGCTTAAACTTTCTTAAACGTTGAAACAACTTCAATAAGTATTCAATATGATCTTCTTCAGTCTTCGACTTACAAATCATATCGTCCACATATACCTTAATTTCTTTATGCATCATATCATAGAACAGAGTGGTCATAGCTCTCTGGTACGTTGCACCAACATTTTTCAAATCGAAGGGCATCAATTTGTAACAGAATGTTCCCTATGGTGTAATGAATGTTGTTTTTTCCCTATCCTTGGGTGCCATCTTTATTTGATTATAATTGGAAAATCCATCCATAAAGGAAAAGATATTTAACTTAACAGTATTATCTACCAGCAGATCAATGTGTGGCATTGGAAATCATCTTTTGAACTTGCTTTATTCAAATCATTATAGTCAACGTACATTCAGACTTTTCCGTCTTTCTTTGGAACAAGCACAATATTGTCTACCCATTTAGAATACTCAGCAGTCACAAGAAAACCAACATCAATTTGCTTCTGAACCTCCTCTTTAATCTTCACAACCATGTCAGATGAATTGTTCTCAATTTCTGCTTCATAGGTGAACATTCAGGCTTGAATGGCAAATGGTGCTCTACAATATCAGTATCAAGACCAGGCATGTCTTGATAGGACCAAGCAAACACGTCAACATATTCTCTAAGAAGCTCTACCATCCTCTTCTTAACATCTGACTAATGTAGTGCCCCAATCTTGACTTCTTTCTTATCATCATTGGAACCCAAATTAACCAATTCAACCGGCTCTATATGAGGCTGAATGGTCTTTTCCTCATGCTCAAGCAATTGGGAAATTTCATTAGGAATCTCTTCAACATCCTCTTCTTTAGTTCCAAACACAGGGAACTCAAAGTTGGGAGAGGGCATAGGGTCATTGTTTTCAATGGGTCTAACAATCAATTTGCACAATTATTTATGTTTGATTTTAGAATATGAACAAGTACAAATATTATGCAGATAAAAGTGATTATCACATTATTATTTTTGGTTTTTTATGTTACCATTTTTCAGAAATAAAGCAAAAAGCAAAAACATAATATGGATAAACAAAATAACATTTTATTGATAATGATAAAAGTTGAAACAAAGCCCTCACAAATTCACTTTCACCTTGGGGCAGAGTGAAAGGGTTTTTGAAAGAAACAAAAACAAATTACTTTGAAACATGAACAACAGTAGGAATGTCAATAGCGATCCAATTCTGGCATATCAATCCACGCGTCACAAAGTTTGAAATTTCTTCCTCTTGATCATCCTTAATAATGGCACTGACTTCATACTCAGGTCCCTTAAGTCTCGGTCGAGGAAAATTGAAAGGTACATATGCATCTTCTATCTCAGAACCGTATCAAGGATCTTTTAAATAGGGCTCCCAGTCTTGAGCAGGAATGGAATCTTCTTCACAACCATCTGAGATGTAATCTTCAGAGTCATCTTCAAGAATTGCAGTTATAGAATGATCTTTGGCATGGATGAACCCGACACTTTGAAAAACCTCATGAATACTCTTCAGCTCTTTCTAGATTAGACCAGATGTAAAACCCAAACCAGCTCTATCTTTTTTCTCAGCAACTTCAATGACTCGGCTCCATCCATCAGCTTGGCCACTCTCCAATGCATGTTGTGCATCTTTTAGAGAAGACATGGACACCCCATTCTTCTTAACAACATTATCAACCATGGAAAGATCCTGGAATGGAGTTCCAACATCTTCGTCGGTATTAATATAAGAAAAATATGACAAACTACTTACCAACATAGCCTGTTCTCCACCAACAACAACAAGTTTACCATTTTGGACAAATTTCAACTTTTGGTGGAGTGTCGAAGTGACAACTCCGACTTCATGAATCCAATGGCGTCCTAGAAGAAAACTATAAGCAGGATGAATATACATGACTTGAAAAGTAATTTGGAATAAACACGGACCTATCTTGATAGGGAGATCAACCTCTCCAATCACAGTTTTCCTCGATCCATCAAAGGCTTTCACAATGACCCCACTGAATCTCATAAGAGTACCTTGATAAGACAATATGGACAAAGTATATTTTGGCATCACATTCAATGATGACCCGATATTAACCAGTACATTAGATAGAGTGTCCTCCTGGAAATTCATGGAAATATGGAGAGCCAAATTATGATTTCTTCCACGCTCAGTCAACTCTTCATCACAAAAACTCAGATTATTACACACAGTGATATTAGAAACAATGTTGTCAAACTCATTAACAATCACATCATGATCTACATAATCTTGTTCTAATATTTTCTACAGAGATTCTCGATGAGCCTCAGAGCTCATTAACAGGGATAAAATAGATATTTTTGACGGTGTATGCAACAATTGATCCACCACATTATATTCACTCTTTTGATCAATTTCATCACTTCATCATTATCTGATTTCTGGTTTACATCACTTGATTGACCAGATTCAACAGAAGTCTTCAACTGAGTTTGCTTACCCACAACATCTTCACTTTTATTCGAGGGTACATTAGCAAATACTCAACCACTTCTGGTCACGTGTCCTACATCTGCAATATTCACAACTGAGGGAAGAGAAGGAATGTGAACCTCTTTTCCATCCTCTAACATAGTAGCATTGTATTTGTAGGGAACAACTTTATCTAATTCATATGGTACCGGGCCAGGTAAACGGATGAACAAAGGTGTAACAGCAGATTTCTGACTATTGTAAGAAATTACAACTCGTTCTAGGATGTTGAAACGTGGAACTATGACATTCACCCCATTCTCAACTTCATTTCTGTTTGCAGTAACCTGAATCAAATTCTGATCAATCGTCTTTTGTAAGTCCCTCTTTACAATCACACACCCATGGGGGTTCACAAAACAAACACAACAAGCGGCATAATCTTGCTCAATATCATAGAATTCGCCCAAAGTAGCATGCATCTCAACATGCGACCTCCGAATCCAACGAATATTATAAATACAGTATGTACCAGGACACCCATATACCATATTGACAGTTGTGTTACCATGATTAGGCAACTGATTTGATTGCACATTGGGGTTGGTATCTTCAAAAGACATAATACCACTTTTTACGAGCTTTGTAACTTCATATTTTAGAGGATAACAATTTTTAATATCATACCCAGGGGCACCCTGATGAAATACACAATGGGCATCTGGCTTATACCACCATGGGATATCAGTAGGAACATCCGAAGAATCATGAGTTTGAACAAAATTCTTCTTTATCAAAGCCGAAAACAATTCAGTATACCACATTGGAATGAGATCAAATTGCGCTTTCTTCTGCACACAACCTTGCTGAGTTGTTTTCTGTTGGAAACGTGGTTGATAATTTGAAGTAGCTTGAGCAGCACTGATGACGGGCGTAACAGACGCTACTTGTTGTTGACGACGCCTACCATTGTTGTTTTCAACCCTGCGTCTTCTAGACCTCTCTTGAGAGATGGCATTAGTTTCTTCATCCTTTTTCTTAGAAAACCAAACACCAAACTTCTTCGCACTTATAGAACTACCTTCTTTTGTCAGATGTCCCTCACAAACAGCTTCTTCTAACGTCATTCCCATATTAACCATTTCCGTAAAATCACTAGGAGCACTCGCGACCATCCTTTCATAGTAAAGCGGACCCAAAGCCTTCAGGAAGATCTTGGTCATCTTCTTCTCTTCAAGCAGAGGGCTTATATAAGCTGCAATTTCACGCCATCTTTGTGCGTACATTTTAAAATTTTCTTTCTCTCTCTGAGACATTTCATGATCATTGAATTTCTTGATCTAAGAACTATCAAGTCTCATATACCACTTCAGTGCAACACTGGTAAGACTATCTTGAAAATAGTGAATCAACAACAGATGGTTGTCAGTATGGGTGGACATATTTCTAGCATACATGACCAAATAACTTTATGGATAAGTGTTCCCTTTGTATTTTTCAAAATCCAAAACTTTGAACTTGGCAGGAATCTTCACATTTGGGACTAGACAAAGCTCCCGAGCATTCTTTCCAAATAATTATTTTCCTCTTAAAGCCTTGATTTCTTTTTGCATTTCAGCAAACTGATCTTGAAAATCATCCATACGATCAATAACATCCAAACTCTCGCTCAGAGCAGTGTGGAAAATTTGCTCTTCAGCATAAGGCGTAGTGTGAACTACGGGTGGTGGCACAGGTACAACGGTAGGAACAACTGGAATCTCAGCATTAGGAACAATATTAACCACGGGAGGTGGTACAGTCATAACAGCAGAAACTCTTGGACCTTCAAAAGCAGGAGGTCGATATCCCTCTGGCACATAATTGTAAGGCATTCTTCAAGGGAAACCAGTAGGCATCTGATATTGAGAAGCATTAATCAGGGTCACATAAATAAGCGTTGATCTGATCTCAAAAATCACAGTTCTCTGAATAGGAGAATGAGGAGTTGGTGGTGGTTGATTTTGTGCAGCCACCAGAGCTCTCATCATAGCAGTGAGTCTTTCCAAACTATTCTTCAAAGTTGTCACCTCTTCACAGAGCTCGCAGTTCTCTTGTTGTAATTGATCCATCTTTTTCTTGAGATTAGCTCGAGTGTTATAGTGATGTGACAGCTTGGCTGAATGAAGACCAAAAGAAACAATAAGATACCTGGGAAAGGCAAAACACAATGCACAAGATGCGAATGCAAATGCAAAATGCAAATGTTTCATTCAGTTTTCAAGGATCTTTAAGATATAATGTAATAACAAACATCGCAAATAAATAACACTTTTTGAAATACTAATAAAAATCTCATTTTATTGAATATTGAAAAGAGTTACACCTGGAAGTACAATTTACATAATATCAACATTGAATAAGAAAAAGCTAGGTCCTAAGGAGCATCTGATGACGATCCGAGCTAATACTTCTTTTAGAGTCTCTTAATCTTTCTCTCACAGTTGTCCTTTATAGCAGTCTTCTCTAACACGAGTTGATCTATAATAACCTTCTAAGCACCGGAAGTAGGAAGATGTAATGATGAAGTAGTAGAGGAAAATAAATCCTCTGCGTGTCTCTTCACAGCGCGCCGCTCAAGCAACTCAATCAAGTCATCTTTCTTCTTCATCTACTTTTGCAACTCCATCTTCTCCTTGTCAGAAGCATGAAACTTACTTTCCACATCTATTTCTCTTGCTTCATCTTAGCCAAAACATCTTGAAGAGTCTTCACATCATCAGAAGAAATAGAGAGTGACATAGTGACCACTGTAGATATGGGTTTCTCAAAAGGATAAGGCATTTTGAGCTCCATAGCTCTCTTATTCACCCAAAGCATATAAGGTTCCAAGGCAATGCAAACTTGTACTCCAAGCTCTCCTCTATACAACCTATGAATCTCAGTCCAAGCATGAGCCATTCTTCTCCTCAAACTGAGATAGTCATTCCCTCCTTGAAAAAATAAACCCTCTAATAGAATATTTTTAGGCTTATCCTTCAACATATAACCAAGCTGACAGCGAGCTAAACTCAGGTTGTAGTTAATTCCACCTTGTGTTCCAAGAAGAGGAACATTGGAGAATTATCCACAACTATCAATAATCTGGACATTGTCACAAACAGAAGAAGACTAAGTAATGTCAGCATGAGTAAGGGACATGATCCTCTAAGACCACCTTAAATAATTCTTGTTCTATCTAAAAATAGATGATTATGGCAAGTGCGAAATGAACCAATTATACAACAGAGGTGTACAAAAAACAATGGTATAGTTCCCCTTAGAAGTCCTGCTATGGATGGAAAAATAGGTGTTACCAAGTAAAGCCGGAACAGGGTTCCCAATCAAGAAAATCCAAATAGCGTTTAACATCCACAAAGTTGTCAACATTAGGGAACAAGACTAGTTCGTAGATAAGCAAAGAAAATATAGCCTTAAATGCCAATGTGAGACCAGAGTTAGCAAATAAAGTGGCTTTCCCAATCAAGAACTTAGAAGTGAAACACTTAATACCCGCCTTAAACATCAGATTAGCATCAATATCAGATTTCGTCAAATAGGTAGCTGCAACAGATAAGCATACTCCTCTAAGGTTGGCATGAGCTGATAATCGGGAAAAGTAAAGCATCGATAAATAGGATTATAGAATTGCACCGGGGTGTTTAGAATTTTGTCTTCAATGTTGGTAGAAAGAACAAATAAAAGTCTCCCATAACGAAGGTTGAAGCCTGAACGATCAGCTACCAACGACACTAGCTTTCTCAAATCTGTAAGATCGGGAGCTCGGAAACCGTACTTCTGAGTGTTTCTCCTTCCAATGTCCATAATCATAATATCTGCGATGTTTGCAAAAGAAAATCTCTAAGATCCTTAAAAACTGATTGAAACAAAATGCCCATGAATGCATGAGTGCGAGATGCAACACCCACAAACAAGATCACACAAAAGCACACATGTTCAAATGTTCAGCATGAGTATGGAGCCAAAGGTAAGAACCAACCCACAATGTGTGTACTAAGGTTATATCATCACCTGTAGAACAAGGTTCTAAAAAGTTCCCAGAGTCATAATTCCATCTTTTGGATATTATTGGCTTAAATGACTACTCGTCGGCCAACAATATTCTCAAGATAAACTCGTCTGAGTGTGGTATCGCGTAACGACTAATTCAAGTCTACACCTGAATAGCCACCACACCACGTCTTAAATAAGGCCAAGAAGGGTTAAAGGGTTCTAAGGTCTCAGCTTCTCAGGCTCCCAAGTCAGAAAAAGTAATGCCAATTACGACTACTCGTAAGACATCAGTAATCCCAAAGGGGCCTCCACTGAGCGGAGGATCTCAAGTTCTCTTAGTAAGGACTACTCCACATAAGCCAACAAGACTGTACCACCCTCCTACCATAAGTGCACTCAAGTCCGGGTATAGGACTTATCTCACCATACAGATCACCAGGCACCCAAACAGAACAAGCAATAACAAATAAATCAAACAAAAAGTGATAAATAAATCAAAGTAGGCGAAACCCACTAGGAACCAGAGATTCCCCATCAGAGCCACCACTTTTCTGTAGCAGTATAATTGTGATTGTAAGCTATTGATTAACTTAACTCAAAATGCAAGATTCGCCACCGCACTTTTATTTTATCCAAAAAAGAAAGGAAAAAGAGTGAACAAAACCTAAGAGTTCTATAACAGGAACAAGAACAGAGGATGGATAGGGGTTGGTTATGCAACGGAAAGGTGTTAGCATCTAAAACGTCTATAGTACTCTATAGGAGCCCTTTTAAATATCTATGCTTTTTGGTTTGAAAAGGTTTGTTTGAAAAGAGATTGGGGAGATGAGAAGAGAATTATTGTTTAAGATTTTTGTGTTTGGAGAGACTTATCGCCTCATGCTTACGTACCCACAAAGTGCAATATAGGACCAAAACCTCGTAGTTCGTGGTACATATAGCAAAAATTGTTTGTTTTGATTGATTTTAAATGTAAAGACAAGTCATCATTTTAAGGAGAAAACTGCAACTAGTCGCCCACAAGTTTAAGATAACAACATTTGCATCACCTAAAGATGAAGGATTTTTGCTTGGATTAAAATCAACAAGTCTACCACTCAACATCTAAGTGGAAAATGTCAACATCTTAATTCTATGGGGAATAGGAGAATTATATCTCAACTATAGAAATGATTCATGTCTAAACTTTATGAAAAATTTTAAAATGAAAAGTGCACAAAGGCACAAAAAGTTTGAATGAGGTAAAGTGTTTTTCATATGTTTATGAAATTTGTCAAAATATGATTAACATTGATTGACATTTATTAAGAAAATAAAGTTTGAAAATTACTTGACAAAAGTCAAGGTTTTATTGTGAAAGCGGTTTTAAGTTTGAAAACAAGAAGGTTTTGAAAGAGGGAGAATGTTTTGAAAATTTAAGAAGGGGAGGAGATGAAGTGACTACCCTAAAAAGCAAAATAAAAGCTAGAGATAAGAAGGATCTAACTAAATTGTAGCACACTTCATAGCTAGCGAAATAAGAATTCCATCTGATTTGAAGCATAAGCTAATGAGCAAGCCAAATAAAGGCAAAGATCCACAATACTTCAAGCATAGGGAAAAAGTCATAATTCTAAGTCCAAGGGTCTAAGAATAGTCCAAGAGCATAACCACAAAGTTAAGAGCACCAAGTTTTTTAGAGGTTTAATCCTTTACTAGTGTTTTGAACCAGATATGGTCCAAGTGGATAAAAGAAAAAGACAATGGAAACACAAACAATAATATTATATGAAAGGATAATAATGGAGCATAAAAGTAAAAGAGAGATAGAGAGCGAGAAGGAAACATAAACAAAATTAATACAAAGATATTATTAGTGAGTTAGTGATTGGTTGTTAGAACAAATGATCAACGATGGTTAACTCATGCACTTAGACCAAGGTTAATGAAAACTCATTAGAGGATTGATAAAATCAAAGCCTCCTAACAACAAGTTTCATAAGTGATGGACCTAAGACAAGTAATCAACCGTACTTGGACTTTCAAACATAAGTTTGAGCCACGAATGATCATTTCCAGATTACGGGACAATTTAGCGCTATGTTAAGCAATCATAATCGGGTTTATGTAGAAACCACGACTATATGAGTCGGTCAATAACAATGTTAGTGCTAATGCATGCTAGAGAAGTGATATGTAAATCACTCTCCGAAAGCAATACCACAAAAAAAAAAGAGAAGGTAGCGATCTCATCTTAATCAAGATTTTTATTGATTAATTAAAGGTAATCTATCACTATTTCAAAGTACGGAGAATTATTCCAATGGTCATTCGTCCATAGATTTGAAATAATGAAGATTAAACATCCTTGACAACCAACAATCCATGATCCATAGATTTCATCGATCAGAAGAAGAAGAAGAAGAAGAAAGAGGACCAAAATGAATCTTAATTTGATTAAATCATCATAAATATCAATCACCTCTCTTGGCGGATTCAAAATTTCTCCTATCGACACCCATGGTCCATTGAGATTAACAAGATCATGTTCAAAATTTGAGAATTAACCAACAACCATCAATTAATTAAGAGATGCAAGAATTCAATATAAGATCGAAAATAAAGCATTTTCAAATATGTTTTAAGAGAAATTCCAAAACAAAACTCTAGATGCAAAGATCAACTAAAAAGAGATTAAATTTTATAAATAAAAAAAGGAAATTAGGATAAAAATATATTTGAATTAATTAAAAATAATAATTAAAAGAGATTTTATATAAAACAAAAAATACAAGAACCAAAGGAGGTTTGTTTAAAGAAAATGGTGGTGGTGATGGTAAAAAGGCCACACGTCCCAACGTAACATGATGCTCCTCTAGAAAAAAAAAACAAAAAACAAAAATCATTAAAGAAAAACAAAGAAATAGAAAACTGAGCTTTCATCATCTTCTTTCTCCACTTCACACGACCGGTACTGTACCTTTTTCTTCTTCTTTTTTGTCATCGCGATTCTCACTGTTGCACCGTGTTATACTCCCTCCCATTTCAAGTTTCGTCAAACCGTCAACTATGTTGTGACTCTCTCACTGGTCTACAACCTTTTCCTTTCTTGCTCACAAATCTCCGAAAATGCAAACTGAAACAACAAACAAAGTGGATCCGAAACAAATTCAGGTGTTGTTGTTTATTGCGAATTTACTGTTGATTCTGAGTCTATTTTTGAATTAGTGCTTTGATTTGTGAAGATTGGAAGGAAAATTAGTTAACGAAGCTTGTGTAGAATTTTGGAATGAATTTTGAGGGTGAATAAGGTTGAAATTGATGAAACAAGTTTGAAGAGAATTGAAGGTTGTGGTGAGGAAAATTTTCATAGTTTTCTTAGCTTATTCAAGCTTGAAGAATGGTGATGAATTACTCCCTATTTATAACAAAATGAGGTGAGTTTCTTCATGAATTTTCATTGCCGTTTTATGATGGTTTTTGCGTTTTGAACTGGTGTGTAGCGCGTGATATGAAGCTGAAAATATTTCGTGTCAATTTGAATTTTATTCACAGCTTGTCATGTTGCAATTTTGATGTCGTTTTCCTTTTTACTTGCAGCGTTTTGACAGGTAATGTATTTTCACTTGTAGCTTCCGTGATGCATTTCGTCTGCAGCTCATAAATTGTGTTCCTTGGATTACTTTTGGCTTGATGGAGATTCAATTGGCTTGGTGAAAAACAAGTCGCTCATGTGTTTTACAGTAGTAGCTCATTGGCTTTCTTGAGAAGTGGCTCGCGATTTTTTGTTGCTTAGTAGCACTTGTGTGGTGTGAGAATTGTGGTAGTAACTGCTTCAAGTGGCTGAAGCAACTTTACTCGTGGAAGTTTCTTTTTCTTCTTGTATTTTTGGTCATTTGGTTGTAATACTTCATGGGGGTTGTGTTAGTAGCATCTTCATGTAGCTTATTTTCTTTTTCATTTGGCAATGGACATTGGGCTTATGATATGGTTTTTTTTTAACTTTATGATATTTCATGGGCTTTAAATGAAAAATGTGGATTTGCAATCTTTGTTCATGAACATTGGTAGAAATGGGTATGATGGATATTGAATAAAAAAGGTGAATGAAAAAAAGGATAATGAATATGGATTAGAATGGTCTTCAAATAGATTTAGGAAAAATGGATTAAAAAAAAGAAGATGGGTATTGATTATGAATAATGGATAACAATGGTTTTAATGTGAGTAATTGATTTTAAAAGATGGATAAAAAAAGAAAGATAGAAATGGATAGAAAATCCTGAGTTTTAACCCAAATCAATCTTGACATTTTTCCACAAGTCTCTGATAAAATACACAACTAACCCTAATCATTGAATATCTTACAACTGAGGTAACAATCATCTGAATCCACTTTTTCCTCTAATCAAACTTGAAATTGATCAGAATAAATGGTCTGCTTGAATGGGATAATAACAAGCACTTATAATCAGGACTTGCGATACAGACCACATCTTGAATTAATCCCATTCACATGACTACATCAGATGAAACTGAACTTACACAAAACTTTGATCTTGATCACTTGATGGTTTGAAGATACATGGCATAAATAACATGAGAATGAAACCATCTTAATTTGCTTGACCAAGACTATGTCAAATCTTCCTTGACTCTCAATGACTGAAGAATAATCACACATGACCAGATAACCCTGATTAAACCCTCTGGCACACACTTGTGCTGAAACAAGCATAAGCAACAACAACCTTATATTTGCTTTGAGTTTATCTGAATCAACCTCTGGAAAAATAAATCCAAAGATGAACACAATCTGTACTGATGGATCTTGATCATGATAACCTAGACCAAACTTCTCATAGAGCACTGCTTTGATAACCTTAGGGATTCCAATACAAGTCAACATAACCTTGGATACATGTTGCCCGAGAAATAACCCACTGCCACAACAAATTTACAATTGAAGCAATCTCTTGATAATTTGACCAAGATTAGGTCAAACTTCTATCTGGTTTTGACCATAACTGAATAGCCACACTTGACTCTAAGCCATACATTTGCCATGAATCTCCCTGCAAAACCCTAAACACACAGAGAAGAAGAAACAGGAAAACTGCAAAATATTTTGGTACTTTGGTTAGAGGTCAGTAAATAGAAACAAACATAAAGCAAGTAAAAAACAACAGGGGTGCTGGAAAAACCAAAGAGTATGATCTTGTTTGTGTATGTAATGATGCAAATGAAATGTGGGATCTTACGGGGTAAAAATTAAGGTATTACATATGTGGGATCTTAGGGTTAAAAATTAAGGTATGACAGAGATCTATAAAAGGAAGTGAAAGAGAATTTAAAATTGAATTTAAGAGATTGACTCTGCCATCATAAGAAACAAATATTCCATTCTAAGAGTTGATCCTTTTTAGAAGGTTAGAAAGAATTGGTTCCCAAGTAGCTACTCTCCGAGAACTAAAACCAATTGGAATACCTAATAATGTAAAAGGAAGATGAGCAATGGAACAAGATAGAAAATTCGCAACTGCTTCTAGGAAATCAGAATGCAAGTTTATGCCAAAATTTTTGCTCTTGTTGAAATTGACGCTCAAACCCAAAGCTAACTCAAAACCATGAAGGATTTTTTTGATTGACCATAAATTTTCCCAAGTCTCTTCTCCAAAAATCACTGCATTTTTTGTGAATTGGAGGATATAAAACTGCGAATCATCAGAAAGCTTAAAAGTATGATATTTTTTAGACAAATCGCTAGTTTTTGAAACCCCATTGTTGTTCTTTTAATTGGTTGCTTTAGGTAAAACAACATGGATAATACTAGATGTATCTTTGGTGAAGATGCAACATATGGGAAAAGATGTTCCAGATCGTATGCAACATCTGGCCTCAGTCAGCAGGCCAAGGCTTGTGAGTTATTTTGAGCTAACTTTGGTTTGGTTTAAGGAAGATTTATTGTTGTATGTTTTAGAAATATTTTATTTAGTGATATTTGCTAAAAAGATTAAATAAGATCAATGCTCATTAAATGAAGATTAGATCAAATTAAATCTTTTTGTGGTCATTATTGTATAAGCAAATCATATCTGCATCAAAACTAATTTTGTATCAAATTTAATGCCCACTGTAGAAAATCCCAAAAGATGGTTTGTTGTTTAAAGGAGACTTGTTCCTTGCTTTGAAGACATGCAACACAAGTATTGAAGATCCAATGTACTAGGATTTGAGTATTTGTATTCTTATTGTTTGTTGTAAACCTCTAAAGAAGCCTAAATTGAATATTCAAGGCATAGTGTAACACCCTAACCTTTGACTAATCTATTTAATCAGATTATTTCATGTTTTTATTTTATTATTTTGTGCGTGATTTGCTTTTAATGTAAATATGTTATGAGTTGTATGTGTATGTGGTCCATGGTGGGGTGTAATGATGGTTATGATGGATGGATAAAATAATTAAAATAATTAGATTTAATAATTTTTTAATTAATTAATTAACATAGATAAAAAAAGAGGTTTTTGGGTGAGGATAGGAACTGGGGAGAAATAAGGGAAGTGGTAAAAATTATTAAAAGATTTGAACTTTAGTATAATTAACAAAATACTAAATTAGGTTTTATAGATAAATAAGGATTAGTAGTGCTTTTTAGGAGTTAATATATGTGTCACGACATAAAAAATACTCGGCGTAAGGAACGCTCAAAATTTAAATAAAACAAAGTAGCCACCGAACTTTTTTATTCGAAAAGGGAAAGGGAAAATATCGATAAAACCCACGAAAAACAAAAAGAAATGGTTGTCGCAACCAAATCAAGTTCGAGAGTCGATTACGCGAGGGGAATGTATTAGTACTCCTCACGTCCGTTGTACTCAACGAGAACCTTTTAGCTAAACTTGCGGTAGAATGTTAACTTATGTTAGTTGTTTCCTTATACTTTTGAGCAAGAAAAGAAAGAAAATATTTTTAGGGTTTTTAGTTAACGTGGTGGTTTTTATTAAGGGTGTGCCTGACAAGATTTCAAAATTTTGCTCCTTTGTATCTCCATGTGCTATAGAGAAATTAAGGCTACATAGTTCTTATAACACCCCATTTGAATTATCTAATTCTATAGAATAATATAATTGTATTGTACATGTTTTCAATGGTTGAGGTAGTAGGGGAGCCTTGGATATGGGGTAGTGTCCCTAGAACATTAGAATTTTAAGTGATGGGTGTGGTAGTGATTAGAAGTATGGGGTGTTGGACAAATGAGATTAATAGTATTACTATTAGATTTAATTAAATTAATTTAGTAGTAATAGTAAATAAGTTAATATTTATTTAAAATAACAACAATAACAAGCCAACAAAATCAAGAACCTTCATCCTATTATAAAGATTTGGACAAGGATCATTCTCGACTATTTCAATCGTCGGAAGCCAAACAACTCTTCTAACTGCATAAACATGGATTAGCAATATATGCTTCACTATATTGCCTCTGATAGGAAAATGAACCTGCCTCACTTTCTCTTCCAGTTATTAAGAGGTTTTATAAAGGATTTTAGGAATGAAAACAAAAAGATGAAATATTGGGTTCCATGTAGCAGATTTATTTTAGATATTATGATGGAAAGTCGTCTGATAGACTCTCTAACAGATGATGAAAATGGTCAAGGGATGATATCCTCTATTGTGATTTTTCTTAACGCCAGGACTCTGAAGAATATCGGCATGATTCCTGCTTTAGTCAGTTTAGTTATTGAGATACTCGTCGCAACAGCGAAAAAGGGTCGGCAGAGACAAACAGAAGAGTTGCCACCAAACTTATTTATCCCAAAGAGAGGGAAAGGAAACGATCAAAGAAAACCTAAAAGAACGGGAAAAGACAAGATCATCACAACCAAATCTTGGGTTCGGGAGTCAGTTACGTAAGGGGAAGGTATGAGCACCCCTCACGTCCATTGTACTCAACGGGATCCACGCTTATTGTCTAACCAAAGGGGTGAGTTATCTAAAAGCTACTGCTAAACGGGAAAGGAAAAATAAAAATGAGACTCGTTAGAACATCGCCGCCTTATGCCTACGTATTCCCTTGTGCAATGGGAAAGTCAGAGTCAACGTAGTTCGGAAAACTACAGGTGATGGGGGGAAGGCTGCTCGCCAAGACATCACCGTCTTGTTCCTACGTATCCTCATCTGGTATGAGAAATCAAAGCAAACGAAGTTCGGGTAAACTAGACCACTGGTTTGTTAAGTGTTTTATATGAGTGACGTTAAGTTCTCATTCCACCAATTAGGGCCGATGCCTGTTTGTAGTAGAACGGAAAAACAACGTACTCTTTTCCTGAAAATGATTTGAAACAATCCCGAAGGATAAAAAGGTTTGAATTTTGTTTAAGAGTTTTAGGGAAGTGGATTGAATTTGTTTTAGATTCACATAGCACTAAAGACTATGACATAAGAGTGAATGTGTCGCATATCACCCAAAGGGCATACACTAAACACTCTAAACAAGTGAGGAGAAACCCCTCACTGATCATTTCTCATATACTTAAGGCTTGTGGTGCACAACGTTCATCATTCTTTATTAAGTGTCTTAGAGTTGTTTGAGATGAGAAGAGAAGACACAAAAGAAAACACTAAAGGGAAACTGAAAACCCTAATGTTATCATACAAAATGGTCCTAAGGTTAGGATGAAAAGGAAGTCTATCTAATGTTATCATACAAGTGATGGACCTAGAGTTGAGGTAATAGGGATTATCCTAATTGTTATAATGCAAAGGATTGAAAGCCTAATGTCTCTTCTACTCCCATCTTAATCAGAAATTAAGAGAGACTAGGAATCTTAAGGGGTCATATGAGCAAGCACAATTAAACACCAATTAATTCAATCATAAATGAAAACAAGAATGAAACTTAAACAAGTTCCAAAAAGAGAAGAAATATGGAGAAGAAAGAAAACATGTAAGATGAGACAAACAAGAAGTCATTATCAAACTAAGGTGAAGACAACAAACACATTCATTTCAATCTCAAACAAAGAAAACATCATCAATCATGCCAGTATATCACATAATCATTCACATGTCCAAACCACACCAAAGACTTGCAAACAAAACACAATGGCAAAACAAAATGCCCACACACAATCAAATGACTTAAACATCACACAAGAAGCAATATCAGTCACAAGGCAAGATGAAATGAAGTTGTATGACACAAGGAACATGGTAGGATAGAGAGCACAACACAACATACTCAAATCATATCAATGATCAAAGAGAGAGCATTAGAAAACAAGTCATGCATATCATTCATACACAAGACAACATCATACCAAACAAAGATGCATACAAACAATCCCCAAAGGGAAACACATATGAACATGACATGAGCATAAGAATAGATCACAACATCGACATGATCAACAAGTTAACAACCAATCATGACCATACAAGAAAGATCACACAAATGGAAATCAAACAATGCCTCAAGAGGAAGTCAAACACCACAATCATCCATAAAAAGCAAACCACGATCAAGCAAGCCTCAAGGTCTCAAATGACATGAGGAAAAACAGAAAGACACTCCATCATGGATAAAAACAAGATCATATCATTTTGCAATTTAAAAATAAAATAAAAAGGCAAATAAAACCTAAAAAAGGAAAGAGAAGGCTAGATCACAAATGGGAACCCAAGAACATCACCATAGGTCAAGGACCATAATAAGATCATATGATAATTTTCTCACCATTTTAAAATGCCCAAAAACAATTCTAAACTAATTAGGATCAAGCAAATAAATCAAAAACCCATGAAAAATAACAAAACCAGAAATAAAAAATAAAGAAAATCACCATAGGTTCAAAACCATTATAGGATCATATAATATTTTTCTCATAATTTTAAAATGTCTAAAAACAATTATAAACTAATTAAAATTGGCTCAAACAAATTAAAATTCAAGAAAAATAGCAAATTGAAAAATAAAAATGCACAAAAATAAAAATTAGAAAGAGAAAAATAAAAGGAAATTTTAGAAAATATTTTGGTATTTTTCGGATTAAAAATGAATTTTCTATGAATTTCTAAAAATAAAATGAATTTAAAAACAAATTAGAAAAACAAAATAAAACAGAAAAACAAGATCCGTTGGATCTGAGCTGATTAAACAACGTGGCTAATCCAAAGTCCAGAAAGCGCGCATCCACGGTGGATCTAAGTCAATCTCATCATTTTCAACCAGCAAAAGTCAAAGACACCAGATTAGAACAAGTGGCATGATGGACGGTGAGATCATTATCTTCAACCTCCAGCAGCTTGAAAATCTCAGAGAATTGCAGAAAAATGAAGGTCCATCAAACCATAGCCATTGGAGCTCATAGTGGTTTCATCTAATGCGTCTTTTTAAGATGATCCCAACCATATCATCGCGCCATATTTCTTTAAACCATTGCTTACTCGATTTGAAAAAAAATAGAAGAAAAAGCAAACACGGATTTGAAAATTGAGCATCAAAACTGAACCAAAACTAAAATCTAAGAATCCTAACAGCATCAGCACATCAAAGACTACATCTTAGCAACAAATTTGAGTTGAAATGGTTAAGAATTGTACCTGTTGAAGTTCAACTTCAGAGCTCTGAAAATGGAGTTCTCAAGCTTGATTCAGGCCACAGTCCTTCAAGTTCTTGAGCTAGTTAGCTTCACTAAATATTGGTGAAGCTAACTAAATGGAAAATTTGAGTGATTAGGGTGTGGAAACGAAAATTCGAAGTTCAAGCTTAAGAGTTCAAGTGGGATCTCAGCAGGGTGATTCTGACTATCAAAGCTTGTCAAATGAGTGGAATGAATCCCTTATTTATAGAAGCTTTTTGAATATTGAGGGAGGGTGAATGATGCAACTTGAGGTGAATTTGTGCACACCTGTATCATGAGCAAAGTGTGACTTGAAAACCATCAAAACTCACTCAAACCTTGCGTTTCAAGGCTCTAATCAATCCAGACAAGTTTGCTAATCATGTTTAAAGAGAATTTGTGGCTTGATTTGGTGATTAGAGGCCATTTCATCCAAATTCAATTCTGACTTGAAGGGAAATTTCAGCTTTGAAATTTAATTTTTGCCACCATGGTTCTCACAATGTAGAAGGCTTTATGAGATGATTCTTCTAGCATTGAATAAAGGATGATGCCAACTTTTCAATGTGAAAAGAAAGTATTGGTTTAGCAATATGAGTTGAGAGATATGATCCTTCAAAGTAGCTTGTATGAGAAGGTTCAAAATTGCAAAACACTTGGAAAATTTTCAAGTCTTTTTAGGGACAAAAAATGACCTATAATGTTTTGACAAAAAACAAGACCTTCCATAGGTTTTTAGCACTTCCACCTTGAATTAAAGTTATAGAGGACATCTTCAAGTTCATTTTAGAAAACGAATGGGCTCCAAATGATGAAAATTAACCATGTTATGACCTTTTGAAGTTGACTAGAAAATCCTCCCAAAACCCAAAATGATCTATAATGTCTTCAAACTTTTGATGACTTTCCAAGCATAATTGGATCTTTACTTGCAAAGAGAACTTGTTGGGGATTATGATAAGAGTTCATTAGAAAAAGAACCACCTTAAGATGTTGAAAAATGAAGGAGTTGTGCCCATTTGATCATAGCAATTACAATTTGCTAAATTAGGTCAAACACCTTGAACCAAACTTGAATCTCTTGATTATTTCTTGCAAAATAAGCCATGGTGAATCACATATGATCTTGAAATGATGTTGCCTTGAATCATACTTGATGATAAAGTACCTTTGGGGGCTTGAGAATACCATAAAGTCAAGAAGAAAACCTTGCTTGAGGTTGAAGAAACATGCTCCTACTATCTTGAGAAACAAGCCATGATGCCTTGATCCTTTGTCTAGAACTATGCTATGCAAAAATGAATATGAAAATGCAATGAAACATAAGCCAAGATCCAAAAGAAAAGATGGGAAAATTTTGGGGTGCTACAACTGCCCCTATTCAAACAACTTGGACCTGAAGGGATGAAAAGCACCTGCTTTCAAACATTCAAGGTAAAAGATGATTAAATACCAAAAGAACCCATAAATTTTCAAATTGTGGGGATATTCATAATGCAAAGATTTCCAGCCGAAAGAGGACTTAAAACATCAGCGAGTACCAACCAAAAATTGGGATAACCGAAAAGGTAACCGATCAAGAAGATAACAATGGTTACTAACCAAAAGTTAGGATCACAAAAGAGTAATATCCAAAAGTTGTGAGAAAGAACACCCAAAAGTTAGGATCACAAAAGAGTAATATCCGCAGAGTAATCTGTTGAGGAGAACACCCTGGATGGCTTTCTGTTGAGGAACACACCCTGAATGGCCTTCTTGAATAAAACTCTTATAGGGGAAGATCCACTACGCAATGAATTGAGAATATCATATGCTGGGGAAATGTGCTAAAAATCTAACCTTGAAGAAAATCAATGATCATTGGACTTTACTGGGGAAACCAACCACCACTAAGATACATGTCGAGGAAATCAACGCCAACCTCTGCTTCGGGAGAGAAGTCAATGATACCAATTATGTCGGGGAACAACACTGAATTTACCCTACTGTTGTGACAACCATACTCTGTTAGGGAATGACAATCTCTACTGCAAATGCCTGACTGCATATCACACCCTGACTGATGTAATCAAACCCTGAAAACTCATCGGGGAAATATGCTCTACTAGGGAAAAAGATCATGTCACCCTACAAACAAACTACAAACAACAATAATGGCATGTATGCAAATGGCTATTTTGGTTACCATCCATGACATCATTCAAGTAAATTTGTTCTTTTTAATATGATTTGTAATGCCTCAATGTTTTCACATGTAAAGTTTAACAAAAATATCAGACGCCCCTTTTTGCAAACAAAATAGTAAAAGTGAAAAAAGGAAATGGAAAGCTCTTTGAGTGAATAATACTTTATTGATTGGGAAAGGCCTGTGAATAGGCAAGTTACAATTGGATGCAATTCCTGAAAAGAGGTAATTGCGCAAAAAGTACAGCAAAAAATATACAAATGTCGGCAATGTAGAAACAAACAACCCCCATATGTTGATTCGGCTATGACCCGTATGTCTTCGATATTTCACCAATGTTCTGCCTTCTGGAGAGACTGACTATACTGATTTTTACCCTTCGGGACTTCCATGAGTCAAAATGCATTCACAGGTCGAACGCAGACTGTAGTCATTTGCTTTTAAATCCCTAACTTTTGCCTGGATCGCCCTTGCGGGTTTTCAACACACCGGGATACCCATTTTTGCCAAAGTTGCCTTTTCAGGTTTTTGACTTTGCGGGTTTATTCTATTTTCTTTTTATCCCTAATTTTTGCTCGAACTTTTTCTTTTTATTTTTCGTCGGGATGCCCCATTTTTTCTTGGACTTTTTTTTTATGTCCAGAGGGTCTATTTTAACCAAAGTATTTTTTGACTGTGTTTGTGTTCACAGGGGACGTAAAATCTTCACCATCCATGGTTGATAGTAACAAGGCTCCACTAGAGAAAACCTTTCTTACTATGTATGGACCTTCATAATTAGGAGTCCACTTGCCCCTGTGATATGTTTGTGGAGAGAGGATCCTCTTTAACACCAAATCACCTATCTAGAAATACCGATGGCGCACCTTCTAATTAAAAGCCTTCTTCATTCTACTCTGGTATAGCCGGCCATGGGCGATAGCTGACAATCTCTTTTAATCAATCAGACTAAGTTGATTCAACCTAACCTTCACCCACTCTGCTTCATCAAGCTTCTCATCAGACAATACCCTTAAAGAAGGAATCTCGACTTCTAATTGTAGGAAAACTTTTATACCATATACCAGCGAGAAAGGTGTTGCCCTAGTCGATGTACGCGCTGAATTACGATAACCATGTAAAGCAAAAGGAAACATCTCATGCCAATCCTTATAAGTCACCACCATCTTCTGCACGATCCTCTTGATATTCTTATTTGCTTCCTCAACAGCGCCATTCATCTTTGGAAGATATGGAGAGAATTGTGGGGTTTAATTTTGAAACTCTGACACAGCTCCTTCATTATCTTGTTATTCAAATTCGAACCATTATCAGCAATGATTCGTTCTGGTATTCTGTAACAGCAAATGATGTTCTTCTTTATAAAACAAGCAACCACTTGCTTGGTGACATTGGTAAAGGAAGCTGTCTCTACCCACTTGGTAAAATAGTCAATTTCTACTAAGATAAAGCAATGCCCGTTGTTGCACCCCAAAATTTGACCAACAGGTTCCCATATCTGGTTTATGGTTCGACGCATTTTCGCATTCGCATTCGCATACCGCATACAGTGCATTTTCTCAATCATATTGGTTTTATCGGGATTACAGCCCTGTTTTCACATTTTAGGCGTTTCAGACCGGTTCGGATAATCGGAGATTATTTTTGGTTCCCAGGTGTTTTTAGCTCGTGCAGTTGTTGTTGAGGACATTTCGGTGTCCGGGTTTTGCCGTTGGTTCCGCTTTGGTCTCGTGTTCCCTTTTTAATTGAAGTAAGTGTCTTTTTTGCATTTTAATAGATTTTAGGGTTTATTAGATTTTAATGGGTTTTAATAGAAATTAATAGATTTTTAATCTTTTAGAATATTAGTTAAATAGGTTTCTTAATAGATTTTTAGAAATAGAATTAATGGAATAATGGTTTTTTTAACAATAGATTTTTAAATAGGTTTAGAATAGTATTATCTTTTTCTAGAAATTTAATAGATTTTAATAGGATTTAAATAAATAGTATATTTTTTTATATAGTCTCTAGATTTATATAGATTGATTAGATTTTAATATAGTTTTAATTGCTTTAAAAGCATTTTTAGGGTATTGTAATCTTTTTCTAGATTTTAATAGGGTTATTAATATAGAGTTTATTTTAAATAGTTTTTGGATTAATTAGATCCTTAATTGTGCAGTTTATTAATTAGGATTAGTTTTAATCATTTTTAGTTTCATTAATCAATTTCCATTTTTGTTTAATTGTTTCAGTTCATTAATCATCATTACCATTTTCATTGCATTAGTTTCATTAATCACGTTAATCATGTTAATCCATTTCAATCTCAGTATTAGTCCATTTAGTCTGAATTGTCATTGGGCCAATTATCCATAATCAGAAAAAGCCCAGTCCATCGCCACTTGTCAATATATAAGCCTGCCACGCGTGTGTTTCTGCTCTGGCCACCTCATTCTCTGCATGCACAACACATCACCCATTCCCTCCACATGTGGCTCCCATGCAACCCATTCCCTCTCCACGCGGCTTCTCAGAACCCTCTCTCTGCATGCGTGGTGCCAAGTGGCCCTCGCCGGAAACTCTCCACCGGCCGGCATGCAAATGCCGGTGACCACCGTAACAACCACCGCAACAACCTTCTAACCACCACCGACCATCGTAACAACCATCGGAAACTGCTAAATTTACCGGAAAACTCATCCGTTTTTCAATATTTTTCCAGATCATTAAGAACATCTTCATGTTCTTCATTAATATTTCCATAATTCATCACTAATTTCATCAGATCTTCAAGCGTCCAACAATCACCAGAACTCGCCGGAAGCTTGAATTCGATTAAATCTTCACCAAGTCCTTCATCGTTTGTTCATCGGTTCATCCAATCACAAGATTCATCCAACTCCAGAAAATCCTCATCGTTCTTCAACAACAACTTCAAGAAATCTTCATCGCCGATCTTCCGGAACTTCATCATTCATCAGGTTTTTTCCCAGATTTTATTCATTGTTCAAGCAACATCATCAATTTTACGATTCCATAGCGATCTTCAAAGGAAAACAGGTCATCAACACTCGTTCTTCGTCAGATCTCTACATGCAATCACCTTCACCGAGTTCATCATCAAGATCTCCCAATTTCCCAGAATCTTCAACGTCATTCTCCAGGTGTCATCGTCGTTCGTCATCAAGAACTTAGACCTCAATAATCGCCTTCAAAGATTCTTCAATCAACGCGATAAACATCATCAGTCTCTAATTGAACTTCCAGATCTTCACCTGATTGGCAATAATTTTTGTTATAAGTTTGTGCATGTTTTTAGATGGTTGAACAAATCGTGAGAGATAGAGAAAGATTGACTGAAAGTTGAGTGAGATCAAGGAAGGTGTTGAGTGTGAGAGGTGAAGTTTGAGAGAGAAAATCTAAAGAGAGAAAAGAACGAATGAGAGGAAAAAACGAGAGAATCCGAGAGTGGGAACGACGCATTTTTTTGTGAACAGTGAAGGGGAAGTTTGAGGGATTTAAGGTTTTGTTTGTTGAAACATGGATAGTGGATCACGTGGCTGTATGGGCCTCTCCTAAGCCCAACGAGTTCTTTTTTGGCTACACCTCCGTTTTTTACTTTTCTTCCCCCTCCCTCGTTTGGCTGTTATTTGGTTGGGCTGGGCCCAAGTTTTATTGCTTTTTACCATTTACTGCATTCCCCCTGTAATACTTACCCCCCTCCCTACATTACATTCATTTTAAATATTTTTGTTACATTTTAATTATAGTTCTTTAGGATTTTATATTAGTTTAGAATATTTTTAATATCCTAGAATATTTTAGTTAGAATATAGTTTAGGATTTAATAGTTACCTTTAGAGAACTTTAGTTTAAAATTTGTTAAGAATTAGTATTCTTAGAATATAGTTTTCTTTAAAATAGAATAGAATCTAGATAATATTTGCATGTAGAAATTTAGTTTAATTTTCTTGTAGAGAATTTAGGTAATATTTTTTCTAGAATATTAGAGTGTTTAGCATAGGTTTAGGTGCTATTTTCTTATAGGATTTTAGTTCAATTTCTTTTAAGAATTTAGGATATAGTATAGTATATTTTTTTGGAGACTTATTGTTACACTTTTTGATGTAGATTCTAATGACTTTTGCGTTTAAGTTTCTCTTGTAGGTAAAAGAAGAAGAAAAAGCATGAAAAAAAAGGACAAAAGCGTCAAGAAATAGCCAAAAAGACATAAGGGAGAAAATCAAGGAAAATCAAAACAAGCAGACGAAGCTTACACTTGCACGAAGACGAAGACCAACGGAACCCTTTCCGTTCAGCATTTTTTCAGACTTTCGTTTCTTTCGCGACCGTTGAGTGTTGTGAGATCGTTAGATACGTAGGAAAGGTTGTGGGAGAGTTCTTTCACTCAACCTGGATGTTTAGCATCACCCTTTGGGTGGTATACGACGCATCCACCCTACGTTTAGGATTTAGCGTGTGCGAACCTTTCTCTCGCTTCTTGGTGATCGAGTTCCTTTCTCTTGCGCTGTGCAATCGAGACCGTCCCCCGTTTTAGCTGTAGTAGGCCGAACTACGGCTGCTCTGATCTCTCATACCTGTTGAGAGTACGTAGGCACAAGACGCGAAGTATTGGCGAGCAAACTTCCCCGTAGTCCCGAACTACGATGACTCTGACTTTCTCTCTTGAGAATATGTAGGCATAGAGCGCGACGCTCTAGCGATTCAGTTTCCTTCCGTTTAGACTTAGCAGCCTTAGATAGATTGTTTTTGCATCCTTTAGACAAACCAACAAGCGTGGATCCCGTCGAGTACGACGGACGTGAGGGGTGCTAATACCTTCCCCTTGCGTAACCGACTCCCGAATCTAGGAATTTGGTTGCGATGACCATTTCTTTCCCGTCTTTACGTTAGGTTTACTTCGAGCATTTCCTTTCCCTCCTTTGGGATAAATAACGCACGGTGGTGACTCTTCTGTCATAGCCGGCGCCGATTTTCGCAGTAGCGACACCCATTGGAAGCAGTCGGCTCAATTTACCCGATCATATCAATGCCCCACATAGAAAAGGGCCAAGGAGATGTCAATACGTTTAGAGGGCTCGGTGGTACATGCATTTTATCAGCATAAATCTAACATTAATGGCATTTCCTGGCATATTTAAAACAATCAGACTCCATGGTCATCCAGTAATACCCTGCTCTCAACAGTTTTCTAGACATTGCAGGCCCACCATCATGAGTACCAAAAGAACCTTCGTGGACCTCTTCCATTAGCAAGCTTGCTTCATGCTCATCCACACAATGTAGAAACACCATGTTGAAGTTTCTTTTGTACATCACATCACCCTTGTTCAAGTAGAAATTGCCCGACAGCCTCCTCAGAGTCTTCTTGTCTTTACTTGATGCCCCAGGCAGATACTCTTGAGTCTTGAGGAAATGTCTGATGCCAGAATACCAGGGCTCCCCATCCGATGCTTTTTCAATTGCAAATACGAAGGTCGGCCTGTCAAGGCGCATGATAATGATTGTTCGAGCTTCATTCCAAAAATTCACTTTATACATTGATGATAACGTTGCCAAAGCGGTCGTCATCTGATTTTCATCCTTCGGTACATGATGAAACTCAACTCTATCAAAGAATGAGAGCAATCTTCTTGCGTAGTTCTTATAAGGCACCAAGTTGGTCTGACGAGTTTCCTACTCTCCTTTGATTTAATTGACGAATAAGGCTGAATCCCCATACACATCTAGATTCTTGATTCTCAAATCAATAGCTTCTTCTATACCCATGATGCATGCTTCATATTCAGCTTCTTCTAGTATGTGGTACCTATGATGAGTTGTAATAATTTCCCCAATTCCACTGTCGTATGAGTTAACAGCACCATCAAAAATCAATTTCCACTGAGACCCAATCTCGGGGCCCTCGTCAGATAAAGGCTCGCCATAGTCCTTCATCTTCAGAAACATTATATCTTCATCAGGAAACTCAAACCTCATTGGTTGATAATCCTCAATTGGCTGTTTGGCAAGATATTCTGACAAAACACTCCCTTTAATGGCCTTTTGGAAAACATACTGAATATCATACTCTGTCAGCACCATCTGCCATTTAGCAATTCTTTCAGAAAGCGCTTGTTTTTCAAACACATATTTAATCGGATCCATCTTTGAAATCAACATGGTTGTATGGTTTAACATGTACTGCCTTAAGCGTTTAGCTGCCCAGGCAAGCGCACAACATGTTTTTTCTAGCATTGAGTACCTTGACTCACAATCAGTGAATTTTTTGCTCAGATAACCAACATACATTCTGACCTTTCCATCCTTCTTAGGTAAAGGAACAATGTTAGCGACCCACGGAGGGTAATTAGTAACAGCAAGAAAACCAGCATCCAACTGCTTTTGGGTTTCCTCTTTGATCTTGACTGCCATATCAGGTCTGGTCCTTCTCAACTTTTGCTTCACGGGCAAACATTCTTCTCGAAGAGGTAGGCGGTGCACCATTATATTGGTATCCAACCCTGGCATATCCTGATAAGATCGAGCGAAGACATATTTATACTCATGAAGCATTTCAACCAATCTTCCCTTGACATTATCTTCCAATGCAACCCCTATTCTGGCTTATTTTTTCTCCTCTTCGGTACCCAGATTGATGACTTTAATATCCTCCTGATGAGGCAGAATAACTTTTTCCTCTTGTTTCAAAATCCTGGCTAGTTCCTTAGGTAGGTCACAATGTTCATCATCCTCTTCTTCAGCTTGATAAATGGGATTATCGAAATCATACCGAGCCATAGCCGAATTAGGGTCGATGGTATTTGAGATGGGCAACCTGCATGATTGATGTTTTATGCTGATTATGATATACAAACAAACACAAAACACATTGCCATTTTTTTAATGTAAAAGCGTGAAGGAAAAACAGGGATCAAAATATTTGAATGCAAAAAGGGATGTCTTTTATTCATGATAACATTAGAATGTTAAAACAGGGCCCTACAAAATAAGTCACTACGCCTTGGGCAGAACATAGGACTAGTCATAAATAGAAACAAAAGCAGAAATTACTCTTCTGATGTGACGTGGATGATTTCCTCCACAGTCCAGTTGCAAAGCTTTTTCTCAGGGATACACGGACGAATCCAAGCATCCATATCACAGTCGCTATTCTACTCGTCCTCGCCAACAACATTTACCCTGTCGAATATAATCCCACCACTGGTAAACCAAACAGGTCCTTTATACTTTTGAGAGTATTTCGAAGAAGAAAAGGGACTATACCCCAAACCGAACTTTTCATGCTTAGCAGGAACATCAAGTACATGGCCCCATTTCTGGGAAGACCAAGATTCCACTATAGCACGAGCTTCCTTAAATGACGACATCGATACCTTTGGACCTTTAGCTTCTACAGGAGCCTTCTCCTGAATTTGTACAGTTTTGAAAGCTTGACATAGTGTTTCATGGATTTCACCATCCACTTCCACATACTTAAAGGATGATAGCTGACTCACCATGATGTCTTCCTCCCCATAGATAGCAACCACTTTCCCTTCCATCATACATTTCAATTTATGATGCAACATTGAAGTATTTGCCCCATCAGTGTGTATCCAAGGTCGGCCCAGTAGACAACTATATGCTGGCTAGATATCCATAATATAGAACATTGCATCAAAAGTTTCTGGCTCCACCTGTATGGGCATAGTGATCTCACCAAACACTGATCTCTTAGAGCCATCAAGAGCTTTCACAACTAAGTCACTTAGCATGCATATCATCCCTTGAGTATCTAGTTTCATCAATGCTTTCTTTGGAAGTACATTAAGGGATGATCCCATGTCTACAAGGACATGACAAAAGAGACCCTCTGCATTCCATCGATATATGTAGAGCATGATTATGGTTCCTCCGGGTAAGAGTCAAATCCAAATCTGTAAAACCCAGACCATTACCAGCATTCACATGAGCTACCACTCCTTCTAGCTGTTTTACCAAAATCTCTTGTGGCACAAATGCCGAATTCATAATTTTCAACAACGCGTTTTGGTGTGCCTCAGAGCATAATAACAACAATAGAATAGAAATCTTTGATGGTGTCTAGTGCAAATGATCTATAATCTTGTAATCTCTTTTACAGATAAGCCTTATGAACTCTTCAATATCCTTCACAAAAGAATCTTTATCAACTTGTTGCTGAACATCTTCTTCCACCACAGTCTTTCCTTTACCCTTATCACCTTTATCAACACTAGTTCCAGGCGGAGAGAAAATCCTTCCACTCCTAGTAACTCCTCCTATTCTGACGATGTTCTCAACTGAAATACCTCCATATGATGACCCTGCCAACTCCTATTTTTGTCCATTGCAAAACACCTCTGCCCCATAATTTCAAGAAATGGCCTTGGTGCTTTCGTAAGGTACAGGTTCTGGAGTGGTAATAATGACCGGAGCTGGCCTTGGTGGCGCTGAGATATTAGTCGTCCGGTACAGAATTGAAATTATTGCGACTTCATCCCTTTCATTATTAACCTCATCAATCACTTCTTCTCCTACAACCCTGTCAAACTATAGACTACCTTTGTTAATCAAACTCTGAATGTGGTTTCTCAAAGAACTGCAACCCTCTGGCTGCGCAACATATTCTGAACAATCCTCTAAACACCTTGGATATACACATCCCTTAACAGCTTTTCTTTCACAAAACTCAAAGGGATCTTCAACTATGCAACATCAGTTATCAAGTTCTACCTTTCTCCTTTAATAACAACATTGGCCCTGGCCACCCCATGGTTCGGCGTCGGGTTCTGATTTACATTGGGGGTTTCATTTATGAAATTGGTTGCTTTTGAGTCGACTAAATCTTGAACCTTATGCTTAAATTCTTTGCAATTGTTAATATTATAGCCTGGAGCTCCAGAGTGGAACTCACACCTAACGTTTGCATCATAACTTGGCGGAGGCGCACCGTGAGTGGCGTCAAGGTTCTCTTATGGATAAGCTGTACCTGTAATAAATGATGCAAAATCTGAGAATAAGGCATTGGCGGCATCTCAAATTGCTTATTGGCCATCCTTCCCCTGTCCTGATATCGGCGAGGCGCATTAGCTTGTTGCTGCAGTACAGCCGGAATGGCTATACTAGCAACTTGTTGATGCTGATGAGGTTGTGCCCGACCTTTACCTCTATAGGATGATATTGCATTCACATCTCCCTCTATCTTCTTTAGGTTTCCATTGTATGGCTTTTTCAACCCTCCTGCTGAAGATCCTGATCCGCTTTGTATTTTTCCTGTCTTAATTCTATTCTCTACCCTCTCTTCTGCCATCACCAAACCTGAAAAAATCTAGACATACATCCAATTAATTTTTCATAATATGTTTCTAGAAAGGTCGCCATGAACATATCAATCAGCTCACGCTCCACCATCGGAGGCTGCACTCTAGCTGCTAACTCTCGTTACCTCTGAGCGTACTCTTTGAACCCCTCATTGTTTCTCTGTGACAGATTTTGCAATTGCACCCTATTTGGCGCCAAGTCACTGTTATACTGATAGTGACACACAAATGCTTCCCCCAATTCTCTCCAACTTTTTATATGTGTCCTTTCTAGACCTATATACCACTCAAGAGAAGGACCTGACAAACTGTCCTGAAAGAAATGCATTAATAACTTCTCATCATCTGAATAAGCAGACATCTTCCTAAAATAAGCCCTGAGGTATACTCTAGGATAATTTGTCCCTTTGTACTTATCAAAATCTGGTACTTTAAACTTTGGTGGAATTCTGACCCCTAGCACCAGTCCCAAATCTGACATATCGAGTCCCAAAGAGTTTTGGTTCTCGAAGGCTTTCATCTTTTCTTCAATCAATTTGAATCTCCTATCAGCTTCTATGGGGGGCCCCACATCCAAGTCTCTTATTGAGAATACATCATCTTGCTCGTCTTCTTCCTATTGGGAACTAGTAGCTCCTTGAACAACATATACGCTAGTCCCAATGCCTCATACATGAACTCCACCCTGTACCTCCGCCCAGAGGATTAACAATTGTTGGAACATTATTTCCATGAGGAATATTGCCATCAAATGGAGGAGGAATAGCAGCAGTCCCTCCATGTAGAATACCATTACCATCAACCTGTGTTATTAGTGGCTGGACCAAAGTTCTCAGTTGTTCTTGCGCATTGGCCATAAACTGTGTCATTCTGTCTCTGACCTCTTGTAGCTCATGCTGCACTTGATCTATAATTCTTTGTTGATTTCCTCTCGTAGAATATTTGTGGAAAACTGAATCTCCAATCCTGTTAACTGTTGAAGAAAACTAGGCAGAGATGTAAGATTGGAAGCTCCAGGAACACCTGCTATGCAAATGATAATGATAATGCAAAATGAAAACATGTGTATATGTTCCAAGGAGATCTCCCCCTCGATTCTAGTTTCACAGATAATAACAGAATAGTAGAGATAAACAGAAGAACTAGAAAACCATCTCATAAATAAAATGAGAATAAAAGTCAATGTATACAAATCACAATCAGGAAATACAACTGCATACAAACCTATGACCCCATCCAACAGATCTGGTGATGGTCAAAATACAAGAAAAGAGAAAAGACAAACATCAGATAGCCTTCAACTACTATAGGCCTTGATGAGGAGTCTCTTCTGCAAATGACATCCCTCAAGCACTGCACATAGTCCTCCCAAGCATCTTCTCTAAAGGAATCTTCAAGTTTTGGTCTCTTTAATTCTGCTATCACCTTGAGCTCCTCAAATGTTGACAAGGTTTCCTGTAACTTTTGTTCACTTGCATACCTACAGGATGATTCTGCTGAAACTTCTGTTCCTTTGACTTTGAGCTGTGTCTTTAAACTGCTATTCTGTCTACGAAGTTCATCCTATCTTCCTTTGTTGGCAGTCAATATAGCGTTCCATTGATCATTAAACTTAGATATTTCCAAATAGGCTCTATCTAGTTCTTTCTTCTTATGCTTTAGGACACTATCAATACTTTTAAGGTCTTGGCCAACTCGCTCTCGTACCTGGACCTCCTCAGCCAACTCCTTTTCCACCTTGGCCAAGGTTTTTGTCTTTACTCTAGCTAGGTAAACAACTTCATTTTTATCACATTTCAATTGACTGATCTCTCTTTTCATCTCTTCATTTTCCTTATGCAACCCTTCTTTTTCTACCCGAAGATTATCATATCTCAAAATATCAACTGTCATAGGCTCTTTAATCATTAGGGAATATAAGGGTTCTTCAACAGGAAACGACAACAAAATCTTCTCCACCCTCCTCTGAATTAACTCAAAGTAATGGTCATAAGCTCTGTAATCACACTTTCCTAAAGAAATCTTCCCCTTCTTATGAATCTTTCCCCATGCTTCAACAACCTTGGCCAAAACATATGGATTAGCTACACCGTTATAGTGCAAAGATTCATGTACTTCTTCATCCTTCGATGGTCCTCTCAAAGCATATCCAAACTGTCTAACAGCAAGAGAAAGGTTATAACTAACTCCCCCTTTTCTCCCCATTAGAGGTACATTGGGAAAACTACTACAGCTAAAAATAATCTCTACACCAAGCAGATCCTAATTGAACCAAGTAATGTCTTAGCAGTCAAACCCATAAGCCTCTGAGGCCACTCATGTGTATTCCTCAAGTCAAAGAAAGCTCTCGTGCGAGGAAGATGATCTATGAACCATTTATGGAAGAGTGGGGTACAACAAGAAACAATATTCCCTCTTCTCTTGTCATTCTTGTAATATATTGAGTGATACAGATCTCCAAGGAGAGTGGGTATAGGATTTTTAGATGCAAAAATACTGAAAGCGTCCATCTTGATAGAAGGGTGTCTGATGATACTGTTATTGTTGCATCGGTCCTCCCATCTTGATAGGACTCTCTGAACATGGATATTGGTATAGTCCATAGAATAGAGTTGGAGGATCTCCTGAGTAACGATCTCTGAAGCACTGAGAGGCTGCCCATGTATCCACCTGATGAGTCATATATCACCTTAGCCGTCTAGAATATGCACAAATGTCCTGCATGAAGTAGAACATAGTCATTCAGCCTCTATGGGTTTGATAGTCCTTATCAACAAGAGGAACTCCCTCAGATATGTGCTAGGGCTAGGTTTGGGATATGCTAGGTCTAGTGGTCTCTGGTGGATGCTCTTGTGTCTCTGGTGAATCCTTAGTCGGGACTACCCTCTTGGGATGCTCAACTATCCATGCAACATCTAGTGCCCTGGTCGGGTTCACAATGCGCCCATCAATAAAGTCCTCCACTCATGCCTTCCTGCATATAAAAAAGATGACATAATCATGTCCCAAAGACTTCTTAGTCATACTTTAAGCCATCTCATCCATATTAGAAGAAATAATACCCCAGATGTTCATCGGACGTCGGGTCAGAAGTAAATACAAAGCCAGAGCTCTTACAGTAATGAGCTCTGACCCACTATGATGAGTATCTAGAGTGTGGTGTTGAAAGTACGACCATGCCTTTGGGACGACATTCAAATAAAAAAGAGTATAATTTATAAGAATAGGAGTGGAAGCAGGTTTACCTGATCTATTTCCCTCTGATCCAAGAAATCAACTCAGGCTATACAGCAACATCTTTAGTGGGGCTCTGTAGGCATTGGCATAAAATTCCAACACCGGCTCCTTAGCCATAGGCTGGATCTGACTAGTCAGATAAGTAAGTTTAAGCGTCTTCATGATAACATGTATGTCAGGATGTTCATCTAGGTGGAGGTTGTAGGCTCTCTCCTCAATGATCTTCTTTTCCATCAAAGAAAAATACCTCTCTTGGCTCTCGGCAGAGGTAAATTTGTCACAAGCATAAGATGAAGAAGAAGAAGTGTCCATGGATGATGGTATGTGTTAGATCAAGCATGTATTAGAGAGAAATCAGGGAAAAATAAGAAAACTTAGAGAAATCTTTTAGAGAACACATTATTGTGTATGGTGTAGGGTGCAAAATGTTAGAAAAATGTCATAAAAAGTATATAGTTGCCCATACGCGTCATACGCACATCATACACTACCTGCAGGGCCATACGCGTATGACGCCTTTGATACGCATATGGGCGGATACCAAAAATATTTAAAATTTTGATGTATCATAGGTGTATGCTTCCAGATGAACGTTGCATACGCATATCACCTGGGGATACGCGTATGGCCCAGTTTTGAAAAGTTGATGTGGCCTTTGGCATCTCTTATACGAGTATGGGGGCTTTCATACGTGTATGGGCAGAGACCCTACAAAAACAAGAGTTGTGGCATCCTCATATGCGTATGGGCTAGGCCATATGCGTATAGGAAGAAGGCTCATTTTTTTAGAAAAATTTTCTTTTTTATTTGCCTTGCCTGTGAAATTTTTTATCTTTCTGCTTGCCTCTGCAACACACGACTCTTAACAGACAAAATATTCACACAAGAATGTAAATCACACAACCGAAATTAAAACTACTGTTACCTCCCTTGGGTTGCCTCTCAAGATGTGCTTTTTGATGTCCATAGCTCGATGTATGACCAGTATACGGTGCTCTGAGCTAAGCCCCTTCCACCATGCCACCCTCCTTCCCCTAGTGATAAGAGTTTAACCTCTGGCCATTGATCTGGAAGGTGCCCCTACTAATGTTATTCTTAAACTCATTTTCCCCATGAGGGAACACTTTATGGAGAGTAAATGGACCAGACCATCTGTTGAAGCGGTAAAGTAGCAAGCACAAATATTATTTTCGGAAGAATTCCCTCCGGGATTTATATCCTCTCCACAGGGATCGGTGCAAGGGAAAGAATGTCGTTCGACAATCTCTACGTCTCTAAGATTGGGTTTAAATGGTTTGGGATAAAGGCGCAAAAGGAAAAGCATAAAACAAGAAATAAATACGTTCTTAAATAGGGGCTGAAATGACGCGAGCCGCACTAAGTGCGCTATGAGGGTGCTTAGCGCCATCAGCAAAATCACAATTCTTATTTTCTTCATAACTTTCAAACCGTAACTCCTATTGACGCACGGTCAGAAGTGTTGAAAATCTTATTCAATGCTTTATATGAGAATGAAAAAATATCCTTGCTTGGATACCTATAAAAATGAGATAAAATAAAAATAGAAAAATTATATTTATCACAACCGCGCTAAGTGCCCTCAGAACGCGCTAAGCGCGATCTCACTTAAAATACCCTTAAAGCGCGCTAAGCACGGTCAAGAAAAAAAATACTCTAGCTACTTCCATCCAATTCCCAGCGTGCTAAAAATTGCGCTAAGCGCGAATGACAATATTTTGAGTCCAAAATTCTGCATTTGAAGCATCCCTTTTTGCTCAAACGGGTCTATACTTCAACCATGAATTATTACCTATAAAAACAGATGAAAAATTGTCAAACTTAACAATAAGTACACAAAAACACATATTACACACTATACTGTAAACTATACAAAATATACACAAAAACGGGAGATTATTAATGGAAAACCAACGAATCGAGCCAATAAGTGTCAACTATTCACACTCAAAATCATTACAATTTAGCATTTATCACCATCTAGACTTCAGCTTTCCAAGGAACAACTTCAACCTAGATTTAAAGAAGAGATTAGATTGTCCTTCCCAAAATTTCTTTTTTTGAATCTTTGGATCATGCCATTTTTTGTTTGTTCTTTATAAATTTTGGCATTCTCGTAAGCTTGATTCCTAAATTCTTCCAACTCATGAAGCATAAGAATTCTGGAATCCCCAGCTTTTGAGATATCACAATTCAGGAATTTTGAGGCCCACAACGCTTCGTGTTCAAGCTTTAAAGGTAAATAAGAAGCTTTCCCATAAACTAATTAATAAGGAGACATACCTATGGGTGTTTTAAATGTAGCTCTGTATGCCCACAATGTATCATCCAGCTTTGTTGCCCAATCCTTCTTAGAGGCCCCCACAGTCTTCTCTAGAATATGCGTGATTTTCCTATTAGAAACTTTTACCTGCCCACTTGTTTGAGGATGGTATGGAGTGGAATATTTGTGTTTTACATTGTATTTTCTCATCAACTTTTCCATGAGGCGATTTAGGAAATGTGTACCTTCATCACTTATCAATGCCCTCAGAACTCTAAACCTTGTGAAGATGTTAAATCTCAGAAACTTCATTACCACATTAGCATCATTTGTGGGTAATGCTGCATCTTCTACCCATTTAGACATATAGTCGACCACCATCAAGATGTAATTATTACCAAATGAGGGTGGAAACGGTCCCATAAAATCTATGCCCCACACATCAAATAGTTCTACCTCTAATATCACATTCTGGGGCATCTGATTCCTCTTTGAGATGTTACCTATTCTATGGCATCTATCATATTCTTAAACTATGAAGTGAGCATACTTGAACAGAATGGGGAAATATAATCCTCACTGGAGAACTTTAATTGTTGTCACATCTTCGAATCAATCCATCTATCCCACTTTTGTAAAGGAATGAATCATCCCGCAGACAAAACCTACAATCATGTAAAAAAAATTGTTATAATAAAATTCATCAGGTATCACTCCAACTACCAAATAGTTCTCATAGCCTACAAACCATGGAACGCCAGTAATAGCCAAGATGCGTTAATTAGAAAATGCATCATGAGTAAAGTGTTTCTCTAATGTTTCCTTAATTGGGGACATGCGGGAAAAGTGATCAGCAACATTGTTTCACACCCCTTTTATCCCGGATCTCAAGATCAAACTATTGAAGAAGTAGTATCCATCTCAAGAGTCTTGGCCTTGGTTCCTGTTTAGCAAACAAATACTTTAAAGCAGCATGGTCAGTATACACAATAATTTTGTGCCCTAGTAAGTAAGACTTGAATTTGTCAAAAGCATAAACAATAGACAACAACTCCTTTTTGTTAGTTACATAATTCATTTGAGCATGATTAAGAACATGACTAGCATAATATATCACATGCAAAAGTTTTTCTTTCCTTTGTCCTAACACAACCCATACAACAATGTCATTAGCATCACACATGATCGCAAAAGGGAAAGACAAATCTAGGGTAATCACAATAGATGCAGAAATCAACTTACTCTTCAGAGTATCAAATTCCACCCTACACTCATTGTCAAAGGTGAAAGGCTTGTCTTTTACAAGAGAATATGTCAACGGTTTAGCAATCTTTGAAAAATCTCTTATGACCCACGATAGAAACCTACATGTCCCAAAAAACTCCTTATCCTCTTTTTATTACTGAGGGTGGGAGATTAGCAATTACCTCCACTTTTGATTTTTTAACTTCTATTCCCTTGTGGGAAATTTTATGACCTAGCACTATACCTTCTTATACCATAAAATGGAATTGTTTCCAATTAAGAATCAAGTTAGTTTGTTGGAACCTTTTTAAGACAAGAGACAAAGTAGTTAAATAGTTATTAAAAGAAGAACCAAAAACAAAAAAAAATCATCCATAAACACCTCTACGTGCTTTTCAAGCATGTCGGCAAATATGGATGTTATACATCACTAAACAGTAACATGGGCATTGCACAACCCAAATGGCATTCTTCTGTAGGCAAAAATACCATAAGGGCATGTGAACGTTGTCTTTTCTTGATCCTCAGAGGCTACAACAATTTGATTGTACCCTAGGTATCCATCTTGAAAGAAATAGTACTCGTGAACCAGCAATCCTCTCTAACATCTGGTCAATAAAAGGGAAAGGAAAATGATCTTTCCTTGTTGCGGTGTTGAGCTTTCTGTAATCAAAACAAATTCTCCAGCCAATTACTGTGCGAGTGGGAATGAACTAATCTTTCTCATTTTGTATCACCACATGTACTGGACTCACCCATGAACTGTAAGAAATATGGTAAATCAGACCTGCATCTAAAAACTTCATTACATCCTTTCTCACTACCTCTTTCATTGATGAACTTAGTATTCTTTAAAGTTGTACCAATGGTTTGTGATCATCCTCCATAACTATTTTGTGCATGCATACTATGGGGATAATCCCTTTCAAGTATTCAATGGTCCATCCCATATCACTTTTGTATTTCTCCAGTACATGTACCAATTTCTCTTCCTCTTTTTTTTGTAGTTCGGAACTTATGATTGCAGGATAATTCTTCTCGGAGTCCAAAAAGACATACTTCAGGTTCTCAGGTAACTACTTTAATTTTGTACCTGTTTCAGATTCCTTTTGGCTCTCTACTTCCTGTGGGGCTCTTAAATCCTCCCCCAGTATGGTTTGGATCTTATCCATTGAGATTGTACTTCTATCATGGCTAGCACTGCTTTCTCTTTTTCATCCTTATTCTCCTCTATATACTGAGTTGACAAACTAAGAACTCTTTCCAAAGGCAATTTAGGGATTTGGTTTTGAATAGATTAAGCCATCACTGTATCTAACACTTCAACTATATTACTTGTCCCTACATCATCTTTGTACTTTATAGCATTCATAACATCAATTTTCAGCTCTTCATTATAAACCTTGAGGGTCATGGTTCCCTCCTTAATGTCTATCATGCATCTCCCTGTTCTAGGAAAGGTCTCCCAAAAATCATAGGGATCTTTTCATCTTCAGGCATCTCAAGAATAACAAAGTCAACGGGAAACACAAATTTGTCTATCTTTATCAGAACATCTTCCATTATACCATAAGGTCTTTTTATCGAGTGATTAGTAAACTGGAGTGTCATCCTGGTATCCTGAACTGTAACTATTCCTAACTTCCTGTAGATGGATAAAGGCATAAGACTCACACTAGATCCCAAATCAGTAAGTTCCTTCTTTAATGTTTTATCCCCAATTGTGCATGGAATGGTGACAAAACCCCTATCTTTCTTTTTACCAGAATCTTTATACCCTGCAAAATAGCACTGCAAGTTTCAGTCAAAAGTATATGCTCAGTGTCAATGGTGCGTTTCTTGTCGATAATATCTTTCATGAAGTTGGCATATATTGGCATCTGCTTAAGTGCCTCAGAGAATGGAATATTGATTTCAAGCTTCTTAAACATCTCTAAGAACTTCTCAAAAAATTTCTCATGCTGACCCTTGTTCTTGTTTCTTAAAGGATATGGGAGTTTGATGGTTGGTTTTGGCTCTGTTGGTTTTTCCTTCTCAACGACTTTTTATACAACTTATTCTTCAGTAATTTTTTGGTTATCCATTATTTCTAGATCCACTTCTAGAAAATGGTATTCTTTCACTGCTTTGTCTTCAGTAAACTCAATTGAATTACCACTTTTTGTCATCAATGCACTCGCATTATTATGCTCTCTTGCACTGTCATTGTTGCACTGGGAAGAGAACCATGTGCTTGAGAACCTACTATTTGTTGTGTTATATGATCTATATGAACTTAAATTTTTTTAATAGAAGTAGTAGTATTCTTTTGATTGTTTCTTCTCTTTTCTTGTAATTGGGAGTTTTGAGCGGCCATCTTTGCAATGGATAGTTCCCAATCTGCCTTCTTAGAAGCGTGTTGCTGATATTGGTGTTGGAACTAATTTTGGTAGTTTTCCTTAGGTTGATACTATTGTTAATTCTGATACTGAATAGGACCCTATTTTTGAACATTCCCTTGTTGATCTTCTCAAGAGAAGTTTGGATGATCCTTCCATCCCAGATTATAAGTATTAGAATATGGTTTGTTATGTTTCAGAAAGTTCACTTCTTTGATTTGTTACGCAGTTGCAACACAATGCATGACAAAATGAGCCCCCCACATATTTAGCAACTGACATCTCGAACCTGTTGAACTTGAGCTACCAATTGAGTACCTATATTCATTTCCTTGAGTATTCTTTCAACTTTTGAAGCAACTTGGTATTCCATTTTTACACTCTGAGCACCAAGTTTCAAATCAATTACTCCATCTAGTTTGCTTACACTCCTATCTTACAACTCTAATTGTTCATTTGCAGCAATGACTTCTATTACCTTCTTGCTACCAATGGTTGTTGTAAAGTTAGATGAGCCACCAACAGCTGTATCAATCAGTTGTTTAGTTTTCAACCTGAGGCCATTAACAAACATTTGCAACTATTCATTCTGATCTAAGTTGTGAGTAGGACAAGAAGCCTATAACCTCTTGAATCTCTTGTATGCATCACTTAGTGATTCACCCTCCTTCTTCTTAATATTGATGATATCATATATTTTCCTAATATAAACAGAAGTGGTAAAATACGCATTAAGAAAATTTGTTTCCGTCTGTTCCTAAGTGGTGATACTTCTGGAAGGTAATGAATAAAACCATTCTTTAGCATCTTCGACTAGAGTGAATGAAAACATTCTTAACTTTTTGGCTTCTTCAGTGTGCCTATCTATCTTCAAAGTTGTGCTCATATTAAGAAACCTTTGCAAATGTTTATTTGCATCTTCATTCATTTTTCCTATAAAAGGTCTCTTTTCAAGTTGACGAATTGTGTAGCCAAAAAGGTTCCTATTAAGAAACCTTTGCAGATTTTTAAGCCGAGTTGTGTAGCCAGACGAGGTTAAGCATGAACTAGACTATGATAGCAAGAAAGGTCTAGCAATGCAGAGAGCTAGGAAAGTATCTGCTATAACTCGGACTGGTCACGTAACTCAACTCCCATCAGCCGAGCTTCTAAGAAGTCGAGTACCTATCGCACCAACCCGATACTTACTTCAGACATGATGCAACCGGTATACCAATAGTTGTAACGGTGGCGACAAATCAATATGGGCGTTACCATAGCTTCAAAGTTTACATTCATGAAGGGGAGTTACAACAATGATGGCCATGTAACGTCAGAAGGTCAAGAGACTCCTCTTAATGGCATATCTTCAAGGAAGACTATAAAAGGGGCTCCCACATGAGGGTTAAGCAAGACACAATCATCTTGAGACAATATACAACACAAGTATAGCTCTCAAATCCTCAAATATCCCTTACGATATAAACATCACAGTTCTTCTTGTCCAGAATAAAGGGAATTAGCACTTTTGGTGTATCTAACCATTTTTGGCTAGAACAAATACCATTTTTCTTCCCTTATCTTTGACTTGGGATCCAGTTTGGTCATTTAAATTTTAAAAAATACTATTTTGATCCCTCAACTTTTTAAAACATCTCATGTTAGTTATTTTCATCCAAACGTTTGTAATGATTTCAAATTTTGTTGATGTGGCAAATGATGTGCAACTTTAACCTTTTTTGACCGATTTAATGATGGTAAAATCGATAACTAAAAGAGATTTTTTGAATTTTCAATATCTTCACCATCTTCTTCGTAAATCCTAGAACACTAAATATACAAATGGGAACTTGAATCTGGACTCAGGAAAGTGTAAGATAAAATCACACATTCTACTCTCTCTCTCTCTCTCTCTCTCTCTCTCTCTCTCTCACTCACACACACACACACACACACACACACACACACACACACACACACACACACACACACACACACACACACACACACACACACACACACACATCTAATAACTACAGTTTTCTTACTCAAACATACATTGATGGTTTGTGGTGTATAATGCCCTCTAATATGTAGTAAGAGAAAGGTGAACCATGGAATATTAGAAAACATTTTGGCATACAATGATGCTCAGATTTAATGACAACATTAATAACTGCAGGTATAGACACTAAATACCTACAGATATTTTATTTCCTACCTAGATATAGATAGTTTATAAAGTACCTATATTAAGAATTCCTTATTTGTTTTCTTATAATATAATTTTAAAATATTTATATTTTTGTTAAAGACATTTTTTATATAAAAAAATTTAAAATATTTGTCACATTTTTTCTTATTTCTTCAATGTAAACCAACACTTTCTTCTCACTCTCTCTAAAACCCTAGTCGTTGCCCTTTCTTCGAACCTAGCTCAGACCACCACCACTTTCAATGGAAAAACAAATTTGATATTCATACTCATCGTCTCATGGCCTTTCTAAAAAGCCAAATTAATTGTGATTCCATGTTACCACTGTTGTATCTCCATTTCCTCCTTTTCTGGCCACCACGACCTTAAACGACGAAACGATTGTTACTTTTGCAATCCTAATACCTTGACCTCTCTTATTAACCAAGTAGATCGTCATTTTGAACATTATCACCGTCAGCCACCGGTCCTCTATCTTCGGCCACCGCGACGAGTAACGAAGAAAGGAAGTAAATCGTTTTTTTGAGCTACTTTTCAGTGACCTCCATCTTCCATCTTCACGGTGAGGACCTCTAGCCATCACACTCTATGCTCTTCTTCTTCTTTCACATTTCACCTTCCTGTACCCTTGTTTCCATAGATGTATATGAATAGAAATGATTCCATGAGTTTACTATTGTTATAATTTTTTGGTGAATTTTGTGTTTGAAGGTGTAGTTGTGTTGGAATAGAGGAAAATGGGTTTGTTTTTTGGGGTATTTCTAAGGATAATATTCCTTGTAGCATTGATGGATGGATTGAAACCAATGATGAGGTACAGAAGTTCTAAGCGAATTGCAAAAGTATGCTACATTGTCCTGGAATAACTATAATCAGAAAATCATTAATGAAACCATGACAAACCATTAAAACCGCCCAATGTTGTGTTTGTGTGAATTTTAGAAGCCATGATTCCTAACTTTTGCTGGACGTGATAATGAAAGTTATTTAGTGCGGCTCTAAACATAGTGTGATTTCAGCTACTTATACTATTAGTGCAATTTAACTTATCAGTGAATGAAAATGAAAACTTAGAAGAAAAGATGATTTGAGGAATTGAAAGAAGTGAGAGATATGGTTCTTAGAATATTGAGGCCTATCTTTGTCATTTTGTACAACTGTGTAAGGAAAATGAGGCCATTATTTGGATAAATAAATAATTTTTGAACAAATAACTAAATTATCAAAATCTCGTGAAATTGTAAGCAGTGTTTTAAAATTTGGACTATGTTTAATTTTGTGAAAGAGAATTATGTATTTCATAATTGCATTATTTTTTTTGAATCAAAAATTTCATTAATCCAAAGTCAATAGAACACAAGGCGATCAAAATCCAGCCCACACCACGAAAACAAAAAAGACTTACTGTACCATCAAGATAGCTATATGTGGTCTAAGCTTAGAGCTCGACCACCCTCTATAAACTATGTTGTTAATGATTCTATTTATACAATTCCTACTGTCTAATCTTTGATTAAAACAAGTGTCATTTCTAAAACTCTACAACTCATGTAAAGTTTCAGTCAGCGCTAATCTAACAAGCTCAGCTTTCCATCCTTTTCCTCCAAAACAATTCAACATCCATTTTAGCTCCTCATTCCAATTCCCGGGAATGTGAGAGATACCAATCCAGTGAAGTATTTCTACCCAAGTCTTTCTCAGAGTATCGCACTCAAAAAATAGGTGGTCAATGGTTTCCGCCGCAGGGCAAAAAACACACTGGTTATTGTTCACCATACCAAGCCGATGCAATCTGACTTTTGTGCCTAACTTCCCATGACAGATCATCCAGAGAGTATAAATTGCACGAGGTCTAGCTCTATTGTGGAGAATAAGCTTGGCCCAGGCAACATTAGGAGTGGCAGGTAACAACTTCGCATACACTCTCCTACCAATGAATTTCCTTGCTTGCATCATCTCATTCCAAACCATCTGCATATTGCCTATGTTATGATGAAGTTGCTCTGGAATTTATCCATGAAAACTGATGATCTGTGGGTTCGGTGGATTCATGCCTATTACCTGAAAAATGAGGATATAATGTATAGATTAAAAAACTCAGATCCAAATATTCTTAATAGTCATTATTTTAAATTTATTTTTTTATTAATCATACAATATAATAAATTTAAAAAAAAGACAATTAATTATATAGCAATTTTTTATAAAAAAAAATATCATGTCATAGAAGAAAAATAAAAGTATATTCTATTATCTATTATTTATTATAATATATTAAATTAGAAGCGCGCACTCTAACGTTAACACTTCAACATAATTTGTGTCACATCACCCATATTTTTTTTATGTAGTATTTTTTAAATTTTATCTTCACTTCTCAAAAGATATATTAATCGCATAGTATTAGAGGTCAGAAATTCAAACTCCAATAAATGTCAGCGATAAACAAATACAAAAAAATATATTAACTTAACAATTATTTGTTTAATGCAAACTTAAAATCATTTGTTTAATACATATTATTTTCATAAAACTTATAGAATATAATTTTTATTTTTGGTGAAATTATTTTTTAATTATATAAATTAAAAAAATTGATATATATTCTTCATGATATGTGGTTATCTTCAGGAATTCAGGAGAAAGATGCAGGCCGCCCAAGGCCAAGGCAAGTGAGGCAATAGCCTTGGGCCTCACTTTGTTGGGCTATAAAGACACTATAGAAAAGGCCTCCAAATATAAGATTCAATAACTATATATTCACAAAATCAAATAACTATTTGTATTCAATTCATCATTAGCCAAGTCATTGTCCTCTTTTGATTTTACAAAAATTGATTAAACTTTACTTTTAATTCCACGCCAACAAAAATAAATATTTTTAATGAATAAATTTAAATTAAGTTTTGAAAACAATACTCTCATTTTAATGTAGTTTTAAAAGTATAGAAATATAATAAGTTTTTTTTAATAAAGTAATCGATGAAGTATTTAAAATTAGTGAATTTAATTCATGCTATTAAGATGTTAAAAAGTAACATGATTATTTGTTCATGTAGTTTAAAGATTAGATTTATAAATTATAAACACTTTACAGATTATTAGTCAATTTTATATTATTTAGGGACTAATTGGAAAAATAATAGTTAAAAAATTTAGTAAATAATTTATTTTATTTTTAACATAAAAGTTGATACAATTTCTAATAAAATATATTTTATTTTTAAAAATTTTTCTTAGACCTTCAAAATATTATGATTGATGTGAATATGCATATAATTCTTGAGATGGATTGCTTTCGGGTGACGTGATCCTTGTAGCTAATGGAGATTAATTAATATATTTTAACATGCTATGGTGTTCATTTAATTATCCTTTATATATATATATATATATATATATATATATATATATATATATATATATATATATATATATATATATATATATATATATATATATATATATATATATATATATATATATATATATATATATATATATATATATATATATAGGATCGGATAGTTTGTATGAAAGGAAATATAGAAACTTTAAACTTGTTCTTCCAAAGTCTTTTTACAAAGGAAACTTAAATCTCTTTATATAGGGAAGAAAATGCTTACTATTTAAGTCGGTAACCACTATTTACAATAGCCGGTAAACTAAAACACAACTTGTATAATTATTGCTGGATACTCTTTGGGCTCATCGACACAACAATTAACAAGAAACCAAATAACTTTAACAAAAGAAAGAAAATGTATGCCTATAAATTCTAAAGACAAGATAAGATTCTTATTCTCTTGTCTTTTACAAAAGAAAGAAAATGCATGCAATTATGCCTAGAAATTTTAAAGACAAGATAAGATTCTCTTGTCTTTTACTTTTGTAAAGATTCTTCTTCTATTATTTCTTGTCCTCTAGCCTTTGTCCATTGTTTCTAGATAAGATAATAATTTAATTCTTTGCTTTTCCTTTTACTTTCATACATTGAATCATTGCATCCCAGAAATCTTCTACAGTAGCTTCATCTGTTTGACCTTCTCTTGCCAAACCATCAAAGTTATGGGAATCCATTGATCTCATGGAAGAACATGTCTTCATAGATTGATGCTTTTGTTGGAAAAGTAGAGAAGAATTGGTTCTTCATATGATCCAAAATTCTAATCATGATTTCATCTTCTGATTCATTGGGATATTTCCTCTGGAAGAAGTTTTTCAAGTTTTCCATGGACATTTGTTGGGAGCTTTGCTACTTGACCTTATTAGTTTGGTCTTCATCTATAGCTTCTTGAATTAATTTCGTTTTATTCTAGACTTCCTCTGAACTCATCTTGTTCCACCATTTATAGAAGAAATTTCTTTCTAAAATGGGAATGTTGAATTTGTTTTTTTGATAGGGTGATTGACCATCTCCATATCCATGGAATCTGAAATTTAGTAAAGAACAAGAATGGACATTGTCTAGTGATCAAATTATCAGATAAAATTTTTACAATAAGTGGACTATTATCACACCATGTATTGTATAAATTAAGAATTTCTTTAGGAAGAATCTCCAAAGATGGACCAAATTTAGCCCACCATTCATAAAACCAATTTGATATGAGTTTATTAACCATCTCTGGGTTAATAGAGAAAAATCAAGAATGCTTGTTCTTGGGATTTTGATAATAAAAAGCTTGAGTGAAAGCTTGGACATAGTCCCAATAATTAAAGTAAATATACTTTCATTCTGCAATTCTTATTGTCTTTTCAGCATTTGGGTTGAGACCCCATTCTCTTGGTAACAAAATTTTGTTAACGTGACATTTACTGAAGTTTATAAAACTTTCAGGATTATTGTTTTGGTAATGGTGAGTAATTGTTACCGATTCGGTAACAGTCAGGAGAATTTCTAGGTTGGGCCTAGATTTTCCATGAAGACCTGGATATCCTCTTGATTCGAGGTATCTAGTTTTGATAGACCAACCATCATTTGGATTTATCTTCATATCTTCATCATCAATATACATGATTTTTTCAGTTACTGAATTTTCAAAATAATCTGTTTGTTCTTGAGGTGGGTTATTAACTGCAACTTCCTTGTAGGATGTAGTTTTATTAGATGAAGAGGAAGCAATATCTTCCTTTTTTTTGCTGAAGATGCAGGTAATTGCTGCATTTTTCTAGTCCAATCCCCTATTAGAGGAATGTTTGATTCTGGCTAGGGTAACATATTGTTACTCCCTCTCCCACCACGGCCATAACCGCGGCCTCTACCCCAATATGGGTTGATCTGACCTGATCAGAAGGGGATCACGGGCTGGCCACACTCTGTTGGACTGCTGCTTGCTCACCGGTGATGAGGAAAAGAAGGGGGGTGTACCTGCAAAACACTCCGATGCCAAAGTGAGAAGTTGGGTAGAGCGAAGGCGAAGTACAGAAAGAGGGGTAAGAAGTGTGTTACCTGACCCTCTTGTGAAAGAGGGTATTTATAGAGAGACCCCAGCGCTGGGCCAACGGTCATTTGAGGTGGGCTGGATGACCAGACCCAACCCTAATGACTGCTAGGGCTTACGTGGTGTAGTGAAGACCAGAACGTGATCTTCGCCCTAGTCCAACTGTCCCGTGATCTCCGGAAAGTGGGTTTGACCTGCTCTTTCGGAGGTGGGCAGTTGGGAGATGACGTGTCCCCGCGGAGGGGTGCACGTGGAGAACGTACGCCGGGCACGTTGTTCTCCCTGCGGGGGGGGGGGGGGGGGGGGGGGGAGCTCGCGAGATTGGGGAGGAACCAAGGTCGCGCTTTGATTCGCCGGGGTGTGTCCTGTTCGGCTGATAAGAGGGGACGACGAGATGCTGTTGGACGCGCTGCTTGTGTCCGGTGGCGTGCTCTGCTCGTCCTGCGGGACGCGCGTGCCCGGCGTGGCTGATTCACTTATTGGGCCGTACGTGGTATTGGGCCTGCCGAGGTCGGACCCAGACCGGAACAGGAGCCCCCCAAGTCGAAGCTCTGGGGAAAGAGCGAGGACTTAAGGTCACTGTGTCGGGGAGAGAGGTAGCGAAGCGAGAGGTTCGTCGGGATTCGTGTGTGGCGGAACGGGCGCTCGCGCGGGGATCCCTGGTCGTCGGCGGAGCGGGGTGAAAGCAGGTGAAGGGGCACGACTGTCAGGTTGCCGCCACGTGTCGTGCGTTAAGCGGTCGTAGGGGTGGCTACCCTATGTCATTAATGAGCCTAGCGTCGCTTTGAATCTCGCACCGAGTTATAAATACGGGGGTCCCCGCTCATTTTTCTACTTTTCACTCTGCTGTTTTACCTGCAAAGCTCTGAGATCTTTGCTCGTCCGCCGTTGCCGCCGATCGCCACCGCACCGTTTGGTTCTTCCTCCCGTTCGCCGTCGTTACAAGTGAGTTCTCCTTTCTCTTCCCTTTTATTTCCGCCGCTTGATTAGAATGCATGGTCGGGGAATGATGAATGCCCCGAGGAGGGACGCAAGATCCGCCGTATCTGGCGATTTTCTGGTGAATGTCCCAGGGAGAATCGGTTGTTCCGATGAATGTCCCGAGGATGGGGGCTTTCTACGATGAATGCCCCGGGGACGAGTGCTTTGTCCGATGAATGCCCCAGGGACGCGCGCTTTTTCCGGTGACCGTCCCGCGAAGGGATGGTGGTTTGGCTTCGGACTCCCCGAGGAGGATCGACGGGGAGCGCATGTTTGCTCGCCGTTCTCCGGCCTTTGTCGCCCTTTCACTTGACCTGCGGTGGAAGGGTGGATTTGATCTTGGCTATCGAATTCACCGTTGTCCTCTGCTTTTTAGGTGTAGATGTCGGCCTTGGTACCGGGGACGATGGTCGAAGACAACGAACCCGAGGTCCCGGACTTTGACGACGAGCGCATCGCCCCGTCCGAAGAATGGGCAGCTGAAGAGCCGCTGTCTACCCCGTCTTATTTCGTGGCCGATGCGTCCGACGTGTATGCCACCGTCGAGGATACGCCTATCGGGGAGCCGCAACATTGGCAGGTGTACCGTCCGAAGGAGAACCATCGCATCTGCTCGCGATATGGGCGGCGGATGTTTCCCATGCACGAGTTCTATTTCAAAGAGGCTCGGCTCAGGTTACCGTTCTCCGCCTTTCATCTGGGGCTCTTTGATTGGTTGCGCTTGGCCCCGTCCCAACTGCACCCCAACGCCTTGGCTTTCATCCGTGCCTTCGAGGTGGTGTGCTTCTACCTCGAGGTGGAGCCCACGGTACCGTTGTTTTTCCGTATCTTCCACTTACAGCGCCAGTCGGTGAATGGCCGCCATGGATGGGTCTCATTTAAACAGTAGACCAAGCTCTTCAAGGCGTATAGTGATTCCGTCAAGGATTTCAAAAGTCGGTTCTTCCTCGTTAAATCGATCATACAGCAGGGCTCAGATACTCTCTTCGCCGAGGGCGAGCGAATGGTAGATGGCCAGCAGTTCCTCGCGTGGCTTCCCAAGATACATCTGTTGTGTACCGCGAAGCATTTCAACCGAGGTACGGATAGGTATATCGTACGGGCGGGGACCCTCGACGAGAAAGATATGGCCGCTTATTTGAAAATAGTCGCCTTTGTGCGGGCCCTTCCTCCGTCGAAACTGGTGACGCCTGATGGTCGGTACATCCTCGACGCGCAGGGGAACGTGCGAACCAAAAAGCGGCTGATTAATACTAAGACCCTGTGATCGCGACTTTCTATGTCTAATACAACCTAACTGCAAGTGCACAGTCTATCGCATAGTAATAATAGATATCGATCCCACAGGGACTCGTAATCAAACTAGTGTTCTTGGGAGTTACTATGTTTAGCTAGGTAGAAAATGTTTAAGGGAATAAGATTGTCACTAAAGGGAAACTAAGACTGTTACTTAGATTATAATTAATTGAATCGATATGCAGTAATTGTGTTCTTCAGGGATTTGACAAGTTACCGGTGTATGAAATAATTTTCAGAATTTATTTAAGCAGAAAATGGTGATTTGAAGACTCTCGCCTCACGATGGTTATTGACGCTAATCATAATTCTAAGGGCCAAACGTACACTTTCGTATCCCATTCGGGGTTTAAATTATTTTTTGGAAATCTCTAAGTTCTAATTCATTTTAAAGTGCTTTCGCTGTTATTAAAATGAATGACTAGTGTTTACTATCTGATCTTACCGCAGCTTTCACTTGTTGGTTCGTATCTTAATTAATTTCCCACTTTCGTGGCAAAACTACTTTTAAATAAGTTCTCGCTTTCGCGACGAAGTTTATTCAGTAAATTAATTTTAAACACTCAGACCATAAATTACTTTTGAAAAGAGAATTTTCAACCAGTTATTATCAAATCCCTTTGGAATTATTACTACATATCAATTACTTAAATTTAGCTAGACATGGATTTGGGAAAGGTAAAACATAAATGAAAATAATAAATAACATCATGCATCATAATAAAACTGGAATTACTATTGAAATGAAAAACCTGTAAATATTCCAATTGGCCTTTGGGCAGATCCTCCACAGATGTTGGCAGGATTCTGGTCTTTATGCCAATTTGATCGTACAACGGAAATAGAAATTACAGAAGAATGAAAGGAATGCAGAAAAAGCAAAGAGAAATAAATAAGAATATTAAAAACTGGAAAGGTTGCTCTGGAAATAAATTGGCAGCACTTCGTTGTATGAATGCGGCTCCCCTTCTGAGGTCCCCTTCTTCCCTTTTTATAGAAATGGAATTCTAACGGTTATAATTGAAGAGAGTGGACTTTGAGGCAGAAAAATCAGGGAGTAGTGGTCCACTATTTGGGACTTGGAACTGCTTCCTTTACGTGAAACTGAAGTGGGGCGTTTTTGCCTGCATGACGGTCGTCACAAGGTGTGACGGTCGTCACCCGTGTGACGGTCGTCATGGAGCTGTGACGGTCGTCACAGCAGCAAAATCAGCGTTCTGCGCTTTTCATGATGTTTTCATCCTTTTTTTGTCCATATTTCGTCTGAGATTGCTTCTTTTCTTCATAATGCCTTGTTTAGACGTGATCGTTAAATACCTGCAAAACATCAGACAAATAACACGGAAATAACCCGAAATTGGATCGAAAACAGTTAAGCTTTAGTTGAATTATGCATCAAAATATATATACGATTTCGTGTTATCAAACTCCCCTAAGCTTGAATCTTTGCTTGTCCTCAAGTAAAACATGAAAAAGTCGGCAAGCACGAGGCAGCTTCTTCGTTCGCAAAGTTGGGAAAAACCGGGATTCTTGGTAAGAACAAAACGAGTACCATGACGACACTGGACTACAAGTCTTTGGAGGTCTCCTTCTTATGCAAATCGGTCCTAATCATGCTACTGTAGCTTGGTGTCAAGGTTCTCGCGGCAAGTTCACCCTGTTTGTTCTAGCGCAATCACATTAAGCCCGTTGTCCATACACTTTCATGGCAAGTCGACCTGTTAGTGAATATGATCTCATTTCTGTTTTTGATCTTCTTCATTGATCATAAGCTTATTTCATTGATTTTTCAATGAGTTTACGTGCCGTTGGGCTAAATGCTCGGGTGAGGAGCACCTAACTTAGAAGGAAACGTGTCTTATATTTTTGGGCTATCTAGCTCTCTTTTCATGATTTTTCATCTTTTTGGAGATCATACACTTATCTGCATCGGTCGCTTGCTTAGAATTGTTTTAGGATGGTGCTGACTGCTAGTATAAACTACTTGGGGCTGAGTTTACGTAGACACTTGAGACTTTGGTACACGTAAGTAGTGAAACCGACTCGCATAAACCGGAGATCTAAGGTGTCAAGGTGGTACTGGTTTTGTTAGAATTGTCGTCTCCTCGGAATTTCAAAACTTGGTTTGAACTCGGGTGCATTCTCGTGGTGCTTTTGCTTTTGAGGAACGAACGAAAATTTTTTGTTTACGTTGAATAACGTGGGGATGTTTGCGTAACGGAAAAAGGATATATAAACGAGCTTTATTTACTAAAAAAAAGGAAATGTTTAAATAGAAATTACGAAATTCAAAGTACAATGGAATGGAAATAAACGCTCCGCTCCCACACTATCTCAATCAGTGTCCCCACTGATTTGGAAGCATGCGAGAGGGAGGTACAACTGAAATGAAAGTACAAATAAACTGGAAATATAGTAAACAAATAAGGAAAATGGATAACTAATCACGTCCGCTGCCTCGGTCACGTCCGCGCTGGCGTCCTCTGGCTCTGGCAAGGGCGACTCGGTCCTCATAACTCATAGCTCCGGTGTGGTAGACGGTGTCCCGGAGTCCTTCGACCTGCAAAGTCAGATTCGCCAGGTTCTCAGTAATGGTTGCTTGGCCGGTTTGAAGTTGTTGCATTTGAGTCCGATGCCAAGCTTCGAACTGGCCTGCTTGCTGATTCTGCTGCTGCAGCATAGCGAGTATCTGGGCCTGCTGGTCGAGAGAGCGGCGGAGGTCCTCTTCTGTGTAGTCGGGTACTGGATGATGGCGGCGGCGGCGAGAGGATGTACCTTCGGAAGGAGGAGGCTGCGATGCCTCCGGTTGCTCGGACCTGTCCAACTCAGCTTGGATTTCATCTGTAGAACCTTGGGTGTGGTCCTGAGTAGGAACAGCGGCAGCAGGAGGGGCAGTGAGGTCAAATAACCAGTTGGTACGATCCTCTGGGTGTGTTCGGGTGCATGATGGAAGGATGATGCTTCGGACGGTTTTGCCACGCACTACCGGATGGTACTTGCCGTCAGCTCTGGAGCGGATAAGGTGAGAGGCTCTGCAGTGGTCGGTGTCAAGGAACACCGAGGGGATGGAATGGAGGTGCTGGAGGCGGTCGCCAAGGTTCATCCCAAGTGCAATGGCAGTGACAATCCCGCCAAAGTAAAATGGCTTCGAGCCACGGTTGCAGTTGGCCTGAATGTGAGCCAACAGAAACGGAGCGGCGTTGATAGGTTCGTTGTTGAAGACGCAATGGAGGAAGAAGAGCTCTTTCGAGTTCACCTTATGGTTGCTGTCCCTGGAGAAGATTGTGTTGCTCAATGCTCTGTGAAAGTACCAGATGGTTGGGTTATGGATATGCGTGGCGTGCTGAGAGTCCCAACCATCGGCATTGATGCCGGTCAACTGGTACCACAACGCGAAAGCTTCATGCTGGAACTGATCGGTGAGGCGGCGGTGAGCATTGTCGCCTCGAGGTAGCTGTAAGATGGCGGCAATCTGGTTTTGGTTCACCTGATAGTTTGTGCCGAACATCCGGAAGCATGCGGCACCGGAGTGTTGGTTGAGGTCGCCGCTGGATGTGACGTAGGTGAATGAACTCAGGAACTCGAGAGTGAGCTGTTCATACGTTGGCAGTGGATTGGTGCATAGGTTCCAGATGCCGGCTCTTTGAAGCATCCAAGTTACGCCTTCAAGGAGTCTGCGCTCCGTAAGCGACGAAATGTGTGGATAATGAGTCGGCTGGAGCGACCTTTGATGGAATGCGATGTAGTTTGCCCGCTGTCTTTCGCCTAAGTCACCTTCGCTGAAGACAATGTTACTGATGTCTGGGGTTTCGGTATTTCTCGCCATTGTTGGAAGATTGAGAGGGTTCTGAAGATTGGGGTTGTTCTGCGAATTGGGAAAAATTGACAGAAGTGTGGTAGGAAGTTGAGATTGGAGTTGAAATATATGGTGCAATGTGGGGAAGACGAAAAATTTGAGTGGGGTGAGAGTGCTGATGATTGGAAGTTGAAATGAGGGTAGTGGGAGAGAAAATGTAACTCCTGTTATATCAGATAGCAGTTTTGGGTTCGTGACGGTCGTCACGTATGTGTGACGATCGTCACCTGCGTGACGCTCGTCAGGATCCTGTGACGGTCGTCACAGCAGCAAAATCTGCAGAACGCAGAATTTTGCTCTGAGGGCGTTCTTGCAGTGACTTTTAGGCCTAGTATTGATACGGCAATGTATTATACCAGCCAACAAACAAAGAGTAACGTATAAACAAAATAATTGAATAAAGACTATAGTTGAAATAACAAGAAATTGAAATAAGTGTATATAGTACATAAAGGAACTAACAATGCGAAAAATCCAAATGATTAAACGAAACTAAAACTAAACCAAACTAAACTGAATCTACTGCTAAAACTAGTATCTAGTCTTTTCGTGCCTTCAACTCATCGAATTTTCGTGCGTAGTAGTCGAGCTGGTCACAGACTAAGTCCATGAAGACTACCAGTTCGCTGTGTATACCTGCGATGTCATCTTTTACAGTAGTCAGAGCTGCATCAACGTTGTCCAATCGGAGTAGAACAGTATCCATTTTTTCAGTGGTCTCCTCAGGGATAGGCTCGGGATATGTGTTGTAGTGCGGAGGAGTCATAGGGTCTACTTCAGCTTCTGATACAGCATCCTCATAGTACATATAGTCGTGTGCCTCAGAGATGTGGTCACTGTCATACATATAGTTATGTGGTGTTGACTGAGGTGAAGGAGGTCCCATAGGCTCGTCCAATTCATAAAGCCAGTTGTCCTTGTTGTGGATACTTGTCATCTGATGATCAGGCAGTGTGAATAGCTGTACTGGTTTTTCGTTAATGAGGTACTCATAAGGTCCAGGTCCCATAGTTCCTAAAATGCACCTGTTAAAGCAGAATTGTATATTCATGGGTCGGATGGTGCCAAAACGAGTGCTTGCATTTAAGTGGAATCTAAGGCCAAACTCGTGGGCAATCATTGTCACGAGGCCTCCTATAAGAATAGGTGTCTGTGGTTCCTGAGTGAGGCGTTTGAAAGATCTCATCATGAAAGGCACTGCATTTACTGTACGTCCCTGAGAAGCACAGAACATGATGAATAACTCCTCTTTAGATACTGTAGTAATATTTTCTTCTTTCCCAAACAGGGTGTGAGCTAGTATCTTATGGAAGTATCTGAAAGCTGGGTTATGAATATCATCATTATACATTCTGTCTGGTTCAGGGTGATAGTCGCCTGTGATTCTACCCCAGAATTGGTCGAGTTCAAAATCAAGATCGTCATATTCTGCACTAATGAACACATGCGGTCCGTTAGGAAATCCTAGGAGGTTAGCTAGTGACATCCGGCTATGGGTTTGGTCCATTCCAAACATTCGAAAGGTAATCAGCTCTGTGTTGGATCCAAAATCATAGTTGGGTATGTATCTGAAAGAACTAAGGAATTCATAGGTAAGATCCTTATAGGTAGCAAAACGTGTTTTCAAAGCAGTGTTCTCCCAACCCAGTTGATTGAACAGGTATTGAATGCTATCCGTGATTCCTAGTTTATCCATGGTAGACTTATCATAATACAACGTTAAGGCGATTTCTCTTTCAGTTAGTGCTGCAAATCTTGCCTTTTGAGCTAGTCCTCGAAAATGAACCTTTGTGAAGTCGTACTCGACCATACTCACAGGTAAGTCGGAGAAAACAAGAGGAATGTTTTGAAGACTTTTAAAATCCTGAAAAGTTTAAAACAGAAGTTTGAAGTCAGGATTTTTAAAAACAAAAAGCGGTAGAAACAAAAGACAAAAGAAAAAAATAAAATAAAAATAAAAATATGAAAACAAACGAAAGTAGAAAGTAGTAATAATTATAAGTTTAGAAGTTTTGTTAAATTTTCAAAGTAAAATTTTAAATAAAAATTGAATTACAGTAACGAGGAAAAATTGCGGGAAAAGTTGGGTTGCCTCCCAGTAAGCGCTGTTTTTAACGTCTAAAGCCTGACGATAGCTTGGTGAGAAGCTATTCGGGTGTTTGAGCTGGAAGCTCAAGCAATGTTATACTGCAGACTTGAGGGCTGTTTTCGTTCTTATTATAATGTTTTAGACGTTGCCCGTTTACGATAAATGGTGCATTCGTCTTATCGGTAATTTCAACAGCTCCACTCTGAAGTACTTTAGTCACTTCATAAGGTCCAGACCACCTAGATTTTAGTTTACCTGGGAAGAGTTTTAATCTTGAATTAAATAGCAATACGATGTCTCCCACACTGAATTGTTTCTTGACTGAACGTTTATCGTGCCACTTTTTAGTTCGTTCTTTGTAGATACGGGCATTTTCGTAAGCGTCTAATCGAAGTTCTTCCAATTCGTGTAAGTTCAAGATTCGCTTTTCTCCTGCCTCGGTGTAGTTGAAATTGAGTGTCTTAATGGCCCAGAAGGCCTTGTGCTCTAATTCTACAGGGAGATGGCAGGATTTACCGTAAACTAATTTGTAGGGTGTAGTACCTATTGGTGTCTTAAAAGCGGTCCTATAAGCCCATAAAGCTTCTTGTAGCTTTGACGACCAATCTTTCCTTGAGGTAGAGACAGTCTTTTCCAATATCTATTTTATTTCTCTGTTCGAGACCTCTACTTGTCCGCTAGTTTGCGGATGATAAGGTGTAGCTACTCGGTGTCGGACTCCATATTTAGAGAGAAGTTTATCAAATATTCGCGATATAAAGTGAGATCCGCCGTCACTAATGACGAGTCTGGGTACACCGAATCTAGGAAAGATTATGTTTTTGAAGAGTTTGATTACTACTCGTGCGTCGTTTGTTGGAGCAGCAATGGCTTCTATCCATTTAGACACATAGTCTACAACGACGAGTATGTAGTTATTACCAAAAGAAGGTGGGAATGGTCCCATGAAATCTATTCCCCATACGTCAAAGATTTCTACCTCTAAGATTCCTTTCTGAGGCATTTCATCGCGTCGTGAGATGTTGCCAGTTCGTTGGCATCGATCACATTTTAGCACAGCGATGTGAACGTCTTTCCAGAGGTTAGGCCAGAATAAGTCGGCTTGGAGAATCTTAGCGCACGTCTTGGATGTACTAGCATGACCACCATATGGTGCTGAATGGAATTGGGAAATGATATTTTCTATTTCTTCCTCTGGGACACGGCGACGGTATATGTTGTCGGCCCCTCTCTTGAAGAGTAGAGGTTCGTCCCAATAATAGTGTTTCAGATCGTAGAAGAATTTCTTCTTTTGCTGATAAGTGAGATCCGGTGGAAGCACGCCTGCAGCGAGGTAATTAACGATGTCAGCATACCAAGGTAATGTGACTTGGGCATAGAAGGCTTCTACGGCTTTTTCGAATTCTGGATCTTCCGAGATTGAGTTGGGTATGTCACTTTCTAATTTGGCTATCAGACGTTCGTACGGGAAATCGTCGTTTATCGGTACTGGTTCGTGTCTGATGCTTTCTATTCGGGATAAGTGATCTGCAACAACGTTCTCGGTTCCTTTCTTATCTTTGATTTCTAAGTCAAACTCTTGTAATAACAGGATCCATCTCAATAGTCTTAGTTTGGCATCCTTTTTGCTTATTAGGTACCTTATGGCAGCGTGGTCTGTGTATATGATAATTTTTGCTCCTACTAAGTAAGAACGGAATTTGTCAAGCGCAAATATAATTGCTAGAAGTTCCTTCTCTGTGGTAGCATAGTTCATTTGGGCAGGATCTAAGGTTCTACTGGAATAGTAGATGGCATGGAGTTTCTTGTCCTTCCTTTGTCCTAGAACTGCGCCTACGGCATAATCACTCGCATCGCACATGATTTCGAACGGTAGTCGCCAATCGGGTGGTTGCATAATCGGTGCGGTGATAAGGGCTGATTTTAATGTTTTGAATGCTTTTAGACAGTCGTCGTCGAAGACGAACTCAACATCTTTCATCAACAGGCCGGTCAGAGGTTTTGTGATTTTCGAAAAATCTTTTATAAATCTTCGGTAGAAACCGGCATGTCCTAGAAAACTCCGTATTTCTCGTACGGATTTTGGAGGTTGGAGATCTTTTATAATCTCTATTTTAGCTTTGTCGACCTCAATTCCTTTATCTGATATGACATGTCCTAGAACTATTCCTTGTCGGACCATAAAATGACATTTTTCCCAATTTAGGACGAGGTTCACTTTTACACAGCGTTCTAATACCATTTCTAAATTATGTAGGCATCCTTCGAAACTTTGTCCAGATACCGAGAAATCGTCCATAAATACTTCCATGATGTCGTCTATGAAATCTGCGAAGATTGCCATCATGCATCTATGGAAGGTTGCTGGAGCATTACAGAGTCTGAACGGCATTCGGCAGTAAGCAAAAGTACCATAAGGACATGTGAATGTAGTCTTTTCTTGGTCATCAGAATGAATGAGAATTTGGAAGAATCCTGAATAACCATCTAGATAGCAGAAATATGAATGTTTGGCTAATCTTTCCAACATTTGGTCTATGAAGGGTAACGGGAAATGATCTTTGCGTGTGGCCTTGTTAAGCTTCCTATAATCAATGCACATCCTGCTTCCAGTCACGACTCTTTTTGTTATCGATTCGCCTTTTTCGTTTTTAACTACTGTGACTCCTCCTTTCTTCGGTACGACATGAACTGGGCTAACCCACTCACTATCGGAGATTGGATAGATGATTCCTGCATCTAGCAATTTCTTTACTTCATCTCTGACTACAGTGCTTAGGATGGGGTTCAGTCTTCTCTGATGCTCTATAGAGGTTTTAGAGTCTTCCTCTATTGTAATTCGATGCATACAGATTGAAGGGCTTATACCTTTTAGATCGCTTATGTTATAGCCTAACGCGGTGGGATACTTCTTTAGGACTTCTAATAGCTTTTCGGTTTCTGGTTGTCCTAAGTCGGTGTTGACTATCGCTGGTCTTTTTAGTTCATCGTCTAGAAATTCATATCTAAGGTTTTTGGGTAGTGTTTTAAGTTCTAAAGATGGGTTCTTCGGACCTGGCATATGGTTTGGAGTCAATGCTAAGCTTTTGCTTAGGCTGTCGTCTTTATACGGTTTACGCCAATCGTCGTCTTCAGAAATATCAGGTATTGGAATCTTTATTATTTCTGAATACGTGGTCTCTTCATTTTCAAGTTCTCTTATGCATTCATCAATTTCATCTACTAAATAGCAGGTATCTTCAATGGCTGGTGCTTGTAAGAACTTGGTGAGAATGAACTCTATCTTTTCTTCTCCTACTTCGAATGTTAGCCTTCCTTTCTTCACGTCTATAATCGCTCCGGCTGTAGCTAGGAATGGTCTTCCTAGGATAATTGGGGTTACAGTGTCCTCCTTGATGTCCATGATTATGAAGTCGGTTGGAATGTAGAATTGTCCTATGCGTACTGGAACGTTTTCCAGTATTCCGACGGGGTATTTTACTGATCGGTCAGCTAATTGAACGAACATTTTGGTTGGTCTGAGGTCTCCCATATTCAGCTTTTTGCATATTGATAAAGGCATAACACTGATACTGGCTCCTAAATCGCATAGAGCTTTGTCTATTACGAACTTTCCTATGACGCAGGGTATGGAGAAACTACCTGAGTCTTTTAATTTAGGAGGCATGCGGTTTTGAATAATGGCGCTACACTCTGCAGTAAGTGTAACTGTTTCGTTATCCTCGATCTTTCTCTTATTCGACAGGATTTCTTTGAGAAATTTAGCGTAAGACGGAATTTGAGTTATCGCTTCTGTAAAAGGAATAGTAATATTCAGCTGTTTAAGGAGCTCTACAAATTTCTTAAACTGTCCTGAAGTTTTGGAGTTTATTAGTCTTTGTGGATAAGGAATAAGTGGTTTATATGGCGCTGGAGGTGCTTGAGTTTTTTCACTTGCGGTATCCTCCTTCTCGTTGTCTTCCTTCTTCTCTAACTCGAAATTCTTTTCTGCTTGTTCAGTTGGTTTTTGTTGCATGGCTGAGTTTTCGGTCCTCGGATCGATCGGTTCGTCCAATTCTTTTCCGCTTCTTAGTATTACAGCATTTGCTTGGCCTTTTGGATTCTGTTCGGGTTGTCCAGGAAATGTGCCAGCGGGTGCGGCAGCAGAGGCTTGTTGTTGAGCCACTTGTGATATCTGTGTTTCTAGCATTTTGTTGTGGGTGGCTAAAGCGTCTACTTTTCCTGTCAACTGTTTAATTTGCTCGCTAGTGTGTATGTTTTGATTCAGGAATTCTTTTTTTGTTTGTGCTTGAGTAGCTATGAATTTTTCCATCATCAACTCGAGGTTTGATTTCCTAGGTGCAGTCTGAGCAGCAGCTGGTTTCTGATATCCTGGCGGAGCAGTAGGCATTTGCAATGCATTTTCGCTTTTGTAAGAAAAGTTTGGATGATTTCGCCAACCTGGGTTATAGGTATTTGCGTAAGGATTTCCTTGAGCATAATTTACCTGGTCTGGTGGGATTCCGGCTAGCAATGGGCATTCGGGCGCATTATGAGTGGTGCTTCCGCATAACTCGCAATTTGGAGTTACGACAGCGACGGTTGCAGTGGGGTTGACGGTCAGACTATCAATCTTCTGTGCTAGAGCGTCTACTTTAGCGTTGAACTTTTCAAGGCTGCTGATCTCGTACATCCCACCTTTCGCTGTGGTTTTCTCTGTTGGAGTGCGTTCACCTCCCCAATGGCAATGGTTTTGAGACATGTTTTCGATTAATTGATAGGCTTCGTCGTATGGCTTATCCATAAGTGCACCGCCCGCGGCGGCGTCTATTGTCAATCTAGTACTGTATAAAAGCCCATTATAGAAAGTATGGATTGTCACCCAGTCTTCTAGACCATGGTGAGGACATGTTCTCATCATATCTTTGAATCGTTCCCATGCTTCGTAAAGAGATTCAGTATCTTTTTGTCGAAATCCGTTGATTTGAGCTCTAAGCATAACAGTTTTGCTTGGCGGAAAATATCTCGCTAAGAAGACGTTCTTCAATTGTTCCCACGTCGTAACGGAGTTGGATGGTAAAGATTGTAACCATGTCCACGCTCTGTCTCTAAGAGAGAATGGGAAAAGATGAAGTCTTATCGCGTCTGGAGTTACTCCATTTGCTTTCACCGTGTCTGCGTATTGTACAAACTTCGTTAGATGTTCGTTCGGATCCTCAGTTGCGTTTCCTGAGAATTGGTTTTGTTGTACAACTGACAGCAATGAAGGTTTCAGCTCAAGATCATTTCGGGTAATAGCTGGGGCAGCAATGCTACTTCTAGGCTCCATCTGAGAGGGTGTAGCGTATGCCTTCAGCGGTTTGTTTGGAGGTCCTTCAGCCATGTTTGATTCTTCTTCGGATTTGGGAATGGGAGTGAGAGGATCGGGAATGTTATGTTTGAGTTGGTACTCAATGATTCGGCTTCTTAGATGTAAGAAGCGTTCTAGTTCTGCGACTGAAGGTTTCGAGATATCGCCTTGTGAGCGATTACTTGGCATACAATCGACAGCACTAGTAAAGGAAAAATGAAAATTGTTAACCTAGTCTATACGGCGTAACAGAAGGTTACACTATTGACTAAACGGGTCCCCGGCAACGGCGCCAAAAACTTGATCGCGACTTTCTATGTCTAATACAACCTAACTGCAAGTGCACAATCTATCGTGTAGTAATAATAGATATCGATCCCACAGGGACTCGTAATCAAACTAGTGTTCTTGGGAGTTACTATGTTTAGCTAGGTAGAATATGTTTAAGGGAATAAGATTGTCACTAAAGGGAAACTAAGACTGTTACTTAGATTATAATTAATTGAATCGATATGCAGTAATTATGTTCTTCAGGGATTTGACAAGTTACCGGTGTATGAAATAATTTTCAGAATTTATTTAAGCAGAAAATGGTGATTTGAAGACTCTCGCCTCACGATGGTTATTGACGCTAATCATAATTCTAAGGGCCAAACGTACACTTTCGTATCCCATTCGGGGTTAAAATTATTTTTTGGAAATCTGTAAGTTCTAATTCATTTTAAAGTGCTTTCGCTGTTATTAAAATGAATGACTAGTGTTTACTATCTGATCTTACCGCAGCTTTCGCTTGTTGGTTCGTATCTTAATTAATTTCCCACTTTCGTGGCAAAACTACTTTTAAATAAGTTCTCGCTTTCGCGACGAAGTTTATTCAGTAAATTAATTTTAAACACTCAGACCATAAATTACTTTTGAAAAGAGAATTTTCAACCAGTTATTATCAAATCCCTTTGGAATTATTACTACATATCGATTACTTAAATTTAGCTAGACATGGATTTGGGAAAGGTAAAACATAAATGAAAATAATAAATAACAGCATGCATCATAATAAAACTGGAATTACTATTGAAATGAGAAACCTGTAAATATTCCAATTGGCCTTTGGGCAGATCCTCCACAGATGTTGGCAGGATTCTGGTCTTTATGCCAATTTGATCGTACAACGGAAATAGAAATTACAGAAGAATGAAAGGAATGCAGAAAAAGCAAAGAGAAATAAATAAGAATATTAAAAACTGGAAAAGTTGCTCTGGAACTAAATTGGAAGCACTTCGTTGTATGAATGTGGCTCCCTTTCTGAGGTCCCCTTCTTCCCTTTTTATAGAAATGGAATTCTAACGGTTATAATTGAAGAGAGTGGACTTTGAGGCAGAAAAATCAGGGAGTAGTGGTCCACTATTTGGGACTTGGAACTGCTTCCTTTACGTGAAACTGAAGTGGGGCGTTTTTGCCTGCATGACAGTCGTCACAAGGTGTGACGGTCGTCACCCGTGTGACGGTCGTCATGGAGCTGTGACGGTCGTCACAGCAGCAAAATCAGCGTTCTGCGTTTTTCATGATGTTTTCATCCTTTTTTCGTCCATATTTCGTCTAAGATTGCTTCTTTTATTCATAATGCCTTGTTTAGACGTGATCGTTAAATACCTGCAAAACATCAGACAAATAACACGGAAATAACCCGAAATCGGATCGAAAACAGTTAAGCTTTAGTTGAATTATGCATCAAAATATATATACGATTTCGTGTTATCACCCTGCTCGGTTGCGCCACCGGGGCTGCCGCTTTGGATTATCTAGGTAGGGATGTTTCTTTCCTCCCCGTGTTCGGGTGTTCTGGCCGTTGCTAACTCTTTCTTTGTTTTTGCAGCGAACATGTCTTCTGTCGAGGAGCGGGTGAAGCAGTTGCGCGCTACCAGGAATGCCGCGGTCCCGAGGACGCGGGTGAGTCAGTTGGTCGGACAGGAGGTTGCGATACCGGGAGGGCAGAGTTCGTCTTCCTCGGCTCAAGAGAGTCAGTCTCCCTCGTCTCAGGGAGCAGCGAAAAGGCCGAGATCCGAGGAGCCCCGCGGTTTGGTAGATCTGACGGTCGGCTCGGGCGATGAAGGTTACGTCGTCCCGCCTTGCCATCAGCATCCGGGCTATTTTCATGGTGCTCGTTCTCCTACCGTCTCCGCTGGGGAGGTGAAGGTTGTCCGTCAGGCCGATCGAGAGTCTCGTCGCCGTGTCCTGGCGGAGGATTTGGCTGCAATGATGCGGACGTTCATGACGGCTCTTGTGCTGAATGAGGAGGGCTGTTCCGCTGCCGAGTTGTCCAAATTGCAGGGGGACCTTACCTTTATGCAGTCGCGTTTGGCCAAGCTTACTGAGGAATTGGAGAAGAGTCAGAAGGATGTTGCTGAGCAGCGCAAACGAGCAGAGGGCGCTGAGGGGAAGGTGACCTCGCTGGAGGAGAAGTTGGGGGAGGCAACGGCCGAGGTGCAGGCGCTGAAAGTCCGTATGGAAGTTTTGGATAGTGCACTTCGTCCGGCCGAGGACGAGACAGAGGGGGATCAACAGTTAATCACCCGTGCTGATCTGGTTGCCCGTATCCAGGTGCTGGAAGGTGATTGTTTGGAGGCTGTTGAGGTCGGGTTCAAGAATGCTGTCGAGCAGATTCAGGTTGCCAACCCCGGCGTCGCGCTGGTCGTGGATGGGATCGGGCCGTATCACGAGATCGTCGATGGGAAGGTGGTCGATCCCTATCTTGTCGTTCCCGAGGAGGTCCCCGTGGTTGCTGATCAGGAGGATGAGGTAGCATAAGTTGTCGGGCCTGCGTGCTCGTTGTTTTCATGGCCTGCGTGCCGATATTTGTGACTTATCTTTCTTTGGGCCTGCGTGCTCTGTTTGTGTAACATTAACTACTGGGCTGGTGCCCGCTTTTTGCTTAATATATTTTTTGTGAATTTTCTAAGTGTGCGCTCGGTATTTGCATGATGTTTATGCTCGTTTTTCGTATTTATTTGTTTACTTGAATGCTTTTGACGTGCATGCCTCGATATGCTCTGGGTCTGTTCGGGTGTTAGCTCGACAAACTTGTTACCGGTGGTGAAGGGAACCGGCCGGTTTGGCTGGCGACGTAGCCGGGCCGTTTCGGGGGTAGTTCTCCCCGTGGCGTGGACGTCCCATCGCGAGCTGGGTGTCCTGCCGATTTTGGTACGGCGGTGGGGGATCTCGGTCGAGGTGTTCCTTGCCGAGCAAGGCCGTCTTCCCGTGCACACAAGAGGCATGGCTTGCTTTTCTTTGGTCGCTAGTGGACGCGGGGGTGTGCGGTGGTACCATGTCGCCCCCCCAGTGGTCGGGACGATGGGTCATCGCGGGCAGTGTTCTAACTGTAGTACCGCTTAAGCTTCGCGGCGTTCCAAGGTCGAGCTAGTTGTTCACCGTGCAGGTTTTCGAGGTAATAGGCCCCGTGCTCCGTTTTGTCCCGGACTCGGTAAGGGCCTTCCCAATTTGCAGCCAGTTTGCCCTCGTGGGAGTCTTTCTGGTTTCTGCGTAGAACTTAGTCGCCTGTTTGAAAGTCGCGTTTTAGGACTTTGTTGTTGTGGCGAAGTGTGACTTGTTGCTTCAGCCGGGCTTCACGGAGGGCTGCCTCTGACCGGATTTCTTCGACGAGGTCGAGCTCTTCTCGGAGGGCGCCGTCGTTGTCGTCGGTGCCCAGGGGAGCTTCCGTTCGTCGGGATGGTTCGCGTATTTCGACGGGTATCACGGCCTCGGTTCCGTACGTGGGACGAAATGAGGTTTCCCCCGTGGTTGAGTGGGGAGTGGTGCGGTATGCCCAGAGGACGCTGTGGAGCTCTTCGACCCATGCTCGTTTAGCGTCGCCGAGTCGTCGTCTGAGTCCCCTGAGTATGACTCTGTTCGCCGATTCCGCCTGGCCGTTTGTCTGAGGGTGTTCGACCGAGGCGTAGTGGTGTTTGGTTCCGAGTTTGGTGACGAAGTCGCGAAAGTTTTTGTCCATGAATTGTATGCCGTTGTCGGTGACGATGGCGAGTGGGACCCCGAATCTGGTGAGGATGTTGCGTTTGTAGAATCGGAGTATGTTGTGGGCGGTGATTTTGGCCAGAGCTTCGGCCTCGATCCATTTGGTGAAGTAGTCAACTCCCACGATGAGGTACTTGTTCTGGTAGGACCCTAAGGGGAAGGGCCCGAGGATGTCCAGCCCCCACCAGGCGAATGGCAATGGGGATGAGAGGGGCGTGAGGTCGGCTGGGGGGCGAGGTGCATGTCCCTGTGTTGTTGACATTTGTCACATCGTTTGACGTGTTCCTTCGCGTCGGATTGCATTGATGGCCAGTAATAGCTTGCTCGTAGGGCCTTTCGTGCTAGGGATCTTCCGCTGAGGTGCTACGCGTTGATGCCTTCGTGGATTTCCTCTAGAACGGTTGCGCTCTGGGACTTATCTATGCATTTGAGGAGTGGGATTGCGAAGCCTCGGCGGTACAGTCGTCCTTCGAGGAGAACGTATGAGCAGGCGCGTCGTCTGGTTGCGCTAGCCTCTCCAGGGTTGGCCGGAAGGTGGCCGGTGCTGAGATAGGCGTGGAGCGGGGTCATCCAGCAGTCAGTATCCCCAACGACGTTGATGTCGAGGGGGGTGGTGATCGCGCTGGTACTTGGTTGCGACAAGATCTCTTAAATGACCGACTTGTGGCCGCTTCGCTTTTTGGTGCTTGCCAGTTTGGAGAGGATGTCGGCGCTGGTGTTCTGCTCGCGAGGGACGTGCTGAATCTCTGCTGTGTCGAAACCTCGCAGTTTTTCGGTGATGAGCGCGAGGTATTCGGCGAGGTTGTCGTTCTTTGCTTGATATTCGCCTCAGACTTGCGAAGCGACTAGCTGGGAATCTGTGTAGATTCGGATGTCCCTGGCTCCCAGGTCGGATGCCAGGCGAAGGCCGGCCAGAAACGCTTCATACTTGGCCTGGTTGTTGGTCGTCGGGAAGGCCAGTGTGAGAGAGACTTCGATGATCGTACCATCGTCGTTGTCGAGGACGATGCCGGTGCCGCTCCCCGTGGAGTTGGAGGAGCCATCCACAAAAATGGTCCAGATGTGGTTCCTGGCGGTGGGGTCGGGCGGTGTGGTCATCTCGGCGACGAAATCAGCCAAGGCTTGAGCCTTGATGGCGTGCCGGTCCTCGTAGGTGATGCCGAACTCAGAGAGTTCTAGCGACCATTTCAGCATGCGTCCGGCCATGTCGGGGCGGCCGAGGAGCTGGCAAATGGGCTGATCGGTGCAGAGCACGATGGCGTGTGCGAGAAAATAATGTTGGAGTTGGCGTGCTGCTGTTATGAGGGCTAGGGTGACCTTCTCGATCAGCTGGTATCGGATTTCTGGGCCGTGGAGAGCTTTGCTAGTAAAGTAGATGGGCTTTTGGCCCTCCCCGGATTCGCTGACGAGGACGGCGCTGACGGCTTCGTTGGCCACGACCAGATATAAGTATAGGGTTTCGCCCGTCACGGGACGCGTCAGCACTGGTGGTTCAGATAAGACGCATTTGAGGTGGCAAAGGGATTTCTCGCATTCGTCCGTCCATTCGAACTTGGTCTCCTTCCTGAGCAGTTTGAAGAACGGGAGGGCGTGCTGGGCCGACTTGGCAATGAACCGTGACAGGGAGGCGAGCACACCGTTGAGGGATTGGATGACCTTCTTCATGGTGGGCGTGGTGATATTGGAGAAGGCGTGGCACTTGTCCGGATTGGCTTCGATCCCCCGTTCGGTCAAGTAGTAGCCGAGGAATTTACCGGTGCAGACGCCGAAGGTGCACTTCTCTGGGTTGAAGCGCATGCGGCACGACCTTGCGGTCTCGAAGACTTTCCGAAGGTGTGCCGTGTGGTCGTCCTCCGCGCCAGATTTGACGATCATGTCGTCCATGTATACTTCGAGCATGTCTCCGATTTCGTCGTGGAAGACACGGTTCATCATCCGCTGGTATGTGGCCCCGGCATTTTTGAGGCCGAAGGGTATCACGTTATAATAGTAATTGCCTGACGCCGTCATGAAGGCCATGGCCTGTTTATCGTGTTCGGCCATCGGGATCTGATTGTATCCCGAGTACGCGTCCATGAAGGACAAGAGCTTGAAGCCCGCGGAGTTGTCGACGAGCTTGTCGATGTTGGGGAGGGGGTAGGCGTCCTTAGGACATGCCCGATTGAGATCAGTATAGTCAACACACATGCGCCATTTTCCACTATTCTTTTTAACGAGTACAACATTGGACAGCCAGGTTGAATACCGGGCTTCCGAAATAAAGTTTGCCTCGAGGAGGTCTTTTACAGCTTTTTCGGTCGCTGCCGATTTTTCGGGGGATTGGTGTCGCCGGCGTTGCACAACGGCCTTTGCGGTCGGGTTGATGGACAGCTGGTGACAGGCGACCTCGGGGTCGAGTCCGGGAATTTCTACGGCGCTCCATGCAAAGAGGTCGGCGTTCTCGCGGAGGCAGGCTTGGAGCTTTCGTTTCGCGAGGTCTGGGAGTCCGGCGTCTATCCTCACGGTTTTGCTCGTGTCTTCCCCGAGGGGGATGAGTTCGAATTCTCCGTCCGGGACGGGGCGCACTGGGTGTGAGGGCTGCCCGTTGACTTCGCTGGTCCTCGCTTCGTGGTTGAGCTCGTCGGTGAAGCGACTGTCGAGTTCAACGGATCCGACTAGCTCCGTTGGTTCGCCCTTTGGCGTTGTGTTTGAAGTTTTCTTCTTGGTCGTTGGAGCGATGGAGTCTAGGCCTTTCAGCGCGGCCTCAAAACATCTTCGGGCGGCCTCGATGTCTCTGTTAAGGGTCACCACGACCCCCCGTCTTGTGTAGTATTTCATCTTCAGGTGGACGGTGGAGGGTACCGCGGTGAGTTCCGCTATCGTTGTCCTGCCCAGGATGCAGTTATAGAGGGATGGGCATTCGATGACTAAGAAGCGGATGCTGATTTCCCTAGCTATTTCCTCTTCTCCGAAGGTGACTTTCAATTCCACGTATCCCCAAGGTCTCGTCGTCGTCCCGTTGAACCCCTGAAGGTCGGAGCCTACGTAGGGGGAAAGGTTGGATTCGTCGAGCTGGAGAGTTGTGAACAGGTGGGAGTACATGATGTCAACCGAGCTTCCGCCGTCAACGAGGAGGCGCCTGACGTCGAATTTTGCCATCCTTGCACGTATGAGCAGGGGTATGTTGGAGTTGGGGGATCCCCCGGGGAGTTCCTCGAGGTAAAATGTGATCGGGTTGGAGCGGCCTCGGAATTTCTCGAGCGTGCTCATTTTGCCGGAGTTATTCGCGATGAGTTCGTCGAATTTTCTTTTCACGGATCCTATGGACAGGCTCCTCGTGGCTCCATCAGAGATGACCATGGCTCTGGGGAAGTACTCCCACCGGCTGGTTGGTCGGATTGGCTCATCGAGTAGGTCGGGTCCTTCGGGGAGACCGAATTCTCTGCCCGCAAACCAATCCTCGGGGCGGCTGACACACAGCGCGACCTGGAGCCTGCTGTTGTCCTCTGGAGAGGGAAGTTCCTCGACTTTCTTGGCTTCTGGAGCCTCTTGCCTAGGTGGTTCGCCTCCTCGGGTATATCTCTTCAGGTGACCGTCTTTGATCAAAATTTCGATCGCGTCTTTGAGATGGATGCAGTCTTCTGTCACGTGCCCGTGGCTCCTATGGAATCGGCAGTATTTCGATTTGTCCACGTTGGGTTTGGGGGGTGTTGGTCGCGGAAAACGGACACCTCCCTGCACGAATTCGGTTTTGGCGCATTCGACAGTATGCGCTCGCGTGAAGCGACTAAGGCTGTGTACTTTGTGAATCTGCCGGCCGGGCCACGCGGTTCGCGTTGTTCGCGGGGCTCGCGGGTGCGGTCTTCTCGACGGCGGTCTCCTCCTCGTCGATGGCTCGAGGCTCCGTCGTCTCGGTGCCTGCGGGGGGCCTCCCTGTCTCGGGTGTCTCGAGCAGAGTTGGCCGCTTGTGTTTCTTCGAATCGGATGTAATGCGCAGCTCTGTCAAGGAAATCTTGGAGGGATGTTGGCCGGTGTATGCATACGGCCTCGTAGAACTTGGAGTCGTGGCGCAGACCTTGTTTAATTAAGTAGCGTTTCATCTCGTCTGACGTCGTCACCTGCACTGCTTCCCGAGTGAATCTTTCGATGTACTTTCGGAGAGGTTCGTCGGGGCCCTGGATGATCACCCGAGGACTGCTTCCGTCTTCGGGTGGCGTCGGGACGCCGTAAAGTGTTTGGAGAACAGGTCCTTCAAGACTCTCCACGACGTGACTGATTCGGGCTCCAGACTTTTATACCAGGTCACGGCGCCCTTCCTCAGAGTCGTCGGGAAGAGTCTGCACTTGATGGCTCCCCGGACGTTTCGGTAATCGAGCATGGCCTCGATGTCCTCCAGGTGGTCGTCCGGGTCGGATGTGCCGTCGTATTTCGACAGCGTCGGGGGCTTCTCCATCCCTTGGGGTATGGGGGCAGCCATGATCTCTCGGGACAGCGGGGTGCGGTAATTGTCCTTGTCGCTGGATGTCGGGGACCGATGGGGGGACGAGCCGTTCAAAACAGGGCCCTGGTTTCGGGTTCTCGACCTCCTGCCTGAGTTTTCTCCTCGGGGATCCCCGATCGGGATCCCCGCGGTGCTTTGGTTCCGCTCGCGAACTTGTCTTGTTGGGGACCTGGTGCTTTCTCACGCTACCTGTGCGCGGTGCCTCTCCAGCCGTGGCCGGCGATTTCTGGGTCGGGGTGAGGGACTCCTCGAACCTCCGTTCTGGTCTTCCCGCGGGGGCTACCTCGGAGGGTCGATGCGTTCCAACGCTCCAATTCTCGCGTTTTGCTGGGCCAGTAGCTGGTTCGTCTGGTTGATGGCCGCGAAGAGGGAGGCCACCGTCGGGTCTGCTCCCGCCGGGATGGGAACGGGTTGGAATGCTGGAGGACCTGGGGGTCGGTGGTCGGCCTGGAAGGGCCGCTCTGCGGATGAAGGCGAGGCAGTTTGGCCGTCCCTCTCATCGGTTTCTGCCGGACGCGTCGTTTCCATCTGCTTGTTTCCGTTGGTGGCGACGTTGAGCGCGAGGTCGTGCGGAGTGCCGTCGCGGTGTGGGCTAGCCATGACCATGGAGTATTGGTGAAACATTGGTTTTCTGCTCGGAGTAACGGGGAAGTTTCTGTTCCCACAGACGGCGCCACTGATCTGACCTGATCAGAAGGGGATCACGGGCTGGCCACACTCTGTTGGACTGCTACTTGCTCACCGGTGATGAGGAAAAGAAGGGGGGTGTACCTGCAAAACACTCCGATGCCAAAGTGAGAAGTTGGGCAGAGCGAAGGCGAAGTACAGAAAGAGGGGTAAGAAGTGTGTTACCTGAACCTCTTGTGAAAGAGAGTATTTATAGAGAGACCTCAGCGCTGGGCCAACGGTCATTTGAGGTGGGCTGGATGACCAGGCCCAACCCTAATGACTGTTAGGGCTTACGTGGCGTAGTGAAGACCAGAACGTGATCTTCGCCCTAGTCCAACTGTCCCGTGATCTCCGGAAAGTGGGTTTGACATGCTCTTTCGGAGGTGGGCAGTTGGGAGATGACGTGTCCCTGCGGAAGGGTGCACGTGGAGAACGTGCGCCGGGCACGTTGTTCTCCCCGCGGGGGGGGGGGGGGGGGGGGGGGGGGGGGGGGAGCTCGCGAGATTGGGGAGGAACCAAGGCCGCGCTTTGATGCGCCGAGGTGTGTCCTGTTCGGTTGATAAGAGGGGACGACGAGATGCTGTTGGACCCGCTACTTGTGTCCAGTGGCGTGCTCCGCTCGTCCTGCGGGACGCGCGTGCCCGGCGTGGCTGATTCGCTTATTGGGCCGTACGTGGTATTGGGCCTGCCGAGGTCGGGCCCACACCGGAACATGGGTCATCATTTTTTCCCTGCAAAAATTCACGAGTTAAATAATCAGCAAGTGAATTATTTTCACTTTAATGTGTTGAATATCAAATTCAAATATAGATAATTGCGATTGCCAGCAAAAATTTGCTTAGTAACAAAATTTTTAACATCTTTTTCAATAATTGATTTAGCTGAGCTACAATCAATTTAAAAAAATTTTTTTATTAAAAAGATCATCTTGAAATTTTGAAATGCATTTTATAATAGAAAGCATCTCTTTCTTAATAGTTGAATATTTTGTTTGTGTTGGATTCCATTTTCCAGAAGTAAATCTAACCAAAACTTTTTTTGACGTTTCAGGTATTATTTGTGTAAGGATTTCTCCATAGCCTAAGTCTAAAGCATTTGTTTCAACAATTTTGAAATACTTAGGATTAGCAAGAGATAAACAAGGCAAACATTTCACCTGATTTTTAATTCTTTGGACTGTCTGAGATAGTTTTTCAGTCCAAGGGCCAGGATTCTTTTTAAGCCTAGCATGTAATATTGTCGTATCTTTAGCAAGGTTTTCATAATAATCTGCTATGTAATTGAGGCTACCAAGAAACCTTTGTAATTGTTTCTTATCTGTAATAATATCAGGGAATTTAGAAGCAAATTCAATACTTCTTTGTATAGGAATTATAGTTCCTTGGTCAATTTCATGTCCTAAAAATCTAACCCTTGTTTGAAAAAGTTTCATCTTAGGACCAGATATTACTAATCCATTATGTTTAATTAATCCTTTGAATATTTTCAAATGTTTAATATGTTGATCTAAAGTTTTTGAAAAAACTAAAACATCATCAATATAAACAATTATAAATTTTGTATAAGAATTAAAAATATCATTCATAATATTTTGAAATTCAGAGGGGGCATTTTTAAGACCAAAAGGAAGGACATTCCATTCATAATGTCCAAAAGGTACGGTAAAAAATATTTTATACTTATCAGATTCATTAATCTGAATTTTCGAATAACCAGATTTCATATCAAATTTAGAGATGATTAAAGCATTGTTTAATCTATCTAAAAGATCTTTTTTATTAGGAATAGGATATCTAATCCATTTTAACACTTTATTAAGTGGTTTGTAATTTATAACAAGTCTAGGAACTCCGCGTTCCTTTTCTGCAGCATCATTGACATAAAAGGCTGTGCAACTCTAAGGAGATTTGAATTTTCTTATTAATTTTTACTCTAAAAGAGATTCTATCTCTTTTTTTCATAAATCCAAATACTCGTTGTTCATTTGAGCAGGCTTAGCTTTAGTGGGAATCTGACTTTCATTAAAGTCATCAAGATAAGGTAAGGAAATAACATGTTTCTATCTATCCCAAAAGGCATTAGGTAAATCATTGCATATTTCATCTCTAAACTGTTGATCAATTAATTTAATTTGATTTTGAATTTCAGGTTTTTTAAGTTGAGAAGTGATGTTTAATAAATCAACTTCTTCTTTAAGAAAACAAATTTGTTTTTCTTTTTTAAAAAGAATATCTTTAACTTCATTAATCATCCTGGTAAGGGGATCAATAATAAATTCAAAAGTAATTCTTTTATTATTAATAATGGAGGTAATTCCCTTTTGATCAACATTAATTAGAGGCATAATTTTATGCAGAAAGGGAGTTCCTACTATAATTCTATGAGTTAAGTTTTTCACAAGAATAAAGTGAGTGGGTAAAAAAATATCTTTGTTACAAACATAAGCATTAGACAGTTTATAATTAACCGTGAGTTTATCTCTTCCAGCTTGTGTAAGAGATTGATTAGTTTTTATCAAAATACTTAGTGGGAATAATTCCTTCTTGAAGGCAGTTTAAATCAGCGCCACTATCAATAAGGGCAACTTCATTTTTTAATATGAAATTTCTATTGTGAGACATTGGATCGAACTCTAGTGTGGTCGAAGTCTGTTCGCAAGTAATGCGTGTTGTAGTCGAAGTTTGTTCTAACATGCATGAGTAAATATTGCTAAGGTTGTTAGCATGAGTAAATATTGCTAAGGTTGTTAGCATGAGTAAATATTGGTAGGGTTGTTAGCATGTGCTATTATAAATAGGATGCTAGTTTCTCAATCTTAGCATAAGGAAAAATAGGAAGATAAAATCCTAATTTCAAGGGAGAGAAGTTATTTTGTTATTCTTGTATACTTGTAATCTTGTTCTAAGAGAAAGGAAAGAATATCAGTTTAATAACCAATCCTTGTTGTTCCTTGTTGTTTTACCTTATTTTCTTTGTTAACCCTAACCCTTGTGAGTTTCTTGATCATTAAGAAACCGTGTATACTTTGTTTAACGGTATCCTATTCACAACAAATTGGTGCGGTGAGCGTGGAGAAGATGCCTTCAACAAAGTATGAGATTGAAAAGTTCACCGGAGTGAACGACTTTGGTCTGTGGCGCTTGAAGATGAAAGCCCTATTGGTTCAGTAGGGTTGTTTGGAAGCGTTGAAGGGTGAGGCAGCCATGGACGCTGCGTTAACGGCAAAAGAAAAGACGGGCATGATCGAGAAAGCCCAGAGCGCAATATTATTGAGCCTTGGTGATAAGGTTCTTCGACAGGTATCAAAGGAGACTACAACATCGGGATTATGGGTGAAACTTGAAAGTTTGTACATGACCAAACCTCTGGTGAATCGACTATACCTGAAGCAAGCGTTATATTCATTCAAGATGAGTGAAGACAAAGTGTTGGCTGAGCAGTTGGATATGTTCAACAAGCTGATTCTTGATCTTGAAAATATTGATGTGAAGATCGATGATGAAGATCAAACACTATTGTTGTTGTGTGCTTTGCCCAGAACACATGCTCACTTCAAAGAAACTCTCTTGTATGGAAGGGAGTCCCTGACCTTTGAAGAAGTTCAATCAGCCTTGTATTCTAAGGACTTGAACGAACGAAAGGAGCATAAACCTTCGACGGTGGGCGAAGGTTTGGCCGTTAAGGGAAAATTCTTGCGAAAGGATGGTAAGTTCGACAAGAAGAAAGGTAAAAGTCAACAGAAGTCTTATAGTGGCGAAACATCTAGTATTCGATGTTATCACTGTAAGAAGGAGGGTCACATAAGAAAGGTGTGCCCTGAACGCCTGAAAGATCATGGAGGTAATGGCAATGCAGCCATTGTTCAAGATGACTTCGACTCATCTGATGTTCTTGTGGTTTCAAGTGGCGACTCGAGGAAAGAGTGGATTATGGATTCAGGTTGCACTTGGCACATGACTCCAAACAGAGAATTGTTCGAGGAGCTATGTGATCAAGATGGTGGATCTGTGCTGTTAGGAAACAACAAATCTTGCAAAATTGCAGGTATTGGATCTGTGAGATTCAAGCTCCATGATGAGTCAATAAGGTTATTGACTGAAGTCAGGTACGTACCTGACTTGAAGAGAAATTTGATTTCTCTTGGTGAATTCGACAGAAAAGGATATGTTTTTCAAGGAGAGAAAAGTATCCTAAGAGTCATGAAGGGGTCGAAGGAAGTCTTGAGAGGCGTGAAGAAACAAGGCTTGTATACCCTTGAGGCTGAGGTTGTAAGTGGTTCGACAAATGTTGCATCTACGAAATCTATGTTGAAGACAGAATTATGGCACATGAGATTGGGCCATGTCAGCGAAAGAGGCCTGGTCGAATTGGGGAAGCAGAACCTGCTAGGAGGTGACAAAGTCGAAAAGTTGGAATTTTGTGAATCTTGTGTATTTGGTAAATCCTGTAGGGCGAAGTTTAACAAAGGCAAGCAAAGAACACACGGATCCCTGGATTACATTCATGCTGATCTTTGGGGGCCTGCAAGGAATCCTTCACACTCAGGTGCAAGGTATTTTCTATCCATCGTTGATGACTATTCTAGAAAACTATGGGTATTCATTCAGAAGACGAAGGATGAAACTTTTGAGAATTTCAAAAGTTGGAAGATTCTAGTCGAAACTCAGACTGGCAGAAAGGTTAAGAGGTTGAAAACCGACAATGGCCTTGAATTCTGCAACGAAGCTTTCGATAGTTACTGTGTTGGGTCTGGGATTGCAAGGCATAAGACTGTAGCAGGTACTCCTCAACAAAATGGCTTAGCTGAGAGATTCAATCGAACAATCCTTGAAAGGGTTAGATGCATGTTGGTTAGTGCTGGATTGAAGAAGGTGTTTTGGGCGGAAGCTGTTTCGACAGCAGCTTACCTGATAAATAGATGTCCCTCGACTGCCTTGGGAATGAAGACACCTGAAGAAGTTTGGTCGGGACATCCACCTAGTCTCGACAGACTGAGAGTATTTGGCTGTGTGGCCTATGCTCATATTAGGCAAGACAAGGTCGAACCTAGAGCTCTGAAGTGCATGTTCATGGGATACCCTGAAGGAGTCAAAGCTTATAGGCTATGGTGCCTAGAGCCAGGTCACAGGAGGTGTATCACCAGTCGAGATGTAGTTTTCAACGAAGCAGAGATGGCTTTCAAGAAAACTGATGATGCTGACGAAGAGCTGGAACAGGGAGAGATTCCTGTTGAGGTGGAGCATGTTGATGCTGAATTGCTTACCCCAGATGAAGTCGAAGAAGACACAGAAGATGTTGTCGAAGATGAGGAGACTGATAATGACTACCTGCTAGCAAGAGACAGGTCGAGGAGAGTCATCAAGCCACCTCAGAGACTTGGGTATGCAGATCTTATAGCTTATGCCTTAATCTCTGCTAGTGAGGTTCTAGATGAAGAACCTAGAGACTATAAGGAAGTTATGAGGAGTCGAAAGAAGACTGAATGGTTGAAGGCCATGGATGATGAGATGAAATCTCTTCATGATAACAAAACCTGGGAACTGATCAAGAAACCTGCTGGAGCCAGGTTAGTCAGTTGTAAATGGATTTTCAAAGTTAAGGAAGGAATTGAAGGAGTGACGTCAAAGAGATACAAGGCAAGATTGGTTGCTAGGGGATTCACTCAGAAAGAAGGTATCGACTTTAATGATGTGTTCTCTCCTGTTGTGAAGCACAGATCCATTCGAATGTTGCTTGCCATGGTGGCCCAGTTTGACCTTGAACTAGAACAGATGGATGTGAAGACTGCATTCTTGTATGGTAATCTAGATGAAACAATCCTGATGAGGCAACCTGAAGGGTATGTCGAAAGGGGGAAGGAAGATTATGTGTGCAAACTGAATAGATCTTTATATGGACTGAAACAATCTCCCCGACAGTGGAATAGGAGATTCGACAAGTTCATGGCACACATAAGTTTCATCAGAAGCCAGTTCGACCACTGTGTTTACTTCAGATTTCGACCGGGTAATTCATTTGTTATTTTGTTGCTCTATGTGGATGATATTCTAATAGCAAGCAACAATGTCGAAGAGGTAATGAGGGTGAAGGCTGAACTCAATAAAGAGTTCGAAATGAAGGATCTGGGAGCTGCGTCCAGGATTCTTGGGATTGACATCCGGAGAGATAGAAAGCGTTCAAAATTATGCTTATCTCAAGAGGCATATCTACAGAAGGTTCTCGAAAAGTTTGGTATGTCGAATTCAAAGCCTGTTGTGACTCCGACAAACCCTCAATTCAAGCTGAGTATAAATCAGTGTCCCAGCACTGATGTTGAAAGAATTTATATGAATAGCATTCCATATGCTAACATAGTAGGTTCTTTGATGTATGCTATGGTCTGTACTAGACCCGACATAGCATATGCAGTAAGTCTTGTAAGCAGGTACATGGCGAATCCTGGAAAGGCTCACTGGCAAGCATTGAAGTGGATTTTAAGGTACATAAATGGGTCTCTGAATAGAGTCCTAATTTATGGTGGAGCCTTGGGTGAAGATAGTAAAACAGTAATCGAAGGATATGTCGACTCTGATTATGCAGGTTGTATGGATTCTAGAAAATCTATCTCCGGATATGTGTTCACTATGTTTGGGACAACAATCAGTTGGAAAGCAACACTTCAGAAGGTCGTTGCCTTATCAACCACTGAAGCGGAGTATATTGCTCTAACTGAATCTGTAAAGGAAGCAGTGTGGCTTGAAGGTTTTGCAAAGGAGCTAAAACTTCAAGGTCGAGTTATCACTGTTAAATGTGATAGTCAAAGTGCAATACATCTGTCGAAGAATTCAGCCTATCATGAGCGAACCAAGCACATTGATGTGAGGCTGCATTTCATCAGAGGGGTAATCGAGAGTGGAGAAGTCCAAGTGCTAAAAGTTTCGACAGATCATAATGCTGCTGATATGATCACCAAGACATTGCCCAGTTGCAAGTTTTTCCACTGTATGCAGTTAATAAATCTGCATGAAGAAAGCTAGTTTCTTGATGTTATAGAGTTAGATCCAAGGTGGAGATTTGTGAGACATTGGATCGAACTCTAGTGTGGTCGAAGTCTGTTCGCAAGTAATGCGTGTTGTAGTCGAAGTTTATTCTAACATGCATGAGTAAATATTGCTAAGGTTGTTAGCATGAGTAAATATTGCTAAGGTTGTTAGCATGAGTAAATATTGCTAGGGTTGTTAGCATGTGCTATTATAAATAGGATGCTAGTTTCTCAATCTTAGCATAAGGAAAAATAGGAAGATAAAATCCAAATTTCAAGGGAGAGAAGTTATTTTGTTATTCTTGTATACTTGTAATCTTGTTCTAAGAGAAAGGAAAGAATATCAGTTTAATAACCAATCCTTGTTGTTCCTTGTTGTTTTACCTTATTTTCTTTGTTAACCCTAACCCTTGTGAGTTTCTTGATCATTAAGAAACCGTGTATACTTTGTTTAACGGTATCCTATTCACAACATCTATTAATAACGAAAGTTATTCTAACAAACCATTTTTGAGAGGTCACTCTATCAATGAGGGAAAGGAAATCATCACTAGGTGAAGAACTACTAGTTGAAGCTATTTCTTCAACTTTTGAAGTATTGGATTCTAAAAAAGTGACTCTTTGAGATAAACCATATTTTTTCTTTTTTAATCTGAGATATCTCATTTTTTAAGAGGTTTATTTCTCTATTTAAATCCGTAATAGAAATGGGAGTTTCACGGATGATAGACTGTCTAAACCTAGACAAAACCTCACTTAATTAGTAAGATGCTTCTGTAATAATGAGAAACTTTTTTTTTAGAGTTTTCTTGAATTAAGACTTCAAACATTTTTCTTTTTAGTTTTTTTATCAGAAATGGATTCTATAGCTTTTATGGCTTCGTCCTGTTCTGAGGTTAAAACATTTAACCCATTCATCTCAACGATTGATTTCCAATAAGTTAATGTCAATGCCATATAATTTTATAGACTCACTTTGATTGGTAATATGAACATAAAAACTTATATGATTTAATTTATAAAGTTAAATGATCAAAATAGTTTTTCTAAAAATTAAGAGAATAAATTAGATGCTGAATTAAAGATAAAGGAAAAAAATATTTTACATTTTGTAAAATATTTTTCAAATAGAAGGTTAATTCATCATTAACCCATCAACGCTGATAAATTCAAACGATAAACTTACTAATGTGAAATCTCAAATGATAAATTTACTAATCCAAAATCTCTTGGAGTCCATTTGACTCAAATTTTATATTGATCTTTGGGTCCATTTGTTGGTAAATTATATTTTCAAGTCAACAAATTTTAAAAGAAATTTCCATCTCCAAAACAATTAATGGGTTTCATAACCATGATTATAGTGTCGAATTGTTCTTTATATTTATTCATTTATTAAATTTTAATTATTTACTATGAATTTAAACTTTATATCCAACCATTTAGTCTTAACATTAATATTAAAAGATTAATGAGTCAAATTTGACAGTGATTTTTTGAACATCGTTTCGTTATTTTAATTAAGCATGGAGTGCTAATAATATTTCTGGGCCGAATGTGGGCTTTAAGCCTTTTACGTGTATTTACACCCTCATACCCCCAATTCTCTTAACTTGGACCCTTCTTCGTTACCATGCTCCCAATTTGGACTATTTACACCCCCATGCCAAATAAATATTTCTCCTCCTTTTTCTCTTACCTAAAATCAACCCAATGGATTGGCCAAAATTTAAGACTTTGAAAATTCGATTCCTTCATCATTGAAGGTGGCATCAAAGTGGGATGTAGTTTCCATTCGGCCTTCCTAATCTCTGAAAGCTACCTTGCAGGGTAGGATTTGATACCATTTCTCTCGTCTCAGAGTTTGTAGAGTTAGCTTCTTTGGCCTGAGAAGATTTCTCCATTTTTGCTTATTCTTCTTTACTTCCTCTTGTTGTTTATTGGGCATCAAACTCATGCTTAGTCCTTATTTTGAAATAATCAATTACGGTGTTTCCTACTCCTCCTTTGGAGTCAAGTATGGTTATCCCCTATTCGGACCCTTGTTCTTCTATTGGTTTTTGTTTGTAGGATAATGTTCCTACATTGATACCAGATGGATGATTGAGTTCTCAGATGTTATCATTATATATTTGTTTATAAGGCTCTTTTGTTCCCTCTCCTTCATGTGTGTTGACACCAATTCCGCTTTTCTTATGGATTTATAAGGCTTTTGATCATAGATCTTTGCTGACTTCACTAAACATTGCTTGACATAAAGTGTTGTCTTCACATATACGCACATATAACTTAATCTCCAAGCACCAAAATCTCTATGACATCAACTTTTGTCAACTCAACTTTATTAATCATAACTTTGATATTTAAGCACATCCATTTGGTCATTGCATTAGATGATATTTAGGATTCTTCTTGATCAACAAGCACCAAACGTCATCACTTGGTCAACACACCAAACACTCTCACTTGGTTAAAACATCAAGCATCATCACTAGATTAACAATTTGTCAAGCACCTTTACTTGAACACTATATCAAACACCATCATTTGATCGACAACTTGTCAAACACCATGACTTGAATAACATATCAAGCATCATCACTTTATCAATAACTTGTCAAGCATCATCACTTAAACAACATATTCAGTACAATCACTTGATAAACAACTTGTCAAACACCATCACTTAAACAAAAATTTGTCAAGCATCATCATTTGAACAACAGAGCCTTTAACAACAAAACTGATAATGACTTCACTTAAGAGCACTGTGAGCATCAAAACAAAATCAACAAGTTTTTGCAGTCTTCATACATGGAATCTCATAGATGCAAAGATGATAACATTAATATTGGTCGATCCTTCAATCGAGAATCTTGGGCCCATAAAAGCTATTATGAGGGAGTTAAAGCTAGTTTATGGCTTTAGGTTTATTTTTCATAAGAGTAGTTTGATTTGGGTTGATGTTAATCCATCATATATAGAGTTAGTAGATGATTTTATTCATTCTGGTTGAGTCTCCATCGTTCTCATATATGGGGTTTCTAGTGAGAGCTAACTCTCGATTGAATGTTGCATGAGAACCTTTAATTAAACTGGTGCGTAAGAGACTAATTCTTGAAATCATGTGTATGTTAGCGTGGGGGAAGAGTTATTTTTTTAACTATGTTATCAATGTTATACTTGTATTCTTCTTGTATTTTTCTATAAAAAAGTCTGTCTAAGCTTGGAAGATCTTAACCAGGATCCAGAGAAAGTTTCTTCAGGGAGATTGAACGTGGAGTCCAAATCTTATGGTTGAATTGGTCTGATGTGTGTAAATATAATAAGAAAGGGGGGTTGGGTATTAGAGACCCACGTCTGGTTAATTTAGCCATCTTAGCCAAATGGAGGTGGATACTTATTCAGGTGCTTGTGGCCTTTGGTATGATACTATGTATGATCGTCACAATGTCTCTATTGTCTCTTCCTTGTGGGGGTAGGCTTTCAAGGTTGTGATATGTTTCTTTTTATGGAAAGGAGTGTTTCTTATTTGATCCAAGAAATATGAATCTTCCAATTTGTTTCAGAAAGGGTTTGTTAGGGAGGTAGGGTCGGGTCCTCATACCTCCTTTTGGGAGATCCTCGATAAGAAGAATATGTTCAAGTGAGATGTCATAGTCGATCCGAGGGTTTTTTGTATTCTGTCTGGGGATTTGCTTGAATCTGCCTCACATTTGTTTGTACCTAACTTAATTTCAAGTGTTTGGTATAAGACTTTTTAGTAGTTAGGGGTGTTGGTGGCTCTTCCTAGAGACCTTAGAACTCTTTTTTCAACCGTTTTTTTTATCTTTAGGAGTTATGGTTAAGGTAAGAGTGGTTTTTTTTTTATGATTTGGCAATGTGTGGTGTGGACCACTTGGTATGTGCGTAACAATAACATTTCTCCAGTTGATTAACAGTCGTGAAAAAGGTGGATGATAAAAGTATTTTTTTTGACTTGGAACTAGTTTTTAAAAGGTCATCACCAAACTCTCTCTCTCTCTCTCTCTCTCTCTCTCTCTCTCTCTCTCTCTCTCTCTCTCTCTCTCTCTCTCTCTCTCTCTATCTCTCTCTCTACTCTCTCTCTCTCTCTCCATGTGTGTGTGTGTGTGTGACAGGTTTCAGAATCCTATGATGTGTATAATTCAATAGTGATTCAAAAATTCAATCCATTCTGAATGTGTCCAGTGGTTTTGATTTTGCTTGCGGGTTCCCTATTTTGTCCATGGTTGGGAAGTCGGTCTAAGTTCTAGGTTGGTTCTCTCTTGAGTGGAGCTTTGGAGAATGGGTGCATGAGTTGGAGTTTTTTTTAATTGTTTCTCGTTGTTTTCTTTTGCTTCTTTTGATACTTTTTGTGTCAATCATTCTCTCTTCTTTTGTTGTTGTTGGAGTTTTTTTTTCTTCTTATTTTTAATATATATATATATATATATATATATATATATATATATATATATATATATATATATATATATATATATATATATATATATATATATATATATATATATATATATATATTATATATATATATATATATATATATATATATATATATATATATATATATATATATATATATATATATATATATATATATATATATATATATATATATATATATAAATATATATATATATATATATATATATATATATATATATATATATATATATATATATATATATATATATATATATATATATATATATATTCTCTCTTTTGCCTTAAAAAAAGTGGTACTCATGATTTGAGGGACGAGATGCTTTTGTAAACAAAATGATAAATCCTTTTTAAAGCTTGAAGAAAGTTCTTATGTTCCTTTCAATTTGATGGCAGGAAAATAATAATATACTTTACAAGAGATGATAATATTAATGATAAATTGTTGTGGTGGAATTTGGTTTTGTCAACATCCATAGGACGACTAAAATAGTCAAGTTATTTAACATGATAACTAGAAAAGTTGCGCGCATTTCACATTTTTCTTTCGTTTTCATGCATATATTATTGATTGATAAGAGTTTGTCTAATACATTATTACATTGACAAAAGAGCATTATTTCTCCTCAAAACTAATCAAACTATTTTGTGTAGACATAAAATAAAACCCATCAAAAAATATGAAATAAACAGACTGCTCTTAAAATATATCCTCATTGAGAAATTATTAAAATAAATTGCTGTCGACAGATTGGATTTAGATAAGGATTGAATGAGAGATCTAGAGCCTCTAAATTCTTTTTTTTTTTTAATCTTTATACAATTTATATTTTAATTTATACAATTTCCCGTCTAAATCATACTCTGATTTTTATATTTTCATTACAACTCTTACTTAAGAAGTTTTATATAATAAATTATTATTTAAAGTATTTTTAAATTACTTTAATACTCTCTAGTGTTGCAAAATATTGATAGAAAAACGTTTTCTAAAATTTCATGAACAATCCTATAAAATTTTCTTATACATCGCTACTACAAATTATATATTTTATAATAAAAATTTCACATTGACTAACCAAAAATTGAGACATATGTTTTGAGAGAGTTATATTTAATTTTTTAAAATAAAATATATAAGTATGAGTAGTGTGGATAATAGTTCCACATTTGATAGGGAAGTGGCAACTTGAACATTTATAAGTGAAAGAACTCACTCACCTATCACCATAAGATTTTGGATGAGTATATGGTGTGTCTCTCACAAATATGTTGCTCTAAAAAGGAAAGTCCCACAATGTCCAATACTCCCTGTCACACAATTTTTAGGTGAATCGAGAGACTAAGCTATTGGATTAACTTGTTTCACAAATCAAAACATCGTCACCGAACTTAAATTTTCCCAAGAGGAGGGGTAAAGAAAGAATAATCCACAATCATGCAATGTGAAACAATGCAATGAGATTTGAAGTTTGGGAGTTGGTTATACAAAGTGAAGGTACTAACACCCTAAGTATCTATAGTATCCTATAGGAACCTCTTAAAATATTTGTGTTATTTGCTATTGACCGGGAGAATTGACTATTTTGAGTGAGTGGTGGGAGTGAGAAATGTTTTGTTGTTTTTGTAATGTATATGAATAAAAGGGTGGTGAAAATAAAAAAGTGTGCTCGATAGGATTTTGCAATCCTATACCTACATATCCCTAGAGGAAGTCATAGCATTTGTAGTTCGGGGAACTATAGTTAAAAGCAATGTTTGTTGGTTTTTTAGAAGAAAAGACAAGTTGTCATCTTAAGAGAGACTGTTCAACTATACCACCACAAACATAGAAAGACAAAGGATCTTAGCATAATAAGAGAAGGACTACAACTCATATATAAAATCAACAAGTATGCCACTTATATCACTTAAACGGAAGAGTATCTCTGCACCATAATAAGAGAGGGACGTCAACTTGGATATAGAATCGACAAGTAGGCCACTTACATCACTTAATGAGAGAGTGTTTTTAAAAGTTTGATTTATATTGTGGGGATAGAAGAAGCATTTCTTCTATAGAGATGACTCATGTCTAATCTATTGGGAAATTTTTTTTGAGTTTGAAGCCAAACATGGCTAGTGTTTGATTGAAGTTAAATTTCTGAGGGGATCCTAATGTTTGAGCTAAGTTTAAACAAAGGAGGAGGTTATGATGAACCTAAAAAATAATGTCAAGAGAAACTTAAAAGATAAAGTTTAGCAAGTATGAATAGGTAAACATCAAGTATGAAATGAATACAAGGATGATTAAACATGGTATCAAGACATGTGTATACAAAGCATAAGACAAGTATACATGCTTGACATTGGAAGTTTATGAAGGAAATACTTGAACATGTGAGCAAAGATTTAATCAATTTGATACATCACAAACAAGTTTAAACAAGTATATGAATCATGGATTAGATGAACATGGTAAAGCAAAACCAAAACCCTAAAGAGAGTTTATGAAAGAAATACTTGATCATATCAATAATTTTCACATATTAACATAGGTAAATATATGACCAAGATGTTTAACATGGTTGAATCAAAGGTTTAAAAGAACCAAACACAAGTGGAAGTCTTAGGTATGCCTTAAGTTGTTTCAAAAGTTTTAGACAAGACTAAACCTTAAGATATCACTTAAATAAAACTATTTGATCAATGTTTTTTCAAGGGAGAAAGGACAACTAAGCATGGTACAAGTTATTATAAAGACTTAATCAAAGCATACTATAGTAATATAAACATTTATGTTCAATTAGATTAGAGAAGTAATCAAAATAAAACTATTTTTTAAAAAAAGTTTTAAAACATAAAAAGTACATGTTTTCAACCACACAAAAATACATGAAATAAATATATTTTTGGTATTTTTTTGAAGTATCCTTAAAATAGAGGAAACAAATGAAAAGTTTGTAAAAAATCATTCAAAAGAAATTTATTTTTCATATAGAAATATTTGAAAAAAAAGAGGGAAGAAAAGCATGAAGAAAACTAGTATTTTAAAAAAATAAGGATGCCTCCCACAAGGTTTGAACTCGTGACCTTGAGGTCATGGGCTTAAAATTTAACCATTGGGCTATGTGCCTTAGTTTGATAATTTACGTGCGTGGTAAATAATATAGTAAGCCTTCAGTTGAAAATGGTTTAAAAAATAAAAGCAAAAGGTCTGGGGTGAGGGGGATTCGAACCCTAGACCTAGAGCTCACACACAATGCACAAATACTAGTGTTTCCACTAGGGCACAATGCCAATTCAAGTTTTAATTTGAAACCATAAAATAATATATTAAAAAATCTTCCAAAATATGAAAATGGCGCCATCATCATCTTCATCTTCTTCCTCCATTTTTAAATTTATGGAAAACCTATCTCTCTGAATACTCAATGAAATGACGTGATGTAAACATGAACATTGTTGGGATTTTGATGAGGATCATGACGATACCATTTAATTTCATTTATTTTTAACACATAACAACTAATCAATATAAAACCAGGATGAACCCTAATATGAAAAGTCAAAGTGAAATCACATACAATACATATTCAGAGCAATTGACATAAGGTAAATGATCCTCATAGCATGACAATCATATTGGTAAGTCAAATGATCAAGAATGATGCATGTAATGCAGAGTTAGGGAAATAAAAACTTACCTCCAAAAGTGAAAATTGAATTCTTCTTTAAAGCTGTTACATAATCAATTTGATGATCCAGACAACTTCCTTAACCTCCAAGGAATATGTTGGAATGGTTGAACTAGATTGGAACCTTCTGGAACTTCCTACATGATTCCAATTGCAGTTTGAGCAAGTGAGTTGTTATCTTGCAGATTGAGGTGTTACATATATGTTTTGATGATTTGGATCAATTCTAATAAGTGTTTAGAAAGTGTTTGGATGCTTAGATTGAATGGAAAATGCTTGGAATGAAAAATTCAATTGCTCTTGCAAGTTATGTAACAATGGTGATGTGAAGATGCACTTTCTAGTTATAGGTGATTTGGAGAGGTTTATAGTGTTTCAGAAGTTTATATATATTGTATGTGATGTGTTTGAAGTGTTATAATGGAGATTTGTGGATTGGTTTTGGAATGACAAGTTTTGACTTTTGGTTTTGGAGTTTTTGCAAGAATGTGCAACTTTGGTATGAAGAGGTTTGAGAGGTTGTGCTTCTATTATATGTCTTTGAAATGATCAGAAAGGGCCTATATTTATAGGAAAACAAGTTAGTTTTTCTTGAGGAAAAGTTTGGATTAGGGATCATTCTATTATCCAATGTATTGTCATGTTTCCAAAATTGAATGCAAAGTTTAGTAGCTTAGTTCCTAAGCAAGATCAAATCTTGACCATGTGAACTATCATCATTCAAATTGTGAACTTGGTCTTGATGTTTAGAACCTATGCTTGAGTTGGTGATCAAGTCTCTTGACTTTGTGGCATTTCACTTAATGTACCAAAACAAAACCTAAGTTCATGCCTTGTGAAGAGAGTTTCTACTATGCCAAGGGATAGAACTTTAGCAAATTTGGTACCATTTTGCAGATAGTTTGGGATACTACAACATTCATATTGACCTTGCGCAGAGATAAAGCTTGGAAAGTGATCAAAAGTGTGTCCAAACTTGTATGATGTCTTGAATCCAGTCCAAATCAATGCCTCTTGCAAAAATCATGACTTCTAGCTCAAGTAAGATAAGTATTTGTTCTTGGACGTTTTGGAAAGCTTGAAACATCCTCTACAACTTTCATGCTGACAAACTTCCTTGATTCAATTGGAATCATGATGAAAAATTCTTGTAAAGTTAGCTTCACGACATAGGTAGATTTGGTTGAAATATTTTCTAAGTGTTTTTGTTCCAAAAGTAATGAAACCTCCACTTCATGGCCTCATATCTCTTCATCCATGCATTTTTTTTTGGAAATCATCCCCTAGGAAAAATTAATTTTTTTAGTATGTAGCAAGAAATTTAATTTGGTCTTTGGAGCAAAGAAAATAGTTGCTTGAGGAGGAAGTTATGGCCTTGGAAAGTAGGGCAAAAATCATGAAATTTCTTAACATAGTAAAATTTTCCAAAACCCTAATTTTGCAATTTTGATGTTTCTTTTGATTTTCTTAACTTATCATGATCAAATGCATTCATGAATCATATTTTCATGATATTTGACTTGAGGAAACCGTGTTTAACTTAGAAGTGCCAAAAATCTAGCTTTGACTTGACCGGTTGTTTCACATTGTACCAGATGAATCCCACTTTGTAATTGCCAATGAATCAAGCTTCCTGGGAAATTAGGATCCTGTGAATGGTCTTCAAAGATGTACTTGAGGTCCTTGAATCTTGTTTTGAGGTATTGGGTTATCCTCAGATGAAAAAGTCAACCCAGAGACTGAATTATGTCAAAACCCTAGTTTGGATACACCGGTTGACTTGGGACTTATTGATCTTTATTCAATGCCATCTTGCACTTGATCATTGATGAGAGGAGACCCTTAAATAAATGTTGAATTAATTGGGGATTGAGAGATTGAGGAACATACCAATCCCTGACTAATTTTCAAGTTGACCATCTTGAGACACAACCTAACTTGTAAAGCAAGCAAACACATAATTCTTGTATTTGATAGGGGCTAGTGATGCATAAAGACACACAAACACACACACACACACACACACACACACACACACACACACATGTAATTCTAAATGTCATGTAAATGACGTGGAATCTTAGGGGTAAAAATTAGGGTATGACAGATGCCCCTATTTAAGTTTCTCCTATCCGGAGATGTGAAGATTCACATCTCAGTCTCGACCAAATAGGAGAGACTTAAATACAACAATGCAAAATTTTGGCCCCTAATATGCCACTAATGATGTGATATGATATTCAAGACATGGGATCTATGGAAAATAATTCCACAAAAGACTTAATCATATACTGAACCACTGGGGAATAACAAAAGAATTATCAATCGGGGAAAGGAAAATTGGGGAAAAGGTTGTAACTCTATTATGAAAGAGATAGAATCTTTGACGGGGAGAGAAGAACACAACTTCATAGGGGATGGTGTTATAACTCTGACAATTTGAATTTCCATCTTTGGAAAATGATTCAGGATCTTCTTTGACTAAGTAACATTACTTAGAAAAGGTAAAAACTTCCCCACGTTTATGGACATAAGCCACGGAACTGGTCTTGGTTTCTTCTTATCATGTTTTTCTCTTGAAAAGGTTGTCATAGACTTCCCCTTGTTTCTAGACATAAGCCATGAAGTAGTTTTCGGTTTCTTCTTATCAAGTATTTCTCTTGAAAAGCTTGTAATCACTTGCTGAATCAATTAACTTCACCGAGGATCTTCAAGGAGATGCGAGTTAGTTAACTTGTAAAACAGATTTCTCAAATAAAGAGAAAAAATTCTTTTAAGGATCTTCATTAAACTTCTCACAAGGATTCACTGGGGAGATTCAATTTGATGGAAAATAAACTTCATCATACTTTTCTTCGAGATTTTTTTGGAGATATTGCATGTGATGGAAAAATTGGTAGCAGACTTACTGAGAAATTTGCCATTGGCTGCTGCTGACGTTGCTTTGAGTAGATAAATTTCACTTGTAATAATTATTTCAATAAATTTCTCTGGCAAAACCTTTCCGGAGAGACAACCATTTCTTCATCATACTTCTCTTCGAGACTTTTTCGGAGAGACGCCATCTGATGTAAAATAATTGTACCAAACTTCTCTTCGAGACTTTTTTGAAGAGATGCCATCTGATGTAAAATAATTGTACCAAACTTCTCTTCGAGACTTTTTCGGAGAGATTCCATCTGATGTAAAATAATTGTACCAAACTTCTCTTTGAGACTTTTTTCAAAGAGATGTCATCTGATGTAAAATAATCGTACCGAACTTCCCTTTGAGACTTTTTCGGAGAGACACCATCTGATGTTAAATAGTCATACCAAACTTCTCTTCGAGACTTTTTTGGAGAGATGCCATCTGATATAAAATAATTGACATGTTGATCACTTCACTGAGGGATAGACAAACTGCTCGGAACGAGACTGCCATTTGTCATCAGGTATAAATTCCAAGGAAATGTTATAACAATACTGATGAGGTATAAAGTTCTTCTTCACTGGGGGAACATTCAATAGATTCCTTATGGGGGATGGACCATTCAAATGATACAAAATAAATTCCCTTCCAATTTAGAGGCTAAAGTTATCAAAATGGTCAAAGACCGAATTCAATCCAAGAATAAGCTGGAGAGAAACTTTTTAACAAGACTCTACCCTACGAGGGATGAACTTAAACTAGAGTTTCATCCTATCAGTGAGTGGAAAGAAGAACTAAAGCAAAAACTTTCACGAGGATTAAACTCAGTGAGAAGTTAGAAAGGATATATGCTTTCTGCTCAAGGCTAACAAACTCTACTGGAGAGAGGAAACACATTACTTGAGGATAAACACAACCAAGGTAAGTGAGGTAAACATGATTAATAAATGAAATATGAACATGAATATGAATTTAACTTATGCATGATGTATGTAGGAATGAATGCGTGTTATGTTTTATGCTGACAAAACAAACGAAAGAGATAAACTGGTGATGAAATAAACATCACACTATAACTGGATACTCGGTCATTCTCAATGGAACATTACTAGGGATCAGACAAAGAGAGCCATTCAATGGAGCAAAGTCCTACTGTGAGGCTCAAGTCTCTTTGAGAAGAGGAGGATTCTTCATTTGGGGAGAAACCCAGGTAATCTTCTGACATTAATAACTCGTTTGAAGAGATAGTCATATAAGCCTTGTTTGGTTGGAGGTAAAGTAATTTTGTCCTCTGCTAGGAAAACCACATTCAGCTGGAGAAGCTTGAATTAAAGCTTAATTGGGGATACCAGGTTTAATTCTTTACTTAAGAGTATTAAGTCCAAAATTCAACTAAGGATATCGGAACAAACGTCAAACATATCACGACAATCTGGAGTAAAGATCCATCATTTGGAAATGCTTTGCAAGGTAAACCACAAGAACGTTTGATTTTGTATTTCGATTCTTAATCGTTCTTGGAGTAACTGTTGATATTTCCTTTCTATGTTTACAAATCAAAGGAAACACAAGTATTCAAAAATAAAAGTAAATATTTTAAAATTTTTTATTTTTATTTTTTTTGTTTTAATACTTTCTATCAAAAGTAAAAATGTCATTTTTCAAGATACGAATAAAATAAGAATTGCAAACAAATGGACAAAAGTTCAAATTTTATTGATAGAATGGTAACCCGCAAAGGGAGTGATTCTATGGATCATTACAAAGTTTAAAATGGTAATTAAAGGAAAAGGGCTACATTAAAATGCCATGACCACTATACTTCTCCAACAATTTTGAATTCCCAATATTCTTGAGGTTCGACGAAACTGATTTGATTTGAGAACTCTTTGATAGATGTGGCTGCTTCAGATAAATCCAATTTGGTTTGATGCAATTACTTGCCATATATCCCTAATATTTTCCTAGATTTCCCTTTCGGGTTTTCAATCTACCGGGATGATTTATATTTTTTTTATGTCTCTAATTTTTGTTTGGACCTCCCTTTCGGGTTTTTAATCCACCGAGATGCCTTTTTTTTTCCTAAGCTGTTCTTTTCGGGTTTTCGACATAGCAAGCTATTATTTTATTCTTTAGGTATATTATTTCTTGACTGTACCAACATTCGTAGGACGAGTGAACTCTTCACCATCTATGGTTGTAAGCACTAAGGCGCTACCTAAGAAGACTTTCTTAACAATGTATGGGCCATAATAATTAGAAGTCCACTTGCCCCCTAGAATCAGTAAGGAAATATTGGATCTTATTGAGCACGAGGTTGCCTTTTTTGAATACACGAGGTCGAACCTTTTTGTCAAAAGCTTTTTTCATTCTCTGCTGATATAACTGACCATGGTGTAAAGTCGTCATTCTTTTCTCTTCAATCAAATTCACCTTATCATATCGACTTTGGCACCATTCATCCTCTGTTAACTTTACTTCCATCAAGACTCTTATTGACGGGATCTCAACCTCTATGGGGAGGACAACTTCCATGCCATATACCAAGGAAAAGGGGTTACCCTTATTGAAGTGCGGACAGACGTGTGATACCCATGAAAAGCAAAAGGAAGCATCTCATGCCAGTCCTTGTATGTAACAACCATTTTCTGGATGATTATCTTAATATTCTTGTAAGCAACTTCAACAACCCCATCCATTTTAGCTCTGTGGGGAGAAGAGTTATGGTGTCCAATTTTGAACTAGGCGCACATCTCTTTCATAATCTTGTTATTCAAGTTCGATCCATTATCATTAATGATCTTGCTTGGAACACCATAACGACAAATGATATTATTCTTGATAAATTGAACCATCACTTGCTTGGTCACATTGTTGTACGATGCTACTTCAACCCATTTGGTGAAATAATCAATGGCTATCAGGATGAAACGATTCCCGTTTGAAGCTTTGGGTTCAATCATGCCAATCATGTCAATTCCCCACATAGAGAAAGTCCATGGAGAAGAAAAATCTTTGAGAAGAGTTGGAGGTATATAAATTTTGTCGGCATAAATATGACATTTGTGATATTTCTTCATAAACTTGCAGCAATCAGATTCCATTGACAACCCATAGTATCTTGCTCTTAATATTTTCTTTGCCATTGCATGTCCGTTGGCATGAGTACCAAAGGAGCCTTCATGAATTTCTTTCATCAACATGTTTGCTTTGTGTCCATCCATGCATCTAAGTAAGACTATGTCGAAGTTTCTTTTATATAACATGTTATTATTTAGGAAGAAATTGCCATCCAATCTTCTCAATGTTGTCTTATCTTTTCTTGATGCCCCAGGCGGGTATTCTTGATTTTGGAGAAAGCGTTTAATGCCGTGATACCATAATTTATCATTAACAACCTCTTCTACTGTAAACACATGAGCAAGCCGATCAAGGCTTATAACATTGATTTTAGGTATATTATTCCATTGATTCACAATAATCATAGAGGACAATGTAGCCAGTGCATCAGCCATATTATTTTCTTCACGGGGAATATGATGAAACTCAATTTTATTAAAGAAAGTTGAGCACCTCCTTGCATAATCTTTATAAGGAATCAAACTAGTTTGACGTGTTTCCTATTCTCCTTTGATATGATTTATTACCAAAGCCGAGTCTCCATATACATCCAGAATCTTGATCATCAAACTAATGGCTTCTTTGAGACCCATGATGCAAGCTTCATATTCAGCTTCATTGTTTGTACACTTGAATGTCAACCTTGCAGTAAAAGGAATATGGAAGCCTTGAGGTGTAACAATGATTGCCTCAATTTCATTTCCATAAGCGTTGACAGCTCCATCGAATATCAAACCCCAACGGGATCCTGGCTCTGGCCCTTCTTATGGGAAGTTAAACTTGATAGACTCATAATCATTAATTGGTTGGTGATCCAAATGATTAGCTAGAATACTTCCTTTGATGGATTTTTGTGCGTGGTATTCTATCTCGTATTCTGATAGCAACATTTGCCAAGGGGAAATCCTTCCAGTTAAGAAGGACGTTTCAAAGATATACTTGATCGGGTCCATTTTGGAGATCACCTAAGTGGTATGACAAATCATATATCGGCGAAGACGACGGGAAACCCATGCCAAATCACAATAGGTCTTTTCAAGCATAGTGTAACGAGACTCACAGTTTATGGATTTCTTACTTAGGTGATAGATGGCATGATCCTTTATACCTGTTTAATCTTGCTGGCCAAGCACACAGTGTCGCAACTGCGAAAAACAACCGACAGAAAAAAACAGAAGAGTCGCCACCCAACATTATTTATCCCAACACAAGGAAAGGAAAAGATCGAATAAAACCTAAAAGAAAGGAGAAGACAAGGTCATCGCAACCAAATCTTGGGTTCGGGAGTTGGTTATGCAAGGGGAAGGTATTAGCACCTCTTACGTCCGTTGTACTCAGCAGGATCCACGCTTGCTGTCTAATCAAAGGGTGAGTTATCTAAAAGCTACAGCTAAATGGAAACGGAAAAATAAAAAGGATACTCTATAGGACTTCGCCGCCTTCTGCCTACGTATTCCCTTGTACAATGGGAAAGTCAGAGTCAACGTAGTTCAGAAAACTACGGGTGAAGGGGGAAGGTTGCTCGCCAAGAAATCACCGTCTTGTGCCTACATATCCTCATATGATATGAGAAATCAGAGCAGCCGTAGTTTGGCCAACGAAACCACAGGTTGGTTAAGTTTTTTTTATGAGCGACATTAAGTTCCCATTCCAGTAGTTAGGGTCAATGCATGTTTGCGGTAGAACAGAAAAGTAACGTACTCTTTCTAAAAATGAGTTTGAAGAACAAATCTCGAAGGATGAAAAGGTTTGAAGTTTGTTTATGAGTTTTAGAGAAGTGAATTGATTTGCTTTGTGATTCACATTGCATTAAAGACTATGATATAGTACCGAATGTGTCGCATATCTCCCCCAGACGGGACGTATGCTAAACACTCTAGACGAATGATAGGAGACCCCTCACTCATCTTTTCTCATATACTTAAGGCTCGTGACGCACAATGTTCATCGTCTTTATTAGGTGTTTTGAAGTTGTTTTGAGATGAGAAGAGAGAAAGACGCACGAAAGGTCTACGGGAACCTCGGTCCCAATGTTGTCATGCAAAGTGGCCCTAAGGTCGAGATGCGAAAGGAAATTCTATGCTAATGTTAGCATGCATAAGATGGACCTAAGATTGAGGTTAAAAGGGACTAACCTACTTGTTATCATGCATGGATTAAAATCCTAGTGTTTATCCTACTCCAAGCTTAATCAAAAATTAAGTTGGACTAGGAGGACTTAAGGGAGATTGCAAGAAAAAGCCAAAAGCAAGAAAACAAGGCAAAAACAGCAGCTACAACAATGTTTCCTGCATAAAACAGCAATAACATCCAGCAAGGCAGCACAACAGCTACTAATTCAGCATAAAAGAAGGTATAAAAGGTAGGCAACAAGCAAGAATGACATACAACAACACGTGAATTCATAATAGAACAGCTGTAAAAAACAGGGCAGCAAACATGCTTCAACAGAATCAACATGAACAAACATCAATCATGAACAAGTATCAAGCAAAGATGGAAATGCATTAACAACCAAACACAAGTGTTCCACAAGTTTGCATCATCAAGAATTAACAAGAACATCATGATATTCACACTAATTAATCAATTCAATTGATCATGAGACAAATGGAATCGGAAGCAACTACGAACATGCATCACAAGTCCATCAAGACAATCATCAACCATTAACAATTACCATGATACAAATAAGCAAATCAAAAGAGCATCACATCAAGAAAGCATCATGAAGATTTTAATCATTCAAACAGAAACCAAAAGTCACGCATCGAAGAATTGCAATCAAATAATCAAGCATGATGAAACAGGTTAAAAAAGTCTACACAAATGCATCATATCAATCCATGAAGGTTAAAGGTGGAAAGAAATCAAAACATGCTTGAAAACAACCAAAAAGTGGCATTTTGGTCCAGTGTTAACCGATTAACCATTTGTAGTGCAAAAGTGGTTAATCGATTAACCCTCTTTGAAAAGCCAAAAATACTGAAATTTACACTGGTTAATCAATTAACCAATTTTGTACTGCAACTGGTTAATAGATTAACACTGCACCAGAAGCAGAAAAACATCAATTTAAAAGCACTTCCAGCAATTAATCAATTATGCAATCATCCAAATGATCATTTAATCAATTATGCACGAATTTAACACCAAAAATCAGTGATCAAACATCAATCAAACTTATCCAAGCATTGAGATCACAAATCACAAAGATCAAATCATCAAAATCAATTAAAATTAAGGATCTACATTTTGATTATCCAAATAAGCTCAAAACAGAAGTGGATCTAGAATTGACCAACCTTCAAAGCTGAGATTTGCTTTGGTAAGTGTTGTTCTACTGCAAAATGATAGATCCAAGCTAGAAACCCAAGAAAACTTCAAGATCCATGATTTTTCTTACAAGAGAAGTGAATAATGAGCCAAGTTAAGCCAAAATGATCCAATAATCACTTATAAGCTTGCTTCCAAGACCAGATCTAAATTCGAACGAAAATCAAATGATGAATTGAAGTTGATAAAGATGAATGATGGAGTTTAAGCTCTAGAATTCAAGGATTCCAATGAAGAACCAAATAATTCAAGTGAAAGAGCTCTAATGGAGTTTTGGAGTGTGAAAAAGTTGAGAGAATTTGAGAGTAAATTCTGAAAAGTGAGAGTGAATGAGTGTGAAGTCAGAAACTATGAGGATCCTCTGCTGAGGTTTGGAATGAATCAACTTAAATAAGCTTTTGGTTAGGAGTGAAATTGTGGTTTGGAGTGAGGTTTTGAAAATTGGAATGAGATTAGGAATGGGAATTTGAAAATAAATCAAAATTTAGAGTGATTCTAGATCCTTCTACTGGTGTAAAAACCAATTCACAAATGATCAAAATAGACCCCAAAAGTGGCAACATTGAAAATGCACGTATCTGGGAAAAATTTATTTTGATTAATCGGTTAACCATTCACAAATTTTGAAAAATGCGCATTTGGAGGGAAACTTGCACATTCTTCTGTTTTCATTCGTTCTGAGCCACGTCAAACCTCTGAAACTTGTCTTTTGATATAGCACCTATAAAAATTCCTGAGATAACCTATGACCTGTCTTGTGTGCCAAAAATATTCTATTAAATAAAATAAAACCGGACACCCGATTTCTGGGCAAAATAAATGCCGAAGCCTTTGACGCTCGCTGTTTGAAACTTATAATGAAAGGGAACCTTGAGCCATGGAAACACCTTGATCCCATGTCTCAAGAACCAATGTCATGATATGCAAAAATTCAAAATACAGAGAAACACAAACCAGTTACGGTCAAAACGAAAGGGCAAATTTTGGGGTGTTATAGCTGCCGATTTTCAATCAACTTGAACTTGAAGGAATGATAACAACGACTTTCAGACATTCAAGGTACATGGTGGTTGAATACCGAACCCATAAGTTTTCAAACTATGGGGATACAAAAATAGCGGATACCAACCAAAAATTGGGATGAAGCAGAGAATACCAACCAAAAGTTGGGATAAAGCAGCGAATACCAACCAAAAGTTGCGATAAAAGACTCAAAGACTACCAACCAAAAGTGCAATACACCAACCAAACACAAGAGATAAGGGATGAGTCAACCAAAAGATACCAATCAAAATTTAGGATGAAACAGCGAATACCAACCAAAAGTTGTGATGAACAGATAATACCAACCAAAAGTTGGAAAAAAGGCTACTAACCAAAATTTAGGATCTCCGAAACGCCAACCAAAGGCAACTCTATGGGGACAAATATCAACCAAAAGTTGGGGTAACAACAACAGGTACCAACCAGAAGTTAGGATAAAACCAGCAGATACCAACCAAGAGTTGGGATAAACAACCAAAGGATACCAACCAAGAGTTGAGATAAAGGCTACTAACCAAAAGTTAGGATTACCGAGACGCCAACCGAAAGCGACCTTGCAGGGAAAAACACCAACCAAAAGTTGGGATAGAGAAAAATTTTCCGAGAAAATGGTGACTTCACTAGAGAGGGTACCAACCAAGAGTTGGGATGAAACCAAGATTTCCATCTAAGAGTTGGGATGAAACCAAGATTTCCAACCAAAAGTTGGAATGAAACAAAGGCTACCAACCAAGAATTGTGATGTTCAGTCATCTTTCTCTTAACTTCTTAATGTTTTTGTTTGCTGCCGCAACAACACCATTCATCTTCGGACGATACACTGAGGAATTGTGATGTTTAATCTTGAAACTCTGGCACAGTTCCTTCATCATCTTGTTGTTCAAATTTTAACCATTGTCAGTAATGATTCACTCTGCGATTTCATATTGACAGAAGATGTCCTTCTTATGAACCGGGAAACTGTCTGCTTCGTGACGTTAGCAAACGAGGCTACTTCCACCCACTTGGTGAAGTAATCAATGGAAACCAGAATGAAACGATGTCCAGTGGAAGCAGTTGGCTCTATCTTTCCAATCATATCAATTCTCCACATGGAAAAGGGCCAAGGAGACGTCAACACGTTCAGAGCGGTCGATAGAACATGCACCTTATCCGCATAAATCTGGCATTTATGGCACTTCCTGGTGTACTTGAAATAATCAGTTTCCATAGTCATCCAATAATACCTAGCCCTCAATAATTTTCTGGCTATTGCATGTCCACTGGCATGAGTACCGAAGGAACCCTCGTGAACTTATTTCATCAATAGGTTTGCATCATGTTCATCAACACAGTGCAACACGACCATGTCGAATTTTCTCCTGTACAACACATCATCCTTGTTCAGATAGAAATTTCCCACAAGCCTCCTTAGAGTCTTCTTATCCTTACTAGATGCCACAGATGGGTACTCCTGATTCTTGAGAAAGTGCTTGATATCGTGATACCATGGCTTACCATCTGATGCCTTTTCAACTGCGAACATAAAGGCAGGTCTATCAAGACGCATAGTAGTGATTGTGGGACCTTCATTCCAAAAATTCACTTTGTACATTGACGCTAGCGTGGCCAATGCGTCTGCCATCTGATTCTCAGCCCTAGGCACATGATGAAACTCAACTCTATCAAAGAAAGGAAGCAGTCTTCTGGCATAATTCTTGTATGGCACCAAGTTTGCCTAACGAGTTTCCAATTCTCCTATAATCTAATTAACAACTAGCACTGGATCGCCATATACATCAAGATTTTTGATCCTTAGATCAATGGCCTCTTCTAAACCCATAATGCACGCTTCGTATTCTGCTTCATTATTGGTGTAAGAGAACGTCAATCGGGAAGTGAACAATATGTATGAACTGTGAAGAGTTGTAATGATTGCACCAATTCAGTTGCCATATGAGTTAACAACATCATCAAAAACCAAACTCCAGTGAGATCCAATCTCAGTACCCTCACCAGGAAAAGGCTCATCACAGTCTTTCATCTTCAGAAACATGATGTCTTCATCTGGAAATTCAAACTTCATCGGCTGATAGTCTTCAATTGGCTGTTCAGCAAGATATTATGACAAAACACTTTCCTTAATGGCTTTTTGGGAAACATATTAGATATCATATTCTGTCAGAACCTTTTTCCACCTGGCAATCCTTCCGGAGAGTGCTTGCTTTTCAAACACGTACTTGATCGGATCCATCTTCGATATCAATAGGGTTGTGTGATTTAACATGTATTGTCTCAAATGCTTAGTCGCCCAAGCGAGTGCACAACATGTTTTTTCAAGCATCGAGTACCTCGACTCGCAATAAGTGAATTTCTTTCTCAAGTAGTAGATGTCATGCTCTTTTCTATCTATCTCGTCGCGTTGACGAGCACACATCCCATTGAATTCTCAAGAACTGTAAGATAAATGATTAGAGGTCTCACTGCTACTAGGGTGTTGCACCCTAAAATTTTCCCACTGGTTTTCCGACTTTGACTGACTTCGGCTTCGTTTTCATCTGCATATCATTTAGGTCGCATTTTGCCTGTGTTATCAGCCAGATTGAATTTATCAGGATTTTAGCCGCTTGATTAGCTATTTAGTTATTTAGCTAGATTTTTTTAGTTTTAAACTTAATTAGAATTAATTGGTGATTGTTAGTATTATTAAATTAGGATTAATTTGTTCTATTATTCAGAATTTTTGTTTAAGTTTAAATTAATTTAGTGTTTAGATTTAGAGTTAATTAGTGGTGTAGATTAATTAAGATTATTTTATTAGTCTTTAATTAAGTAAGCATTTCATTAATCTTAATCATCATTAGATTCTTAATCAGCATTTAAGTTTTAATTTTATCATCAATTAAAGTCCCTACCACGTGTCAAGAGTCTATAAATAGGGTCACTATTCATTGTCCCCTTCCTTGGGGACTGAAACCCTAATCCCAAGAACCCTAACCCTACCAGCCGCCAACCCTTCTTCCTCCTTCACCCCCTCAAACTCCATCGCCACCATAAAGCTCCTTCAAACTAACCCAGAAACGCATCCGACCCACCCACTCGAAACCGCGATTCGCCACCAAATCTCCCTTTGTTTCAACCACCATAATCCATACCCAAATCTCAACTTTTTTTCCAGAAGCACTTAAACCAACAACCGAAACTTCTTCAAAGCTTCTTGAAACCACTGTCAACCCGCTCACAAACCACCCACGAAACCCATTCCGAAAACATTCATCTTCCATTAAACAACTTCACCATCTTCATCGAAGCTTCAAACAAAACATGAACTTTACCTCCCAAACATGTCTTCTATTGAGGTTCATCAACAGCCCATAATCGAAACCCACTCCGACGCGAGCTTCAAACCTTACTTCACGAACCTCGTTTCAACAACTCAAACATCTTCAGAATAAATATCAACAACATCGACCAAATCTTCTTCCTTCATAAAAATTACTCGATTAATTTCCTCAAACCAAACACAAACCCATATCATCTTCCTTAATCTCATCCTTGACCTGTAACATCAACAAAACCCAGACCTGCAAACCCAGATTCACTCAACCGTTCACCTTCTAAAACTTCCAACCACGCAACATCCAACCATAAAACCGTGAAATCACAACAGAGTAAAACCCAGAAACAAATCATTCGAAACACAGCACAACCGCCCAAATCTTCAACTTCAGAACCAAACTCAACACCCAAAATCAAACAACTTCAAACACCCCACTTTTGTCTTCGAAACCGGGACGCGAACCAAACCTAGAAACACAGCGACGCCACAACCATAAGCAAACTCATCGCTCAAAATCCAAACATCCAACTCACAACAACCCCAATCTTTGTCTTCTCAGACTTACCTTCATAAACCCATTTCCAAAATCACCCAGAAAATTGACAACCACAAGCCCCCAAGCTTCAGCTTCATAACCGTCACCAAAACACACTTTTTGACTTACAACCAAACCCGCGAATCAACCTCCACCACTTCCATGTTCCTCAAGCTTCATCACCATTTCCGGCGAACAACCACCGTGAAAACCCTTTCTCAAACCTACCCATTCAAAAACTTAAATCATTTCGAAAACCTAGAAAGAGAAGAAGAAAGTTGAGTTAGATTTGAATTTCTCTTTCTCTTCCTAAACCTGTTTTTCGTTGTTGGCGTTTTGTGGTCTGACGGTGGGGTGGGTCGAGTGAATCGAAAGAATGAGGAGAAAGGGTTATGTCCGATGGAATCGAAAGTGGTTTGGAGTTGGGCGAAGTTATTTGATGGATGAAGTTTGTCATGTTCATGAGTTTTGCGCGGTGGCTACAGAGATGGTGAGTCGAGGTTGGCATGAATTTGTGGAGGGAGAGATTGCTGTTCAGCTGAAACGATACATAGTGAAGAGGATTTTTTGTCTTTTGGTTCTTAATTTTTTTTTGTTTTCTCTATTTTGATTTGGGCCTAAGCCCACCTCAACCGTGTTAGTTAATTACTATCACCCCAGTTTCTATTCAGTCCCTCCCCTGTTTTTGTTAATTTACTTTATTTTATTATTTTTTAATTATGTTTATATACTAACATTTTATTATTTTGTAAATACTATATATATTTTTTATTTTACGTAATATATTTATAGTTTGCATATTATTTTTATTCTATTTTTCTTTTAGAATATATATATATATATATATATATATATATATATATATATATATATATATATATATATATATATATATATATATATATATATATATATATATATATATATATATATATATATATATATATATATATATATATATATATATATATATATATATATATATATATATATATATATATATATATATATATATATATATATATATATATATATATATATATATATATATATATATATATATATATATATATATATATATATATATATATATATATATATATATATATATATATATATATATATATATATACTATATTTAATTTTTTTTTAGAAACTTTTCAGTATTTTCTTTTAGATTTCTTATACTTTTTATTATTAGAAGTTAGATTTCATTTTGTATTTGTTATTGGGCATTTTGTCCCATTTTCTTTTGTTTAGGTCGATGAAGAGATTTCCTCGATTCTCCGTCAAATTATTGATGAGAAATGAAGGATCCGAGACCGACTTTTTCTCTTCTTTCTCACTTTCCGACTTTATGTCATTTCATTTGTTTTTGGTCTATGACGATATTTCCGTAATTCATTACCAGTCAAATTATTGATGAATAATGTTGGATCCGAGACCACTTCTTTCTCTCCTCAATTCTCTTCATCTCTCAATTTTATTTTGACTTTTTGGATAGATGAAGTCTTGTAAGACGAGATCCCACTGTTTTTGTCAGTGTGACACGATTCAATTGGAGAATGATCCTCAATATCGTTTCTCTATCTTGTCCATAGCATGGAAATTAATACGCGACCTCTTAAAGTTTGACTTCCCTTATAAGTCAAGCTATGACGGTTTAGCGTCACATTGGTCCCGATTCAAAGCATCATCAAGGACCAAAAGAGGAGAAGATTGGAATGGAGCTTGCACACAATGTCAAGGGTCAACGGAACCACTCCGTTCGGTAACATCTTTCTAATTCAAGTCTTTTAATCAAGCGCTGAGCGTTGTGAGTTCTAAGCAATAAATACGTGGGAAATGATGAGTGGGGGGCCTCCTCTCATTCGTCTAGTGTGTTTAGTATATACCCTTTGGGCAATATGCGATGCATTCGCTCCTACGCCTTAGGTTCTAGCGTGTGTGTCCCTAGTTCCTTCCCGTTTAGGCGTGTCTTGGCCTAGTTCCTCTTTTCTCTCGCCCCCGTGTGATCGAGACTCCTTTATCTCGCATCCTGGAGATTGAGATCCCCTCTCTTGCCCCCGTGCAATCGAGACCCCCTTTTCTCTCACCTTCGTGCGATCGAGACCGTTTTCCATAGTAGGCCGAACTACGGCTGCTCTGATCTCTCATATCTGTTAAGAGTACGTAGGCATAGGATTGCGATAATCCTAGCGAGCAATTTTCCTTTTTTTTCCCCTTATGGTAACCCGTACCTTTAAACCAATGACATACTACGTCCGTTCTACAACAAACAGGTAACGCCTAAGTCTCCAGTGGTCGAGCAGTAATGCACCTAACTGCTAGAATGCGTACGCTAGTATCGTCTACCTTTTCTCTCGCCCTCTTGTTATCGAGAACACCCCGTTTACCCATAGTTAGCATGAACTACATTTTGCTCTGATTTCTCATGCCAGATGAGAATACGTAGGCACAAGACGCGACGTCTTGGCGAGCAATCCCCCCCGTAGTTTTCTGAACTACGTTGACTCTGACTTTCCCATTGCACGAGGGAATACCTAGGCATAGGGCGGCGATGTCCTATCGAGTCAGTTCTTTCTGTTTAGCAATAGCAGTCGTAGATAGTTTGTTTTTCACCCATAGACTAGACAACAAACCTGGATCCCGTCGAGTACGACGGACATGAGGGATGCTCATACCTTCCCCTTGCGTAACCGACTCCCGAACCCGAGATTTGGTTGCGATGACCTGTCTTATTCCCTTTTCATTAGGTTTTCTCTGATCGTTTCCTTTCTCTCTCTTTGGGATAAATAACGAACGGTGGCGACTCTTCTGTCTTCCGCCGGCTCCCTCTTCGCAGTGATGCGACAGCTGGCGACTCTGCTGGGGACTTCTTTTGCAGTCTCGCCTTGTTTTGTTTCCTGGCTGTCTGGGCTCCCTAGCAGCTGGCGACTCTGATGGGGATTTTTCCCATCCCCTATGCGAGTCAATCCTAGCGTTTGTTTTCTTGTTTGTGGGTGTATATATTTGTGTGTTGTATTTTATATATTGATGTATTTACATTTTCCGCATTATATTGTTATCTGTTGTTGTTGTGCTGTTGGGTGGTTGTTCCTTTGAGAGATAAGCCAAAACCCAGGCTTGAGGATACACATAGCGTTAGAGTGGAAAGTAGTGAGGACCTGTATGTTAGGCATGCACTAGTCCTTGCGAAATCTGCGTTCAGATGAGGTTTTCTATTGAAGACATCCTATTCTGTACATTGGTCGGAAAAGGGTGTTGGATCTGAAAGCTGTCGACTCTGGAGACCGATCACTTGGGAGTCAGCTAAGTGAGGCCGCTTCGTTTGACTATGATGCCAAACCAGAAATGATGAACGTATCATCGTTTCTCAAAAGTCTGTGACGCTGACGACCGTATAGGATGCCGAAACTTATTAGAGATTAGGTTCATACCTGTGAGTGGGATTGGGTTATGCAGGAAAACTTGACTTCCAACCAACCCGGTATTTTGGTTTTCTCTTCGGAGCGAACTTTTGAACTTATCCAGTAAGCAGCGCAACAATTGTTTAGTGCTTTGTGGGAGCTGTGATCCCTTTGTTTATTGCATTAGCATCTTGCATTGCATTGCATTTGCATCTCATTTTTGCATATCCATCCTCGGCCGGAACAAAGAGCTTATCCATCTTTTGTCCATCCCGCAGTTAATTTCCCGACATTCGCACCAGACTTGAATTAGCTTCTAGAAGGATCATGGACTCAGGTGAGCAGAATCAGATTGTTACAAGAGCAGAGTTTGAATTGATGAAGAACCAGTTGAATCAGCTCATGGAATCCATGACAGCTATGTCTAGGGGAGAGGCTAATATTCAGAGGACTCTAGTGAACAATGTTGCTCAAGCTCAACTTGTGCAGATTCCTATTGGAGATCAAGAGCATACTAATGTCAGAGATATGGATTCATCTTCTCTTAATGACTCGGATTATCAGAATTTCACTTTCCCTGTACCAGATCTTCGAATGGCTGTTTCGAAGATTAATGCTAAGAACCCCCAGACTGTTGAATTTATGAAAAAGTATCGTTTGTTGGATGAAAAACTTGACGCCCTGATGAGTCGGGATACCCTTAATCTGAATGCTTCGAGCATGTGTTTGGTGCTAGGCCTTGTGATGCCTCCGAAGTTCAAGATGCCAGATGTTGAAAAGTACAAAGGGGATAGTTGCCCGAAGCAGCATTTGGTGATGTTTTGTAGAAGAATGACCTCGTATGTCCATAATGATAAGCTTATGATTCACTGTTTTTAAGACAGTCTAAGCGGAGCATCCTTGATTTGGTATATGTAGTTGGAGAGTGGTTGCATCCGTTCATGGTCAGATTTAGCTAATGCCTTTGTGAAGCAGTACAATTACAATCTCGACATGACTCTCAGCCGCATGCAGTTGCAGGAATTATCTCAGGCAGACAATGAATCTTTTAGAGCGTACGTGCAGAGATGGAGAGAATTTGCAGCTCGGGTTCAACCACCACTTCTGGATAAAGAATTGGTTGATATATTCATGGGTACTTTGCAAGGGCATTACTTTGATAAGATGATTGGTAGTAGGGTTGTGAACTTTGCTGACTTGATGATAATAGGAGAACGTATCGAGAGTGGACTCAAGAATGAAAAGATTCGAGACATCTCAGATACCTCAGTTTATGAAAGCGAATCATTTGTCAGTTCTCAAGAGGAGTGGGAGAAAGAAAGTAATGCTATCCCAAAATCTCCATTACCTCATATTTAGTTTTCAGACGCTTCGAGTGTTCAGAGTCAGCAACTTGTTGGGTTTGTGTATCAGATATCTGCTCCCCTACAGAGTCAACATTCATACCGTCACTAGCCGTGTCAGCACGCCCGACGAAGACCAAGGAAACTAGAGAGGCATTTCACTCAGCTGCCGTTGTCGTACAGTCAGATATTGCCAGACTTGACCAGAGGTGGATTGATAGTGCCGAAGAAGATTAATCTAGAGATTCCTCCATATCCACCGGGTTTTAATGTCAATGCCCGTTGTGAGTACCATGCTGGGGCACAGGGGCATTTAACCGAAGACTGTAAGGTGCTTAGAAGCAAGTTCAAACTCTGCTTGACACCAACATGTTCTCTGTCACACCTCAGGGTATCCAGATCAACGGTCCTCCTTCGTCCAGTCATGTGGGTTCAGCAGTTAATGTTATGGACGGATTTACCGAGAGTAGGTGTTCAAAAGATTATCAAGCTGACTTCGACGAGTAATTCTGAAGATGGATGGTTCAGCAGCAAGTCAAGAATGAAAGCCCAGTTCCCCGAAGCTGGAAATCTTTTTATCATGTTATTTCTTTGCATTTGTAGTTTCTTTTCTGTTTAAGTGCGAACTTATTTGCAAATCTTATCTGTAGAAATTGTTTATTTTCAATTTATAATGATAATGAAATGAATATGCATGTTTTGATTAAATCCATTTGTGTTCACTCAATGTTTTGTATTGATGTCAAAATAGTTGTTTAAGCGGAATTCTTTGAGGGAGGATGACGAAATTGAAAGACGCAAAGCTTCCGATTGTATGCTTTTGAATAAACCTCAGCTGATGATGTACAAACATTGTTTCGAATCCCTAAACACTGGAGATATAAGGATGATAATCCCTTGTCAACCCCTTTGAGCCTAGTAGTTGGAGTTTCTTTCTGAAAACGAAAAAACCTCAATCTTAACCTGGGGCAGGGTAGGTGTCAGTTAATTTGACCGAACGTCCAAATTGCGAAAGGAGTGTTCTCGTTCGAGGATCAATCACACCTGCAGAGGTCGTATCTAAAAAACCACAGTGGTTATCCCTTTCCGACCAAAGAGTGAGACAATCACAATCCCTTCAACAAGTCAAACAAGCCGGTGTCACACGTTTTATTCCAAAAAAGAAAAGAAAAGAAAAAATATAAGAGGCCCGCTAAGTCGATAACTTGTAAACAAGTGGCTTAAGCAAAAATTAGGGCATCCCGCTTGTCGCTACTATGAAAATCGGCGCCGGCTGAACAGAAGAGTCGCCACCGTGTGTTATTTATCCCAACAGAGGGAAAGGAAACGCTCGAAGTAAACCTACCGCAAAGAAGGGAAAGGAAAGGTCATCGCAACCAAATCCTGGATTCGGGAGTCGGTTACGCAAGGGGAAGGTATTATCACCCCTCACATCCATCGTACTCGACGGGATCCACGCTTGTTGGTTTGTCTAAAGGATGCAAAACAATCTATCTACGGCTGCTAAATCTAAATGGAGGGAAACTGACTCGATAGAGCATCGCACTCCATGCCTACATATTCTCAAGAGAGAAAGTCAGAGTCATCGTAGTTCGGGAGACTATAGGGAATTGGCTCGCCAAGACTTCGCGTCTTGTGCCTACGTACTTCCGCACAGCATGGAAAATCAGAGCTTACGTAGTTCAGGCTAACTACAGCTAGATAGGGTATTCTCGATCACACAAGAGTGAAAGATGAAATTGGTTCTAGAGGTACGGGAACCTACGGGAACTAGAACTACGGTCCGGTCTCAAATGTGCAAGGGCAAGAGAAAAGGAAACATCAGTCGTCAGCGGGAAAGTCTCGATCGCACAGCAGTGAGAGGACAGAAAGGTTAGTGGTTAGTGTGCTCGCTAGGATATCGCCTCCTATGCCTACATATTCTCATTAGATATGAGAAATCAGAGCAGCTGTAGTTCAACCTACTACAGCTAAAACCGGGAAAAGGGGAAAAGGGAGCTCGCTAGGATACGGCATCCTATGCCTACGTACTCTCGTCTAGCACGAGAGATCAGAGCAAACGTAGTTCGACGGGAAAACGAGTCTCGATTGCACGGGGGCAAGAGAAGGGGTCTCGATCGCCTGAACGCGAGAGAAAAGGGGTTTTGCTCGCACGGGGCGAGAACAAAGAGGAAGCAGGCCTGCGCCTAAACGGGAAGGAACTCAGGACACCCACGCAAGAACCTAAGAAGAAACTCCTCAGCTGCCATTTCCTACGTATCTGACGACGCAACCCACAACACTCGACGGTTGCCTAAAGACTTAAATACGACGATGATGATGAACGAAGCAGCTCCGTTGGCTCCTGACATGCGCGCAAGCTCCATTCCAATCTTCTCCTCTCTGGATCTTTAATGATGACGCTTGAATCAAGAACAGTGTAACGCTTAGACCGTCATAGTTCGACTTATACGAGAAGTCGAACTCTCAGAGGTAGCGTATTGATTTCCGTGTCAAAGACAAGATAGAGAAATGATATCGAAAATCATTCTCCAATTGAATCGTGTCACACGGCCGACCAGCAATAAAATCGAAGATGAAATCAGATAGAAACGAAAATAGGATAGACCATAGGGGATAAATCCACTAACAAATGGAAATAAAATTCTACTCCTAAAGTACGGCAATTAATCTCTACTGGAAAATATTCGAAAGAAATTAATAGGAAATTGCATAATGGAAAATAACATAGAAAAATACTATAATATTCTATAGAGAAAAATAGGACAAACTATATTAACTCTATATTATCCTAAAAGAAAATAGAATTAAAATCCATAATATTGCACTTAATATTTCTAAAAAAACTAAAGAAAATATAAAGGAAATAAAATGCAGCAGGGGGGTTTGCTAGTTATTACAGGGGGTGCATGCTAGCAAAAATAAGAGAGGGTTGGGCCCAGCCCAAGAATTAGCAAACAAAAACGGGGAGGGGGGGTTCAGAAACAAAACGGAGGCGTGTGTTAGGGATAAGGCCCAACAATACACACAAACAAAAAAACACAGCCGCTGGAAAAAAAACAAACGGGCCTACCGACCCACTCAAACCCAGTCCATTCCCTCATTTCTTTCACACTCTGAAAACCCTAAGTCCTCTCTCCCTCACCTTTCACTGTTCACACGAGAGTCTCGCCGTTCTCTCAACCTTCCCTCTCACAAATCCTTCTCTCTCGTCTTCTCAAGATCAAACTTGTTTCAAACTTAAAGGATTTCTGGAAACCTCATCAGATTGCTGAAGAACTCTTGAAGGTGCCTGGAGAAACGTGAACGTATGATGACGTTGAAGAAACTTTGAAGAAAACCGTTGGAGATCTGGAAGTAGTAGGAAGTTTGGCGTTGAATGTTCTTGAGGCGCTTTGAAGATCTGGAGCAGATCGGAGATAATTGCTGGAGTTCCTTCATGAAGATGAAGAAACAAACAAGCCTGATGCGTTGATGAGATTCTTGATCGGAGATCGTTGAAGAACGATGAATTCTCTACGAATCCTGGAGATTATTAGTGATCTAGAACATTCTTGCAAAGAACATGAAGCTGAGGGAAATACTTGACGATCGATTGTTGGAGGTTCTTGATGATTCCTTGATGTTGAAGAACGAGGAGGCAATCTGGAAAACGATTATGTTCATGAACGTTCTTCGCGATTCTAGATGATGATGAAGGTTATTAAAGATCTGGAGATGATGTTAAAAGTTCTTGAATGTTCTTGTGAAGAACATGAAGATGACGAACACCATGAGATCGGAGACGGTTACAACAAGCTTGATGACCTTCTTTATCGGTTTCTGGAAATAGCTTGAAGATTGGATGATATTGATGATGATTGTTGATGAAAGACGATGAAGATTGATGAACATCAACGATTTCTGGGCGAATCTGGATGGAGAAAGATGAAGAGCATGATGAGTTCTGGAAATATTGATGAAGAACATGTTGATGAACGATGATTTCCGGGTGAGATGCAAGAACAAATGAGGTTTCTGGAGAATTTGGCAGTTTTTGGCGGTTGTTACGGCGGTCCGGTGATGATTAGGGTGGCCGACGGTGACTGTTAGGGTGGTCGCCGGCAATTGCATGCCGGCCGGTTTGGAGTTCCGGTGAGGGGATAGGTGTCAGCCATGCAATCAGAGGGAGAGGGAGAGGGACACGTGTGAGGTGGGACTTGCATGAGCGCCAAGTGACCTGCATGCGGAGAAGTGGAAGTGAGGTGGCACACTCTGGGTGCATGCAAAAAATGAGGTGGGAGCCACTTGATGACACGCGTGACACTCTACTTATAGGACACATGGCATCCATTTTTGGGCTTTTCTGATTTGGATAATGGATAGTGGCCCACTATGAAGACTAATGACTCTGATTAAAAGACTTGATGCTGATTAATGCAAACTAATGAGTATTAAATGTGAACTAATCTAATTAACCCTAATTAAAACTAAACGAAAATTAATTAAAAAAACCCTAATCAAACTTCTAATTAAACCTAATTAACAAAACATAATCAACTCTAATTAACCTATTAAAACAGAAAAAAATTTATTTAATATCTAAAAAAAACTATTTAAATCCTATATTAAATCTATAAAATCAATTAAAAAATCTATTAAAATCTAGAAAAAATAATAAACCTATTAAATTCTATATTAAACCTATTATCACTATTCATTTAAACTAACATCTCACATTATTATACTCTCTTTTTTTTTAAAACTATATCAAAAACTATTAAAAGAATCTAAAAGGATTATTTAAAATCTATATTAAACTATTCTATTTAATGCTAAAAAAACTAATATCTAATAGACTACAAATCCATTAAATCTAGAAAAAAGAATATCTATTTAAAAATCTAAAAACTATTTACTTCTATTAAAAAAAGTAAATAAAAATCTATTAAATTCTATTAAAAAGATACTAACCTATTTAATATCTAAAAAACGGTAAATCTATTAAAAAAATCTATTAAAATGCATTAAAAATCTAGAAAATAAAAGAGAAAATCCTAAAAATGCCAGAAAGCCGATTAAATCAATTAGAGAACGATTGCGCAACCATAACGAAACCCGGGCACCGAGATGGCCTGAAAACACAGGGAACGAGCACCAATTCTCAAAAGACACTTATTCAAACCGGCCTGATCTTCCTGAAACGCCAGGGGCTGCAATCCCGATAAAATCAATCTGACTGAGAAAATTGCAATGCATGCAGTATGCGAATGCGAATGCAAAATGCGTCGAAACATAAACCAGATATGGGAACCGGTTGGTCAAATTTTGGGGTGCAACAGCTGCCCCTATTCAAGCGGCTTGGACCCGACTGGGTGAAGAGCGAACGACCTTCAAACAGTCGAGGTACGAGACGGTTGAATACTAAGAACCCGGAAATTTGCCAACCGTAGAAATAAACTGCACCAACTGCTTGGACAACATCATCTGCTGACTGGATCTGGTTGTTACGGCAACAAACTGATCAATTGGCGACCGTGCTGGAGATTATCTTCATCGACCTGAAAAAGATTCTATCATTTCGGGGATAAAACTTTGTCCACATTCTGTTAACACAGAGAAATCCTGACGACCTCGCTGGGGAAACAGTTCTGTCAAATATCTGAACACATTATGTCTTGTCCTGAGACACATACTCTGTCTAACATGGGAAAACCATCTGCCTGAATACTAGAGATTCATCCGCCTGCTCCATACGGGAAAATTCGTCTGCCTGATTACAGGAAAATCCATCCGCCTGCTTCATACGGGAAAAGTCGTCTGCCTGATTACAGGAAAATCCATCCGCCTGCTTCATACGGGAAAAGACAACTCATCTGCCTGATGCTTACAGGAAAGTTCTTTCGCCTGCTTCATACGGGAAAATACAATTCATCTGCCTGATTCTTACAGGAAAATTCATCCGTATGCTTCATACGGGAAAACACATCGTAACACATCTGCCTGATACTTACAGGAAAGTTCTTCTGCCTGCTTCATACGGAAAAATATAACTCATCTGCCTGATACATACAGGAAAGTTCTTCCGCCTGATTCTTACGGGAACATCGTAACACATCTGCCTGGTATTTACAGGAAAGTTCATCTGCCTGCTTCATACGTGAAAATATAACTCATCTGCCTGATACATACAGGAAAGTTCTTCCGCCTGTTTCATACGGGAAAATATAACTCATCTGCCTGATACTTACAGGAAAGTTCTTCCGCCTGCTTCATATGGGAAAATATAACCTTGGATATAGCTTCCTAGCATGCTCGCGGTAGTAGCTTACTCCACTGAGGATATTCTGAAAATAACTGCCCGACACCCGTTTCGACAACAAGTGACCACTTCTGAAATCTTGATTTATGAAACCCTGAAATGCTGCCGCACCAGCAAACCCGAAGAAAACATTCTGCTGGTTGGATAAGAGAAACTTCAGCCAGTAACTATGTGGGGAATGATAACAAGAACTGTATCATCACATGTCTCACGGCGAGACCTCGATCGTCTGGTAATGAATCTGAGATAGAACCCCGTACTCCTGTTGAGAAACACACCTGAAAAGCAAAAGGTTAACCAACCTGATTTATGTTTCATAATGCGTATGTTTGGCAATGGTGTAATGCTCCATACGGCATGGAAATGCTACGCGTTTAGTGGGTATATGCAAACATGATAATGTATGCAAATGCAAATGCAGGTTCAGGCTGCTGGGGAGCTCTGATAAGCTTGCTTCAACACGACTGTTGAGGACAAATACCACCCTGTTGGTGATGAACAGATATCGCGAAATATTCTGGCAAAATAAATGCCGGAGACACAACCAACTCTGCCGAGGAGAGATTACACATCCATTTCCACTGGAGGAAAGAATAACACCTGCTGGGAAGACCAACTCCACTGGGGGAAGAAGCGACCCTTCTGGAAGATAACTGTCTGGGTACAGTTTACGAACTCGAAACTACCACTCCGCTGGGGATAACCATCTTGACGAAGGTATAACGACCTGCGGGGAGAAAGAAAACCATCCTCGGTGGGGATAATCCTTCTGAACTTACTATCCTAGTTATGTGCCGTGGAAATCCTCCCAGATGGGGATTGAATACGCACATCTTCAACTTTCTGGGGAGTACAAACTCTACATGAGACACTGGTTCTGTCTTGCTGGGGATACCCTGTGAGGGATAAGCTGCGACTAGCTGGGGAAAGTGATCCCTCTTCGGTAAGGGATAACATCATTTCAACCTGGGGTGAGGCGCAACCTGCATGGGGATTAACGTCACACCAAATCAAGTCTTTCACCACAAACCTCTTGCTAGAGAAACATGAGTTCCATCCCCCTTCTCGGAAATTTGCCCCAAAAATACCAACATGCCCCAGTCTGAACACTTCGTCTTGAAAGGAAAAGCTAGCCATGGTGCTACCTCATAATACCTTGCCCCTGAATCGACACCAACCTTCTGATAAGGACTCTTCGATCTCTGTACCCTGACGGTTAGATCTGAACTGTTTCTGCACGTCAAACCCAAAAGGATGTCCCAACAAAATCTTTTGTTCTTAGGGTGATCTGCCCCGGTCTTGCAATAATTTTTTTTTGCCCCTGATCGACTGATTCGTGGAGCAGTGCCCATAGCCGCGAGAGATTTGCCAAATCTCGACCTAATTGCCCCAGATTAACTGATTCTCGGATGTACGAATTTACTGGGGGATAGCCGAACGTGCCAAGTATGATTGGACTTCTGTCGGGGATTGCTTACCCGTGCCAATGAAAATTGGACTTTTGCTGGGGAAAACAGACGGAGTCTTCCTGCGTACCGATGAGGGTTGGATTTTGAAATGATGCGCCAACGCGGATTGGGCCTCACAACGATTGCCAATATGGATTGAGCTTTACGAATGGCGCGCCAATATGGATTGGGCTTCCCGAAAATTGCCAATAAGGGTTGGGCTTTAGACCATCCGTGATGGGTCATATACGCCTGACGCTAGACCATATCCTGTCTGATTCACGGTTTCTAGTTGAAGGGTCACAATTTCCCGACATTTGTCTCAAACTTGAAAATTAGCTGAATTTGCTCGAGTAGCTCTGAGTAACTCTGATGACACGGAGAAGAACAATTCTTTCGCCTCTGTAGGGATAGTCCTTAAAAGGAAATCTGAAGATCTGTACCCTGATGGTTTGATATGAACTGCCCCAGTATTCTGAACTTCGGAGAGATACTTCAAATCAAATGCCTCTCGAATAAAGAATAACTTCTGCGCTCTTAGGATGGCATTCCCCTGTCTGCGATGACTTTGCCCTAATCTGACTCTTGGAAGACCCACTCCGAACCGAAAGCAACCTGCTACAATACGACCTTGCGATGGCTTGCCCCGGTGTTTGTACGACAAAAGGATTCAACCTCAATTAAACAACTATCAACATAGTTGGTTTCACTATCTCTGAAGTGACTTGCCCCTGAACGAGCGTTGAGCGGCTTAACCTGCCCTGATCAAACACTGGAAGAATCTATCCTCAAATCACAACATTCTGGATAATTGCCCCTGATTGGCTCTCGAGAAGATTCGCTTCTGATCAACTTCTTCTCAAGTAAACTGCCCCGTAATCATCCGATGCTTCGAGACTGGTCCTCAGACCAACTGATTCTGAACTCACTGAAAGTCAATGCCCCAGATTCGCGGGATTTCACAACATACACCATTCTGGTCCAGACTGCTGAATTATTCAGTCCTGTTTGATTATTCCCTGTTGGAATTTCTTTCCTGTCAACCACCGACCTGCAAGTAAAATTGTTCATTCCCGAATGGTAATTTTAATGCAGTGTTCATGCAGACTTTGAAAAAATTGTGCTGTCACTCATTTACGTGTCATGATTGTGAGTGACGAATGAACCAAAGTTCAAACGTAGTGTTTATGTGATCAGTGAAAAGTACAACAGGGATATGACTAGCAAATCAAGAGGGAGTCAGGTTACTCAACCTTATCGTAATCCGTTTTCAGAATACACCCTGCCTCAATTAGGTGTTTTAAGGGTTGTATCATGGTCGGGTTCACGGTTCGTGAAACAAAGGATATTTGGGCTCAAATTTTGATTTATACCCACCCCTTCTACGTGATGATCTCCGATCCTAAAGTTCAGTTAACTTGGCTCGAGCGCTCGCCTCTTCGAGAGGTATGTTGAATAGTAAGAACTAGTGGTTAAAGAATTCACAAGGTTTTTCGGAGTGACAGTTACTCCTTTCCCGTTTTCGGTGTCTGTACCCACACGACTTTGTCCTTGTTCGAGGATTTTTTTCTTTTTATATCCTTTCTTTTTCATTCTTTTGATTCCCTAATTTTTGCCTGGACTGACTCCTTTTGAGTTCTTTTCGATTTTTCTCTTGAAGTCCAGCGGGATGCCCTTATTTTTGCCTAAGTATTAGCTTTCCAGCGTTTTCTTTTTCTTTTTACTTAGCGGGATTTCTCATTCTTTATTTTTTCTTTTGGAACAAAGTCGTGTGACACTGGTTGTCTTGATTGCTCCGAAAGGATTGTAACTGTCTCACTCCTGATTGGTGAGGTTTAACCATTGTGGTTGATGAGGTACGACCTCTGGGAAAAATAAGATGTGATTGATCCTCGAAAGGCAACACTCCTCTATAATACTTGAACGCTCGATCAAGCTAACTGACACCTACCCTGCCCCGGGTTAAGATGTGAGGGTTTAAAAGTCCGAAAAAACTTCTACTTCCTGGCTCGAAGTGGTTAACAAGAGACTAACTCCTTATCTCTCTAGTGTTTAGGGGATTTGAAACAATGCCTTGTACGTCATCGGCGAGGTTTTATCTGAAAGCATACAATCATCGGTTATGAGTTTCAGTTTCGTCATCCTCCCTACAGTCTTTGCTAATCACAGTGACAAAGTGGAGTAAATAAGATGCAAGTGTCAGTGCAATGCAATAAATAAGCGACAACGACATGATTAATTCCGAAAAATGCATAGTCATTTTATCAACATTACCATTCGAAACAAATAATGTTTAACAGCAAGTAGTAACTACAGAAAAGAAACTACAAATGCGAATGATAAAAAAGTCCGGGGACTGCCAATGCTGAGGACGTCTGCCTGTCTGGACCACCGACTTCTTGAAAAGGACCCTCCGATTCTACGAGCTTAGACAGCTGAGAGGTTGGTATGAACAAACAAAACTCCTTCTGGAAAGGAAATGTAATCTTGGTCAATCAACTGTTGTACCTTCGCCTGAAACGCTTTACAATCTTCAGTTGAATACCCCGGGGATCCGCCATGGTAACTACACTGAACGTGGGGATTGTACCCAGGAGGGTAAGGCTCTGGAACAGGCTTAAGAGCTTTAGGTTCCACCAACTCTGAATCAAAGATGGCAGAATTTGGCTATACGGCATAGGCATTGGGTGAGAAAGAGCATTCCTTCGTTCCAAGTTGTTACGAGGTCGGTTTTGATTCTGACGCTGATTCTGATAAACTCGGCCACGAGCTCGCTGACTTGCAAGAGAAGCGACATAAAGTTCCTGATATGGTGCCCTAGGTATAATTGTCTGTCCAGAATAACGAGACACAGAAGATGAAGAACCAACAGATTTCACCGATTCATCCCGAGAATACCCAACATCTGTCATGATTGCATTGATCACAACTCCTTCTCCAGTTTGGTAGATACCAAGAGACTCAGTTTCACTAGCCTGACTGCTTGAAACATTCTGAATTCTTCCAATTGTCACGCTATGCTCAATGCGCTCTCCCAATCCTACCAATGCAGAGCAATTTGGTGCATTTACGAGCATTCTTTCGAAGTACGAGCTCTCCAGGGAGTTTACAAACATGCTCATCAACTCTCGGTCTAAAAGCGGTGGTTGCACTCTGGCAGCAAGTTCTCTCCATCTCTGAACATACTTCCTGATAGGTTCATCTTTCTTTTGAGACAATTCTTGCAACTGTATGCGATGAGGAGCCACGTCTAGGTTATAATCATACTGATTCAGAAAAGCTCTGGCTAAATCCACCCATGATCGAATCTGATTACTCTCTAACTGTATATACCAACTCAGAGATGCCCTAGTCAGACTATCCTGAAAGCAGTGAATCATCAACTTGTCGTTTTGCACAAACGAAGTCATTCTTCGGAAGAACATCACCAAATATTGCTTCGGACAACTATCTCCTCTGTACTTCTCAAATCTCGGCGCTTTGAACTTAGGAGGCAATACCAGGCCAGGAGCCAAACACACGTCTACAACATTGAGGTTAGCAGCATCTTTAACTTTCAAGACTTTCACTCCTTCTTCCAACACTTGGAGCCTTCTATCATACTCAAGAGCTCTTGGGTCTTCACTCCTGACTACCGGGATCTCTCTTCGGATATTCGCTATAGGGAGAACAACACCTTGACTGTTGATAAGAGGGGGTCGTTCATTGCGGATAACAAACTGCTCACGTCGATCTTGGTCCATAACAGAAGGTTACACCAACTGGTCTGCAGTAAGGTTGTTCACTTGCGGAAAGTCTGCCTCGGCGGTAGAACCATACAGAGGGTTGGTCGTTATAGTGAACCCTGACAAGGTATCAACAAACCGGAAGTTGCTCTCTGACGTAGCTACCAACAACCTTCAACTGACTTCACTGCTCAATTCTGCCCCAATCTATTTCAACCCCCTAGTCGTCTTCTACTAATCAACACTTGCTCAGACCAATCACCGGAGAATCACCTTCAGAATTAAAATAACGGCTGGATAAGAGCTCTGGCTAGTTGGAGAATGATATGCAATATGATGCAACAATGTTCATGTAAATGCAATGCAATATGCAGCAAATACGGGATCACAGCCCCACAAATCTCTGAATACCGCTGCGCTGCTGACTGAGTACGTTCGTTCTGAAGAGAAGACCAAAATATCGGGTTGTCTGGAGGTCAAGTTTCCTGTAAAAACCCCCCACTCACGGGTATGGACCTAAACTGACACAAGGTACGACATCCTATGCGGTCGTTGGCGTCACAGACTTTCAAGACTGATGATACGATACCCAGGAGGTGTGGCATCATCATATCCTGAAGGGGCCTCACTTAGCCAACTTCCAAATGATCGGTCCCCAGAGTCGAAAATCCTCCAAACCAACAACCCCCTCAACCCAAAGGGTTGAAAAAGAAGTCAACCGGGAGAACCTCGTCTGAGCGTGGATTTCATGAGACACTAGTGCATGCAAAGCATGCACGCGCCCACTAATTTCCACAACTAATTCTAAGGTGCACTCAAGCCTGAGTCTGGCTTCTCACTCAATGTTGTCAGTCTTCTGATCTTGCCTTGCCATCCAGGACTTTATCTCAGATTGACCAGCTTCCGGCACATCAATCTTATCTTCTAAGTCTGGGTTCTCTTTCTTAGTCTCAGAAGAAGTAGACGGAGCAGATTCTGATGCAGGAGTAGGAGCAGAGTCAATATCCATTGGAGTTACAGATTTTGGAAGCATAGATTCAGATGATTTGTCCATAATCATCAGAGCTAAATGATTGTCATCCATAATGACTTCAGAAGCAGATCCTTCAATAGTCTCAGAAGTAGCAGACACTCCAGAAGATGAAGGTGCATCTTCAAGAAACAATGTAGGAGATCTGGTCACATTCCAAAGCATTGTTCTGGTAAGCTCAGTGAATCTGATCTTCACATCATCAGAGTAGACATTCTTCAGATTTGAAGCAACAATGTTGAATCTGACAATGAAATTATTCCAGCATTCTTCAGAAGCTTCTGGATTGATGCTTGAGAGACATTTCATTTCCATAGAGTTTGGACTAATTCTGATTTCCTTCTTGAAACTAGGAAATAGAGTATTAACATCTAATCTGGATTTGGGTTTAAGGTAGGCTTCCAGAGGTGTTGGTTTGGGTTGTTCTGGTGGAGGTGGTATGGTGAAAGTTGGGATGATGAACAGAGGACGAGGATATGATGGTTTCTTTTGAGCAGGCATGAGGTGAAAGAAAAGTTTTATTCTGTGAATGGATGGAATAACAGCTCTTGGATCATCAAAGTATGGAACAAAAGCTGATTATTTTGGATTGAAAAAGAAGTGTTTGAGTTTGAGTCCAGAGGGAAGGGGATCAGATGGAAAAGGTTTCAAGGATGCAAATGAAATAAATTCAGATGTTCTTGGTTTAGGTTTTGGAGCGGGTTTAGGAATGATTGCATCAGATGAAATAGATGTATCTGGTTTTTTAGGTTCATAGCCACAAAGAGATGGTGGTGAGTTTACTTCTGGATGAACATCAGATTCAGATGAATCAGATGAGGTAGAAGAGGGACAAGATGTGGAAGATACATCAAACAGAGTTTTGAGGGGTTGGACATCTAGAACCTCAGAATCAGATATGTATGATTCAGTAGGTTTGGGTTGCTCTGGTTGAGGATTAGGTTGTGGATTGGAAGGTATAGATTTTGGTGGTTCAGATACAATAGTTTCAAAGGATATTGGTTCAGGTATTGAAGTTTATTGAGATTCAGGATGTTGTGGAGAAGGTTCTTGAGGTGTTGAAGTTGGTGTTCTGGTGGGGGAATTACAGATGATTTTGATGCAGGTGTTTGTTTGTCAGATGGGGGGATATCATATGGTTTAGAATGTGTTGGTTCAGATGTATACTTTTCAGATGGAGTTGCAATAGGTTCATGAAGATTTTGATCAGATGTTAATACCTCTTTGACAATTTCCAGAATCTCGTTTAGACTTGCCTGTGGAGGATTGATCTCTTGCCTCTTGACTCTCTTAGGCTTGACAACAACAGCTTCACCAGTAGCCTTCCTCTTGGGTTTAGAAGGTTCTTTTGTAGCAACCTTTCTCTTCTTCTTGTGTCTGGCCTCATAAAGATCTGGTGCAAGTTCACCTGCCTTCTGAACCGGATTTGCTGGTAGAGGAATTCCTTCATTTAGACACTCTATGATGTAATCCAGAACAATCTCCCTTGGTTCATTAGCAAAGAACATAGGAAAATTTGCAACTGGAACTCTTCTTTGAGTGACCTCTTTAGTGTTAAATTTCTTTGGAGCAGAAGTAACTTCTTATACAACTTTCTTCCTCTGAAGACTCTTCCCGTCCAGAGGTTTTCCAACTGCAGAGGCTAATTCTTCCTTCATTCCAGCTTCAACTAGATGACCAACAAGACCATTCTCATTCAGAATGTTTGAGATAAGTCTTCCCATTGGAATTCAGTTCCTCAGCTTCTGATGCTTGGTTCTGACCTCTTCCCTTGACTATTTAACATGTGTCCACAGATGATTAAACAGAAGATATGGCAGATCCACCTTGGTGCTCTGACTTAGACAATACATGAAGTATAGCTGATCAGTGTTGACATAATCTGGAGAATTAGAATATTTTCTATGGTGAATGCAGCTCATGAAAATCTTAGCCCAGATCCTGTAAACTGGTTTCAGATCCTTAACCTTCTTAGAAGCTACTCCAGATGAGCAAACTTCTCTATACACATCAGTCATATCCACACGCCCATATGGTAGATTAGTGACTCCATCAGTTTCCTCATATCCGATGAGTTTCCTTATCAAAGCTTCAGTAATGATGATTTCTTTCCCCATAACAAATGAAACTATGAACTTAGGGCAACAAGAAGCATGTATCCAAAATTCCTTTACCAGACGAGGATAAACAAGTCCCATTAGCCTGTCAAAACACTTGGTCCAACACTGTGCATCAACAATGGGACGAAGATCATACCCATTTTCAGCAAAGGATTCAAAGTTGACAATGGATTCACACAAAACTTCCAATTTGTCAACAGGTGTGAGTAATGTTCTGATAGGTTCTTTAAACGCAACAACACCCATGTTTAATGAAGAAACATCAGCCATTGTAGATTGGAACTGAGCTGAGGTTGAAGATGAAGTAGCCATTGTTGAAGATGTTGAAGAATTAGGTTTACGAACAGATTTGGGTTTTGGGTTTAGATGAAGGCAAAAGAACGAGCAAAAATGCATATAAGTGTTTGTGAGAGTGAAAAGTGTGAAATGTTGAGATTTGTGGAATTTATAGAAGAAATTTAGGGCACACAAAAGGTCAAACGTTCAGCACGTACACATTTAGCATTTAATAAAAAGAAATTAATCATTTCAAACAATTAATGATTCTGACAATTGGGGGGAAAACGAGAAACCAAATATTCAAATAGTACCTCAAACGTCTCTTCAGTATTGTGCACTCCACCTTTTTAAATCTAGAGTGACACGTATTTTCTTGCATGTGCTTTTCTTCCTTACCAAGAGTGCTTGTTGGATGCATTGGAGTCTTTGCTAACTTACTATCAGTCATGTTGAACTTCTTCAGAAGCTCTTTTACATATTTAGTCTGATGAATATAAGTGCAATCTGGAGTCTGGTTAACTTGAATTCCCAGAAAGAATCTCAATTCTCCCATCATGCTCATCTCAAATTCAGCCTGCATACATTGAGCAAACTCCTTTCCCAGCGTCACATTGGTAGATCCAAATATAATATCATCCACATATATTTGACAAATTAATAGATCTTTCTTAAATGTTTTACAAAAGAGTGTTGTGTCCACTTTGCCTCTGATAAAAATTTTCTCCAGAAGAAAATTACTTAATCTCTCATACCAAGCTCTGGGAGCTTGTTTTAAACCATAAAGAGATTTCTTAAGTTTAAAAACATGTTCTGGAAATTTATCACTTTCAAAACCAGGAGGTTGGTGAACATACACTTCCTCTTCTATAATCCCATTTAAGAAGACACTTTTAACATCCATCTGATATAGAGTGATGTTATTTTGTGCAACAAAAGAAATGAGTAAACAAATAGACTCTAACCTGGTCACATGAGCATAAGTCTCTGTGTAATCAATTCCTTCTTGCTGACTATAACCTTGAGCAACAAGCCTTACTTTGTTTCTTTCAACTTATCCTTTTTCATTCAACTTGTTTCTGAAGACCCATTTAGTTCCAATTATATTGAATCCTTTTGGTCTTGGAACCAAATCCCAAACGTCATTTCTTGTGAACTGACTGAGCTCTTCTTGCATGGAAATTATCCAGTCATTGTCTTGCAAAGCTTCATCCACAGAAGTTGGTTCGATAACTGACACCAAATCAAATAATGATGTTTCAGATGATCTGAGGTAGGATCTTGTTCTTATAGGGTCATCCTTCTTTCTAATGATCACATCCTCTGGGTGAGGGGTCTTGATTCTGGAAGATGATCCTCTAACATTAAGTTCTTCAGAAATATTCAAGTTGTTCATTTGAGTGGCCAAAGGAGTTGCATCTGGCGTTGCTTCTGGCTCTTTCACTTGAATCTTTTCTGCCTCTGAGCCTTCAGAGTCTGTGAGAATTACTTCTCTAACTGCAGAATTATCAACCTGCTTTGGCTTTTGATTTCCAAGCTTATCATCAAATCTAACATGTATAGATTCCTCCACAATCTGTGTTTCAGTATTGTATACTCTGTAGCCTTTATAGCGTTCAGAATAGCCAAGCATGAAACACTTCTGTGCTTTAGAATCAAACTTGTTCAGATTCTCTTTAGTGTTCAGCATATAACATATACATCCAAAAGGATGGGAATAAGAAATGTTGGGTTTTCTGTTCCTCCACAATTCATAGGGAGTCTTTTCCAGAAGAGGTCTTACAGACACTCTGTTCTGAATATAACAAGTTGTGTTTATTGCTTCTGCCCAAAAATGCTTTTCCAGATTAGTCTGTTGATCATGGTTCTGGCCATTTCTTGCAAAGTTCTATTTTTCCTCTCTACAACTCCATTCTGTTGTGGAGTTCTAGGGCATGAGAAATCATGAGCAATGCCATTTTCATTAAAATAGTTTTCAAAATATTTGTTTTCAAATTTGCCACCATGATCACTTCTGACTTTAACAATTTTAAAATCTTTTTCATTCTGGGCTTGTTTGCAGAAGTCAAAGAACACAGAATGTGACTCATCCTTGTGTTTTAGGAATTTCACCCATGTCCATCTGCTGTAGTCATCAACAATGACTAATCCATACTTCTTGCCTCTGATGGATGCAGTTTTCACTGGTCCAAACAGATCAATGTGAAGTAACTCTAATGGTCTTGAAGTTGAAACAACATTTTTAGTTTTAAAAGAAGATTTTGAAAATTTTCCTTTTTGACATGCTTCACAAAGAGCATCTGAGTTGAACTTCAACTTAGGAAGTCCTCTGACCAAATTGAGTTTATTAATCTGAGATATATGTCTCATATTAATATGCCCCAATCTTCTGTGCCAGACCTATTGCTTATCATTAACAGACATAAGGCATTTTACATTTTGAACCTTAAGTTCTGAAAGATTGATTTTATAAATGTTGTTTTTCCTCTTTCCATTAAATAGGATAGAGCCATCCTTCTGACTAACAGCTTTGCAACATTTTTTATTAAAGATTATGTCATAACCATTATCACTTAATTGACTTATGGACAATAGATTATGTTTTAATCCTTCTACAAGTAAAACATTAGATATAGAGGGAAGGTTACCATTTCCAATAGCACCAGAGCCAATTATCTTGCCCTTCTAATACCCTCCAAACTTGACATCTCCTCCAGATTTAAGCTCTAGGCTTTGGAACATAAACCTTTCTCCCGTCATGTGACGTGAGCAGCCAGAGTCCAGGTACCATGATTGGCGTCTTGACTTTGCTGCTAAATACATCTGCAACAGGTATTATCTTATCCTTAGGTACCCAGATCTTTTTGGGTCCTTTTGGGTTAGTTGCCTTAAAAGTTTGTCTGAACTTCTATCTTTTTACAACAGGTTTGTTCTGACTAACTTTTGGTTTAAACACAGGAACATTCTGATCAGAACGTGTGTGTTTAATATCATTCAGATGACCAAACTTAAAATAAGAATATAAGGGAGTCTTCTTAATGATAAGTTTATCAACAGGTATTGGATTTAAATCCTTTCCAGAGGAAGATTCATATCCAATTCCTTTCCTGTCATTTCTGCTAACTCCATAAATCATTGAATCCATCTTGCTTTTATCTATGCTTTTAGCCAGAAACTTCTGAAAACTATAGTCATATTCTTCTAAAATATTTTTACATTTTGACTTAGTTTCAGATTCAGAGTCTTGTTGAGCTTTTTCAAAATTGTTTTTCATTTTCAAATTGTTTTCTTTGAGCTCAACAACTTCTGACTTTAACAGACTATTCTCAGATTCAAGATTGCATTTAAGCTTCTTGTATTTGAGCTTAATCTGGTTATAGTTTTTCAAGACATCTGATAAAACCTTAATAAGTTCTTCCCTAGAGAGATCAGAAAGTACCTCTTCTGAGTCAGATTCAGAATCAGATTTAGATCCAGATGTTCCTTCATCTTGATCTTCCATGCTAGCCATCAGTGCCATGTTGGCACATTCTTCTTTTGAATCTGATGAAGATTTAGATGCATCTGAATCATCCCATGTAGCCATCAGAACTTTCTTTTTATGCTCAGGCTTCCTTCTTGGCTTCTCCTTCTGAAGCTTTGGGAATTCATTCTTGTAGTGCCCAGGTTCCTTGCATTCATAGCAAACAACCTCCTTCTTTCCATATCTTTTGTGTCCAGAGGACTCTTTTCATTGATCTGGCTTCTTGAAGTTCTTGAACTTCCTCTGTTTATGCTTCTAGAGTTTGTTGATCCTTCTGGACAGCAGGGACAGTTCATCTTCTTCTTCAGAAGAAGACTCTTCAGAACTTTCTTCTAACACCTACAACGCTTTAACAGATTTGTTAGACTTTAAAGCATTTGACTTACCTTTCTTTTGAGGTTCGTCTTCTTCAAGTTCAATCTCATGGCTCCTCATAGAGCTGATAAGTTCTTCTAATGTGATCTTGTTCAGATCCTTTGCTAGCTTCAGAGCAGTGACCATAGGTCTCCATGTGATTGGCAAGCTTCTGATGATCTTCTTCACATGATCAGCAGTTGAATAGCCTTTGTGCAGCACTTTTAATCCAGCTGTGAGGATCTGGAATCTAGAGAACATAGCTTCTATAGATTCAGATTCTTCCATTTTAAAGGCTTCATATTTCTGGATCAGCGGCAGAGCCTTGGTCTCTTTAACTTGTAAGTTCCCTTCATGAGTCATCTTCAAATACTCAAACAAATCAAATGCTATTTCTCTGTTGGTAATCTTCTCATACTCAGTATGAGATATAACATTTAATAAGATTGTTCTTGCCTTGTGATGATTTCTGAACTCCTTCTTCTGAGCTTCAGTCATAGATTTTCTATCAATTTTCTTGCCATCCCCATCAGTGGGGTGAACATAACCATCAATGACTAAGTCCCAAAGATCAGCATCATAACCAAGGAAGAAACTCTCTATTCTGTCCTTCCAATAGTCAAACTTCTCCCCATCAAACATAGGGGTTTTTATGCTGATTCTATCCCTTTCTTCATATCTGTTGTTGTTGGATGTTGAAGCTTCAGCCATAATATCAACCAAGAATATATATCAAGAGTTTTCTCAACTGGATCTTTTCTGTTCACGGTGAAGTGATAGCATACACAGAACCAGAGCTCTGATGCCAACTGAAGGTGAGAAAATACTTAGAAGGGGGGGGGGGGGTTGAATAAGGATTTAGAAAATATTATGGAAATAAAAACACAAAGATTTTTATCCTGGTTCATTGAACTCAACTACTCCAGTCCACCCTATCAAGAGTGATTTACCTTTCTCCACAAGGACTTAATCCACTATAATCAAACTGATTACAATATCAACCACTAAGAACAACTGTCTTAGTCTTCTTAAGAACTACTGACCACAACTTGGTCTTCTTAAGGAACTTTTACAATCAAATGTAAACTAAACAAGTGTTTGAAGTGCTTCTAAAAAAGCTATATCACAACTGTGATTTACACTTAAGTTTAAGAATGTATGAAACTATTCAACAAAGAAATATAATTTGTATGAGATCTTTGAGTGAGTTTTCAATGAATTTGTCAAAATACGCCAACTGAAGAAAGTTGTTGAAGGCTTGCTTATATAGACAAAGAAGTCCAAGATGTAACACCCCACTTCCCAAAACAAATAAAATATGAATAACATAATAAAAATCAGAGTTTCCTTCCCAAGTGGGATATCACATGAAAATCACGTTTCCTTAAAAAAAAGGTTTTTCTCCAAATACAGCGGAATATTTAAATAATACAATTAAATAAAAATTTTGATACGTTCGCAGGAAAAAAATAGGAGTTCAACATGAAACAATAAAAATGCCCAAGTCCCGTGCTACGTATCAGAGCATCCTAGACTCGACAGTCACACCAATATCCAAGCTAGCTAAGCACCTGGATTATCTGTACTTCCGAAGAAGCACAGACCACAACAACAACAAGGGGTGAGAAATCATGATCAAAAATATAATGGTAATGCAATACATGTAATAAGGCAGTAAAACACACCAACACATCAATTATTCACCCCAACAACACCATATAACGAACCTACTGTTCAAATTACAATATAACATATTATAATGCAATTATGCAACTCAACACCATGCATGCGGTACCGACTCATTGGTTCATTCAATCGAACCTGGATAGATCACTTACGCTCCTCCTGAGACATGATCTATCCCCCACCATTCTCCACAAAGGAGTACGGATGAATCACTTACGCTCCTCCTGAGACATGATTCATCCCACCAAAACACCATGATATGCAAGACACCAATGCATAATTATTATATTCTGGCACGCTAAGTGCACACGATCCTCCTGATCATATCATCATACAACAATGCATATGTATAGATATATTACACCAACACCATATAAATCAATCAGATAGTAAACGAATTCATACTATCACACCGGATATAACTACGTCCCCCCCCCCCCACTCGGGGATACACGATCCTACTGATCACTACACACATATACATTACTAATTGCTCACCAACAATATTAAGGGAAACGCGTACTATCCCCAAGTACACAAGTTATATCCCATACTCATCATTTTCACACTACAGCAAGGCTAGAAGGATCACACGAGACCAATTCAGACATCTCACCAAAAGTCTCTGAGGTTACTCAGAACCTCCCTAAACCAACACCTCAGCCTATACACCAAAATCAATAATTCATCAACATCAATCCACAATCACAAACATGCCAATAGATATTATACTTACCAATTATCCTATAATTTCTACTCTAGAACCGACATTACGGTACATTACCGACATTTCAGAGTCACTCTGAATCTCACCAAGGTCCTAACCATAGTCATTCACGACGCTATAGGGAAACAACACATAACTTTTCCCAAAGCTATAATCACGGTCATTGCCAACACTACGGTAACAACACATAATCTCATCAGCTTTATATTCCTAGTTACTATCAACACTACAGTAACATCAACAATCCAACAAAATGGATCAATACTACAGTAACATCATCACCATATATATATATATACCCCAAAATGCATCATCAGCATTCATCAATCCCCCAACATCAACAATAATCATAGCATGCCAATATAAAACTTTATATAACGATAAATTCCTACGGGGTTAAGGAATCCCCTCTACCCTATACATGTATAAACCATTCCCAATCAAATTTCTCCCCCCTTACCTTGACAATTGGTCGATCGATAGAATTCCTCCTAGAATTGGTCTCTTGGCCTTCTCCTTCCTCTTCCGTTCTTCGTTCCCTTTTTCCTTCGTTCTTTTTCACTTTCCTCGTTCTTTCCTCTTCTCTCTTTCTATCGCTCTTTTTTCTCAATTTTCTAAAATGTATCGTAACTCTCCTAACCCCTCATATTCTATTTCCCTTTTTAATTATTCTAATCCCAATAATAATAACTAATAAAATAATATAATATTAATAATCTTAATAATAATAATAATACTAATATAATCTTACTAATATTAATAATACCACATATTAATAATAATAATAATAATAATAATAATAATAATAATAATATTAATATTAATAATTCTAATAATAATAATAATGATAATAATAATAATAATCTTAATAATAATAATACTATTAATAATAACAATAATAATAATATTATTATCTCTCCAATAATCATAATAATACTTTTAATAATAATAATAATAATAATAACACTAATAATAATAATAGTAATAATAATAATAATAATAATAATACTATTATTATTATCACACCAATATCCCACGCATATGGTAATCCCTTTCCTCTCCATTCCAACTTTTCTAATATCTCCTTGCTACCCCTTCATATTTCCTTCCTCACGGTTTCTATCGTGACTTTTCATATTTCCATTCTAACTTCCCAATAACCCTTTCACCTCTTATTTTACTTATTCCAACCACTAATATTCCCAATAATAATTCTAATAATAATAATTATAATAATCATTATAATAATAATAATAATATAATATAATATAATACTATTATAATATTATAGTAATATTCAACATAATAATAATAATAGTGATACACCCAACAATAATTATAATTATAATAATAATAATATTATCACACCAATAATAATAATAATATTAATAAAAATAATATAATAATAATATAATAATACTAATATTATTATTTCACCAAAATAATAATAATATTAATAATAGTAACAAATATAATAAATATAATAATAATAATAACACCCCCACCAATGTTACTATTATTTTTATATTACTATATTTCACACCAAAATATCACCAATAGTCCTCCCACATTAGGGACACCCACCAAACATCATCAAATACACCCCCACCAAAGGGCACACCAACATATAATTTTTAAAATAATAATAAAGTGACTAAATAATTAAAATGGGTGTTACACAAGACGTTGCAAGCTTGAAGACCGTGTACTGCAAAGTAGTTGTAGCCTTTTGTCTTCACATCACTTGACCTTTCCTAGAAGTAGAACGTTCAGAGAAATCCTTTTTGCCTGAGTTCTTGTGTCTAGCATGAAAGAGAAAAGAGTCGTTTGGCATAACCAACGGATATAACTTTGAATAATACTTCTTCAACAAGTTTCTATTTCACAGCAATCAACATCAGAACCTTGAGTGATCAGAGTCTTGATGTCTTCAGAATTTGCTGTATCAGAGTGTTGCAGCAAGTGTGCTTCAGCGTGAAATTAATCAGAGCAGAGTTTGGAGATCAGATCCTCAGTACTTGCAGCAAACAGTACTATCAGAGTCTTCTGAAAAACAGTGCTTGAATCTCTTCATACAAAGTCTTCAGTCTATGCTTCAGATGCTTCTGTAGCTTCTGCTTCAGAGTCTTCTAACGACATGCTTCTGACGCTCAGAGCCTTGCGTAGTTCAACGTTCAGATCCATTTTTGCTTTCAGAAGAATATTAAATTTAATATCTGCACCAAAAATACTTGAACAAATTTAGAGTATATAATTTCTTAATACAAAATTTCATTAGTGTTATCATCAAAACATAGAGATATAACTAACAACCAATCTGTGTTCTAACACTTCCTGTCTATCATTAGACGATGTGAGTTGGATATGGTTTGCTTCCCGTCTATCATTAGACGATGTGATCTTTGGATACGATGTTCTTTCCGACGACGTACGACTGGGTTCCAATTATTTACTATCCTGATCAGACTGTAAATTTCCGGGTTCTTTTGTATTCAATCACCTTCTACCATGAATGTCTGAAAGCGGCTGCTTTTCATCCCTTCTGGTCCAAGTCGATTGAATAGGGGCAGCTGTTGCACCCTAAAATTTGCCCACCGGTTTTCCGACTTTGACTGGCTTCGGCTTCATTTTCATATGCATATCATTTAGGTCGCATTTTGCCCGTGTTATCAGCCGAATTGAATTTATCAGGATTTTAGCCGCTTGGCTCGCGTTTCAGGCGATTCAAATCAATTCAAATGAGAAGTTCAGTGTTGAAATCGAGCGAAAGTCACTCTCCTCTTGATAATTCAATCCATGTTGATAATATCGGCGCATTTCGGTGCTCGCCTGTTTTTCCATGGCATTTTGCATTTTTATGGCTATTTTTGTTTTATTTATTTATTTAGAATATAGCTTAATTGTTTCTTTTTAATTTTGTTTTTTTTTTAAAAAAGTGGATAGATATTATTTTTAATATAGATTTAAGTTTATAGTTTTTTATTAGAATTAAATAGAATTTTCTTTTCTTTTATTTGATTTTACTTAATTTGTTTTTTAGATAAATTTTTAGAAATTAATCTTATTAGAATAGATTTTTAATTGATTTAATTTAGAGTTTCTTTTAAATAGTTTAATATTTTCTTATTAGAAGAATAGTTTATTATATTATTAGATTTTTAATTTGATTAGCTATTTAGTTATTTAGCTAGATCTTTTTAGTTTTAAATTTAATTAGAATTAATTGGTGATTATTAGTATTATTAAATTAGAATTAATTTGTTCTATTATTCAGATTTTTTGTTTAAGTTTAAATTAATTAAGTGTTTAGATTTAGAGTTAATTAGTGGTGTAGATTAATTAAGATTATTTTATTAGTCTTTAATTAAGTCAGCATTTCATTAATCTTAATCATCATCAGATTTTTAATCAGCATTTAAGTTTTAATTTTATCATCAATTAAAGTCCCTGCCACGTGTCAAGAGTCTATAAATAGGGTCACTATTCATTGTCCCCTTCCTTAGGGACTGAAACCCTAATCCCAAGAACCCTAACCCTACCAGCCGCCAACCCTTCTTCCTCCTTCACCCCCTCAAACTCCATCACCACCATAGAGCTCCTTCAAACTAACCCAGAAATGCATCCGACCTACCCACTTAAAACCGTGTTCGCCACCAAATCTCCCTCTGTTTTAACCACGATAATCCATACTCAAATCTCAACTTTTTTTCAGAAGCACTTAAACCAACAACCGAAACTTCTTCAAAGCTTCTTGAAACCACCGTCAACCCGCTCACAAACCACCCGCGAAACCCATTCCGAAAACCTTCATCTTCCATTAAACAGCTTCACCATCTTCATCGAAGCTTCAAACAAAACGTGAACTCCACCTCCCAAACATGTCTTCCATTGAGCTTTATCAACAGCCCATAATCGAAACCCACTCTGACGCGAGCTTCAAACCTTACTTCACGAACCTCGTTTCAACAACTCAAACATCTTCAGAATAAATATCAACAACAGTGACCAGATCTTCTTCCTTCATACAAATTACTTGATTCAAATCCTAAAACCAAACACAAACCCATATCATCTTCCTTAATCTCATCCTCGACCTGTAACATCAACAAAACCCATACCTGCAAACCCAGATTCACTCAATCGTTCACCTTCTAAAACTTTCAACCACGCAACATCCAACCGTAAAACCGTGAAATCACAACAGAGTAAAACCCAGAAACAAATCATTCGAAACACAACACAATCACCCAAATCTTCAACTTCAGAACCAAACTCAACACCCAGAATCAAACAACTTCAAACACCCCACTTTCGTCTTCGAAACCGGGACGCGAACCAAAGCTAGAAACACAGCGCCGCCACAACGATAAACAAACTCATCGCTCAAACTCCAAACATCCAGCTCGAAATAACCCCAATCTTCATCTTCTCAGACTTTCCTTCATAAACCCAATTCCAAAATCACCCAAAAAACTGACAACCACAAGCCCCCAAGCTTCTGCGCCATAAACGTCACCGAAACACACTTTTTACCTTACAACCAAACCCGCGAATCAACCTCCACCACTTCCATGTTCCTCAAGCTTCATCACCATTTCTGGCGAACAACCACCGTGAAAACCCTTTCTCAAACCTACCCATTCAAAAACTTAAATCATTTCGAAAACCCAAAAAGAGAAGAAGAAAGTTGAGTTAGATTTGAATTTCTCTTTCTCTTAAACCTGTTTTTCGTTGTTGGCGTTTTATGGTCTGACGGTGGGGTGGGTCGAGTGAATCGAAAGAATGAGGAGAAAGGGTTATGTCCGGTGGAATCGAAAGTGGTTCGGAGTTGGGCGAGGTTATTTGATGGATGAAGTTTGTCATGTTCATGAGTTTTGCGCGGTGGCTACAAAGATGGTGAGTCGAGGTTGACATGAATTTGTGGAGGGAGAGATTGCTGTTCAGCTGAAACGATACATAGTGAAGAGGATTTTTTGTCTTTTGGTTCTTAATTTTTTTTTTGTTTTCTCTATTTTGATTTGGGCCTAAGCCCACCTCAACTGTGTTAGTTAATTACTATCATCCCAGTTTCTATTCAGCCCCTCCTCTGTTTTTGTTAATTTATTTTATTTTATTTTATTTTATTATGTTTATATACTAACATTTTATTATTTTGTAAATACTATATATATTTTTTATTTTACGTAATATATTTATAGTTTGCATATTATTTTTGATTCTATTTTTCTTTTAGAATATATATATATATATATATATATATATATATATATATATATATATATATATATATATATATATATATATATATATATATATATATATATATATATATATATATATATATATATATATATATATATATATATATATATATATATATATATATATATATATATATATATTTATATATATATATACTATCTTTAATTTCTTTTTAGAAACTTTTTAGTATTTTCTTTTAGATTTCTTTTACTTTTTATTATTAGAAGTTAGATTTCGTTTTGTATTTGTTATTGGGCATTTTGTCCCATTTTCTTTTGTTTAGGTCGACGAAGAGGTTTCCTCGATTCTCTGTAAGATTATTGATGAGAAATGAAGGATCCAAGACCGACTTTTTCTCTTCTTTCTCACTTTCTGACTTTATGTCATTTCATCTGTTTTTGGTCGATGACGACATTTCCGTAATTCATTACCAGTCAAATTATTGATGAATAATGTTGGATCTGAGACCACTTCTTTCTCTCCTCAATTCTCTTCATCTCTCGATTTTATTTTGACTTTTTGGATCGATGAAGTCTTGTAAGACGAGATCCCACTGTTTTGGTCCGTGCGGCACGATTCAATTGGAGAACGATCCATAATATCGTTTCTCTATCTTGTCCATAGCACGGAAATTAATACGCGACCTCTTAAAGTTTGACTTCCCTTATAAGTCGAGCTATGACGGTTCAACGTCACATTGGTCCCGATTCAAAGCATCATCAAGGACCAAAAGAGGAGAAGATTGGAATGGAGCTTGCGCACAATGTTAAGGGTCAACGGAATTACTCTGTTCGGTAACATCTTTCTAATTCAAGTCTTTTAATCAACCGCCGAGCTTTGTAAGTTCTAAGTAATAGATACGTGAGAAATGATGAGTGGGGGCCTGTTGCACCCCAAAATTTGACCAACATTTATTTACCAAGCTTGTGTTCATTGTATTCATCATCTGCATCTCATTGATATGTGGGCAGTAGATCAGAATGTATGACTACCCAGCAAGAGTTATATGAGACTTTGAAGCTAGCCAAGAAAGTTATTCAATTGTTCAAAGGTTGATATCTTTGTCAGAGAACTCAAGAGATCCTCAGAGAGATTGGTTGAAACCAAGGTTGTGTGCCTCATAACTTGAGAGTTGTGGGAGCTCCTCAGATGATTATGAGACTATGAGGATGAACTTGAAGCTTTGATAAAGCTTATGAGATGTCTTGAAAGCCATCATGAAGCCTAAAAAGGTCATTGCACAAGAATTCAGAAGATTCAGCCATGAGTGGTGGAACTAGGGTTTGATTGGGTCAACCCTAGGTCAACTGATGATTTGGAGAGGGTTGAGACCTAATCCAAGAGCCATGTGATCATGGAATGATGCATTGAGATGCTATAAGGATGATTCCTATACCAACTCATCATGATTGAGGATTTTGAGAAGTTTTAAGCTAGGGTTTCTAAGGCTTGACAGTGTAAAATCCCCTAGTTTGATCCCTATCTTCAAGGCAGTTTAGCTCAAGATGTGATTGTCATCTCATCTTCCCCATAACATGAATGTTGTATAGCTTTTTCTTAGCTTTAATTTTAGTACTATAGGTCCTTGATAGGATTTGTAGAGCTCAAGTTATGACTTTGACAAATTACAGGTCATCTGAGGTATGTGAATCTGGGTCCTTGAAAGTCACCCAACTTGCATCCAACTTTTGCCCTAGTAGGATGATTCCTATGAACTCTTGGTAAACATGAATGTTGTATAGCATCTTGTTAGATTTCTAGAGAGTACTAGAAGTCCTTTATAGGATTTGTAGAACTCAACTTATGGCTTTGACAAGTCAAGGGCATTTTGGTCATTTGGAGGTTATAGGCCATTTCAAGCATAAGGCCACATCTCCTATTTCCAAGCTTCAAATGGAAAAATCTTCAACATCAAACTTGCTTAGAATGATGTTTTAAGGCTAGTAGGGAGGTAATGAGATGTTGAAAAGGCTTGTATCAAAAAGTGATAAAAATGGCCTGAAATGGAGGCATAAGTTAAATAAGTTGAAATTGAAAATTGGAAATCACAAGTTATACATCCAAACCATGTCATATAATAGGTCATTTTGACTCCAAATGACATTCTAAGAACAATGGTTCAGCCACAATTTTGATTTGAGGCCTAGATCATAGGGCTGCTTTGGAAATGGCTTACTTGCATCTTAAGGTACCAAAGCAAAACATGAAGAAACTCAATAAACAAGTTAGTTAAGGATTGTAACACACCATACATCTCATGTGGGGAGAATTTCAAGTCAGGATCAAAGGTTACAAGAGGCTTGGCATGAGATAGCATATGGTGAGAAGTGAAATCAAAATGTCATGACATGAGATTTCCATTTTCTCATTGGAAGGTCCTAGATGGTTCTAGATGATTCTAAACCACTCTATATAACATGTGTAACTTGCTCAGATGCAAGGTTGGTGAGAGTTGGTGCAGAGAAGAGAGAGTGAGATCAAAAATCTTCCATTGCAAGTCACAATCGGTTTCATCAATTCTCTTACAATCAATCCATTTCTTTGGTGCAATTCAATTCCATATGTGTTTCTAAGGGTGTGCAAATCAAATTGGGGGCAATTCCATTGATGAATCGTGTATGAGCTTTTGGATTTTCACCTCTGCAACTCAAGATCGGTTTCCAAGAATCAAGCAGTTTCAACCCTTCTTTTTGCATACAAAAGCAAGAATACTACTCAGTGAAAGAATTGGGAAAGATTGAAGGCCTGAATTGAAGGTTTCGAGCACCTGTTCATCCTAATTACACAGGTTTGTAACTTTCTCTCTACACTCTAATTTAAGTAGAATTGATTAGATTTGATAGGTTAGAATGGTTAGAAATCATTAGGGGAAGCTTTCTGGAAAGTTTGAAGAGAATTGGTGATGGTTTTGTTGTTGACACCATTTCTTTATGGACCAAGAACTCCTTGAATCTTGAGTAATAATCTTAGTTCTTTAGTGGAAGTTGACCAGTGATAGGAGGTGAACATTTTAGTGTAAACAATTTCAAGAATCTTGAGTTTTGATTTTCAAGCATAATTTGAAGTTGCTATCGGGTTTCAAGTTTGAGTGAGATTCAATGGAATTTGAGATCATGGTTGGATTCAGTGTGGAATTTAGAGCAGATTAGTGTTTTACATTTTGGATTTTCATGAAGTTTTGAGGAGATACGAGAGTGGGGAGGATGAGTTTCATAGCTCTGCAACCATGGCTTTCCCTCCAATTCGCAGGTGCAAAAGGAAGAAGATGAGGTCTCATCCGTTGGATTGTAGCGAGACTCGTTGACTTTGGCAAGATCCAGCGGCCCTAATTTGATTTCATTTGAGAAGGAAACTCAGAAACACAATGAAACATTGCGTTTCATTAAAAGGAGCTTCCTAGGCTTAGTGATCCAATGACTAATCCCACCCCCACTTGTGGCCCATGATTGATTTACACGACATTTGCTTACTATTTGCACCAAAGATTTTTCTATTTCTTTATTTTTTTTGTCATTTATTTTCTGTTTAAATGATGGGCCTGGCGCATTGCTTTTTGTACCCCCTAGTCCTGGCCCATACGCGTATTACACTGCATTGCATTACTATCTGCACCATCTCTTAATATTTTCATTTTATTTTCTTCCATTTTATTTCAAACTTTGAAAAAATCATAATAAATGGAAAAATAATGATTTTTTAATGGGAATTTTTGCTCCCATTTCATAATAATGTCTAGAAAATTGTCAAATAAAAATATTTTCATTTCATGCATTTTTAATATTTGTGTGTATTTTCTACTTTTATTGCATTTTATTTCTTTAATGTTGATACATGAATTTGTAGAATTTTGTTTAGGTAGTTCCCTTAGTATTTTTAGGCCATTCTTTTTAGGATAGTTAGATATAAGCTTTAGCTTCCCCTGGATTTATTCCATAATTTTGTGATGAATTTTAGGTTAGTTTTGATTAGATGACATTAGATTGTGTAGAATTAGGTTAATCCTTAACATAGGTCCACAATAACATTAGAATTTTGGGTTTCTAGGTCAAGTTAGACATTGGGGCATATAAGGGTATTAAGGGTAGGTATGTAAGATCCCTTAGAAATTATATTAGGTTTTAATATAGTAGTATACTATTTTTAGATGATTTTTGTAGTTGATGATTGTTTGTGTTGCCCTTGTGGGTTTGAATCTTTGTTTGCTTTGCTTTGTGGGCTTGGAGAGCTTGGTATTGTTCTGAGGAGCATTGAGGAGCATTGAGGAGCATTGAGGAGCTTGAGATCTTGATCTTTTTTGTTTTGTTGATTGTTTTAGGGTTAGGGATTAGGAAGAGTTTAGACTTAGTTAATTTCTTTCTCAAACATGGATGGTATCTTTCACCTCCATTCCTCCCTATGATTCAAAGTCCTTCCAGGGTACACACCTCTCTCCTTTGGAGGGATAAGTGATTGTACCTAGGAAGTAGAACTTTTGAGGGAACCATTCCTCTGATGTTGAACCCTTATAGGTCACCTTTGGTGGTCAATAAGCAGTTCAATATCCCCCAGCTTATCCAGTAAGTGATTTCCTCTGGTTTGATTATTTTGAGGGATGTTGAGCTTGAGTTTGAAGATGAAGACTCCATTGAAGAGTGTAGAAGAGGATGAATCCTTGAGCATTGCCATTCCAGCTGAAGCTTGAAGAGCAACAAGAGCAAGTTGATACTTGAAGACCCCTGAAGGTGAAGTAAAGACTGAAGGATGAAGTTGACACTTCTAAGTGATTGAGATTGATTCTGAAGAGCTGAAGCTTGAAGAACAAAGGAAGTTGATACTTACTTTGACACCTGGAGATCCTGAAAGAGCCAAGTTGATACTTATGATCGATAGTGAAGCCTGAAGGTGGAGCTGATCAAGGAGCTGAAGCTCAGAGAAGATAAGTTGAAACTTATGTTGAAGGGTTGAAACCTGGAAAAGCAAATTGATACTTGACAAGAGTGATGGAAGTCTGAAGACTGAGTTGTTGTTGGAAGAGCTGAAGCTTGAAGTTGAGAGAGGAGTTGATCTGCTTTCTTCTTTTTCTTTTGTTGTATTGATGTGTTTTGTTTGACTTGTTTGATGCATTAGAATAAGTCCATATCTAGAATAGGTAGAATTTATGAGCATGATTGCACTAGAGGTTGAGTTGCTCCCTCTGCTTGTATTGTTACTATGTGGCTTTGCTTGCGGGTATTCGGTAGAGCCCAGCTCCCTTGCCCATGTGGTTTGTTTGCCTGATGGCACTTTCATTTCATTTCTTCTGTATGATTGCAGTTTACTGTTCTTGCTTGATAGCAGGTTGTTTTATATTTCAGTATGATTACTGTTATCCATTCTGGCTTGAGGTTGAGATGAGCTTGTGGAGGCTGAAGCCCCACACACATTTCCTCCCTCACTTGCATTGCATGCATTTTACTGTTAAGCTGATGCTTTGTCTGTTTGGGTGTATCATTGACATGATCCCTTAGGACTCTCATTTCCTTGGATAAGGAATTGATTATAGAACTTTAGGTTGAAACCTATGCATGACAATTTCTAGGAGTTCCCTGTTCAAACCTCAACCATAGGATGAATCCATGGCATGACAACAGTAGGACTTGATAGTCTCCCTCCTAGTTGGGTATGTTCTCTTCTCATCTCAAAACAGTTTAAGATACAGTAATCATGAATGATTTCTTTCGGACGTTACGAGCCTTAAGCTATCTGAGAAAGGATTGTGGGAGAGTTTCTTTTCCACATTCCGGATGTTTAGTATGGTACCCTTTGGGTGACATGCGACACATTCACTCTCAGGTCATAGTCTCTAGTGCGATTGAAATCGCAAACACAATAAAAACACTTCTTTCGTAAAAGACAGGAAATAAACCGTAGTGTCCCGAACTACGTGAGCTCTGATCTCTCATACCTGTTGAGAGTACGTAGGCACAATACTGATGTATTGGCGAGCTACCTTCCCCCATAACCCGTCGTAGGCCGAACTACGTTGACTCTGATTTCTCATTCTCTGATGAGAATACGTAGGCATAAAGCGCGATGCTTTGCCGAGTCATTTTCTTTTCTGTTTAAGCCAGCCTTGATAGGTAGATAGAATAAAACCAACCCGTCCAAGTAAACACAACAAGCGAGGATCCCGTCGAGTACGACGGACGTGAGGGGTGCTAATACCTTCCCCTTGCGTAACCGACTCCCGAATCCAGACAATGGTTGCGATGACCTTGTCTTACCCTTTTTCATTAGGTTTTTCCGATCGTTTCCTTTCCCGCTCTGAGGGATAAATAACGAAAGGTGGCGACTCTTCTGTTGTGCCGACACCTTATTTTCGTGCAAGCGACAGGGCCTCCTCTCATTCGTCTAGAGTGTTTAGTATATACCCTTTGGGCAATATGCGACGCATTCGCTCCTACACCTTAGGTTCTAGCGTGTGTGTCCTGAGTTCCTTCCCGTTTAGGCGTGTCTTGGCCTAGTTCCTCTTTTCTCTCGCCCCTGTGCGACTGAGACTCCTTTCTCTCGCATCCTGGCGATTGAGATCCTCTCTCTTGCCCCCGTGCAATTGAGACCCCCTTTTCTCTCGCCTCCATGCGATCGAGACCGTTTTCCGTAGTTGGTCGAACTACGACTGCTCTGATCTCTCATAGCTATTGATAGTATGTAGGCATAGGATTGCGATAATCCTAGCGAACACTTTTCCTTTTCCCCCTTTAGGTAACCCATACCTTTAAACCAATGACATACTACGTCCGTTCTACCGCAAACAGGTAATGCCTAAGTCTCCAATGGTCGGGCAGCAATGCACCTAACTGCTAGAATGCGTACGCTAGTATCGTCTACCTTTTCTCTCGCCCTCGTGTGATCGAGAACACCCCGTTTACCCGTAGTTACCTTGAACTATGTTTTGCTCTGATTTCTCATGCTAGATGAGAACACGTAGGCATAAGACGCCACGTCTTAGTGAGCAATCCCCCCCGTAGTTTCCCGAACTACGTTGACTCTGACTTTCCCATTGTACGAGGGAATACGTAGGCATAGGGCGGCGATGTCCTATTGAGTCAATTCTTTCCGTTTCGCAATAGCAGCCGTAGATAGTTTGTTTTTCACCCATAGAATAGACAACAAGCATGGATCCCGTCGAGTACGATGGACGTGAGGGGTACTCATACCTTCCCCTTGCGTAACTGACTCCTGAACCTGAGATTTGGTTGCGATGACCAGTCTTATTCCCTTTTTGTTAGGTTTTCTTTGATTGTTTCCTTTCCCTCTCTTTGGGATAAATAACGAACGGTGGAGACTCTTCTGTGTTCCGCCGGCTCCCTCTTCGCAGCGATGCGACATAAGGGTAAGAGTATCAGAGGTTCCTGCAAATATTCTTTTATTTTCTCAAATGCCAAAATTTTGTTCCACCTGACCACTTGATCTTTTCTTAGCAATTTGAATATTGGCTTGCATGTGGCTGTAAGATGAGATGTGAACCTTGCAATATAGTTCAATCTCCCTAAGAAACCACAAACCTCTTTTTCTGTCCTCGGTTCAGGCATTTCTTGAATAGCTTTTATTTTAGCAGGATCTACCCCAATACCCGTTTCACTGACAATGAAACCTAGTAGTTTCTAGATCTCACCCCGAAGGTGCATTTATTAGGATTCAACCTCAGCTTGAATTTCCTCAACCTTTCAAACAGTTTCAAAAGATTAACTAAATGTCTTTCCTCCGTTCGTGACTTCGCAATCACGTCATCAACATATACTTCAATATCTTGATGAATCATATCATGAAAGGGAGTCACCATCACCCTTTGATAGGTTGCACTAACATTCTTATGCAATGAAAGTTCCTATAGATTACTATAGATACTCTGGGTGTTAATAACTTCCCTTTGTATAACCAACCCCCGACTCTAGCTCTCTTCGCATTTGTATGGAAAACACTTGTGCGCAGGGTTAGTTTAAGATATCTTCCCCTTCCTTTTAAAGTTCATAGGATAAAAATAGAAATCAGAAAGTAGCATCATAAGCCGTAGTGGTTGCGCCATAAAAATCGGCGCTACAGACGCGCCCCTGGATGTTTGACATCTAGCCTACAATATAAAAAAGGGAAAACAAGCCAATATAGCGAAGAAAAATGAGCAGGTGCCCGAGAAAAGAAAACATCCACTACCTAAGAACCTCAATGCTTCCTCGTTAGCCATGCACTCGAGGAAGGCCTTGGTGTTGATTAATCGAGGTTCACGGTGAACCTCCCCACACTCATTAAAGATAAAAATCATGTTAGTGTTAACACATTTAGCTGGAGTGAAAACAGAGATGAACTCGATTATCTTCTCGTAAGATCTGATCCTCGTCATTCAGAGAGCTGAGTTTGACGATGTAGTTGTCCGTACCTCTGTTCAAGTGGCCCTCCTCCAACTCCAAAGGGAACTTTGACTCTAGAAAATCCACCTGCTTCCTGTCATCCCCCTTGACCATAAGGCCGTACACGGAGTCGATGACCACATGCGATACGTGTTTTACAACGAAGAACATTTCCTTAAAGGTACAAACAATATCCTGGTATGATCGGAACAACTCCCTCGGCTGCTTTAGGGATACCCAACTATGCCAAACTTGGAAAGATTTCCATTGTAGATGAAAAGTATAGAATAATAAGGAGAGCGTGGCTCCAAAGCGGAGGTGTTGGCACGCGATTTGGAACGCTCGCAAAAATGTAATCGCGTTGGGGTGCAACTGCGAAGGCTCCAGATGCAACCATTGGAGCACTCCCTTCTGGAAGCCACTAAAGGTCAGACGAAGTCCCACTTCCTGAAACACGAACTCATACACCGGGAACCTCATCCCCTTGAACCTCGAGAAAATGCGACGCTTATCTTTGGGCTTGTAAACCATCTAACTCAGGGAAAATCCCTCGGCGCGGTCCTCGACGGTGCAAAAGGCATCCATGAAGTCGATGGCAAAGCGCGACATGGTGTTAAAGGGTTTCTGCCTGGCCCAATCTTCGGGCGTGCGAGCTCACTCGATCCTGACTTGCTTGACAGGGATATTTGACTCAACTTCCTCGTCGATTACAATGACACCCTCGATCCTTGCGACCATTTTACCTGAAAACTAGAGGAAAATGGTGAATTCGACAGCTAAGATCAAATCCACCCTTCCACTGCAAATTAAGTGAAAGGGAGAAGAGAGGGGAAAGGGGCCGCTTGACAAACTTCCCCGACCATAGCACTCAGCGAGGAAACTCATCCACGAGGAGACTCTCCTCGGCGCAGAACAACGAGCCTCCCTTCTCGATAGAAAGGCTCGTACACGAGGACACTCTCCTCGACGCGACACAGCGAGCCTCCATTCTCGACAAAAAATCTCATTAGCACGTAAGAACTCTCCAGTTGAACACGTGGAGCCTCCTCAACAAGAAACTTCTTCAAAATGTTCAAGCGTTCGCATGGAGCAGAGTTCTCTGAGACCTTCATCATACGTCCCCGAGGCCTTCATCTAAAACTTCATGCAATTTTCCAGAATCCTCATGAACTTCCCGACGTCTTCATCAGAAACTTCATAGTTTTTCCGAAAACTTCATGAGTTCTTCGGAAACTTCATGAAAGTCGCCAAAAATTTAATGAATTCCCCGAGAACTTCATGGGCTCCCCAGAGAAATCACCTGAAAATGCATAAATCATCGGAAAATTCATAGAATCTGAAAAAAAAAGGGGCAGCGACTTACTTGAAGGAAGTGAATTCTGGACGGCGGGTGAAAGCTGACGGCGGACGTGCTTTAGGGACCAGAGAGAGCATTGAGAGACTTGGAGAAAAATCTTGAGTATAGTTGAGGGGAGCGTGCAAATGAAGCAGACTTCTCCCCTATTTATAACCCACGTGTGTCCTTTCAGATCCCCCTCTTACTCAAGACCAGACGTGCTTGTTCCCTTCCGCTTACGTCACATCGTCGGCCATGTTACTTGACCCAACACTGTCGAGAACACTTCCCTGGGGGAAGCAGAAAATGAGCCAAGACTACATCCGAAGGACAGGTCCCTCGCGAGCTCTTGTCTTGTCGAGTAGCTCCTACTCCCGGCCACACACTTCATCCTTTGAGCTCAGTGTTTCGAACATACACGACGCTTCTCCGAGCAGGTCCTCAATGCTAGTATTGAATCTTAAGTCATTACTCCTCTAATTTGGAGCAACAACTTAGGGGCTCATGTTCTAGACTAGGCCAGAGGCTGCCCCACGGTCAGACACCGCCTAACCTATTTCTTAGTCGGGGAGGGCTCAATGAGGGCCCAGCTTATCACATCACACGAGAAGCGCTCACGCATCTCCCCCACGGACTCCACGTGCCACCCATACGGGGACACGTCATTAGACAACTACCCACCTTCCGAAGATCACGGGGCAGTTGACCTAGGGAGAAGACCATGTGCTCGTCTTCCCTACGCCACATATGCCTTAGCAATTATTCATGTTGGGCCTAGCGATCCAACCCAGTGCAAAGTAACTGTTGGCTCCGCGCTGGAGTTACATTATAAATACCCTCTTTCACTAGAGGCTTAGGTATTCTATTTATAATCTAGCTTTATGTACTTGCTTTTCTCTTATTTTGTTTCTCACGTTGGCATCGAAGTACCTTGCAGGTACACCCTCCCCCTCTTCTCCACCATCGACGAATTAAGGAGTTCACGATGTGTCGTTGGCCGCTGATCCCTTTTTGATCCGGTAAGATCAAAAAACATGTAGCGATGTAATAATCACGTCACAACTCCTTTTTTTGCCACATGAATTTCATGTTACTATATAATGTGGCTGAAGAGATGTTTTCTTGTAGTGTACCAACTCTTTCAATTACTTTCATTTTATGCCATTTTTTATTTTGAAAGCCAATTGTGTAAACTGAGTTTCCCTCCATTAAACTCAATTAAATTGAATGGAGGAACACAATTCTCTTTTGATGTTTCATCATTTTTTCTTCTTCCATTAGATCAACAATAACAATAATGAGATGTTTATTAATTATCATTTAAAATGTTAGTTTAGAGGTATGACTTTAGTCTTCTAACCATTAATAAAGTTTGATTTTTGTCTTCAACATTTGTAAACTATTAATTAGTTAATAACATATATCTTCCTCAGTTTTTGTTAGAAAAATAGATTAATTGAGGTTGGTCCGTTTTAAAGTTAGTTTGTGTTATGAGTATATAAAATTAGTTATTTTAAATAATAATTTCAATATAAAAAAATATAATATACTTACATCAATTAAAAAATTACATCAACTAAAATTAAAATATAATATACTCACCTTGATCAATTAAATATTTATATCTTATATTTATGAAACGCCAGTGTTTCTCTTGGTGTTGACAAACATCAAGCCGACATCGTATATCTCCACTGCTCATTTCTGTTGCACACTTGATTCACAACATTTTGATTAATACTCATATTAATAAGGCTATGATTATTGTTGATGCAATACGCGCTGTTTTTGAGAGCGAACTTAGATCAGGGTTGCGAGCTAATTTCCCCTTGGTCTTCCCATGTCTAATCATGGTTTTGTGTGTGCATGCAAGGGTGAAGTTACCCTCCCACCTTCAGGTTACGATCCCGGCTTCTATTGATGACAATTATATAGATAAGTTTTCCAGGCCGAAGAGCATGAGAGGAGGACAAACTTCTGGTGATGTTGTTGGTACAAGTTCAGGAGCTCGTGAGGCTTCAGGTTATGTAACTACAACTGGGAGTGGATGACGGCTACTCAGCGCACCTTGATTGATATACATGACTCTATGCAGGTGTTACAGCTACAATACCGAAAGCCTTTTATGGAGCGATCGATGATAACTTGGGAGCAGTTCCTAGATCATACTGGTTAGCCTGAGGTTAGGCCACACTTTGGAGAGGGGCAGGTGTAGCTGACCCTGGTGAGGCATATGGCATTGAGGAGGCTGGAGATGATGATGAGGTTGGTTTTGATGATGTTTCTGATTCCGGGGAGGAGGTCGATTTAGATGAGGAGACCGAGTCCGATAAGGACTAGTTTTTGTTGTTGGATCTTTTGAGCATGTTCTTAGGCTACTTACTTTGGTTCTACAAAGTGAATTTTTCTATTAGCTTAAATCATTGCTATATTTTTTATGTTTATTGTATTCTCTTTTGTATTATACAATATCCACTTGGTGGATTATTTTGGATAATGTTGTTTGTATGTACCACTTTTGGGTACTGTTGCACCCCAAAATTTGCCCAACCTTTTCTTTACTTGGTTTATGTTTCATTTCATTGTTCTAGCATATTGCATAGCATAGCATTTTGCATTTACAGGGGATCAAGAGATGTGTGTATAACAAGAGGAATTTACCAAGGGTTCTAAGCCTAATCAAGATGTTGTATTCAAGTTGTCAAGTGGTTATCATCATCAGAAGAATGACAAAGCCCTTTGAGAAAGCAAATCAACGTATGTGGCTCACCTCCTGTTTAGAAGGCCATTTGAGGGTCATCTGAAGACCACAAGTCCATGGTTATGGAGGGAGATTGTCATTTAAGCTCATTGGAGACCTTGAGGGTCATTGTGGAGCTCATACAAGTGTTTATGCCAAGTGCAAGTGGCTACAGTTGAAAAGGGTTGGAATTAGGGTTTCATTTCTAATCAGGCTAAATTTGCTTTTGAATAAAAAACTTGTTTCCATGGTCTTCCATATGTCCTAAGGTGTTTGAGGATGGGTGATTGACCATCAATTTTAATCAGAAGAGCTCAAATTAATCAGTTGATTAAAAATCGGGAGATTTGGAGAAAAGTCAACTGTGCAGTGAAAAAAGTCAACTCCTGACTTTTTGAGGTCAAGGTCATGATCCCTAATTTCAATATGACCAATGGGTGGAATTTGATCAAGAAAAGTCAAGGGAATCATGAAAAATCAAAGGTTGTTGAAAGTTGCCATTTTGGGAATTAGGGTTTTAGAAACTTTCCATTTTTGGAAAGTTTTATGTTTGGAACAGCCATTTTCAAAGCCATTTTTCTTCATGATCAAGGTTTCAAATGAACCTTTGGCCAACATCAAAGTTGTTCCTTGTATCTCAAGATTTCTTTTGAGTACCAATTCATAATCATATGATATTTGGAGCTCAAATTATGATTGACCAAAGTTGGAGATTTCAATGGTTTCAAAAGTTGTTAAGTTTGGGCAGATTTTTGCACCACTATGCAAGCCAATTTTCATCACCTTCTTGATGTCAAATGAAACTTTGTCCCAAATGAAATTTATATAGTATGTTCCAATCTTTCCAAAGATTCCAAGAAGTCCTCAATTGGATTTGAGAAGCTCAAGTTATGGATGTGCAAAGTTGGGAAAAAATAAGCCAATTTCATAACTTCAAATTTTTTCTAAGTTATTCATGAGCAGTTTGCTTGCCACGATTTTCAACCACAAATTTCATGATCTTCCAATCCTCAAATCAAGGCAACTCCAACATGAAATTTGTTTTACTCTGTGCCCTCTTTCATTTGAGTCCAAGATCAAAGTAATTGGGTTTGTGATCACAAAGTTATCATTGATCAAAGTTGGTACATTGAACATTTTTGCCAAAGAATGAAAGGTGGGTTTTTGTTGGTTTGCTTCTATCCATCAGCCTTCACACTCTCCCATGCGCATGGGAGGCTGTTTTTGTTGCTACCAAGTTTTGCCAAAAACCAGCATAACCCCCTTTCTTGCCATTTTGTCATTTTCAAATAATTACCCAAATGAGCTATGAGCCAAAACCAACACATCCCAAGGTCTTCCCACTTTGCTGTAAGGAAAGCAACTGATGCAATTCAAAAAGTGACCATGGGGATGAAAATCTATCCATTCACCTTCTTGCCTTGGTCAAACCCTAAATACCTGATTTCATTCAATATTTAAGCTAAGCATCAGTTCACATAAACCCTAGCCACCACTTGTGCGAAAATCAGAAGAAAAGCTTTGGACATTTTCTCTCAAAACTGCCCTACGAAGCCAATTGTTAGTTTCAAAAGGGAGACATCAAAGATTGAGAGAAGGAGAGGTAGCTTGCTGTTGTTTTTTGCTCAAGACAATCTTCAAGAGGTAAGCATTTCTTAACTCTCTATTTCATATGTATTTGTATCATTAAAACATGTTCTAGTTCTTTTGGTGTTGTTTAGCTGTTTGGAGTATGAATATACCTTGGAATATGCCTTTAACATATGTTGTTCATGTATTGTGAATCATGGTTGAGGTTCGGCTTGAGTGGTTTGGTTTTGTCATTATGGTCACAAATGTGTTGATTCATGTACTGGGCCATGTTCTGTATGGAAATATGCAGTTGTGGTATGATTTGTGTTTATGACTGCTTTTAGAGCTTTAGTTTTAGCATCCTAAGTTATGAACTTAACGTTTGAACCTAGGTTGTTTAGGTTTGGATTTTTGGGCCTTGTGTTGATTTGTGAATAGCTTTGGTATTATGGAGTTTTAATGAGTCTGTTAAGGCACTTTATGTTTTGGATCTGTTAGCTACCCCTGTTTGGTTTTTGAATCTGTGTTTGTCAGCTCAAGTTTTGTTGCTTTCAAGATTGGATCCCTATGTGTAGCTGTTTTGGCTTGGTGCTGCGCTTGATACTTTAGGATGTTGGACTGAAACATGAAACCAGTTTTGCTATCATGAGGATTTTTTAGGACTGTTGTGTGCCTCAGCTCTGATTAAGTCTTTGAAGGCATTTTGTTTTGGTTGTTTTTTAACTATGTCTAGTGTGGTGTATTTTGAGTGCCTTTTGCTGTTACCATTATTGGTCTGTTAGTGCTTGAGGTAGAATGTTTGGATTTAGGGCATTGACATCGCAACCAGTTTTGTTTTAACTTTGAGTTGGTGCTGTCAAAACCTTTTCCAGGGGTATGTATTGCCACCAAAACCTGTTCGTATTAGTAATTATCACATGAAGTAAATGATAAACTAGGCTGTTGAGGTGACTGACTTTGAGGTTGTTTTGAATAACCAATTGAGAGTTCTCATAAAGTTTGAGGTTGTATGCCTCAGCCTATGTTAGTCCTTGGAGAAGGATTTGTCCTGTCTGGCTAGTTAGTGTTTGGGAGTTGTGGACTGCTTAGTGTATTTGTTTTGCTGCAAACAGGAGGATTGGTGAGTGTTTCAACTTGTTAAGATATGCTGATAGGTTGTCTTAGTTAGGTCTGTTGGAGGCCTCAGATTTGCTGAGCTTGGTTAGCATGTTTGGGGCAAGCTATGAGGTTTGAGGTATTGAGTTTTAGTTGGTTCATGTTGTGGTTTCTGTTAAGGGGGTTTATTTGGTACTGATGACCAAGTTATAGTTATCCTATATGGCTGTTTGAACACGTACCAAGTCTAAGTTTCAAACATGAATAGCATATTGAGATATTGATGTCATACTGTGTTTGTTGTCTATAAATTGTTGGAAGGTTTGTATTTTTCTCATCAAGTTTCCTATTGGCCTTTTAAATTGGAATAGGTCAGGCTCATAACTTGTTTGTCTAGTTGAGTTAATATGGAGTTAAGGTTTCTGCATAAGAGCTGTTGCTGTCAAGATCGTTAGTGCTTGATTATAGGCATTAATGACCAAGCTGCCACTGTTATAGGATAGAAGGTTGGATTGTCTAGGGGCTGTTGACAGAATTTGGAATTTGGATTCATCAGTTCATGGTGAGATTTTTCAAAGTTGTTGACTATTTGTTTTGATATGTCAGTGTTTGGTCCTGATCAGTCTTGAGCAGATTCCTTTGAGGTTTTGAGGTTAGGTTGTGATTCTTAGGTTGTTCAGTCTATAGTTGAGGTGTAATATGTTGAGCTGTATTCATGACTGTTAACTAGAGAAAGCTGGTTATTTCATAGCTGTTAAAGTTTTGGCTTTCTTGTGATAAGCAGTTGGGTTTCACTTGGCTGCTAGATTTATTTCTCATGTTAGGGTTGTTTTGTGGCTGTCATTGGATAGGTTATTTGTTTTGAGCATACTGTCAAGTCAGTATGACTTTGGTGTTTATTCTTGACAGAGCTTAGGTTGGTCTTTTCTTGATTTTGAGCCTTGACATTACCTGGTGTATGGTAATTATCATAAAGAGGTTAATGTTTGATTTGGTAATGCTTAAGCTTTTATTTGAGGAATCTCCAATTGTCATATGTGTGCATGGGACTGTTATTGGGTTTTATGCAAAATGTTGTTATTGCTGCCGTGACTCTTGTTCGTTTGAGTTGTTGACTACCATTAGCATAGTTTGTGGATTTGTTGTTTTGTTTAAGGAACACCACACTGTTGGAACATTGGCGCATTGTTATGTTAAGCTCTGAAGTTATGTGTGCTTGATAGCACAAGGCTGTAGCATGTCATGTGGAGAAAATTACTTGTTGTGAAGAATTGGTGTCTGTCTTTGTGTGCAATGGGTGATTTAGTGTTTGAGGCTGGCAAGGGCCAAGGTTTGTTTTGCAGCAGTGGACTAATCATAACAATGTCCACAATTTGGAAAGTTTGATGACAGCAGTTAGCTACTAGCCTCATGACAGTGTTGCTCCTAGTTTGTTTTTAGGATAGTGGTTTTGAGATTATTTGAATATCACTGTTGGAACTGTGTGGTGTGTTTGACAACTTGTTAGGTAGTTGGGATTTTTGAGATTTCATTTGTCTGTTTGGCTTTGACTAATTAAAACTCTGATGTTGAAATGACAAATTAAAGTGGTCCATGTTGCTTGCTGTTAGATTCATGCCCTTGAGATTTTTGTTTTGACATGAATAATGCTTGGAATTTCTGTTGCACAACCTCTGTTGAGGATTCATCAATTTGTTATCTTCCCCTCAGTTTCCATGTTTGAAATCTTTTGAAAAAGAACTTTGATTGTTTAGAGTTGTCTTTTTGAATTTCAACACTAAAATGTTTGCTGAGCCACTGTTTTTTTTGAGGTTCCTTCTTACAAAAAAACATGAGTTTGGTTTGTTATTCACAGAGATTACAATCATCATGAGCAGCAGGTTTATAATTGAAGTAGACTTGTGTTTGGTTTGAACTCACTCTTGTTGTGATCACCTTGTTTTAAGTTTAGTCATTTTCATGATAGCAACTCAAATACCATTTCTTGCTCTGCCGTTTTTTTGATCAAACTTGCTGTCAGAACCTGTTCCATACCATATTTGAAAATTACTCAGACCCTCACTTGCTCTTGATTGCATAAGTTTTTGAGTCTTGAACTCCAATTGCATTTCAAATTCTACGTGTGCGTGAACCATCATATTTTGAGTTGGAGGATTGATTTGAAGGAATGAGTGTTACCATCGTGTTCCTCATTAAAAATCAAGCAGGGTAGGCTTTTACTTCATCAGATTTGGTTAAGTTTTAAGGAAATTGGGATCAAAACGTATTTCATTGGTTTTGCCTTGTCTTGCTTTGAAGTCCAACCCAGAAACACGCGTGCAGATGGTTCTTATTTTATGGGGGGTGGTTTTATACATGGATGTATCGCCATCCTAGTGGTTAAGCACCTTGCCATTTCACACCCAAACCCCGGTTCGAGCCCAGCTAGGGGCGTTTTTTTGCTTTTTCTTTCTTTTATTTTCCATGTTTTACATTAATTCTTCCTTTTCCTTTCCCTTACCACATACGCGGAGTGGTAGAAGTGGTTTAGTTTTGAACCTGTAGCTTTGAGGTTAGGGGTTCAAACCCTTGTGGCAGCATTTCTTGTTTTTAGCACTTATTTGTTTCATTTTAATTCTTTTCCTTTATTTATTTTTAAAGTAGCTTTTTTTTAATATTATTAAAAAAACCAAAAAATCATATCTTTATATTTTTGATATGATAATTCATTTTCCATCCTTTTATTTTATTTCATTTTATTTTATTTCTTTTCTTATGTTTATCTTATAGTTTTAAATATTAAAAACCCCCCAAAAAATCTTTTTATATATTATTTTCCTTCTTTTTATTTTAATCTTCATTTTAATTTTCATTCTTATTTTTTGTCATTGGAATAACAAATTAATGTTTTTTCTCTTCCATTTTTATTTTCTTTCTCATTTCATCTGCGATTGATTTATTTAGTGTTTACACTGGCCTTGTACCATGATCCCCCCTAGGATTCCTAGTCCCTCCGTTTAGGATGGGAGTAGGAGAGACTTTAGGTGTTCAATCTTTTGCATGATAACATTAGGAAGTTTCCCCTTACCTCAATCTTAGGATCACCATTGTATAACAACTTTAGGTTTGGTTTAGTCCCCCTTTAGTGTCCTTTCTCTTCTCATCTCAAAACAATCATAAAACACCTAATAAAGGTTAATGATTATTGTGCGTCACGAGCCTTAAGCACTTGGGAAAGGGTCGTTGAGGGGTTTCCCTTCAATGATTTGAATGTTTAGCATAACACCCTTTGGGTGATATGCGACGCATTCACTCCTAAGTCATAGTCTCTAGTGCGATATGAATTGCAAACCATTCAAAAACACTTCTTTCTCTAAAAAATACAAAAACACTTCAAACCTTTTCTTCATCCTTCGGGATCTTAATCAGGAAAATCTTTTCAAATAAAAATAGTATCGTTAACTCTTGGTTCTATCGCAAACGGTAATGCCTAAGTCTTCAATGGTCGAGCTGCATACACCAAACTGCTAGAACTGATTGTTAACCCTACTCGCCTAAAAAATAGTTGAACAAACCTGTGTTCCCTTTTAGACCGAAATACATTTGCTCTGATCTTTCATACCAGATGAAAGTACGTAGGCACAAGACGCGATGTCTTGGCGAGAAACCTTCCCCCCTTTCACCCGTAGTTAGCCGAACTACGTTGACTATGACTTCTCACTTCATATGAGATACGTAGGCACAAAGCGTTGTTGCTTTGCTGAGTCACTTCCTTTTTATTTTTGTCCTTGAGCCTTTAGCATAGATAGTTTTAATCACCCTTTTATATAGACAACAAGCGTGGATCCCGTCGAGTACGACGGACGTGAGGGGTGCTAACACCTTCCCCTTGCGTAACCGACTCCAGAACCCGAGATTTGGTTGCGATGACCAATCTTATCCCTCTTTTCGTTAGGTTTTCTCTGAGCGTTTCCTTTCCCTCTCTTGGGATAAATAATGCATGGTGGTGACTCTTCTGTCATTACCGACCTCCTTTTTCGCAGTAGCAACAGCTGGCGACTTTGCTGGGGACAGGAACATCCCTTATGTGAGTCAATCCTAGCGCTTCTTTATTTATTTTTGGGTGTGTACGTATGTGCTTTATCTTTCTTTATTTTCTTTCCGCATTTTACTTTCCGCATGATTCATTATTGCTGTGCTGTGGGGAGGGATTATTCTGTTGAGAGATAAGTCAGACCTAGGCTTGAGTATAGACTTAGCTTTAAAAGTGGAACGTAGTGGTGAGCCTGTATGCCTTGCATGCACCAGCTAGCCATGAAATCCGCGCTTAGACGAGATTGTCTTTGACGATTTTCTTTCTGGCCCTTTGGGCTCGATGGAATTTTGGATTTGGGGATTGTCGACTCTGGGAACCGATCACTTCTGAGTCAGCTAAGTGAGGCCTCTTCAGGAGATGATGATGCCAAACCAGAAATGGTGAACGTATCATCATTTCTAGAAAGTCTGTGACGCTGATGAACGCATAGGATGCCAAACCTTGTCAGTGGATAGGTCTTTACCTGTGAGAGGGATGGGGGTGCAGGAAACTCTAGCTTTCAGATTACCCGGTTCTTTACAGTTTGGATTCGTGTTCTTAATATCAAGGGGTCCTAATGTCAGTGTTTAGTTATGACTAAAGCGAAGCGCCGGTCGTCTCAAACTACAGCACAACAATCTTGATCCCTTGTTGCGTATGTATTTTGCATTTTCATTTGCATATCATTAACATGTATTTGTGTTGCAGGTGTATTTTTCCTCCCCGATTCTAGTGATCTTTATTCCTTTTCTGACATGGAGACTTTGAAGAAGATAGTTGCCTACAAGCTCCCTTCTCCTGATATTAGTTCCCTGTTGAGTTTGGTTGTTTTAGCAAATTAGAAAGTGAGAGAAGAGTTCAAGGAATCTTATGGGAAGCTACTCAGTCTGGTGTGCAAACCTTCAGTGTTCGAGTTGAATGGCTTATATGCTCTGCTATAGTTTTATGACCCTCAGTTGAGATGTTTTATTTTTCCTGACTATGTCCTGGCACCGACATTGGAAGAGTATGCTGCGTTACTAGGGGTTACAGTATTGGATCAGATGCCTTTCTACCATGATGATGCTGAACCTGATCTAGCTAGGCTTGCTTCAATTCTTCATCTTGATGCCTCAGAGTTCTCGAGAAAATTGACTAAGTTGAATGGAGTGTATGGGTTTCCTCTACCTGTTCTGGTTGACAAGTCTTTACAGTTCGCAAAAGACGGTTGTTGGATTGTATTCAATGCCATTCTCGCACTATGCATATATGGTATCATTTTGTTTCCTAACTTTCCAGATTTTGTGGATACAGATGCCTTCTATATTCTTGCTTCAGGGAATCCAGTGCCTACCTTGTTAGGGGATGTTTACTATTCTGTCCATTACAAGAACGAGAAGCGAAGGGGTAAAAATGTGTCTTGCTGTGTACCCATGATGTACAGGTGGTTCTTCAGTCACCTTCCGAAGACAGGTCCGTTTGTTGCTACTGTTGGCACCTCAGATTGGTCTGCTAGGTTAATGGGTTTATCTGCAGAAAACATCGTATGGTTTGATCATGACATACTTAGCACTGAAATCATATATAGTTGCAGTGGTTTTCTGAATGTACCATTGGTCGGAAGGAAGGGTTGTATTAACTATAATCCCTCTTTGTTGATTAGACAATTTGGATATGCTTTGAAGAGTCCTCCTAAGGAAGAAGAGATACAGGAATCTTTGTATCTCACAAGCTTGATGGAAGCTGATACTTTAGATAGAATGGGGTATGCATGGAGTAACATTCACAGACAAGGTAAGGAAATGTTAGGAAAGAGCAACAATGGAGCTTATGACCCCTACGTGGTTTGGATCAAGGATAGAGCTGCTAAGTCTCTAATGCCATTTCCCTTAGTTGCGCCCTTGTACCCCGTCATGCCTGAAGAACCTACTACCGTGGATATTCAGAAGTACAACCAACTATTGCGTGAAAAAGAAGAGTTGAAAAGAGAAAATGAAGAATTAGAGAAAGAAATTATCCAAATTCGAAGTGAGAAGATTGATGTTGTTCATGCCTCAAGAGACAGACTGAATGAACTTGTTAACAAGCTAGGTACGGACTTGACAAAGGAGACTGGCAACAGAGAACACTCAGGCCGAGATTTGAACACTGTCTATGGTGTGCTTGCTACCAAAAAAGAGGATCTAGACAGGGCTTACTTGAAGATCTCTAAATTTGACTCTTTGTGGAACACCACGCTCACCAACAACAAAGAGCGCGAGGACAAGTTGAGACAACAGATCGCCAAGTTGAAGACGCAACTCAAAGCGAAGGACGAGAAGATCTCAGCGGAAGAATCTCTCAGATATCACAGTGAGCATAGATTGAGCCAAGCAATTGCAGCCCTGAAGGATTGTAGGTTGAGAGCAGACACCAAGAGAAGCAGACTTGAAGCATGCTTTAGGGAAGGAGCCTGGGACGACCATGTTGATAGTCTACAGCGCACCATCAGCCGGCAAGAGCAACTCATACAGGGTCTACTCACCAAACCAGATCATCCTGAGACGCGGAAGCTGCTAGAGGATTTCCAGTCTCGGTGCTCAGCTTGATTATCTTTCTCTGTATCTTGTTGTTTTTCTCATGTATCGACCATCATCAGGCTTGTTGATTGAGGTCATCTTTATTTTGTACTCATCTGATGTATGCACATTGTTGGTTGGCTTGTTATTATACGAGGAGTTGTTATTCTGTTCACTTGTCCGTGGGGTTTTTCATGGTCGTTTTCTTCTTCTGGAAACTAGAATCGAGGGGGAAATCACCTTGCTGCATATATATGCATGTCTGCATTTAGCATTTTTCGCATTGTAGGTGCATCAGAACTGTTTTCTTATCCCCTGTCTATTTTTAGTTTGTTTCAGGATTGCTGATAACACAAATAACCGGTACGCAACCAGAGGAAGACAGAAAAGGATCATGGAACAAATGCAAGAGCACATGCAGGAGATGAGAGACATAATGGCTCAATTTATGAAAGTTATGCAGATTGCCGTAAGTGGACAAGACCAGCTCAGGACCTTGGTGCATCCTCTGATTGCCCGGGTTGACAACGACAGCGTATTACATGGGGGGACTGCTGCCAACCCACCTCTTGTTGAGAATCAGAATGCTAATAACGCTATCCCCAATGCTGGTGGGAATGGAATTGGGAACACAACTGGGAACGATAATGGAGATGTTAAAACTAATGGTAATGTCGGTGGAGGAATTGGTAACACCGGAGTTGGTAATACTGGAGCCCAAAATGCAGGGAACGCTGGAAATATCGGTCATGGAAATGGTTACGGGTATGAAGCTAATGGAGTCAACCAGGGTAATCTGTATCAGCCATGGCTTGAGGATCGGCAAGAAGACCTTTTCTTGGTGAAAGATGAAATGTCCACTGAAGCTGATAAAATATTTTAAGTTGTTGGAGGAACAGATGAAGAACCTTTCTAATCAAAACTCTATGGGGCTGGAGATGGCCGATCTAGGGTTGGTTCCTGACTTAAGGGTGCCACTCAAATTCAAAGTTCCCACGTTTGACAAGTACAAAGGGGACACTTGCTCGAGGGTTCATGTGCGATCCTACTACCGAAGGATGTCTGTGTATTCAAATGATGAAAAGATGTTGATACATTTCTTTCAGGACAGTTTGTCTGGACCATCACTCGGGTGGTACATGGGACTGGAGCCCACTCAGGTTAGAAGTTGGAAAGACTTGGAAGAGGCTTTTGTAAAGCACTATCAAATAATAGTGACCTTGCTCCCAACAGGGTCCAGCTCCAGAACCTTTCCCAAAAGAATGGTGAGTGCTTTAAGGAGTACGCCCAGAGGTGGCGTGAAATTCCAGCTAGGGTGCAGCCTCCGATGGTGGAGCGCGAACTGATGGACCTATTTGTGGCTACTTTATCTGGCATGTATTATGAGAAGCTTATCAACTGTATGTCTGGAAGCTTTTCCGACATGATAATCACAGGGGAACGTATAGAAAATGGTATCAAAATTGGGAAGATTCAAGCAGGCGAAGGATCCTCAGCTGGAGGAAGAGGAAAGAAAGTATTTAGCAACAAAAGGCGCGAGGGAGAAACCAATTCAGTATCTAGCTTTCAAGGATGACGGAGAAATCATCTACATAATCAATACTATCAATGACAGGTTGCTAGTGTTATGATCCCCATACCGCAACAACAACAACCACAACAACAACAACAATGGCAGCAGCAGCCACCCTACCAAAACCAGCAGGGTTATAGAAGATACCCGAAGCGGCCCAAGATGGAAAATAGAGTGTTTGATCTACCACTGATGCCATATTCTCAAGTGCTTCAAGCATTGTTACAATTGCAGCTGATCCAAAAGAGGACTTTGGCTCCTATGACCGGTACACCGCCACCTGGTTATGATGTGAATGCACGATGTGAGTTCCATTCCGGGGCACCTGGTCATAACATTGATAATTGCAAGGCTTTCAAACATAAGTTGCAAGACCTGATTGATAGAAAAGCAATAGATTTTTCACATGATGCACCCAATGTTGTGCAAAACCCTATGCCAAATCATTGGCCGATAAGGGTTGGTGTTGTTCTTGTAGAGGAAGGGTTAGATCTGATAACCGATGTGAACAAGCTGAAAACGCCATTGAGTTTTGTAAAGGAGAAGTTGCTGAAGGGGGGAGTATTCCCAGACTGTAGTGAAGGTTGTATCAATTGTTTGAGTCATCCTGAGGGATGTGATGATCTGAAGAAGTATATTCAAAGCATGATGAATGACGGAGTATTACAATTTGATCGGACTACTGAAAGGAAACCCGTGGAAGTAGTAGAAGAGGGGCAGGATGAAATTGCGACAATTTCAATCCCATATAAAACTATCACTATTCCAATTCCACCAAGGCCACCTGCAATCATCATCACTAAAGCAGGACCGGTGCCGTACAAAAGTTCAAAGGCTATCCCATGGAATTACGGAGCCGAGGTGTTTTGTAACGGACAGAAGGTAGATTTGAAGAGTTTGCATGTCGACTCAGTTGATGATGTAGTCGGAGTTGGAGGAATTACCAGAAGTGGTAGAATCTTTTCAACGCCCAAAGTGGTGGCTGAAAAAACTGATAAAGGGAAAGGCAAGATAGTGGCAGAAGACATTCCTCGGGTGGGCGAGAAGGAGTCTCTGACAAAGTATATGGAAGAGTTCATGAAGTTGATTAGAAAAAGCGACTACAAGATAGTCGACCATCTGCAACAAACCCCTTCCAAGATTTCTATCCTATCACTATTATTGTGTTCAGAAGCGCATCGAAATATGTTGTTGAATGTTTTAACCACTGCTTACGTGCCACAAGAAATATCAGTTAACCAGCTCGAGGGAGTGGTGGCGCATGTAAACGTGGGAAACGGTCTGGGATTTACGGATTTAGACTTAACGCCGAAGGGCAGAAACCACAATTTGGCTTTGCATATTTCACTTGAATGCCGAGGAACAGTGATGTCACACGTCCTTGTTGATACATGGTCGTCCTTGAATGTGTTACCAAAGAAAGCATTGGTGAAGATAGATCATCAGGGTCTTTATTATACGCCTAGTGATTTAGCTGTGCGAGTCTTTGATGGAACCCGAAGATCTATTTTTGGGGAGATAACTCTGCCTATCCAAGTGGGCCCGGAGGTGTTTGAGGCGGTATTTTACATCATGGACATTCAGCCTGCTTACAACTGTCTGCTAGGTCGTCCATGGATACATTCTGCTGGGGCCGTTACTTCCACTCTACATCAGAAGCTGAAATATATGGTTGGTGGTAGTGTTGTGACAGTCTTGGATAAGAGGATATCATGATTAGCCACCTGTCATCTTTTAAGTATGTTGAAGTAGACGGGGAAATTCATAAGACTGTGTCAGGCCTTCGAGACTGTGCAATTGAAGGACAAATCTCCAGTTGTGAACAAAGAACCAGAAGTGGCTATGTCATCTTTTAAGGAGGCTCAGGCGGCAGTTCAGGCTGGGGCATCACAGGGTTGGGGAAAGGTGTTAGACATACCTCAGAAGCAGGACAAGTTCGGGTTGGGGTACCACCCGTCATCTTAGCAGAGTGCGCCACGCTACAAGGGGCCCATCAAGTTCACCAGTGGGGGTGTCATTTTTTAGCAAATCAATGTCGTTTCTGATGATAAAGTCGGGGACAGTGATTGTGACATGGACGCCTGGATCCAGCCGAGCGCTCCCGGACAGAAGCTATGCAACTGGTCTATTAAGGAAGTTGTCCAAGTGACACGTGAACAGTAATACTTTGTTTTCTCAATTATTGTGTAACCCTATATTCTACCCGGAGCATAGTGGTATTTTGTTCAGGGAATGCTTGTTTATGTTTGAACCATCTTTTAGTCATTAATCAAAAGGCGTCTTTCTCATTCAATTTTGTGATCATTGTTTTTCTTCTTTTGTTTTCTAACAATAAAATGGCAATGTGGTTTGTGTTTATTTTGTTTGCATATCATTTAAGCATAAAATTCTCATCATTGCAGGTTACACATTTCAGATACCATCGACTCAGACTCGTCTATCACTCGGTGTGACTTTGATAATTCGATCTTTCAAGCAGAAGAAGAGATTGATGAAGACGAAGACCTACCCGAAGAGCTTGTTAGATTGTTGAGACAAGAGGAGAAGGTCATCCTGCTCATCAGGAGGAAGTTGAAGTCATCAACCTGGGAATAGAGGAAGATAAGAAGGAAGTCAGAATAGCGGCCGTGCTGCAAAGTGACGTCAAGTAAAGACTGGTTGAGTTACTCCGAGAGTATAAGGATGTCTTTGCTTGGTCATATAAAGATATGCCTGGACTCGACACAGACATTGTGGTTCATCGCTTGCCTCTTCGCGAAGAGTGTCCTTCTGTTAAACAGAAACTGAGAAGAACCAGGCCTGATTTGGCAGTAAAGGTCAAGGAAGAAGTCCAAAAGCAATTAGACGCCAAATTTCTTGCCGTGACAAATTACCCTCTGTGGGTTGCAAACATTGTGCCCGTGCCTAAGAAGGAAGGCAAAGTTAGGATATGTGTTGACTATAGGGACTTGAATAGAGCGAGCCCAAAGGATGATTTCCCGCTCCCTCATATTGACGTGCTTGTTGACAACACCGCATAATTCTCAATGTTTTCCTTCATGGATGGCTTTTCCGGATACAATCAGATTAAGATGGCACCAGAGGACATGGAGAAAACGACTTTCATCACGCCATAGGGGACGTTCTTCTATAAAGTTATGCCTTTCGGTTTGAAGAACGCAGGGGCAACTTATCAACGAGCTATGGTGACACTCTTCCACGACATGATTCATCATGAGATTGAGGTGTATGTCGATGATATGATTGCGAAGTCCCAAACGGAGGAGAGGCATTTGGTGAATCTTCTAAAGCTGTTTAAGAGATTAAGGAAGTTCAAACTTAGGCTGAATCCAAACAAGTGTACTTTCGGCGTACGGTCAGGAAAGTTGTTGGGGTTTATTGTCAGTGAGAAAGGTATTGAGGTTGATCCTGCAAATATTAAGGCAATTCAAGAAATGCCAGCACCAAAGACCGAGAAACAAGTTCATGGTTTTTTAGGTAGATTAAACTACATTGCTCGGTTCATATCTCACCTCATAGCCACTTATGAGCCATTATTTAAGTTATTAAAGAAAGATCAGGCGATCGTTTGGAATGAGAATTGTCAGAAAGCATTTGAGAAAATAAAAGAGTATTTGCAGGAACCTCCGATACTGATACCTCCAGTAGCTGGAAGACCATTGATTATGTACTTAACGGTTCTTGAGAACAGTATGGGTTGTGTCCTCGGTCAACACGACGAGATTGGAAGAAAAGAGCATGCAATTTACTATCTGAGTAAAAAGTTCACAAATTGTGAGTCCCGTTACTCAATGCTTGAGAAAACATGTTGTGCACTTGCTTGGGCTGCCAAACGTTATGACAGTATATGCTTAACCATACAACCATGTTGATTTCGAAGATGGATCCGATCAAGTATGTCTTTGAAAAGCAAGCACTTTCAGGAAGGATTTCCAGATGGCAAATGGTACTGACAGAGTACGATATTCAGTATGTTTCTCAGAAGGCCATAAAAGGGAGTGTTCTGTCAGACTACCTTGCCGAACAACCTATCAAAGACTATCATCCAATGAAGTTTGAATTTCCTGATGAAGACATTATGTTCCTCAAGATGAAGGATTGTGATGAACCACTACCAGATGAAGGTCCCGAACTTGGCTCCCAATGACAGTTGATATTTGACGGTGTTGTCAACTCTTATGATAGCGGAATAGGGGCAATCATTACAACACCCCATGGGACTCACATCCCGTTCACTGCCAGATTGACATTTCCGATCACCAACAATGAGGTTGAGTATGAAGCGTGTATCATGGGTCTCGAAGAAGCTATTGATTTGAGAATCAAGAATCTCGATGTATATAGCGATTCCGCGCTAGTTGTGAATCAAATCAAGGGAGAATGGGAAACTCGTCAACCTAATTTGATTCCTTACATGAATTATGCAAGAAGGTTGTTACCTTTCTTCGACAAGGTGGAGTTTCACCATGTGACGCGAGCGGAGAATCAGATGGCAGGCGCTCTGGCAACGCTGTCTTCGATGTACAAAGTTAATTTTTGGAATGAAGCTCCCAGAATAGTTATATCTCGCTTTGATAGACCCGCTTTCATATTCTCCATTGAGGAGGCCTCCGACGACAAGCCGTGGTATTTTGACATCCAGAATTTCCTTAAGTACCAAGAGTATCCGACCGGGGCATCCAGTCGAGATAAGAAGACTCTAAGGAGATTGTCTGGCAATTTTTATCTGAATCAGGATGGTGTGCTTTACAGAAGAAACCATGACTTGGTGCTGTTGAGATGCGTGGATGAAAAAGAAGCAAATCTGCTTATGGAGCAAGTCCACGAGGGTACTTTTGGTACACATGCCGGCGGATATGCCATGTCTCGAAAGTTGTTGCGAGCTGGGTATTATTGGCTTACGATGGAGTCAGATTGTTTCAAATTCGCGAAGAAATGTCATAAATGTCAGATCTATGCCGACAAAATTCATGTGTCGCCGTGTCCTTTGAATGTCATGTCATCTCCGTGGCCCTTTTCCATGTGGGGCATTGATATGATTAGAAAGATTGAGCCTACTGCATCCAATGGACATCATTTCATCCTAGTAGCCATTGATTATTTCACCAAATGGATCGAAGCAGCTTCTTATGCCAATGTCACCAAGCAAGTTGTGGCCCGGTTCATCAAAAGGGACATCATCTGCCGATATGGAATACCTGAGAGGATCATTACTGATAATGGATCTAACCTGAATAATAAGATGATGAAGGAGTTGTGCCAGAACTTCAAGATTGAGCATTACAATTCGTCTCCCTATCGTCCGAAGATGAATGGCGCGGTCAAAGCAGCTAATAAAAATATCAAGAAGATTGTGCAGAAGATGGTTGTGACCTACAAAGATTGGCACGAGATGTTGCCCTTTGCTTTACATGGATATCGCACCTCGGTGCGTACTTCAACTGGGGCAACTCCCTTCTCGTTGGTATATGGAATGGAAGTTTTCCTGCCACTAGAAGTTGAGATACCTTCCTTGAGAGTTTTGGCTGACGTCAAACTAGACGAAGCAGAATGGGTGAAGAACAGGTTGAATCAGCTCAGTTTGATGGATGAGAAAAGGTTGGTGTCCATCGCATACGGTCGTCTATACCAAAGTGGAATGAAGAAAGCCTTCAATAAGAAGATACGTCCTCGAAGCATTCAGGCAGGTGATTTAGTGTTGAAGCAGATTCTCCCACCACAGAACGATCACATGGGCAAATGGACTCCCAATTACGAAGGTCCGTACGTTCTAAGTAAAGTTTTCTCCAGAGGAGCCTTACTACTTTCAACTATGGATGCTAAAGATTTCACGTCCCCCGTGAACGCAGACGCAGTCAAAAAATACTATGCTTAAAGAGACCCGCTGGAAAGAAAAAGAAAATCCAGGCAAAAATGGGGCATCCCGGCGAACCATAAAAAGATAGGTTCGGGCAAAAATTAGGGATAAAAAGAAAAGATGTAAACCCGCAAAGTTGAAAATCTGAAAAGGTGACTTTGGCAAAAATGGGTATCCCGGTGAATCGAAAACCCGCGAGGGCGATTCAGGCAAAAGTTAGGGATTTGAAAAGCAAACAACTACGATCTGCGTATTGGTCTTCAGAACATAACGGATTATGGGAGAACCCCACGGGAAATCGTTCAAGTCAATCTCTCCTGAAGACGAAGCATCAGAAAAACATCGAAGTCATGCGAGTCATAGATGAGTCGTCCCATGGTGGTTGTCTAAACCATATTGCCGACATTTTGTATATCTTTGTGCATTTCTTATTTGTTTTGGCGCAACTTTCTCATTTCAGGAGTTGCGTCCTTTGTAAATTTTCCTACTTTCAGGCCGTTTATCAATAAACATGTTATTCAGAAAATCCTTGTGTGCTTGGTTTTTAGCTTTTACTGTTTTGTTTGTGAAAGACGCCCGATGTTTTTGATGAATTTGCACATACATGAACTTGCAGGCCTTGGCCAATAACTGTTAAAACTTTGACTTAACTGAACAACGTCACGGATGATGACCAAGATGGCCCATGTTGTGTAGTATCTTGTCTGTTGTTTTTGCATGGGCATCTCTCTAAGAAGGTATGGATGGAGCTGTTTTCCCCGGCCAGAGTTTATTCCCCAGCGATTAAAAGTGGTTTCCTCATCCCAACATTGTGGTGTGCACGTAGGCATGTGGTTATCCCCAGTAGTGGTTCAATACATGTTGCTAATCCCCAGCGGAGCGGATTTGTGCTTAGTAGAGCAGTTTTACCTAGAAGTTTTCTCGGAGGCCATCCAAGGCTTATATTCCCCGGCATGAATCTGTTTACACTAAGACGTGTCTAGTCTTTTCCCCAGCAGAGTGGGCTCTTTCTCTTTAGCATATATTTTTCTAGAGCGGTTCCTTTGCATTTGCATCGTGCATAACATCTACCTAAACGTGTAGCATTTCCATTTCGTATGGAGCATTACGCCATTTTCAAACATTTGCATCTGAAGCATAAGCCAAGTTTGTTGCCTTAGAGGCCGGTTTTCTTTTCCAGCAGAAATTGTTTGATTCAGGAGATTTTTTATACCATCCCCAACGGAGTGGTGGGTGAACTGATATTCCTTGGCAGAGTCGTTTGTTTAAACCTCTCCTCGTTGGAGTTTTCTTTACAAGTCGTGAGTCGGTTGATTCCATTGCCTTGTTTTATCCCAACTTTGGGTTGATATCCTTTGTTTTATCCCAACTTCAGGTTGGTATCCTCTGGATTTTATTCCATCTTTTGGTTGGTATGCCTTGTTTTATCCCAACTTTAGGTTGGTATCCTTCGATTTTTATCCCAACTTCAGGTTGGTATCCTTCGGCTTTTATCCCAACTTCAGGTTGGTATCCTTCGGCTTTTATCCCAACTTTAGGTTGGTATCCTTTGTTTTATCCCAAATTCAGGTTGGCATCCTTTGGGATTTTATCCCAACTTTAGGTTGTTATCCTTCGGTTTTTATCCCAACTCTTGGTTGGTATCCTTTGGTTTTTATCCCAACTTCAGGTTGGTGTCCTTTGGGATTTTATCCCAACTTTAGGTTGGTATCCTTTGTTTTATCCCAACTTCAGGTTGGTATCCTTCGGCTTTTATCCCAACTTCAGGTTGGTATCCTTTGTTTTACCCCAACTTCAGGTTGGTATCCTTTGGGCTTTTATCCCAACTTTGGGTTGGCATCCTTTATTTTATCCCAACTTTAGGTTGGTATCATTTGGTTTTTATCCCAACTTTAGGTTGGTATCCTTTGGTTTTTATCCCAACTTTAGTTGGTATCCTTCGGCTTTTATTCCATCTCTTGGTTGGTATCTTGTGGATCATATCTTGACTATTGGTTAGTATTCTGTTGACTATATTCCTACTGTTGGTTGGTAGTTTGAATGTTATTCCGACATATGGTCTGTAACCCTCGTTTTTCCTCATCAGAGTTCGGCATCCCAACTTTAGGTTGGCAATCTTTGTTGTGGTTATTTCGTTTCCGTTTAGCGTTTCCGGCGATTTCAACTTTAGGTTGATAGCTTGGGTTCAGCTTTATTCAATTTTACGGTGATCCCAACTATTGGGTTGGTAGTGTTTGATTTATATCCCCAGGGATTGATTTTATCCTATCTTTTGGATGGTGTCCTTGGATTTTTTTCTTCTGATGGACGTTTGTTCCCCACAGAGTCGTTTGGTTAAGCTCCTCATTTCCCCAGTGGATTATTTTTGTAATCGGAGCGGATATCTCTGGATATTCTTGTTTGCAGTTGGAAAATTTTCGGGTTCTTTGGTATTCAACCGTCTTTTACCTTGTTGGTGTGAAAGTCGTTCGCTCTTCACTCATTCAGGTCTAAGTCGCTTGAATAGGGGCAACTGTTGAACCCTAAAATTTGCCAAACCTTTTCTTTACTTGGTTTATGTTTCATTTCATTGTTCTAGCATATTGCATTGCATAGCATTTTGCATTTACAGGGGATCAAGAGATGTGTTTATAACAAGAGGAATTTGCCAAGGGTTCTAAGCCTAATCAAGATGTTGTATTCAAGTTGTCAAGTGGTTATCATCATCAGAAGAAGGACAAAGCCCTTTGAGAAAGCAAATCAATGTATGTGGTTCACCTCCTGTTTAGAAGGCCATTTGAGGGTCATCTGAAGACCACAAGTCCATGGTTATGGAGGGAGTTTGTCATTTAAGCTCATTGGAGACCTTGAGGGTCATTGTGGAGCTCATCCAAGTGTTTATGCCAAGTGCAAGTAGCTACAGTTGAAAAGGGTTGGAATTAGGGTTTCATTTCTAATCAGGCTAAATTTGCTTTTGAAGAAAAAAAACTTGTTTCCATGGTCTTCCATATGTCCTAAGGTGTTTGAGGATGGGTGATTGACCATCAATTTTAATCAGAAGCGCTCAAATTGATCAGTTGATTGAAAATCGGGAGATTTGGAGAAAAGTCAATTGTGTAGTGAAAAAAGTCAACTCCTGACTTTTTGAGGTCAAGGTCATGATCCCTAATTTCAATATGACCAATGGGTGGAATTTGATCAAGAAAACTCAAGGGAATCATGAAAAATCAAAGGTTGTTGAAAGTTGCCATTTTGGGAATTAGGGTTTTAGAAACTTTCCATTTTTGGAAAGTTTTATGTTTGGAACAACCATTTTCAAAGCCATTTTTCTTCATGATCAAGGTTTCAAATGAACCTTTAGCCAACATCAAAGTTGTTCCTTGTATCTCAAGCTTTCTTTTGAGTATCAATTCATAATCATATGATATTTGAAGCTCAAGTTATGATCGATAAAAGTTGGAGATTTCAATGGTTTCAAAAGTTGTTAAGTTTGGGCAGATTTTTGCACCACTTTGCAAGCCAATTTTCATCACCTTCTTGATGTCAAATGAAACTTTGTCCCAAATGAAAGTTGTAGAGTGTGTTCCAAGCTTTCCAAAGAGTCCAAGAAGTCCTCAATTGATTTGGTAAGCTCAAGTTATGGATGTGCAAAGTTATTCATGAGCAGTTTGCTTGCCACGATTTTCAACCATAAATTTCATGATCTTCCAATCCTCAAATCAAGACAACTCCAACATGAAATGTGTTCTACTCCATGCCCTCTTTCATTTGAGTCCAAGATCAAAGTAATTGGATTTGTGAGCACAAAGTTATCATTGATCAAAGTTTGTACATTGAACATTTTTGCCAAAGAATGAAAGGTGGGTTTTTGTTGGTTTGCTTCTATTCATCAACCTTCACACTCTCCCATACGCATGGGAGGCTGTTTTTGTTGCTACCAAGATTTGCCAAAAACCAGCATAACCCCCTTTCTTGCCATTTTGTCATTTTCAAATAATTACCCAAATGAGCTATGAGCCAAAACAAACATAGCCCAAGGTCTTCCCACTTTGCTACAAGGAAAGCAACTGATGCAGCAGCTGCAGCACCATTTCTGCATCCACCCTTGATTCAAAAAGTGTACATGGGGATGAAAATTTACCCATTCACCTTCTTGCCTTGGTCAAACCCTAAAAACCTGATTTCATTCAGTATTTAAGCTAAGCATCAGTTCACACAAACCCTAGCCACCACTTGTGCGAAAATCAGAAGAAAAGCTTTGGACATTTTCTCTCAAAACTGCCCTAGGAAGCCAACTGTTAGTTTCAAAAGGGAGACTTCAAAGCTTGGGAGAAGGAGAGGTAGCTTGCTGTTGGTTTTTGCTCAAGACAGTCTTCAAGAGGTAAGCATTTCTTAACTCTCTATTTCATATGTATTTGTCTCATTAAAACATGTTCTAGTTCTATTGGTGTTGTTTAGATGTTTGGAGTATGAATATACCTTTGAATATGCCTTTAACATATGTTGTTCATGTATTGTGAATCATGGTTGAGGTTCTGCTTGAGTGGTTTGGTTTTGTCATTATGGTCACAAATGTGTTGATTCATGTACTTGGCCATGTTCTGTATGGAAATATGCAACTGTGGTATGATTTGTGTTTATGACTGCTTTTAGAGCTTCAGTTTTAGCATCCTAAGTTGTGAACTTAATGTTTGAACCTAGGCTGTTTAGGTTTGGATTTTTGGGCCTTGTGTTGATTTGTGAACAACTTTGGTATTATGGAGTTTTAATGAGTCTGTTAAGGCACTTCATGTTTTGGATATGTTAGCTGCCCCTGTTTGGTTTTTGAATCTGTGTTTGTCAGCTCAAGTTTTGTTGGTTTCAAGATTGGATCCCTATGTGTAGTTGTTTTGGCTTGGTGTTGTGCTTGATACTTTAGGATGTTGGACTGAAACATGAAACCAATTTTGCTATCATGAGGATTTTTTAGGACTATTGTGTGCCTCAGCTTTGATTAAGTCTTTGAAGGCATTTTGTTTTGGCTGTTTTTTAACTAAGTCTGGTGTGGTGTGTTTTGAGTGCCTTTTGCTATTACCATTATTGGTCTGGTAGTGCTTGAGGTAGAATGTTTGGATTTAGGGCCTTGACATTGCAACCAGTTTTGTTTTAACATTGAGTTGGTGCTGTCAAAACCTTTTCCAGAGGTATGTATTGCCACCAAAACCTGTTCGCATTAGTAATTATCACATGAAGTAGATGATAAACTAGGCTATTGAGATGACTGACTTTGAGGTTGTTTTGAATAACCAATTGAGAGCTGTCATAAAGTTTGAGGTTGTATGCCTCAGCCTGTGTTAGTCCTTGGAGAAGGATTTGTCCTGGCTGGCTAGTTAGTGTTTGGGAGCTGTGGACTGCTTAGTGTATTTGTTTTGCTGCAAACAGGAGGATTGGTGAGTGTTTCAACTTGTTAAGATATGCTGATAGGTTGTCTTAGTGAGGTCTGTTGGAGGCCTCAGATTTGCTGAGCTTGGTTAGCATGTTTGAGGCAAGCTATAAGGTTTGAGGTATTGAGTTTTAGTTGGTTTCATGTTGTGGTTTCTGTTAAGGGGGTTTATTTGGAACTGATGACCAAGTTATAGTTGTCCTATATGGCTGTTTGAACACGTACCAAGTCTAAGTTTCAAACATGAATGGCATATTGAGATATTGATGTCATACTGTGTTTGTTGTCTACAAATTGTTGGAAGGTTTGTATTTTTCTCATCAAGTTTCCTATTGGCCTTTTAAATTGGAATAGGTCAGGCTCATAACTTGTTTGTCTAGTTGAGTTAATATGGAGTTAAGGTTTCTGCATAAGAGTTGTTACTGTCAAGATCGTTAGTGCTTGATTATAGGCATTAATGACCAAGCTGCCACTGTTATAGGATAGAAGGTTGGACTGTCTAGGGGCTATTGACAAAATTTGGAATTTGGATTCATCAGTTCATGGTGAGATTTTTCAAAGTTATTGACTATTTGTTTTGATATGTCAGTGTTTGGTCCTGATCAGTCTTGAGCAGACTCCTTTGTGGTTTTGAGGTTAGGTTGTGATTCTTAGGTTGTTCAGTCTAGAGTTGAGGTGTAATATGTTGAGCCATATTCATGACTGTTAACTAGAGCAAGCTGGTTATTTCATAGATGTTACAGTTTTGGCTTTCTTGTGATAAGCAGTTGGGTTTCACTTGGCTGCTAGATTTGTTTCTCATGTTAGGGTTGTTTTGTGGCTGTCATTGGATAAATTATTTGGTTTGAGCATACTGTCAAGTCAGTATGACTTTGGTGTTTATTCTTGACAGAGCTTAGGTTGGTCTTTTCTTGATTTTGAGCCTTGACATTACCTGGTGTACGGTAATTATCATAAAGAGGTTAATGTTTGATTTGGTAATGCTTAAGCTTTTATTTGAGGAATCTCCAATTGTCATATGTGTGCATGAGATTGTTATTGGGTTTTATGCAGAATGTTGTTATTGCTTTTGTGACTCTTGTTCGTTTGAGTTGTTGACTACCATTAGGACAGTTGTGGATTTGTTATTTTGTTTAAGGAACACCATATTGTTGGAACATTGGCACATTGTTATGTTAAGTTCTGAAATTATGTGTGCTTGATAGAACAAGGCTGTAGCATGTCATGTGGAGAAAATTACTTATTGTGAAAAATTGGTGTCTGTCTTTGTGTGCAATAGGTGATTTAGTGTTTGAGGCTGGCAAGGGCCAAGGTTTGTTTTGCAGTAGTGGACTAATCATAGCAATGTCCACAATTTGGAAAGTTTGATGATAGCAGTTAGCCACTAGCCTCATGACAGTGTTGCTCCTAGTTTGTTTTTAAGATAGTGGTTTTGAGATTATTTGAATATCACTGTTGGAACTGTGTGGTGTGTTTGACAACTTGTTAGGTAGTTGGGATTTTTGAGATTTCATTTGTCTATTTGACTTTGACTAATTAAAACTCTGATGTTGAAATGGAAAATCAAAGTGGTCCATGTTGCTTGCTGTTAGATTCATGCCCTTGAGATTTTTGTTTTGACATCAATACTGCTTGGAATTTCTGCTGCACAGCCTCTGTTGAGGATTCATCAATTTGTTATCTGCCCCTCAGTTTCCACGTTTGAAATCTTTTGAAAAAGAACTTTGATTGTTTAGAATTGTCTTTTTGAATTTCAACACTAAAATGTTTGTTGAGCCACTGCTATTTTTGAGGTTCCTTCTTACCAAAAAAAAACATGAGTTTGGTTTGTTATTCACAGAGATTACAATCATCATGAGCAGCAGGTTTAGAATTGAAGTAGACCTGTGTTTGGTTTGAACTCAGTCTTGTTATGATCACCTTGTTTTAATTTTAGTCATGTTCATGATAGCAACTCAAATACCATTTCTTGCTCTGCCGTTTTTTTGATCAAACTTGTTGTCAGAACCTGTTCCATACCATATTTGAAAATTGCTCTGACCCTCACTTGCTCTTGATTGCATAAGTTTTTGAGTCTTGAACTCCAATTGCATTTCAAATTCTACGTGTGCGTGAACCATCGTATTTTGAGTTGGAGGATTAATTTGAAGGAATGAGTGTCACCATCGTGTTCCTCATCAAAAATCAAGCAGGGTAGGCTTTTACTTCATCAGATTTGGTTGAGTTTTGAGGAAATTGGGATCAAAACATATTTCATTGGTTTTGCCTTGTCTTGCTTTGAAGTCTAGCCCAGAAACACGCGTGTGGATGGTTCTTATCTTATGGGGGTGGTTTGATACACGGATGTATCGCCACCCCAGTGGTTAAACACCTTGCCATTTCACACCCAAACCCCGGTTCGAGCCTAGCTATGGGCGTTTTTTGCTTTTTCTTTCTTTTATTTTCCATGTTTTACATTAATTCTTCTTTTTCCTTTCCCTTATCACATGCGCGCAGTGGTAGAAGTGGTTTAGTTTTGAACCTGTAGCTTTGAGGTCAGGGGTTCAAACCCTTGTGGCAACATTTCTTCTTTTTAGCACTTATTTGTTTCATTTTAATTCTTTTCCTTTATTTATTTTTAAAGTAGCTTTTTTTAATATTATTAAAAAAACCAAAAAATCATATCTTTATATTTTTGATGTGCTAATTCATTTTCCATCCTTTTATTTTATTTCATTTTCTTTTCATTTTATTTTATTTCTTTTCTTATTTTTATCTTATAGTTTTAAATATTAAAAAACCCCAAAAAAATCTTTTTATATATTATTTTTCTTCTTTTTATTTTCATCTTCATTTTAATTTTCATCCTTATTTTTTGTCATTGGATTAACAAATTAATGTGTTTTCTCTTCCATTTTTATTTTCTTTCTCATTTCATCTGCGATTGATTTATTTAGTGTTTACTTGGCCTTGTGCCATGATCCCCCCTAGGATTCCTAGTCCCTCCGTTTAGGACGGGAGTAGGAGAGACTTTAGGTGTTCACTCTTTTGCATGATAACATTAGGAAGTTTCCCCTTACCTCAATCTTAGGATCACCATTGCATGACAACTTTAGGTTTGGTTTAGTCCCCCTTTAGTGTCCTTTCTCTTCTCATCTCAAAACAATCATAAAACACCTAATAAAGGTTAATGATTATTGTGCGTCACGAGCCTTAAGCACTTGGGAAAGGGTCGTTGAGGGGTTTCCCTTTAATGATTTGAATGTTTAGCATAGCACCCTTTGGGTGATACGCGACGCATTCACTCCTAAGTCATAGTCTCTAGTGCGATATGAATTGCAAACCATTCAAAAACACTTCTTTCTCTAAAAAATACAAAAACACTTCAAACCTTTTCTTCATCCTTCAGGATCTTAATCAGGAAAATATTTTCAGATAAAAAGAGTATCGTTAACTCTTGGTTCTATCACAAACGGTAATGCCTAAGTCTCCAATGGTCGAGCTGCATACACCAAACTGCTAGAACTGATTGTTAACCCTACTCGCCTAAAAAACAGTTGAACAAACATGTGTTCCCTTTTAGCCCGAACTACGTTTGCTCTGATCTTTCATACCAGATGAAAGTACATAGGCACAAGACGCGATGTCTTGGCGAGCAACCTTCCCCCCTTTCACCCGTAGTTAGCCGAACTACGTTGACTCTGACTTCTCACTTCAGATGAGATACGTAGGCACAAAGCGTCGTTGCTTTGCCGAGTCACTTCCTTTTTCTTTTTGTCCTTGAGCCTTTAGCGTAGATAATTTTAATCACCCTTTTAGATAGACAAAAAGTGTGGATCCCGTTGAGTACGACGGATGTGAGGGGTGCTAACACCTTCCCCTTGCGTAACCGACTCCCGAACCCGAGATTTGGTTGCGATGACCAATCTTATCCCTCTTTTCGTTAGATTTTCTCTGAGCATTTCCTTTCCCTCTCTTGGGATAAATAACGCACGGTGGCGACTCTTCTGTCATCGTCGGCCTCCTTTTTCGCAGTAGCGACAGATACTAGTACTTTTGTTGGTGTTTTTACACCATAACATTTTAATGTTATTTTTATTTGAATTATTCAGTTCACAAATGTTCAACTTTCGTTTTCTTTTATTATGATTGTTTAAGAGTTGAATTCTTCATTTTAGGAATGTTCAACTCTAGTATTTTTTTATTATTGGTAGCTTCTTGCTTTGAATTTAATATTTCCCTTTTTGGTGATTAAATGTGAGAACTTCTAGATTGGTTGCTATTTGCTAAAATTATCCAATGAAGATTCTCCCAAGTTTGGATGGTGATAATAGTAATTGATCATGTAAATGCTGGGAAGGTACATGGTTACCTATTTCTAGGATGCTAGAATGTTTAAGAATTTTTTGTCTTTGTGCAAATGTAATTTTATTTCATTTTGCAACTTTGTTTAAATGCTTGAATCACTTAGGTTTCAATAGCCACAAATTTGTGAGAAACCTCCATTGTTTACTAAATGCATAAGATGACTAATAAATCTTATTGAATACATTTGATTCATGCTTAATCTTATGATTATTTTGATTTTGTGAAAGCATTAGATATTATCAAGGCAATTGTTGATAATGAGCACAACCATATCCCAAAAAACAACTTACCCGTGTGAATTCGCTAACCCCTTTGAGCTTAATAGTTTAGATCCTAGTTTAGTGATGAACTTGGTATATGCACATGATTTGAAAGTTAGTTCATCATTGAATTATGTAGGATTATAAAATATTTCTTGAACCTTTAAAATTGTTCCAAATTGTCTTCCTTGCCATAAAAAGCAAGGAACATTCACTTAAGGTTTGGTTGAACTCAAGTTGGGGAGAGTGAAAATAAAGTGGTAGGTTATTCAAAAATTTTGAAAACATTTCAAACAAGCATTGAAAAGAAAATTGTGAATATGAACTATTAAAAAGAAAAAAAATGCATGCTTGTTTGAATGATAAAAAATTTAGAAAATGAATAGTATGCATAAAGGGTTTCGGAAGGGTGACCAATTGAGAAAAGAAAGTGTTGGATGAAGTTGTAGTGTGTACATAGCCTTGCATAGTGAATGTTTCTTTTGCATTGGTAACTTTGAATCCATGGCCTTATAAATGTCACCTTGTTGGGAACCTAACCAAGCTACAACCTTTAAAGACCTTAGTGATCTTCTTACTTCCATGAATTCTTTGATGATTGATTAGATGAATGTATGAATTGGACAACATTTGCATCGTTTGTCAGATGAGTGAAATTGCCTCGCGGTTACAAACGTGTTAATTTCTTCATTTCTTATCCAAAGAAGAGTGTTAGAGTGATTCAAGCATGAGAATTTAGTTGTTATTTGAAGCATTGGATGATATTTGTTTAAGAACTAAATTCTTTTACATTGTTCGATTCTAGGAACTGGTGAACATTACTTGTGTGCATTTGTTTTTTATTTGAGCCATAAGTCCATTCTTGGATGAATTATATGCTTAAGAAAATCCTCTTGTTTTCAACGAGAGGCATGCTTTGCTTGAGGAAAAGAAAATATCTAGTTGAGGAGAGTTTGTTGAATGCCAAATTTGCTTTAAGTTGGTCCTGATTTATTGGCATTTTTCAACTCTTTTGTTATGTTTTGTTGAATTTACTCCATGATATCATGTTATTCTTCAATATTGTTGAAAATACCTTTGGTTGCTTTGATTTGTGTGTTATTATGAAGAAATTAGACATAAAAACATCAAAGTGTAAGACATAAGTAATTGGACAAGGAAGGCAAAGGAAAAAAAATATTCAGCATGTTCGTTGGGCGAACAGCCAGCGAGGAGCAGCAGCGAATGTTCGTCTGGAAAACTCATGGTGAAGCCCCATCGAACCCTCTCAATTTAGAGGCAGTAAGAAAAGGGAACTAAGTTCGTTGGGCAAACTAGTAGCAAATGTTTGATTTGGCGAGGTCTCAGCAAAGGACCAACGAACTATCCCATCTTTGAGGCAGTAGCTAAAGAACCATAAGTTCATTGTACGAACTTGTAGTGAGGTAGTTCACAGGGCGAAGAATTGCTTGTATAGTGAACTTCAGATATTTCTCAGGGGTGGCTTAACTATTTAGAGGCACTTCAGGTGCCTAAAAATGTGTTTGTTGGGCGAACTTGACAGATTACAAAAGTACTATATAAGTACTTTTCAAAATTTCTGGGGATCATAACCCATTTTTCACACCAAAACTTCATTTCTCAGCATTTCTTCACCAAAAGGTGATATTTTGAAAATAGAAGCTAGATTCGCATCCGATTTTGATTCTTCGACATTGATGCTCATTCATCTTCTTCCATTACTTGTAAAGCAAGCTACCATGATTATGGGTAGCTAATTTCTCTTGTGTCAAAGGTAAAGGTAGTATACCATTAGCTTGTAGCTTATATGTATTTCTTTTGATTGGCCTTGTATGTGAGAAAGTGATGATTAACATATGACGAATATTTTTTTCTTAATGATCCATGCTTGTTTTGTAAAACTCTAGACATAGATTTTGTGAAACTTGACCTAAAATATTCATCTATCAATTTATAGATTGGAGAAATTGATTTATGGTCGATAGTTGCTTTGTGTTGAACTTAAAGTTTACTTTATTGGTTTTTATATGGAGAAATCATGTAGCAATGAATACAATATTTCTCACGACGCCTCTCTAGAGATAGACGGTGTTGAGAGAATACGCGATGATATTAATCGGATCCGACTTCACATGCAAGATTGAAATAATACATATAATTTAGGGTAGATAAAAAATACTTTTGATATACTTTGTTGATCAAACTCTTTAGAATTTATAAGCTTTGCTACTAAAAACATGACAATTTTATGAACAAAACTTTGAAACTCTTTTTCTTGAAACTGTAAACTGTTGAACAAAAAGCATCAAAATATCTGCAATCCCTGTGGAGACGATAACAACCCCCCCCCCCCCCCCCCCCTTTAACTATGATTCGAACAAGTATCATCCAGGCAAAACAAATAAAGTGGCAGATGCGTTAAGTGGGAAAAAGATACACAAAGCTAAGTTGATGATGTTAGAATATGCATTGTTAAAAAAGTTTTGAGATCTTAATGTTTAATTTTTTTGGACTTAGAGTGGTGTGATGATAGGGAATCTAAATGCTACTTCCAACCTAAGAGAAGAAATCCGACAAGGACAAATGCTAGATGTGAAGTTACAAGGGATGTTAATTCTACCAGATTTCACGCATGCAACATATTTAGTTGTTCTTTTTAATCAAAGGGTTTGTGTTCCGAATGATGTAGAGTTGAAAAGATTTTTTTGGAAGAAGCTCATAAAGGTGCTTTTACCATACATCTGGGATCTTCAAAGATGTATCAAGACTTGAAAAGGGACTATTGGTGGTCCATGATGAAAAGGGATATTACAGAGTATGTGCTAGAATGTGCAGTATGCCAACTAGTAAAGATTGAACATCAGAGACCAATTGTTTTGTTACAACCCTTATAGATTCCAGTGTAGAAACGAGATAGAATTTCAATGAATTTTGCAGTTCGGTTACCTCGTACGCAAGGTGTTTATGATTCCATATGGATAATCATGGACCGGTTTAAAAAGTTCACACATCTCTTAGCTGTGAAAACTACTTACAATGTCCCTTCTAGTATTGTGTCTGATAGAGATCCAAAGTTTTATTCAAGATTTTGGAGAGCTTTTCAGCAGGCCATGAGATCTAAGTTGTGTTTAAGTATGTCGAATCATCCTCAGACAAATGGTCAGACAGAGAGGATGATACATACATTAAAAGATATGTTAAGGGCTTTTATGCTTGAAAGTAGAGGAAATTGGAAATAGCTCTTACCATTGATTGAATTTGCATAAAAAAATAATTATCGCGCAAGTATCGAAATGACAAAATTATGAAGCTTTGTATGAAAGTAAATGTAGAACACCCTTGTGTTGGTCGGAAGTTGGTGAAGAGCAAATTTTAGGACCGGAAATTTTTTAAGAGACTACGGAGAAGATACAAATGATTTGTGATAAGGTGAAGAATGCACAAGATCGTCAGAAGAGTTGTGCAGATAATAGAAGAAGACCATTGGAATTTGAGGAAGATGATCATGTATTTTTGAAGGTTACTCCAAGGTTAAGATTGAAAGGACCGTTTAAATCACGTAAGTCCGAGGTACGTGGGACCATACCAGATTATAGAAAGGATTGGTGAAGTAGCTTACAGATTAGCCTTACCACCTTCTCTATCTGAGATACCCAATGTTTTTCACATGTCTCAACTCCAAAAGTTCATTTATGATCCTCTTCAGCCAATTCTTCTTGATTGAGTGGAAGTAAGAGCAGACCTAACTTTTTAACCTCAACCAAGTCATATTGAACAAAGAGAAACTAAGGTATCAATGTGCAGTGGGACGAATCACATTCGGGCGATGCTACTTAGAAACTTGAGTTGGAGATGCGGGAAGCTTACCCTCACTTTTTTCGGGTAATCTTTAAATTCGAAGATGAATTTTTATTTAAAGGGGGAGGATGTAATACCCCGTATATTCTAAATACTCTAAATAATATCAATTGAGATCAATTGAGTTCCTATATGCTCTTAAAGTTATCAGTTGGGATAATTAGAGTAACCAGTGAGCTCATATTGACTTAATTAATATTATTCAAGACTGACCTATTATTAATTGGTATAATTGAGACATTTTAATAACATTAATAATTAGTGAGTTGCTCTAGTAGAACACATATTAAGTATTACACCCCTTAATATTTATATTACTAATAATTCTATCTTTTATTACCAGCAATTTGATACCCACTTTATGGCCACATATTTGATACTTCTCTTACCAACTTTTCCTTTCCATGTGATACATATATGTATCATATTCATTTCTAACTTTGTGGGAAAGGAATAAAGGAGAAAGATAGAAAGGAAGAATAGAAAGAAGGAAGAAGGAAAACCTAGTGGGAGAAGAAGAAGAAAAGTGGAAGCTACTCATCATCACCTCATCATCCTCAATTCATCTTCATCATTCAACAACTTCTTCATCTCAATTGCAAGGTGAGTTCTAGGTAGAAGCACTAGGTTGTATAAGTTAGGGGTTTTAGGTAGAATTTGATGATAATTGGGTTTTTGATGTGAACTTGTTGTTGTTCATGTTGATTATATATATAAGACATTGCCATGAGAAATCTTATGAATTTGTTGTTGTTTATGTTGATTATGATACAATGTTGTGTTTATGTGTTGGCATTCTTGTTGGGAATGAGCATGTATGGGGTATTGGTGAAAAACCCCATTCATTTTCCCTCAACCTCTGCCGGATTTCTGCAAAACTCGACGCCCTCATCGGGCGAGCTGATTTCTGCTAGCATCACCAGGAGAGCTTTGACGAACAGAAAGCGAGTTACCTCGTTGATTGCTCGTCGGGTGACCATGATGCCATTTTGGTTCTGTCTAGGTCTCGTCTTGGGTTCGTTGGGCGAACCAAAAGTAAGCCAGCCTCGTTGGCTGCTGTTGCACCCCAAAATTTGCCCAACATTTCTTTACCTAGCTTATGTTTCATTTCATGCACATTAGCATTATCATTTGCATTTCATTGACATGTATGCAGGAGATAAAGAGGTATGATTACCAATCAAGGGCTACACAAGACTTTGAAGCTAGCTGGGAGGCTTATTCAGGTGTTCAAGGGTTGATATCCTTGTCAGAGAAGTTAAAAGATCCTCAGAGAGAGTGATTGAAGCCAAGAGGGTGTGTCTCCTAACTTGAGAGTTGTGGGAAGTCATCAGATGATTCTGAAGCCATGAAGTTAGACTTGAGGTCTTGAGAGAGCTCATGAGAAGTGTTGAAGATCACTTTGAGGCCTAGACAGGTCATTGTGCAAGAATAAGAAGCCTCAGCCATGAGTGGTGCAGCTAGGGTTTGACTGGGTCAACCCTAAGTCAACTGATGATTTGAAGAAGGTTGAGACCTAGTCCAAGATCCATGTGATCATGGATTGATGTATTGAGATGTGATAAGGATGACTCCAAGGTCAACTCATCATGATTGAAGAGTTTGAGAAGTTTCAAGCTAGGGTTTCTAAGGCTTGACAGTGTAAAATCCCCTAGTTTGACCCCTATCTTCAAGGCAATTTAGCTCAAGATTTGATTGTCATATCATCTTGCCCCCAACATTATTGTTATAGAGCATGATCTTAGCTTTAATTTGAGTGCTAGAAGTCCTTGATAGGATTTGTATAACTCAAGTTATGACTTTGACAAGTTACAAGTCATCTGAGGAATGTGAATTTGGAGCTTGAAAGTTACCCAACTTGCATGGCACTTTTGCCCAAGAAGGATGATTCCTATGAACTTTTGGTTAACATGAATGTTTTTCCTTATCCTCTTAGATTTCTATAGAGTACTAGAAGTCCTTGATAGGATTTGTAGAACTCAAGTTATGGCTTTGACAAGTCAAGGGTATTTTGGACATTTGGTGATTATAGGTCATTTATGATCATAGGCCATTTTCACCAACTTAGAGGTCTCAAATGCATTTTTGTTCAACATGAAAGTTGTTCAAAATGATGTTTTTAGATTTTCTAAACATCAAGTGTCCATTGATATGGATTATATCAAGCATTGGTTGAAGAAACTTCACATAAAAGCCATTTTAATGAATTAAAATGAGAAAATTCAAAATAAATAAGATTAACATGTTTCCAAGTCAAATTTGTGGTCATTTTGAATGGAATTGATGTTTTAGAAAGATTGGCATTGCCACATTTTTTATTTGAGGTCCATAACATGGCCATTTGGATGGTTACTTCACAATTAAGAAACATATCATATACATTCCATATGTTGAAACCAAAGGAAGAAAACCATTTCATTACACTCCTTAATGATTAAGTGAATGGTTTGGAAGTTTAGTAGAGCATGAGTAAGGCTTGAAGGCACACATCCATGTTGAAATTTGGAAGGAAAAGAGAAGATGCAAAATCCATAATTGGGCCTAGTTTGGGCTTCATATCCATCAGAACACATTACAAATAGGATTTAGATCATGATAGGAAGGTTCTAGTGCAGAATTCTGTTGAGAAGCCATTGGAGTGAAGTGAAGAAAAAGCTTGAAAGTTAAAAAATCGTTTTGGAAAATCAGGAAGTTTCAACCAGAATTGAGCATCAAGAATCATCCACCACTACTCCTTGAAGGATTCTGCAGAGTTTGGAAGAGAATTGAGGCGCATAACCATTGCAATTCAAGCTTCAAGGTTGGTTCTAATTTCTTGAAATATCTCTCTGATTATGCACTTTTAATCCATTAGAAGCATGTGGTTAAGTTCCCCTTAGGATGTAGATGGATTCAGGTTAATCAATTTGATGGTCAGAGACAAGTTAGGGTTAATGCAATTTTCGGTTGGGATCTTGTTTTTGCAAACCATGCGTTTTTAGCATAAACTAGTGGCATGATTGAATTCCTGAGGAAATTTTGGTCAAATTTCATCAAGAAATCGTGTCCAATGGTTGATTATAGAGAGAGTTAGGGTTGAGCAGGTGACCGGAAAAAACCACCAGCGGTGGCCATGGCTGCGCGCGTGTTTTTGTTATTTGCAGAAATTCAAATGGAGAAGATATAATCTCCATCGTCCATTCATGATGAGGACTTTGACTCAGACCTGGATCCAAGCGCGTGTGTGGCGCCACATACCCCCCTCCCCTCAACGCTGCGTTTCACTTAGGGTAGTTCAGGCTTTGTGATGAGAGGCGTGCATCCAAGGCGCATGGGTTCGAGTCTTCTTGTGTGTAACTTTTTCTCTCAATTTTTGTGAGCTGAGAATTGGCGCCTGGGCTTTGGACTGGTTGATACCAACACCCCCCTTTTGGGCCCAGCATTGAATTAAACTGGAAATATTTTCTATTTACCACGCAGGTTTCACCAATTTCTTTTATTTTCATTTATTTTCTTCATTTTATATAGTTTAGTAGATAATTCATAAAAAATTGAAAACTAACTCAAATAATTCCATTCTTTTTTACATTGATTCATGATTGAATCTAGTTTTTTTTAGATAAAAAATATTAATATTACATGCATTTTTGATTTTATTAGCATTTTTTGAATTTTAATTGATGTTAAAATAATCATGGTTGATACTTTGTTTTGTTGAATTTGGTTTGATCATTTGATGATGATTCTTACCTTGATTTTTTGTGTGTAGCTAGCATAGATATGCATGTTCCCCCTAGATTTTTCTCACATTTTTGTGATGAATGTAAGTGGTAGTTTTAGGTTGAAACTTTAGAAGCTCCATTTTTAGGGTTTATGGTTGATACTTTATGATTTAGGTTTTATATCTAGAACTTGGTGGATGATTCAACCTCTGAATTTTGTATGGTAGATTCATGATTGAATTAGGGTCCCTTAGGAATTTTTGTAGGAATTTACAATGTAGTTTACCATTTTAGTTTGATTTTAGTTTAGGTTCTAACTTTGGATGATTCTAATGCACTAAGTTGACTAGATTAACCCCTTGGTTCCCTTAGAGTAAGCTTGTGTTGTTTTTACCCTTGGTTGAGGATGAAAGCAAGTTGAAGATTCAATGGAGTGCTTGAAGAAGCTTGGATGTGAAGATCTTCCCTTCTTTTGGTGCAGTGTTGATTAGGTGTTAAGATTAGGGTTTGTAGGCAGAGCTTCTAGATAGATTCTCTTCCTTCATAAACATGGAAGATGTTGATCACTTCCATTCTTCTCTATGATGTAAGGTCCCCTTGTAAAGGCCTCATCCCTCCTTTGGTAGGATGTGTGGCTCTTTACAAGTTGGTAGAACCTTTGAGGGTCCCTTTCTCTGATGATAGGATGCTTAATGGTGACCTTTGGTCTTCACTCTGCTACCAATCATCCAAACTTTGCTCTTGTTAGATGAATATTTCTCCCTTGCTAGAGGATGGAATTCCTTGTCAGAAGATTGAAGGTGCTAGAAGTTGAAACTTGCTATTGAAGACTGCCATTGAAGCTGAAGCTTGAAGATCAGGAATAGCAGGTTGATACTTGTGAAGAAGGAGGAGCTGAGGCTTGAAGAAGAAGAAGAACAAGTGGACACTTGTGAGGGGAATTCATTGAAGATTGAATGAAGAAGCTGAAGCTTGAGGAAGAAGTAAGCTGATGCTTGTGGGTTTAATGCATTGAGGCCTGAAGGTGGAGCTTACTGAAGAACTGAAGCTTGAAGTTGAAGGAGAGGGATAAGTTGATACTTATGTGGATGTGTTGGAAGCTCAGAGAAGCAAGTTGATACTTGCTATTGAAGATGATAGCCTTGAAGAGTAGTTGCAGACTGGTGACTGAACTGCTGTCAGGGGAGAGCTTTGCTGTGGGAGCTGTTGTTCTGCTTTCTTTCCTGTCTGTCTGCTTGCTGTGCAACTGTATTGATGTGACTTGTTTGATTTTCTTGATGCATTAGAATAAGTTCATATTTAGACTGATGTAAGCTAGGAGCATGATTGCACTAGAGGTTGAGTTGCTCCCTCTGCTTGTATTTTTACTGTATGGCTTTGCTTGCGGGTATTCGGTAGAGCCCTGCTCCCTTGCCTATGTGGTCTGAGTTTGCTTGATGGCATGTTATTCTTTCCTCTGTATGATTGCAGTTTGTGTTTTGCTTGATAGCGTGTTAGTTCTTCTGTATGATTACAGTTATTCATACTTGGCTTGAGGTTGAGATGAGCTTGTGGAGGCTGATGACCCACACACATTTCCTCCCTCACTTGCATTGCATGCATTTTACAGTTGTATTGTTTACTGTTTACTGTTTAAGATGATGCTTTACCTGTTTCTGTTTATCATTGACATGATCCCCTAGGAATCTCACTTCCTTTGATAAGGAAGTGATGATTAGAACTTTAGGTTGAAACCTATGCATGATAACATCTAGGAGTTCCCTGTTTCAAACCTCAACCATAGGATGAATCCTTGGCATGACGACATTAGGACTTGATAGTCCCCCCTTAGTTGAACCTGTTCTCTCTTCTCATCTCAAAACAAATTAAAATACAGTAATAAAGGTTAATTGACGTCGTACGTTACGAGCCTTAAGCTATCTGAGAAAGGGTTGTTAAAGAGTTCTTTTCAACAGTCTGGATGTTTAGTATGGCACCCTTTGGGTGACATACGACGCATCCACTCTCAGGTCATAGTCTCTAGTGCGATATTGGTTGCAAACATCCATAAATAACAGTTCTTCCGTAAAAGACAGAAAATAAACTTCAAACCTTTTTGCCCCGTGGGCCCATAATTCAAAGGAAACTTTTCTGAAGAAAAGAGTGTCGTTGACTCTCCGTTCTACCGCAAACGGTAACGCTTAAGTCTCCAAGGGTCGAGCTGCGTACGCCAAACTACTGGAACTGTTTGTTAACCCTACTCGAAAAAACAGATGAATCTGAATCCCCGTAATCCGTATTATCCCGAGCTACGTAAGCTCTGATCTCTCATACCTGTTGAGAGTACGTAGGCACAATACTGCATATTGGCGAGCCACCTTTCCCCATCCTTAACCCGTATTTAGGCGAACTACGTTGACTCTGATTTCTCATTCTCTGATGAGAATACGTAGGTATAAAGCGCGATGCTTTGCCGAGTCATTTTCTTTTCTTTTCAAACTAGGCCTTGATAGGTAGATAGTAAAACCAACCCGTCAGATAAACACAACAAACATGGATCCCATCGAGTACGATGGACGTGAGGGGTGCTAATATCTTCCCCTTGCGTAACCGACTCCCGAACCCAGACAATGGTTGCGACGACCTTGTCTTATACCTTTTCGTCAGGTTTTTCCGATCGTTTCCTTTCCCGTTCCGAGGGATAAATAACGAAAGGTGGCAATTCTTCTGTTTTGTCGGCACCTTATTTTCGCAGTTGCGACAGCTGGCGACTCTGCTGGGGACTTGATAGTTTCCTGGGATCCAACGTCCCTTATGGAGTCAGTTTAGGGATCCAACGTCCCCTGCGAGAGTCAATCCTAGCGCTTGTATGATTACTTGTTGGGTTGTGTTTGTTTATCGCATTTTATTTCCCGCATTTTTATTTTCAGTATGATATGATTATCTGTGCTGTTGTGGGAGGGGCATTCTGATGAGTGAGAAGCCAGACCCAGGCTTGAGTGTACCTAGCATTAGTTGTGGAAATTAGTGGGTGCGTGCTTCCTTTGCAGGCACTAGTGTCTCATGAAATCCGCGCTCAAACGAGGTTCTCCCGGTTGACTTCTTTTCCGGCCCTTTGGGCCTGAGGGGTTGTTGGTTTGGAGGATTGTCGACTCTGGGGACCGATCATTTGGAATTCAGCTGAGTGAGGCCTCTTCAGGAGACGGTGATGCCACACCTTCTGGGTATCGTATCACCCCTCTTGAATGTCTGTGACGCTGATGACCGCATAGGATGCCGAGCTTGTGTCAGTTTAGGTCCATACCTGTGAGCAGGGTTGGGTTTGTTGCAGGAAACCTTAACCTTCATACTACCTGGTTTTCTTGATTGTGAATCAATTTCGTCGGTATCAAAGGTTCTCATCATCAGATGTATATTTGTTCTTGACAGAGCAGATTTGTGGTCCTGTATCAGAGGTCCTTATCTTCAGAGATGTATATGTGTTCTTGACAGAGCAGATCTGTGGTCCTGTATCAGAGGTCCTTATTATCAGATGTGTGTTTGTTCTTGACAGAGCAGAATTTATGGTCCGATATCAGGGTTTTCTCCTTATCAGAGATAGTGGTTGTTCTTGACAGAGCAGTATTGTGGTTTTGTTGATACAGAATCTTCACCTTCATCTCTTCAACAACACAGTTGTCTTGATTTCCTGCTGCATGATTGCATTTTACATTGCTTTGCATACCCATTTGCATTTCATTAACGTGTGTCTGTGATGCAGGTACCGTTTCCCCCGATTCAAGTTTTCTTGCCTTCTGTTGTGCTATTATGGGTTCTCTGAGGAAGACTGTGGCCTACAAGCTCCCCACTCCTGATGATGTTCAGCTGATTGGTTTGATTGCTTTGGCAGATGATTCTGTGAGAGGTGAATTCAGAAAGTCGTATGGGAAACTGCTCAGCTTGGTTCGTAAACCTTCTGTGTTTGAGTTGAATGGGTTGCACGCCTTGCTGCAGTTCTACGATCCTCCTTTGAGATGCTTTACCTTCCCAAACTTTATTCTCGCACCCACCCTAGAGGAGTATGTTGATTTGTTAGGTGTGCCTATCAAGAGTCAGATGCCATTTGTTCATATGGATGTTGAGCCTAATCTGGCTAGTCTAGCTCCCTCACTTCACCTAGATGCCTCCGAGTTGGTCTTGTCTAGTTGGAACAAGGTTCCCGGTTTCTCCTTGCAGTTCATAGTGGGAAATGCCCAGCAGTGCGCCAAAGACGGATGTTGGATCGCGTTCAACGTTATTCTTGCCCTGTGCATATATGACATCATTCTGTTCCCCAATATGCCCGACTTTGTAGACTTCGACGCATTTCACATCTTTGCATCAGGGAATCCAGTCCCTACCTTGATAGGAGATGTCTACCATTCCGTCCACTACAAAAACGAGAACAAGAGGGGTAAGAATGTCTCGTGTTGTGTGCCCTTGCTCTATAGATGGCTTGATAGTCACCTACCCAAGAAGGGCCCCTTTGCTTCGTCTGCAGCCACAACTGAATGGTCTGAGCGTTTGATGAGTCTGTCAGCGGAGGATATTGCCTGGTTTGATAGAGATAGGTTGGGTACTGAGATCATCTTCAGCTGCAGTGGGTTTCCGAACGTGCCTTTGATAGGCAGGAAGGGTTGTATCAACTATAATCCATCCCTGTTGGTCAGACAGTTTGCTTATGCTTTGAGAGCTCCGCCGAAGGATGAAGAGGTGCAGGAATCTCTGTACCTTACTGGTCTTCTAGAGGGGGATATGTTGTCTAAGCTTCAGCACGCTTGGAATGGTATCAGTAAGCGGGGAAAACCATTACTGGGAAAAAGTAATAGCCAAGCCTACGCTCTGTATATGACCTGGATCAGAGCCAGAGCAGATATTATAGGGATGTCGTTTCCTCCTGCCAAGCTAGAAAGCCCTCCAGTGATTGAAGAGCCTACCACCGTGCCTATTCAGCAGCATAATCAGGTGTTAGCTGAGAGAGATGAGCTGAAAAAGGCAAATGAAGAATTGGAGAAAGAATTGGCTCAACTCAGAAGCGAGAGAAGTGAAGCCGTTCATTCCTTTAAGAGGCAAACAGAGCTGGTGAACCAGTTAGGGACAGATTTGACTAAGCAGATGGCTGAGCGCGAGCGTTTGGGTCGGGACTTCAAAGCTGTCAATGACGTACTGGCCACTAAGAAGCAGCACTTGGATGAAGCGTACCGGAGAATATCCAAGTTTAATCAACATTGGAAGGCCACCCTAGCCAACGGCAAGGAACAGGAGGATAAACTGAAACAGCAGATCTCTAAGTTGAAAGCCCAGGTGAAGGCTAGTGAGAAGAGGTTTGATGAAGAAACCGCTCGCAGATATGCCGCTGAAGGCCTGCTCAACAAGGCTCTTGCTAACCTGAAGGAGCGCAAACTGACGTTTGAATCCAAGAAGCGGAAGTTAGAAGATTGTTTCGGCGAAGGAACATGGGAAGACTCAGTTGAAGGTCTCCAATACACTATTACGCAGAGGGAGTTACTCGTCGAAGGGTTGCTCACCCGGACTGATCATCCAGAAACGAGGAATATGTTAGAAGAGTTCTGCGCTCGTGGCCGTGCTTGACTATATTTGTAATCCTTTTGTGTTGATCATTGTTGTATGCTGACCATCACCAGGCTTGTTGGTTGAGGTCATGCTATTGATTCTGCCTGTACTCAGTGACGTTGTGTACCGCCTTGATGGGCTTTCTTTATATATATGAGATGTTGTCCCCATGACTGGACTCAGACTTCTTATTATCAACACCGACACTCAGGCACTAGGATCGGGGGAAATCTCCCTAACGCACAGACACACGTTTGCATTTGCATGAAGCATCTGCATAACGAGCACTTTGTCGTTTTTCTAACCCTTTGTGTATACAGGTTGTTCCAGGATTGATCAAAGACCAATCCACCGCTATCCGACCAGAGCAAATCGAGCTAGAGCAATGGAGCAAGTGCAGACTGACGTTCAGGAGCTCCGAGAGAGGATGGACCGCTTCATGAAGCTCATGCAAGTGGTTGCCAACGGCCAAGACCAGCTCAGAACATTGGTCCAGCCTCTGATTTCAAGGGTTGACAGCGATGGTGTACGCCATGGCGAGAATGTTCCAACCCCTCCACCTGTTGAAACTCCTCAGAACGGCGTCCCCGTGACCGGGGGGAATGGTAGTGGCAACGGTAATGTGATCGCTAACATGGGGCTCAATGGTAATACGACTGGCGTCGGTAATGGGAATTTCGAAGCTAATGTCAATGTTGGGCTGGGCAACGGTAACACATGTGTTGGGAATCTGTATGGGCCTCAGCCATGGTTAGAAGACCGTCAAGACGATTTGTTCTCATAGAAAGGTGCTGAAGGAGAGCTGACTGCTGAAGCACGTCTGAGGTTTAAGGCACTCGAGGACAAGATGAGGAATTTCGAGAACCTGAACACTATGGGTGTTGACATGTCTAAGTTGGGACTGATTGCTGATTTTAAGGTGCCTCCCAAGTTCAAGGTACCCGACTTTGAGAAGTACAAGGGCACCACTTGCCCTCGCGTCCACCTGAGATCATACTACCGGAAAATGTCCGATCACTCTGAAGACGAGAAGCTGTTGATGCACTTCTTTCAGGATAGCTTGTCTGGGTCGTCCCTAGAATGGTACATGAGTCTGGAGCCTACCAGTGTGTGCACGTGGAAGGAACTTGCTGAAGCATTCGTGCACCATTATCAGTATAACAGTGATTTGGCTCCAAACCGGGTCCAGCTGCAGAATTTGTCACAGAGGAACAACGAAGGGTTCAAGGAATACTCCCAGCGGTGGCGTGAATTGGCAGCTAGAGTTCAGCCGCCGATGGTTGAACGGGAGCTTGTTGAAATGTTTGTAGCCACCCTCCCAGGGGTTTATTACGAGAAATCGGTCAGCAGTATGTCTAGAAGTTTCTCAGATCTCATCATCACCAGCGAGCACGTTGAAAATGGGATCAAACTGGGGAAAATTCAAGGTGATCTATCCTCAGCCGGAGGAGGAAAGAAACCGTATGGTGGCAAAAGACGGGAAGGAGAGACGAGCACCGTGTCTAATGCTCGAAGGAAGGGTAAAGGCCCTCACCAGCAGGTGGCTAGCATAACCATCCCTGCTGTACAACCACCCCAGCCACAGCAGCAGTCGCCGCAGTAGCAGCAGCCAAATCAGCAAGGGTACAGAAAGTATCAAAATAGGGCACCTCTGTCGAGCCGTCACCTTGAGACACCGCCTATGTCTTATGCTCAGCTGTTACAGACTCTGCTTCAGTTACAGCTAATCCAGAAGAGAACCCTGGCTCCCTTGACAGGGGCACCTCCGCCAGGTTATGATGCGAATGCAACTTGTGAGTTTCACTCATGGGCACCAGGCCGCATGATAGAAAAATGCAAAGCCTTCAAGCACAAGGTGCAAGATATGATGGACGCCAAGATCATCAACTTCTCAGATAATGTGCCAAACGTCACGAAGAACCCTATGCCGAACCATAGGGGAGGTGGGGTGAATGCCATTATTGAAGACGAGAACTTGGATTTATTGACTGATGTCAAGGATCTGAAGACACCGCTTAGCTTCGTTAAAGCCAAGTTGATGAAGAGAGGATTCTTTCCAGGTTGTGGGGAGCTGTGTATGGGTTGTGCGATTCGTCCTGATGGATGTGAACAGTTGATAGAGGGGATTCAGAGTCTGATGACCGAAGGGATCTTGCAGTTTAGCCGAAGGGCCGAATGTGGATCTGGAGAGGTAATGCTAAGGCAAAATGATGAGGTTGCCACCATCACCATCCCTCGCCGGACGATAACTATTTCTGCACCCAGACCGCCCACGATTACCATCACCAAGGCCGGGTCGATACCTTTTGAAAGCACCAATGTTGTCCCGTGGCATTATGGGGCGGACGTCTACTGCAACGGGCAGAAATTACAATTGGAACCATCTGGGCAGTCCGTGGGTAACCTAGTGGGAATTGGCGGAATCACGCGCAACGGAAGGGTATTTGCTCCACCTGAGATTGTGGCGGACAAAGCGGACAAAGCTTATGGAACCGATAAGGGAAAGAGTAAAGTCGTTGAGGAAACCCCTTGGGGGGTAGAGAAGGAATTACTTGTCAAGGACGCTGAAGAGTTCATGAGGTTGATTAAGAAGAGTGACTACAAGATCGTGGATCATCTTCATCAAACACCCTCGAAAATCTCCATCCTGAATTTGTTGCTGTGTTCTGAGGCACATCGCAACACGCTGTTAAAGGTTTTGAATGCCACGTATGTACCGCAGGAAATATCGGTCAACCAATTGGAAGGGGTCGTAGCCCACGTGAATGCTGGAAAAGGTTTAGGGTTCACTGACCTGGAGCTGACGCCGAAGGGAAGAAACCACAACAGCGCCCTGCACATCTCGATAGAGTCTAGGGGAACGATTATGTCTCACGTGTTGGTGGACACGGGGTCTTCACTCAATGTTCTTCCGAAGAAAGCATTGATGAAGTTAGATACTTGAGGATTGATTTGCACACCCAGTGATCTGGTGGTGAAAGCGTTCGATGGAACCAAACGTCATGTTTTCGGGGAGGTGACATTACCAATCCAAGTTGGGCCGGAAACATTCGACGTGGTCTTTTACATTATAGACATCATGCCTGCCTACAGCTGTCTCTTAGGTCGGCCCTGGATCCATTCTGCTGGCGCCGTGACCTCCACGTTGCACCAGAAGCTCAAGTATGCTGTCGGAGGCAGCATCGTGACTGTTTGTGGCGAGGAAGACATAATGGTGAGCCATTTGTCATCCTTCAAATATGTTGAGATGGATGGGGAAATTCACGAAACCCTATGTCAGGCGTTCGAAGCTGTTAAAGTCAAGAACGTAGCTCCTGTAATCACTGAGAAACCAGAGATGACTCTCTCTTCCTTCAAGGAAGCCCGAGCCGTTGTTCAGGCCGGATCTACCCCAGGCTGGGGGCGAATTCTAGAAATACCTAACAAACAGGACAAATTTGGGTTAGGATACTCTCCTAGGGCTGAAGCCTCTTCTTCTCACAGTGCGTCACGAGGTAAAGGGCCGATCCAGTTTACCAGTGGCGGGGTGATATTTGAAAGTGTCAACGCAGTGTCTGAAGACGGCGAAGACAATGATTGCGACCTAGACTCTTGGATCCAGCCAAGCAAACCAGGCGAGAGCCTCAACAACTGGTCCATCAGGGATACCATCCAAGTGACGGGCAAAGAGTAATGATTTACTTTCTCCAATCATTGTACAACCCTATGTCCTACCCGAGGCATAGTGGTTTTATTGTCAGGGCCTTGTTTGATTATGTACATGCATTTTACCAATAAATCAAAAGGCGTTTTTTCGTATTCAAATGTTGTGATCTCTGTTATTCTTGTTTTATATTTGTTTTGAAAAACAATAAAATGGCAATGAGGTTTGTGCTAACCTGCATATCCTTGTTTTAAGCTTAACCCTTGTTATTGCAGGATCCACATAGCAGATGACATCGACTCTGGACCTTCTACGACTCACTTCGACTTCGATTGCCCGATCTATCAAGCCGAAGAAGAGATTGATGAAGACAAAGACCTTCCTGAGGAGTTGGCCCGCTTGTTGAAACAAGAAGAGAAAGTTATTCTGCCTCATGAGAAAGAGATCGAGATTGTGAATCTGGGTTCTGAAGAACTGATCAGGAACGTCAGGATATGGGCTGCATTGCAGAGTGATGTCAAACAGAGATTAGTCGAGATGCTGAGAGAGTATAGTGACATCTTTGCTTGGTCATACGAGGATATGCCCGGACTTGATACTGACATCGTGGTCCATCACTTGCTGCTGCGAGAAGATTGTCCTCCCATTAAGCAGAAGCTTAGGAGGACGTGACCAGATATGGCCGTTAAGATCAAAGAAGAAGTGCAAAAACAGCTTGATGCTGGCTTCTTAGCGGTCACTACTTACCCTCCGTGGGTCGCCAACATAGTACCTGTACCGAAGAAGGACGGTAAGGTGTGAATGTGCGTCGATTATCGGGATTTGAATAGGGCGAGCCCTAAAGATGATTTCCCGCTCCCACATATTGATGTGTTGGTCGACAATACAACTCAGTTCTCCATATTTTCGTTCATGGATGGCTTCTCCGGTTACAATCAGATCAAGATGGCACCGGAGGACATGGAGAAAACTACGTTTATTACACCCTGGGGAACCTTCTGCTACAAGGTAATGCCTTTCGGTCTGAAGAACGCAGGGGCCACTTACCAACGAGCAATGGTCACTTTGTTTCATGATATGATTCATCATGAGATTGAAGTTTATGTTGATGACATGATTGCGAAGTCCCAAACGGAGGAGGGACATCTGGTCAATTTGCTGAAGCTTTTTGAGAGGCTTAGGAAGTTCAGGTTGAGGCTGAATCCTAACAAGTGTACTTTCGGGTACGGTCTGGAAAACTACTAGAGTTCATCGTGAGCGAAAGAGGCATTGAGGTTGATCCTGCGAAGATAAAAGCAATACAAGAAATGCCAGCACCAAAAAACGAAAAAGAAGTTTGTGGTTTCCTGGGCAGAATAAACTACATTGCAAGGTTTATTTCTCAGCTCACAGCCACGTGTGAACTGATGTTCAAACTGCTAAAGAAAGATCAGGCGATTATCTGGAACGAGGATTGCCAGAAGGCATTTGATAAGATAAAACAGTATATGCAGGAACCTCCGATCTTGATACCCCCAGTGGCTGGAAGACCTCTAATCATGTACTTGACAGTCCTTGAGAATAGTATGGGGTGTGTTCTCGGTCAGCACGACGAGACGGGCAGAAAGGAGCATGCCATTTACTATTTGAGTAAGAAGTTAACAAAATGTGAATCTCGCTATTCGATGCTGGAGAAAACGTGTTGTGCACTAGCCTGGGCTGCCAAACGTTTACGATAATACATGCTCAATCACACGACCATGTTAATTTCAAAGATGGATCCGATCAAGTACGTCTTCGAGAAGCAAGCGCTTTCGGGCAGGATTGCCAGATGGCAAATGGTGTTGACGGAATATGACATTCAGTACGTTTCCCAAAAGGCCATCAAGGGAAACGTATTGTCTGAGTACCTCGCCGAACAGCCAATCGAAGATTATCAGCCGATGAAATTTGAATTTCCTGATGAGGATGTCATGTTTCTTAAAGTGAAGGATTGCGACGAACCGTTGCCCGACGAGGGTCCCGATAGGAAATCCCAGTGGAAATTGATATTTGACGGGGAGGTTAATTCTTATGGAAGTGGCATTGGGGCGATCATCACGACTCCCCATGGATCCCACGTCCCGTTCACTGCGAGACTGACGTTTCCGGTCACCAATAACGAAGCGGAGTACGAAGCATGCATCATGGGTCTAGAAGAAGCAATTGATTTGAGAATCAAGAACCTAGATGTATATGGTGACTCGGCACTTGTGATTAACCAGATTAAAGGGGACTGGGAGACTCGTCAATCAAATTTGGTGTCGTACATGAACTATGCCAGAAGGCTGCTTCCGTTCTTTGATCGAGTGGAACTCCATCATGTGCCCAGAGTAGGAAACCAGATGGCTGATGCCTTAGCCACGTTGGCTTTGATGTATAAAGTCAATTTTTGGAATGAAGCTCCAAGAATTGTTCTTTCTCGTCTTGATAGACCTGCATTTGTCTTTGCAATCGACGAAGCCTCCGACGGCAAGCCATGGTTCCATGATATCCAGACCTTCCTTATGACTAAAGAGTATCCTTCGGGAGCGTCAACCCAGGATAAGAAGACTCTGAGGAGACTGTCTGGAAATTTTTATCTCAATCCTGATGGAGTTTTGTATAAAAGAAACCACGATCTCGTGCTACTCATATGTGTAGATGAGAAAGAAGCGAGTATGCTCATGGAAGAAGTCCATGAAGGCACATTTGGTACGCACGCCGGCGGGCACGCTATGACAAGAAAGATCCTGAGAGCAGGATACTACTGGCTAACGATGGAGTCGGCTTGCTTTAAATTCGCGAAGAGATGTCATAAGTGCCAGATTTATGCTGATAAGATTCATGTGCCGCCGTGCCCGTTGAATGTCATGTCCTCCCTGTGGCCTTTCTCCTTGTGGGGCATCGACATGATAGGCAAGATCGAGCCCACTGCATCTAACGGTCATCGCTTCATTCTAGTAGCTATCGACTACTTCACCAAGTGGGTGGAGGCAGCCTCATATGCTAATGTGACCAAGCAGGTGGTAGCTAAATTCATAAAGAGGGACATCATCTATCATTACGGAATTCCTGAGCGGATCATTACTGATAATGGTTCGAATCTGAATAACAAGATGATGAAGGAGTTGTGCCAGAATTTCAAGATTGAACACCACAACTCATCTCCTTACCGGCCGAAGATGAATGGCGCTGTTGAAGCGGCCAATAAGAATATCAAGAAGATTGTACAGAAGATGGTTGTGACCTATAAGGATTGGCACGAGATGTTGCCATTTGCAGTGCATGATTATCGTACAACGGTACGTACATCAACCGGGGCAACTCCGTTCTCCTTAGTGTACGGTATGGAAGCTGTCCTACCGTTAGAAGTTGAGATTCCTTCTTTACGAGTTTTGGTTGATGTGAAACTCGATGAGGCGGAATGGATTAAGAACCGATTAAACCAACTCAGCCTGATGGACGAGAAGAGGTTAGCATCGATTGCATATGGTCGTCTATACCAAAGCCGAATGAAGAAAGCTTATGACAAGAAGGTGCGTCCTAGAAGCTTTCAAACGGGTGATCTCGTCCTGAAGAAGATTCTTCCTCCACACTCCGATCACCGGGGCAAGTGGACTCCTAATTATGAAGGTCTGTACGTTGTCAGCAAGGTCTTCTTGGGAGGAGCCTTGTTGTTGTCCACGATGGATGGCGAAGATTTTGCATCCTCGGTGAACGCGGACGCAGTTAAAAAATACTTTGCTTAAAGAATGACTCGCTGGAAAGAAAAAGAATATCCAGGCAAAAATGGGGCATCCCGGCGAACCATAAAAAAGGGAAAAAAGGTTCGGGCAAAAATTAGGGATATAAAGAAAAGAATGTACTCTCGCAAAGTCGAAAACCCGGAAGGGCGACTTTGGCAAAAAAGGGTATCCCGGTGAATCGAAAACCCGAAAGGGCGATTCAGGCAAAAGTTAAGGATTTGAAAAAGCAAATGACTGCGTTCCGCGTATGGACTCTCATTGTTTAGTGGTTTGGAAGACCTGAAGGCCGTTTATCTGAATCAATCTCTTCTAAAGCTGAAGCGTCGAAGAGGTATCGAAGTCGAGTGGGTCATAGAGGGATCAACTCATGGTGTTCGTCTACGCCTCATGGCCAACATTTGTGTATATACTGATGTATATTTATGTTGTTATTTTTGCGCGGCTTCCTCATTCCAGGAGCTTGCGTCTGTTGTAAAACACTTTTACCCATTCAGGGGTTCGTTATCAATAAAATGTATACTATTCAACAATTCTGTTTGTTTGTTTAGCATCTATCTATTTTGTTTGCGAAAAAGAACGCCGATGTTTTTGATAAAATGCGTATACATAAACTTACTGGCCTAGGCCACTGATTGTTGAAACAATGAATTACTTGAACATTGTCACTAGATGATAACCTTGATAGGTACATTTGAGAAGGGTATCTTGTTTGTTTGTTTGTGTTGTTACAGGTAGCATATTCCAGACAGTACGCTGTATGTTTCCCAAGTAGGATGATTCCTTCTTCCCCCAGCAAGGTTCAGCAGCACCTCCCCGTGGAGTCTGAACATAAGACCAAGAGCATTGATATGTCTCCCCAAGCAGATTCTCTCCCCAATCAGATGTATCCTGAAGGACTGTCGTCTCCCCAGCTGAGTCATATATTGAAGTATGCGGCTTTCAAAAGTTCAGTCGGAAGTCTTCAGCGGAATTGAAATTCCCCATAGAGTCGTACTCTCCCCGGCAGGTAGAAGTGATTCCAACATCTGGTTACCCTCCCCAGTCGAGTTTGCAGTTCCCCAAGAGAGCTGAGTTCTTGGAAAGCAGTTGGGGCCATGATTGGTTTTCCCCAGTAGAGTGTTGAATAGCTGATGCTGTATTTCCCCATCGAAGTCGTTATCTCCCGGAAAGTTTTGCCGCGAAGGCCGTGCAGTTTATTTCTGTAATTGACATCGTTTCCTCAACAGTTTATGGTTTGAATACCTAGGTGAGCAAGTCCGGGTTCTCGCAGAACTATGTTCCCCTGCAGCGGTCGACTGAAGATCATTTCCCCAGGCGGAGTCCAATTGAGATTGGTGTGACTTCTTCTCCTCGGCAGGATGATTCCTCCTCTCCACCGGAGTGGTTCCTTCTCCTTGACAGGAGGATTCTCCCTTCAGCATTTATTTTGCTGATGGGGTCATAGCATTTCCACAGTGTGGAGCATTACACCATTATCAATCATATGCATATGAAACATGAGCTAGGTTGTTACCGTTCTTGTTTTGCAGGTATTCCCCAGCAAAGTCGCTCGCCCAAGATGATTCTTGAATTCCCCAACGAAGTGGTTTGCTTAAGATGATTCTTAAAATCCCCAGTGAAGTCGCCAGAGTTGGTTGCTCAAGTTGATGTTTAGAGTCCCCGACAGAGTGTTTGCTCAGAACGATTTCTGAAACCTCCAGCAGAGTTATTGGTTCGGGATGATTCTTGAAGTCTTCGGCGGAGTTATTTGTCCAAGATGATTCTTGAAGTCCTCAGCAGAGTTGATTCACCCGGAATGATTTCTGGATCCCCGAAGCAGAGTTACTTGATAGTTCTCCAGAATCCCCAACGGAGATATGTCATCCCCAGCAGATTTCTGAACAGCGAAGTTGAAACTTCCCTTGAAGACTTGATGATTGAAGTCTAGCAGTGGTGCCAAAACCCCGGACTTGCTGATGAAGTCTAATTGTGAGGTTAAAGCAGTTCTCTCAGCTGACGTAGAGTTCCTGACGGCAAAAGATGTATATCCTTATTAGTCCGTGATTGATTAAGGATTCCATTTGAAGACTTACTAACGAAGTCCAACGATGTTGTCGAAGCAGTTCCCTCAGCTGATGCGGAATGCCTGATGGCAGAAGTTTGGATATCCCTGTTTGGTTCATGATTGACCGAGGATTCTATCTCCGACTTACTGACGAAGTCTGGCTGACGCCCGAAAATTTCTTTGAATGCCCGACGGCATAATTAACTTGATTGTTAAAAAGTTCCTAATGGTCTGATGAGTCCCGAGGAATTCTTCTGTCGCAGTGTCGCGGAATGCCTGACGGCAATACCAGCCATGTATCACCGGTTACCGAGTGACCAGTGACCCCTTGGTGACTTGAGGACGAAGATCTACAGCAAAATCAGATGATCATCCTGACGGTGATTTGAGATTAGACCTTTCACCGGTTAGCGTGTGACCAATTCCCCGGCAGAGTTGTCGTGCAACTGTCATGCTCAGTGTTGAAGATGTTCCTAACAATCAAAGTATCGTTTACCTGTACGGTGGCAGATCGCCTGTTGTCGTGTAACCAGTGATCCCTTGATGATTTGAGGGTGCAATGATATCAGATAAATCCAAGAATCATCCTGACGGAGGTTCAGATCAGTATTCTCCGGCTAGTTGTCGCGCGACTATTATTTCAGTTTCCGAAGATTTGTTCCCATCAGAGTAGCGTGTACTTGTGCAGTTGGCAAATTTCCGGGTTTGTTGGTATTCAACCGTCTTTTACCTTGATTGTTTGAGAGTCGTTCTCTTCTCACCCAGTCAGGTCCAAGCCGTTTGAATAGGGGCAGCTGTTGCACCCCAAAATTTGCCCAACATTTATTTACCTAGCTTATGTTTCATTTCATGCACATTAGCATTATCATTTTCATTTCATTGACATGTATGCAGGAGATCAAGAGGTATGATTACCAATCAAGGGCTACACAAGACTTTGAAGCTAGTTGTGAGGCTTATTCAGGTGTTCAAGGGTTGATATCCTTGTCAGAGAAGTTAAAAAATCCTCAGAGAGAGTGATTGAAGCCAAGAGGGTGTGTCTCCTAACTTGAGAGTTGTGGGAAGTCATCAGATGATTCTGAAGCCATGAAGTTAGACTTGAGGTCTTGAGAGAGATCATGAGAAGTGTTGAAGATCACTTTGAGGCCTAGACAGGTCATTGTGCAAGAATAAGAAGCCTCAGCCATGAGTGGTGCAGCTAGGGTTTGACTGGGTCAACCCTAAGTCAACTGATGATTTGAAGAAGGTTGAGACCTAATCCAAGAGCCATGTGATCATGGATTGATGAATTGAGATGTGATAAGGATGATTCCAAGGTCAAATCATCATGATTGAAGAGTTTAAGAAGTTTCAAGCTAGGGTTTCTAAGGCTTGACAGTGTAAAATCCCCTAGTTTGACCCCTATCTTCAAGGCAATTTAGCTCAAGATGTGATTGTCATCTCATCTTGCCCCCAAAATGATTGTTGTAGAGCATGATCTTAGCTTTAATTTGAGTGCTAGAAGTCCTTGATAGGATTTGTAGAACACAAGTTATGACTTTGACAAGTTACAAGTCATCTGAGGAATGTGAATTTGGAGCTTGAAAGTTACCCAACTTGCATGGCACTTTTGCCCAAGAAGGATGATTCCTATGAACTTTTAGTCAACATTAATGTTGTTCCTTATCCTCTTAGCTTTCTAGAGAGTACTATAAGTCCTTGATAGGATTTGTAGAACTCAAGTTATGGCTTTGACAAGTCAAGGGTATTTTGGACATTTAGTGATTATAGGTCATTTGTGATCATAGGCCATTTTCACCAACTTAGAGGTCTCAAATGCATTTTTTTTTCAACATGAAAGTTGTTCAAAATGATGTTTTTATCTTTTCTAAACATCAAATGTCCATTGATATGGATTATATCAAGCATTGGTTGAAGAAACTTCACATAAAAGCCATTTTAATGAATTAAAATGAGAAAATTCAAAATAAATAAGATTAACATGTTTCCAAGTCAAATTTATGGTCATTTTGAATGGAATTTATGTTTTAGAAAGATTGGCATTGCCACATTTTTGATTTGAGGTCCATAACATGGCCATTTGGATGGTTACTTCACAATTAAGAAACATATCATATACATTCCATATGTTGAAACCAAAGGAAGAAAACCATTTCATTACACTCCTTAATGATTACGTGAATGGTTTGGAAGTTTAGTAGAGCATGAATAAGGCTTGAAGGCACACATCCATGTTTAAATTTGGAAGGAAAAGAGAAGATCCAAAATCCATAATTGGGCCTAGTTTGGGCTTCATATCCATCAGAACACATTACAAATAGGATTTGGATCATGATAGGAAGGTTCTAGTGCAGAATTCTGTTGAGAAGCCATTGGAGTGAAGTGAAGAAAAAGCTTGAAAGTTGAAAAATCGTTTTGGAGAATCAGGAAGTTTCAACCAGAATTGAGCATCAAGAATCATCCACCACTACTCCTTGAAGGATTCTGCAGAGTTTGGAAGAGAATTGAGGCGCATAACCATTGCAATTCAAGCTTCAAGGTTGGTTCTAATTTCTTGAAATATCTCTATGATTATGCACTTTTAATCCATTAGAAGCATGTGGTTAAGTTCCCCTTAGGATGTAGATGTATTTTGGTTAATCAATTTGATGGTTAGAGACAAGTTAGGGTTCATGCCATTTTCGGTTGGGATCTTGTTTTTGCAAACCATGCGTTTTTAGCATAAACTAGTGGCATGATTGAATTCCTGAGGAAATTCTGGTCAACTTTCATCAAGAAATCGTGGCCAATGGTTGATTATAGAGAGAGTTAGGGTTGAGCAGGTGACTGGAAAAAACCACCGGCGGTGGCCATGGTTGCGCGCGTGTTTTTGTTATTTGTAGAAATTCAAATGGAGAAGATATAATCTCCATCGTCCATTCATGAAGAGGACTTTGACTCAGACCTGGATCCAAGCGCGTGTGTGGCGCCACGTACCCCCCTCCCCTCAACGCTGCGTTTCACTTAGGGTAGTTCAGGCTTTGTGATGAGAGGCGTGCATCTAAGGCGCATGGGTTCGAGTCTTCTTGTGTGTAACTTTTTCTCTCAATTTTTGTGAGCTGAGAATTGGCGCCTGGGCTTTGGACTGGTTGATACCAACACCCCCCTTTTGGGCCCAGCATTGAATTAAACTGGAAATATTTGCTATTTACCACGCAGGTTTCACCAATTTCTTTTATTTTCATTTATTTTCTTCATTTTATATAGTTTAGTAGATAATTCATAAAAAAATTGAAAACTAACTCAAATAATTCCATTCTTTTTTCCATTGATTCATGATTGAATCTAGTTTTTTTTAGATAAAAAGTATTAATATTTCATGCATTTTTTATTTTATTAGCATTTGTTGAATTTTAATTGATGTTAAAATAATCATGGTTGATACTTTTTTTTGTTGAATTTGGTTTGATCATTTGATAATGATTCTTGCCTTGATTTTTTGTGCGTAGCTAGAATAGATATGCATGTTCCCCCTAGATTTTTCTCACATTTTTGTGATGAATGGAAGTGGTAGTTTTAGGTTGAAACTTTAGGAGCTCCATTTTTAGGGTTTATGGTTGATACCTTATGATTTAGGTTTTATATCTAGAACTTGGTGGATGATTCAACCTCTGAATTTTGTATGGTATATTTATGATTGAATTAGGGTCCCTTAGGAATTTTTGTAGGAATTTACAATGTAGTTTACCATTTTAGTTTGATTTTAGTTTAGGTGCTAACTTTGGATGATTCTAATGCACTAAGTTGACTAGATTAACCCCTTTGGTTCCCTTAGAGTAAGCTTGTGTTGTTTTTACCCTTGGTTGAGGATGAAAGCAAGTTGAAGATGAAATGGAGTGCTTGAAGAAGCTTGGATGTGAAGATCTTCCCTTCTTTTGGTGTAGTGTTGATTAGGTGTTAAGATTAGGGTTTGTAGGCAGAGCTTCTAGATAGATTCTCTTCCTTCATAAACATGGAAGATGTTGATCACTTCCATTCTTCCCTATGATGTAAGGTCCCCTTGTAAAGGCCTCATCCCTCCTTTGGTAGGATGTGTGGCTCTTTACAAGTTGGTAGAACCTTTGAGGGTCCCTTTCTCTGATGATAGGATGCTTAATGGTGACCTTTGGTCTTCACTCTGCTACCAATCATCCAAACTTTGCTCTTGTTAGATGAATCTTTCTCCCTTGCTAGAGGATGGATTTCCTTGTCAGAAGATTGAAGTTGCTAGAAGTTGAAACTTGCTATTGAAGACTGCCATTGAAGGTGAAGCTTGAAGATCAGGAATAGCAGGTTGATACTTGTGAAGAAGGAGGAGCTGAGGCTTGAAGAAGAAGAAGAACAAGTGGACACTTGTGAGGGGAATTCATTGAAGATTGAATGAAGAAGCTGAAGCTTGAGGAAGAAGCAAGCTGATGCTTGTGGGTTTAATGCATTGAGGCCTGAAGGTGGAGCTTACTGAAGAACTGAAGCTTGAAGTTGAAGGAGAGGGATAAGTTGATACTTATGTGGATGTGTTGGAAGCTCAGAGAAGCAAGTTGATACTTGCTATTGAAGATGATAGCCTTGAAGAGTAGTTGCAGACTGGTGACTGAACTGTTGTCAAAGGAGAGCTTTGCTGTGGGAGCTGTTGTTCTGCTTTCTTTCCTGTCTGTCTGCTTGCTGTGCAACTGTATTGATGTGACTTGTTTGATTTGATTGGTACATTAGAATAAGTTCATATTTAGACTGATGTAAGCTAGGAGCATGATTGCACTAGAGGTTGAGTTGCTCCCTCTGATTGTATTTTTACTGTATGGCTTTGCTTGGGTGTATTCGGTAGAGCCCTGCTCCCTTGCCTATGTGGTCTGAGTTTGCTTGATGGCATGTTATTCTTTCCTCTATATGATTGCAGTTTGTGTTTTGCTTGATAGCGTGTTAGTTCTTCTGTATGATTACAGTTATTCATACTTGGCTTGAGGTTGAGATGAGCTTGTGGAGGCTGATGACCCACACACATTTCCTCCCTCACTTGCATTGCATGCATTTTACAGTTGTATTGTTTACTGTTTACTGTTTAAGCTGATGCTTTACCTGTTTCTGTTTATCATTGACATGATCCCCTAGGAATCTCACTTCCTTTGATAAGGAAGTGATGATTAGAAATTTAGGTTGAAACCTATGCATGATAACATCTAGGAGTTCCCTGTTTCAAACCTCAACCATAGGATGAATCCTTGGCCTGACGACATTAGGACTTGATAGTCCCCCCCTTAGTTGAACCTGTTCTCTCTTCTCATCTCAAAACAAATTAAAATACAGTAATAAAGGTTAACTGACGTCGTACGTTACGAGCCTTAAGCTATCTGAGAAAGGGTTGTTGAAGATTTCTTTTCAACAGTCTGGATGTTTAGTATGGCACCCTTTGGGTGACATACGACGCATTCACTCTCAGGTCATAGTCTCTAGTGCGATATTGGTTGCAAACATCCATAAAAAACAGTTCTTCCGTAAAAGACAGAAAACAAACTTCAAACCTTTTTGCCCCGTGGGTCCATAATTCAAAGGAAGCTTTTCTGAAGAAAAGAGAGTCGTTAACTTTCCATTCTACCGCAAACGGTAACGCTTAAGTCTCCAAGGGTCGAGCTGCGTATGCCAAACTACTGGAATTGTTTGTTAACCCTACTTGAAAAAACAGATGAATCTGAATCCCCGTAATCCGTATTATCCCGAACTACGTAAGCTCTGATCTCTCATACCTGTTGAGAGTACGTAGGCACAATAGTGACGTATTGGAGAGCCACCTTTCCCCATCCTTAACCCGTAGTTAGGCAAACTACGTTGACTCTGATTTCTCATTCTCTGATGAGAATACGTAGGCATAAAGCGTGATGCTTTGCCGAGTCATTTTCTTTTCTTTTCAAACCAGGCCTTGATAGGTAGATAGTAAAACCAACCCGTCAGATAAACACAATAGGCGTGGATCCCATCAAGTACGATGGACGTGAGGGGTGCTAATACCTTCCCCTTGCGTAACCGACTCCCGAACCCAAACAATGGTTGCGACGACCTTGTCTTATACCTTTTCGTCAGGTTTTTCCGATCATTTCCTTTCCCGTTCCGAGGGATAAATAACGAAAGGTGGCGACTCTTCTGTTTTGCCGGCACCTTATTTTCGCGGTAGCAACAGCTGCTTGTCGGGCAATGAAGGCAGGATTTTGGGAAATCGTTTTGTTAGTTGCTTAGGGAATTCCACATGCATGTTTTAGTCTTGTTTATGTTAATTACCATGGGTTGTGATGGTTATGCATGTTTTCCACCTATGAGTTATTGCTTGTGATTAAATGATACCATGATTGAAAAACTATAAGGATTGGTGAGGAAACCCTTAATAGTAGTTAACATAATGAATTAGCAAGATAATTAGGATATGATGGATGACATAGATGAAAATGCTTGTGCACGTGATACCTAGGTATATGTCATGGACAAGTGGTTTCCTAGTTAAGAGGTGAGACATTGTATGGAACATGTGATGCTGTTGTGAATACTAAGGTGATGTGATCGTCTTGTGGTTATCGAATACAATCATGATCCCCTTATTAAATCAAGTAGTCGGAAACAACCCTTTAATTGTGTCGTCCCAAGTATAAGGCTTATATATAGTAAGTATTGAGATGTATGCACCATTACTTTGACCGGGCTTGACTCTCAAAAATAATGGAACCTTAAGTGGGTTAAAGTCCCATATGGGTGAAAGGATTGAAATGGGTTTGGAGTCCCATAGGAAGCGACGATTCTTAAGGTTGAGGAGCCCCTTAGAATCCAAAATCCATGTGTATGTTAAAGTATGATACAAGGATCCGTGACCCGTGTCAATAACTCTAGACGTAGGGTTGGCCGGGGAAAGATGCCTTGGTATGGTTTCCGATTAGTGATAGTTTGAGTTTGTGAACTCAAGCAACATGCTTCTGTATAGTGCAAGGATTGTGAACTCATGTATTTTCCCCCTTTGTGACTTGAGCTAGTAAGATGTTTATAACTTTGTAGAACCAAGAGAAACCATAAGATAGGGAATCCACTGAGATTATTATCTTACCCCATATTTGTTGATTATTTTCAGGTGTTTCTGATCAGGTGAATGGTAAAGACAAAGTAGCATGATGTCCTTGCTTCTTTTGATATTTTGGACGGTGTATCCGCTGCGTAGTTATTTTGGAGATCATCTCACCATGATCTAGTTCTTAGTTTTATATTTTGGGTACCCTTGTATAAATTATGTCATTGTTAGTTGTTTATTTGGGCATGTAATACGTACAATATTGCCACTAGAAACTTATGTATTTCAGTACCAACTTTACAATTATGTATAATATGTATGTTCTAGACATGTATTATATATGGGTGTTAGATATAATATCTTCCATCAATGATGTGAACCTCCTCATGATTGTCATCCTCCTCTTCATGGTCTTTGTCCTCATCATGCTCCTCGTGATCGTCCTCATCCGGCTCCTCATGATCATCCTTACACGCGGGTATATGTGTGGTTGGTAAGGGTACCTATGTGGGATGTGGGGTGCGGGATCCCCCAGACTACATCAAGGATGAGGGTACCTGTGGGCGAGGTGGAAAGCTAGATCCCTTAGACTGCATGAAGGATGAAGGTACCTATGAGGGAGGTGGAAAGGTAGATCCCCCAGATTGCATGAAGGATGAGGGTACCTGTCGGGGAGGTGGAAAATTAGATCCCGTAGTCTGTTGGTATAGATAACTAGGTCCCCTGGATGTGCTAATAAAAATTGGACCCCCAGATGGGCTAATAAAAGGTAGATACTCATGAGTGGATAATAATGTCATAAGAGGTTGAAAACTGGCCGACTGAGGTGTCTGGCATACTATTATCACCTTCGGGTATGGATAACTAGGTCCCCTGGATGTGCTAATACATATGATCTATCTGACTCTGCAGGGGAGGACACATGGCCGACTGAGGTGTCTGACATACTATTATTACCATTGGCCGCTGATGTTGGGTCTTCTTACAGCTACCACTACCATTACCATTATCATATTGGTGTGGCATTTTACATATTTATAGAGAATACACATTTAACATATATTCATCAACACAAATAATAAATCTAAAAAACACATTCTCATCAATATATTCATTAACACATTCAATACATGGTTCATCAAGTAAAATTACGAAAACAATTTATTCAAAAAATTATTATTCTGTTTAAAAAAAACAATATATAATATATATATATATATATATATATATATATATATATATATATATATATATATATATATATATATATATATATATATATATATATATATATATATATATATATATATATATATATATATATATATATATATATATATATATATATATATATATATATATATATATATATATATATATATATATATATATATATATATATATATATATATATATATATAAGTATTTGTCTGTTAGTAATATCAACATATTCTATTCTAAGTGGCCACACCCTTTGAAAAAAGGGGATGAAAATTCACTATATTCCAATAGAGAATAATTGATGATTTATCTTATCTCTCATTATAATTATCAAATGTACGATTCATTTACTCTCTCTTTCAAGTTGGCCAAATAATTTGAAACAATCTTGATCAATCAAAAGAAAAGCACTAGCCAAATGTTTGTTAAGAACGAATCAAAACAATAGAATATCCATGTGCAATAGATCACTGGAAAAGTCAAATATGAAGTTAGGAATAAGATTACGTGCATGAGATGCCAATTACTAAAAGTAGTTGCACATGATGAAGCTTAACATATTTGAATTGACCCTTCCTTGTCGACTGTTGTTGATATCCTAATCATTACTATTTACGATTTTTTTATATTAAAATAATTTTTTCAAACTAAGAAAAATAGTTATTTTTAATATTGAAAAAATGTCCATAAATGAATATGGCTAATATACGTATGTATGTTTTTTTAAATTATATCAAATAAATCAACTGTTTAACTGCAGTATTCTTCACATTTAGTAAATAATTTTACAGTAGATCTAGAGTATGCTATAGCAGCCTTTAGCTCAACATTTTTATTTCTTTAATTAATTTCATGATATTGTTGATTAGGGTGTGGATTATGTTTTCGGTTGGTAGCGTCATTGCCATGTGCAACTTTAGAGGATGATTGCTAACAGTATACGTTATGATTCATATGCTTAATAATGTTTGTCTCAAAATGGGTTTAAAAAGAAATAAAAAATAATGTACGATTTGGTTATTTTAATAATGATTTAAAATCACCGACAGTTTATCATAAACTTTTATTTTTCGAAGTTTATCATAACCCACGAGTAATTATTTAATTAGTGAATACTAATCCAGTACTAGATTTGGAGTTTTGTAGGATATTGTTGTAAGATTATGGCCACCATACAATTTGATAAACAGTTTCAATCTTTACAATCAATTCAGCTTAAACATGCAAAATATTCCAGACCGGCTAGAGGTTTAATAGCAAAGAGGCCAGAGGTTTGAGAGGTTTATCATAACCCACGCTAGAAAGCATGAAGCATTTGTAAGTGTTCCTCATATATAAACTATCACACGAGATTTGAGATATATTATAATTATAACTTATTTATATTATAGATTCACTCCACTCCGTCATCTCAAAAATTTGTTCTGATCAGAATAGACCATCAAGATTACTGCTTAGTACTTTACTTTTTTATTTATATTTGATTTTATTTAATAATTTTTTATTTATGAAAAAAATTAAATTATGTTATATACCAATTAAATAATAACATCTATTTAGACTATATAACAACATGTATTGTTTGATTTATTACATGTAGGAGACTTGGTATCTATTTTTTGAATTTCTGAATTTATGTAATATCTATTTAAAAATCACATGTATAAATAATAAATTTTCGAACTTTTTAACATAGTAGGAGACTAGATATCTATTTTTTTAAATATTTTTTTAATTATAATTTTTTACACAATAAAAAGAGTGTTTAGATGAGTTAATTTTACTATTAATTAAAATAAAATATTAAATAAAAGAAATTATAATAATTTAATAGTTTTATATCCTAAAACATCTAAAATATTATATATATATATATATATATATATATATATATATATATATATATATATATATATATATATATATATATATATATATATATATATATATATATATATATATATATATATATATATATATATATATATATATATATATATATATATATATATATATATATATATATATATATATATATATATATATATATATATATATATATATATATATATATATATATATATATATATTAAAAATATTTATTTTAAATTTCGCCTCAGGCCTTGAGATGTGTTGGTTCGACCCTGATTCTGCCGTATCAAGACTTATTTCATCATTTCATCATATATTTTTGGTTCTCTAACGAAACATAAAACAAGAAAGAAAATTATACAAACTTTAAGGTTTTTGAAAACCTATCCTTATTTGTGTCTCTTATGCATAAATCTTACATTATAGAATGAGTCTTTCTCAATATAAAATTGATTTAACATAACTACAACAGGTTACTTTAAAGATAGAAAAAATATATGGAGAAATGAAAAATAAGTAAATAAAGAAATATATCGGATGGATCAATAAGACATATATTTAATCTTTATTAATTTGGAGAAGGCGTATAATAGAGTGCATAGAGTGGTTATGTGGAAAATCCTAGAGCAGAAAGAGATAAAGATTGCATATATTCGAACTATCCAAGATATGTATGGAGTATCAACTAGTGTTCAGACACAAGGTTGAGAGACAAATGATTTTCCCATTACAATGGTTTGCATCAAGGTTATATCTCAAGCGCTTACTTTTTACCTTAATTTTAGATGTACTTGCGGAACACATCGAAAGGCTAGCATAGAGATGTATGTTTTTTGCAAATGATATATAGTCCTTTTTGGAGAGTAAAAAAAGGATTTAAATGAGAGGTTGAAAACTTGGAGATGAGCTTTAGAAACACATGATTTTTGCCTAAGCAGAGGTAAGACAGAGTGTATGGAATGTAAGTTCAACAAAAGAAGAAACATTTCTAATATAGAGGTGAAAGTTGGAGACCATATTATCCTTCAAGTCACACGATTTAAATTCTTGGGTCCGTAATACAAAATAATGGAGAAAAAGAAAAGGGCGTAAATCATCGAATTCAAGCTGGGTGGTTGAAATGGAGAAAAGCAGCATAAGTTATATGTGACGCAAAGGTACTACTCAAAAGTTGAATGGAAAATTTTATCGGACTGCGGTAAGACATACTATTTTTTATAAGACCGAATGTTGGATGGTTAAGAATCATCACGAGACTAAAGTAAGTGTAGTCGGGATGAGGATGATGCAGTGTATGTGTGGGAAGATTCGACTGGATAAAATTAGAAACACAAATATTAGAGAGAGTGTCGAGGTAGCGCCTATAGTATTGAAGATGGTGGCAAATAAATTTAATTTGTTTGGATATGTATAAAGAAGAACTGTAGATTATGTAGAGAATAGACCAGTGGAAAAAAGGAAAATAATTCGAGGAAGAGGAAGACCTAGAAAGACTATAAGAGAAGTTATTAAGACCTTGAGATTAGTGATTAATTTGGATAGAAATATGGTCCTGGATAAAACATTATGGAAAGAGTTGATATATGTAACTAACCTCACCTAATGGGATAAGGCTTTGTTGTTTTTGTTGTTGTATATGTTTGGGGTCTTTACCCTAGTGTAATCAGAATTACATTTAAATATGAGGGTGGCTACGTCAAATGTTTTAGATATGATCTTCTAATTCACCATCAACTGGCCTTTAATATGTTGGTTAAAGGTATCATCATTCTTTGGATGGTCAACCATTTTTGTCCTTGATAGTGAATTCAAGAGACGGTGGATCCTTTTCCACAGTAACTCTAGCTACCTTTATTTTCCCTTTAGGCATGCGTTCCTCCTCAATTATTGGTAAGGTTAGCTTCGTATGTGTTAAATTAGTTGCTTGACCTTGCCTCCAATTTTTGTGTATGAATTTGTACACGACCTGTAATTTTGCATGGCATCATATTGTTTTACTAGATCCTTACTAAGTTGTCTAATCTTGGGTGATTTTGAAAATTTTAAATTACCAAGCATTGGGACCAATGTATTGGTCAACCTATCGAGCTCAAATGTTTCACTTGTTTACCTATTTTCTTGTAAGAATCCAATTGATTTACGTTTTGATGCCAAACTTGCTACACCTTCTACTTATCCTTCTTAGCCACCTTGAAGTCAATTGGTTCTAAGAAAGACACCATATCTATATTCATGGTTCAAAAATAAAGAATATCAATGGCTATTTATGTAACTCCCTTATCAGGAACTTAAACCTTGCTCTTTGATAGCCATTTTATGGATCTTCGAAGACAATATAATTAGTTAATGTGTGATGATAGAATTTGTGTCACTTGTTGTGCCTCTTGTCTTTGATTTTCTCGACAGGAGGAGTCTTACTTATATTTAAAAAGATAATCAAATGTTTCTTTAAATTTTGTGATATCAAATGCATATTCCACATTATCTTCTAATGAGTTTGGCATCTTCCATTTAGTATGCTTTATGAAAAGATAGGAATACAATTTTTCTCTTTTAGGATCTCAAGTTTCTAATATTTCTAATGTGAAACTGATTGACATACAATCATCTTAATCCTCCACATCAATGGTGGAGATCATTTTTGAGCTTTTTCTTCTGGTAACATATTTTTTCTCCCTTTCATGTATCAATTGTTTGATGTGTGCTACTCTAAAAGTTAATTTGTTAGAAATCATGGCAAGTGTTATGAAAACCATAATAAATTTAGTGATTTTTTTATGGCTTCAAACGCACCAATAAATTTTATGTGTAGGACATAACAGTGACAAGCCAAATAAATATTCACAAGCAACACAATAACCTAGTAACTTTCCAATAGTGAAGGATAATCCACAACAATCAAGAAGAAAAATAAAAATAGAAGAAGACAAATAAACATGTTTACTCAATTTAATCAAACCGGTATATTATGGGGAGAGAGCAACTCTCAGATTAATTATACTTTCAAAAGAGATTACAAGAGATTAATCACCCAAGTTTCCAAGAATAAACTCTATTATCTACCCAAGTTTCCAAATTTCAAGAACTCCAAGGAATTTTTACCATTTCCTTTTTAAGTTTACAAATAGGATTTCTAACTCTTCTCTTTGTCTTCAGCTCTGAATTTGTGAGGGTTGTGAAGATAAAAATGATAGAGATAGATATTTATAGTTATTGAGTCTCAACATATCTATTGTGAATAGAATGTCTTGAAACAAAATATAAATGGTTTCTTTATATTCAAGAAACACTTAAGGGTTAGGGTTAACAAAGAAAACAAGTAAGAAGAACAAGAAGAAACAACAAGAATTGGTTATAAACTGATATTATTTTCTTTCTCTATCAAACAAGATTACAAGTATACAAGAATAACAAATAATCTCTCTCTCCTGAATTAGGATTTTATCTTCCTATTTTTCCTTATACAAGATGAGAGACTAGCATGCTATTTATAAAGAAAATAGCACACTAACTTAATGAGTTTTTTTTAACAATTATCCATTATAAGCTAACTTAGGGTACAAACTAACCTAAACAATTGGGCTTACAAGAAAGGCTCAATTCAATATGCTAACAAACTTAGCAATATTGACTAATGCATATTAGAATAAACTTCGACTACAACACGCATTACTCCGACAGCATACTAGAGTTCGATCCAATAGCTTACAAATATCCACCTTAGATCTAACTTAATAACATCAAGAAACTAGATTTCTTCATGCAACTTTATCAACTGCATATAGTGAAAAAACTTGCAACTAGGCAACGTCTTGGTGATCATATCAGCAATATTATAATCTATCGAAACCTTCAGCACTTGGACTTCTCCATGCTCGATTACACCTCTGACGAAATGCAGCCTCACATCAATGTGCTTGGTTCTCTCATGATAGGCTGAATTCTTTGACAGGTGTATTGCACTTTGACTATCTCATTTAATAGTGATAACTCGACCTTGAAGTTTCAGCTCCTTATAAAAACCTTCAAGCCACAATGCTTCCTTCAAAGCTTCAGTTAAGGCGATATATTATGCTTTAGTGGTTGATAAGGCAACGACCTTCTAAAGTGTAGCTTTCCAACTGATTGTTGTCCCAAAAATAGTGAACACATATCCAGAAATAGATTTTCTAGAATCTATACAACCTACATAATCAGAGTCGACATATCCTTCAATTGCTGCTTTACTATCTTCACCCAAGGCTTCACCATAAATTAGGACTCTATTTAGAGACCCATTTATGTACCTTAGAATCCACTTCAATGCTTGCCAGTGGCCTTTCCATGATTCTCCATGTACCTGCTTATAAGACTTACTGCATATGTTATGTCGGGTCTAATACAGATAGCATACATCAAAGAATCCACTATATTAGTATATGAAATTTTATTCATATAAGCTCTTTTGACATCAGTACTGGGACACTGATCTATATGCAACTTGAATTGATGGTTTGTCGGAGTCACAACGGGCTTTGAATTCGACATACCAAACATTTCGAGAATCTTCCGTAGGTATGCCTCTTGAGATAAGCATAATTTTGACTGTTTTCTATCTCTTCACATGTCAATCCTAAGAATCCTGGATGCAGCTCCCAGATCCTTCATGTCGAAATCCTTATTGAGCTCATCCTTCACCCTCATTACATCTTCGACATTGTTGATTGCTATTAGAATATCATCCACATAAAGCAACAGAATAACAAATGAGTTACAAGGTCGAAATCTAAAGTAAACACAATGGTCGAACTGACTTCTAATGAAACTTATGCATGCCATGAACTTGTTGAATCTCCTATTCCACTGTTGATGAGATTGTTTCATTCCATATAAAGACCTATTTAGTTTGCATACATAATCTTCCTTCCCTTTTTCGACATACCCTTCAGGTTGCCTCATAAGGATTGTTTCATCTAGATCACCATACAAGAATGCAGTCTTCACATCCATCTGTTCCAGTTCAAGGTTGAACTGTGCCACTATGGCAAGCAACATTCGAACGGATCTGTGCTTCACAACAAGAGAGAAAACAACATTGAAGTTGATACCTTCTTTCTGAGTGAACCCCCTAGCGATCAATCTTGCCTTGTATCTCTTCGACTCTACTCCTTCGATCCCTTCCTTAACTTTGAAAATCCATTTACAACTGACTAACCTGAATCCAGTAGGTTTCTTGATCAGTTCTTAGGTGTTGTTATCATAAAGAGATTTCATTTCATCATCCATGGCCTTCAACCATTCATTCTTCTTTCGAATCCTCATAACTTCCTTATAGTCTATAGGTTCTTCGTCTAGAACCTCACTTGCAGAGATTAAGGCATAAGCTATAAGATCTGCATACCCAAGTCTCTAAGGTGGCTTGATGACTCTTATCGACCCGTCTCTTGCTAGCATGTAGTCATTATCAGTCTCCTCATCTTCGACAACATCTTTTGCGTCTTCTTCAAATTTATCTGGGATACACAATTCAACATCAACATGCTCCACGTTAACATGAATCTCTCCCTGTTCCAGCTCTTCGTCAGCATCATTAGTTTTCTTTAAAGCCATCTATACTTCCTTGAAAACTATATCTCGATTGATGATACACCTCATGTGACCTATCTCTAGGCACCATAGCCTATATTCTTTGATTCCTTCAGGGTATCCCATGAACATGCATTTCAGAGCTCTAGGTTCGACATTATCTTGCCTAATATGAGCATAGGCCACACAACCAAATACTTCCAGTCTGTCGAGACTAGTTGGATGTCCTGACCAAACTTCTTCAAGTGTCTTCATTCCCAAGGCAGTCAAGGGGCATCTATTTATCAGATAGGCTGCTGCCAAAACAGCCTCCGCCCAAAATACCTTCTTCAATCCAGCACTAACCAACATGCATCTAACCCTTTCAAGGATTGTTCGATTGAATCTCTCAGCTAAACCATTTTGTTGAAGAGTACCTACTACAGTCTTATGCCTTGCAATCCCAGACTTTATACAATAACTATCGAACGCCTCGTTGCAGAACTCAAGGCCATTGTCGATTCTCAACCTTTTAACCTTTCTGCCAGTTTGAGTTTCAACCAGAACCTTCCAACTTTTGAAATTCTCAAAAGTTTCATCCTTCGTCTTTTGGATGAATACCCATAGCTTTCTGGAATAGTCATTAACGATGGATAAAAATACCTTTCACCTGAGTGAGAAGAATTCCTTGCAGGCCCCCAAAAATAAGCATGAATGTAATCTAGAGATTCGTGTGTTCTTTACTTACCTTTGTTAAACTTCTCCCTACAGGATTTACCAAATACACAAGATTTAGAAAACTCCAACTTTTCGACTTTGTCACTTCTTAGCAGGCTCTGCTTCCCCAATTTGACTAGGCCTCTTTCGCTGATATAGCCCAAACTCATGTGCCATAATTTTGTCTTTGACACATGTTTCGTGGATGCAACATTTATCAAACCACTTACAACCTCAGCCTCAAGGGTATATAAGCCTTGTTTCTTCACGCCTCTCAAGACTTTCTTCGACCCCTTCGTGACTCTTAGGATACTTTTCTCTCCTTGAAAAATATATCCTTTCCTGTCGAATTCACCAAGAAATCAAATTTCACTTCAAATCAGGTACATACCTGACTTCAGTCAATAACCTTATTGAATCATCATGGAGCTTGAATCTCACAGATCCAATACCTGCAATTTTGCAAGATTTTTTGTTACCTAACAACACTGATCCACCATCTTAATCACATAGCTCCTCGAACAATTCTCTGTTTGGAGTCATGTGCCAAGTGTAACCTAAATCCATTATCCACTCTTTTCTTGAGTCGCCACTTGAAACCACAAGAATATCAGATGAGTTGAATTCATCTTGAACAATGGCTACGTTGCCATTATCCTTACCTCCATGATCTTTTAGGCGTTCAGGGCACACCTTTCTTGTGTGACCCTCCTTCTTATATTGATAACATCGAATATCAAATGTCTCGCCACTATAAGATGTCTGCTGACTTTTACCTTTCTTCTTGTCGAACATACCATGCTTTCGCAAGAATTTTCCCTTAACAGCCAAACCTCCGCCCACCATCGAAGGTTTATGATCCTTTCATTCATTCAAGTCCTTAGAATACAAGGTTGGTTGAACTTCTTCAAAGCTCAAGGACTCCCTTCCATTCAAGAGAGTTTCTTTGGAGTGAGTATGAGTTCTGGGCAAAGCAGACAACAACAACAGTGCTTGATATTTTCAATATCAAGAATCAGCTTGTTGAACATATCCAACTGCTCAGCCAACACTTTGTCTTCACTCGTCTTGAATGAATACAAAGCTTGCTTCAAGTAGAGTTGATTCACCAAAGATTTGGTCATGTACAAACTTTCAAGTTTCACCCATAATCCCGATGTTGTAGTTTCCATTGATACATGTCGAAGAACCTTATCACCAAGGCTCAACAATATTGCATTGTGGGATTTCTCAATCATGGTCGTCTTTTATTTTTTCGTTAGGGCAATGTCCATGGTTGCCTCCCCCTTTAAGGCTTCCAAACAACCATGCTGAACTAGTAGGGCTTTCATCTTCAAGCGCCACAGACCGAAGTCGTTCACTCCAGTGAACTTTTCAATCTCATACTTTGTTGAAGGCATCTTCTCCATGCTCACCACACCAATTTTTTGTGAATAGATTACCTTGAAACAAAATATAAACGGTTTCTTTATATTCAAGAAACACACAAGGGTTAGGGTTAACAAAGAAAACAAGCAAGAAGAACAAGAAGAAACAACAAGGATTGGTTATAAACTGCTATTCTTTCCTTTCTTTATCAAACAAGATAACAAGTATACAAGAATAACAAATAACCTATCTCTCTTGAATTAGGATTTTATATTTCTATTTTTCCTTATACAAGATGAGAGACTAGCATGCTATTTAAAGAAAATAGCACACTAACCTAATGGGTTTTTTAACAATTACCCATTACAAGCTAACTTAGGGTACAAGCTAACTTAAACAATTAGGCTTACAAGCAAGGCCCAATTCAACATGCTAACAAACCTAGTAATATTGACTAATGCATGTTAGAATAAACTTCGACTATAACACACATTACTCCGATAGCATACTAGAGTTTGATCCAATATCTCACAATATCCTTAATAGACCCAAAACATAACCCATTAAAAATGTATCTATGAACTAAAATAACTAAGCCTGATCAAACTTCCTGTCAAACCCAAATCACACCACTCCATAAACCACTGACAGACGTTTCCCCTCGACCCTCCATGCCTTTCTTGTATGACTTTCCTTCTTACAGTGATAACACCTAATTATAGGAGCATTACCACCATAATACTTCTTCTGCCATTACCATGTGAGTATGAGTGTGAGTGCATTCTACAACCTAGCCATGTTGAATGATGTCAAAACTTGAAGTGTGACTTAGCGTTTTTGTATATTGGGCGGTATCAACCAAGGTTTAGATGTGCATCGAATAATTTTAGCCTTAGTATGCATACAAATGTCAAGAAAATTTTAGATGTGCATTGAATAATTTTAGCCTTAGGATGCATACAAATGGTTTTGAAAATGATTGAAAATGTTTATGCATGTTTCATACATCAAAAAACTATGTTTTATGTGTGAACACTCTTGCATAGACTGGCCTATATGATTTCAGGTTGACCTATAGAAGTTGTTGCTTCAGTATATGTTGTCTTATACATTTTCAGGCTGACCTATAGAAGTTGTTGCTTTAGTATAGACTGACACATAGAATTTCAGGTTGGCTTGTACGCTGGTATAGGTTGGCACATAGAATTTCAGGTCGGCATGTACGCTGCAATATTAAAGTCTGTAGGTTATGTCCATGTGCTGACTTATGTGTTGACTGCACATGTCGGCCTATACGACTTCAGGTCGGCCTATACAACTTCAAGTCGGCTTGTACGCTACTATAGAATGACCTGACACCTTCATAGGATGGCCTGAGTACCTTGATAGGCCTACCTATTGCTTTGACAGACCGATCTATACAATTTTCCATCTTAAAACATTCATTTTTGCTCCAACTTATTGCATTCCTTTTGCTCATTTCTTCACATAACTATATATGCTCACACATGCACCTTCTTTTATTAAGGTTTCCTAGTGAATAAAACCTAAACGAAACCAGATTACAAAATTGCCCATCATCTTCATCCCGTATTCTATGCATACACATAATTGAACTACACATAATTATTTTTTGATTGGGTGACCATTTAGATTAGGGTTGATAACGTCTAATTAGGTTTGGTGTAACCGAGAATATTGGATTTGGAACTTTGTGTGTTTAAAATAAAAAAACCAAGATGGGTTTTTCCTTCAATATCGGTGTGATTTGAAGGTTTTGGACAAGATCATGTCAACGCATATTCGAGACTTTTGGGTTTCAACAAGTTGTGTGCTCAGAATAATCAGAGGATTGTAGCCGCATTGTTGGTCACTTGATCAAGGGTTTAAAGGTGCAAGAATCAACACAAATCATAGGGATTTTAGGGTTTAAGTTCTCCATCTCTTGTATAAACATTTTTGCAAAGTTAAGGTTAATTGCAAGTATCTCAATTCGATTTTAGATTCAGGGCATACGTACCTATAGCGAGGCTGATTGGGGAACTACCTAAACAAATCTTTGTGCCATTTTATCGCTTTAGTTCTCTTTAATTGTTGTTCTTGCAAATTATCGATTTCGTTGTTGTTATGATTAATTGGATTGGAAATTGTTTTCAACTTTGTTTTAAATTGTTGTTGTTGTTGATATAATCATAATCAATTTTATTGTGATTGGCTTTTTACATCAACAAAATAAATCGAACTTTCAAACGTGATCAATTGCACACAAAGTGTTCGATAAATTGTTTGTTGTATTTTTATCGCTTTGTGTTCATTGGATATAAGCATTAAAAATAGCTTTGCATTTGATTGATTTTTGACTTGATAATTTTTGAACAATTTGTATTCATTATCATTCCAAAAGGTTTGCGTTACACATATAGCCTTTTGATAGTAGGTTCGGTTAGATGATTCGATCAGGGTTGTTTTTTCGCTGCACCATATTTTTGAAAATAGATTTTTGCCAAAAGTTTTTGGCTGTAAAATTTTTGATCTATTAACCCCCCTATAGATCGAAGCCTATCGTCTAACATACCCTTCTTCTTCTCAAACCTCTCATCTTTCTTTCAGAATATTTCCTTAACGAACAACCCTTCACCAATAAATGTTGGCTTTTTCTCCTTTTATTTGTTCAAATATCCCTAGAGTACAAGGTTGATTGAATTCCTTCAAAGGTCAGAGACTTTCTCCCATACAAGAGGGTTTCTTTGAATGAACATGAGATTTAGGTAAAGCATACATCAACAACAACGTTTGATATTCAACATCAATAACAACCTCGATATTCTCTAGATCATCAGCTTGTTGAACATATCTAATGGCTCCGTCAAGACTCTGCCTTCACTTATCTTGAATGAATACAGAGCCTACTTCAGGTATAGACGATTTACCAGAGGTTTTTTAATGTACAACCCTTTGAGTTTGCTTCACACACCTGCTACCATCCTCTCCTTCGATACTTAATGGATAACCTTATCACCAAGGCTAAATATGATGGCTCGGTGAGCTTTCTCGATCATCATTGTCTTCTCCTTCTCTGTTAGGGTAGCATCCATCTTCTTTGATCCTTTCAACGTTTCTAACAAAATCTACTGAACTAGAAGAGCTTGAAATTTCAATTAGGGTTTACATATTACAAGTGAATAATAACCAACCTTTTTCTTACTCTAACATACTAGAGTACAACCTATATATAGATTCCTAGTATATGTATGTCATGTATGATGATAACGCTCATACATGACATACATGACTATTACATAACAAAGTACATAACTAACTTAAGTCACTACACACTAGATCATAATTCTACTACCGCATTCACCTCTTCGACTACTACATGTTAGATCAGACTTTGACTATAACATGCACATCCATGTTGAACCATAAAGCTACCCCTATGAGACTAGATTTCGAACTAAAATACCATACAACCCATTAAAAGTGTCTTGTAGATTCGTTTTTTCCATAGAAGATGTAGTGTATGTATGGTTCTCCAGTGAAGAGAATTGATTCTAAGTGAATTGATTAAGTAGAATTGATTTGATTAAAAGTGAGATTTATGTAAAGTGATTTATGTTTAGATATAATTATATAAAGTGAGTTGAGCAATAAATTTCAGTATAAAAATCATGTTTAAACTCAAAAGCTGCAAATTGTAGCTTCAAGTAGAATGAATTCTAGAGACAAAATTAATTCTACTTTAAAAGAACCAAACACCACAAAACCATTCCACAATTAGTTCTATGTCTCTAGAATTTCTTTCGGCTCTTCCAAAAGTTAAATCAAACATACATGTAGTAGAGATTATGGTTCAACATCAAGATTATGATAGGATGATTTTTTGATAAAATTTGAGAGAATTCAAAATACGCGAAACACTGAGAGTAAATAAAAATTAGTGATCAATTCTTGAGAGTTGTTTAGAAAAAGGCACATTCGGCCAACTTAGTATTTATTTAATTTGATTACTTAATAGTTTTGTAATTGGGACAATTTACTTTTGATTGTCAAAATGTTACTTAGGTTTTCCTTGTTCTTGATGTCTACTCGTGACAAAATATTTTTAAATTACTTGAGGGCAAAAGTGATTTAATAATGGGAGAGTTTGATGGCATGTAAAATAATTTTTCTTAGTCCGTGAATTTAACGATAAGGTAATGAATTTAGTTTTGTTTTATAAGCTTTTTACTATTTCTTTGTTTAATTATGGTTTATAAGAATAAGACAATATTACACATGGAAATAGAACCCTTACTCGCAGATATTCACCCGAATTCATCTCGAGTTTGACAGGGAAAATCTGCTTTGACAAAGGATGAGTCAGGGTTTCGCTTTTCGTTGATTACAAAATATGGGAATAAATCAGATAATAGGGACACTAGTACTCACCTAATGTTCAAGTTGCCCCATTTATATTAGTATGTACTTTATTATTTAGTTTAAATTTTTTGAAATGTTAGTTGTATAATCAATGTTTTGATATTTTGGTTTATACTCTATTATTTTAAATATTTGAAATGTATGTTTGGAACTAGTTTGAGGTTCAATTCTTCATCTTCATTGTGGATTAGAGATGAAGATGAGAATTGATCAAAAATTCGAGTTTAGGTATGGGGGAGGTAAAAAAAATGTCTCAGTTCTGCATTGTTTCCATTCCTAGACAAGATCTTAAGGCATTTTTAAAAGATAGTACAACACAAAAGAAGATTGTGGACAAACTGTTGGATAAATAAGGTCACCTTGATTGAAAAAAAGTTAGAGAAAAAACAACAAACAACACGACCATGTAGTGTTTATACACATTGTAATGTTGTTGGGACAAAAAAAATTTTTTTTTTTAAAAGGCAAGACAAGAACAACAAAGTTAGCATGTAATACAGTCAACATGTGTTGGGCAACACTACTGTGTTACCTATGAACTTTCACTACAACAAATAATAGATTTTCTAATGAAATTTTACCTCGATCAATAATCCCACCGAAGTAAAATCCAATCAATTAGGTGCCATTACTTTATTTTAATTTTTAATTAAAAATAAATAGTCTATTACCTCGGTTGAAATAAATAACCAAGGGAAAAACTAACTCAGGGACACCCTTTGAATCTCATCTATTGCAGTTTATGTTTTTATTTCTTTTTAAATTGCATCATTTTTTATTTAAAAATTAATTCATCTATTCCTTCGGTTAAACTACCAACCGAGGAGAAAAAATTGATTCATTCAATGTTGTCTATAAAAGCATTTGATCATTCAGTTTTGCCCCTTAACATAACTCACATATTGTCGCTCCAAACTCGTAAACATCATTCTATAGGATGGTTTGCAAGAGAGAATAGTTAGGAAAATATTTTTCTGTAAATACAATCTATCTCATAGAATGACGTTGTTGTTGAATCCACCTCTTACAATCCATTGTTATATTTGAGAATAATTTCTGAATGTTATCATCAAAGGAAAAAAATTCAATGATTTATTGTTTTTCTTGGATGACAACATTGAGAAACCTATTCCTAATCATACTGAGAATATATTGCAGCCCAAAAAGAAAATGGTGAATGATAAGAAGTTGAAAGTGTTATTCCTTACAGTTCACCATTTTCTTTTTAGGTTTGCAATAAAAGTCAACTACTCTCTCGGATGGATTGACAACCGAGGGGAAAAGTCCCTCAGAGACACAAACTTAAATTCTTGGCACTAGCAGCTTTGTGTTTTATTCATTAAAAAGTTGAACTTTCTTATTATTTTTAAATAAAAGTAAACTACATTTTTCCTCGGGTATCCTAATTAACCGAGGGAAAATATAACTCAATTTTGTCTATAAAATTAATACGTTCATTAACTTTTTCCATAACCTAATTCATTTCCAAAATATTATTTGTCGTGCAAGTAATATTGTTATTGTTTCACTTTCACAAAACAGGATCTTGAAAATTTTGGTTTGAATATTAATTTCAAGTTTCACTTTACCCAATAAATAGATATGCTTGAAACTTAACATTAATATTCAAAGTCAACTTTTTCAAGTTGCGATATAAGTCATTTACTACCTCAGTTAATTTATACACTAAGAAAAAATGTCTTATTTTTATTTTATTTTTTATTTTAAAAAAATAACTTATTACCTCGGTGGTCGTAAAAATCAGAGGGGAAAAGTAACCAAGTTTTGTCAATAAACAAATCTTTGTCGATCATTTATATAGTAACAACGATTAAGAAATTGACAACACGTCAATCTACATGGAACCTTAACCGATCAATCAGCGAAAGTAGTTGGATGCATAGCGTTGAAAGGCAAACAATAATAATGAAAGTAGTTGGATTGAAAACAATGTAATTCAAGCTTAAAGAAATGTGAAAACAATTTCTAGGATATATTGCAAGAGAAAAAAAAAGTTTAATTTTATGGTTGATTCCTTACATAATCTCTTATTTTGTAATTACTAACATTATTTTCTTCATATAATCTTTGTTATTTTTATACAAGAAATAAATACATGCATATCATTGAGTTTGAAAACCACATGGGTGTGCAACAAAACTTAAAATTTGAACTTCAACAACTTTAAGTGCACGTTGATAATGAATAAGATTTAAAATTTGTCAACAACTTTGTACTTTGCACATAGTGTGTTTTCAAAAAAATATAAAAATATTGTTGAAAAAGATTGAATCTATGACCAGTACAACTTTTTTTCTTTAGATAAAAGTTCAATCAAGAAAAAAATAACACACTTTATATAGAATTCTTAGTTACCTTATTCATACAAACGAGATAAAGTTCATCTTAACCTAATATATTTCAAAACAATAATTTTTTGTTTAATGTTCAATGAAATCTCTTACTATTAATGCCAACATATTTATGTGCTCTTTTCCTATAAATATGACACAAAAATCTTCAAAATAGTTTATATCAACCAAAATAAAATTCTAAATATTGAAATGATATTTTTTACCTCAAAGATGTTGGGATCAATACGGTGTCAACACAATGAAATATTTTATATTTTGAGGTTTTTTTTAAGAACAACACATATTCATATTTATGAGATATTATATACATTCAAAATTTAATATGATTAAAATACGAGTTATTCCACATATAAATGCATAAATTTTTAGGAACTAATGTGAGACTTTCTCCACTCCTCACATTTATAATTCTTTATATATATATATATATATATATATATATATATATATATATATATATATATATATATATATATATATATATATATATATATATATATATATATATATATATATATATATATATATATATATATATATATATATATATTTGTGGTATTATTATTGATAAGATAACAATATATTAAGTTCTTCTCTAATATTTATTTGCAGAAATTCATTTAAAAATATCCTTATAAATATAATACACAACGTGTCCACTTGAGACTTTGGTAGTTGCCAAACATGGAAATTTATATAAAAAAATAAGGTATAAAGTTAGAGGATGAGATATAAAGAAAAAGAGACACCCTATAAATCCAATAAACATAAAGTTTCATTGAAACCAGGAAATAACAAAATTTTGATTTGAAAATTTTCTCATAAATAATAAAATAAAATAAAGAAGCAATTCTATATAATAAATTGCAATACACTGTTTCATACACCCTTCATTTTCTTCTTAAACAAGTTTTAACTTTTTTATTTTATTAAATAAATAATATATTTAGACTATATATAAACTAAATATATTAATTATGCAATAAATTTATAAAGTTAAAATTTATTTATAAAAAAAAGTTTGAGAGTAATAATTTGTCATACGTAGAAGCAGCGGTGTGTTTGAATATAAATTAAAATTAATTTATGTGAAGATAATATGTTAAATTTAATATTTTAATTTGTAATATAATTTAAATATTTTCAATGTTTTTTTTGTTTTTTATTCTATTAACTTTTAACTTAGATTTCTTCTATTGATTTTTTATTTACTTATTAGTTTGTAAAAGAAGTAGGAGGTTATTTAATATACTCTAGATTGTTTCTTCTAAATTCTATAAAAATTATAAGCGTTCATTCCCATTTTTAAATGTTATCTTTTTGATGTATCTTAAAATATTTTGCAAGAAATTATATAGATTTTATTAATGTTTACTAATATTTAATATTCAGTTATTTATTCATATAAGTACAATTTAAAGAAATTATTAATTATTAATTATTCAAACACACAACCCAAACCCATTTAATCAATAAAATTCACACACGTATCTATAGATAAATTTTAAAAATAAATTAATCCATTGAATATGAATTCTAATAGTCTTCCCTATACATTATCTGGAGGAAGCAACCCCACATAAACTATTAAAGTAAGACCAGTTGAGCTACACTACTCTAGTTAAACTCTATCCAATTGAAATGCAAAAAATTAAACTATTATTTATGGTATAACAATTAAATTATTGGGTTGCTTTTTTCTATATCAGCCAAGGATTGTTGTCCTTTCTCTCATAACATATGTGGACTCTTCTTTCAAGCATTTTTATATATCAAGTATATCATATAACAACTATAAAATAATATGGTGCCCAGCTGTATAGAATGGACCGTAGTCTCATCAACAGGTCAATATCTAGCTTGTTTACTTTTCAAAATAAGGTTGATATACCATACATGAACATAACTCAAATTTCATTAGTTTTCCTAAATCCTAAATGTAACCCCATATATATATATATATATATATATATATATATATATATATATATATATATATATATATATATATATATATATATATATATATATATATATATATATATATATATATATATATATATATATATATATATATATATATATATATATATATATATATATATATATATATATATATATATATATATATATATATATATTTAATGTTAGAATTCACTTCAAATCAGATTAGACGGTTTAGTGGACTGGATATCGATAGTGAAAAAATAATAGATTTACAAAACTATATATATATATATATATATATATATATATATATATATATATATATATATATATATATATATATATATATATATATATATATATATATATATATATATATATATATATATATATATATATATATATAAGTTTTTTGTAATAACTTCATTTAATTAATGAGAATCAGTATTTTTCTCATCTTCCTTTATTAGCTATGTTGCAATTTCTGCTACAGTTTATTACAATTGTGTTACATTTTCTTCCGGAACTCATCTCCATTAATATGGTATCAGAGCTTAACAAGCTCCGGTAGCCATTGTTCTTCTCTGATTACACATCTCTATGCAGTGATCTCTTTCGCATTGCATTCGTTTCTTTCAGTTTTCTCTTTGATTTCATTGAAATCGTCATCTTTTTCTTTCTTGATTCTGTAATCGGTTTACCTTCATATTCTTATTTTCTTCCTTCAATGGCGTACCAGAGTTACATTGACTTTTCTACCAATTCAACGAATCCTATTATCTCCATCCTAATGAGAATCCTGCCATTGTACTTGTTTCTCCATTGCTCGATGATAAGAACAATCATACTTGGGCAAGATCGATGCACATTGCTCTCATTTCCAAGAACAAAGAAAAATTTATCGATGGAACTCTCACAAAGCTACATGTATCAAATCCTTTATATGCTCCATGGATTCAATGGAACACTATGGTCTCAGCTTAGATTCTTCAATCTATTTCAGATTCAATCGCCAAATTCGTACTTTGGATTGATAGTTCAGCATGCGAATGGAAGAATTTGAGGATTTGATTCTCTCACAGTGATATATTCCACATCTCCGATATTCAGGAAGATCACTATAAGTTTCGTCTAGGTACCCTCGATGTTTCTAACTATTTTATACAACTGAAAGTAATGTGGGATGAGTTAGAAAATTATCGCCTTATTCCTGCTTGTTTGTGTGCCATTCCTTACTTTTGTGGTGCAATTGCATATATCCAATGATATCGTGAGCAAGATTATGTCATTCGATTTCTCAAGGGATTAAATGAAAAGTTTACGCATTCTAAGTCTCAGATTATGATGATGAACCCATTACCATATGTTGATAAATCTTTCACCCTTATTATTCAACAAGAAAGAGAAATGAATAGCTCTATTTCCGCTATTGTTCCAAATGTTCCTACGTACTTGTGAAGAAGATGCAACTTTTTAGGTTCAACATGCCTCACGCAATTCAAATGTCAAATATGGAAATAATGGTTTTAAAGGAAAATCTCAAGGTTATGGTGGAGCTAGAGGGTAGAATCGCGTATGCACGCATTGTGGCCGGACAAATCATACAGTTGAGACATGTTTTCTCAAGCATGGCTATTCACCAGGCTTTAAGGCCAAAGGCAAGACTTCAAGTTCTCAATCTGCTGCCTCAGTGAATGTAAATTTCGATCCTTATTGGCCTACTTCAACTGCATCTTCCTCGTTTGGTTTCACTCAAGATCAATACCACCATATTCTCGAGCTACTTCAACAGTCCAAAACTACTCTGAATGCCAACTCCATTTCCATTTTTCCCTTTGTCCTAAATTCACATTTTTCCTTAAAATAATCTAAATAAGATAAGAACATTCCATCCTTATTCTAGTTCCTCATAATATCAATTCCCAGTATTATCTTCTTAGCCCCAATATCCTTCATCTTAAATTCAACATTTACCTTTTCATTGAACTTACCTATCTCTTCATTTTTATAACTTACCATTAAGATATCATCTATATATAAAATTAGGTAGATAATAAAATTTTCATTTCTCTTCAATATGTAAGCAATTGTCGGTTTGTCATGCCTAGTTCTCACAAAATGTTCTTCATCAAAAATCCACCAAATCGAAAATATCATTACCATAAGCTATGCTTATACCCATGCAAATATTTCTTCAAAAGACACACCTTTGACTCATCTTATACAAAAACCTTTAATCGATGATGTATATTTTGTCTTATTAGCTCCCATGTATGAATTTAGTCATCATGTTTATTTACGTTGACTCAATATTGTACCGATTAAAATTTTCCATAAGTACTTGTGGAACAATGTTTTACTACTAATGAAAAAATATACATCCATTATTTCACTGGTGGAAGACTCCACCTCTAATTGAACTTTCTTCATTCCTATTTCTGAGTTTCTTTTTTCTATGTTCTTGCCATCTGTACCCATTTGAGTCTCATAAAACATAATGCCCTAATTATTATGAATATTGATCTTTCATGTTTCATATTTTCCTTTACACATTTCAGGTATTCAATTAAGACACGTTTTAGAGCTTTAGCATCAAACTTCTCTTGCTTAATATGCTAAAAAGCGAATGTTCTAAACAACTTTCAAATTTGAGTAATATGCGGGTTTCCCACTCAAAACTTCCATAGATGTCTTGAAGTATATTCTTGTTAACAAATATATGTTGATAAAATACGTTGTTGTTCTCATGGTTTCTCCTCAAAAAATCTTAAGAAACGTAGTATCTAAAATCCTACATTTAACATTCTTCAAAACATATATTTTGGAACCTTTAGCTATTATTAATTATCATGATAAATTTTTACCATGTGATGCTTAATTCTAATGTATAATCCTAACCCATTAAACATCCATCATGACATGTCAATTCTAATATAAAAACCTAACGCGTCAAACATGTTTATGGAAAATAAATTTCACTTAAGTTTGAGAACATGTCTCACATATTGTAAAAGGAATTCACATTTGTCAAATATCTTTAGACAAATTTAAATCATACCTTACACCATGTGTTCTTTATTATTTCTAAGGTGAGCAAATCCTCCCTTTTAAGCTCTAAAGTCTAAAAAATATTCCTTCTATAGACACATGGGATACAAACATTCAAATTCCATAAACTAATTCTTTTTTTCTTCTAAACTTGTCTTAACTAACACCCCATATTATGCTAACCATCCTTAAAAGAAATAATCAATTGCATAAAATTATAATTTCCTTGTTTCTCTGATAAATCCTTCTTGAAGTGATTGGTCTTGTGGTAAGTGAAGTATTTGTAATTTGATCTATATATAAACATAGATTTATTTCATTCATTGTTTTCTCTACTCACTGTTTTCTCTTGAGACACCCAATCCTTTCCTTTGACCCTCCACTACTACAAATAATGCTTATAACATCACACACAAAAGAGATGTAACCTCGACTACTGATACGACGTAACTAATGGTGACATGAAAAGATGTCACTTAACACCTCATATATTTAAAAATCAAGGGGTAAGTTATCCGATCATGGGTTCGAATCCCAACATCTGCATTTTTATCATTTATAAAGCTGGATGGCGCGCTGAACCTAACATATTGGTTTTATTAAACAAAACCCAGGTAATAGCCCTATACTATTACGTCAGAGTTATTTAAAAACCGATGGATCAAAATTTTTTATATGATTTTTTATATAATATTTTATATTTTTAGTTGTACCTACAGAACCATATCACAGAATACATAATCATATTTTACAGATTTCTGAAATAGAAATATTGTACCTGCATTACAAAACCATATCAGAGAAGAACAATTGTTTACAACAAATGCAAAGTCAAAATTTGACAAACCTTATAATTTTACAACAAAACTAAATCAATTGATTAACCAACAAAAACAATTACCAAAATAGAAAGTCTTGTAGGCTGACCAAAACTTCTTTGCTAAGATTTGTCACCGGTCGTTAAACACCTATAATTTGAACAAGAATTTAAACCAATTAGAATAATAAACAACAACATTAAATCTTTAGTAAAAGTAATAAAAAGGAGTAATAATTATAAATTACTAAGTGATATAAAACATTTACTTACTAATTTTCCCATATTCCCTCTTTATGATCGAGACGAATAACATGCACATCATTTTAATCATTTTCTTCAGATGATTGACGTACATGTGTTGCTAAACAAGGGGTATTGTAGTCAATATCTTGATTTTCATCAGGAAGATATTTTCTCGAAGTACAATTGACCATCTAGTTTTAGAAGGATCAATGACATAAAAAACTTATTTTGCTTGGGTTGCCATGATGAATGGTTTGTTCTTATAAGTTGTTTTTCGAAGATCAACCCGTGTGAATCCTAATTCATCAGTTTATACACTAGTATTTTTGTTAATCCACTTACAATTATATAAAGGTACTTTAAACGAAACATAATCAATCTCTATAATCTCCTCAATGAACCCAAAGTACTATTTTGATGCTAGTACAAGATTGTTATCTTTGGCACTAGAGAAGTATATGGATTTAGCTTCAACCATAACCCCACTATTTTGCATGGTACTACGGTCATCCTTTGATTTTGTATAGAATGAATATCTAGTAATTTCGTATGCATTACAAGTAATTACATTAAACATAGGCATACGTGACAACCATTTAATTTTCTCTGATGCACTACTCTTTTTAGAAACACTTCCATTAAACCATGTTATGAAAGTTTTGTTATGCTCTGTCAACAACCATTTTTCATTCATCCGGGGGTATTTTTCCTTTACAAGACTTTTGTGAGCGGTCAAGTAAGGTTGAACTTCATTAAGGTTATTCAATATATACAAATGTGCTTGAAGTACTACATCTCGGCTAAAAGTTTTAACATTTAAACCTTGAGTACCTCTACCATCATATCTTCATTCATGATGAGACTCGGGAATTACCATGAGTTATCTTCTGACAAATACATTATACAAAACTCAATAGCTTCTTCTGTGATGTATCATTCAACAATTGAAGCTTTTGGACGGTGATGATTTATTGTGTACCATTTGAAGATCTTCTTGTAACTCTCTACGGGATACATTCACCGTAAATAAATTAGATCACAAATTCTAATCTCCCTTGCAAGATGAACAACTAAGTGAACCATAATGTCAAAGAATGATGGATGGAAAAACATTTCTAATTGACACAAGATAATTGCAACCTCATGTTCTAAATCGTCTAAATTTTCATAATCAATTACTTTACTACTTATAGCATTGAAGAATAAGCATAATATGGTTATAGTTACCCTTACATTCCTTGGTAAAATGTCACGGATATCCACTAATAGCAGTTGTTGCATCAAGACATGACAATCATGAGATTTTAAGCCAACTAATTTGTGGTCGTTCTCTGACACAAGTTTCTTCACATTTGATGAGTACCCTTGGGGAAATTTGATATCCTACAAATAATCACATTTTTTTCTTTTTTAGACAGAGTGCAACAAGCCAGGGGAAAATATGTTCTATTTCCTATTTCTTTTAGGGATAACTCTTGTCATATACCCATCACCACCATATCTTCACGGAATTTCTTAGTATCTTTTTTCTTGCGTTTAATGTTGAGATGTGTTCCAATCAAACTATGACATACTTTTTTCTCCAGATACATCACATCAAGATAATGTCTACATCAAGACTAGACCAATATGGAAGATCAAAGAACACCAACCTCTTTTTCCAACTATTTTTCTCCATGGGCCCTTTTTGTTTACCTTTTAATTTCTTTTTAAAGACAACCTTAATGTGTTGTTGTCTTTTATAGACTTCCTTCCCGGTTAAGAGCTTTGGTGTGAAACCAAACTTCCTTCTCCATTAAAATCCTTTGCAATCTATGGTATGGATGATTAGGTCTTAAAAAATTTCGATGCCCAAGATAAACAGTCCTTTTTCCATTTTTTAATTGGTGGTGACATGTATCAAATTCACATATAGGACACGCTTTATGTACCTTGACGATGTACCCAGATAAATTATCGTATGTAGGAAAGTAATTAATTATGCAAAACAACATGGCACACAACTTAAAGTTATCACCTGTAAACACATCATCAACATCAACACCTTTCTCCCACAAAAGTCTTAAATCTTCAAGCAATGGAGTTAAATAAACATCTATCTCGTTTCCTTGTTGTTTTGGACCCAAAATCATCATTGATAACATCATATATTTATGCTTCATGCACAACCATGGAGATAGGTTGTAAATTATTAGAAGAATAAGCCATGACATATGGTTAGTACTCAAATTATCAAAAAGGTTCATTCCCTCGATGGCAAGTCCAAGCCTAAGGTTCCTCGATTATAGCACAAAATTTGGAAACAAGGAGTCAATTTTCTTCCATTGTAATGAATTAGCTACATGGTGAATTTTTCAATCACACACTCTTTCATCTGGATGCCATCTAGTATTCTTTGCATCATTTGGATTAGCAAACAATCTCTTAGGTACCACATCACCTTGGAAGGAACACCCTTTCTTGTTACACTATCATCGTCTTCAACACCATTTACCTTCTTCTTGTAGCATAACTCCCCACATCTAGGACATTCCCTAAAGTTTTCATATTCTTTTCTATATAATATGCAACCACTACAACATGCATGTATTTTTACATAATCCAAACCCATTAGACACAATACCTTCTTGGCCTTATAACTACGGTTCGACAACGTGTTACCCTTTGGAAGCATTTCTTGCAACAATTCAAGAAATTCAATGAAACTTTTATCCATCCACCCACCTCTTGCATTAAGATTAAATAGTCTTAACACAACTGATAGTCTTGTAAAACTTTTGCATCCCGGATACAACGACTCTTCCATGTCTTTTTGCAAATTATCAACCACATTAGCATTCTTGAAAGCAATTACCCCAATATCACGAATCATATCTTCTAGAGTATCACTCATAAATTCATTATCATCTTCAACTGTAGGTGACAAAGGTCTTTTTTGTCACTTCACCATATCATACCCATTCCATGTAATTTTGAATAATTCCATCACAACCTAAATGATTGAATATTTCATCCCTTGGATATTTGTGAATATTTTGACAAACTTTACAAGGACACCAAAAAATTCCCTTCGCCTTAAGAAGCTTTTTTTCCCGCAAAATCAAGAAACCGAATCACTCCATTCTCATACTCTTTACTTAATCTATTGACTTTCATCCAACTACGATCCATAATCACATATAATTTGTGAAAATAAAATCATAATAGTACACAACCAACAATAACTACCATAACAACAACAAATACCATAACAACATTATAGTAAACAACATCAACAACCACACATATGGCAACAACACCAACGTACAATAGAACAACCATAACAACCTACGACTGTAACATCAATGACGCAAACAACAAACAACAGTAATGGAGAATTTATACATACTGTAAATGTGATGGGAGACTTAACGAAGAAGAATTCGAGATTACTTCCTCCTCAGAGAAGAAGGGTGGTGGTTCTGAGTATTGGTAAACTGCTTCGTTCTCTTGATAAGAATGAGTGTTCTTTTTGTTCGCTAGGATGCAAAAATTGAATGAGACAAAACATTATAATTCTGAAGGAATAAAAATTGTTTTTCTGTGCAACTTCTCTCAAATTTTATCTCCAAGCCACAAGGTAATGACACTTCTTTCCTTATCTATCACATTTGTCTTCTCTAATTGGGTTAGAGTGGTTGATATCTTTATCTCACCCTTCTAATTATTCATACATTTTTACTGAATCAAGATTGTTCCATATTCACTTTCCATAGAGGGAAATAGTTGTTTCTTAAAAATGTATTGATATCATATTTACTACCCATGATCCACACTTTAAAGACTTGTTATATTTCCCATATATGACACCCCTTGTTGAGTTAAAACTAAAAAAAAGGGAGGTTCAACAAAAAAAAGTTGAACAAATAACAATGAAAACTAAATTAAACAACCTCTTATATACATTTAACCAATAAAGAATATATAAACTATGTGCAAGCAAATATACAAATAATTAAAAACAAAGGAAAAGATAAGCAAAATATGGAAATAACATTGTTGTTTATTGACGCAACTTCACTGAAAAAGACACTTGCATATGTGGAATAAAGTATTGACTAAGTGACTCTAAATACAAGAGGGAGGTGAATTATGTTGATTAAAAATAGAAACCAACTTATAAAAACTTTGTAATTTAAAATAATTATATATGTTCGGCCTAATAATAAAAGAGTATTGAGATGGAGAGAGATACACAAGTGAAATGACATAAACAGTGGAAATAAAAGAGAGAAAAGATGAAGAGAGTGCACCATAGATTTATACATGTTCTGACTAACAACTTTGGCTACTAGAGGCGGAAGCATGTCCAAGTCGATAATGCCATAAATAAAAACTAGTAAAATACGAATTCAAACAAAATGATGATAAATCGACAATGGAAGTTGAGGCTGCAATGTTTGGAAATTTCAACTCATCCAAAACATATAGCCCTTATTGTCTACGACTTGTCCCAATATTCTTCCTGAATTTTGAATCTTGCACATGACAAGATGTGAAAGAAAACACAATTGAATAACCAGAATCATACAATTGACTAACAAAAGTAAGACTCAAAGTGAGGTTAGGAATATAATAAACATCGTATAAAGATACGTTATTGTGGAGACATGCCCTACACCTTCCATTGGCATAAGAGTACCATCAGCAGTCAAAACAGACATGGATAACGCAAGATTTAAAGATGCAAATGACTTATGATCATATGACATATGATGGGATGCACCATATTACAATAAAAAATTTATATGGAAAAAGATATACCAGAAAAGTTAGAGAGGGTCGAACCTTTAACATATGAGGCAATCGTAGCATGTGATTGAGTGATAAGAAACTTTTAAAACTGCTCAACAAGATTAGATACTTGTGAAGTGGTCTCATATGGGTATACATGACCAATACCATAACCAGCAAGAAGAGGGGTAACAGTAGAAGGAGCAACAACAACAACATAGGATGATAGAGTCTTAAAATTGTTTCTCCCTGACTTCAACAATTTTAGACATTATGCTTTCTAATGCCCATTTTCCTTGCAAAAAGAACATTCATCGATAACAACTTTTCCTTGTGGTTTTCTTTTGTTAAAAGGAGCAACAAAGACTGATGAAAAAGGTAAGAGATTTCCTTTCTCAAGATATGAATGAGAGTGAAACTTGAGTCTTATTTCTTCTACTAAGAACTTACTAACCATTGTACCCACACTGGGAAGAGGAGTGCGATGCAAAATAGTCCCACGAATTCTTTCAAAATCATCTCGAAGAGCCATTAAAAATTGAACCAAACATTGCTCTTCTCTACGATCAATGTATGCTTTAAAAGCTCGCAATTCATCTGATTAAGTGAGTGTTAATTGATCCCACAAATTAGACACGACCAAATGAAATTCCTGAATAGTCACATTGTTCTACTTTAAGGCCTAAATATCCATCTTTAGTTGATATTGTTTTGCAAAATTATATGTAACATACAAACATTTCAAATGATCCCAAACATCCTTAACATTATCCTATTTTGTAAGTTGCTTATCCATTGACTGAGAAATTGAATTATTAGTCCAAATAAGAATCTTTAAACTATTAACATTCTATGTTTCTAAATCCTTCTTATATTTTCTATTCTTTTTTATCGGTAAACTTAACAGAGATACCATCAACATAACTCCACATCTTCATTTTTTTAAAAACATTCATTACATAACTCTAATGAAAATGATTTTGTCCATTCAATTCAATTGAACACTAATATATTAAAGTGAGTCATCTTTATTAGTAACCATTAGTTGGGAGATTAATATTATATGATCAAGAATCAAAATAATTAGCGGCAGAAACAAATGGATAGCACAATAGAAATTATTTTTGGCTTACAATAGCTAGCAAAATAGAAACAAATGACTATGTCACTCAGTAACCAAAAGCACCCACAAAAACTAAAAATACACATTTATCACCTCATGACATAAAAGCATCTTTAGTGGGAGTAAACTAAATGGGTAAACTAAGATACTTTTTGTGGACTCAAAGTAATTTGTAGGATTTAAAAAATTTATAGTTGATTTGAGTAGTTTTTACTTTAATGGTGGTTGTGTATAAGAAACCAAAACTTAACCCCACATTTTATATTTTTTATTTAAGTTACCATTAATTTAATTATTTTAATTAAAATACATATAATTTTTTAAATAAAATTTACCTTAAAAACTTAAAAATAATATTAAATATATTTTATTATAAAATTAAAAATGATACAAAATTTACAATAATAATACATAAAAAAAATTACATTTTCATAGGAATATAATTATAATAAGGATTCGATTGGTTGAGATCCATTTGATAAATAAATAAGATTGGAAATTGAAAGAAAAAAATTTAGAAGTAAAACTGATAGTAAAAAAAATTAAAATTTCTATAGAATTTATAGAAGGTAAAAAATGATAATATGACCGTTACTATTTTCAAATATCATACCCTTACTTTAATGTTGTTAGAATATTTGGAATATTTTATTAATATTAAATAATATTATAATAGATTTTCCATGAATAGTTAACGTTAACTATATAGATAATGAGAACTAAATTTTAGTTCATTTGGATGTCATGTCAGCTCTCCTATAATGCAAATTCCTTATTACTAATATAAGCTATAAAGAATTTTGGTTTAACAACTCTGCATTAAAGTTGCTATGACCGAATCTAAATTAGACTCGCATTTTCTTAACCTTGTTCAATGATATCATATAAATTAGAAATAGTAAAAAGAGAAAGTGACTAAAATTTTCATTAGAATAACAAAAAGTATAGAATATAAGGTTCATGAATTTAATATATAATAAAGCATAAATAGACAACACTACTTTTAACCTAATTATAATAAAAACTAATTGCACGTTATCTAACATATTTGAATCTACAAATGCAAGAAAAACATGAACAAATTTTTGATGGCATAATACGAATCACCTTCCTTTTTTTATATATAAAAGAATCTAATATGCTTTATTGAAGGAAGGATACTTTGCATTAATTTTCTTTGCCGGCCGCAAATACACTTTTTCTAGATCTGTTTGCCAATCACTTGTATATAAAAATGCAAGAATAGTAGTACCATGATCTTGAGTAGTTTTTGCTTTATACTTTTACAACACTGAAAATATATTGAATTTTAAATGAGCAAGTTGGGATTCCATATAAACCAACAAAATTGAAAAATGTATGGAGGGCTTGACCAATTATATTGTTATTCATGGCTTGTAACATTTGCACAAGTAACATATTATTTTTCAATCAGCTATGCTATGATGACACTTTTTACTACACCTTATACCATCTATGCATATGCTTTAGTCTACAGAGATTTTTAAATGAAATAAAAAATTATTAGGAAATGATATGTATATATCAATGGTAGAAAACTATGGTGTAAATGTATCATTTGATGGCATAGTATCATTTCTCATTTTTCAATACCAACATTAAATTCCAATAAGTAGACGAATCTTAAAATGAAAGGAAGAAAAATGATATTCAAACACTTAAATCCCCCCTACGTCGTAAAATATTATTATAATATATACTTTATTTAAAAAAATTAAAAAAATATTTTTTTAAATTATATTTTTTTATTTATTTTTAAATTAAATAATACGTTTCTTACCAAAACAAAAATTAGAAGAAGCACATGAGCACGGGAAATTCAACCTGGTTCAAAATATCAGAACAACAACTTTAATTTTAGTTAGAAAAGTACACTATTATTCCACTAGGCCCCACCTAAATGAAAGTAACCTTTATCTCCAAATTTGAACACCCAACCCAAATTCTTAACGTGCTGAATTCCAAGCAGCCCCAACCTGGCTCTCTCTCCCTGTTTTTACCTCAAAATCCAAACCTCCCCCAACTTGCTCAACACACTTTACAGAATTTTCAAATCAAGTAACTCTCCCAATCCTTCCCCAGTCACTTACAATTGTCCCTTTCGAAACCAACCCATTTTTACTACTACTATTCTTCAATTATTCATCATAGAATAATAATAATAATAATAATACCTTTTTTCTCTTTGCTGTTAAAGTCATTTTGGTTACAACTGGCTCGTGACCACAACAACTTCATACATCTCTCTTCTATATATATACCCTGACCTCATCTCATACTTTTCAAGCAAACACCTCTTCATTTGAAAATGGGTCGGTTCAATGTTATTCTCGTGTTGTCACTCGCATTAACGTTGTGCCTTGTTCCTTATACATGTTTGGCTCAGCTTAGTCCAAACCATTACGCTAACATTTGTCCAAATGTTCAATCCATTGTTAGATCAGCTGTTCAGAGGAAATTTCAACAGACTTTTGTAACCGTTCCGGCTACTCTCCGTCTCTTCTTTCACGATTGTTTTGTTCAGGTAATTATTACTATCTCCCATTCTTAATTTAAGAAGTCTAGATACATTGATTATTCAATGAATTTAAAATGAAGTTTCGTATCAGTGTTACTAGTAGTGTAGTGTAGTGTGTTAGAACTTGTGATTTGGGATGTACTGATATACATGTTTTTATTATAATTACAGGGTTGTGATGCATCGGTTTTGGTGGCGTCGAGTGGAGGGAATCAAGCGGAGAAGGACAACGCGGATAATTTGTCGTTGGCCGGTGATGGATTTGATACGGTTATTAAAGCGAAAGCGGCGTTAGACGCTGTTCCGCAGTGTAGAAACAAAGTTTCTTGTGCTGATATTCTTGCTTTGGCTGCTAGAGATGTTGTTAATCTGGTTTGTTTTTTTAACCATTTCTGAGTAACTTTTATCTATATTTGAATTTGAGATGGTGGTGGTATAATAAGGGAAAATTTGCAGGCTGGTGGACCATCTTACACAGTTGAGTTGGGAAGATTTGATGGGTTGGTTTCAAGATCTTCAGATGTAAATGGGAGATTGCCTCAGCCTGGGTTCAATTTGAACCAGCTGAATAGTCTTTTTGCTAGCAATGGACTCACTCAAACAGACATGATTGCTCTCTCAGGTAAGAAGAGTTAAATGAGTCATATTAATATATTATGCTTTTAGTTTTTAGATATTTTCTTAAATGTTGTTTTGGGTACATTTTTAGAGTTTACCTTTAGTCAATTTTGTCTTTTTCTTTTCCTTTACCTAAGGTTTTTGATGTTAAAATAGACTCGAACTAGATTAAACGGTCTAATAAACTGAATATTAGTGGTAAAATAAATAAAAATCAATATCAAGTGGATATATACTTATTTATTTATTAGTTTAATTATTAAAAGTCGTAAAGTCAATGAAATATTTCTGCGCATCAACTAAGATAGCTTCTTGACAAAATAGTTTTTTAAACGGTGTTCATGTGAATAATTTTGTTAAAAGTTTCATCAATTACACATAAAGCATATATGTCAACTTCAATGAATGATTTGTTAAGTAAACTTGATTAAATGATGTTACAATTTTGTTTAGTTTCCATCTCATTCTACCCTCTTTTTTTTGGGTGCACATCTGTTTCTACTTTACACCGTTAATATAACTACTCCCATGTTTTCTTTCCAATAATCATACATTAATATTGAAAATTAAATTTACACTTTAATCATTTACAAATTATTTACTTCTATGTTTCTTTCAATGATTATACACATTAATATACATAGTGTTTTAAATAGTATACTAGAAATTCATCAAAAGTCATACTATTATCGGTTGTGGGGTTCTTTAAACAAAACACGTTGTTTAATGTTTTCTAGTAGTGGATTATTAATAGACCCTAGCTTGAATTCTTTAAAACATTATTAATAGCTAGACTCCATTTTTCAAATAATTCGTGTATTAAATTAAATTAAATTAAATATAATAAAAAAACACAATCATTGGTCAAATTTTTTTAAAAAATTATATCAAATAAGTTTATGTCAATAAATAGTTTGTTGTACTAAGTACAAACTAGAATAAATTAAAAAAAAAAACCTCAAAACACTAAAATAACATTAAGAATCTGATCTTGAAACCAATGCCAGCTAGTAAAAAAACAAAACAACATTAATCACGTGTAGTCTGAACCAAACATGTCTTACATATTTTGTGTCATTATTTTCCAGGTGCACATACTCTTGGATTCTCTCACTGCAACAGATTCTCCAACAGAATCTTCAACTTCAACAACCAAAGTCCAGTTGACCCAACATTGAACAAACAGTACGCAACCCAGTTACAACAAATGTGTCCTAGAAACGTTGATCCAAGAATAGCCATCAACATGGACCCAGTAACTCCAAGAACATTCGACAATGTTTATTACCAGAATCTTCAACAAGGAAAAGGTTTATTCACTTCAGACCAAATCCTCTTCACTGACACAAGATCTAGGGCAACTGTTAACTCTTTTGCTTCTAGTGGTAACGTTTTCAACTCCAATTTTATCAGTGCTATGACTAAGTTGGGTCGTATTGGTGTTAAAACTGCGAGGAATGGGAAGATTCGTACCGATTGTTCTGTGCTTTGATTGAACAACAAGTGTGGTGGTGATTAGATTATTTGTTGATTGTTGTTGATAAATTTGTTTATGGGTAAATTAAGAGTGGTTTGGAGATGTTTAAAAAAAGCATTTGCGGGGAGGAATAAGTTGTGTTTTTCTTTTGATGTAATGTTTCTAATAATTCATGTCCATGAGATACATGAACTTTGAGTTGTTTACTAAAAATGAAAATAAGTGTGGCCAAAATGTAAATTAATTTATTTTAATTTTAATTTTAATATTGAATATTTTATTATTTCATTGCATTAATTAAGGATGAAACTAGACAATTAGTTCCACATGTCATATTAATATCGGTAGAGTTCGGAAATGAATAGAATCGAGTCAAATTTGTCTTGTTTGTCCCGACTCGTTAAGAATTGGTTCATTCTAAAATTCGACTCGAGTTCGACACAAATTTTTTGTAAGCTCAAATTTGAATCATTTTAAGTTCACGAATAAATCGGTTCAACTCGTTAGGTCTTTAAACAGCAGTCACGACGTTTCGCTCCAGAGATCACTTTATAGATCAAGTAGGAGATCGAGATACTGCTCAAAAGCCGGTTCATCAGAACTGCAAGGTGTTGCGGTGAGAATCGTGACGTCAAGCTATTTGTTAACTTGAATCTTAATTCTTTAAATTCACAACCGGACTTTGATTTATCCAAAGGAAAGGTTAAAGAAAGAAAGACCTTATGCGCGATGTAACAACAATTCTAAGAGATACGGAGATCGGGAGTTAGTTATGCCTAGGGTAGATATTTTACATCCTAAACATCTGTAGTACTCTACCGGAACCTTTTGTATATTTGTATGCTAAGCTTGCTACGATTATGCTATGGTTTGAGATTAGAGTATAAGGTAAAGTTGAGGTTGAGGTAAAGACCTAAGGATAGTTTCTAAGTTTGCTCGCAAAGATGTCACATCTTCTGCCTACGTATCCTAACTAGGATAGAATCAGAGCAACCGTAGTTCGCCTCACAAGGGTGGATGAACACTTGATTATGATCAAGGTTCAAAGGGGAACAAACATAGCAATGCTTGTATAGAGTTTAACAAAACTCTCTATTCTAAGTTGTGCACTCGAGGGGATTGACTTTGAGAAAAGCCAAAAGGGGAGTAAGTAATCATGACAATGATTCTTACATAGAGTTAACAAACTCTATCTTAAAGTTCTAATTGAAAGATACTCCTAACAAGGGGTAGTTTTTTTAGACTTAAAGCAAAGTCTAAGTTTGGTTTCAAAGTGACTTATCAAAGTCAGAGGGAGGGTAATGAACTATCTATGACCCAAGGGTCAATAGAGAGACTTTCCTTTGGAATGGGGGAAAGATGTGGCAACTGGATGAAAACTAACAAGTTCCATCACTTGGGGAATAACTTAACAAAGTTAAAAGCACATACAAGTATTCATTCAAACATAATGAACATATGATAGAGCATGGTAACAACCAAGAAAATATATTCAAGCATGTAACAACATCAAGGAAAGGTTACAACCAAAGATATCATAATATCTAAAAGGAACATGATATAGGTTCTTACAAGACCAAGCATATAAGGCAAGATCAACTTTAAACATCTTAACAAAGATGAAGAGCAATGAGGTAACAACCATCAAGACAAACAAAAGAACATGTAATTCAAACAAGTTTAAATGCAAGCAAGTTACAACTTGAGGCAAACATGTTATAGGGATAAAAAAATGTCAAATGTAACAACATAAGACCAACAATCATGCATTGATAACAATCAAGCACATAAGGATACAAGAAGTGTTACAACAATTCAAGTATGGGTTCAAGACTTCATGGGGAAAAACATACAAGTTTTATGGTCATAATCAAGACAAAGTAAACCCTAGCATGTTATGGTTCTAACAATACACATAAACAAATAGAGAGATAGGCATGATGAACACACTCAAGAGGTTATAACATCAAGAAGTAAGGTATAGTTCACAAATGAAATTCAAAGTGTGGTTTTTAAAAGATGCATTCACAAAAGCAAGGATTAAACATGGTGAGACTTTGAACCAAGGAAATTTGATCATTTAAGCATGTTAACAAACACACATGAGTCAAACACAACCAATTTTATAAGATAAATCAAAATGATAGTTGAGAAACGTTTCCAAAGCAATAAGGTGAAAACCCTAAAAATAACATGATTTTCAAATGAGTCAAAGTCCTTATAGGATAAGAATCCTTAAATTCTTCACACACTATTTGAAAATAGACATGATGAAGAACAATTTGCAAAAAGAATGGTGCAAAAATGTTGAAAAATGAACAAGTTATGATGATTTTAAGTTTGTGAAGAAATCATGAGGAAAAGTGATAAAACATAATGAAATGTCCTCCACAAGGGTTGAACACACGCCCTATGGTTCTCAAGGGTAAAACATTACCAAACCAGCTATAAGGCGCATGTGGTAACAGGATGGAAGAAAAGCAACATAATGTTAAAACTTTGAAAATGGTAAAAATAAAAAAGAGTTGTCCCTGGCAAGGATCAAACTCGTGTGAGCAAGGAAAATAGAGTATAAGGCGCGCAAGTATTAACCACTGGGGTGGTGATACATCTAATGTATCAAACCATCCCATAAAATAATAAGCCTTAAAACTTAGAATTTCTGGGCAGAAACTAGGCCAAACCAAACAAGATCCTAAAAAACGTGAACAATCAAACTCACTTAAATCTTAATGAAATTTAGCAAAATTTTAGTCTAACTTGATTGAAATTGAATAAGGAATGCAATGACATCCTTAGTTTCTTCTGAAAACATCTATACTTTGAAATTTGAAGACAAATGCAAAACTGATGTAAAAGTGCATTTCCAAACCCAATGACTTGTTTAAACATGCTATGACCAGAAAGAGGATCCAAACACATTCTAATTATCACGTACAAGGTGTCCAAAACCATATGGCACTCATATCTAAACCAGAATCCTAAATTACATATGGAAATGCAATGCTATCATATTTGTGAAACAAAGAAAAACATGCCAGTTTGTAATATGTGTTGGCTCATCAATCAAATGAGATTCACACAACTCAAATAACATACAAGTGAGGCTTTTGGATCACTCAAACATTGGTTCAAACAGAAACATGGTATTGCACATAAAAGTGAAAACTTCAAGCCAATCTCAAAATGCAAAAACAAAATAGTTTATAAACACAACAAATTCTCATTACACATTGTTCATACATATTCAGAATGACCTATAAATGAGTACAAGCATGACCAAGTCATCAACCTTAAGCAGAAATAGAAAATGGCACATGGAAGGACAACTTCAAACCATTTTAATATGCACAAACAGAATGGTTTACAAACACATCATTTTTTCATCATACAACGTTCATACATATTCAAAATGACATATAAATGGACTTAAGCATCAACACAAACTGATCCTAAGTAGAATCACAAAAATGGCTCATGGAATGAAATCAAATAAATCACAATATCATGTACACAGCCTCAATATAGGTTACGAACTATGAGAATAGTTGTCTACCAAAGTTCAATCATGATTTATAAGAGATTCTAAGTAGGTTAAGCTAATGCACATCAAGGATAGGCATTGTTAGAACATATATTGGTTCTTAATAATATCTCTATGTTTTGATGATAACTATTATGAAATTTTGTAATTAAGAATTATATACTCTAAAATTTACTTAAGAGTTTTTACTGCAGATTGTAAAGGAATAAACACTCCAGAAGCAAATCAGAATTGAACATAAGAAATTTGCTAGACTCTGAAGTGCCAGATGCATCTATTAGAAGATTCTGATTGCTGCCAACAGAAGATTCTAAGCATAGCCTCCAGAAGGATCTGAAGCAGAAGCTCTAGAAGAATATGAAGCAAGTCAGAAGCATCTGAACCAAAGAAGAATTCTGTATGAAGAGTTTTTCAAAGCATAGTTACTACAGAAGATTCTGAAAGTACAAAAGCTGCCAGTACTGAAGATCTGTCTCAAATATGCTCTGATCTTAAACACGCTAAAAGCACACCTGCTGCAGAAGACTCTGATTCAGCAAAACTCTGATCATCATCAGAAGGCTCTGATCTAATTAGACTCTGATGAATTTGCTGAAAATTGAAGAAGAATTATTCAAAGATTATATCCGTTGGAATGATCCAAACGACTCTTTCCTTATTTATGCTAGACACAAGAACACAGACAAAAAGGATTTCTCTGTGCTTTCTTCTTCTAGGAAAGGTCACTTGATGTGAAGACAAAAAGGCTCAGACCTTTTGGACACTCTTCTCAACGTGAAGCTCTCCTTGGATCAGCTGCCTATAAAAGCAAGTCTTCACCCATCTTCTTCAACTAACATTCTATCCAAAAATAAATCAACATTCAAGCTCTCATACTATTCATATTCATTCTAAGAATTAATTTCTTTGTTCTTAATAGTTAAGTGAAAAATCACAGTTGTGATAAAGCTTTATAGAAGCAATCTTAAACACTTGTATTTGTATTACATTTGATTGTAAACCTTAAGAAGATCCAGTTAGGATCAGTAGTTCTTGAGAAGACTTTGAACAGTTGTTTTTAGTGCTTACTATTGTAATCAGTTGATTAAATAGTGGATTAAGTCCTTGATTGAGAAAGGCAAATCACTCTAGGAAGGGTGGACTGGAGTAGTTGAGTTCAACGAACCAGGATAAAAATACTTGAGTTTTTATTTCTAAGTTTTAATCTTCATACTTATTCAACCCCTCCTTCTAAGTATTTTCTCACCTTCAGGCATGGTGTATAAAAAGTGTAAATGGACAAAGATGACTTACCTCTTGAATACCTCCTATCAAGCTCTTTGTGCAAAGCTTCTGGTTGAGTATGAATGAGTAGAGTATCTTCCCTACATATTCACAACAATATTTAAAAGATTCAAGTTCCTTCCAAGCAAGCTTTTTGTGCAAACATAATTGCTTGGCAAGAAGTAACAAGTGGATTCTTGTGACAGATTTGTAGAATGATGATACAGTTGAATTGTGATGGTTTGGATAGTGAATACACCTTATACTTGAGGTGTTTGAAGTGTTGGAAGGTATGGAACAGGTCTGAACATGGAGCTTTCTTGATTAATGCAGAAAGTCAAATTTCTTTAGTTTGAGGGTTGACTTTTGGAAAGAAGAGGTGTTTGGTGAAAGTAATGGTTGGGAAAGCTTTAGTACATCATTTTTGGGTTGCTAGAAGTGTTTGTAGAGAGTTCCAAAGGTTGAAAATAGTTTTGGAATGAACTCTGTCCAAGACAGTTTTTGGTGTTTTTAGGACATTCTTAGCTAACAAGAAAGTGCAAAACAGAAAAGAGAGAGGGGTTTTTACTTGAGTTAATGGTTGTTCTGATGTGTCTTTGATGCATAGAGGGTGCTCTATTTATAGGGAGAATGGAGAGTAAGGGTTAGGTTAAGTTTGAAGTCTCTTGCTAACTAAACCATTTGAGAACCAACTTACTTGTTATGATGACTTCCCTCGATTTATGGGATCAAGTACAAGGCTTGATAGTTTCAAGATATGCTTCTTATATTTAGAGGGACTTTGGATTGTGGAAGGAGGTAAGGGAGTGGCTCAAGACAGATTTTGGGGGAAGAATTGCTTTATCAAAATGGTATGGAGCACTTTATGCCATAAATGGAAGTTTTCCTTGGTTCCACCCTTTAATCCTTGTGTAATCCTTGGATTTTTTGTGTAACACCTTGTTTATGGTCTATCTAGCAGCTAATCAACTTGAACCAATCGGATTGACAACCAAGAAATGGTTTTGTAACATGTCATGACAAGTTGAAGTTTTGCATTTCAAGCTTTTGGACCCCAACTTCCCTCCTTCGAAACTCCTATATCACAAATGCTATGAGGGATTTCTTGTAGTTTTTGGAAATCCCTCAACATTCTCTACAACTTTCATGTTTTACACAAATTCAAATTCTAAGTGGAACTAGGTCAAAAAGCCTCTTGATGGCTGAAAAATTGACTTAAAAGTGCCAAAACATGAAATTTTTCTAAGTGTTTTTCCCCTCTTACCTTGTCTTTGATCATAACTCAAAATCTATTCATTTTTTGAACATAGGTCGCTGTGGCACTTTTTTAGGACTTCTCAAGACCTTTCCAACAAGTTTTGAACCACTCATTTGGATGTGTGGTTAGGAAGTTATGGCCTTGCCCCTTTCAAAACCCTAATTTCCCGACTTTTCGATTACTTCTCAATTCTTAATCCAATGGTCACCAAAATACATTACTAAATATGACATATCATTGGGAACATAATTATCTTCAATTTTGGGTTAAAACCTTGTTGGTCAATGAGTTGACTTTTCAGTCAGACGAACCGAACGATCGAAAACCTCTGAATCGACTGTTGGTACTCTGGGTTTCTTGAGGCCTTGAAACTCCTTGAGGGGAATTCAATAAGTCGTATAAGCCTTATGGACCATGATTCCACCATTGGAATTCCATTTAAATCAAAAGTCAAACTACAATTGACTTTTCCAATCAAAAACCCTAATCGAGGGTCCTAGACTGCACTGCTCTTCTTCCTTGGGGAGAAAACTCAAATTGGATTCATAATTGATCCAATATAGTACCCTTGATGATATAGAGAGTTTCTTCATGGAGAGTCAATCCAAGACATTGACTGATCACATCACAGAAACCCTGATTCGTGACTGTGTGGAACCCTAATTCATCTGTATCTTAACAAAGATCAAGCTTGAAAGAAGTTAAGGTTAGATAAACAATGATGATGCTTCTAGAATGATGATGAGATATAGGGGTCAAAATTTGGGGTTTAACACAAGGTACGTCGAATGGTTAGCAAACATAGTTCTTGTTATTAAGAAAAATGGGACTTTGAGAGTCTGTATAGACTTCAGGGGCTTGAACAACGCTACCCTGAAAGATGAGTATTCAATGCATGTGGCAGAAATGCTGGTCGATTCAGGCGCGGGTTTTGAGTATTTAAGTATGATCGATGGATACTCTGGTTATAATCAAATCCTCATAGCCGAAGATAATGTTCCCAAAACGGTATTCCGGTGCCCTAGGGCTTTAGGAACGTACGAATGGATTGTAATGCCATTTGGTTTAATAAATGTCGGGGCAACTCATCAAAGAGCCATGAATGCTATATTTCATGATTTTATTGAGAAATTTATGCAGGTGTACATTGATGACATTGTCATAAAGTCCTCATCAGAGAATGGTCACTTAGACCACCTTCGACGTTCATTTGAGAGAATGAGGAAATATGGATTAAAAATGAATCCACTAAAGTGTGATTTTTGTGTACATGCAGGAGATTTCTTGGGATTTGTAGTCCACAAAAAGGGCATCGAGATAACCCAAAACAAAACCAAGGAAATTTTGGATCTTAAGCCCCCTTCGACAAAGAATCAACTATAGTCTTTGTTGGGAAAGATAAACTTTTTGAGAAGGTTTACATCAAATCTAAGTGGCAAGATGAAGGTGTTCTTGCCATTGCTCAAGGCCAAGAAAGAGAGTGACTTTCACTGAGGACAGGAGCAACAAGAGGCTTTCGACACCATCAAAGAGCACCTCACGAGGCCTCGCATTTTATTTCCACCTAGTATGAATAAAAGTATGGAGTTGTAAATCGCTGCGTCGAATGCAACTATAGGAAACATGTTAGCGCAAGAGGATGATTGTGGCGTCGAAAGACTCATTTATCACCTTAGTTGAATGTTAATAGATGCTGAAACTAGGTACACTATGATTGAAAAGTAGTGCATATGCTTATACTTCTCATGTATAAAATTAAAACAATATATTAAACCAGTTGATGTTTACGCTTCATCGCATTTTGATACTATTAAGCATATTTTGTATAAACCCATTATGCATAGTCGAATTGGGAAGTGGCGACTAGCGTTAACTGAATTCGCCTTGACATATGTCCCTCTAAGGGTAATGAAGGGAAAAATAATGACAAACTCTATTGTCGACCATGCAGTGGTCGAATCATCACTGTGGATGGTCGACGCAGATCCTTGGAAGTTATACTTTGACGGATCAAGTCATAAGAATGGAACAGGTATTGGGATCTTGATATTATCCCCGCATGGCTATCCTACTAGATTCAAATGTAGGGTCGACAAAAATGTTTTAATAATGAGGCAGAATATGAAGCCTTGATCACTGGCCTCAAGATCCTTAAGGATCAGGGTGCCAAGAGAGTCGAAATAAAAGGCGACTCTGAACTGGTGATTAAACAGATCATGAAAGAGTATAAATGCGTCAAGGAACACCTGGTGGTGTACTTCACGATGGTGAAACGACTCTTGGAACACTTTGAGGTTATTAACATTACACACGTGCCCATGATAGAAAACCAAGAGGCCAACGATTTAGTGCAAATCGCCTCTGGGTACAAAGTGTCGGCGGGAAGGCTGAAATACTTCATTGAAATTAAGGAAAATATGGTATCTAAGGTACTACCTTAATCAGGCTAGTCAGAAGCCGGTAGGGCAAACATCCCGACAGAGAATTTAATTGAAAGTTTGGGAAACTTTGCTATCAGTAATCTATCACCGTCAGACTGGAGAAAATCAATCGTCGAGTATTTGGAAAATCTGGCGGGAAGGGTTGCTTCGGTGTGAAGTACAGAGCTTTAAGTTACGTCATAATGAGGAATGAGTTATTGAAAAAGATGCCAGAAAGGGTGTTGCTTAAGTGTTTGGGGGACGCAGATGTGTACTTAGCAATTACAGAAGTCCAAAAGCTGGTCATAAAATGAAATGGCTATTGTTTCGAAAAGGTGTGTATTGGCCAAGCATGCTCAAGGATTGCATAGACTTTGCAAAAGGGTGCCAAGATTTTCGAAGACACGCGAACTTCCAGCACGTGCGAGCGAACGAATTGCACACCATCGTTATGCCATGACCCTTTCATGGTTGGGCGTTGGGTATTATAGGAGAAATTCGACCAGCCTCGTCGAAACAACAAAAATTCGTCCTTGTGGGAATAGACTATTTCACAAAGTGGATATAGGTTGTACCTTTGGTAAAAGTAGAACAAGAGATAATGATTGAATTTATCCAGAACCACATTTTGTACAGATTTGGGATTCCTGAGACCTTCACGACGAACCAAGCTTCCGTGTTTGTTGGCCAGAAGATGCAGGAATTTGCAGCAGAGACAGGTTTTAAGTTGATCACTTCGACACCATATTATGCTCAGGAAAACAGTCAAATCGAAGCTGCCAACAAAATGGTAATTAGACTCATTAAGAAGTAGGTTGCCAAGAAACCCAAGAACTGACATAGGACATTAGATCAAATTTTATGGGCCTGTCGAACGTCCCCTAAGAAGTCTACCAACTCAACTCCGTTTCGTTTGACATTCGGTCATGATGTTGTTTTTCCAGCAGAGATTTGTTTATACTCATTTAGAGTGCAACATCAGCATCACATTCCGTCGGAGCAACATTAGAGTATGTTGCTAGACGAAATGGTGGACTTAGACGTGGAAATGATGGTAGCGCTAGACAGACTATTACGCCAAAAGGCACGGGTGGCCAAAGCACACAATAAGAAGCTCAGGAAAAAGACCTTTGCAGTCAATGATTATGCATGGAATGCAGTATTGCCTGTGGATCGACGAGACCGAATGTTAGGAAAGTGGTCACCAAACTGGGAGGGACTATTCTAAGTAACCCAAATGTTTAGTAATAATGTGTACGAGGTCCAAGAGATAGGTGGGGACCAACGAATCATAAGAGTAAATGAGAAATATTTGAAAAAAATATAGACTGATGTTACAAGAGCTTCAAATCCAAAAGTAATGTTTCATTGATAATTGACCTACGTTGGTGGAAGACTAACACAATTCACAAAAGAGCTCCAGAATGGAGTTACAAAAAAAGAAAAAAACATTTTACAACTAAAAGAAAAATATGACTATTCTGGAATATTTGACTCAAAGTCTTCAAAAAGGGTTCTTTCATGATCCACTTTACTTTCCAAGAGAAAATTTTTTTGTCGCATTTGGTCGATAGTCTTCTTTAGTGCGAGGGCAGTTTCGACGTGGGCTATCTCCTGGGACACTTCCTGGTCGATAACTTCCTGAGCCGGTAGAGGTCCATCAGAATCCAAAGAAGCCTTCTGTTTTTCAACTTCAACAATCTTTCTCTCAAGTTCCGCCATCTGGGCTTGATAATCAGATATCTGCTGGTCGAAGGAACGAAGCTTGTCGTGGCGCTCTTTCTTTGTGGTTTCAAAATCATCAAGTTTTTTCTCACAAAGGGAGCTGAGATACCACTCTCGTTTCATTTCATTAATCTTTACCCTAATTTAAGCATCAACTTGCTTGCACATTGATAGGTCTTTTTCCAGTTGAGTAAAGAAGGCCTCGAACTCAATGAAATAATTATCCATAGAGGCAAGCACTCTAAAATGAGAGAGTTCATCCAATATTTTAAAGATGTTGCAGGTTACGGCTGACTCTTCTGCAAATGCATCCAGGAACTCATCCTCAAACAAATACGTCCTTAATTGTTGAAGTTTTAGGGCGAAAGAATCATCCATCTCTGGGTTGAGAATGGCCTTCGAACCAGCAGGGGTCCATCAACAGCTGACTGGAAAAGCTTGAGAAGGGCCTTCAGAGTCTTTGTTGGGTTTGACTTTTTCATAGCCAAGATTTCCTCTGGGGTAGACATATTTTTAGTGGAAGGGTTGCCTTCAACGGAACCTAGGGGAGTCAGAGTTCTTTCGGCAGCGGTTGGGATAATCACAGGGTTTTCTTTGCCGACAATGGCCACACCATCCCTATTAGCCTCATTATTAGTATGGTCAACAGGGGGTGTTATCGCCGCTGGGTCTTCTTCTGTCAACTCCCGTTGGAATTCGTCGACCTTTTGAGGGCTAAAATGAGGCGTCGTTTCAGGGGGATTGCCAGCAGTAGTCGTGGCATGATCAGCATTTACAGTAATGGTGTTGTCGACCACGATGTCTTGTAGAACGAAGCATAAATAAGAAAACACCCATGTAATATAGGGAGCAAAAGAATAAGAACAATAAATACCTCAGCAATATCTTGTGTTGGAGGGAGTTTAGTGGCGACGACTTGGAAAATTTCAATTAGATTCTCAGGAACAGTAGGCCTTACGGTCGAGGTGACCGTTTAGAGGGAGTCTTTTTTGTGGGAACCTTCTTCTTCTTGACCAAGGGGGTAGCAGGGGGAGAGTTCGACGTCTTAGAGAGAAAGACCCAGGATTGGGTACTTTCATCCGACGCACCACCTTCACGAGCCGACGCTCTTTTAGTAACCTAACAGACAACAACGTGAGTTGGCAAGAGGAGGCAAATACAAATAGACACCAAAGAACATGTGATACCTGAGGATTTGAGAGTTTTTGTTTCTTTGTTAGCCTAGTCGAGGTTGACACAACGGGTGGTTCCCTTTTTTGACCCTGAGGAAGGAAGCACAAAAAATAAGATGATGGAAATCAATGATAGACAAACAAGAAAAGTGGAGAAAGTACCTTCTTAGAGGTATCTTTGGAGACACCAGCTCCTGAGGGATTCTCGAGAGCTACATCAATTGTCGGGGCAGGGCCTTCACCCGTGAGAGCAGCAAAAGCATCAACCATATTCTCCAAGAATAGGTCACGGTTGAAACATTGGGCCTGGTATTCCGACCACCAAATGTTAAAGCCTTCGGTGGTGAAGAAAGATGGTTGAAAAGAGAAAACTGGCAACTCAAGACGCTAAGTCGACCTAGCAAATCTGAGGCAACTCTTGTGGCCTTCCAAGTTTAGTCGTCGACCAACACATACCATGTCAGAAGAGTGTTGTACCAAAGACATTGGCAGCATTTGGCTCAAGCCAAACTGTCGGGCCACCAGATTGGGCTGGTAGTTCATGAGCCCATAACCGTTATTTCTCGTCTCGATTCGAAACGACAACACGGTAAAAGTCAGAAACGCCCGCCATATTGAATTTGACATTGCTGTTATCTTTAGAGAAGCGCCAGGAAAAGGATTTCTGAACCATGACGGACCAAATTGTCGATGCACAAAAGGAGCCATGCTAGGAACGAAGGTGTTTGCCTCAGTAAACATGGTAAGGTAATTCATGAAAAGAGTTTTGTTGGGGGTTTCCTGTGTGGTCATCAAGGCGAGTCGAACGCCTTCTACGGGACAGTTTTCTTTGAGACGTTGCATTGTTGTAGACACGAGATAACCCATTTGATGCTCGAAGGTGGCATTGAGCCAATACTGTAGTAACCACATGGGCCCTGAGACGTTCAAGGACTTGATTGTTTTATGGATAAGTTTTATTCTTAAGGTCGACAGACCAAGAGAATGATAGAGGGAGGATAACAACAACTTACCCAAAGATACCTGTCGAACCTCATGTATCTGGATCGCCAGGCTTATATGACTCTTGGCTATCTATAGAGAGCCATGACAGAAGAGGTAGTAGGACATCCAAAGGGTTAGAAAGGCAATGTGCTATTTGTCCGACACATCGGTGGAACCTTTATCATGGTGATCCTCTATGAAGTTCTGGAAGCCAACACGGTTGAAGTCAAAGGTAGCATCCGTCTCTAGGGTTGGATCAAATGTCTCACCTAGAGGAGAAAGACATGTAATGGCTGCCGCATCAAAGAGAGTCGGTGTCAACATGCCACAAGGGAAGTGGAATGTGTGGGTCGAACCTTCCCAAAAAAACATTGACGCCAACAATAGACAAGCGTTGACCCCGTGTGCATTCTTGGAGAGCTGGATGGCGTCGAAGATGCCAACCGTCTTCCATTGGTCCCGACGTTTGTTCTGGACCTTGTTTAACCAGGAAATAAAACCCTTATTGCTTGGGGTAGGCATCGACAAGAAAATACGGGCCTTTGGCGCCATGAATATTAGGTCGAGAGTGGCACCCTTCTAGAAAGCTGGGGGGATGGTGGCCAAAAAGCAAGAAAAGAACACCTAAAGCTCCTCCTGGCTGAGCTTGTTAGCAGGATATAGCCCATGGAAACCATTCAGTTTTTTAGCAACAACAAAAGGGATGACCATCTGACGTTGCCAGGAAGCCACCACTGCGTCATCAACAAACGTCAGGTTTGGAAGGGGCCTAAGGGAGTCAGCTTCAGAAAGAACAAATGCTATAGGATTGTTGCCTGTGGTGTGAATGATGGAAATGGTTGAAGAGGAAATTGGAAAGGAAGTTGAAGAACTTTGGAAAGAAAAGGTTGCAGGAAAGTTGAAGCGAGAGAATAGTTAGGGAAAAGAAACCAAGTGTGGAAATGAGCTATTTATAGGCAAGTTGGTGCATAGGTGAAAAGGAAAAAGATGTTTCTAATTCTAAATGTAAGTGGGGGTGGTTCAAAACCCATGACGATGGGAAGTGACCAAACATGATTAGTTCTTCTTGGAAATCATGGCGCAGAAAGGCGCCATTATCACGTCAGACTGTGGGTGACATGTGACTGATTTGACAGAAAATAATGATGGTATTGTTGTTTCATAACCAAGACGCAGTCGAAACTTCATAGAACCAAAACGCCAAGTTTCTTGGTTGACAAAATATTTCGTCGAAAATGGATTTTAGGGGGGCATCTTGTTGGCTAGAAGTTTCGACTAAAGAGAGGCGACACAGAGACTAGCTTATGGGTCGACAGGCTGGGAAAGATGGTGAAGGAAATAAGGTGAGCCAACGCCAATAGAGGAAGGTCTATGGGTCGACTCAGGCAAGTTCTGTCGACAAGGTCGACTGATGGGCAAGAAAGCCAACGCAAAGGAAAAACATTTGAGCGGGAAGAAGTTTTGGAAGCTGAGAACGTGGGAAGTTACAGAAGGATGCATTTTGTAACATTATAAGGGAAAAACACTCTAAGTACCAAGCGTTAAGAGAAAAGAGTTTTCATTCCTGCAAAATGTATGATCGCGTCCATATTTCCTCTTATTAAGCCATTTATATTATCAACATTAAAGATTTATTGTCTTGTTGTTTATATTTTTTCTTATTTATGTTTTCATCTTTGTTTAAGTTCACACTGTCTTTCTAGAATTTATCTTCAACCTACTCTGAACAACACAATTCCACCACCATCTCATACATTACAAACCATCATTCTGGGACTTGTTTGACCGGTCCCACACGTAAACTTGCATTAGGAGGTCAGAGGTTGTTCACACGAAAACCACGTGCGAACAGCTGCCCAGTATAGTCAAGCTTCCCAACACCTTTGATTTCACCTTTAGATCCATCTCCGAAGGTAACATAGCTAGTGAAGTATGGTTTAATATCCACCAAGAATTTCTTGACACCAGTCATATGTATAGAACAACCACTATCAAAATACTAGTCTTCTCTATCAGAAGCTCTTAGAGAAGTGTATGCTATGAGTGCAACAGTTCTATTCTTGGGAGTCCACTTCTTTTTTTCTTTACCAATAAACAACATCTTTCTAGGTTGTGAAGTAGACTTGGGATATCCATGCAACTTGTAGCATTAAGGCTTTATGTGGCCAAACTTACCATAAAGATGACATTTCCAATCTTGCTTTTTGCTTCCTAAGGAACTCTCCTGAGGTCTCTGATGATGTTGGGACATCTTTCTTGACATCTTTCGATTATGCTTTTTTAGGATGATCAGAATTCAATTTTGGCTCTTTTCCATTATTGATCACCACTTGATCATTATAACCGAGTCCTTTGGCATCTCTAGCCATCCTCCTAAACTGAAGAATCTCATCTAGCACATCAGAACTGCTATTAAGTATTCTTAAAAATTTAGTCATATTGTCCAGTTCAGAGTTGAGCAATATAACTTCATCCTCCAGGTCAGAGATGACATCCAAGTGTTCTCAATCTTTCATCATGAAGCTGAACAATAAGATTTTGTTGATCCTTCCCTAGTTGAACAACTTTTGCATTTCTAATACACAACTTCTTGTACGAGCTAGCCAGTTCTTCATAAGTGAAATCTTCAACATCTGATTCTTTATTAGAATCATATACACCGGTAAGTGCAAACACCTGTTTAGTAGATTCTCTATCACTTAAAGAATCATCTTCAGACCAAGATGTAGACAAGCCTTTCTTCTCCTTTTTGAGAAAGGTAGGACACTAAACTTTGTGTGTCCAAAACCTTCACACTCATAACATTGGATTCCTTTGCCTTTATTAGGTTTCTTATCATTTTTGGTTCTTTTTTCAAAGTTCTTTCTTGTGTTTTCGTCGGATGACTGAGTCTTAACATTTGATTTAGACTTATCATCCATCTTTTTCAACAGTTGGTTATACTGTTTTTCAAGAAACCCAAAACCTTAGACAATTCTTCATTGGAATTGGGATCATATTCACCTTGATTAGACACCAAGGCTATGCTTTTATTCTTTTCATATTTCTCACTAATTTCCAATTCGAAAGTCTAAAGAGATCCCATGAGTTCATCCACCTTCATGGTGTTTATGTTTTGAGTTTTCTTCAATTGCAGTCACCTTCAAGTCAAATCTCTTTGGAAGAGATCTTAAAATTTTTTGGACCAACTTAGCGTCTAGAATATTTTCTCCTAGATTACTTGAAGTATTGGTTATATCAACAATGTTCATGTGAAAGTCTTGAATACTTTCATCCTCCTTCATCTTCAAGTTCTAAAACATGGTTGTAAGAAGTTGAAGTTTTGATGATTTCACCCTAGAGGTTCCTTCATATGCAGTTGTTGCGGTGAAAATTGGATATCAAGCTATTGATTAACTTGAATCTTAATTCATTTACAACCGAACTTTAATTTATCCAAAAAGGAGAGGTTTAAAGAAAGAAAAACCTATAAGAATGCAAAGCCAAAGGCAAGGCCTAAAGCTGAGCAAAGAGATCCAAAGGTTCAGGGGTTGGTTATACCTAGGGAAGGTGTTAACATCCTAAGTATCTGTAGTATTCTACAGGAACCTCTTGTTAAATATTTGTGTTTCCTAAAGTTACTTGCTAAAGGGAACAAGTGCTAAGGTAAAAAATCTAAGGTATAAAAGTATGTACAAAGTTTGCTTGCGAAGACATCGCATCTCGTGCCTACGTATCCTGACGGGAATGGAATCAGAGCAATCGTAGTTCCCCTATTTAGGGATGAGGGACTCTTGACTGTGGTCAAGGTTCCCAAAGGGAAGTAAGCATTCATAGTGAAGTACTTACATGGAGTGCGGCGAGTCCTCTTCTAAGTTAAGATGATTGTGATAGAAAATGTCTACGGCGGGACGCTAAACATGAGTACGGCGACTCAAATCCTAAGGCTAGGATAAAGGGTGTCCACGGCAGGACGGTTAAAAGTAAGTACGGCGACTCGAAACCTAATATAAGATGAAAAAGTTACAAAATTATAAAATTTAATGAAAATAAAACAACATAAAAAGAACAAAATGGGCAAAGTGGGGGTTTGAACCCACCACCTTGGGATTGCAAGCGCATCAGCCAACCATCTGTGCCAAGGTGCGCGTGTGAACATGAGGAGAAAGAGAAAGACAAAATGATGAAACTTAAAAAAAATGAAAAATTCCAAAAGAGTTGATCCTCCTTAGGGATCGAACTCAAGATCAGGCAGTGAAAGGGTATAAATGCGCGCATGCCCTTACCACTGGGGTGGCTGTACATCCAAGTACAAATGCCACCCCATAAATATATATGGTATATCTTATCATGAAAACCTGGGCAAGGCAAGAACCAAGAACACATGAAAAAACTGATTTGCGTTTTGCATCATAACTTAACCAAATCTTGATGGATTTTAACAAAACTTAGGTATAAATTGAGTATTTTTAAATGAGGAACATGATGGTGGCATCAGTTTTTCAAAATTCCTCCCCCAACTCAAAACCCGATAGTACATGCTTTGGAGAAGTTTGGAATGCATTTTGAATCTCAAAACCTGTTCTAACTACTCTCAATTCAAACCAATCGCTCACACACACTATAAATATACCAATGAATGATCTCAAACACAAATTCAGGTTGAAAACAAGCTGTTGTGAAAAAGGGGGCTTAAGTTGCAAAGTTTGACATGTGTGATGCATCAAAGAGTACAGTTCAGGTTTTATGCACATTTAAACCAAATGAATCACACATACACCTTGAAAATATGTTAACAAATGAAATCAACCAGAAGAAATGGTTCAAAACAGATTGTAGCAAAAAATGACATTTAAGTTGCCCTTTGGTATTTGGATGATGCAGTAGGATATTCAGTTTCAATTCTATGCACAATTTAATCAAGTTAAGCATTTACACACATTAAATACATGCTAGTGGATGAGATTGGATACAAGGTAGGGCTTAAAACTGACTGGTGTGAAATGTAGTGATCAAAATGCAAGTTTGAGTGTGTGAAGTGCATGAAGATGTGAAGTTTTAGTTCCAAACACTTTCAGGTTAAACTAACCATATACACACCACACATACATGATATTAAGTAGATTCAAACACAATTTAGAGTTTTAAAAGGGCTGTTACAAAGAATGAGGTCTGAGTTGCAATTTTGATGTTTATGATGCATGATGATGTTCAGTTTTTATGTTAAGCACAAATTGATCAAGTAAGTCATGCAAACAGCTCACATATATGTTGTTGAACAAATTCAAACACACAAAATAGTTCAAAGAGGTCTGTGATGAAAAATGGTATGTAAGCTATGGAATTATGCCTTGTACATACATGAAAATACTCAAATCATTTTTTGATCATGTTTAACCCAAAACAGTTGCACATACAAGTCATAAATGCATAAATGGATGATTCTAAACTCAAACATAAACCAATTCTAGCCTGTAACCAAAACTAGCATGTCTATGGCATTAATATGCAAGATATGGCATTTTGTGAATGAATAAGCAAACCAGATGGAAACAGCTCTAAATATCCTTACATATCCAACATAAACATGATTTCAAAGGTGCTCTAATTCAACAAACAGCTGCCCATCAGTTGTAACAAGATTTCACATATGACATGTTCATGATGCATTTTTCAACATAGCAAACTCAAAAATGTTAAACATGGGATTGTGATGTAAAAGAGAGAATGGAATGTCTACATACCTCTTATAGACTGTGTTGAGCTGATTAGAACACCAAGAAACCCAGAGGAACTTCAAATGCACCTAGCTTTGGGGATTTCTTCTTTTTGAAGCAAAAATGCAAACTTTGAGACAGTTGGAGAAATAAACTCCACCACTGATCTTTAACACTTTAGACAGTTGAGAAATGACATATGTGAGGTGTTTGAGTGATTAGAACATCAAGGAAATGCCTAGAACAAGTTTTGACTGATTTTGTGGCTTTTGGTCAAAGTAACTTGGTATGGGAGTTGACTTTTTGAATGGTGAGGTTTTTGAATGGTCTAAGGTCCTGGACACCTTCTACATCATATTTAAAGATTGTGTGGATGACTATTGGGGTATTTGAATGTAGAGAAATGATTTTGGCAGCATTTGTAGCAAGACAGATTTTGTGGTATTTTGTGATTTTGGTGAAAATGGAGCAAAGAGTGACAGAGTGAGAGCTTGCAACTTATCTGGTGTTTAGAATGGATATTGTGTAGGAAATGAAGTGGCGAGGGCTCTATTTATAGGCAAGGAAGTGGCTTGGGGCAGATTTGAAGATTTCTTCACTTTGAAGAAAGGTTTTGGATTTTTTGATTAAACCTCCACACGGGGGTTTTCTTGGCTGATAGGAAAGCCTCAATTGGTCAAGCAAATGATGAGTTTTAGAGGGCTAAATGCAGGCTAGAGGTATAGGCTTGTGGCTGGTTCAGAATCACTTTTACAGCTCATGCTTGTTTTTCACTTTTGAATGCAAGTTGCAAAGCAACTTGCAAGCCACTTGCTTTGGCTTTGGAGATTTCAAATTTCTGCATAATCCTTGGTTCTTTCATGCTACAAACACATCACATATCAGATAAAACATGTTTCACAAGCTGAGATTGGCCAACTTTGATGAAAGAATGAATTCTTGAATTTTGACAATGTGGGACTAAAGTGAAAAACCACCAACTTGCCATGACCATAACTTTCAGCTCACAAATCCTTTTGAGATGTTCTAGTATGTTTTAGAAAGCCCTCACATAGCTCTAAAACATTCATGTTTTCATTAGTTTCAATTTCCCAAAGGAACTTGGCCAAAAAGCCTTCCAAAGTTGGTAAAAAATGAACTTAAAAATGAAATATCCCCAAGTCTTTTTCCCATCTTGAAATGAATTTGATCATAACTCTAAATCTATGCATTTTCTGATCATGGACCACTCATGGACTTTTGTAGGACTTGTCAAGAGCTTCAAAATGAGGTTTGAACCAACTCAATTGGATGTGTGGTTAAGGAGTTATGATTTAGCCCTTTTCAAAACCCTAATTTCCTGATTTTTCGATTACTCCTTCATTCCTGATCCAATGGTCATGAAAATTGATATGCAAGTCCAATATGACATACGGAACAACTTTGTTTGACAAATTGAAGTCCAATTCCTAAAATTTGGAGAGTTGACTTTTTGGTCAACCGTACGATCGATCGGTGACTACCGAGTCGCCTGTTGACACTCTGGACCTCCTGAGACTTTGACACTTCTTGAATGAACTTTATTAGGCTATGTGAACTTCACGGATCATAATCTCACCATTAAAACACCTTCCAACATCAAAGTCAAGCTACAGTTGACTTTTACTAGTCAAAAACCCTAGTCGGGGCCCCTGGACTGCACTTTTCTTGATTCTGGGGTAACAACCTCAAATTGAATTCTCTTTTGACTTCATGTTAACATCCTTGACCTTATTTCATGATTGAATCAACCCAAAACATTAATTGATCACAAACCTTGAAGCTTCAATTTAATTGTACAAAACCCTGATTCATCTGTAACTCGACAAAAACAAACTTGAACTGGGTTAAGTTAGATAAAAAAAATGATCATGCTCCTAGAATGATGATGAGGATCTAAGGGGTCAAAATTTGGGGTGCAACAGTTGCCCCTATTTAAATATCTTCACTAGATGGAACTGAGAGATGACAATCCTCGTAGAATCGCAGTGAAAGATATTTAAATATAGAAAACCAAAAATTTTGTCCCTTAGATCCGATGATATGCAAAAGGACAGGTCATGATGCAATTGTTCTAAATGATGCTTTATGATGCAAGACAAGTGCAGACACATGAGCAAAAATAAAAGCACGATGCAACAACGAGTAACAACTCACTGGGGAAAAAACAGCAACACCAGGGGAGAGAGGCAAATGGGGAATAAAGCACCCATGATGCCAAGGAAATTGGAATTCACCCACAAGGTAAGACGCGAGTAAAACACGACCTCGAGAGAAAGAGCAGATGGGAGTAAAACACCATGATGCCAGGTAAATGGGGAATAAGACATCCAGGTAAAAACAAATTCGTCCACAAGGTAAAACGTGAGTAAACCACGACCTCGGGAGAAAAGGTAGAATGGGGAATAAAACACCCAAGTAGGGTAAACTCATCCACAAGGTAAAACGCGAGTAAAACACGACCTCGGGAGAAAAGGTGAAATGAGGAATAAAACACCCATGTAAGGTAGACTCATCCACAAGGTAAAACGCGAGTAAAACACGACCTCGGGAGGAAAGGTAAAATGGGGAATAAAGCACCCATGATATGCATATGTATATGAATTATGCTTATGACATTTGCATGTATAAATTGCGCAAATGATATGACCAAATGCAAATGCAAATGCCGATGACAAGGCTCGACTCTTTTGGTGAGAAGACAAGACTGGAAGACTGATTCCTTAACACGAAGGTCACTTTCAATCTGTTTAGGGACTAAAGATGCTGTTGATGAACACATCTCTGCCGCACTGATAAATTGTATCAAGTAGATGATCCTTGTAGGAAGGATAAAGAGCTGTTTGGGGTTTCTTCAAGTAAACTGCGCCAGTTTAGGTGTCTGTTAAAGATGAACTAATGACGACTTCAGCTTGTCTGATGTTGAAGATAACTGATTTACTGAGTGCTTGGAGAGCTTGCCCCAGTCTGAGTCTTGAAATATATTCTGGATAAACAAAATCTGAGAATACCATGCCTTGAACAAATCTTCAATTGATTTTTAGACAGGATGTAAAAGGAACTTGCCCCTAATAGGATCACTTGACCAAGTTTCTCAATGTTTGAAAATTCCTTGAGAGGAAAGCCAGTTTGCAAACAAAAGTGTTCTTTCAAACATGGTAATGCAAAGTTCATGCAACTTTTTGAAATCAAAAATCATTTTTGAAAGATGCAAAGTAAATGAGTCATTGGTCAGAACACGGTGGTTCAAGACACTCAAAGTTTTAAAGCAAAGGTGTACTGCCAAAATAAATGATTTGCAAAAATCTTTAGGAGTCAGTTTACGCAACCTTGCTGTAGTATGCTTTCAAAATAACCTTGTTTCAATTAGGTCTTTTGAGGGTTGTAATATGGCCTGGTTCACGGTTTAAGAAACAAAGGATAAAGGCTCAAAGTTTATTTGTACCCACCCCATCTACGTGATGATCTCCAGTCCTATGCTCAGTTTAAATCAGACTTTGTGCTCAGGTTCCCATAGGTTAGGAATTGCACTGATAATAGCCAAGATGATGGTTCAAAAGTTTACATACCTTTTGAAAAGGCAGTCACGAATTCTTTACAACATTTGGTTGTTTTGAATTCATTGAGGATTTTCTTGATAAGGGTTTAAAGATCTCCTCTTTTTATTATCCCTAAGTTTTGCCTGAACTGTTTTCTTTTGACGCTTACAGTCAGCGGGATGCCCCAGTTTTGCCTAAGTCTCCTTCGTAGGTTTTGACTTAGCGGGCTTTTCTTTTGATATATATATTTCTTTGTTTCTTCTTCATTCTTTTTGAAAGAAAGAGGGTGACTGCATGGCTTTAATGATTATGGTGAACCATCACCGACTTCCTGGCTTAAAACATCTTCGACACTTGTTTGTTGTGTGCGAAGGTAAATTGTAGTTGCAACCTTTATATGAAAGGTGTCTTGTATGAACACACAACCGAGTTAACCAAGAACTACCCACCCCAAGGTTAAAATTGCGGGTTTTTTGTAAACAAAGAAAACTCCAACTTCTAGGCTCGAAGGGTTAACGAGGGATTATCTTCCTTATTTCTCCAGTGTTTGGGAGTTGAAACAATGCCTTACATCGTCAACAAAGTTTCATTGAAAGCATACTAACAACAATTATGTGTATAACGTTTCCATCATCCTCCCTCCAATATTCGCATAATCAAAAGTTTGGATAAAGAGTAAATATTTGAAAGATAAAGCACAAAAGTGCAAACGACAGATCAAAAGTTATTGTGCTCATTCATTAAGATGAAAGTACAAGCACCAATTAAAAGCAATTCGCTTAAATAAAATAAAGAAAGTTCAAATAATGAGAAACAAAAGGCCTAGTGACTAAATCAGTACAAAGATGAGTTGTCCTGTTTGAAACACTGGCGCTCAAAAAGATAGTCTGATGAAGTCGGACTGAAGCTTCACTTTTGATGCACTGGTAGAGGATTTTTCTGAACATTCGGAGGGCTATCTGTAAAATCAAGGATTCCAGTTCTAATCAATTCACGCACCTTAGCTTTCAATGCAAAACAATATTCCAAGTCGTGGCCTGGGGCACCCTCATGAAAAGCACAATGGAGATCAGCTCTAAATCCAGTTGGAAGGGGATCTGGAGTTTGCAGAGTCTTTGTAGTGATCAACCCTTGTTGAACCAGGATTGGATACAATTCTGTATAAGTCATGGGAATAGGATCAGACTGATTCTTATTCTGATACGGGTTCTGTCTAATAGTAGGGCGTTGAGGAATTTGAACTGGTCGTGGAGCGGCAATTGCAGCAATAGTAGGGTGATTATACTGAGGTCGGGAAGAGGCCTCCTCACTTCAGCCATGACAACATTAGTATGTTCTTCTTTCTTCTTATGGAAATTCCCAAAGGGTTTCTTTGCACCATTAGAAGATTCAACAGCTTTGGATACCTTACCCTTTTTCAGCCCTTCTTCTAACCTTTGACCAATAGTCACCAGATCTGTGAAGTTTGAAGATACACTCCCAATCATCTTTTCCCAATAGAAAGGAGATAAAGTATCCATAAACATTCCAGTTAATTCTTTCTCTGCTAGAGGGGGTTCAACTTGGAAAGCTAACTCTCTCCAACATTGAGCGTATTCTTTGAATGATTCTCTTTCACTTTGAGACATGTTTTGAAGTTGACGATGATCAGGAGCCATATCCAGATTGTATTTGTATTGTCTCATGAAGGCATTGGCGAGATCTTGGAAACAGTGGACATTGTTATGTTCCAAATTCATATACCACTTGAGAGAAGCACCGATTAAGCTGTCTTGGAAGCAATGGATGAGCAACTTCTGATTGTTGGTGTAGGCTGCCATCCTTCGGTAGTACATAACCAAATGGGCTCTTGGACATGAGTGCCCCTTATATTTCACGAATTCTGGAGTCTTGAACTTAGCAGGCATAACCAGACCAGAAACTAAACACATATTATCAGCATCGACATTGAAGAAATCAGTGCCCTCAACAGCTTTGAGTCTCTTGTCTATGTTTTGGAACTGTTCACGGACAATCTCAAGCTCGACAAAATCTTCATGGTCTTCACTTTGGGCACTAGCAGCATTGTAGTCAAAGAAAGGAGTCTCAAAGGGAGTTTGGCCATTCTGAGCAACAGTGTGGACCACATGTTTGGGCTCTGTAAAGACGGGAGCTGGAAAAACTGGTCTGACAGCCTGACCAATCATGGCAGTAGATGCAAGAGGTGGAGAGTAGTTAGGAGGTAAACCAAACTCCAGCCAAGTCGATTGTGGCTTTTGAACAGGAGGGGGATCGACACTTGAAACTTCTTGGATGACAGTCCTTTGAGATGGCTCTCCTCTGGCAATCAATACTTGAAGCATTTCGGTGAGTTTAGTCATGCCTGACTTCAATTCATCAATCTCCATTCGAACTTCTGCATTGTGTACTTCCTGCTCTGACATCTTGCGTCTATAGTTAGCTCTAGTCTGATATCGGTGTCGAGGAATCAGCTTGACCACTCAAAGGTACACTGGATAAGGAAGACAACTGGACATGAGCGACTGGACAAACAGAGGTATGCAATGAACCATGCAAAGATGTAAATGCAATGCAATGTGATGCAAGAGAAGATACAAATCACACATAACAGGATCAAAGGTTCGAGATCACATCATGGGCTTGAGTGGAGAACCAACCATAAGGTGTGTACTAGGGGTAAAGCACTTGTACAACAGGTTCTAACAAAGTTCCCAGAGTCAACAACCCATCTTTCGGATATTATCGACACACCAAATACTTGGAAATCAATAATATTCTCAAGAGAGTCTCGTCTGAGTGTAGTATCGCGTATCAACTACTTCGAAATTACTCCCTTATAGTCATCGCACTACGTCCTAAAAGGCCAAGTGGGGTAAAAGGTAACTAAAAGTCCTCAGTGTCACGGGCTCCTATGTAGAAAGTAGTATTGTTTTCACGAATACTCGTTTAACAATACTAACTCTCAGAAGGGCCTCTACTGAGCGGTGGTTTCTCAAGTCAGCTTGGTCGGGAATCAACTCCTTATAAGCCTTCTTGAATATACCACCATCCTATCATAAGTGCGCTCAAGCACGGGTATAGTACTATCTCACCACTCAAGGTAACAAACCTGCATACAGAAAAACCCAAGCACAACCAGATATATGTACAAATATATACAAATATAAAAGCAATTAACATATAACAAACACATATATAAACAAGGTGGGCTTAACCCTCTTAGGGGAAGTTGTCCCCAGCAGAGTTGCCATTTTCTGTTGCGGTGAAAATTGGATATCAATCTATTGATTAACTTGAATCTTAATTCATTTACAACCGAACTTTAATTTATCCTAAAAGGAGAGGTTTAAAGAAAGAAAAACCTATAAGAATGCAAAGCCAAAGGCAAGGCCTAAAGCAGAGCAAAGAGATCCAAAGGTTCGGGGGTTGGTTATACCTAGGGAAGGTGTTAGTATCCTAAGTATCTGTAGTATTCTACAGGAACCTCTTGTTAAATATTTGTGTTTGCTAAAGTTACTTGCTAAAGGGAAAAAGTGCTAAGGTATAAAAGTATGTACAAAGTTTGCTCGCGAAGACATCGCATCTCGTGCCTACGTATCCTGACGGGAATGGAATCAGAGCAATCGCAGTTCCCCTATTTAGGGATGAGGGACTCTTGACTGTGGTCAAGGTTTCCAAAGGGAAGTAAGCATTCATAGTGAAGTACTTACATGGAGTGCGGCGACTCCTCTTCTAAGTTAAGATGATTGTGATAGAAAATGTCCACGGCGGGACGCTAAACATGAGTACGGCGACTCAAATCCTAAGGCTAGGATAAAAGAAAATTATCCATGGCAGGACGGGAAAAGTGAGTACGGCGACTCAAATCCTAAGGCTAGGATAAAAGAAAATTGTCCACGGCGGGACGGGAAAAGTGAGTACGGCGACTCAAATCCTAAGGCTAGGATAAAGGGTGTCCACGGCGGGACGGTTAAAAGTGAGTACGGCGACTCGAAACCTAAAGTGTAAATGTAAAAGGAAGTTTAGCAGTTATGTACAAGCAAATTAGTTTAACCTCATAATTTAGGAGGAACATCAGAGATCATGGTGACACTCAAAGTAGAGTAAACCCTAGCATGTTTATTTGACACAAGGGCAACAAACATTAACAAATTTCATAAAATAAACAGATATGGTATCAAAGGAGAATTATCAAGACGCAATGTAATGACTAAAAAAGTACACAACTTCCAAGTAGATAAAAGCATTTGAAATTATGTACTACCTAAGATTTAATTCATTAAATTAAAATAGATATTAAAATGAACACATCACAAAAAGAACAGATGAAAAATAATAAAAGATGAAGAAGTTACAAAATTATAAAATTTAATGAAAATAAAACAACATAAAAAGAACAAAATGGGCAAAGTGGGGGTTTGAACCCACCGCCTTGGGATTGCAAGCGCATCATCCAACCATCTGTGCCAAGGTGCGCGTGTGAACATGAGGAGAAGAGAAAGACAAAATGATGAAACTTAAAAAAAAATGAAAAATTCCAAAAGAGTTGATCCTCCTCAGGGATCGAACTCAAGATCAGGCAGTGAAAGGGTATAAATGCGCGCATGCTCTTACCACTGGGGTGGCTGTACATCCAAGTACAAATGCCACCCCATAAATATATATGGTATATCTTATCATGAAAACCTGGGCAAGGCAAGAACCAAGAACACATGAAAAAACTGATTTGCGTTTTGCATCATAACTTAACCAAATCTTGATGGATTTTAACAAAACTTAGGTCTAAATTGAGTATTTTTAAATGAGGAACATGATGGTGGCATCAGTTTTTCAAAATTCCTCCCCCAACTCAAAACCCGATAGTACATGCTTTGGAGAAGTTTGGAATGCATTTTGAATCTCAAAACCTGTTCTAACTACTCTCAATTCAAACCAATTGCTCACACACACACTATAAATATACCAATGAATGATCTCAAACACAAATTCAGGTTGAAAACAAGCTGTTGTGAAAAAGGGGGCTTAAGTTGCAAAGTTTGACATGTGTGATGCATCAAAGAGTACAGTTCAGGTTTTATGCACATTTAAACCAAATGAATACACCTTGAAAATATGTTAACAAATGAAATCAACCAGAAGAAATGGTTCAAAACAGACTGTAGAAAAAAATGACATTTAAGTTGCCCTTTGGTATTTAGATGATGCAGTAGGACATTCAGTTTCAATTCTATGCACAATTTAATCAAGTTAAGCATTTACACACATTGAATACATGCTAGTGGATGAGATTGGACACAAGGTAGGGCTTAAAACTGACTGGTGTGAAATGTAGTGATCAAAATGCAAGTTTGAGTGTGTGAAGTGCATGAAGATGTGAAGTTTTAGTTCCAAAAACTTTCAGGTTAAACTAACCATATACACACCACACATACATGATATTAAGTAGATTCAAACACAATTTAGAGTTTTAAAAGGGCTGTTACAAAGAATGAGGTCTGAGTTGCAATTTTGATGTTTATGATGCATGATGATGTTCAGTTTTTATGTTAAGCACAAATTGATCAAGTAAGTCATGCAAACAGCTCACATATATGTTGTTGAACAAATTCAAACACACAAAATAGTTCAAAGAGGTCTGTGATGAAAAATGGTATGTAAGCTATGGAATTATGCCTTGTACATACATGAAAATACTCAAATCATTTTTTGATCATGTTTAACCCAAAACAGTTGCACATACAAGTCATAAATGCATAAATGGATGATTCTAAACTCAAACATAAACCAATTCTAGCCTGTAACCAAAACTAGCATGTCTATGGCATTAATATGCAAGATATGGCATTTTGTGAATGAATAAGCAAACCAGATGGAAACAGCTCTAAATATCCTTACATATCCAACATAAACATGATTTCAAAGGTGCTCTAATTCAACAAACAGATGCCCATCAGTTGTAACAAGATTTGACATATGACATGTTCATGATGCATTTTTCAACATAGCAAACTCAAAAATGTTAAACATGGGATTGTGATGTAAAAGAGAGAATGGAATGTCTACATACCTCTTATAGACTGTGTTGAGCTGATTAGAACACCAAGAAACCCAGAGGAACTTCAAATGCACCTAGCTTTGGGGATTTCTTCTTTTTGAAGCAAGAATGCAAACTTTGAGACAGTTGGAGAAATAAACTCCACCACTGATCTTTAACACTTTAGAAAGTTGAGAAATGACATATGTGAGGTGTTTGAGTGATTAGAACATCAAGGAAATGCCTAGAACAAGTTTTGACTGATTTTGTGGCTTTTGGTCAAAGTAACTTGGTATGGGAGTTGACTTTTTGAATGGTGAGGTTTTTGAATGGTCTAAGGTCCTGGACACCTTCTACATCATATTTAAAGATTGTGTGGATGACTATTGGGGTATTTGAATGTAGAGAAATGATTTTGGCAGCATTTGTAGCAAGACAGATTTTGTGGTATTTTGTGATTTTGGTGAAAATGGAGCAAAGAGTGACAGAGTGAGAGCTTGCAACTTATCTGGTGTTTAGAATGGATATTGTGTAGGAAATGAAGTGGCGAGGGCTCTATTTATAGGCAAGGAAGTGGCTTGGGGCAGATTTGAAGATTTCTTCACTTTGAAGAAAGGTTTTGGATTTTTTGATTAAACCTCCACACGGGGGTTTTCTTGGCTGATAGGAAAGCCTCAATTGGTCAAGCAAATGATGAGTTTTAGAGGGCTAAATGCAGGCTAGAGGTATAGGCTTGTGGCTGGTTCAGAATCACTTTTACAGCTCATGCTTGTTTTTCACTTTTCAATGCAAGTTGCAAAGCAACTTGCAAGCCACTTGCTTTGGCTTTGGAGATTTCAAATTTCTGCATAATCCTTGGTTCTTTCATGCTACAAACACATCACATATCAGATAAAACATGTTTCACAAGCTTAGATTGGCCAACTTTGATGAAAGAATGAATTCTTGAATTTTGACAATGTGGGACTAAAGTGAAAAACCACCAACTTGCCATGACCATAACTTTCAGCTCACAAATCCTTTTGAGATGTTCTAGTATGTTTTAGAAAGCCCTCACATAGCTCTAAAACATTCATGTTTTCATTAGTTTCAATTTCCCAAAGGAACTTGGCCAAAAAGCCTTCCAAAGTTGCTAAAAATGAACTTAAAAATGAAATTTCCCCAAGTCTTTTTCCCCTCTTGAAATGAATTTGATCATAACTCCAAATCTATGCATTTTATGACCATGGACCACTCAGGGACTTTTGTAGGACTTGTCAAGAGCTTCCAAATGAGCTTTGAACAAACTCAATTGGATGTGTGGTTAAGGAGTTATGATTTAGCCCTTTTCAAAACCCTAATTTCCCGATTTTTCGATTACTCCTTCATTCCTGATCCAATGGTCATGAAAATTGATATGCAAGTCCAATATGACATACGGAACAACTTTGTTTCACAACTTGAAGTCCAATTCCTAAAATTTGGAGAGTTGACTTTTCGGTCAACCGTACGATCGATCGATGACTACCGAGTTGCCTGTTGACACTCTGGACCTCCTGAGACTTTGACACTTCTTGAGTGAACTTTATTAGGCTATATGAACTTCATGGATCATAATCTCACCATTAAAACACCTTTCAACATCAAAGTCAAGCTACAGTTGACTTTTACTGGTCAAAAACCCTAGTCGGGGCCCCTGGACTGCACTTTTCTTGATTATGGGGTAACAACCTCAAATTGAATTCTCTTTTGACTTCAGGTTAACATCCTTGACCTTGTTTCATGATTGAATCAACCCAAAACATTAATTGATCACAAACCCTGAAGCTTCGATTTGACTATACAAAACCCTGATTCATCTGTAACTCGACAAAAACAAACTGGAACTGGGTTAAGTTAGATAAAAAAATGATCATGCTCCTAGAATGATGATGAGGATCTAAGGGGTCAAAATTTGGGGTGCAACAGCAGTCTTTAAGATCTTCCGAGCATCTTCGGCAACAATACAGTTCTTTATTAATCTAAAGATGTTTTTGTCCACTCCATTGAATATGGAATTCAATGCTTTGGAATTACCCTGAGCTAGCTTGTCATCTTCATCATCCCAGTCTTCCTCAGGCTTTATAACATCACTAATCTTACGTTGCTGATCTTTAACCTTTGGTGGATCCCATCCTTTGAACACAAATTTCCAAGCTTTACCATCCATGGACTTGATGAAGGCCACCATGTGCACTTTCTAATATTAATAATTGGATCCATCAAGTATGGGTGGTCTGTTCAATATCCCTCCTTCCTTATCCATTGCACCAAAAATTAACTTCCCTAAATCTCACCAAGATACAGAGCAGGATACCTGCTCCAATACCAATTAAAATTCTGATATGCAGATCTCAGATATCCTAAGAGATGTTGAGGCACTTGATCTCTACTAAGAATAATGACAAGAAGAAGCACACCAAAAAGCTTGCAAAAAGTAAACGAACACACATAATTGTTAACCTAGTTTGGATACAACAACACCTACGTCTGAGGGCTACCAAGCCAGGAACAAAATTAACTAGATAATATTAATTCTAAGCTAAACAACCTCCGATTTACAACTTATCACTTAATCACTACCCATGCTTAATTTCTACCTAAGACTCTCCTAGGTATAAGACGCTTCTCAATTCCCTTTCAATCACAACAGTGATAGAAATTACAACTTAATGCAAACAGTCCAGATCTAGTATCAACATGATACAAGAGAGGCTCACAAAATACACAAACCCTAGAACTCACTAAGCAACAATGTATTTTTTTCACACTTTGAATAGGTTAAATCCATCCTATTTATAACCATAAACTAGAATGGATTTGGGCTTCAAAAACGTTGTAATTCTGTTACAAAGAATCTGCAACTTATTCTCCAAAAGAATAGTTTCTTCAATCCAAAGTTTGCTAAAATGTCTCTACATTTGGAAAACATCATCTTCTGATTCCAACAGAATCTCTGATTTCTCAATCTTTAACGCCACCTAGGATAAACAAATATTCCCATAATATTCTGAAATCTGGAAATAAAATAGCAGTATTTAAAACTGCAAAGTAACAAACAAAGATGTTGAATCATCATGATAGGACATCTTGTCCAACATCTTGTTCTTCAGTCGGTTCTTCATGTTAGGACATTTTGTCCAACATCTTGCTGTTAAGTTAGTTTTACCAAATTTGATGCCAACCTCAAAAGCTTGGACTCATCACCCTTGAAGAAACTCAGAGAAAATGGCATTGTGCTTTGGTAAACCTCTGATGATTGAAAGTCCAACACTTTGTTTCAAACTTGAGTACAATAACCAAAAAAATAACCTCTAAATAATGGAAATCCAAAACATCTGATCCCATGTCATATAAGTCCAGTGAGATGTATGATTATGACTATCATGACCTAGTGAATAGCGTATATGAATGAGAAGCACAAACCAGTGAGGACTAGAAAACAAGAGGGAAAATTTTGGGGTGCAGTAGCTGCCCCTATTCAATCAACTTAAGCCTGAAGGTGTGGTGAGCAACGACTTTCAAACATTCAAGGTAGAAGGGGATTGAATACAAAAAGAGCCATAAAATTTACTCTCTAGGGTGAAAAGTGTATGAATAATAATATAATAGTTTTGTTTTGTGGTGAAAAGCTTATGGTGAGTGGTTATGATTTATCAATGGTGATCTGGTAACGGGATAAAAATACCAATGAAAGGTGATACGAATGAGAAGAGTAGACCAATAGATCTGTGGAAAGGAAGTAGGATCAATGGATTTACAATATCAACAGATTTACGACTCAAGGAAGATAAAGAGAGGTAAGATCGACAGATCTACAACTTAGGTGATGATAAATAAGATCGACGGTGTAACACCCTAAAATTTTCTCTTGTTTTCTTCAACCTTTTTGGCTTATGCTTCATTTCATTTGCATCTTCATTTATGCATAGCATTGACTCTAGATATGGGATCAAGGTATCTTTGGTGGTCCTCAAGAGGAGGATACAACTCTCAAAGCAAGGTATTAAGGAGATAATATTAATATCATGACTTTTATTGAGCTTAAAGTTCTTTTATTCATAAAGTAATTCTCAACAATCTCCCACAATCATTTGGATTAGGATTTTCAAGCATTGATCATATTTTCGCAACTGCGAAAAACAACCGGCGGAAACAAACAGAAGAGTCGCCACCAAACGTTATTTATCTCAAAGAGGGGGAAAGGAAATGATTGAAGAAAACCTAAGAGAAATGAGAAGACAAGGTCATCACAACCAAATATTGGATTTGGGAGTCGGTTACACAAGGGGAAGGTATGAGCACCCCTCACGTTCGTTGTACTCAACAGGATCCATGCTTCTTGTCTAATCAAAGGGTGAGTTATCTAAAATGCTACTGCTAAACGGGAAAGGGAAAAGAAAAAGGAGACTCGATAGGACATCGCCACCCTATGCCTACGTATTCCCTCGTGCAATGGGAAAGTCAGAGTCAACGTAGCTCAGACATTACCGTCTTGTGCCTATGTATCCTCATCTGGTATGAGAAATCAGAGCAAACTTAGTTTGGGTAAGAAACCACAGGTTGGTTAAATGTTTTTTATGAGCGACGTTAAGTTCTCATTCCAGCAATTAGGTGTAGCATCCCAAAATTTGCCTTTTCGTTTTAACCTTAGCTGGCTTTTGTTTCTTTGCATTTTGCATTTTTTGTGCATATCATAGCATTTGTTCTCGAGGCATGGGATCGAGGCATTCATGTGGCTCAAGTTCATTTCGACGCAAATGACTAAACAACGAACAGTGAGCATCAGAGGCTCGGGCATTTATTTTACCCAGCGGTCAGGCGACCGATTTTATTTTATTTTGCAGGTAAATAGCAGTTTAGAAAGAAGCACTCAGGCTCATGTCAAGCATTTTTACAGTGATAATGTTCAAGAACAAGATTCAGAAGCTTAACGAAGCTCCAAACAGTTGAAACAGGGCAAATGTGCAGATTTCCCTCCAAAAGGCGCCAAATTCAAAATTTTGAAGGTGTTAATTGGTTAACGCATATGGTTAACCGATTAACCAAGTCAAATCAGGTCAATGTGGGGTTATTTCAACAGTGTTAATCGGTTAACGCATATGGTTAACCGATTAACCAATGCAATTTTTGCCTCTGTACGTTGTAACACCCATTTTATTTATTTAGTCATTTTGGTGTTAATTTAATTATTTTATGTTGGTGTGCCCTTAGGTGGAGTGTGTTGGTATGTGATTGGTGAGTATCCTTGATATATAAGGATCATTGGTGGTGTGGAGATAATAATATAATAGTTAATAGTAATATTGGTGGTATTATTATTATTATTATTATTATTATTATTATTATTATTATTATTATTATTATTATTATTATTATTATTATTATCATCGGTATGAATATTATTATTGGTGGGTGTCCCTGATATGGGAGGATTATTGGTGGTGTTTTGGTGAATATAATAATATAGTGTATAATATTGATATTGGTGGGGATATTATTATTATTATTATATTTATTATAGTTACTATTGTTATTAACATTATTATTATTTTGGTGAGATAATAATAGGATTATTATTACTATTATTATTATTATTACTTTATTAAAGTTATTAACATTATTATTATTTTGGTGAGATAATAATAGGATTATTATTACTATTATTATTATTATTACTTTATTAAAGTTATTAACATTATTATTATTTTGGTGAGATAATAATAGGATTATTATTACTATTATTATTATTATTTTATTATTATTATTATTATTATTAAGTTATTATTATTATTGGGATTAGAAAATTAAAATAGAGAAGGAGAGGGGTTAGCAGTTTTAGGATATATTGTGAAAAGTTAGAGAAAGTGGAAAAAGAACGATAGAAAGGAGAGAACGGGAAAGGGAACGGAAAAGGGAGCAAAGAACGAAGGATACAAGGGAAAATCATAATTGGCCAAACCTTGGAGGATTCTTTCATCGATCAACCGATTAACAAGGTAAGGGGGGAGAAACTTGATTTGGGATGGTATATACATGTATAGGGTAGAGGGGATTCCTTAACCCCGTAGGAAAATTCCGATCTATGAAGTTTTATATTGGCATGCTTGTTATTATTGTTGCTAATGATAAATTGATGCTTGACATTGATGAATTGTTGATTGGTATTGGTGAATTTGGTGTATATATATTATGGTGATGTTAGTGAAATTATATGTTGTTACTGCAGTGTTGATAGTAAATATAAATAGAGTTTTGGTGAGATTCTGTGTTGTTACTGTAGTGTGGGTAAAGACCATGGTTATAGCTTTGGGGAAAATTATATGTTGTTACTGCAGTGTTGATAGTAAATATAAATAGAGTTTTGGGTGAGATTTGGTGTTGTTACTATAGTGTTGGTAATGATCAGGATTATAGCTTTAGGAAAATTATGAGTTGTTTCCTGTGATGTTGTTACTGACTATGGTTAGGACCTTGGTGAGATTCAGAGTGACTCTGAAGTGTCAGTAATGTTCCTGTAAGTTGAAGAAAGAAATGTTAAAGATTAATGTTCCCGTAGTAATGTTCCCGTAGTGATGTTCCCGTAGTAACGTTACCGTAGTAATGTTCCCGCAGTAATGTTCTCGTAGTAATGTTCCCGTAGTGATGTTCCCGTAGTAACGTTACCGTAGTAATGTTCCCGTAAGTGGGAGAAATATTAAGGGTAAATGTTCCCGTAGGTTGAGAAGTATTGAGGAAATATTAAGGGTAAATGTTCCCGTAGGTTGAGAAATATTAAGAGAATATTAAGGGTAAATGTTCCCGTAGGTTGAGAAATATTAAGGGTTAATGTTTGTCTACACCTGCATTAATGTTTATGTCGTTAGTTTATGTAGTAATGTTGGGAATCGGCGCCGCCACGCGCTAATTTCCCATTTGTTGAGAAAATGTTATTATAATATTCTCCTAGGATTATGTGAATAAGTTGTAGTTATATTACCCGTATGAAGGTATATGAAAATGTGTTGAGTTCTTATTTGTAGTAATGATGTTGTCAGTTGTTCTCTGACATGAAAATGCTGTTGAGTTCTCGCTTGTAGAGACGAGGTTGTTTTTAATTGTTCTCTGCGAAAATGTGTTAGAGTCTTATTTGTAGGAACGATATTGTTGGTAGTTCTCTGATATGAACAGATTGAAATGGTGAGTCCATAATATATGCAAAATGTGATGTTTCTGTTATGGATAATTGGTTGTAGGCGTGATGCCTTGTTACACGGTTGTTGCACAGTTGTTGTTGTTACGGTAATGTGCAAGATTGGTACTAGAATAGACTGAGGATCCGAGTTGAGATGATAGGTACAGTTTGGCCTTGATGCACTGTAAGAATGATGGGTGTATCATGTATATGATTATGGTGCAGTGATCAGTAGGATCGTGTATTCCCCGAGTGGTGGGATGTGTTTATGTCTGGTGTGGTGGTATGAATTCGTGTACTATCTGGTTGATTTATATGGTGTTGGTGTAATATATCTATACATATATGCATTGATGTATGATGATATGATCAGGAGGATCGTGTGCACTTTGAGTGCCTAAATATATTAGTTATGCATTGGTGTGTGCATATCATGGTGTTTTGGTGGGATGAATCATGTCTCAGGAGGAGCGTAAGTGATTCATCCGTACTCCTTTATGGAGAATGGTGGGGGATAGATCATGTCTCAGGAGGAGCGTAAGTGATCTATCCAGGTTCGATTGAATGAACCAATGAGTCGGAACCGCATGCATGGTGTTGAGTTGCATATTTGCATTATAATATGTTATATTGTAATTTGAACAGTATGTTCGTTATATGGAGTCGTTGGGGTGAATATTGGTGTGTTGGTGTATTTTACTACCTTGTTTACATGTATTACATCACCATTATATTCTGATCATTATTTCTCACCCCTTTGTTGTTGTTGTGGTCTGTGCTTCTTCGGAAGTACAGATAATCCAGGTGCTTAGCTAACTTGGATAGTGGTGTGACCGTCGAGTCGTAGGATGCTCTGATACGTAACACGGGATGTGGGTGTTTTAACTGTTTTATGTCAAACTTATTGTAATCCTGTGACGTATCATGAATTTGATGTATTTTATTTTATTAAACAAATTCCGCTGTATTATTTTGAAAAGAATGAATAAAGTATTTTTATAAAATTTGGAGATGTGATATCCCACTTTTGGTGAAACTCTGATTATTATTATAATATTTATATTTTATTTAATACGGGAAAGTGGGGTGTTACAATTGGTATCAGAGCAGGTTGGTCCGTCCGGCCAGTGTTGTTGAGTTGAGTTGAGTCTGTCCTTTGGGATGGAGATTGTGTGTTGTTTAACCTGGTGTTGTGGTTTAAATCCCTAGTATACGGCATGTGTGTGAAAACACTGTCGGTACGTGTTTATTTCCTAACCTTGTCTGCAGAAGCAGGAATGATTCCAGTGGGGGAGAAGTTTGTAATTCTCCGGAATGCTACGGTGTGGTGGCTTAATGTGTTGAGGAATGCTATCATAGTTTGGTAAAGATGGTTTGTACCCCATCATGATTTCGGCTGTCTATTAACAAATTGAGGAACTGATCACCCTTAATCTCTTGTTAATAGTAGACGGGATTGTGTTGGATGGGATAGACGTGTCTTGCAAGCTTGTGTGGCGTGAGCAATGAATTGTCCTGAGTTAAACTAAGTGCTTAAGGGATTATTTTGAGGAGTTGGCGTAATACGGTGTTGAGACGTTTATTTTGACGGAACCTTCGAATGAGAAGGAAAGTGAGAAAATTGGGATTTGTCAATTTGTTGAAATTGCCGGAGGTTCCCTGAGGAAGTAAGCAATTTACTATCGGAGTGTGAAGTAAAGCTTACACGTTTATTTTGTTTTTGGGACGAGTCTGATATTGATGACTCCATATTGTATGTTTACGTTGGGATTGGAGAAGTTGAAGAGTCAACTTGAAGACCCGCTGGGGGAGAAGTTCTTTTGTTTGAGTGTGTTACCGTAAGGTGCACCAATTTTGTTGGTTAGACAGACAGAAGGTTTTGTGAAGCTTTGGGTGAACTATAGATAAGTGCACAAGGTGACTGTCAAGGATAAGTTAAAAGGGTGTTGGACCGCCTCCTAGGTATGAAATTGTGGTTATACGTTGAATTCCGAGATCGCAGCTTTTTACGGAATCGAAATCGGACACTCGGAAGTCAGGTAACGGTCGAAAATAGAATTTCGGGGCTGTCATGTTCGCCGAGATTCGCCTGGCGAAGTGCCTTGAGCAGAAAAATGTTGTTGTGGTATTTTTGTCGTAACGGAAGAACCGTAACTCGGAATGACGCCCGGTTCGAAGCGTTGGAAAGTTATTGAAATTATCTATGAGATGGTGAAGTATTGACATAGATTTAATCTATTTATTGATGAAGTGTGTTTGAATGTTGTGGTAAGGACGGGCGGTACGGTATGTGTTCCCGCTATAACTCACAACTTGTTTGTCCATTTGGCATGGGATCTTCTTTAATTATTTATATAAGGCAATGGTTGTGTTAATAAATGATATTTTAAGGTATTCGAAGAGTATAGAGGATTATGTTGAGCATAAGGAACTGGAGTTATCAGTGTTAGAAAAAGAGCGGTGATATACTTCCGTAAGGAAAGTTCTGCCGAATCCGATAGAACTAATTGTGGTGTTTGTGATGCTTGTTGAGATAATTAGGGGATTTGCTAAAGACAACTTCAGCGAGTTTCAATTATGCAAAAGGCAACTTGAAGTGTATAAGAGAAATCATCCGACCAGTGATTTAGAGTTGGTTACTATTGTGATTGTACCGGAGTCGGAGTCTTCAAAAGTTCAGACTGAGATCGGAGATATTTGCTGATCTTAAGAGTTTAAGGTGTTTGTTTAATTTGAATAAGACGAATATGAGGCATAGGAAATAATTGGGACTTCGAAAAGAGTACGACTTCGAGTTGAATTACCATTCGGGTAAAGCGGACATGGTGGATGATGCAGTGAGTTAGAAATATTTGTATATACCGAAGATGATGGTGAAAAGAGTTAGAACTAATTGAGCAATTTCATAATATGAGTTTTGTGAGTAAGGAGACTTCTTATGGAGTTAAGCTTTTATTATTAAGATCTGACTAGTGATATCCTTGAGAAGAATCGAGAAAGTCAGAAATCTGGGTTGAGTAGTGAATTAGTTGAAATTGATAAATTAGAGTCGAAGAGTGGATTGTCGGGTTTGTGGAAATAGTACCATGATATGTTATGATAGGGTATGTGTACCAGATGTTGTTGAGGGGAGTAGAAGTACTCGTGAAGAAATACATTGGGGTAGATGGAGTATCCATCCCAGTGCTATGAAAAAGTAACCGAATTTGAGTAGATTGTTTTGGAGACCATGGATAAGGGGAGGAGTAGTTGAGGTGGAATGTGCTGGTTAGAATTGTAGGAATTCGAAGAGTGAACATCAGAGACTGTTGAGTCTGATGCAGTCGTTAAATATTCCAGAGTGGAAATCAGGTAGTATTTTCACGAAATTGGTGTTGAGATTTCCAAAGAATTTGTAAAGACATAATTTTAATTTGAATTGTTAAGAGTGGATTAACTATTCCGTGTTGAGGATATACGAGATGCATATTGAGAAAGTGGCGAAGTTAGATGAGATACTGACGAATATTGTGTCAGATGGGAATTTGAGGTTTATATTGAGATTTTGGAGGGGCTTACAGGAAGCATCGGGTACTAAGTTGAAGTTGAGTTCGACTTACCATCCGCAAACTGATGGTCAGTCAGAGAGGACTATTGAGTCTGTAGAGAATTGGTGAGAGCTTGGGTGTTGGATCGAGGTGGATTGTGGGATGATTAATTACCGTTGATTGAGTTACCTATAATAACGGTTACCATCCTAGTGTCGGAATGGCACTATATGTGGCTTGGTGAAATAGGGAGTGTAGGACTCTACTGTGTTGGAATGGGTCGAGTGAGAGTGTGGTGCTCAGACCTGAAAATTATGTGGAGATGGCTGAAAAGATCAAGAGGATCCAAGGAAAGATATGTTTGGAGAGTCACGCCGGTGACTGATGTTGGTCGAGCTTCGAAGTCTCAGAAGTTCGCACCGTGTTCTGTGGTTTGTATCAGAGTGGCGCAGCAGAGGCATGGGAGGAGTAACATGTTAGACCGTTTTTCCCGCTGTCGCTATGAATTGGCATGATATGTTTCATGTGTCTTAGTTGAGAAAGTACATTGAACCAGGTGGATGATGTACAAGTGAAAATAATTTGATTGTTGAGGCATTGCTATTTCGTTTGGACGAGCGAGAAACAACTCTGAAGGGAGGAGATATCTTTGGTGAAAGTAACTTGGGGAGGTGCTGCAGAAGGCAGTGTGACCTGTTAGTTGGAATGAAGGATGCGGGAAGCGTATCCGGAAGTGTTCCATCAGGTAATTTTCGAGGACGAAAATACTTAAAGTGGGGGAGAGTTGTAACACCCATTTTATTTATTTAGTCATTTTGGTGTTAATTTAATTATTTTATGTTGGTGTGCCCTTAGGTGGGGTGTGTTGGTATGTGATTGGTGAGTATCCTTGATATATAAGGATCATTGGTGGTGTGGAGATAATAATATAATAGTTAATAGTAATATTGGTGGTATTATTATTATTATTATTATTATTATTATTATTATTATTATTATCATCGGTATGAATATTATTATTGGTGGGTGTCCCTGATATGGGAGGATTATTGGTGGTGTTTTGGTGAATATAATAATATAGTGTATAATATTGATATTGGTGGGGATATTATTATTATTATATTTATTATAGTTACTATTGTTATTAACATTATTATTATTTTGGTGAGATAATAATAGGATTATTATTACTATTATTATTATTATTACTTTATTAAAGTTATTAACATTATTATTATTTTGGTGAGATAATAATAGGATTATTATTACTATTATTATTATTATTACTTTATTAAAGTTATTAACATTATTATTATTTTGGTGAGATAATAATAGGATTATTATTACTATTATTATTATTATTATTATTTTTTATTATTATTATTAAGTTATTATTATTATTGGGATTAGAAAATTAAAATAGAGAAGGAGAGGGGTTAGCAGTTTTACGATATATTGTGAGAAGTTAGAGAAAGTGGAAAAAGAACGATAGAAAGGAGAGAACGGGAAAGGGAACGGAAAAGGGAGCAAAGAACGAAGGATACAAGGGAAAATCATAATTGGCCAAACCTTGGAGGATTCTTTCATCGATCAACCGATTAACAAGGTAAGGGGGGAGAAACTTGATTTGGGATGGTATATACATGTATAGGGTAGAGGGGATTCCTTAACCCCGTAGGAAAATTCCGATCTATGAAGTTTTATATTGGCATGCTTGTTATTATTGTTGCTAATGATAAATTGATGCTTGACATTGATGAATTGTTGATTGGTATTGGTGAATTTGGTGTATATATATTATGGTGATGTTAGTGAAATTATATGTTGTTACTGCAGTGTTGATAGTAAATATAAATAGAGTTTTGGTGAGATTCTGTGTTGTTACTGTAGTGTGGGTAACGACCATGGTTATAGCTTTGGGGAAAATTATATGTTGTTACTGCAGTGTTGATAGTAAATATAAATAGAGTTTTGGGTGAGATTTGGTGTTGTTACTATAGTGTTGGTAATGATCAGGATTATAGCTTTAGGAAAATTATGAGTTGTTCCCTGTGATGTTGTTACTGACTATGGTTAGGACCTTGGTGAGATTCAGAGTGACTCTGAAGTGTCAGTAATGTTCCCGTAAGTTGAAGAAAGAAATGTTGAAGATTAATGTTCCCGTAGTAATGTTCCCGTAGTGATGTTCCCGTAGTAACGTTCCCGTAGTAATGTTCCCGTAGTAATGTTCCCGTAGTAATGTTCCCGTAGTGATGTTCCCGTAGTAACGTTACCGTAGTAATGTTCCCGTAAGTGGGAGAAATACTAAGGGTAAATGTTCCCGTAGGTTGAGAAGTATTGAGGAAATATTAAGGGTAAATGTTCCCGTAGGTTGAGAAATATTAAGAGAATATTAAGGGTAAATGTTCCCGTAGGTTGAGAAATATTAAGGGTTAATGTTTGTCTACGCCTGCATTAATGTTTATGTCGTTAGTTTATGTAGTAATGTTGGGAATCGGCGCCGCCACGCACTAATTTCCCATTTGTTGAGAAAATGTTATTATAATATTCTCCTAGGATTATGTGAATAAGTTGTAGTTATATTACCCGTATGAAGGTATATGAAAATGTGTTGAGTTCTTATTTGTAGTAATGATGTTGTCAGTTGTTCTCTGACATGAAAATGTTGTTGAGTTCTCGCTTGTAGAGACGAGGTTGTTTTTAATTGTTCTCTGCGAAAATGTGTTAGAGTCTTATTTGTAGGAACGGTATTGTTGGTAGTTCTCTGATATGAACAGATTGAAATGGTGAGTCCATAATATATGCAAAATGTGATGTTTCTGTTATGGATAATTGGTTGTAGGCGTGATGCCTTGTTACACGGTTGTTGCACAGTTGTTGTTGTTACGGTAATGTGCAAGATTGGTACTAGAATAGACTGAGGATCCGAGTTGAGATGATAGGTACAGTTTGGCCTTGATGCACTGTAAGAATGATGGGTGTATCATGTATATGATTATGGTGCAGTGATCAGTAGGATCGTGTATTCCCCGAGTGGTGGGATGTGTTTATGTCTGGTGTGGTGGTATGAATTCGTGTACTATCTGGTTGATTTATATGGTGTTGGTGTAATATATCTATACATATATGCATTGATGTATGATGATATGATCAGGAGGATCGTGTGCACTTTGAGTGCCTAAATATATTAGTTATGCATTGGTGTGTGCATATCATGGTGTTTTGGTGGGATGAATCATGTCTCAGGAGGAGCGTAAGTGATTCATCCGTACTCCTTTGTGGAGAATGGTGGGGGATAGATCATGTCTCAGGAGAAGCGTAAGTGATCTATCCAGGTTCGATTGAATGAACCAATGAGTCGGTACCGCATGCATGGTATTGAGTTGCATATTTGCATTATAATATGTTATATTGTAATTTGAACAGTAGGTTCGTTATATGGAGTCGTTGGGGTGAATATTGGTGTGTTGGTGTATTTTACTACCTTGTTTACATGTATTACATCACCATTATATTCTGATCATTATTTCTCACCCCTTTGTTGTTGTTGTGGTCTGTGCTTCTTCGGAAGTACAGATAATCCAGGTGCTTAGCTAACTTGGATAGCTAACTTGCATATTTGCATTATAATATGTTATATTGTAATTTGAACAGTAGGTTCGTTATATGGAGTCGTTGGGGTGAATATTGGTGTGTTGGTGTATTTTACTACCTTGTTTACATGTATTACATCACCATTATATTCTGATCATTATTTCTCACCCCTTTGTTGTTGTTGTGGTCTGTGCTTCTTCGGAAGTACAGATAATCCAGGTGCTTAGCTAACTTGGATAGTGGTGTGACCGTCGAGTCGTAGGATGCTCTGATACGTAACATGGGATGTGGGTGTTTTAACTGTTTTATGTCAAACTTATTGTAATCCTGTGACGTATCATGAATTTGATGTATTTTATTTTATTAAACAAATTCCGCTGTATTATTTTGAAAAGAATGAATAAAGTATTTTTATAAAATTTGGAGATGTGATATCCCACTTTTGGTGAAACTCTGATTATTATTATAATATTTATATTTTATTTAATACGGGAAAGTGGGGTGTTACATACGTGAGTTTTCAATGCAGAGCCAGTTGGGGTCCAATTTTGGTCACTTGAATTCAAATTTTACACTTGGGAAGGATCTAGAACATATTTGAGATTTGATTAATTTCATTTTCCCTCCAAAATCCCATTCCTAGTGCCAAACCAAAATTCACAAACCAATTTCCAAGCCTCTCATTTGGATCCAAACCTAAGTGATATTTAAGTTATTCACTCCAAACCAAAGGGATCCAATCTTCATTTCTCACTCTCATTTTTGAGAATTCATTTCAATTCTCTCAAATTCTCTCTCAATTTTCTAATTCGAAAACCTTCACTCAAAGCTCTTTTCCATTGAATTCTTTGATTCTTCCTTGGAATCAATGAATTCTTGAGCTCAAATCTCCATCTATCATCTCCATTGAAGTGATTTCTTCATCCAATTTTCGTGCACAATTGGATCTAGATCTGGAAGTGATTTTGGAAGTGATTATTTGGCTTATTTTGGATTAATCTTGAAGGATCTCCATTGCTACAACAAGAATTGGTGTGGATCTTAAAGTATTCCGGACTTCTAGCATTGGATATGTTCAATTCCAGTTAATTCAACATTAACCGAAGCAATTCTCTACTTCGAAGGTTGGAATTCTAGATCCATAGCATTTTTGAGCTTATTTGCATGTTCATGTTGATTTTCATATTCGATTGAATTTTGGTTGACATGATTGTGAAGGTTGCTGTTTAGATCTGTTTACAAATTGTTTGAATCATGATTTATTGGTTTAATTTTGTGATTAAGTGATTATGCAATCATCTGGTTGATCGGATAAGTGCTTATTTGCTGCACATGCTGTTCTGTTGCTGATTTTCTGATGTTGGCACAATGTTAATCGGTTAACGCATATGGTTAACCGATTAACCATTACAGATTTTTAGATTTTTCAAAGTTTTCAGAGTGTTAATCGGTTAACACATATGGTTAACCGATTAACCAGTTTAAATTTTCAAAATTTTTAAACGTTAACAGTGTGTTAACCGATTAACCCCTGGGGTTAACCGATTAACATTGTGCCAATGGGTCTGTTTTGCTGTTTTGCTTGCTTATTTGAGTACCGTTTCACTTTGAATCATCGTAATTCGATATGATGCATTAAAAGTGAAATGTTTTGGGATATATGTCATTATTTTGATTGTTTAATCGAGATTTCGCCGACATTCGTGTTCTTTTCCACTTGAATGCATGCTTATGGACGTGGTTCAAGGTGATGATCTCTTGCATGTTTGTTTGCTTTCATCTTTTGCGCTTTCCTTCATGTTTGCATCATTTTTGCATCGCTGTTGAGGTCGAGATGCGCTTGTGGCGGCTGTTGCCCCACACATTTTTCCTCCCTCCCTCCATTCTAAGTGTGCATTTTCATGTTTGCATGTGCATTTTGTTATGCTTTCTCCTTTTGTTTTCCCTTGCCATGTTCCCCTTAGGATCTAACCTTCCTTGTTTAAGGTTGGTTATAGACATTAGGAATTATACTATGCATGCTAACATTAGGGTAGATGTTTCCCCTTTTAATCCTAACCTTAGGACCATTTTGCATGACAATGTTAGGGCCGAGTTTCCCTTAGACCTTCCGTGTGTCTCTCTTTCTCATCTCAAAACAATTCTAACTCATCTAATAAATGCGATGAGCGTTGCCCGCTACGATCCTTAAGCTACATGGGGAATGATGAGTGAAGGGTCTCCTCTCGCTTGTCTAGAGTGTTTAGTGTACGTCCTGTTTGGGGGCGATACGCGACGCATTCGCCTCTATGTCATAGTCTTTAGTGCAACGTGAATCACAAACCGAATTAATTCACTTCACTAAAAAAACACAAAACAAAATTTCAAACCATTTTCCTTCGGGATTAATCAACTTTCATTTTCAGAAAAGAGTGTTGTTAAGCTTCGGTTCTTCCGCAAACAGGCATCGTTCCTAACTGCTGGAATGGAGGTTTAACCCTACTCGGTTAAAACACTTAATCATCTTATGGTTTCGTGTCAGCCCGAATTATGTTTGCTCTGATTTCTCGTACCAGACGAGGATACGTAGGCACAAGACGCGATGTCTTGGTGAGCAACCTTCCCCTTTCACCTGTAGTTAGCCGAACTACATTGACTCTGACTTTCCCATTGCACGAGGGAATACGTAGGCACGGAGCGGCGATGCTCTGCCGAGTCTCTTTTTCTTTTCTTTTCGTCTTGTGAGCCTTTAGCTTAGATAGTTTAAACACAACCTTAGATAGACAACAAGCATGGATCCCGTCGAGTACGACGGACGTGAGGGGTGTTAATACCCTCCCCATGTTTGCATTTTGCATCTTGCATTCTCATTTGCATCGCAGGTTGTTCTTGGTGGCCTTGTGTTCTTATCTCTGCTTAGTTTTCTTCAGTTCAGGATTGAAGAGTTCAGTTTCCACAGGTATTCTACTCGAGGGAATCAACAGAAAGTGATGAATCAAGTTCAAGCCGAATTGCAGGACGTCAGGGCTCGCATTGCCCAATTCATGGAGCTGATGCAGACTGTTGCTAGTGGGCAGGAACAATTGAGAACTTTGGTCCAGCCGTTGATAGCACAGGTTGACGAAGACGGTGTTTTGCACGGAGGAGCTGGTGTTATTCCTCCACAGATTGGTGGATCTATTCCCCAGGGTATTCCTACTGTTGTTGTACCTCCGGGCGGAGGAGCTGCAAATGAGAATGGTAATATTGCTGGTAATGGAAGTGTGTGCGCTGTGCACGGGGCTGCTGGCCCTTATTGGGAAGATAATCAGGATGATATATTTTCTGTGAAAGATATGGAGGGTGGTTTACCAACTGAAGCTGATCGAAGGTTTAAACTGATCGAGGAGAAAATGAAATCTTTTGAGAATCAAAACTCTTTGGGCCTTGATATGTCTGATCTTGGTTTGGTTCCTAGGGTTAGGATTCCTCCCAAATTTAAGGTGCCCAATTTTGATAAATATAAAGGGACCACCTATCCAAGAGTGCACATTCGGGTGTACTTCAGGAAAATGTCTGCTTACTCCAGTGATGAAAAGTTGCTAATGCATTTCTTCCAAGATAGTCTGGCAGGGGCTTCTTTGGAATGGTATATGGGCCTTGAGAGAACTCATATCCGCAGCTGGAAATAATTGGCCGAGGCTTTTGTGCGTCACTATCAATATAATAGTGATCTGACACCAAATCGGGTATAATTGCAGAGCTTGTCGCAGAAAAATACTGAGAGTTTCAAGGAATACTCCCAAAGGTGGTGGGATCTGGCTGCAAGGGTGCAACCTCCTTTGGTTGAAAGGGAGTTGATCGACTTGTTCATGGCTTCGTTACCCGGCGTGTACTTTGAGAAGTTAATAGGCTGCATGTCTGCAGGGTTTTCTGATATGGTAATCTCCAGCGAAAGATTAGAGAGTGGAATCAAGTCCGGTAAGATTCCAAATGGTGGTGGATCCTCGTCGAGAGGAACAAAGAAGCCATATTCCGCAAACCCCAAAAGAAGGGAGGGGGATGCAAATACTGTTTCTCACAAGGGTAAAGGTAGAGCTCAGTCCCGGTGTCCTCAACAAGTCGCTACAGTAGATATCCCTACTGCAGCTCATCAGCAAGCCAATGTTCAACGACCTTATGCTGCCCGATATAGAACGGCTAATAGGAAGTTTGCGAATCCTCCGATACCGTATTCTCAGTTGTTACAACGGTTGATGCAGTTACAATTGGTTCAGAAGAGGACCTTGGCTCCTCTCACTGGTCCACCACCTGCTGGGTATGATGCGAACGCTAGATACGAATTTCATTCGGGTGCGATGGGGCACGATATTGATCAGTGCAAAGCTTTCAAGCATAAAGTACATGACTTGCTTGATTCCAAAGCTATCAATTTCATCAACGATGGGCCTAATCTGACTCAAAACCCGATGCTGAATCATGGTATGGTAGGAGCCAATGCCATTATTGAGGGGGAGAAGTTGAATCTCGTAACCGATGTTGAGGATTTGAAGACTCCACTGGGTTTTGTGAAGGCTTGTTTGTTGAAGAAGGGGGTGTTTCCTGGTTGTTTTGCTGACTGCTCAGAGTGTGAAGCACAGCCTGAGGGTTGTGATCTTTTGAAGAAGGGTATTCTGAGAATGATTGATGAGGGTTGTTTGCAATTTGATAAAGTCGTGAAAGAAGATGTCGAGAATAAAGTGAGTAATGAAGGAAACGAAGTCGCTACGATTTCCATTCCATACCGGACTATCAATATCTCAGCGTCTGCTAGGCCACCTCCGGTTACCATTACTGTACCTGGACCCATGTCGTACGAGAGAACTAGAGCTATCCCATGGAATTATGGGGGAGAGGTGTTCTGTAATGGGCAGAAGCAAGAATGGACAGAGTCTGCAAGCGGAAGTTCGTTGGTTGAGAACATAATTGGTGCCGGAGGTATCACCAGAAGTGGCAGGGTATTTTCTCCACTGGAGGTTAATGCTGATAAGAATGACAAAGGTAAGCGTAAGGTTGTGATTGAAGAGAATGTCCAACCGCAGGGTGGTGCCAGTGATCTTTCAAAGGATGCAGAGGAATTTATGAGGCTAATTCGGAAAAGTGACTACAAAATTGTGGATCACTTGAATCAGACTACTTCGAAGATTTCTATCCTGTCATTGTTGATGAGTTCAGAGGCGCATCGCAACACTCTATTGAAAGTCTTGAATGCAACGTTCGTATCTCAAGAGATTTCTGTTAATCAGTTGGAAGGGGTAGTAGCTCATGTGAATGCCTGTAATGGTCTCGGTTTTACTGATTTGGATCTGACTCCTGCTCGGAGGAACCATAATCGTGCTTTGCATATATCTTTGGAGTGTAGAGGATCTCTGGTGTCACATGTCTTGGTTGATACAGGATCATCCCTCAATGTGCTTCCAAAGAAGGCATTGATGAAGTTGGATCTAAGAGGTCAGTGTTCGGGGAGATCATGTACGCCCATTGAATTCAAGGTTTGATATGCACGCCCAGTGATCTGGTGGTGAGAGCTTTCGATGGATCTAAGAGGTCAGTGTTCGGGGAGATCATGCTGCCTGTTCAGATAGGGCCAGAGGTCTTTGATGCAACTTTCTATATTATGGATATCTAGCCAGCATACAGCTGTTTGCTTGGCCGACCTTGGATACACGCTACTGGCGCAGTCACCTCAACGTTGCATCAAAAGCTGAAATACATGGTGGAAGGGAAGATAGTCACGGTATGCGGTGAAGAGAATAGTATGGTTGGCCATTTTTCATCCTTCAAGTACGTGGAAGTGAATGGGGAGATCCACGAAACGCTCTACCAGGCGTTCGAAATAGTTCAGATTCAGAGGAAGTCTCCCGTAGAAGCCAAGGGCCCAGAGGTTTCGATGTCATCGCTCAAGGAAGCTCGTGCTATCATAGAATCTGGCTCGTCTCAAAAGTGGGGTCAAGTTCTTGATGTTCCTGTTAAGCAGGACAAGTTCGGCCTGGGATACAAACCCTCAAGTTATTCTCAGAGTATTTCGAGATACAGGGGACCTGTGCATTTCACCAGCAGTGGTGTGATATTCGACATGATCAATGTCGTTGAAGACGATGAAGGTGACAGTGACTGCGATATGGATGCGTGGATTTGTCCATGTACTCCCGGACAAAAGCTGTGCAACTGGACTACCGAAGAAGTCATTCATGTTACTGCTGCAGAGTAATGTTCATTGTTTTGATTATGTTCAATCCTGAATTCTGTCCAAGGCGTAGTGACCCATTTGTGGGTCCTTCTTGTTATTTGCAATTTATCATTAAATAAAAGACGTTCCGCATTCAAATATTGTGATCCCTGTTTTTCTTGTTTTTGTTTTGCATTTACACTTAATAGAAAAATGGCAATGTGTTTTGTTTGTTGCATCGCATAATAAACATAACATCCTCATGCAGGTCTTTTCTATCAGATGCCATAAATTCAGGTTCAGCTATGACTTCGTATGACTTTGATAATCCCATTTATCAAGCTGAAGATGAGATTAACGAAGACTGTGAACTACCTGAAGAGTTAGCCAGACTTCTCAAGCAGGAGGAAAGGGTCATTATGCCTCATCAGGAGGATATCAAGATTATCAATCTGGGTACCGAGGATGACAAGAAAGAGGTTAAAGTGAGGGCTTCATTGGAAGACAATGTCAAGAGAAGATTGGTTGAAATGCTCTGTGAGTATAAGGATATCTTCGCTTGGTCTTACCAAGACATGCCTGGGCTGGATACAAATATTATGGTACATCGGTTACCTCTCAGAGAAGACTGCTCGCCAGTCAAGCAAAAGTTGAGACGGACAAGGCCTGACATGGCAATCAAGATCAAAGAAGAAGTGCAAAAGCAGTTGAACGCTGGGTTTCTTGCTGTCATGAATTACCCCCCGTGGGTCGCTAATATTATTCCTGTTCCTAAGAAAGATGGAAAGGTCAGGATGTGCCTTGATTATCGAGATCTGAATAAAGCGAGCCCGAAAGACGATTTCCTACTCCCCCATATCGATGTGTTGGTTGATAACACCGTGCAGTATTATGTGTTTTCATTCATGGATGGTTTCTCTGGGTATAACCAAATCAAGATGGCCCCAGAGGACATGGAGAAAACTACTTTCATCAAACCGTGGGGAAACTTTTGCTATAAAGTGTTGCCTTTTGGATTTAAAAATGCAGGGGCAACTTACCAGCGGGCGATGGTCACTTTGTTTCATGATATGATTCATCATGAGGTGGAATTCTATGTTGATACATGGTTGCAAAGTCGCAAACGGAGGAGGGACATCCGGTCGATCTTATGAAATTGTTCGAAAGGTTGAGAAAGTTCAAGTTGAGGCTGAATCCTAACAAGTGCAACTTCGGGGTGAGATCTGGAAAGTTATTGGGTTTCATTGTCAGTGAAAATGGTATTGAGGTAGATCCTGCCAAAATAAAAGCTATACAAGAAATGCCTGAGCCGAGAACGAAAAAAGAGGTTTGTGGTTTCCTGGGGAGATTAAACTACATTGCAAGGTTTATATCTCATCTTATAGCCACTTGTGAACTAATATTCAAATTGCTAAGAAAAGATCAAACGGCCAGGTGGAATGAAAATTGCCAGAAAGCATTTGAAAGAATAAAAGAATATCTGCAGGAACCTCCAATACTCATGCCTCCAGTTGCAGGGAGACCATTGATCATGTATCTCACGGTTCTTGAGAATTCAATGGGATGTGTGCTCGGTCAACAAGACGAGTCAGGTAAAAAAGTGCATGTCATCTACTACCTGAGTAAGAAGTTCACCGATTGTGAGTCGAGGTACTCGATGCTGGAAAAAACATGTTGTGCACTCGCCTGGGCCGCTAAGCGTTTGAGACAGTACATGTTAAACCACAAAACCCTTTTGATTTCGAAGATGGATCCGATCAAGTATGTCTTTGAAAAGCGAGCACTCTCCGGAAGGATTGCTCGATGGAAAGTGGTGTTAACATAGTATGATATCCAATATATTTCCCAAAAAGCCATTAAGGGAAGCGTTCTGTCGGAATATCTCGCAGAACAGCCAATTGAGGATTATCAGCCGATGAAGTTTGATTTTCCGGATGAAGATGTCATGTTTTTGAAGATGAAAGACTGTGATGAGCCTTTACCTGACGAGGGTCCTGAGATTGGATCTCAGTGGAAAATGGTTTTCGATGGAGCCTCTAATTCATATGGTAACGGAATTGGTGCGATCATTACTACTCCTCACGGTACTCATATACCGTTCACCGCCCGATTGACATTCGTCTGCACCAATAATGAAGTCGAGTATGAAGCTTGCATTATGGGTTTAGAAGAGGCTGTTGATATGAGGATTAAGAATCTGGATGTGTATGGTGGCTCAACGTTAGTCGTTAACCAAATCAAAGGAAAGTGGGAAACTCGTCAGGCCAACCTGGTGCCTTATAGAGATTATGCAAGGAGACTGCTGCCTTTCTTTGATAGAGTTGATTTCCATCATATGCCAAGGTCTGAAAATCAGATGGCGGATGCCTTGTCCACACTAGCTTCGATGTACAAAGTAAACTTATGGAATGAAACTCCAGCTATCACCATCATGCGTCTTGATAGACCTGCTTTTGTATTTGCAGTTGAGAAAGTATCCGATGGAAAGCCTTGGTATTTTGATATCAAGAACTATCTCAAGACTCAAGAGTACCCATCTGGGGAATCCAGTAAGGATAAGAAGACTCTGAGGAGGTTAGCTAGAAATTTTCATCTGAACAAGAACGATGTGCTCTATAGGAGAAATTTTGACATGGTCTTGCTGCGTTGTGTTGATGAACTTGAAGCAAACTTGTTGATGGAGGAAGTTCACGAGGGGTCCTTTGGTACTCATGCCAATGGACATGCAATGGCTAGAAAATTGTTGAGAGCTGGGTATTATTGTATGACTATGGAATCCAATTGCTTCAAATACGCCAGAAAGTGCCATAAATGCCAGATTTATGCTGACAAGGAGCATGTGCCACAAACTCCTCTAAATGTGTTGACATTTCCTTGGCCTTTTGCCATGTGGGGAATTGATATGATGAGAAAGATTGAGCCGACTGCTTCTAATGGACATCGCTTCATTCTGGTCGCGATTGATTACTTCACGAAGTGGGTAGAAGCAACGTCCTACGCCAATGTCACGAAGCAGGTGGTCGCCCGATTCATAAAGAAGGACATCATTTGTCGTTATGGAATTCGAAAGAGAATCATTACTACTAATGGTTTGAATTTGAATAAAAAAATGATGAAGGAACCGTGTCAGAGTTTCAGGATTGAACATCACAACTCTTCTCCATATCGTCCGAAGATGAATGGAGTTGTTGAGGCAGCTAATAAGAATATCAAGAAGATTGTGCAGAAGATGGTTGTAACATACAAAGACTGGCATGAGATGTTGCCTTTTGGTCTTCACGGTTATCTTACTTCGGTGCGTACATCAACCAGGGCAACTCCTTTCTCACTGGTGTATGGTACGGAAGCAGTCCTACCATTGGAAGTTGAGATTCCTTCTTTAAGGGTATTGTTGGATGTAAAGCTTGATGAAGCTGAACGGGTGCATACCAGGTTAAATCAACAGAGCTTGATTGACGAGAAGAGATTGGCAGCCATCGCTCATGGTCGGGTGTACCAGAGTAGGATGAAGAAAGCCTTTGATCAGAAAGTGAGTCCTCGGTGCTTCTAGACGGGTAATTTGGTGTTGAAAAGGATCCTTCTTCCTTAGACAGATCACATGGGAAAGTGGACTCCTAACTATGAAGGTACGTATGTGGTAAGAAAGGTTTTATCTGGCGGAGCCTTGTTACTATCTACCATGGATGGTGAAGATTTTTCGTCTCCTGTGAACGCAAATGTGGTTAAAAAATACTTTGCTTAAAAGAGACCCGCTGGACGCAAAAAGAAAAGTCCAGGAAAAAATGGGGCATCCCGGCGAACCACAAAAAGAAAAGGTTCTGGCAAAAATTAGGGATAAAAGGAAAAGAATGAACCCGCAAAGTTGGAAACCTGAAAAGGCGACTTTGGCAAAAATGGGTATCCCGGTGGATTGAAAATCCGAAAGGGCGGTCCAGGCAAAAGTTAGGGATTTAAAAAGCAAATGATCATGGTCTGCGTTCGATCTGTAAGCTTGTGAGCAGTTATCCCGAAGGGAAGGAATCAGTCCAGTAAGTCTTGTCAGAAGAAGAAACATGGGGAACATCGAAGACATACAGGTCATAGCCGAATCGACGTATGGTGGTTGTCTGTTTCCACATTGCCGACATTTGTATATTGTATTATTTTTCTTGTTTTTTAACAATTACCTCTTTTTAGGAATTGCATCCGAATTGTAATTCACCTATTTACAAGCCCTTCATCAATAAAGTATTCACTTCAGTCAAAGAGCTTCCATTCTCTTGTTAGTTTTACTATTTTGTTTGCGAAATGTCTGTTATTTTGGTAAACATTGCAGGTAAAAGCAAGAGACTGTACAGAGCATAACAAAAGTGTTGACTTTGCTTGAGCGGCAAGTATCGTGGATGGTAACTGAGGTAACCATTTCAAATATAGAGCATTTCTGGTGTCTTTCTTTATTGTAGGTCAGCAGGGATATCCTCAGCCGATGGAGATTTTCTTATCCTCAATAGTTCAATGTCGCAGCAAATGGCAGTTGTTGTCAGCCGAGTATTCTCAGCAGGTTAAATTTGATACCTCCGACAGAACGGACTCGTCCCCAACAGGTTGAATGCAGTCAGGCATGAGAAACGAGGATGTTTGCTTCCCCATAGCAGAGATTTTGCTTCCCCTGTGAAGTGGTCGCAGAATCCGATTGTCAAGTCTGAAATGATGTACCTCTAGCAGGACAGAGCTTTGTTTTCATGAGAAAGTGAATCCCCAGCAGGGTGGAGTTGTTCCCAGCAGAGCAAGATAGAAGTGGTTCCCTCAGCGGTAGAGTAGTTTGTAAACCAGTATTCTTCTCCAGCAAAGGCAACGTCTGTCACGCCCTTTCCCCAGTAGAATGAAGTTCCTAGTAGGAGTATCTAATATTCTTCAGCAAGACAAGTTGATACCTGATGTAATCCCAAGCAGAGTGGATTCTTTCCCAAACAAGACGGCGTTTTCTGGATGCCATTCAGGGTTGATTTCCCGAGCGGAGTAAAGTCAATCTCAGGCGATTGGTTGTATCTTTCCTACAGGTTCGGTTTCCTCAACAGAAGGGGTTTGATTTAAGCAGAAGGTCGCTTGTTTCCCAGCCGAGTTTTTCGATTCCTCAGAAGAGTTGCATTCTGGAAGGCCATCCAGTGCGTTTTTCTCAGCAGGATGTGATTTAATCCCCAGCGGAGTGGATTTTTGTTCTTGAATAAGCAATACTGCCCAGGTTTTGTTCCAGGAGGCCATCCAGGGCTTGTCTTCCCAGTAAGTCCAGTTTACTGGCATGTGCTAACTATCCCCGGCAGGGTCGTTTCCTCTCCCCGGCAGAGTTGGTTTTTTCTCCCTAGCATTTATTTTGCTGGGGTGGTTCTTGTGCATTTGCATTTTTTGCATTAGCATCCTCCCAAATGTGTAGCATTTCCATTTCGTATGGAGCATTACGCCATTTTCAAACATACGCATGTGAAACATAAGCCAGGTTGTTATCTCTGTGTTTCAGGTGTATTCCCCGGAGAATTGATCTTTTTGCGCTTGGTATCCAGACCATGGCAGCTTCTATTAGCCGACGTGGTATCCAGACCCCGACTTACGTTATTCCCCAGTAGTATAATCGGATTTTAGCTGATTATGTTGTTTTGGGACACATTTGGTAGTCAGACCTTGATGAGTATTTGTGATGAATGTCTTTGTCCGTCGAGTACCCAGACTCCGGTCAGTCCCTAATTGTTGATGTTTTTCTATTTCCGTCGAGTACCCAGACTCCGGTAAAGACAGTTGTGGTATTCAGACCATGGTGGTGTCAGACATAGTTTCTTTGTCTATTGAGTGTTCAGACTCCGATCAATGTCGTCGAGTATCCACACTCCAGCAAACCTACTTCTACAATCAGAGGTTTGTCGGAGTCTGGATACTTGACGACATTGATCGGAGTCTGAACAATCAACGGACAAAGAAGCTATGTCTGACACCACCATGGTCTGAATACGACAACTGTCTTTACCGGAGTCTGGGTACTCGAAGGAAAGAGATAAACATCAACAATTGGGGACTGATCAGAGTCTGGGTACTTGACGGACAAAGACATTCATCACAAATACTCATCAAGGTCTGACTACCAAATGAGTCCCAAAACAACATAATCAGCTGAAATCCGACGATACTGTTGGGGAATAACGTAAATCGGGGTCTGGATACCACGCGGGCTAACAGAGGTTGCCATGGTCTGGATACCAAAGGCAAAAAGATCAATTCTCCAGGGAATACACCTGAAACACAGAGATAACAACCTGACTTATGTTTCACATGCGTATGTTTGAAAATGGCGTAATGCTCCATAAGAAATGGAAATGCTACACATTTGGGAGGATGCTAATGCAAAAAATGCAAATGCACAAGAACCACCCCAGCAAAATAAATGCTAGGGAGAAAAAACCAACTCTGCCGGGGAGAGGAAACGACCCTGCCGGGGATAGTTAGCACATGCCAGTAAACTGGACTTACTGGGAAGACAAGCCCTGGATGGCCTCCTACCAGACAAGGATACGTAGGCACAAGACGCGATGTCTTGGCGAGCAACCTTCCCCCTTCACCCATAGTTAGCCGAACTACGTTGACTATGACTTTCCCATTGCACGAGGGAATACGTAGGCACAGAGCGGCGATGCTCTGCCGAGTCTCTTTTTATTTTCTTTTCGTCCTGTGAGCCTTTAGCTTAGATAGTTTAAACACACCCTTATATAGACAACAAGCATGGATCCCGTCGAGTGCGACGGACGTGAGGGGTGCTAATACCTTCCCCTTACGTAACCGACTCCCGAATACAAGACTTGGTTGCGACGACCTCGTCTTTTCCCTTTTTGTTAGGTTTTTCCGATCGTTTCCTTTCCCTCTCTTTGGGATAAATAACGAAAGGTGGCGACTCTTTTGTTTTCCGCTGGGTGTTTTTCGCAGTTGCGACAGCTTAGGGTCGATACCTGTTTGTGGTAGAACGGAAAAGTAACGTACTCTTTTCTGAAAATGATTTTGAAGAACAATACCGAAGGATAAAAATGTTTGAATTTTATTTAAGAGTTTTTTAGAGAAGTGAATTGAATTTGTTTGAGATTCACGTTGCACTAAAGACTATGATATAGGAGCGAATGTGTCGCATATTGCCCAAGGGGCATAGACTAAACCTCTATACAAATGAGGAGAAACCCCCCACTCATCATTTCCCATATGCTTAAGGCTCGTGGCGCACAATGTTCATCATTCTTTATTGAGTGTCTTAGAGTTGTTTGAGATGAGAAGAGAAGACACAAAAGAAAACACTAAAGGGAAACTGAAAACCCTAATGTTATTATACAAAATGGTCCTAAGGTTAGGATGAAAGAGAAGCCTACCTAATGTTATCATACAAATGATGGACCTATAGTTGAGGTCAAGAAAGGACTATCCTAATTGTTGTCATGCAAAGGATTGAAAGCCTAATGTCTCTCCTACTCCCACCTTAAACAGGAAATTAAGTGGGACTAGAAATCCTATAGGATCATGTGAGTAAGCACAAGTAAACACCATACTAATCAATCACAAATGATAACAAGCTCAAGACTTAAACAAGTCTCAATAAAATAAAAAGAATAAAGAAGAATGAGAGAAGAAGGAGAAGATGCAACACTATGAACAAACATGAAAGTCCAAAGGCAAAGCATCAAGCATGCATCAATTAATGATCACACATGGTAAACACTAACAACATGCCAAAGAAATAAGAATGAGCTCACATGCCAAACCAAACTCAAAGATGGGAAGTCAAAGCAAAATGGCAAAACAAAGTGCCCAAACACACACAAGTGACTCAAAGTCCAACAAGAGGTATCATCAATCATCAAGCAATGTGGAATGGAGTCAAATGAGATGGGAAACAAGGTAAGGCTGTAGCAACATCATATCATGTCAACTCAATTCAAAGATCAAAGAAATAAGCACAAAGAGTGTCAAGCATGCATTTCATCAATGTCCAAACAACTAGCAACAACTAGCTCATACAAAACACAAATCAAATGATCAAACATGTGACATTAGGGTTTGAAACCAAGTAGGGGAAGTAACACAAACATTAACATCATTTCAAATATCAACTCAAGAAACCCAAGAAGACTCAACAAGGATCAACTTCAAAACATGCACCAAAACTAAATAAGTTCATACCATGATCATCTTCAAATGAAAACATGTATTCAAGTAAGGTACAAAGTGAAAATTTATCAAGTAATGCACACTATATCATGAAGGTCAGAAGCAAACTCAAATGATTCAATTCATAATCCAAAACCAAGACATCAAGCAAGTTCAATAAAGATCAAGTTCAAAACATGCTCAAGGAAACACCTAAATCATCCATACAAGAGAAAATATGAATAAAGGAGTGGGAAATGCTCATACAATGGCCACATAACATGAAGATCATAACCTTAATCAAGCCATTTGAATCACACAAGAATCATGAACCACAAGGAAAATCAATTCAAGAATCAAGTCCTAAAACTAGGTCAAGCACTAGGCAAGTTCATGTTCAAACATCATCACATTGAAAAATCAATTTGAAGCACTTAGATGGTTACATAAAAATTAAACCAAAGCTCAAGCTCATGTTAAAACAATCAACAATAGGCATAGAAGAGATCTCAACAAGAGTTGCATGAATACACCATCAAAAGAAATCCACAAGTCCAAGCATGTTATGAATCGAGGACTAAAAAAAAAAAAAAACATCCAAGAAATGAACATCAAGGCACCAAAACCAAATTCAAATATTCATCAACCAAGTGTTCAAACATGTGAGAAAAATTGGATCAAAAAGGTGATCAAAAGGCAACACAAGCATAAACCCTAGCTCAAGGGTAAACATGTCAAACTACTTCACTAATAAATTCAAAATAAAATAAGAAAATAAATAGAAAAATAAAATAAAAGTAGTCAAAAATAAAATAACATGTCCAACCTAGACGCGCTGAAGGGCCAGAAAGTTGGGGTGTGAATAGCAAAAAAAGACTCAGCCTAACCTAGAAACAAACAACTCAGCCAAAATAAAATGAAACGTAGCATATCATTAAAGGAGGTGGCATTCCATCTCACTTTTCAACGCACCACGCATGCCAGTCAACTGCCAAATCATCCTACACCTCAGACGTCAGAGCCCTAGCTCTGTTCGTCTTCCCCGGTGAGACTCACCGGTGGTCCCTGCAAACCTCCATGAAAATGTACAAACTGGACATCATTTTGAAGATAATTTCATGCAGATTACGAATCCACCCTCAAAAATCATTTATCAAGGCTAAAACATGATGAAAACACGCAATGAAAATTTGACATTCAAATTGAACTTGCATAAACAAGAACAACAACATTCTAACACAACCTACATGCTTCCAACTTTTCAATCATGCTTCAAACAAACTCAAAGCATGTATGAAATTAAAGAAAATAAAAGAAGAAAAACTTACTGAAAGTGAAGCTCAGATGCCCTTTGATCTTACTTCTCAGCTCTTTAAACCTTCCCTTTTAGCTCCCTTTTGCTTTGAGAATGATGAAGTGCAAACTCGAAGAAGAGTGTTGGCTGCAGAAATGAGCTCCTCCCCTTTCTAGAGTTTGCTTTTAGCTTCTATATGGAGGTTTTAGTGGGGTTAGAGTGAGTTATTATGGTTAAAATTTGTGGTTGATGGTTTTTGGAAAAATTGGAAATGAATGGTGGATGATGGAGTGGTACGGGTCATGCATCATGGTAGTGATTTGGTGATGATATTCTTGGAGTGGAAAAGAGAGAGAAAAGAATCATAATGGAGGAGTGGAGCAACACTCTTGTTATGCAAGTTTGTGGTTTATCTCTTATGGCAAATGTGACAATAAGGTGCATGGGTAGTACATGACATGTTGGCTTGAATGAGGTAATGTTTTGTGATTCAAAAAATTGGTATGATGCGTGTGAGTTTTAGGTGTGATCAAGCTGCTACAAAGAAACTCAATATGTACATGAAAATGCTACAACATGGAATGCATAATCACATTTCATGTAGCTCACTTTGGATGGCTATAACTTGGTGGCTTTTGATCCAAATTGTGTGATCTTTATCTCATTGGCAAGTAGGGAAGATAATGGAAGATTTTAATGTTTAGAGAAAGATGAAAAGGAGCTTGGAGACATGATAAAAAATGAGTTGAAAATTGGATGTGCAAATCTGTCCAAAATAACTTAGAAAAATTCTAAGTTATTAAACTTTAGACATCCTTGACAACTTAACTTTGAAGGCACATAACTTGATGAGTTTTGATCAAATAGATATGATTTAGTAATAGATAAAAATCTTGAAGAATTTCCTTCAACTTTCATGTTCAAGGGAAAGTGATTTGAGATCAAGAACTGGGTGAAAAGTGCCTTGGAAAGTTGCCCCAAAAATCTTCCTAGAACTTGTTCAATCTTGACAATTCGAAACCCTAACTTGGAGAGATTATAACTTGAGCTCTACACATCTAATGGGGAAGTTCTACTACTTAAAAGAAATATTGGAGGATTCTCTACAACTTTCATGTTGGAGGAAAATTAATTTGAAGCTTGTATCACCATGTAAGATAGGCTTGAAAGTAGGTGCTTCAAGATGAATTTCCACACTTAGAAAAATTTCTAAGTGTTGGAATGTCAAAATCTCCATTTTCTCAACTTTAGCCCACCATATCTCTCACACTATAGATATTCTAGACTTGATTCCTTCCACAAATTTGTAGTTCATGATTTCCTCTTTAATTTGATAACAAGTTTGCTTCCATTAGATCAAGGATGAGAACGTTATGGATGTTGCAAAATGGCTAGAATTAGGGTTTTCTACACTTAGAAAATATCTCAATCAAACCCTAATCCAACCAAACTCCTGATTATATGTTTCTCCTTGACTTTTCTTGTTCCAAACATATGGGAACACTTGAAAGCATATAACATACCTTGGTTGACCTTGACATCCAAGATTTTGACTCCATTGAACCACAATTGACTTTTGTTGACCAGATGAAACCCTAGGATCATTTCCACTGATTGAAGCTCTTGTCATGGCTTGTGATGACACATAATCCATATGGAGGACCCTCAAGAGGTGTATTGAGCCTTAAAATCATGTCTTGCCTAAATAACTAACCACATATGCCTTTTGAACCAAAACCTTATTCTAGTTGTCCATAAAGATAGAAGGACATGCCCAATGCTTGTAATATTGATTCATATGATTGTGGGACATATCTTAATGATAATGAGGACTTTGTGGTTTGAGAGCACCACAAGGTTAAGAATGAACCCTTGCTAGAGCTTTGAAGATGAAACTCTTCTCTTGAATGTTGACTAAATACTTTGATCCCCTGTCTAGGACCAATGCTATATACTATTGTTAATGTAAAATGATATGGAACATAAGCCAAGATATAAGAAAAGGGATGGGTAAATTTTGGGGTGCTACACATATCCTCCTATCTTTTGTGCCTGGACTAGGGTTTTGATTAAAGGTTTCTTATGATTGATTCTTGGAGCAAATATTGGTTCTATGGCTCGATATACATTCCCAAAGGTTCCCTACATGTATCATGTGTCATCACAAGTCATTACATATGCCTCAGTCAATGAAAAGAGGATTTGGGTTTCATCTGATCAAGAGAATCAATTGTGGCCTCACAAAGTCAAACTCTTGAGTTTTTGGTCCACCATGGGCATTTCAAGTCATCACAAGTGTTATTATGAAGATTGATCAAGAATAATCAAGAAGAATCATAAAATCAGGAAAATTGACAAAATTAGGGTTTTAGTGAAATTTCACTAAGTGTGAAAATCAGAAATTGTACCCATCTTGCAAGATTCATAACTTCCTTATTCTTGATCTAAATGAAGCAAACTTGTAATCAAATTGAAGAGGACATCATGAAATATAAATTTTTAGAAGAAAGCAAGTCTAAAAGATGTCTAGATTAAGAGTTATGGAAAGGTAAAATTGAGAAAAACGAGAAATCCAAGTTTCATTACTTAGATTTTTCATAAGTATAGAAATTCAGCTTGAGGAGCATGTTTTCAAGTCCATTTTACTTGATGATCCATGTTCAATTTCAAATTTCCTCCAACATAAAATTTGTTAAGCATCTTCCAAGATTTCCAATGATGCCAAGAAATCATCATTTGGATCCCTAGAGCTCAAGTTATGATGCTCTAAAGTTGGTGTCACAAAGTTGCCAAACTTAGCAAGTCCTTAGGCATATTTTGTGGCCAACTTCAAGGGAAATTTTCATTATGATCCAAGCTTCATTTCAAAATATTTTCAAAATGAAAGATGTAGATCTTCTTCTAAGATTTTTTTTATGTATATAACTCTTCCATTGGATGAAAACTCTCCAACTTATGATGTTTCAAAGTTGGTGGTTCATGGATGTCAAAACCACTTTATAACTTAGAAATATTTTCAAGTTCTTGGGCAAATTTTGTGCAAAAATTTAGGTCATTTTTCCACATGGTTATAAGCATTGTTTCAAGATGTTTTCAACATGGATTTTGTTCATTGATCTTCCTATTTTCTCTTGAGCACAAGAAAGCATCAATTGGTGTAGAATTCTTCAATTTTTAATCAAGGAAAGTACCATGCATGAACATGGTGGCTGTGCATCATCATGTTCTTTTTCTTGGCACATTTTGAACTTATTTTTGCAGCATCTCTTCCACACGCATAGATCATACAAAACATTACCTCAAATGAGCCAAGCATGCACATGGTTCCTCATGCACCCTATTCCTATTTGTGCCAAACTTTGGAAAATTGGGACCACAACTTGTACCTCATTCCTCTCACGTGCTACCTCATTTTTTTCCCACTCATTTTATTCAGAAAAGCCACAAATACCCCACCTCATGCAAGGAACCCGTGTGCACACTCTCCCCACTCTTCATTTTTCAAATTTTCAAAAAAAACTTGTAACAAAGTTTTTCATGCTAAATTCCATTACAAACCACTATATAAACATCTCAAAACCCTAAAACGATCCACTCCACCTCATTTGGCAAGTTCTAGATCTGAAAAAGAGCTTTCTTCTTCTCCAAATTCCCAGCTTCGAATTTCAAAATTCGAGAAGAATCTTTCCATTTCATTACTTGATCCATACTCTCTTAAGGTTATTGAAGCACTTAGAAGAGATTTCTGAAGCTCTTACAAGTGTTGAAGAGGCAACGGATCTTCTCCGTTGAGTAAGCTTCCTCAACTTGTTTCTTTCCATGATAAACAGGCTTTGAGTTCATTGATGATGTTTCTGAAGCCCTGCACTAGTGTGGGAAATGTTTATATGCTTGTTGTGTAGATTTGAATGTGTTTCAGAATGTGCATCAAAATTTAGTGTTCAATTTTCTTGATGTTAGAGTGATTGTCAATGAAAAATATTGGTGGATTCTTGTTCCTCTTGAAATTTCCTTCAAGATAGTGTCAAGTTTTGTGTGATTTGGTAAGATTTACAGAGTGCTCCGGTGAGTCATGCCGGAGAAGGCGACCGGAGCTAGGGCTCCAGCATCTGATGTGTCTCCCTCTTTAGAATTGTTTACTTGTGATGTGTGCGTGAGTTGGCGCTGATTGGGATCTGACATGGATTAGTATGGTGCTAGCATGTCCTTTTTTCTTTTTGATTCTGAGTTGTTTGGACTGGGCTTGGACATTTTTGATATTCACACCCTCATTTTTTTAAGACCAAACACGTTATAACTAATTTCAGTTCATCCTGAAATTCAATTCTACACCCCTCATTTTCTCCTTTTATTTTATTTTGCTATTTTTGATGCATTTTCTATTTCATTTTATTTTAAATTCTTTCTTCCATTTTAAAAATTGGTAAAAATACATTTATAATATTTTAATGTCTCGTGTTATTTTTCATGATTTTTTTTTTTTTATATTTTTCATTTATTTGTTTCTATTTTATTTGAAATTAATTTGTGAATGTGTTTCCATGATTACCTTTGAATTAGGGTTGGATTGTTTGATGCTTTTGATTTGCTTTCTTCATCCAATTCTTTTAAAAGGTTTTGAAACTTAAATGATGAATGTTTGGATGTTATTTTGATGCTTTGATGATGAGTTCTTCATTGGTTCTTATTTGATTTTAAATGATCCTCGACTTATGCTCGATTAATGGAATGTCTTGAACCTTTGGATTGATTTGATGGTGCATTTACGCGTTTCTCCTTGAGATCTTTTTCTCACTTGTTCTTAATAGGTCCAAAATGTGTTAGACCCTATCATTTTATTTTATTAGGTTATTTATCTACTCTTGGTTGATGCCTAAATGTGACCTTGTTTTGAGTTGAATGTGCATGATGTTTGACCTAGCTTTGAATCATTTTGTTCATATATGTTTGAGTGAAGTTTGAGATTCTTATATGATATGATTACCTACTATATTGAATTGAATAGGATCTTTGGACCCACATTTATTTGGCCGCTTTTCTATTTTTGGTTGAATTCTCAATTTGATGATGTTTTGATCATGATTCTTGACCTAGTTTCTTGAGATTATTTTCTTGTATGACCCCTTGATGCTTAATGATTTTGTATGTTTTAAAATGAGTTGTTTGAGCTTCTGAATTTCATGCTTGGATTTATTTTTGTATGATCATTTTGTCTCGCTTTCCTCACATGATCATTTGTTTCTTGTATGGATGACTTGAGTTGATGATTGCCTAGCTTCTTGTGCATGACCATGATCTGTCTTGAACTTGCTTGATATCTTGGAGTTGGTATTGAATTGAATTATTTCAATATGCTTCTGACCTTCAGGTTATGGTATTCATTAATTGATCATTTGGTCTTTGCACCTTGTTTGGATATGTGCCTTCCTTTGAAGATGATTAGGGTTGATGCTTACTTGTTTGTGGGTGCTTATTTGAGCTTGATCTTTGATGTTTCTTATTGCTATCCATGAGTTGATGTCTGAATTGATATTCATGTGCATTCTACTTACCCATCTTAATTCCATGCCCTAACCTTATTTCTTGAACCATTTGTGACTTATTTTCATGAGATATTGATTTGCAAATGCTTAATCTTTGTTGTGGTTCATGTTGGATATTCTTGTGCTTCTTCTTTCATCTTTGAATTAAGTTGATCATGATGTGGTTTGAGTTATGAAATTTCTTGATTCTTACCTTGGTTGAATCATGTTGTTTTTTATATTGATCATTGGTGCTTGATTATGATTCTAATACATGTTTGCTTGTGCACTTCTTTGATTACTTTTGCTTATCTATTTGAGATTGAATGTATGATCACTTTTAGCATTTTTTATGATGATTGAGAATGTGTATGTTGATTGGGTGTTTTATCCATCTTTGATGTTTTGACTCATATGATAGGCATAGTTAGGCTTTAACCTTGATGTTGGCACTTAGGCATTGATGTTTGTTTTTCTTACCATGTGGTGCTTTGACATCCTTCTTCTCTTCATCTCCTTTCTCCTCCTTTGATTTTTGAATTCCTTATTGTTGTTTGTGATTGACTTGTATAATGTTTACTTGTGCTTGATCACAAGTTCCCTTAGGGCTCATAGTCTAACTTAATTTCTGATTAAGTTTGGAGTAGGATATACATTAGTCTCTCAATCCTTTGCATGACAACATTAGGTTAGATCCCTTTTAACCTCAACTTTAGGGCCACCTTTTGTATGATAATATTAGGTAGATTTCCCTTTTCTCATCCTTAACTATAGGGCCATATTGCATGACAACATCTAGGTGAGTTTCCTTTAGATTTCCTCTTTTCCCTTTGAGCCTTTCTCTTCTCTCTCTCAAATCATATCAAAACACTTAATAAAATATGATGTGCATTGTACGCCATGAGCCTTAAGTACATGGGAAAAGATGAGCCCCTATGTTGTTCATGAGACAGTTTGGGCATGCAATGAATGGTCCTCCCAAAGACAAGGAAGTTCTACCTTTTGTTATCAATGATGTTGCTCCGTGTAACCTTGATCTGAGAAAGGTTCAAAGAGCATGGACAAATATCATTATAAGTGGACCTGATGTTGGAAAGAAGAACGTCATTGCAAAAGAGCCATATGTTCAATGGGTAAAACGAAGAGCTCAAGTGGTCAATGTTGCACCCCAAAATTTGACCAACCGGGTCTCGCATTTGGCTCGATGTTTCGACGCACTACCGCATTCGCATCCGCATATCGCATACATTGCATTTTGCATTGATATTGACTTTATCAGGGATCACAGCTCCCGTCTCGTGTTTCAGGTGTTTTTTATCAGTTTTAATAGGTAGAATCGATTTTTGGGATATTTCGGTGCCCGTTTATTTTTACCGATTATTTTTGTGTCAGTTCGGTGCTTATTTTGTCCCTCTGGGAATTATGGTGATTTTTCTGGATTTTATAGGATTTTTTAGGGTTTTAATAGCTTTTAAATCAATTTTTAGGATTTAATAGAATTTTTGATATTTTTAATTCTTTTTAAATCATTTTTAGCATTTTATAGCATATTAATAGATTTAATTCATTTTTAGAATATATTAGATTTTAAATAGATTTTAGGATTTAATGGTTTTTTTTAAGATAATATAGAATTTTCTAGGATATTAATTGAGTTTTGAATATATTAGATATTAAATGACTTTGATAGAAATATATGGTTTTTCTTTTAATATAGAAATAGATAGAATTTTTCTTATTAATAAATGATTTTGTTAATAGAAATTAATTGTTTAATTTTAGATATAGAATTAATAGATTTTCTTTTATAGAAATTAAATAGAATTTAATAGTATAGAATTTAATATGGTTTTTTCATAGATAAATAGATTTTTCATTTTATTTTCTGTTATAGTCTTTTTTTAGAATTTAATATAGTTTATTAGGAATTTTAGAAATTACTTAGATTAGTTTCAGATTTAATTAGTTAGTTAATTAGGGTTAGTCTAGTAATTGGGCTAATGCAGTTTTTTGTGTTTTTGATGGCATTTTTCGTTGGGCTTTATTCTCATTTTCGCAGGCCCAATCAGTGTATTATATCCAGAAAGTCCAATAATTGTCCAAGAAAAATCCAGCGTTTCCAGCTTTATCCAGCATTTTCTAGCAGACACCAGAAGACTCCAGAAGCTTCCAGTGAGTCTCATCAGTATAAAGCCCAGCAGATGACACGTGTTGTGAGGAAGGATGGCCCACCCTGCATCACAAGAAGATGCCACGTTTTTCCACTATCTCAGCCCTCATCCACGTGTGTTTCATGCACGCGTTCCCAGTGACACTTGTCACCATTCCCTCTTCCCCCTCATGCATGCAGCTCGCCGGTAACCTCCCCACCGACCGGCATGCAATGGCCGCCGGCCGCCGTAACCAACCTCTCACCGGCGAGCACCAAAATCCAGAAAATCAATGATCTTCATCTTCCCCTCTTCATCACCTTCTCCTGGCGCCTTCATACAACCTCCGATCTACTTCCGGCCGCCGCGAATCTCCCCAGAACGGCTTGAATCTTCAACCAACACTCATCCTCCATCATCATGTTCGTCGTTCATCAACGATCTTCAACTCTCCAGTTCATCAATAATCACCAACAAACTATCAAGAACGTTCATCATCCGTTCTTCTTCCATCTCCAGAAGAACGTCAACACAGAACTTCTTCAAGCTATCGTCACCAGGTTTCCAGAATCTCTCCACAAGATCAGGCATCGTTCTTCATCAAGAACAACCAGCGTTTACAGATCTCCACGCATGAACTACCGTCAGAATCATCACTCATCAAGATCTGATTCGATCTTCAACCACCGCAAGAACAAATTTCCAGAACAAGAACTCGCATCAGCAAATCTTCATCATTATGATCTTCAACAAACCTCCAGCAGTTCTTCAAGATTTTTCCAGAAATCTTCAGAGCGAAGTTCATCACACATGCAACGAATCTCCTTCAAAATCTTCACTGAGCTTCTTTCTTCGTCAGCTTTTTCCATCAAGATCTACGAATTCACGAACAGATCTTCGAATGTCCGATTTGTCTTGATTTCTACTGGTTTTGTTTGGCCGCTTGCAGTTTGTAGGTAATGATGATGTTCGAAGGAAATGAAGCTAAGCCGAGAACGGAAGGATGGAGGACGAAAGAGACGAGAGGATGGAGGTCTACGGCGGTGGAGGGAGAAGGGAGAAAGGTTTAGGGTTTCTCTGAGAGTGGAAGGAGAAAGGAGGATTGGGCCAGGCCCAAATCCGTTTTTTTTATCAACGCCCCCTCACATTTTTGGGCAAGCGCTGGGCCTGAGCCCAACAATGAAGCTAACTGCCCCCAGACTCAGTTACACCCCCCTGCGTTTTTTTTTGAAGAGAATTGGGCTGGGCCCAATCCCTCACAGTTTTTTATTTCATTTTTTGTTAAACATACCCCTGTAATCCAGTTACACCCCCTCCCCTTTTTTCTTGTTTTTTATTTTTATTCTTTTAAAGAAAAGAAAAGAAATAGAGAAAAAAAAATAGAAAAAAGCATATTATACAAAAAAGAAAAGAAATGAAAAGAAATATATTGTGAAAAAAAAATAGAAAAAGAAGTGAAAAGAAAATATAGAAAAAAAAAATGAAAAGGAAATATGTTTGAAAGAAAGAAAGAAGAATTTGAAAGAAATAAAAGAAAATATTGGAGAAAAATAGAGAAGAAAAGAATAAAGAGATGTTGAGAAAAATATGAAAAATATGTTAAAGAGAAAAGGAGAAAAAAGAGGAAAAAATATTAAAGTAGGTTTAATATTTTTTAAAGCATTTTCTTTTAGGATATTTTCATAGAGAGTATTTTCCCGACTTTTAGGATAGCTTAGAAGCCCATTTGTTAGGGGGCTATTTTTCATTCGATTTTTCAGGATAGAATAGGATAGCGTTTCCTAGGAGATTTATTTCAGTATTCAACTCATTGTAACCATTTTTCAGAGATTAATAAAACGAGATTCGAGCTGTGGTCCCGTAGTAGCCGAACTACAGCTGCTCTGATTCTTCGTACCAGACGAAGATATGTAGGCATAGGATGCGATATCCTAGCGAGCACACTAACGACTAATTTTTGTTCTCTCGCGGCTGTGCGATCGAGACTTTCCCGCTGACGACTAATCGATACCCTTTTTCTCTCTTGCCCAAGTGCATTTGAGACCGAGCCATAGTTTTGACCATAGGTTCCCGACCCTGTGAAACCAGTTGTGTTTCTCACTGCTGTGTGAGAATGTTTGTCTAGCCGTAGTTAGTCTGAACTACGTAAAGCTCTGATCTTCCATCCAGTGGAAGTACGTAGGCACAAGACGCGAGGTCTTGGCGAGCTAATTTTCCCTGTAGTCCCGAACTACGTTGACTCTGACTTTCTCTCTTGAGAATACGTAGGCATAGAGTGCGACGCTCTATCGAGTCAATTCCCTTCCGTTTAGATTTAGCAGCCGTAGATAAGATTGTTTTGCATCCAGTAGACAACCCAAGCAAGCGTGGATCCCGTCGAGTACGACGGACGTGAGGGGTGCTAATACCTTCCCCTTGCGTAACCGACTCCCGAACCCAGGCTATGGTTGCGATGACCATACCTTTTCCCCGTTTTTTGCGAGGTTTACTTCGAGCGTTTCCTTTCCCGCTCTGAGGGATAAATAACGCACGGTGGCGACTCTTCTGTCAGCCGGCGCCGATTTTCGCAGTAGCGACAGCTGGCGACTCTGCTGGGGACTGCGATAGTTCCCCATGCATGTGGGATCCAACGTCCCCTAGAGAGAGTCAATCCTAGCGCTTGTTTGCTTGTCTATTTGGGGCTTATTTATCGATATTATCTGTTGCTGTTGGGCTGTTACGGGTATTCTATGATTGAGATAAGCCGGACCTGGGCTCGAGTATGAGTATACACCTAGATATAGTTGCGGAGAAGTAGTAGACGAACCTGTCTGCTGAGCAGGCACAGTTCCCTATGAAAATTCGCACTCGGACGAGGTTCTCGCAGAGGTGCTCCTTTCCGGTCCTGAGGATCTGAGGGGAGTCCAGACGTGAGGATTGTCGACTCTGGGAACCGATCAATTGGAAGTTAGCTAAGTGAGGCCTCTTCATGAGATGACGATGCCACTCCTTCTGGGAATCGTATCATTCCTCGTGAAAGTCTGTGACGCTGACGACCGCATAGGATGCCGTACCTTGTCAGATATAGGTCCACACCTGTGAGTGGGGGGGTTTTTTTGTGCAGGAAACTTGACTTTCAACCTACCCGTTATTCTGGTCTTCTCTTCAGAGAACGTCTCCGTCAGCAGCGCAGCAGTATTCAGATTTTGTGTGGGGGCTGTGGTCCCATTGTTTGCTGCATTTTGCATATCATATGCATATCAGTGTTGCATTGCATATCATCCTCCAGCTAGCCAGAGTTCTGATCCAGCCTTTGTTTCCTGAAGGTGATTACCCGGAGTTTGGATTGAGCAGCTATTGACTGTCAGAGACCTACCTAGGGGTTGAGTAGATTTGAGCAGAATCAAGTGTCGAAGTCAGCTGAAGATTATTGGTAGCTATGTCTGAAGGCAATTTCCAGTCTCCTAACACCTTGGCAGGGTTCACTATGGCGTCCAACCCTCTGTATGATTCCATGGAAGATTCCCCGCAAGTGAACAACGTTGCTGCAGACCAAGTTGTACAACCTTCTGTTGAGAACCGAGATCGACATGAGCAGTTTGTTGCCCAGAATGAGCGTCCTCCTCCTGTCAACAATCAAGATGTTGCTTTCCCTTTGATGAATTACCGAAGAGATATTCCAGCAGCTGGGATGGTAGATCCAAGAGCCCTTGACGATGGTAGAAGACTCCGAGTGTTGGAAGAGCAAATGAAAGCTTTGAAAGCCAAAGATGCTGTCAACCTGGATGCTGTAGGCATGTGTTTGGTTCCTGACCTGGTGTTGCCTTACAAGTTCAAAGTGCCGAAATTTGAGAAGTACACGGGAGATAGCTGTCCAAAGCTGCATTTGATGATGTTCTGTCGAAGAATGACTGCGTTTGCACGAGATGATAAGTTGATGATCCATTGCTTTCAAGATAGTCTGACTGGGGCATCTTTGAGGTGGTATATGCAGTTAGAGAGGAATCAGATTCAGTCATGGATGGATTTAGCCAGAGCTTTTCTGAAGCAGTACGATTACAACCTAGACATTGCTCCTTATCGCATGCATTTGCAAGAGTTGTCTCAAGAGATCAATGAACCGATCAGGAAGTATGCTCAGAGATGGAGAGAATTTGCTGCTAGAGTGCGTCCCCCGCTGTTAGACCAAGAGCTGGCAAGCATGTTCGTAGATTCCCTACAATATCCGTACTTCAAAAGATTGCTCGGAATTCCGGCAAGTTTCTCTGACGTGGTAGCATTAGGAGAACGCCTTGAGTACTCCATAAGAATGGGGAAAATTCAGATTACTTCATATGATCAAGCTGGTGAAACTGAATACCCTTGTGACTATCAGAGTGAAGAAGAAGTTGTGATCAACTCAGTCATGCCAAGGGTTGAATATCCTCGAAGCGAATCAGTGAATTTTGTTGGTTCATCATCTTATCAGAGATCAGTACCTCCCGTGGCTTGGTATACTGAACAGACAGCCGTGCCTGGGGCACTCTATCAGGAATCTTATGTCGCTTCCATTGCAAATCAGCGAACTCGTGGCCGAGGTTATCAGAATCAGCGTCAGAATCAGAACAGACCTCGCAACAACTTGGAACGAAGGAAAGCTCCTTTTCACCCAGTGCCGATGCCGTATAGCCAGTTGCTACCATCTTTGATCCAAAAGTCTTTGGTGGAGCCGAAAGCTCTTAAGCCAGTTCCAGAACCGTACCCTCCTGGGTACAATCCCCACGTTCAGTGTGGTTATCATGGTGGCTCTCCGGGGCATTCGACGGAAGATTGTAAAGCATTTCAGGCGAAGGTACAGCAGTTGATTGATCAGGATTGCATTTCCTTTCGAGAAGGATTTCTGTTTGTTCATCCTAACCGCTCAGTTGTCTAAGCTCGTAGACTCAGAAGGGCGTTCCCCAGCAAAAGCCAGTGATTCAGACAGGCAGGCGCCTCAGCAGTGGCAGTTCTCAAGCTTTTACATCATTTGCATTTGTAGTTTCTTTTCTATTAGTTACTACCTGCTTTAAACATTGTATGTTTTGAATGGTGATAATAATAAAGTGATTATGCATTTTTCTGAATTAGTCATGTCGCTGTCGCTCATTTATTGCATTGCACTGACACTTGCATTTTATTCACTCCACTTTTTCGCTGTGACTAGCAAAGTTAGGAGGGAGGATGATGAAACTGAAACTCATAACCAATGATTGTATGCTTTCAGATAAGACCGTACCGATGACGTACAAGGCATTGTTTCAAATTCCCCAAACACTGGAGATATAAGGAGTTAGTCCCTTGTTAACCACTTCGAGCCAGGAAGTAGAAGTTTTTTCGGACTTATAAACCCTCACATCTTAACCCGGGGCAGGGTAGTTGTCAATTAGCTTGACCAAGCGTTCAAGTCTTACAGAGGAGTGTTGTCTTTCGAGGACCAATCAGTTTATACCTTCAAAAGGTCAAGTCTCACCAATCAGGAGTGAGACAGTTACAATCCTTTCGGAGCAATCAAGACAACCAGTGTCACACGACTTTGTTCCAAAAGAAAGAAGAATGAAAGCCCGCTAAGTAAAAAGAAAGAAAAGCTAGAAAGCTAACACTTAGGCAAAAATCAGGGCATCCCGCTGGACTTCAAAAGAAATCGAAAAACCGAAAACTCAAAATGAGTCAGTCCAGGCAAAAATTAGGGAATCAAAAGAATGAAAAAGAGGGGACATCAAAAGAAAGTTTTCCCCAGCAAATCACAAAGTCGTGTACACAGACACCGAAAGCGAAGAAAGGGTAACTATCACTCTAGAAGAAAAGCTTGTGAATTCCTTAGCTGTGGTCTTTACCATTCAGCATACCTCTCGAAGAGGCGAGCGCTTGTGCCAGGTTAACTGAACCTTAGGATCGGAGATCATCACGTAGAAGGGGTGGGTACAAATCAAAATTTGAGCCAAATATCCTTTGTTTCACGAACCGTGAACCCGACCACGATACAACCCTCAAAAGACCTAATTGAGGTAGGGTTATTCTGAAGCACATTACGATAAGGTCGAGTAATCTGACTCCTTCTTGACTTGCTAGTCACATCCTTGTTGTATTTTCACTGACCACGTAAGCACTGCGTTTGAACTTTGGTTCATTCGTCACTCATCATCAGATGCATGTAAATGAGTGACAGCTCAAATTTTTTAAAATCTGCATAACCACTGCATTAAGATTACCATTCGTGAACAGACGATTCTAATTGCAGGTTAGTAGTTGACATGAAAGAAATTCCAGCAGGATTAATCAAGCAGGACTGAGTAATCCAGCAGTCTGAACCAGAATGGTGTATGTTGTGAAGCCTTGTGAATCAGGGGCATTATCTTCCGATGAATTCGGAATCAGTCAGTCTGAGGACAAGTCCCGAAGTTCCAGTTGAGCAGGGGCAGTTTATTTGAGAAGCAATTGATCAGAAGGAGTCTTCTCAAGACCCAGTCAGGGGCAATCATGCAGAGCGCTGAGATTTGAAAGCAGATGCTTCCAATGGATAATCAGATCGGGTTGAGTCGCTAGAACGCTCATTCAGGGGCAAGTCATCGCAGAGAATGTTGAAATCAACTGGGTTGTTAGGTGTTTAATTGGAGATTGAATTCTTTTGTCGTGCAGATGTCGGGGCAAGTATTCTCGAAGTCTTCTCGTAGCAAGCTGTTCAGAGCAAGTATTCCCAAGAGCTAGATTGGGGCAAGTTGAATTGCACTAAAGCAAGTTGTGCAAGCCAGTCTTGTTATCCCCAGCTGAGTGTACCAGGGGCAAGTCATTCAAACCCGCTTGTTTATCCCCAGCCAGAGTTGAGTATCGGGGATCATGTCAATACCCTTATCGAAAACCTTTCAAATAAAAAGATCTTGTTGTCGTTGGATCATTATCCTGCAGTTTAAACCTGTTGCGTGTCAGTAACCAGTCGTTTCCAAAGTCCAGTTCTCGCCTGGCAAATCGGTAACCAGTTCTCGTCTGGCCCACCATCTGTAAGCATCAGTTCCCGTCCTGGTGCAGTTTATCGTAAGCATCAGTTCCCGTCCTGGTGCAGTTTATTGTAAGCAGCAGTTCCCGTCCTGGTGCAGTTTATTGGTAACCAATTCTCGTTTGGTCACCGTTTCTTCAAGTGTTGTATCAGTTCTCGCCTGGTACATGTCATCGCGTAATCAGTTCTCGTGTGTTTTAACCCGAGTGTTATACCAGTTCTCGCCTGGTGTACGTCAGCTTTCAGCCAGTTCTCGCCTGGTTGTCTATGTTCTCAGTCTGTTGTCCAGTCAGCCCGTCTGGTTCAAAAACACAAAAATCAATTTTTCTAACCTATTTTCCTATCAGTTCTCGCCTGGTAGTCTACCTTTGAATGCTAGTTCTCGTCTAGTATTTTCCACATCTTTCACTGTGTACATAATCCATGTTTATTCTAAACCAGAAAAAAAAAACCTAAAGGTATCTGACGCAATATTTCCCAATGACCCGCATGTTGTCATGTTCCCCGATACGAAGCTCAACGGATGCTAGCGCTCCGGGTAATGTTTGAATTCCTTGTGGATGTTGTTAAATCAGAATTGCCACTCTTCAGCAGATGAAAGTTGCTTATTATCCCCAGAAGAGTCGAGATTGTCTTTTACCCCGTATCAGAGTAGGATCAGGAGTATCTTCAGCAGATTAAGATTGATATCCTTGATAGTAGGAGCATTTCCAGCAGTGTGCCGCGCGCAATCAACCTCAGTTTGGGTCAATCCCCGCAGAGTACAATCAATTGCCAATGGTTTGAAGAGAGCATCCCCGAGCAGAGTTGTCTTTCTTTCCCCAGTGAAGTCGTCAAGCAGGGTTGCCTTTTCATTTCTCCAGCAGGGCAGTTATCCCCAGCGGATTTGATTTCTCGTTTCCAGCATTTATTTTGCTGAGATGGTTCTGTGACTTCATGTCATCCCCAGTAGAGTTGGCATTGCCTTTGGCATTTATTTTGCGAAGTGGTTTTCAGACCTGGTGTTCTCTGGCAGCTAGAGCTTGCATTAGCATTTGCATATATAGTCATTGCATTTACAAACATATAGTATATCAATGTCGTCTGGGCCTCGCATTTTCAAACAAAACGCATAGCATTTACATGTCATATATGGCATTGCATCATTATCAAGCATACGCATGTCGAAACATAGACCAAGATGGTTACCTATTGGATTTCGAATTTGTTCACCTGCAGAGTTGTTTGGTTAAGCTTCTCGTCTTCCCCAGCGGAGTGATTCTTCATATTTGGTTGTTACATCAGCATCGAAAAAAAAACAACAACAACAACAACAAAGATTGACATATCAGACTTCTGAAGCTGCCCCCTTTGTCAAAATAGGTGCCAGGCAGTTCCATTCAGATTTCCTCAGGAGAATTGTCCTCAAGTTCGCAATGAACTGTGAGTCGACCAAGATTTGATCCCACGAGAGAGATGGGAATCAAGGTGTTTGCTTTACGAAGCATTATTTCAATACTTGTGGTGTCACACAGGTGTTGAAAAGGAGAAGAAAATTTTATCAGAAAATTGACCAGTTGTTGCCGTGACAACCAAACCTCAGTTTATCGGAAGCTATTCCTCAAGCAGCTTTGCAGTATATTCTCGCGGTTGGCAAATTTCAGGGTTCCATTTGTATTCAACCGTCATCTACCTTGAATGTTTGAAGGCTGAGCGCTCTTCACCCACTCAGGTCGAAGCCGCTTGAATAGGGGCAGCTGTTGCACCCCAAAATTTGACCAACCGGGTCTCGCATTTGGCTCGATGTTTCGACGCACTACCGCATTCGCATCCGCATATCGCATACATTGCATTTTGCATTGATATTGACTTTATCAGGGATCACAGCTCCCGTCTCGTGTTTCAGGTGTTTTTTATCAGTTTTAATAGGTAGAATCGATTTTTGGGATATTTCGGTGCCCGTTTATTTTTACCGATTATTTTTGTGTCAGTTCGGTGCTTATTTTGTCCCTCTGGGAATTATGGTGATTTTTCTGGATTTTATAGGATTTTTTAGGGTTTTAATAGCTTTTAAATCAATTTTTAGGATTTAATAGAATTTTTGATATTTTTAATTCTTTTTAAATCATTTTTAGCATTTTATAGCATATTAATAGATTTAATTCATTTTTAGAATATATTAGATTTTAAATAGATTTTAGGATTTAATGGTTTTTTTTAAGATAATATAGAATTTTCTAGGATATTAATTGAGTTTTGAATATATTAGATATTAAATGACTTTGATAGAAATATATGGTTTTTCTTTTAATATAGAAATAGATAGAATTTTTCTTATTAATAAATGGTTTTGTTAATAGAAATTAATTGTTTAATTTTAGATATAGAATTAATAGATTTTCTTTTATAGAAATTAAATAGAATTTAATAGTATAGAATTTAATATGGTTTTTTCATAGATAAATAGATTTTTCATTTTATTTTCTGTTATAGTCTTTTTTTAGAATTTAATATAGTTTATTAGGAATTTTAGAAATTACTTAGATTAGTTTCAGATTTAATTAGTTAGTTAATTAGGGTTAGTCTAGTAATTGGGCTAATGCAGTTTTTTGTGTTTTTGATGGCATTTTTCGTTGGGCTTTATTCTCATTTTCGCAGGCCCAATCAGTGTATTATATCCAGAAAGTCCAATAATTGTCCAAGAAAAATCCAGCGTTTCCAGCTTTATCCAGCATTTTCTAGCAGACACCAGAAGACTCCAGAAGCTTCCAGTGAGTCTCATCAGTATAAAGCCCAGCAGATGACACGTGTTGTGAGGAAGGATGGCCCACCCTGCATCACAAGAAGATGCCACGTTTTTCCACTATCTCAGCCCTCATCCACGTGTGTTTCATGCACGCGTTCCCAGTGACACTTGTCACCATTCCCTCTTCCCCCTCATGCATGCAGCTCGCCGGTAACCTCCCCACCGACCGACATGCAATGGCCGCCGGCCGCCGTAACCAACCTCTCACCGGCGAGCACCAAAATCCAGAAAATCAATGATCTTCATCTTCCCCTCTTCATCACCTTCTCCTGGCGCCTTCATACAACCTCCGATCTACTTCCGGCCGCCGCGAATCTCCCCAGAACGGCTTGAATCTTCAACCAACACTCATCCTCCATCATCATGTTCGTCGTTCATCAACGATCTTCAACTCTCCAGTTCATCAATAATCACCAACAAACTATCAAGAACGTTCATCATCCGTTCTTCTTCCATCTCCAGAAGAACGTCAACACAGAACTTCTTCAAGCTATCGTCACCAGGTTTCCAGAATCTCTCCACAAGATCAGGCATCGTTCTTCATCAAGAACAACCAGCGTTTACAGATCTCCACGCATGAACTACCGTCAGAATCATCACTCATCAAGATCTGATTCGATCTTCAACCACCGCAAGAACAAATTTCCAGAACAAGAACTCGCATCAGCAAATCTTCATCATTATGATCTTCAACAAACCTCCAGCAGTTCTTCAAGATTTTTCCAGAAATCTTCAGAGCGAAGTTCATCACACATGCAACGAATCTCCTTCAAAATCTTCACTGAGCTTCTTTCTTCGTCAGCTTTTTCCATCAAGATCTACGAATTCACGAACAGATCTTCGAATGTCCGATTTGTCTTGATTTCTACTGGTTTTGTTTGGCCGCTTGCAGTTTGTAGGTAATGATGATGTTCGAAGGAAATGAAGCTAAGCCGAGAACGGAAGGATGGAGGACGAAAGAGACGAAAGGATGGAGGTCTACGGCGGTGGAGGGAGAAGGGAGAAAGGTTTAGGGTTTCTCTGAGAGTGGAAGGAGAAAGGAGGATTGGGCCAGGCCCAAATCCGTTTTTTTATCAACGCCCCCTCACATTTTTGGGCAAGCGCTGGGCCTGAGCCCAACAATGAAGCTAACTGCCCCCAGACTCAGTTACACCCCCCTGCGTTTTTTTTTGAAGAGAATTGGGCTGGGCCCAATCCCTCACAGTTTTTTATTTCATTTTTTGTTAAACATACCCCTGTAATCCAGTTACACCCCCTCCCCTTTTTTCTTGTTTTTTATTTTTATTCTTTTAAAGAAAAGAAAAGAAATAGAGAAAAAAAAATAGAAAAAAGCATATTATACAAAAAAGAAAAGAAATGAAAAGAAATATATTGTGAAAAAAAAATAGAAAAAGAAGTGAAAAGAAAATATAGAAAAAAAAAATGAAAAGGAAATATGTTTGAAAGAAAGAAAGAAGAATTTGAAAGAAATAAAAGAAAATATTGGAGAAAAATAGAGAAGAAAAGAATAAAGAGATGTTGAGAAAAATATGAAAAACATGTTAAAGAGAAAAGGAGAAAAAAGAGGAAAAAATATTAAAGTAGGTTTAATATTTTTTAAAGCATTTTCTTTTAGGATATTTTCATAGAGAGTATTTTCCCGACTTTTAGGATAGCTTAGAAGCCCATTTGTTAGGGGGCTATTTTTCATTCGATTTTTCAGGATAGAATAGGATAGCGTTTCCTAGGAGATTTATTTCAGTATTCAACTCATTGTAACCATTTTTCAGAGATTAATAAAACGAGATTCGAGCTGTGGTCCCGTAGTAGCCGAACTACAGCTGCTCTGATTCTTCGTACCAGACGAAGATATGTAGGCATAGGATGCGATATCCTAGCGAGCACACTAACGACTAATTTTTGTTCTCTCGCGGCTGTGCGATCGAGACTTTCCCGCTGACGACTAATCGATACCCTTTTTCTCTCTTGCCCAAGTGCATTTGAGACCGAGCCATAGTTTTGACCATAGGTTCCCGACCCTGTGAAACCAGTTGTGTTTCTCACTGCTGTGTGAGAATGTTTGTCTAGCCGTAGTTAGTCTGAACTACGTAAAGCTCTGATCTTCCATCCAGTGGAAGTACGTAGGCACAAGACGCGAGGTCTTGGCGAGCTAATTTTCCCTGTAGTCCCGAACTACGTTGACTCTGACTTTCTCTCTTGAGAATACGTAGGCATAGAGTGCGACGCTCTATCGAGTCAATTCCCTTCCGTTTAGATTTAGCAGCCGTAGATAAGATTGTTTTGCATCCAGTAGACAACCCAAGCAAGCGTGGATCCCGTCGAGTACGACGGACGTGAGGGGTGCTAATACCTTCCCCTTGCGTAACCGACTCCCGAACCCAGGCTATGGTTGCGATGACCATACCTTTTCCCCGTTTTTTGCGAGGTTTACTTCGAGCGTTTCCTTTCCCGCTCTGAGGGATAAATAACGCACGGTGGCGACTCTTCTGTCAGCCGGCGCCGATTTTCGCAGTAGCGACAGTCAAACTTCCTTTCTCCTTTGATTCTTTAGCCTTCCCATCCATATCTAAGCCTGAGCCAATCTTGAAAAAAGATGTGGAAAATTTAAAATCCAAGTTCGAGGAGCTAGAGGATGAGAATTCTCAGTTACAAGTCCAACTCAGCATAACCAAGTAAAAAAGTGACGACTTGGAGGATGAGGAGAAGAAGCTGAAGGAGAGGTTCACAAACATTATAAAGTGTGTCAGAGACGAGGAGGAAAAGAGAGAATGGGTTGGAGATGCCCTAAAAAGATCTAATTCTGAGTTGGACGGACAAAACGAAGAGTTAGATCGAGCTTGGCGCATTATCCGAGACTTAGAGAAGACTGTGGAGATATCCAACCAAATGAAGAAGGATGCTAGAGAGGAGTACGAAGCCCAAATCCTCGAGTTGAGGAACACCGTCAAAGACTAAAAAAATTGTTTACCCCATGAGCAATTGGAAAATGAGAAGATAGAATGTCAATTCTTACATGTGAAGTTCCAATTGGAAAGGACTGGTGGACAGTTTGGATGAATGAAAGCTGGGAAGTTTGATGAATTCTACCTAGAGCTGAGGAACAACACCAATTATTAGGAAGACAATTGTTGCAGGGCCGAAGATTCTGTGGCTAAAAGGGATGAGATTATCAAGAATATTCAAAGTCTTTATTCTGAGTGGAAGAGGAAGTTTGTGAATATGGCTGGGTTGGACAACTTTGTCATTCGAGAGCTTCCTGATAGACTGAAGGTAGCAGATAAAGTTATGCTTCCCAAGAATACTCTTGATCCTATTTACACCTTTATGAAGTTCTGCAACCAAGACATTCGAGGAGCTTACCACTGATCTTGAGGCATTTCTAAGGCTCAAGGGATCACTTTCATAATTTCTTTGTAACTTGAGTTCAAATGTTTATCTTTCTAGATCTTAGTACTTGTATTTGATCAATGAAATGAGAAGTTTGATGTTATACTATTTCTTCAAGGTTGCTTGCGATAAATGTTTATATTTATTTGCAATAAATAATAAGATAACTAAAGAAATTTGTAATAAAGAATAAATATCATCTATATTCATGCATCATGCTACATTTCATAAATCAAAACAAGGAACTTATCAACTTGGCCTTTTTCTTTAGACAAGTTGACTTCTCGACATCCTTACAACATCGTAGCGATCAAAGATTACTCATGGATTAACTAGAATAGAATCAAGATGATCTCAGAGAAGAAATTCTCAACATGAGGACCCAGATGGGTCAGCTAATGGAAGCCATGTAGACTATGGCCAGAAATCCAAAAGAGTTAAGACAAGATGTTGTTATTGCTGCTACAAATCCTCTAGTGTCACCTCCTGATGGTGTTATTCCAAACCTCGTGGGTGTTACTCCACCTCCAGCTGGTGCTACTCCACCTCTTACTGGTGTCATCCCAACTCGTGCTTCTATTCCAATTCCTGTTGGGGTTCACTTAAATCCTGAATGGGATGAAATGAATTGGAATTTCGTTCCTAAACTTGACAACTACAATGATGCTTTCTTCAGCCCTAGAGATGAATCTGTTTTTGATCCGCCTGCTAGTGAAGTGGAAAAGAAGGAATGTTCTTTGGAAGACAAGATGAGAGCTATGGAGTGTTCCAACGCCTTTGAGTTAGACGCTGATGACATGTGTTTAGTACCCGATGTTTAAATCCCTGCAAAATTCAAGGTACCAAAATGTGAGAAATAGAAAGGTATTAGCTTCACAAAGACTCACGTCAGATCCTATTGCAGGAAAATGGTCGCATACTCTGATGATGAAAAGATACTCACGCACTTCTTCCAAGATAGCCTTGTCGCTACTTGAAAATGCAACGATAGAGAGGCGAGAACGAAAAGACAGAAGAGTCGCCATCGAACTTTATTTATCCCATGTGGGGAAGGGAAAACATCGAGAAAACCCCAAGAAAGAAACGGATAAGATGGTCTCGCAACCAAGAGAAAGGGTTCGGAAGCCAGTTATGCGAAGGGAAGGTATTAGCACCCCTCGCATCCATCGTACTCGATGGAAACCATTTGTTTGTCTATGCGTGAAGGTGTTTTCTAAAGGTTATTGCTTTTATAGTGCTATAAAGGATAAAGAGAAGGGCTAGAAACAAGTAAAATAAGATGAAAGAGGGAAGTGACTCGGCAAAACCTCGCGGTTCTATGCCTACGTATTCTCAACAGGTATGAGAAAGTTGGAGTCAACGTAGTTTGCGAAACTACGGATATAGATGGAAGTGTGCTCGGCAAGGATTGTGGCCCTTGTTCCTACGTATCTCCACTTAAAAGAAGTGAAGAATCAGAGCAGTCGTAGTTTGGCCTACGGTTTACTGGTATTTTTATGGATGATGTTAGTCTGCACAATCTAGCAATTAGGTGTATTGCAGCTCGCTTGTGGAGTCTTAGGCGTTACCTATTTGCAGTAGAATGGACGTAACACATCCTTTTGAAAAGAGATAGTTTTCGTCTTCGAGGCAAGATGTCACGTTTGATTTGTGAAAGTTATTTTTAGGGTGAAATAGGTCCTCGGATAGTAACCCCTTTGCAGGTAGTACCCAATTTTTTATCTCAAAGATTTATTGTGAAAGCGGTGTGGCGAATATAGTCACGTCTTCGTATTGAAAGACGAGTATCGAGACCACAGACTCTACAGTGAGTATCCTGACACTCGAAAGGGAAGAAGTCTATGCTTAATCCTCTCTCTTTAGTTCAGTACAAAGAGAACTTCATTCTTTTATTAAAGATGTTTTGATCTTGAAGGGTAAGTGCTTTGCAACAGTGAACCCTAAAGGTAATGTCAAGCACTCGGGATAGGAGAAGGCCTACACCTAACCACTCCACAACCATTCAATTTTTATTAGGAAAAATGTTTTGTAAATGCATTTGGTATGAGACCAAGGTTTTTAGACTAAATAGAGAGAAGTTTGAAAAGAGAGGGTGGTGAATAGAGTATGGTAGGTTAATGGTGATGCGCAAAGCAATCGACTTACAAGGGTTTAATACATACAAGGTTGGTGTGAGTTTATGGAAGAGGGGTAAAATCAGAAGTAGAAAACCTAAGGTGATCCAATTTGAAATGAGTTTAAAAATGGCTTGATGTTGGATCAAGCCTCATTTGTTCTTTATTTTGAAAACATGTTCTAGGCTAATTCAGTTTTATCTTTCTTAGCACGTAGCAAGCAAGCACGAAAAGAGCTAAGCTATTACACTGTAACGGGAGGGGGATACATATAGAATATAGGGGATTGCGAGAAATAAATGGTCTCATTGTCAAGTAGCCCAAGAGAAAGTTGTGTGTGTGCGAGGTGTCCTAAGCTAAACAATGACAACGAGTTCAGACAACATAAACAGATTAGGGTTTATGTACAAAGCTAAACCTCAATACCTAAGATAATGATCAACAGTCCACGAATTTAGGGTTTTTAGGGTTTCGATAGTTTTATCGTGTTTTTGGTATTTTTGAATGAAATAAATACGAAATGGGTTAGATGACAGTGTATGTAATATGACAGGATGAAATATGAACAATGATGATAAGATGAGCGAGATAATAAACAAGATAATATCAACGATAATATAAACGGAAAATATGTGCAAGAATATATGAACAGTGATATATTAACAGAAATGTAAAGCAATTTATATTGAACAAAAATTAAAGTTAGAGGTTAACGATTAATTGAATGAAACAGGTCAAATGGAATGGGATCTCGTCTTAATCATAAACTCATGTCGATTAATCAAAGGTAATCTCTCACGATCCCAAAGTATAGAAAAATGATCCAAATAATCATTTTCTACAGATTTGAAATAATGAAGATTAGCGACTTCGAAAAGTCGACATTTACGAATGTAAAGACTTCATTGACCGATAAAATCGATATGAAATTAAAAATAAGGTTAAACCTCATCTTAATCGTAAACCTTATGTTAGTTAATCTAAGGGAACCTCTCACAATCCCAAAGTATAGAAAAATGATCCAAATGATCATTTTCTATAGATTTGAAATAATGGAGGTTTTAACAACCTCAAAAACTAAGGTTTGTGAATCAAAGACTTCATCGATTCAAAAAATAAAATAAAATCGAAAAAGAGAAAGAAAATGAAAAGTGAAAAAGTTAGGTCTCGGATAAATTATTATCTATCAATAATTTGACCGATAACAACTTATGGAGGTTTCGTCATCGATCAATTTTTTGAAAACAAAATCGAGAAACATAAAATCTAAATGAAACTAAAAGAAACCCATTGAAAGCTGATTTTGATTATGAATAAAAGAAGAAAATAATTATTAAACAGTAATAAAATTCTTTGCAAAAGAGAAACTAAAAAAAAACGTGTGGGGGTACATCTGGAAATCCGTGGTGTATGTGATAAAAACGAATGGAATCATTATGGGCCTTACGGCCCATTCATCCATATAAAATAACAAGGCTAGGCTGTAAAGAAAAGTAAAAACAAGGTTGCTTTAAGAGGGCCCTCAAACCCGTTATCATCATCAAACAATACTTAAAACAAAAATTATCCACATTCACGTTAAAAAAGAAAAAAGAAAAGGGGAAATCAGTACCACAAACGAGTGGTCGACACCCTTCAAAACACGGTAACCATTTTTTTGAAACAAGAACTGAGAGAGGGAACAAAAGGTGGTTTTCTCTGAACTGTCGTCTTCATCGGGATGAATAAAATACAGTGAGAAGAAATGAAAGTGAAAATCTTCAACAAAATCGATCGAAGAAACCAAAAACAGATCCAATCGGTTCTCAACCATCCTTACATTTGATTCTTTGTATATGTTTCAGTTTCCTTTTTCTGCCTTAAACTTCTTGATTCAACTTCGTCTTCCTCTATTTCAAGTTCTTCTTTTTCTTATTTCGCTCAAACTCTTCCCCTTCTTCTTTTGAATCTGAGGTTGGGTTTCAATGGAGGGTTCATTTTGGGTGTTTGAAATGTTTGAGCATTGGAGGATGAATTTGAATTTCGGTTTTTTGGTGAAGGAGAAGATGAGTGGGTTATTGAAAAAAAGAAACACAAGGTATTCACGATTTGGTTTTTTTTTTGCCTCTACTCTTTCTTCTTTATGACTTAGATTTGTTTCGGTTTAGAGGTAAATGGTGATTTTTGGTTTTTTCTGATTTGAGTTTTTGGGGGCCTGATTTCAGAGGGCGTTTTTTTATAGAGAGTTAAAGGAAGTTTGATGTCGTTTTGAAGAGGAGAATTGAAGAGTCATTTTTTTGAATATTTTGAGGTCGTTTATGAAGGTGAGATAATACTTAGAAGGGGGGTTGAATAAGTATGAAAGATTAAAACTTAGAAATAGAAACACAATTATTTTTATCCTGGTTCGTTGAACTCAACTACTCCAGTCCACCTTTCCTAGAGTGATTTGCCTTTCTCAACAAGGACTTAATCCACTATTTAATCAAACAGATTACAATAGTAACACCTAAGAACAACTGTTCTTAGTCTTCTCAAGAGCTACTGATTCTAACTGAATCCTCTTAAGGAAAACCTTTACAATCAATGTAAATTAAATACAAGAGTATGAATGCTTCTAAAAAGCTTTTATCACAACAGTGATTTTTCTCTTAAGTTTAAGTACAATTAATTCTTAGAAGAATATGAAAGAATGAGAGCTTTTAATGTTATAATTTCTTCTCAGCAAAATTGTGTCACTGAGGAATTTGGTGGAGTCTTCCTTTTATAGGCAGCTGATCCAAGGAAGCTGAACGTTGAGAAGAGTGTCCCAAAAAGGTCTGAGCCGTTTTGTCTTCACATCAAGTGACCTTTCCTAGAAGTAGAAAGTACAGAAAAATCCTTTTTGTCTGTGTTCTTGTGTCTAGCACAAATGAGGAAAGAGACGTTTGATTTACTCCAACGGATATATTCTTTGAATATTTCTTCTTCAGTTTTCAGCAAGTTCATCAGAATCTGATTGAGTCAGAGTCTTCTAATGATGTACAGAACTTTGCTGTATCAGAGTCTTCTGCAGCATGTGTGCTTTCAGCGTGTTGATCATCAGAGCATATTTGTCACAGAACTTCAGTACTTGGCAGCTTTAGTACTTTCAGAAACTTTTGTAGAAACTATGCTTTGAGAAACTCTTCATACAATATTCTTCTTAGCTTCAGATGCTTCTGCTTCAGAATCTTCTGGAGCTTCTTGCTTCAGATTCTTCTAGAGCTACTTGCTTCAGATCCTTCTGGAGGCTACGCTTCAGGAACTTCTGTAAGCAGCAGTCAGAATCTTCTAATGAGTGCATCTGGCGCTTCAGAGCTAAGATAACTTCTTGTATACAATTCAGATTTGCTTCAGGAGTGTTAATTTCATTATAATCTGCAGTAAAACTCTCAAGCAAATTTTAGAGTATATAATTCTTAAATACAAAATTTCCTAACAGTTATCATCAAAACAAAGAGATATTATTAAGAACCAATTTGTGCTCTAACAATCTCCCCCTTTTGATGATGACAAAAAGCATTAGAAATTTTGTTTAATTGGAAAAATTTGAGTTATAACTCCCCCTGAGATGATGAATCTCCCCCTGAGTTAAATATAATTTAGGAATAGAAACTTCCCTTTTTACTTGAGTATTCTTCAGAGTTAGATCTTGTTTGTTCTTTTTAACATTTGAAGATCAGAATGTCTTGCAAAAATTAATATTCAGAGTTTGATAATGGTCAAGTGATCTGAGAGACTCAGAGTTTCTTTTATAGAATATACTTATCAAAAGTTCTGAAACAGTCAGATTAAAATGTTAGATAGAATAAATATGTCTGAAGTTTCATTCTGGTGAAGTTATATTAAACAGTTCAGATCTATATTTTCTCCCCTTTTTTGTCATAAGCAAAAAGTAAAAAAAAACTTTTAAAAAGACAAGTAAAAGGAAACAATAATCTAGACAATTCAATGGAGAAAATTTTGATTCATTCATTTGATCAGATCAAGAGTACATAGGCAAACATCAGAAGATATATCAAATAGAGTACAAATGCAAGCAACAGATGCAGAAACAATAGAATGAAAAAAAAATCTAAGAGTGTTTGGACAAAAGCATCTTCAATAGATCTGTAATCTCAGAGGATGATTGCTCTTGCTTGGACATCCACTTAGCCATAGTTTCATTCTTTTCATCTTGCTTTGACATCCATTCTGTCATATCCTCAGACTTCTTATCCTGCTTAGCCATCCAGGATTTTATCTCTGACTGTCCAGCTTCCAGAGCAGCAATCTTGTCTTCAAAATCTGGATGTTCTTTCTTTATCTCAGATGAAGAAGTATAATTAGGTTCTGTAGCCTGAACAGAGTCAATTTCCATGGGTTCTGTAGAGTCTGGAGCATTTGAAGTAGAAGAAGGATCTACCAGAGTCATAGCCAATTGATTCTCTTCAGATGCATTTTCAGTAGATTCTGTTGATGGTGGAGGAGCATCTAAAAGAAGTAGAGGTTCAAATTTGTTGACAGTCCAGAATAGAGTCCTTGCAGCCTCAGCAAATCTGAGCTTTGCATCATCAGAACAAACGTTCTTCAGATTAGAAGCTACATAGTTGAATCTGTTAATGAATCCATTCCAGATGATGTCAGATTCTTTGGCATCCATTGTTGCTGAGCATTTCTTCTGTACAGTACCTAAATACATCTGTATTTCTTGCAAAAAAGTTTGAAATAAATGACTAACATTAAGTCTGGGCTTTGGGCGTAACAAGGTTTCCAGAGTTACAGGTTTAGGTTGGGGAGTTGGAGGAAAAAGTGATTTTTGGATGGAAATCAGAGGAGGGGTAGTATGGAATGAAGGGTATCTCAGGTTTTTGAGGTTGAGATCTGTTTAAAGCATTTAACAGATGAGGTTTTGTTCTGGTGTGATTGGTAACTGCATCAAAAGGTTTATTTGAGTAGGGTTTGAAAGCAGATTTTGGTGGTTCAACAGATGCAACAGTGTTATCAGATGCAATTTGCCGAGCTGAAACAACAGCTTTATTAGATTTTGCAGAATATGATATGGTTGCTAAAGGTTCTACATCTGACATAGATTTTAAGAAATCAAGAATCACAGATGGAAGGGTCATTGTGGGTTTTGGTTTCAGAGGGTTGATGGGGTCAGAAGGTTCAACTCTGTCATAAAAGTCTTTCAGTTTGAAACCATAAGACAGATTATGAAATAGAGAAGATACTTGGGTACAAGATATAGAAGATCTTGGATTGGAATTTGGGATTAAGATCTCAGATGATGGTGTAGGTGTGGGAATAGGATCTGGAATGAGAGTTTGTGAAGGTATAGAAGGCTCAGATTGTTTTACTTCAGAGTATTTTCCAGATGGAGAGATTAGAAAATCTGGGTGGATTTCTGATTCTGAGGAGTTAGAAGATGTGGTTGGTGTGCATGAAGTAGAAGATACTTGAAACACCGTTTTTAAGGGTGTGACATCAAGAACTTCTGTGTGAGGTTCAGAAGTATTGGTTTGTTCTGAAGGAATTTCAGATGGTTTTGATGGGTGTTCTGAGATAGGTGAGTCAGATGGAATAATTATTGGTTCTGATTCACTTGGAGTAGAAGTGACTTTGGTAGGTTCAGATGCAGTGGGTTTAGATAAGGGATTAGTTTGTGGTGATTGTTTTTCAGAGGCTTGTTCTGGTTGAGATACTTGTGGTTTTGCTGGTTGTTCAGATGATTTTGTAGGTTGTTGTTCTGATGGTTGTTTCTGAGAGGATTTTGTTTATAGAACAAACTGTTTGATATGAATCTTAGATTGAGAAGGTTTTGGTACAGAAACTGTTGGTGTTGGAATTTTTTGTGTTGTTGTTTGAGTTGGAACAGGTGTTTGTTTTTGTGATGATTTAGAACTAGGAGCAGTAACAGAAGTGGTTTGTGTTGAAGGTGGTTTTGGTACAGACTTAAGATTAGAATCATTTATAACAATATTTGCAGAAGATACAGAAGATTTAGTACCTTTTATTTTGATCCTCTTGGCTGGTACAGAAGCAGCGTCTTCAGATTCTTTTCTCTTCAAGAGCTTCTTTGGCTTTTTAGCAATCTTTACTTTCTTCTGAACAGGTTCAGATGATGCTACTGGCTGAGTCCTTTTCTTCTGAAGTTGTGCTTCTTCTTCTGCTACATCTGGTAGTGGTTGTCTAGCTAGCTGAATGACATTAGCAGGAACAGGTTTTCCATCCTTCTTGCATTGATCAATATACATCACAACTATATGTCTGGGCTCTTCAGCAAAGAATAAGGGAAAGTCATCTACAGGAATCCTCTTATTCAATTCAGACATTTTCAGCTTCTTGGGCGCTGTTGTGAGTTCATCAACAATTTTGAGTATCTGAAGACTTTTAGCATTCAGAGGTTTTCCCATTATAGATTCTAATTCCTCTGTGACTCCAGCAGCGTACAGAGCAGTTACCAAACCATTCTCAGTAAGAAGATCTGAGATCAAACTTCCAAAAGGGATCCAAGTTCTGATCTTCTGTCCTTTCTCTTTCATATATTCTCTAGATGCATTGATATGGTTCCACAGATGCATAAAAAGAATGTATGGAAGATCTACCTTGGTGCTCTGACTAAGGCAATACATGAAATAGAGCTGTTCATTATTGACATAGTCTGGAGAGTTAGTTGACTTCCTGTGGTGGATGCATCCCATAAAGATCTTGGCCCAGATCTTGTAGTCAGGCTTCAGATCCTTGAATTTGTTAGAAGCTTGACCAGCAGTCATTACTTCTTCATATACCTCATCCATGTCCACACGCCCAGCTGGCAAGTGAGAAACACCATCTGTTTCTTCATATCCAATTAGTTTTCTTATCAGATCTTCTGTGATAATAATTTCTTTTCCCAACACAGAAGATAAGATGAACTTGGGGTAAACTGATGCATGGATCCAGAATTCTTTCACAAGGAGAGGGTAAACTGGTCCAAAGAGCCTATCAAAATACTTAACCCATCCTTGAGCTCCAATGATGGAACGAAACTCAAACCCATTTTATGCCAGAGAATCAAACTCAACCATAGATTCACATAGAACTTCCAATTTATCAACAGGCGTAAGAAGAGTTCTTTTGGGAGGAGAATAGGGAGCAACACCCATGTTTTCTGAAGTTACAGCAGCCATAGAAGATTGGAATTGAGTAGCTGTTGATGATGAAGTTGCCATTGAAGAATGCCTTGTCAAACGCTTAGGTATAGGGTTTTTATGCAGAGAAAAAAGGAGATGAAAACGCATGTACTTTCTGAGAGTGTGAAAAGTGTGAAAGTGAATACAAGCCAAGTATTTATACTAAAACACTTAGGCAAATCAACAGTCATAAATATGCATGTTTTAACAAGCATTAAATGAAGAGAATAATAATCATTTCAAAACATTAATTCTTCTGACAATTTGGGGGGAAAATCAAGGTTCTCACTATTCAAACTTCACCTCAAACGTCTCTTCAGTTATGTACACGCCACCTCTTCAGATTTGGTGTGACACGTGTTTGCTTGCATGTGTTCTGAATTCTCTTAAGAAATGAAACGTTAGCCAACGTTCAGATCTTCTAAAGATTGTTAGTTCAGAGTTTCACAAAAGAAATATTGATCAGAATAAAATAAGCAATCAGAAGAAATACTTCAGAGCATTAAGCATTTTTGCATCTGTAAAAATTTGCTTCTGATAAATATCATTCTGGACAAAAATCCATACCAATATTTTTCAGAATAAATTTGAATCTATCTTCAACAAGGGGTTTTGTAAAAATATCTGCCCATTGATGATCTGTATCAACAAAGGCTAAATTTATGATTCCTTTCTGAACATAGTCTCTGATGAAATGATGCTTAATTTCTATATGTTTTGCCTTAGAATGTAAAATGGGATTCTTGGACAAATATATAGCAGAAGTATTATCACAAAAGATAGAAATGTTACTTTCAAAAATTTGATAATCTTCTAGTTGACTCTTCATCCAGAGCATCTGCGTGCTACATCCAGCAGCAGCAATGTATTCAGCCTCTATGGTTGAAAGTGCAATTGTGGGTTGCTTCTTGCTGTACCAGGAGATTAGATTTCTTCCTAGAAATTGACAACTTCCAGAAGTACTTTTTCTTTCCACTCTGTCTCCAGCGTAGTCAGCATCACAGAATCCAACTAATTTGAAATCATCAGATTTTCTGTAACACAAACCCACATTAGAAGTACCTTTTAGATACCTTAGAATCCTCTTGACAACTGTCAAGTGTGATTCTCTAGGATCTGATTGGAATCTAGCACACAGGCAAACACTGAACAATATGTCAGGTCTAGAAGCAGTAAGGTAAAGAAGAGAGCCAATCATACCTCTGTAGAGCTTCTGGTCTACTTTCTTACTTACCTCTTCCTTGCCAAGTGAGCTAGTAGGATGCATTGGAGTCTTTGCCAGCTTGCTGTCAGATATGTTAAATTTCTTCAGAAGTTCTTTAACATATTTTGTCTGATGTATGTAGGTGCATTCTGGAGTTTGATTAATTTGGATTCCTAGAAAGAATCTGAGTTCTCCCATCATGCTCATTTCAAATTCTGCCTGCATACATGTAGCAAACTCCTTTCCAAGCATAATATTTGTTGATCCAAAAATTATATCATCTACATAAATTTGGCAAATTAGAAGATCTTTCTTAATTGATTTACAAAAGAGTGTTGTATCCACTTTGCCTCTAATGAAATTCTTCTCCAGAAGAAAATTGCTCAATCTCTCATACCAAGCTCTGGGAGCTTGTTTTAAACCATATAGAGATTTCTTTAATTTGAAAACATGATCTGGAAATTTTTCATTTTCAAAACCAGGAGGTTGGTGGACATAAACTTCTTCATCTATAATACCATTAAGAAAGGCACTTTTAACATCCATCTGATACAGAGTGATGTTATTTTGTGCAGCAAATGAAATAAGAAGACGTATAGATTCTAACCTTGCCACTGGAGCATATGTCTCAGTGTAATCAATACCTTCTTGCTGACTATACCCTTGAGCAACCAGCCTTGCCTTATTCCTTTCAACTTCTCCTTTCTCATTTAGCTTATTTTTGAAGACCCATTTTGTACCAATTATATTGAATCCTTGAGGTCTTTGAACTAGATCCCATACATCATTTCTGCTGAATTGATTTAGCTCTTCTTGCATGGCAATAATCCAATCATTGTCTTGCAGAGCTTCATCTACAGAAGATGGTTCAATTTCTGACACTAGTCCAAATAGTGATGCTTCAGTTGATCTTAGAAAGGATCTTGTTCTGATGGGATCATCCTTCTTTCCAATAATGACATCCTCTGGATGAGAAGCTTTAATTCTGGATGATGATCATCTAATAGTTGACTCTTCAAAAATGTTTAGATTATTCATCTGAGAGGTTAAAGGAATAGCATCTGGCGTTGCTTCTGGTTCCTTCACTTGAATTTTGTCTGCTTCTGAAACTTCAGAGTCAATGAAGACTACTTCCCTATCTGCAGAGTTATCAGACTGCTTTGGCTTTTCAGAGCCAAGCTTATCATCAAATCTGACATGAATAGATTCTTCCACAATCTGTGTCTCAGTGTTGTATACTCTGTAGCCTTTGGAGCGTTCAGAATATCCAAGCATGAAACACTTTTGTGCTTTGGAATCAAACTTGCTCAGATTTTCCTTAGTGTTTAACATATAGCAAATACATCCAAAAGGATGAAAATATGAAATGTTGGGCTTTTTGTTCTTCCACAGTTCATAAGGAGTCTTCTTCAGAAGAGGTCTTACAGACACTCTGTTCTGAATGTAACAGGCTGTGTTGATTGCTTCTGCCCAAAAGTGTTTTGCCAGATTTGTCTCATTGATCATGGTTCTGGCCATTTCTTGCAGAGTTCTGTTTTTCCTTTCTACAACCCCATTTTGTTGTGGAGTTCTAAGACAGGAAAAATCATGAGCAATGCCATTTTCAGAAAAGTATTTTTCAAAATATTTATTTTCAAATTCACCACCATGATCACTTCTGACTTTTATAATTTTGAAATCCTTTTCATTCTGGACTTGCTTGCAGAAGTCAAAGAACACAGAATGTGACTCATCCTTGTGTTTTAAGAACTTTACCCATGTCCATCTACTATAGTCATCAACAATTACTAATCCATACTTCTTGCCTCTGATGGATGCAGTTTTCACTGGTCCAAACAGATCAATATGAAGTAGTTCTAGTGGTTTGGAAGTAGAAACAACATTTTTTTATTTAAAAGATGTTTTTGAAAACTTCCCTTTTTGGCATGCTTCACAAAGAGCATCTGAAGTGAACTTCAGATTAGGGAGTCCTTTGACAAGATTAAGTTTATTAATCTGAGATATACGTCTCATATTAATATGGCCTAATCTTCTGTGCCAGACCCATTTCTCTTCATTAACAGACAAGAGGCATTTAACATTTTGAATTTTAAGTTCTGAAAGATTTATTTTATAAATGTTGTTTTTCCTCTTACCACTAAATAGGATAGAGCCATCTTTTTGACTAATAGCTTTACAACATTTTTGATTAAAGGTAATATCATAACCATTGTCACTTAATTGACTTATGGACAATAAGTTATGCTTTAACCCTTCAACAAGTAAAACATTAGTAATAGAGGGAAGTTTACCATTTCCAATAGTGCCAGATCCAATGATCTTTCCCTTCTAGTTCCCTCCAAACTTCACGTCACCTCCAGATCTAAGTTCCAGGCTTTGGAACATAGACTTTTCTCCTGTCATGTGTCGTGAGCATCCAGAGTCCAGGTACCATGATTGGTGTCCTGACCTTGCTGCTAAGAACATCTGCAACAGGGATTATTTTACTTTTAGGTACCCAGATCTTCTTGGGTCCTTTAGGGTTAGTGGTTCTGGAGGTTTGTCTAAACTTCTGTTTTTCAACATAATGTTTATTCTGACTAACCTTGGGTTTAAACACATAATTATTCTTCTCAGAGCTTGTGTGTTTAATGTCATTTAAGTGACCAAACTTAAATTGAGAGTACAGAGGTGTTTTCTTGATGAAAAGTTTGTCAACAGATTTTGGATTTCTTCCAGATGAAGATTCATATCCAATACCTCTTCTATTGTTTCCACTAACACCATAGATCATAGAAGCCATCTTGCTTCTTTCTATGCTCTTAGTAAGGAATTTCTGAAAACTAGAGTCATATTTTTCTAAAATGCTTTCACATGACTTAGTTTCAAATTCAGATTCTTGTTGAGTTGTTTCACAGTCATTTTTGATTTTCAGATTAATTTCTTTTTGCTCAACAAGTTCTGTCTTCAGAAGATCAATCTCAGATTCAAGATTGCTTTTCAGCTTCTTGTATTTGAGTTTGATATTGTTGTAACTTTTTAGAACTTCTGATAAAACCTTTATCAGTTCTTCTTTAGTAAGTTTAGCCATTACCTCTTCAGCATCATCATCAGATTCAGAGTCTGATTCATATTCTAAGGTTCCTTCCTCTTGATCTTCTGTGCTGGCCATCAGTGCAACATTAGCACATTCTTCTTCTGATTCAGAAGATGATTCAGATTCATCTGAGTCATCCCATGTTGCCATCAGAACCTTCTTCCTTTTGTTAAACTTCTTCTTGGGTTTTTCTTTTTGAAGTTTTGGGCAATCATTCTTGTAATGCCCAGGTTCTTTGCACTCATAGCACACAACTTCTTTCTTGCCAGATCTTCTGTGCCCAAAAGATTCCTTTCTGTTATCAAATCTTCTAAAGTTGTTGAATTTCTTTCCCTTGTGCTTCCAGAGTTTGTTGATCCTTCTGGACAGCATGGATAATTCATCTTCTTCTTCAGAAGAAGATTCTTCAGAGCTTTCTTCAATAACCTGCAAAGCTTTAGCAGATTTGTTAGATTTTAAGGCAACAGATTTACCTTTTTCTTTCTTCTGAGGTTCATCTTCCTCAAGCTCAATTTCATGGCTCCTCAGTGAGCTGATGAGTTCTTCTAACGAGATCTTGTTCAGATCTTTAGCCATCTTCAAGGCAGTCACCATAGGTCTCCATCTGGTAGGTAGACTTCTGATGATTTTCTTTACATGATCTGATGTAGAGTATCCCTTGTCCAGAACCTTTAGCCCAGCTGTGAGGATCTGAAATCTGGAGAACATGGCTTCAACAGATTCAGAGTCTTCCATCTTGAAGGCCTCATACTTCTGGATCAGAGCCAGAGCTTTTGTCTCCTTGACTTGAGAATTTCCCTCATGAGTCATTTTTAGGGATTCAAACATATCAAAAGCAGTTTCCCTGTTTGTAATTTTTTCATACTCAGTATGGGAAATTGCATTCAATAATATAGTCCTGGCTTTGTGATGATTTCTAAAATCTTTCTTCTGAGCATCTGTCATAGATTTTCTGTCTATCTTCTTGCCATTCCCATCTGTGGGATGGACATATCCATCTATGACTAGATCCCATAGATCAGCATCATATCCTAGGAAAAAATTCTCAATTCTGTCTTTCCAGTAATCAAGTTTCTCCCCATCAAACATAGGGGGTTTGGTGCTGATCCTGTCCCTTTCTTCATATTTATTGTTAATGTTGGATATTGTATTATCAGCCATTGTAACAAATAAATATATATCAAAGTATTTCTCTATGGATCTTTACTGTCACTGTTAAGTGGTAGCACACACAGAACCGAAGCTCTGATGCCAACTGAAGGTGAGATAATACTTAGAAGGGGGGGGGGGGGTTGAATAAGTATGTAAGATTAAAACTTAGAAATAGAAACACAATTATTTTTATCCTGGTTCGTTGAACTCAACTACTCCAGTCCACCCTTCCTAGAGTGATTTGCCTTTCTCAACAAGGACTTAATCCACTATTTAATCAAACAGATTACAATAGTAACACCTAAGAACAACTGTTCTTAGTCTTCTCAAGAGCTACTGATTCTAACTGAATCCTCTTAAGGAAAACCTTTACAATCAATGTAAATTAAATACAAGAGTATGAATGCTTCTAAAAAGCTTTTATCACAACAGTGATTTTTCTTTTAAGTTTAAGTACAATTAGTTCTTAGAAGAATATGAAAGAATGAGAGCTTTTAATGTTATAATTTCTTCTCAGCAAAATTGTGTCACTGAGGAATTTGGTGGAGTCTTCCTTTTATAGGCAGCTGATCCAAGGAAGCTGAACGTTGAGAAGAGTGTCCCAAAAAGGTCTGAGCCTTTTTGTCTTCACATCAAGTGACCTTTCCTGGAAGTAGAAAGCACAGAAAAATCCTTTTTGTCTGTGTTCTTGTGTCTAGCACAAATGAGGAAAGAGACGTTTGATTTACTCCAACGGATATATTCTTTGAATATTTCTTCTTCAGTTTTCAGCAAGTTCATCAGAATCTGATTGAGTCAGAGTCTTCTAATGATGTACAGAACTTTGCTGTATCAGAGTCTTCTGCAGCATGTGTGCTTTCAGCGTGTTGATCATCAGAGCATATTTGTCACAGAACTTCAGTACTTGGCAGCTTTAGTACTTTCAGAAACTTCTGTAGAAACTATGCTTTGAGAAACTCTTCATACAATATTCTTCTTAGCTTTAGATGCTTCTACTTCAGAATCTTCTGGAGCTTCTTGCTTCAGATTCTTCTGGAGCTACTTGCTTCAGATCCTTCTAGAGGCTACGCTTCAGGAACTTCTGTAAGCAGCAGTCAGAATCTTCTAATGAGTGCATCTGGCGCTTCAGAGTTAAGATAACTTCTTGTATACAATTCAGATTTGCTTCAGGAGTGTTAATTTCATTATAATCTGCAGTAAAACTCTCAAGCAAATTTTAGAGTATATAATTCTTAAATACAAAATTTCCTAACAGTTATCATCAAAACAAAGAGATATTATTAAGAACCAATCTGTGTTCTAACAGTTTTATTCTGGCCTTTCGCGTTTTGTTGCGGTACGTCTTCTCTTTTGGATCACTTGGCTTGTCGTATCTGAAAAATGACAGTCTGTTTCGTGCAAATAATCCCTTTTGGCGCCTAACATGAATTGCATTAATTTTGTTGTTGGAAGGTAGCCATGTTGCATGATGTACAGCTTGCGGTCCACAATTGTTGGTTCAAAGATGTTGTGTTGTGAAAAGAGTATGCTTCTGTGGATACCTTTGTTTTGCAGGTAGCTGTTTGTATGTGGCAGGATGATTGCAGGTCATTGGTGGAAGTTTGTCTTTGTTGTAGCAGTGGGACGTTCTCCCTCCTCAAAAGGTTGTTTGTCGTTTTTTACTTATAGAGGACAAAGTGAGGGTAGCAATGGAATTGAGAAGCAATTGGGTGCTACGGATCGTACCTGCAGGTCCGTATAGAGATGGTGACAACTTATGGCAATGTAACCTGCCTCTACTTCCTTTTTTTCTTTTGTAATTTGTTGTGAAATGCATCATGGCAAGTGGCCTGCTATGTAATGGATCCTTCCTATTATTTTATATATTATTTTTTGTGAATTTTCTTATAATACTTGGTGGACTTCAAAGAAAGTATTTGTTGTTTTTTTTGGGCCAAAACTTTTTTAATGAGTTTTGGTATTTTTTTTTTGTAATGAGTTTTCAAATAAACAAAAAAATGAATTATGGGCCTGGGCTTGAAACATGGGACAATAGTCTACACCTTTTTTGCACTCTTTGATTTTGTCATGGGCTTGCCAAATTAACTTTGCACTTCCATTTGTTGGACTTTGACTAAAAAAATGAGAAGCTTGACCTTTCTACACGAACAATCTTCGAAACCATTTTTGATCATCTTGAAATCCTTAAATGATGATGGTTAATGAAGTTTGTAAGTCTTGCACTCTGAATTTTCAATTATAACCAAATAAAATATGGAATACGTCTTTGAGAAATAAGAGCCTTCATAAATCAACCTTGCACTTCGAATGAATTGACGCTTTGAATCAGCGTGCATTCATTTGAACTTATGACCAACATTAGAATATTGTGAATTTATTTTGAAGCACAAAACTCTAATCAGATCCTTAGTGTTGTACCCCAAAATTTGCCCAACCTTTTCTTTACTTGGTTTATGTTTCATATCATTTCTTTCAGCATATTGCATTGCATAACATTTTGCATTTACAGGGGATCAAGAGATGTGTGTGCAACCAGAGGAAGCTTCCAAGAGTTCTAATCCTAACCAAGAGTTTGTATTCAAGTCAATAGGGGGGTCATCATCATCAGAGATAAGTCAAAGCCCTTTGGATAGATAGATAAGTGTGTGTGGTTCACCTCCTATCTAAGAGGCCATGTGAAGGTCATCTGAGGATCACAAACCTATGATTATGGAGAGAGATGGTCATTTGAGCTCATAGGAGGCCTTGAGGGTCACTGTGGAGTTCATTCAAGTGTTTATACCAAGTGTGAAGAGTTACCGTTAAAGATGGTGCAATTAGGGTTTTCATCTGGTAAATCCTCAGTTAACTGTGAAATTGAAGGAGGTTAAAACTCAATTCCAAGTCTCTATGGTCATGGGATGTTGTGTTGAGATGTCTAATATATCATTTCAAGATCAATGCATCAAGAATCAAGAGTGTGAGAAGTTACTAAATTAGGGTTCTCAGTGTAAAATCCCTTATTTAGTCCCCAACTTCAAAACCACCTTTCTCAAGATAGAAGTCTCATCTCACCTTGACATAGTCATGAAACTTGTAGAGCATGTTCTTAGATTTCTTTTGAGTACTAGAAGTCATTCATCTGATTTCTAGAACTCAAGTTATGATGCAGACAAGTTACAGGTCCTCAGATGAATGCGATTTTGGTCAACAAAAGTCAACCAACTTCCAAGCCATTTTTGACCTAGAAAGATTGTTTCTCCTCAACTTTTGATGAACATGAAAGTTGTTCCTCATAATCTTATCTTTCCAAAGAGTACTAGAAGTCCTCCATCTAATTTGTAGAACTCAAGTTATGAGGCTTACAAGGCAGGGGTATTTTGGGAAAGCAGGATTACAGGTCATTTTCATTATGGGTCATTTTCACCACTTTGCACACTTCAAATGGAAATCTTTCCAACATCAAACTTTCTCCAAATGGGTTCATTTGCTCAACCAAACATCAAGGCATCAAAGGTTTGGCCTGGATGGAGGAATCCCTAATTGAATTTTCATGAAAAAGGGCTTAAAAGAAAAAAATCAAGATTAATTCATTTGAAAACATTTTGTACCAACTTTATGCATATTTTGAGTGCAAATGACATTTGAAACACAATGCCATATTTGGATTTTGAATTTTAGTGCATTTTGGTGGCCATTTTCATGGTTTCTTCAAGTTTAAGTTACACATCAAAGACATGCCATAAGATGAAACCAAGGAATAATTCTCAGCCCTTTGATCCACCAGCTTCAGATGCAAGCCAAAGGAGCCATTTTTATAGCTAAGCAAGGGGAAATTCGTGCACTATTCAAATCACCATAAGTGAAAAAGTGAAAATGCAATTGGGCTTAAAGGGAACAGAATTGGGCCTATTCTTCATCTGAATCCACCATATTTAATCCCAGGATTCTTCCCATACCTTCAGAACTGGATTTGGTGAGAGTTAGAGAGAGAACAGATTGGAAAAAAAGAGAGGAAAAGTGAAAATCATTTTTTGAGTTTCATTGAGTTTTAAACAAAACCAAGCATTGCAAAACATTTCTTGAACTTCATTGAACGATTCCGGGTAGTTTATTACAAGCTTTGATTACACATTGAGCTCTGAGGAAGCTTATTTTCTAGGTTTTTTTCTTCCAAAATATCTCTCTGATCAAGCTGTTTTATCATGCCATTTTTATGTCTTTGTAATCCTTATTTATCATAGATCATTTCTGGGTTCATTTGGTGGTTGTTTGTGAGTTTTTGAGTATGAACACGTTTTCTATTTCTCTTCGTTTTGTCTTATTTAATCACGTTTTTTGAAAACAAACCATGTATTCATGATCCTCTTGAAGAGTATATGAGTTTTCACTATTTATTTGTTGATTTTGGTTGAGTTTTGGAGGTTCTGGGTTTTTGGTCGTGGGGAGGTGATGAAGGCTTGCCAGAGAAGACGACCGGAGCAGTGGTTCCGGCATCTGGTTCTCCCTCCCATTTTTAAATCCCAGCCAATCCCACGTGTCTCGTTGTTGGCCTTGTGATTTAATTACTTTTCAGTTCAATGTCCTAGATTAAGACCTATGGTGGGCACGCTTTGACTAAACTCACTGAATCAGGTTGAATATTCATTAAATGAGCTGGCACAACGTGGATCCTTGGATGTGTTGACTCCTTGAGCCAACGTGCTTGATTGAGTTCCACCATACGCCTTGTTTGACCACAGCATACTGGATCACCCGTTTTATTTCATTTTTGGTTTTTTTTCCTGATGGGCTGGGTTGCTATTGGCACCCCCTCTTGGTGGGCCTTTTGATTTGCAACGCTTCTGGGTTGCTTCTTGCACCCCCAGCCCATTTGTTATTTTATTTTATTTTCCTTTTGTTTTATTTTTATTTCTGTTTAGATTTTAATTATTTTAAAATACTTCCAAAGGTCATAAAATCCTAAAAAAATATGTTTTAGAATCTTTGAGATGTCCTCTTATTTTTAGAAATTTTTATTTTATTTTATGATTTATTTTTCAATTAAAAATGGGATTTAACTTTGGAAGTGTTTTATGTAACTTAAATCTTGACATGCTTTGTTATTTATTTTATTTCTCTCATTCCATTTTGATCCAATGAATGAAATCCAATCCTCATACCAATGTTGAGTTAAAGAATTTTTGAGGGCCATTTTGCCCCTAATTGGTTGACTTTTGAGTTGACTTTTGTTGCCTTTCATTTGACCCTAAACAATCCTCCTTCACAATGAAGCACCCTTGTGAATCAATTTCTATGGTGATGTGGTGAAGTGATCTTGATTGTAATCTCTTGGCCTCTGGTTGCCAACACATTTATGAGCTTCTTGAATTTTCTTTGATAATTTTCGAATCATTTTCCTATTTTTAGAGTAATTTGCAAGTCAAGTTACCCTAGAGGAAGGTTCATACATACATCTTGACCTAGTTTGACTTGGATATGACATTTTTGGATCCTTTGAGCTCTCAATTCCTATTGATTCATGTTGTTAACATGTTAAGGATGGTGCTTTCTCATTTTTAGGTCATAACATTTGGTTCTTCTTGTTCATTTGCTTGGTAACTTTTGAGTTTTCAATTAGGGTTTCATTGTGAAACAAGCTTGCTTTCCTTTGGGATTTTGTTGGCATTTCCTTATGGTTTAATTTCTTTTTTCTTTTGAGAACTTTTTATTTCATTCCCCTTGATGTCCAAGGACTTTGGAACACCATTTAGGTTTGTCTAAGTTCCCTCCTTTGGAGGTATTTGAAACATGGATTGAATGGTGAACCATGAGGACACTTTTGTTGCATATTTTGCGCAAATCATGATGATGCCTTGGTTGAATGATATTTGGGAATGCCTTGCTGTTTTCTTCTCTTGTTCTAACCCCTCTTTGATTTAAGGTTCTTTTCCTTTCTCTTTTCTTGTTGTTTTGCTTTGTGGCATTGTGGTTGATGTTGTTTGGTTTAGGCCATTTCATCCCACTTTTAATGCTTTTGTGTGTTTCTGTTGATGCTTTTCTTGTCCCCTTTCATCTCTTGCATTTATCATATTGTTGTTTGAGGTTGAGATGAGCTTGTGGTGGTCTTTACCCCACACAATTTCCTCCCTCATTTTCATTCCATGTTTGTATCCTTGCATGTTTATGTTTGTTTCCTGTTGTTTCTTTGTCTCCTTTCCCTTAGGACCTCTAATCTCTCAAGGAGGATTATGTTAGACATTAGGATTTTAACCATGTATGATAACATTAGGTAGCTTTTCCTTTATCTCAATCTTAGGATCACCATTGCATGACAACTTTAGGTTTGGATTTAGTCCCCCTTTTAGTGTCCTTTCTCTTCTCATCTCAAAACAATCATAAAACACTTAATAAAGATAATGGATGTTATGCCATGAGCCTTATACTTGGGAAATGGTGATTGAGGGGACACCTCTCAATTGCCTAGAGTGTTTAGTATACGTCCTTAGGGCGATATGCGACGCATTCGATCCTAGGTTCTAGACTTTGGTACAACATACATTATAAGCACTCCAATTCAAAACACTTATTCTCTAAAAAACACAAAAACACTTCAAACCTTTTTCATCCTTCAGGATCTTAATCAGGAAAATCTTTTCAGATAAAAAGAGTATCGTTAACTTTTAGTACTACCGCAAACAGTAACGCCTAAGTCTCCAATGGTCGAGCTGCATACACCAACTGCTAGAACTACTTGTTAACCTTACTCGAGCCTAAAAAACAGTTGAACAAACCTGTGTTTCCTTTTAGCCTGAACTACGTTTGCTCTGATTTCTCATACCAGATGAGGATACGTAGGCACAAGACGCGATGTCTTGGCGAGCAACCTTCCCCATTTCACCCGTAGTTAGACGAACTACGTTGACTCTGACTTCTTATTTCAGATGAGATACGTAGGCACAATGCGCCGTTGCTTTTCTGAGTCACCTTCTTGTTCTTTTGTCCCTGAGACCTTTAGCTAGATAGTTTCAATCACCCTTTTAGATTAGACAACAAGCATGGATCTCATCGAGTACGACGAACGTGAGGGGTGCTAACACCTTCCCCTTGCGTAACCGACTCCCGAACCCGAGATTTGGTTGCGATGACCAGTCTTATCCCTCTTTTCGTTAGGTTTTCTCTGAGCGTTTCCTTTCCCTCTCCTGGGATAAATAACACGCGGTGGCGACTCTTCTGTCATTGTCGGCCTCGATTTTCGCAGTAGCGACACTTAGCCACACACCATCTGAATTATGAAACATATTCTTGCCTGATGGTCTTGAAATGACCTTTCTTGCTTGACAGACGAATCTGAACCATTGAATATACTCCTGACTTGACAACTAAGTTTTTAATTTGATTCATCCTAGCAATACTTTGAGAATAAATAACACATCTCACTTTTTTTTCTTTCAAATAATTGTCAGTGGACAGATGTACCGATGAAACTCTTGAACTTGTCCAACATAAGGTTGAACAACTTCGTGGGGAACGCTGACAGTCTTGCAAAAGATGCCCCTGACCGGGCTGAAGATAATCTTGGAAATCTTCTAGATTGAACCTGGATCTTGATTTATATACGCTAATGCATGATGATAATGATGTTCCATAACAAATGGAAATGCAGATGCAAATGTCGGGGAGTGGAGATGCAAGAACTAGGGAAGTATGATATGGTCTAAGGGTATGCATATGATGCAAGATGTACGCATAATGTCGGGGATATGAGAGGATCTGGAATGATGATCACGCCAAGCGTGGTTGGGATTGCTGGGGGACGAAGATATGTAAGGTGGAAGATACCAGTCAGAGATGGTTTTACAAAGAAATGCCAGGCAAAAGTGGCTTTAAAATAAAAGGGTGCCAAACACAACTGGGCTTTGGACCGGATGGGGGGACAAGCTCGACTCTCCGAAATCATTTCTTCATAACGCAATTATACTTTTAGAGATGCTAAGGCTCCCAAATTAATGCCAGTTTCTTCTGGACTAGATGATTTGTCTCGGCCAGATCACTTCAGGATTTTCAACAGCGTTCCTACATATTTCTCGGGGTCGTGATCACTTCTTAGTTACCCTAAGAGAGTAAGTCCTTTAATTCATTCTACCATAATGCTATCATGCGCAAAACTTATCACCAATAAAACAAATCTTGCAAACATACGGTAAGAAAATAGAAACAAAAATTCTTTGATGAAAGTAATTTTTATTGAAGAAGACCCATAAACAGGGAAAATTACAAAAGGAGGCAATTCCTAAAAGAGGTAATTGCTTTGAAAGAGAAATAAAATACAACGACGATGTTGAAATTAATTTCTATTGAGTTTCAATTTTGCTATGACCCATATATCCCTGAAGACTCGTTATGTCTCGCTTCCGAGTGCAACAATTGAATTGATATCTCCTAGTCAGAGCTCAGTGACCATGAAGAAAAGTTCACACGTCTTCTCAGGATGCAGTTTAGCCTTTTGAATCCCTAACTTTTGCCTAGGCCGCCCTTTCGGTTTTTCAGCCTACCGGGATATTTCTTTTATTTTAGTCCCTAATTTTTTCCTGGACCTTTTCTTTTTTCAAGGTCCACCAGGACACCCATTTTTGCGTGGATTTTCTTTTTGGTCCACCGCATCTATCTTTTAGGCATAATATTTTTTAACTGCATCTGGATTCACAGGGGATGGAAGATCATCACCGTCCATGGTCGAGAGTATCAAGGCTCCTCCGGAGAAAACCTTTTTTACTACGTATGGACCCTCATAGTTCGGTGTCTATTTTCCTCTTGGGTCAACGTGAGTTGGCTGAATCTTCCTCAAGACCAAATTTCATGCTTTGATGTGTCATGGGCGAACTTTCTTGTCAAAGGCCTTTTTCAACCGCTTTTGGTATAGTTGATCATGGCAGATGGCCGTCATACGCTCTCGTCGATGAGATTAAGTTGGTCGAGTATGACTTGTATCCACTCAGCTTCGTCTGCTAAAATCCTCAGGGAAGGAATCTCTACTTCAATAGGCATCACTACTTCCATGCTATACACGATAGAAAACGAGGTTGCCCCTGTGGAAGTACGCACTGAAGTGCGGTAGCCATGCAGGGCAAATGGCAACATCTTGTGCCAGCCATTATAAGTTTTTACCATCTTCTAGACGATCTTCTTGATGTTTCTATTTGCCGCCTCAACAACTCCATTCATTTTTTAGTGATACGGGGTCGAATTGTGGTGTTCAATCTTGAAGCTTTCATACAACTCCTTCATCATTTTATTTTTGAGATTCAAACCATTATCAGTGATGATCCTATTTGGAACTCCATATCGGCAGATGATTTCTTTTTTGATGAAGCGAGTCACCACTTATTTAGTGGCGTTGGCATAAGATACGACTTCCACCTATTTGGTAAAGTAGTCGATGGCCACTAAGATGAAGCGGTGTCCGTTGGAGGCGGTTAACTCGATACGCCCGTTTACATCTATACCCAACATGGCAAAAGGCCAAGGAGAAGTCAACACATTCAAAGGAAGTGGTGACGCATGAACTTTGCCTGTGTAAATCTGGCACTTATGGCATGTCTGAACATGACGATAACAGTTTTTTTCCATTGTCATCCAGTATTACCCTACCCTCAAGATCTTCTTAACCATAGTGTGGCCACTGGCGTGTGTCCCAAAAGACCCTTCATGCACTTCATTTATGATACGCTCTACTTTGTGTCTATCCACGCATCTGAGCAGAACCGAATCATAATTCCGTTTGTACAACACATCACTGCTGAGGAAGAATTTTGACGAGAGTTTCCTAAGATATTTCTTGTCAGTGATAGTTATGCCTTCTGGATATTCCCATGTTTCTAGATACCGGTTTATATCGTAGAACCAAGGATGATAATCAATTTTAGGCTTTTCAGCATCGGTTTCTAGGCAATAAGCAGGTTCGTCAAGGTATTCTAGACGAATGGACGGTACCTCATTCTTCCACTTGACTTGAAACATGGATGTCAGTGTTGCTAGAGCATCTGTCAACTGGTTTTCTGCCCTGGGAATGTGATGAAAAGTGATCTCATCAAAGTATGGGATTAGTTTTAAGACATGATCTCTGTAAGGAATTAACTTGACATCAAGTGTTTCGTATTCCCCTTTAATTTGGCATATGACTAAGCTAATGCACAACATGTCTTCTCAAGCATTGAGTATCTCGATTAACAATCATTAAACTTCTTGCTGAGGTAGTAGATTGTGTTCTCCTTCCTATCGGTTTCATCATGCTGACCCAACACACATCCCATGGATCCTTCCAGCACATTTAAGTACGTAATCAGAGGTCGTCTGGGTACTGGAGGCATCAAGATCGGTGGTTCTTGTAGATAGTCCTTTATTTTCTCAAAGGCCTTCTGACAATTATCGTTCCATACAATAGCTTGATCTTTTCTAAGAAGTTTGAAAATGGGTTCACAAGTGGGCGTTAAATGAGATATGAATCTGGCAATGTAATTCAATCTCCCTAGGAAACCTCGAACTTCCTTTTCGGTTTTAGGCACTGACATGTCTTGGATAGCTTTGACTTTATCTGGGTCAACTTCAATCCCCTTTTGGCTTACAATAAAACCTAGAAGTTTACCAGATCTTACACCAAAAGTGAATTTGTTGGGATTTAATCTCAGCTTGAATTTTCTCAGTCTAGCAAAAAGCTTTTCCAAGTGAATGAGATGTTCTTCCTTAGTCTGGGATTTCGCAATCATATCGTCTATATAGCATTCAATCTCTTATGTATCATATCATGAAAGAGAGTGACCATAGCCCACTGATATGTCACGCCTGCATTCTTAAGTCCAAACGACAGGACCTTGTAACAGAAGGTTCCCCATAGGGTGATGAAAGTCGTCTTTTCCATATCTTCCGGTGCCATTTTGATCTAATTATAGCTAGAAAACCCATCCATGAACGAGAAGACAGAGAACTGGGTTGTATCATCTACTAGCACGTCGATGTGCGGCAGAGGAAAATCGTCTTTTGGACTTGCTCTGTTGAGGTCTCTATAATCGACACACATTCGCACCTTCCCATCCTTCTTTGGTACTGGGACAATATTCGCTACCCGTTGTGGATAGCTGGATACCACCAGGAAACCAGCATCTAGTTGTTTCTAAACTTCAAGGCTTCAAATCCAATTTTGTCCAACATGAAACTCGTGTCCAATGGCCTTAACATCATCTTGAATCCAAAATCCATGAGACTTGATGATTTATGGGATCATTTGAAGCATGATAAGCTTGGAAAAGTGATTTTTGGACATGATTTGAATACCTTTCATTACAAGTCATCTAATGTTCTTGTTTTTGAAACTTTGAACTCCTAACATCATCAAATATTGGCCATGATGTTAATTACCTCTTTTGGACAAACATTAATCCATTTTTCAGGCCACTTTTTCACATTTCATACTTTAAAAATTTTGAACCAAACTTTGCACAACTTCATTTCCAATTCACCAAACCACTCTCTTTCATTTTGACACACCCCAAAGTGTCATTTGCTGACCCAAAAATGAATGAAAGAGCCATAACCCGTGTGCATGAGTAAAGTGAGAATTTTTGGCAATTTTTGAATTCATACAATACAAGCATTATGGGCCTGCATGGAGTCCTCAAACCCACCATATAAAAGCTCAGAAGTTTTCCCTACTGATCAGAGAGAGGTTGTTGCATGAGAAAGAGAGAATTACTTCAAAAATTTCACAAACTTTCATCTCTTCGAATCTCATATTTCCCTAGGTATTGCTCCAATATTTTGCTCCAATCATCATCACTAAAGCTCAAGGAAGAGTTTAGAGGTGTTAAACTGAAGCTTGCAAGCATTTTGAAGGGTCAACGGAACCACTTCGTTTGGTAACTTTTTCGACTTAAAACTCCCATTCTAGGCACATTTTTAGGTCCATTACTGGTGCATCTAAAGTCCTATGTAATGTAGGCCATGTCTGGATCATTTTCACACTTGTTTAATTCACTTTCAGTTTGTGCATAAAAAAATCGTGGCTTGTTTTCTCATTGTTGGAGGAACCTTTTTGCAAAACAGATGGCATATTCGTGATCCTTGTTAAAAAACCTGTGGAATGATGTAAGGTTTTGGGATTTTTATGGTGTTTTGGTCCCTGGTCTCCAGCGAGGTCTCCTGGAGAAGACAACCGGAGCCCTAGCTCCGGTGTCTGGTTATTTCTCTGGTTGAGGCTGATGTGGCTAGGGAGACCATTTGACTGAGGGAGGTGTCATGTGTGCATTGGCTTGACCTTGCCTGCGTGTTTCATTTGACTCTGACTAGATAAATGAAACGATGTGTTTCCTTTAGCAGCCGTTGCATTTGGGTTTTGGGCCTTGTTCTTTTGCTAATTGCACCCCCCCGCCATTTGTTGGCCCATGCACGCTTTTAATTGATTTCAGTTCAAACCTAGTTTGCTTAATACACCCCTCTCCACTTGTTTTGTTTTATTTTATTTTCTTTTATTCATTATTTCATTTTAAATGTTATAAAAATAGTTTTATGCATCTAAAAAATCCCCAAAAATAGTTTTCTTACATTTTGATATGTTATTTAATTTTTCCATATTTTTATTTTTATTTTCCATTTATTTTTATATTTTTTATGGAATTTAAGATCCAATGTGTTTTATGGTGTATACATGGTTTTTGAATTGATCATTTGAACCTCAATTTTAAATTCCCTAGGACCAAACTTTCTCTCCCACTTATGTTATGGATTGAGTAAATTTTTAGGGTGATTTGAGTTGTCAATGATCATTTTCCATTTGGTTTCCCTTTGACTTTTGTTGACCCTTAACACACACTCGATAAAGTGGAAAACCATTCCTTCTTGGATCTAGTTAGTGATGCTTGGAGTTGAATTCGATCATGAGGTTTTGCGTTCTATTTTACATTTGTTTCAACTTGAGTTTTATGATTTATTTGGAATTTATTATATTTATCTTCTATTTTTGGTGGATTTTACAAATTCAAGTCATTTTAAGGGTGTTTACACATACTAGTCTTGACCTAACTTTGGGATATGATCATGAGTGATCCCTTGAGCATCTCTTAAGCTTTGTTACATATTTTTAACATTCTTGAGATGCTATTTTTTCTTGTTTAAAGGTCCAATATGTGTGTAACTTGTATCATAAGTTACCTTCTGATCATGCTTTTCCACTTATTTTAAGTGTGGGTTTGTGCTTGACCTTTGGTTCTTCACTTGACTATGATCCTTATTGTGATTTACTTTTGCTTTGAGTTTGAATTTTGATAATTTCAATTGTGTTTCACTTCTGCCCTAGTTGGCTTGACACTTGTTTATGATGATTTGGTGTTGAAGTATACACTTTGAGTTTGTCAAGAACATTGGTGATCCTTTTGCACTAATTTGTTGCTTTGTTTTACTTGAGCAAAGGTGAATGTTTGGTTGAGATAAACTTAATGTGGTTTCTTCCCTATCCTCTTTCTCCCATAATTTATTTGATCATACTTCTTTGACTTTGCTTTATGCTTAGCATTATTCTTTTGTGATGATTGATGATAGATGGTTGTAGGAGTTTACTTCTCCCATTTCATCTCATCCTTCTTGACTTGTTTAAGTCATCAATTGTGTTTGAGTATCCTTTGTTTTTGAGTCTTGTTGCATCATTTAATACTTGCATTTATGTTTGCATAGCATCTTGCATTGACTTGTTTAAGTTTTCTTCATCTCTTTTCATCTGTGATTGAATTTCTATGTGTTTACTTGTGCTCTTTTGCCATGATCCCTTAGGATTCCTAGTCCCTCTGTTTAAGATAGGAGTAGGAGAGACATTAGGCTTCAATCCTTTGCATGATAAGAATAGGTAGTTCCCTTCTCAATCCCAACTTTATGATCACCTTGCATGATAACATTAGGGTTGATCAGTTCCCCTTAGTGTCTTGTGTCTTCTCTTCTCATCTCAGAATTTTCTTAAGACACTTAATAAAGGTTAACAATTGTTGTACGCTACGAGCCTTAAGTACATGAGGAATGATAGGTGTGGGGCCTCCTCTCACACTGTCTAGAGTGTTTAGCGTATGCCCTCTGGGAGATATGTGACGCATTCGCTCTCAAGTCATAGTCTCTAGTGCAACATGAGTTACAAACTAACTTAATTCACTTCTTCTCATAAAAAAACACAAACAAAAGAGCAAACCTTTTGTTGCGGTGAGAATCGTGATACCAAGCTATTGATTACCTTGAATCTTAAATTCTTTGAATTCACAACCGGACTTTAATTTATCCAAAGGAAATGTCTAAAGAGAGAAAGAACCTTTTGCGTGATGTAACAACAACGCTAAGAGATTCGGGGATCGGGGGTTGGTTATGCAAAGGGTAGGTATTTCACATCCTAAACATCTGTAGTACTCTACAGGAACCTTTTGCTTGTTGTATGCTAAGTTCGTTAAATGTTCGCTATGGGTTGGGATAGGTGTAGGTTAATACCTAAAGATAGTTTCTAAGTTTTCTCGGAAAGACATCGCGTCCTCTGCCTACGTATCCTAACTAGGATAGAATCAGAGCAATCGTAGTTCACCTCACTAAGTTGGAAGAACACTTGATTATGATCAAGGTTCAAAGGGGAACAAACATTTACAATGCTTGTGTAGAGTTTAAGGAAACTCTCTAGATCTAAGTTGAACACTCAAGAAAGGGAAGTAAGTAATCATGACGATGATTCTTACACAGAGTTAACAAACTCTACCCTAAGTTCTAGTTGAAAGAGCACTCCTAACAAGGGTAGGCTTTTTTAGACTTAAGCAAAGTCTAAAGGACAGGTTCTACTTAACTAAGGGTAAGAATGACTTAACGAAGTCGAGGGAGAGGGACAAGCTATCTATAACCCAAGGGTCAATAGAGAGACTTTCCTTTGGAAGGATAAAAAGGGGCAACTTGGATGAGAACTAAAGAGTTCCATCACTTAGGGAAACTAAACTTAACAAAGCATAAATATCAAACAGGGATATATACAAGAAACATGGTTACGACCAAGCATATATAAGCATATTACGATAAACAAGTATGTCAAAATAGGAGGAAAGGTTACAACCAAAGCATGCAAGCGTATGACAATAGGCAACCAAAGATGAGTTCTTACAAGACTCAATGAAGAATAAGGACTTAAGCAAAACTTGACAAAGACGAAGGTAGCGACCCAAGTAGCTAAGTCAAATATCATGGGGATATTACATGGTGATCAAATGAATCAAACATCGTGCTTACAAGCAACAAGTAATTACATCAAGATTTGGCAAACATATAATTCAAGTCACAATAATCACTGGAGAAAAATAAATCAAAAGCTTGAAATGATCAGGAGGGTAGAAAAACCCTAAAAGAAATATGAGTGTTTTAATGCAAAATTGTTTTTACAAATGAAAATTCTAAAATGTTAATGCATCACATGGAAATATATACAAATATGAGACCAATGCAAAAAGAACCGATTAAAAATAATAAGAAACAAAGAAGTTACGATTTTTACAAAATTAAACAATTAAAATAAAAACAAAGCAATTAATGATAAAAAAGAAAGGGGCGCTTGGTGGGTGTTGAACCCACCACCCTTTGAATAACAATTCAACATTAAGCCAACTGGGCTAGCAGCGTGCGCGTGTTAAACAATTGGCAAAGGAGAAGAAAATGATAAAACAAAGAAAATCATAAAAATGCCAAAAAGGGTCATCACTAAGGATCGAACCCAGGCAATATGGCATGATATGAGACTTTAAGGCATATGAGACAACCACTAGGGTGGCGATACATCTGTGTATTTAGCCACTCCAAATAACATATGAGGCTTCCTTTTGCAATATTTCTGGGCCAGGCTTCAAGCAAATACAAGGGGGCGGATTAGATTCAAAATCCCTCAAAAAGACATCATTTTTTGACAAACTTAAAGTCCAAATCACTTGAAATTAAACAAGGAGTGTGATGGTATCTTTGGATTTTCAAAATCAAGCATATACAAGGAGATTCGATAGAAAATGCAACATGGTAGTTTGAGGTGCATAAAGAACATCATGGCATGAATTGAGTGGATTTAGCTCAAACAATCATTACACACAATATCCAAACATGGTGACTGATGATTTCACAATCCAAGATTAATCATAAATCAAACAAAACAGAAATTCGTTCATTAGTGCAAATATGACATGAAGGGATGCAGGCTGTCCAAATGCAAATGGGGTAGGTTCAGATCACACACACATCACCTACCAGTTATAAACATGTCAACAAATAATCTCGTGCTCAGAGATCAATCCAAAATTGTTTCAAACAGCAAAATGGCATGGTATGTGCAGCTGTGATATGCAATGCAAAAGCTGTCTTCTTGAAAGCAAATTGATGATGCATCATGGGAGTGAAAGATCAAACTAGGTAGAATCATGTCATGTAATCAACACACACACATTACAATCATGATAACAGATGATTTTATGCTTAAAACTCAGTCACACCTCTTTCAAAACAGAACTTGGTATGTGAATGCCAAGAGATGTAGGATGTCAAGGTTCCAAATGGTAGTTTTAGTTCACACACATTACATACAGGCTTTAAGCATGTCAACAGATATTTTAGACTCAAGCAAATTTGTTCAAACAGAAACTGGTATGGTGTTGCAAACATATTTGGAAATGCAAGGTTGTTGAAACAAGCAATCAGCTGCTGATACAGTAGGGGAAGTCATGGCATGAACAAAACAGTTTAGCATCACACACAAGTCCTAAACATGTTAACTACTAGTTCTAGGCTCATAGATCAAATTGAAATATCTTAAAACAAGATTTGGCATGCTGTTGCAACATGATTGAAAGTGTAAAAACTGTTTTTGATCATGGCATACATACATGGAGCATACATGACAGAATTTCATTTCAACATTTGACACCATAAGCAACAAAGTTTGACAATATTCTAATGCAATGCCTAACAAGGCAACCACACATTTCACAACTGTTTCTGCACATAAAACTCATGCTGGCAGATTTGATATGAAGTGCATAAAAGAGAGGTTATTGCTCATGTCAACAAATCACAGGTCAAGCTTAAGGCAGCAAACAGGCATGCACATTACAATGGCAGGCAGTTTCAATTAAGGTATGCATCATGGTGACTCAAAATCAAGCTTTCAAAACAGGACCTAGTCAGCTCTACTTCAAACAAGTCAACAACAAAATCTTGATAAAGATTGGATGTTAAGGTGGTAATAGCATGGTATGGCATTTGTTCATGGATTGAAAGAAAACTAGAAACAATTATGGATGAAAACAAAAATGTGTTGGACAGAGCAAATCTCACTCAACAATACATATTAAACATGCCAATGCTATGTAAGCCAACAAACTCTTTTTCACAACAGTCAAAGCATGTAAAGGTGGCAAGCAAGTTTGAAACAAAATGGCACATATTGCATATTTTTCACATGAAGACACATCAATAATGCAACAAGCTTGATCATAGCATACACATACACTTATCACCAGAACTGTCTCAGCAAGGATCAAACATTTCAAAAATCATGTTAGGCACATAATCTCTTATCTTGAACTAAAAACAATGCCAACATTAAAATGCTCATGTAAGCAAGCTTGATATTCTAACCAAAACAAACACAACAGTTATGACAAAATAAATCTCTAAAGTTCATACATGGCTTATGTGCAGAGATACAACATGAAATGGTTAGCAAACTATTCAGACATAACAATCACCAAAGCCAATAACAAAGCTGGCAGATTTGTGTATATGCTACATTCTTTACATTTCAAACACCAAACATGCCAAGTATGCTTATGACAGAAAAATAGGAAGGAGGGTAACTACCAACCTCTTGTAGACCTCCTTGAGCAAGCTTAAAAGCAAAGAAACCCAGAGATCCTCTTCTTTGGCACAAGTTTGAAGTTTACTTCTTCTTGAAGCAATAAGTGACTTCTTGGGAAAGTTTGAGTAAACAAACTTCCAGCTGGTCTTTGAGCTCTTAGACAGTTAAAACAAGATGGATATGAGGTGTTGGGGTGTTGAAGTGGTAGGAATGGACTTAGGTAGTGTCTTGGCTCTCAAAATGCATAAAAGTCAAAATATGGAGGTATGAAGGTTGACTTTTAGATTGATGAATTTTTTGAGGAAAGTAATGATGGGAACAACTTCAAATGGCCATTTTAAGGGTGTGTATGTGGTCTTTGAAGTGTTTTGGTGTTTGGAACAAGAAATGGTATGAAAAGTGCAAAATGGTGAATTTTGGTGACTTTGAGAAATTCTGCACTTTCAAGCAAGGAAGGAAAGGGGAGAGCTATGAGTTTTCTGGTATTCTTGATAGCTCTGGTGTGTAAATGACATAGAGGGAGCCTCTATTTATAGGAAAGTAAAGGATGAGGACAGATTTGTAATCTTGGCATTTTTTGAGGGATTTTGAAAAGGTAACCCTTGGCTTGAGGTTTGGTACAGCTGCATACATCACTCTCTTGGCTCAATGTGAGGAGAAAATCAAGTGGAATGAGATACATGAGATGATTGAATAGGGCATAGAGTGCAGATGTCAAAAGGTTTCTCTTTCCTCTCTTGAATTCTTTGATTATTTTAATGCCACTTGCTTGCAACTTGTTATTCCTTTAAATCCTTTATTTCTTCTGCATTTTCCTTCACTATACTCTCTAAGTATCAGATACAAACATGATCCAAGGGCTGAGAATAGCTCAAGTGGTCAAAGGATGAGTTTGTGAAAAATTGTCAATGTGGGACTCAAGTGTTAAAAGCTCATCTTGCTGAATTCATAACTCTCAGCTCATAAGGGCTATGGAGGAGTTCTACCACATTTTAGAAAGCCCTCATGTAGCTCTACAACTTTCATGTTTTCATCAGTTTTAGATTCTCAAAGGAACTTGCCCAAAAAACCTCTCAAAGTTGTTGAAAAATAAGCTTAAAAGTGAAATTTTTCTAAGTTACTTTTCTCTCTTGTAATGAATTTGGTCATAACTCCAAATCTATACATTTTCTGATATGGACCACTTTGGGACTTTTGTAGGACTTGCCAAGAGCTTTCCAATGAGCTTTGAACAAACTCAATTGGATGTGTGGTTAACGAGTTATGGTCTTGCCCTTTTCAAAATCCTAATTCCCGACTTTTGCGATTACTTCTTAACCCTTGATCCAATGGTCATGAAATTTTATGGGTAGGTGCAATATGTCATTTGGAACATTTTTTATTCACATCTTGAGGTCCAATTCCTTATGAGTGAAGAGTTGACTTTTCGGTCAACCGAACGATCGATCGGTGACTACCGAGTCGACTGTTGATGCTCCGGCTCTTTTGAGACATTGAAACTTCTTGAATAGACTTTACCAAGCCATATGAACATTATGGACCATGATCCCACCATTGTAACACCTTTTAAATCAAAAGTCAAACCACAGCTGACTTTTCTTGCTTGAAAACCCTAATCGGGCCTCCTGAACTGTACTGTTCTTGATCCTTGGGTGACAACCTCAAATTGGATTCATGCTTGATCCAATGGAATATGTTTGATGATGTGGAGACTTAATTCAAGGAGAAACAATCCAAAACATTGACTGATTAACCCTCGAGACCTCGATTTCGACTGTGCGGAACCCTGATTCCTGTATCTTAACAAAGACAAACTTGAAACGGGTTAGGGTTAGATAATCATATGAACATGCTCCTAAAATGATGATGAAGATCTAAGGGGTCAAAATTTGGGGTATGACACCTTTTCATCCTTCGGGATTTGTTCAAACTTAATCTTCAGAAAGAGTGTGTTAAGTTTTTGTTCTATCGCAAACAGGCATCGTCCCTAACTGCTAGAACGAATGTTTATTCCTAATCAGTAAAACACTTGAACCAACCAGTGGTCGTGTCAGGCCGAACTACGGCTGCTCTAATTCCTCACTCCCTAATAAGGATACGTAGGCACAATGATCCCTATCCTTGACGAGCACACTAACAACTAACTCTCCCTTTCTCTTTCCCCAGTGCAATCGAGATCAACCTGTTATCTAGACCCTTTTCTCTCGCACCCGTGCGATCGAGATCTTGTTCCGTAGGTGCCCGAACTACGTTTGCTCTAATTTCTCATACCAGATGAGGATACATAGGAACAGACGGAGATGTCTTGGCAAGCAACCTTCCCCCCATCACCCATAGTTTCTCGAACTACGTCGACTCTGACTTTCCCATTGCACGAGGGAATACGTAGGCATAGGGCAGTGATATCCTGTCGAGTCTGTTCTTTCTCTTCACCCTCGTTTAGCAGTAGCTTCTTTAGATAGTTTTCACCCATAGATTAGACAACAAGCATGGATCCCGTTGAGTACAACAGACGTGAGGGGTGCTTATACCTTCCCCTTGCGTAACCGACTCCTGAACCCAAGATTTGGTTGCGATGACCTTGTCTTTTCCCTTTCTCTTAGGTTTTTTTTATTGTTTCCTTTCCCTCTCTTTGGGATAAATAACGTTTGGTGGCAACTCTTCTGTCTAGTTTGCCGGCCCTTTTTTCGCAGTGATGCGACAGCTGGCGACTCTGCTGGGGACTATCCCATCCCCTATGCGAGTCATTCCTTTCTATTCCTGAAGTTGCAGTAGATATATCAACTATTAGCTCTGTTCCTAAACCCCCTCCTTCTAAACCTCAAACCACTTCTTGTCCATCTCAAACTTCTGAACCACCTACAACATCTGATCATGTTCCCACAACACCATTACAATCATCTGATATTCCTCAATCAGAACCACAAACAACAAAACCAGCAGAACTAACTCCAACACAACAACCACCTGAAATTCAACAAACTTCCGTATCTGAACAAATACCATCTGAACCAGTTGTATCTGAACTACCAAAATCCAAATCTTCTAATCCTCAACCAGAACAATCCAAACCTATTGAATCAAACATACCTGATTCTGAAGTTCTGGACGTCCAACCACTGAAAATCATGTATGAAATATCTTCTACATCTTGTCACTCAACCACCTCATCTGATTCATCTGAATCTGATATCCATCCAGATGTAAGCTCACCCCCCTCTCTCAGAGGATATGAACCTAAACAACCAGATCCACCTGTTTCATCTGATGCTATCATCCCTGAACCAACTCCAACACCTAAATCTAGGAAATTTGAGTTTGTTTCAGTTGCATCCTTTAAACCACTTCCCACTGATCCCCTTCCTTCTAGTCTAAATATTAAACACTTCTATACCAGAATAGAACCATCTGACACAATCACTCTATTCAAACCCAGTTCTTCAACCACTCTTCCATCTGAACTTCAAACCCATTTTGAACAACTACCAGATATTACTTCATCAGAACCTCTGTTATATCATAAATCTGTTTCCATTCCCTACACTTCCACTACATTTGATGTCCTTCCCTCTGCATCACGTGTAAAACCATTTCTGATTCATACCATATCCAGATCCAAAACTGCTACTTCATCATCTGACCATCCATCTTTTCCTTCCTACCCTCGTCCTCTGTTCATCATACCACATTTCACCATACCAACTCCACCAAAACCACCCAAACCATCAACTCTTGAAGCCCTTATCAAACCAAAACCTAGGCTAAACGTTGATATTCTATTTGCTAATTTTATGAAAGAAATAAAGATGAATTTAGGCTCTGTACAGAAAAGATGCTTGTCAACCATGAATGCAGATGAATCTGATGCTATCTGGAATAGCTTCATCTCCAAATTCAATACAGTTGCTTCAAATCTGAAGAATGTCTGTTCTGATGATGCGAAGATCAGATTTGCTGAGACTGCCAGAACCATGATATGGAATATGAAAAGATCTGCACCTTTGTTTCTTGAGGATGTACCTTCATCTTCTGAAGTATCTGCTATAGAAGCTATTGCAGGATCTGCTTCTGAAGAAAATCATTTGGCTCTGACACTCATGGACAAACCCTCTGCATCTGTGGCTCTAGACTCTGCAACTTCAATGGTTATTGACTCTGCTTCTGCATCAGGATCTGCTCTATCTACTTCATCTGAGATCAAGAAAGAGAACCCAGACTTAGAAGATAAGATTGTAGTATTGGAAGCTGGGCAATCTGAGATCAAGTCCTGGATGGCTAAACAAGATCAGAAGAATGAGAACATGGAGAAATGGATGTCAAACCAAGAACAGTCTTCATCTGAGATCACTCAACTTCTGAAGATGATTCTTTCCAAACAAACATAGCTTTATGTTTTCTATATCTGATGTTTGTGCACTTGTACTTGAATTTCTTATCTGATGTTTTGTCTGCTCTGTCTGTGTACTTATTTGAATGAATGAATTTGATGTTTTCTCTACATGACTGTATCTTTTCTCTCTGTTTCCTTTATTTGTCTTTAAAGTTTTCTTTTTGATTATGACAAAAAGGGGGAGAAAATGAAATTCTGATTGTTCAAATAAACTTTACCTGAATGGAATTCAGACATATCAAATTATAACTAACGTAAATTTTTAGTATTTCAGAACTTATGAAAAATCTGACAAAATTCTCTAAAGTAACTCTGAGATCCCCAGATCATGTTTTAACCAATCAGGCTCTGATTCTGAAACGTTCGTCCAAATCAAGCTTTCTTTTGGAACAATCAGGCTCTGATTCTGAAAAGAATACTCATGCAAAAAGGGAAGTTTCTATTCTTTCTAAGTATTCAATTCAGGGGGAGACTCACAATCTCATGGGGAGTTATAATTACCTTTTATTGAACAAAATTTCTTATGTTTTTGTCATCATCAAAAAGGGGGGGATTGTTAGAACACAGATTGGTTCTTAGTTATATCTCTATGTTTTGATGATAACACTTACAAAATTTTGTATTAAGAAATTATATACTTTAAATTTGTTCAAGTATTTTTGCTGCAGATATTTAATTTAATATTCTTCTAAAAGCAAAAGTGGATCTGAACATGGAACTATGCAAGGATCTGAAGCGTCAGAAGCATCTATTAGAAGAATCTGAACGCTGCTTAAAGAAGAATCTGAACGCTGCCTACAGAAGACTCTGAGCGCTGCCTACAGAAGGATCTGAAGCAGAAGCTACAGAAGCATCTGAAGCATAGTATGAAAACTTTGTATGAAGAGTCTCAAACTTAGTTTTTCAGAAGACTCTGATAGTACTACGCTGCAAGTACTGAGGATTTGATCCCAAACTCTGCTTTGAGTAATCTCACGCTAAAGCACACTTGCTGCAACACTCTGATACAGCATATTCTAAAGACATCAAGACTCTGATCACTCAAGGCTCTGATGTGAATTGCTGGGATTTAGAAACTTGTTGATGAAGAATTCAAAGTTATATCTGTTGGTTATGCCAAACAACTCTTTCCTCTTTTATGCTAGACACAAGAACACTGGCAAAAAGGATTTCTCTGAACGTTCTACTTCTAGGAAAGGTCAAGTGATGTGAAGACAAAAAGGTTTCAGCTACTTTGCAGACACGGTCTTCAAAGTGCAAGCGTCTTGGACTTCTGTGCCTATAAAAGCAAGACTTCAACAACTTTCTTCAGTTGACGTATTATTGAAAGAAATTCATTGAAAAGCTCTCATACAATTTATTCTCTTTGCTGAATTTATTTCATACGTTCTTAAACTTAAGTGTAAATCACAGTTGTGATATAGCTTATTTAGAAGCATTGAAACACTTGTTTTATTTTACATTTGATTGTAAAAGTTCCTTGAGAAAACCCAGTTGTGGTCAGTAGTTCTTGAGAAGACTAAGAACAGTTGCTCTTAGTGTTTGCTATTGTAATCAGTTTGATTAATAGTGGATTAAGTCCTTGTGGAGAAAGGCAAATCACTCTTGATAGGGTGGACTGGAGTAGTTGAGTTCAACGAACCAGGATAAAAATCATTGTGTTTTTATTTCCGTAATATTTCTCTATACTTATTCAACCCCCCCCCCCCCCCCTCTTTCTAAGTATTTTCTCACCTTCAACTTCTACCTAAACAAGGACGATGTGCTTTACAGAAGAAACTTCGACTTGATGTTGTTGAGATGTGTGGTCGAAAAGGAAGCAGGTTTGCTAATGGAAGAAGTCCACGAAGTTTCTTTTGGTACGCATGCAGGCGGACATGCAATGTCTCGGGAATTGTTATGGGTGGGCTACTATTGGATGACTATGGAGTCTGATTGTTTCAAGTACGCCGGAAAGTGCCATAAATGCCAGATTTATGCTGACAAGATGCATGTGCCACCAAGTCTTCTGAATGTCATGTCGTCTCCTTGGCCCTTTGCTATGTGGGGCATTGATATGATCGGTAAGATTGAACCGACTGCTTCTAATGGACATCGCTTCATCTTTGTGGCAATTGATTATTTCACCAAGTGGGTTGAAGTCGCTTCTTTTGCCAATGTGACCAGGCAGGTCGTGGATCGATTTATCAAGAAGGACATCATTTGTCGTTACGAAGTGCCTGAACAAATCATTACTGATAATGGTTTGAATTTGAACAACAAGATGATGATGGAGCTGTGCCAGAGTTTCAAGATCGAATATCACAACTCTTCTTCTTATCGCCCGAAGATGAATGGTGTTGTTGAGGCAACCAATAAGAACATCAAGAAGATTGTGCAGAAGATGGTTGTTACCTACAAAGATTGGCACGAGATGTTGCCCTTTGCTCTGCATGGATATCGTACTTCGGTATGTACTTCAACTGGGGCAACTCCTTTCTCGTTAGTGTATGGTATGGAAGTTGTCCTACCATTGGAAGTCGAGATTCCTTCCCTGATGGTGTTGGTGGATGTGAACCTTGATGAGGAGGAATGGATGAAAGCCAGATTGAATCAACTTAGTTTGATTGACGAGAAGAGATTGGCAGTTATCGCCTATGGCCGGTTATATAAGAGCAGAATGAAGAAGGCTTTTGATTAGGAGGTGCGCCCTCGAAGCTTTCAGGCAGGTGATTTAGTTTTGAAGCGGATCCTCCCTCCACAGACAGATTACAGGGGGAAATGGACTCCCAACTATGAAGGTCCATACGTATTAAGGAAAGTCTTCTATGGAGGAGCCTTATTACTTTCAACTATGGATGGCAAAGATTTTACATCCCTTGTGAATGCAGACACAGTTAAAAAAGTACTTTTCTTAAAAGAGACTCGCTGGAAAGAAAAAAGAAAATCTAGGCAAAATGGGGCATCCCGACGAACCATAAAAAGAATGGGTTCGGAAAAAATTAGGGATAAAAAAAGAAAAAAATGTAAACCTGTGAAGTTGAAAACCTGAAAAGGCGACTTTGGCAAAAAAAATGGGTATCCCGGTGGATCGAAAACCCGCAAGGGCGATTCAGGCAAAAGTTAGGGATTTAAAAGCAAACGACTGGGGTCTGCGTCTGATCCTATAAGCACATTGGATTCTTGGAGGACCTGAGGGTTAACAAGTCAGTCTTTTTAGAGGATGAAGCATTAGAGAAGCATCAAAGTCATACGAGTCATAGTAGAATCGACACATGGTGGTTGTCTGTACCACATTGCTGACATTTTGTATATCTGTTGCATTTTCTGTACTTTTTGCGCAACTTTCTCTTTTCATAAGTTGCATCTGATGTAAATCTGCCTATTTACAAACCATTTTCAATCAATGAAGTATATTATCCAGAAAGCTTTCTTTTCTTGTTTTAGCTTTTACTATTTTGTTTGCAAAAGACGCCTGACGTTTTGATAAAACTTTGCATACGTAAAATTTTGGGGCTTTGCTAATCATAATCGAAATTTTGATTTGCTTGAATAATGTCATGGACGATTACCGAAATAGCTTTATTGCATACAAGACACATTGTTTGTTTGTCATTTGCAGGGCTCTCATCATTGAGATTTGTTTCAGAGGTGTATCCCTAGTGGAGTCACCATGTCTCATTCCCAACAAGGTGTAGATGTCAGATCAGAAGTATCTTGCCAATGATAATGTGCAGTTTAAGACTAGTTTCTACCCAGCAGGTTGAGATTGCACTTATCCCCAGCGGGTCGAGATTGAGATTCCCCGCAATGGTGTACACGTATCCCTTGGCAGGTAGATTTGGGACCATTACCCCAACAGTGGGACGAATTCAGTGTTGTTTTCCCCATAGAGTCTAAGACTCAATTCTCCAAGCAGAGGTTGATGTTGATGATTCTCATTTCCCCAAGAAGAGGTTGATGTTGATTCACTTGATGAGTATTCCCCGATGAAGACGTTATCGACAGAAGAATCCAGTGGTTATTGGTTTTCTTCAAAGCAAGATTTTTGTGATGATTTCCAAATGTTTATTTCTCTCAATCCCCTTCAGAGTGGATTTTATCCCCAATAGAAGGATTATCTTTCTTAATTCCCCTCAAAGTGGATTTTTATTCCCCGCAGAGTGGGATTTTCCCCAGAATGTTATTCTAGAAGGGCATTCTCCGGAGCAGGATCCAGTGTTTATCGATATTCTTCAGAGCGAGTTCTTTGGGAGGGTTCCCTAATTAATCTTTTTCCTAATCCCCAGTGAATTCGCCAGAGTAGGTTTCTTCCCTGCAGAGTGGGATTATCCCTAGAGAATTGTATTCTCGATCCTCAGCAGAAAGAGTTTGGGATAACTTCCCAGTAAATCTTATTCTTAATCCCTAGCAGATTGGATTTAATCTCCAATAGAGTGGAATTCCCAGCAGAGTGGAGTTATTCCCATCAGTTTTCCTACTCCCCGGTAGAGTCGTATTCTCGAAGGCCGTTCAGGGAATTTTCCCCAGCCGGGTGTTTTTGTTCCCCAGAAGAGTTGTATCCTGGAAGGCTGTTCAGGGCGTTTTCCTCAGCAGAGTTTGTTTTGATCCCCAGCGGAGTGGATTTTGTTCTCAGCAGCGCAGTTTACCCAGGAAAATTCTTTTCTAGGAGGCTATCCAGGGCTTGTCTTTTCCCAGCATAAGTCCAATCGTACTTGGCACACCCAGTCATCCCTAGCAGAGTTGGCTTCGTCTCTTTGGCATTTATTTTTCTGGAGTGGTTCCTTTGCATCTGCATTATGCATAACATCCTCCCAGACGTGTAGCATTTCCATTTCGTATGGAGCATTACGCCATTCTCAAACATATGCATTTGAAACATAAGCCAGGTTGTTACCTCTTGTTTTCATATGTATTTCTAGCAGATATCAGTGTATTTCATGAGCCCGTGCGGTATCCAGATCCCAGCAAAAATCTTTGATTATGGTGTTCATCTTATCATTTTCTCCCCAATAGAATTTACGTTGTTAAGTTCATTCGTCTCCAGCGAATTTCTTCTTTCAGGTTTGAATCGGTTGATTCTTGTTATCGACTTTGTGTCGAGCCGACCTTAGGGTTTGTTGCCTGTTTTAATTAACGGATGCATGCTTTGGATACCAGATGTTACCGACTTTGTGTCGAGCCGGCCATAGGGTTCGTTGCCTGTTTTGATTAACGGATGCCTGCTTTGGATAACAGATGTTACCGACTGCTGTCGAGACGACTTAGTGTCATTGCCTGCTTTGTTTAGCAGATGTCTTTACCGGTGGGTGTCGAGCCTGCTTGCATAGAAAATGTTTTTACCAGCCGAGGCTGAGCCTGTTTTTATTTAACAGATGCTTGATTGTGAAATCGGATGTTTTACCGACTGCGTGTCGAGCCGACTTAGTTTTGTCGCCTGCTTTTTTTAGCAGATGTTTTACCGGCGGATGCCAAGCCTACGTGTTAGCAGATGTTTTTTCCGAATGCATGTCGATGCTTTCTAATTGGTGATGAGTTAACTCACTTTCCAACAACTATCAGATACTTTTCTCTAGTGATTCTAATTCCACTCCGGTGGACCATTCTACAGTTTACTATTTTGCAATTGGAAAATTTCGGTGTTCTTTTGTATTCAACCATCTTTTACCTTGAATATTTTTAAAATTCTGGCCAGCTCACGATGGATGTTATCACAGAAGTTATAACATCCACTGTGACATTCACTACAGACCTACTATTAAAACCTACCCAATGACAATTTAACCTAGAGACACTCTAGACCTGAGTATACCCACTCACTCCCCACAATCACCTCAGTGATATCCAATAACACTTACAAATTCAACAGTAGTAAGAAGAAACACTTCAACTACACACACCTTGATCTTGCTTCAAAGCTTTGATCAAGGAACTCACATTCTTGCTTAACAGCTTTGAGTGACAGACAGCCTAGAAACTACCTAACCAATGCAATCAACAGATGCTTGGATTACAAGTGTTCCTAAGACACAATCGTGAAGAACAACCTCTTCACTTCTAAACCACTATGGTGATTTCTTTGTTTCTCTATCTTCAACAGCTGCCTTCTAGGATTGCTTCTCCTATTATTTATAGCAGCAGATCAGTCCTTGGGCCTGGGCGCACAATCTTGGTTTTTCATCACAAAAACTCTCCTTTAATTGACTGCCCACTTGCCAATTCATTCAGAGACATTTTAGTTTGTTTAGGGCTTCTGAAATATATCATGAATCCCAGCTTGAGCTCCTACAAGGTTTCCTGATTTTTAGCCTGAGACTCCTCATTCTGAATACCAGAAAAACTACCTTCCCCGCTGGATGTCATACGAACAGTGTTATGACATTCTGTATGACATTCAGCTTAGTTATGTTAACTTGTAGTTAACTTACCCTGCACACACATCATTAAGTATGTCCTAACAATCAGTATGACATACCTGCACATTATAAAGTTTTGCCACAAAATGCAGCCAATCAAGAGCACTTACAAACTCCCCCTTTGGCAAATTTATGGCTAAAACACTCTGTACTTACACCAGAGATTTACACACAGCAGAAGACTTAACATAGGTCTTGTCATGCAGGAAAGTCACTAGCTTCTCAAGCTCTTAGGGTCCTCATAGTTGGCTTTCAGCCCTGTTGACCATCTGACAGTTCTCACTGCAGATGTCACTTCCCCTCAACTGATGCATCTCATCAGCTGATCATTGTGCCTGCATACCTTTTAGTTTTATAGACATCCAGTCTGATCTGGATGTTATGACATTCAGAGTAACCTTCTGAAGTCACACACTTGTGCTACTCCCCCTGAAGGGATGCACTCTGCTCTCATTTTGCTCCTAAGGTAGGCACTTGGTTACTAGCACATAGTTCATACATGGCATACCTCGGACCAACACATCAGTAACATCCCAATTAGTTATTATCACAAACACACATCTCATTAGTACCTGCAAACATGCAAGAATACTATCATTGCACTATGGTACATATGTTTTAGCTAGTCTTCAACCTATTATGCTCAACCTATTCTCCCACCTGTTGTTTTCTATCACATCTATCTCATATATCTCTCCCCCTTTTTAGCCACAAATTAAGATCCAACTAACACATAGAATAGATCATAAAGTGTATCAATACATATGTTTGGGGTTACATTACAAAACTGCTCATAGAAAGCATCACAAAAAATTCAAGTTTGAGAAAAGAAAAATTGAGCAGCAGCACACTTCATCACCTCAGCAGCAGTCTGAGGCACATACCTAATTCTCAATTTTCTTCATCAGAGGAAGAACTGGAATCACTGCTATCCAAATCTGAGAGAGAGATGTCTTGGTTTTCGTCATACGAGTCTTCTTCTGGAAGATCCTCATCTGAACCCCGGCGAGCCAGGGGCACAGTGAAGCCCTTAACAAGCAATCATTTCCTGATGATATTGTCAACAATTTCCCCCATAGATTTATTCAGTAAGTTATGCCTTCCCTGTTCATAATTCTCCTAAGTTCTTCTTTAGTGGGAGAGGGATACTTGCAGTTTGGTTTCTCAGCCGAGGGAGGTGTATCTTTGGTGAATTTGGGAGGGGACTTAGATGAAGATCCTTTATGATGAGAGGCCATGTTGTTGTCGAGACTGAGGGTCTGGAAGAGATGCTGAACAGTAATGGGGGCAGAGAAGCACGTTTGTGTGGAATGGAGAGTTTTGTTGTTCAAAGACTTTGACTGCATTGAAATCTTAAAACTCTCATGTGCCATTAATTGCTATGCATCCTCATACACGCAGATACCCAACTTCCCTCTAAGATTTTCAGATTGGGCAGCATCTAGAGCCTTGGTAAAGATGTCAGCTAGTTATAGCTCAGTGGACACATGCTCCAAGGATATCACTTTGTCTTCCATAAGGTCTCTTATGAAGTGATGCCTTATACCAATGTGCTTGGTTCTGCTGTGCTGGATCGGGTTTTTGGAAATGTTAATAGCACTAAGATTGTCACAGTACAATGTCATGACATCCTGAGTGACATTGTATTCAGTTAACATTTGCTTCATCCAGACCAGCTGAGAACAGCTGCTACCAGCTGCGATGTATTCAACTTCAGCGGTGGACAAGGAGACACAATTTTGCTTCTTGTTGAACCAAGATATTAGGTTGTTACCTAAGAAGAAGCATCCACTAGAGGTGCTTTTTCTATCATCAGCATTTCCAGCCTAATCTGCATCACAATAACCAGACAAAATAGGGACACACCCATGAGAGTAGAGTATACCATAGTCACAGGTTCCATTCACATATTTGAGAATCATTTTTACTTGGTTCATGTGACTCACTTTAGGATCTTCTTGATATCTTGCACATACCCTAATAGCAAAGGCAATGTCTGGTCTGCTGGCTGTTAGATATAGTAGACTTCCAATCGTGCTTCTGTATAGCCTTTGATCAACACTAGTACCATTTTCATCTCTGGTCAACTTTAGATGAGTGAGGGCAGGTGTTCTTTTGTGACTGGCATTGTCCATCCCAAACTTTTTGACTATATTTTTGGTGTATTTACTTTGGGAGAGGAAGATGGAGTCTTCAATTTGCTTGACCTGTAGCCCAAGAAAATATGTTAATTCTCCACACATGCTTATTTCAAATTCAGACTGCATGTGACTGACAAACTGCTTCACCATCCTTTCTGACACCCCACCAAACACTATGTCATCTACATAGATTTGAGCTATCATGATTTCTCCACCCTCATTTTTTACAAACAAAGTCTTATCAATTCCCCCTTTTCTGTATCCATTTGAGGTGAGAAACTCAGTGAGCCTTTCATACCATGCTCTAGGTGCCTGTTTCAAGCCATACAAAGCCTTCCTTAGCTTGTAGATATGGTCTGTCAGGTTAGGATCCTCAAATCCCTTGGGTTGTGCCACATACATTTCCTCACTTAGATATCCATTCAGAAAAGAACTTTTCACATCCATCTAAAAGAGTTTAAATTTCAGGATGCAGGCGATTCCTAACATCAGCCTGATAGACTCAAGCCTTGCAACTGGTGCAAAGGTTTCATCAAAATCAATTCCTTCTACTTGAGTATATCCCTGTGCCACTAGTCTAGCTTTGTTTCTGACTATGATTCCTTCTTCATCTGACTTGTTCTTGTAGATCAATTTGGTTCCAATGGTATTGGTTCCTTCACGTCTAGGCACCAGTTCCCATACTTCATTTCTCTTGAACTGTTCCAATTCATCTTGCATTGCCTTGATCCAGTATTCATTAGAGAGGGATTCCTTTACATTTTTAGGTTCAACCTTGGACACAAAACAAGAGTTTGAGATGACATCTCTTGCTCTGGTCCTTACTCCACTGTTGAGGTCTCCAATGATCAGGTCTTTGGGATGATCTTTCAGAAGTCTAATAGAAGGTTCCTTGGTGGTTGTATCTGGTTCAGTACTTGGACTTGCAGCTTGGGTGTCTTCAGTCTCCTCAGATGGAGTCTCAACCAATGTTCCTACATCCTCTATGACATTGCTTTCATCAAACTGATCATCAATGATAACATTAATGGATTCCATTAACACTTTAGTTCTGAAGTTATATACTCTGTAAGCTCTGCTGTTGGTAGAATATCCCAAGAATATTCCTTCATCACTTTTGGGATCCATTTTCCTTCTTTGTTCACGATCTTCCAAGATGTAGCATTTGCTTCCAAACACATGAAAATACTTCACATTTGGTTTTCTTCCTTTCCACAATTCATACAGAGTGGAGGATGTTCCCTTTCTCAGAGTAACCCTGTTGTGAACATAGCATGTTGTATTCATAGCTTCAACCCAGAAGTGCATAGGAAGCTTCTTTGCATGGATCATGGCTCTAGCAGATTCTTGAATCGTTCTGTTTTTCCTTTCTACTACTCCATTTTGTTTAGGGATGATAGGCGAGGAAAATTCATGGCTTATGCCTTCAGCTACACAAAATTCAGCAAACTTGGAGTTTTCAAACTCCTTTCCATGATCACTTCTGATCCTGATAACCACACTCTCTTTTTCTTTTTGGAGTTTGATACACAGTTCTTGGAAGACTTCAAATACATCCGACTTTTCTCTGATAAAGCTTATCCAGGTGAATCTGGAGTAATCATCAACCACCACATATGCATACCTTTTCCCACCAAGGCTTTCTATTTGCATTGGTCCCATCAGATCCATGTGTAGTAGTTCTAGAACTCTGGAGGTGGTTAGATGTCCAACCCTAGGATGAGAAGTCTTGGTTTGTTTGCCCACTTGGCATTCCCCACAAACTTTTCCCTCATCAATAGTCAGTTTAGGTATCCCTCTCACAGCCTCCTTGGAGATGATCTTCTTCATTCCCCTTAGATGAAGATGTCCAAGTTTTTGATGCCACAATTTTAATTCCTTTTCCTCTCTTGCCATAGAACAAATTGTGGATTTACTAGAGTCCTGAGGCTGCCACAGATAGCAGTTATCCTTGGATCTACTTCCTTTCATGACTTCTTTATTTCCATCATTTGTGACCACACATTCTTCTTTAGATAACTTCACACTCAGTCCTTGATCACAGAGCTAACTGATGCTGATCAAGTTGGAAATTAGCCCTTTTACCAGCAACACATTGTCTAGGGTAGGAACTCCAGGGCATTCCAGTTTTCCAACACCTTTGATCTCTCCTTTTGCTCCATCACCAAAGGTCACATAACTGGTGATGTCTACCAACAGATTCTTTATGCCAGTCATGTGCTTCGAGCAGCCACTATCAAAGTACCAGTCTTCTTTAGCTGATACTCTTAGAGAGGTGTGAGCTATTTGTGTAACCGTCTTGGCAACCCATTTTCTTTGCTTGTTAGGAACCTTCCTCATGGGTTTGGCATGATGATGTCTCTTGCCCTGGTGCTTCCATTTTTCATGATGCTGCCTTTTTCCATGCATACCCTATTTGGTTTTTCCTTAGCTAGGGAATCCATTCAGCCAGAAGCACACAACTTTAATATGCCCAAGTTCTGTGTGGTGAATGTTGTGTCATTGGTCGTGACATCCTTTTTAACATTTGAATCTCAGGCTGCAATCTCTTGAGTTTCAAGATAGGATTTTGTTTCTCAACAAATACTATACCAGACCTATTTCCTGCAGTCTGACCACTCTGAAGGATTTCCTCTAGGGTGTCAATCCCAGAGTTGAGCATCCTTATGGATTTAGCCATTTGATCCTTCTCATATTTCAAATCATTTACCTCACCTCTGAGGGTGTGTATTGTGGCTAGGTGCTCTTTCTTTTCTGCTTCTAATACCTTGATGATTTCCTTCTGAATCTCTCCTTGTTGGTACAGTTCTACACTTCTGATGTAAAGCTTCTTATATGAGGCTGTAGGGTCCTCAAAAGTCAATTCCTCTTCACTTGAATCACCATCAAATATGTACACACTGGTGGGTGCAGTGACATGTTTAGCTGTTTCTTCTCCTGATTCACTATCAGAATCAGTCCATGTGACAGTCAGGCGTTTTCCCTTCCTCTTGAGGTATGTTAGACATTCCTTTCTGATATGTCCATTCCCTTCACATTCATGGCACTGTACTGTACTAACTTTCTCCTCAGATTTTTCTTTGTCAGCAGACAAGCTTTTGGAGTAAGGCTTAGACTTGGCATTTATCCTTTTGACCAGTTTGTTGAACTGTCTTCCAAGCATGGCTATTGCCTCTGATAGATTCTCCACTTTTTCATCATCTGAATCCTTAACAGTGTTTGAGACAAGAGCTATACTTTTTCTCTTTTTCACCACAGCCTGATCACACATCCCCATCTCAAAGGTTTGGAGGGAACCAATGAGTTCATCCACCTTCATGTGGCATATGTCTTGAGCTTCTTCAATGGTTTTTACCTTCATGGCAAACCTTTTAGGTAATGACCTTAGAATCTTCCTTACAAGCTTTTCTTCAGCCATTTTTTCTCCCAAAGCTCCTGAGGAGTTAGCTAGTTCAAGAACATTCATGTAAAAGTCATGAATGGTCTCATCTTCCTTCATTATTAGACTTTCAAATTTTGTGGTCAGCATTTGAAGTCTAGACATTTTTACCTTGGAAGTTCCCTCATGAGTGGTTTTGAGAGTGTCCCAAACATCCTTTGCTAGTTCACAGTGGTGGACCAGTCTGAAGATGTTTTTGTCTATACCATTGAAGAGTGCATTCAATGCTTTAGAGTTTCCAAGAGCCAATGCCTCTTGCTCTTTGGTCCATTCCTCTTCATGAATTTGCACAGATACTCCACCCTTGTCAGTCTTCACAGGATGTTCCCAGCCAGAGTTTGCAGCTCTCCAAGCCTTGCTGTCTAAGGATCTTAGGAAAGCAATCATCCTAGGCTTCCAATAGCCATAATTAGAACCATCCAGAATTGGAGGTCTATTGGTGAATCTAATATCTTTATCCATAGTACCAGAATTTTAATTTCCCTAGATCTCACCCAGAATAAACAGGAAGGTTGCCTGCTCTGATGCCAATTGAAAATTATGGCCAGCTCACGATGGATGTTATCACAGAAGTTATAACATCCACTGTGACATTCACTACAGACCTACTATTATGCAGTAATTATAAAGCAGTAAATAACACAGTTGGTTGTTGACCCAGTTCAGTGTAACACACTTACATCTGGGGGCTACCAAGCCAGGGAGAAATTTCACTATCAGTAGAATGACTTCAGAGTCAAACCTCTAGTTTGCACTCCTCACTTAAAACCTACCCAATGACAATTTAACCTAGAGACACTCTAGACCTGAGTATACCCACTCACTCCCCACAATCACCTCTGTGATATCCAACAACCTTACAAATTCAACAGTAGTAAGAATAAACACTTCAACTACACACACCTTGATCTTGCTTCAAAGCTTTGATCAAGGAACTCACACTCTTGCTTAACAGCTTCGAGTGACAGACAACCTAGAAACTACCTAACCAATGCAATCAACAGTTGCTTGGATTACAAGTGTTCCTAAGACACAATCGTGAAGAACAACCTCTTCACTTCTAAACCACTATGGTGATTTCTCTGTTTCTCTATCTTCAACAGCTTCCTTCTAGGATTGCTTCTCCTGTTATTTGTAGCAGCAGATCAGTCCTTGGGCCTGGGCGCACAATCTTAGTTTTTCATCACAAAACCTCTCCTTTAATTGACTACCCACTTGCCAATTCATTCAGAGACATTTTAGTTCGTTTAGGGCTTCTGAAATGTTTCTTGAATCCCAGCTTGAGCTCCTACAAGGTTTCCTGATTTTTAGCCTGAGACTCCTCATTCTGAATACCAGAAAAACTACCTTGCCCGCTGGATGTCATACGAACAGTGTGATGACATTCTATATGACATTCAGCTTAGCTAAGTTAACTTGTAGTTAACTTACCCTGCACACACATCATTAAGTATGTCCTAACAATCAGTATGACATATTTGCACATTATAAAGTTTTGCCACAAAATGAAGCCAATCAAAAGCACTCACATGTTTGAAAGTCGTTCTCTTTTCATCCCTTCAGGTCCAAGCCGTTTGAATAGGGGCAGTTGTTACACCCTAAAATTTGACCAACCTTTTCTTTCTAGCTTGGCTTATGTTTTATCATTTGTATTTGCATAGCATTGGTTCTAGGGGATCAAGAGGTGTTGTGTTTGCCATTCAAGAGTAGAGCTTCATGTTCAAGCCTAAGCAAGGGTATCATATGCAAGCCACAAGAGTTCATTGCCCTCAGGGTTGGGTTTCAAAGCTCCTTGAGGGGAGAGGTTTGTGTATGGGTGTCACCTCCTATCTTGAGGATCATCAAAGGATCATCAGAGGGTCATAAGGTCACCATTTTGGATAATTCATGGTTCAAAAGCTCATTATGCATCTTGAGAAGTCTTCATGGAGCTTGTATGGTCATTCAATTCATCTGCAAGAGCCTCAGTCAAAGGGTATGGTATTAGGGTTTCATCTGTTCAACCAAAAGTCAACTGTGTACTTGAGAGGACTCAAGACCTGGTTCTTGACCATTGAAGACATGATAATTCATCTTGAAGCATCTAGGATGTCTTGATAAGATCAAATCAAGGAAATTCAAGAATTCAAGGAGTTACTAAATTAGGGTTTCAGCTGATTTCAGTGTAAAATCCCCTTTGATGCTTAACTTCAAGGACATTTTTCCCTATAATGCAAGTCTAATCTTATTTTCCCATAAACATGAGACTTGTTCATCATCTTTCAAGCTTTATTTTGAGTACAAGAACTCATCCATTGAGTTTGTATATCTCAATTTATGGTGTCACCAAGTTGGTGTCCTCAGATGAAGAGAATTTTGAGGTACTCAAAGTCAACTCATTTCCAAAGCACTTTTCACATGCAATCAAGCTTCTCCTCACTTTCAAGTAAACATGAAAGTTGTTCCTCATGGTCTTAGCATTACAAAAAGTCCTAGGCATCCTCATTATCATGTATGGAACTCAAGTTATGGTCTTCACAAGGCAAGGGTATTTTTAGAAACTTCATTATAGGTCATTCTTTTCAATGGTCATTTTCATGAACTTCAAGGCTTCAAATCCAATTTTGTCCAACATGAAACTTGTGTCCAATGGCCTTAACATCATCTTGAATCCAAAATCCATGAGACTTGATGATTTATGGGATCATTTGAAGCATGATAAGCTTGGAAAAGTGATTTTTTGACATGATTTGAATACCTTTCATTACAAGTCATCTAATGTTCTTGTTTTTGAAACTTTGAACTTCTAACATCATCAAATATTGGCCATGATGTTAATTACCTCTTTTGGACAAACATCAATCCATTTTTCATGCCACTTTTTCACATTTCATACTTTAAAAATTTTGAACCAAACTTTGCACAACTTCATTTCCAATTCACCAAACCACTCTCTTTCATTTTGACACACCCCAAAGTGTCATTTGCTGACCCAAAAATGAATGGAAAGAGACATAACCCGTGTGCGTGAGTAAAGTGAGAATTTTTGGCAATCTTTGAATTCACACAATACAAGCATTATGGGCCTGCATGGAGTCCTCAAACCCACCATATAAAAGCTCATAAGTTTGCCCTAATGATCAGAGAGAGGTTGCTGCGTGAGAAAGAGAGAATTACTTCAAAAATTTCACAAACTTTCATCTCTTCGAATCTCATATTTCTCTGGGTATTGCTCCAAGATTTTGCTTCAATCATCATCGCTAAAGCTCAAGGAAGAGGTTAGAGGTGTTAAACTGAAGCTTGCAATCATTTTGAAGGGTCAACGGAACCACTCTGTTTGGTAAATTTTTCAACTTAAAACTCCCATTCTAGGCACATTTCTAGGTCCATTACTGGTGCATCTGAAGTCCTATGTAGTGTAGGTCATGTCTGAATCATTTTCACACTTGTTTAATTCACTTTCACTTTGTGCATAAATAAATTGTGGCTTGTTTTCTCATTGTTGGAGGAACCTTTTTGCAAAACAGATGGCATATTTGTGATCCTTATTAAAAAACATGTGGAATGATGTAAGGTTTTGGGATTTTTATGGTGTTTTGGTCCCTAGTCTCCGGCGAGGTCTCCTGGAGAAGATAACCGGAGCCCTAGCTCTAGCGTCTGGTTATTTCTCTGGTTGAGGCTAATGTGGCTAGGGAGACCATTTGACTGAGGGAGGTGTCGTGCGTGCATTGGCTTGACCATGCCTGCGTGTTTCATTTGACTCTAACTAGATAAATGAAACGTTGTGTTTCATTTAGCAGCTCTTGCATTTGGGTTTTGGGCCTTGTTCTTTTGCTAATTGCGCCCCCCCATTTGCTTGGCCCATGTGCGCTTTTAACTGATTTCAGTTTAAACCTGGTTTGCTTAATACACCCCTCTCCACTTGTTTTGTTTTACTTTATTTTATTTATTATTTCATTTTAAATGTCTTAAAAAAAGTTTTATGCATCTAAAAAAATCCCCAAAAATAGTTTTCTGATATTCTGAGATGTTATTTAATTTTACCATATTTTTATTTTTCTTTTCCATTTATTTTAATATTTTTTATGGAATTTAAGATTCAATGTGTTTTATGGTGTATACATGGTTTTTGACTTGATCATTTGAAGCTCAATTTTAAATCCCCTAGGACCAAACTTTCTCTCCCACTTAGGTGATGGATTGAGGAAGTTTTGAGGATGATTTGAGTTGTCAATGATCATTTTCCATTTGGTTTCCCTTTGACTTTTGTTGACCCTCAACACACACTCAATAAAATGGAAGACCATGCCTTCTTGGACCTAGTTGGTGATGCTTGGAGTTGAATTTGATCATGAGGTTTTGCATTCTGTTTTGCACTTGTTTTAACTTGAGTTTGATGATTTATTTGTCATTTATTGGATTTATCTTATATTTTTGGTGGATTTTTCAAATTCAAGTCATTTTAAGGGTTTTTACACATACTAGTCTTGACCTAACTTTGGGATATGATCATGAGTGATCCCTTGAGCATCTCTTAAGATTTGTTATATCTTTTTAACATGCTTGAGATGCTGTTTTTGCTTGGTTAGAGGTCCAATGTGTGTGTAACTTGTATCATAAGTTACCTTTTGATCATGCTTTTCCACTTGTTTTAAGTGTGAGATTGTGCTTGAACTTTGGTTCTTCACTTGACCATGATCCTTCTTGTGATTACCTTTTGCTTTGAGTTTGAATTTGGATCATTTCACTTGTGTTTCACTTCTTCCCTAGTTGGCTTGACACTTTTTTTATGATGATTTGGTGTTGATGTATACACTTTGAGTTTGTCATGAACATTGGTGATTCTTTTGCACTGATTTGTTGCTTTGATTCACTTGAGCAAAGGTGAATGTTTGGTTAAGATAACCTTAATGTGGTTGATGCCCTATCCTCTTTCTCCTATCATTTCTTTGATCATGCTTCTTTGACTTTGCTTTATGCTTAGCATTCTTCTTTTGTGATGATTGATGATAGATGGTTGTAGGAGTTTACTTCTCCCATTTCATCTCATCCTTCTTGACTTGTTTAAGTCATCAATTGTGTTTGAGTATCCTTTATTTTTGAATCTTGTTGCATCATTTCATACTTGCATTTATGTTTGCATCTCATCTTGCATTGACTTGTTTAAGTTTTCTCCATCTCTTTTCATCTGTGATTGAATTTCTATGTGTTTACTTGTGCTCTTTTTCCATGATCCCTTAGGATTCCTAGTCCCTCTGTTTAAGATGGGAGTAGGAGAGACATTAGGCTTTCAATCCTTTTCATAATAACAATAGGTAGTTCCCTTCTCAATCCCAACTTTAGAATCACCTTGCATGATAACATTAGGGTTGATCAGTTCCCCTTAGAGTCTTGTGTCTTCTCTTCTCATCTCAGAATTTTCTTAAGACACTTAATAAAGGTTAACAATTGTTGTTTACTACGAGCCTTAAGTACATGAGGAATGATAGGTGAAGGGCCTCCTCTCACACTGTCTAGAGTGTTTAGCGTATGCCCTTTGGAAGATATGTGACGCATTCGCTCTCAAGTCATAGTCGTTAGTGCAACATGAGTTACAAACTAACTCAATTCACTTCTTCTCATAAAAAAACACAAACAAAAGATCAAACCTTTTCATCTTTCAGGATTTGTTCAAACTTAATCTTCAGAAAGAGTGTGTTAAGTTTTTGTTCTATCGTAAACAGGCATCGTCCCTAACTGCTAGAACGGATGTTTAACACTACTCAGTAAAACACTTGAACCAACCAGTGGTCTTGTCAGGCCGAACTACGGTTGCTCTGATTCCTCATTCCCTAATAAGGATATGTAGGCACGAGGATCCCTATCCTTGACAAGCACACTAACAACTAACTCTCCTTTCTCTTGCCATAGTTCAATCGAGATCAACCCATTATCCAGACCCTTTTCTCTCGCACCCGTGCGATCGAGATCTTGTCCCTAGGTGCCCGAACTATGTTTGCTCTGATTTCTCATACCATATGAGGATACGTAGGCACAAGATGGTGATGTCTTGGCGATCAACCTTCCCCCCCCCCCCTATCACCCGTATTTTCCCGAACTACGTTGACTCTGACTTTCCCATTGCACGAGGAAATACGTAGGCATAGAGCGGCAATGTCCTGTCGAGTCTGCTCTTTCTCTTCACCCCTATTTAGCAGTAGCTTCTTTAGATAGTTTTCACCCATAGATTAGACAACAAGCGTAGATCCCATTGAGTACAACAGACGTGAGGGGTGATCATACCTTCCCCTTGCATAACCGACTCCCAAACCCAAGATTTGGTTGCGATGACCTTGTCTTTTCCATTTCTCTTAGGTTTTCTTCGATCGTTTCCTTTCCTTCTCTTTGGGATAAATAAGGTTCGGTGGCGACTCTTCTGTCTAGTTTGTTGGCCCTTTTTTCACAGTGTTGCGACACATCTCTTTCCATTATCCCATTGTTGCTAATGAAAATTTAATTGTTGTATGTATTCCTTCTTGAATCTGAGAAAGATTTGAGAGAATGAAAAATGTGAGGAGAACAAGAAGCATATCATGAGAAAGCTAGACCTGTCGGAGACGCTTACAAAACACAACCACTATCGAACCACACCTTTCTCGTGAACCACCGTGACAATCATACAATCGTCTTCGACGTCATACCATCGTGTCGAATCCCTTGAATCAAGACGCAGGTACAAAGAAGGATATGCATCGAGTGATTTGTGAGGAAGAGGATGAAGCGATGCTGACGACTTTTGGTTTTCCTCTTTAATCCAAGTACGATCAAATGGGTCGGGTGAGTTAAAACAAGAAGATTTGCTAATCTCATATACTTGTATCATCCGTGTGGGCCTCGTATAGAGCCCATGAGGAATCTTGTTTAGAAAAAACCACACACCCTAACTTGCTGCACCCTTAAATCCAATTGAACTTAGTTTTTTCTTCTTCTTCATTTTTTACAATAATTCTTTTTTATTAATATTTATATTAAATGCTATTTTTTTTGTTTAAAATTTAAATAAAATCCTAATTAATTAGTTAGATTTCTAATTAAACGTCTTGATTGATGGGATATAATTTTATTGGATTTATTTCATTTGGTTTTAATGTTAGCTTCAATTTTGATGGCAGTTAGATGATCCTGACATGTGCTTCATCATTTCGGCTTACTAATATTCCCTTGAGAGATCTTGATTTAATTTTACTATCGATTAATTTGAATCAAGGTTAGACATTAGGATCACTTGCTCGCATGATACCATCAGGTAATTTTTCCCTTTATCATAACCTCAGGCGAAGAATTGGACATTAGTCGTCTATGTAGCCGAGATATAATTCTCCTGCCCCATAATATAATCAAGAAAAGTGTAGAATCTTTTCCGCTTGAGAGAGGTATGTGGCATACTCTTTAATTATAGATCTGAGTTGAAGCACGTCTCTCAACATGAAGCAAAGACTGTCTTCCATACATTTGTGGTGGTTAAGTCGAGTATTCTCCTTAAGATGACGACTTGTCTTTTCTCCTAGAATCAATCAACAAACCTCCCCACTGGAACCTTGGCCACAGTCAAGAGTTCCTCAATCCCTTTAGGGGAACTACAAATGCTCTGATTCCATTCCCGTCAGGATACGTAGGCATAAGATGTGACTTATTGGTGAACATACTTAGAAATAAACCCCTTAGGTCTTTCACCCTTAGAAAACAACAATAACACGATAAAACAAGAGGTTCTTGTAGAGTACTACATATGCTTAGGATGCTAACACCTTCCCTATGTATAACTAGCCCCCGAACCCTAGATTCTCTAGCTTTGCACTGCATTGCCTACTCATGGGTTATTTCGATATTTTTCCCTTCCCTTGGACAAATTATAGACTGATGGTGAATAATGATTTGCAATTCAAGTTAATCAATAGCTTGTTATCCAATTCTCACCGCGACAGGAATGGCGACTTCACTGGGGATGTTGCTTTCAAGGGTTTCCCCTAACTTTCTTATTTTTGTTTTTGTTGTATATCTATATATATTTGTTTATTTGTATATATGTGTTTCCGCTTTGGGTTGTTACTTTTGAGCGGTGAGATAAGTCCTACACCCATACTTGAGTACTCTTATGATAAGAAGGTGATATATTCGAGAAGGCTTATAGGGAGTTGATTCTCGACCAAGCTGACTTGAGAGATCACCTCTTAGTTGAGGCCCTCTTGAGAATAGTACTGTTGGACGAGTATTCGTGAAAGCACTTACTATTTTAGACCTAGGAGCCTGTGATACTGGGAACCTTTAGTTACCCTTAACTCAACTTGGTCTTTCTTAGGACGTAGTGCGATGACTATGATGGAGTAGTCCCAAAATAGTTGATACACGATGCTACACTTAAAAGAGGTTCTCTTGAGAATATTATTAACTATTGAGTATTTGAGAAATTGATAATATCTGAAAGATGAACTGATTACTTTGGGAACTTTTAGAAACCTTTTTATGCAGGTACAATAAACCCTTAGTCCACACCATTTGGGATGGGTAGACCCTTGCTCCATGCTTGTTGACTTTCAAACCTAGGACTTTGTTTGTTTAAACATTATGTATATATGTGTATATGTGAATCTTTATTTACCTGTGTTTTAGCATACATGCATTCATAAACACATGCTCATAAAGTTTCATGGAGCTCAAAGCTTTCGTTTACAAACATCATAGGTTTTACCATGGATTTTTAAATTATACTCTATTTTCCATAAAATGAGATTTTCAGTTATCAAATGTATTGTCCATGTTGTGGTGTTTGCAAACATAACCTTTGAGTTCCTTGAAACCCATCTGCATTGGCGCATCTGCATTCGTCATTAGCATTGCATTATTTGTATCCTAGGTTCTCACTCTTGCTTCTTCCTTCAGAGGAGACGAGCTAATTCATCAGTACAATACTCGGGCAAATCAAAGAAATAAGATAAAGAGCATTGAGCAAGAAAACAATGAAGTCCGTAAGAAAGTGACTGCTTTGAGGTCTGATATGGAAAAGCTCTCTGCTTTGGTTGAAACTATGGTTGCTACTTAAAATCAACTTTCTCCTCATATTTCTCAGACTCCCCTTCAAAGGACTGTGATTTCTAAAATCATGTCAATGCTCATTCCTGTGACTCCCATTAGCGCTTCTAACAACTCTAAGAAGTTTGCGGAAGGTTTGCCCAAGAAGAAGGAACAAGTTGTTAATGCTATTTCACGAGAGAAACATGGAAGATCCCATAGCAAAATTAAATAACACGTGGATCAGTTTAGCCCAATCCCGATGGCATATTCTGAATTATATCTTGCTTTAGTACAGAAGAATTTGGTGCAAACAAGGACCCCGCCAGCCATCCCAAAGGATCTCCCATGGTGGTTTAAGTATGGTCGTTTTTATCCATTTTATCAAGGGGCACCGGTCATGACATTGAACATTGTTTTGCTCTAAAAGCTGAAGTACGAAAGCTGGTACAAAGTGGCATTTTTCTTTTGAAAATTATGGACCCAATGTCTCAATAAATTTGTTACCAAAGTATGGAAACACTGAGGAAGGATATCTCGGAGAATATTGTATCTCTGACGTGAATTTAATGAGAGGATCTTTAGTAGATATGCGCGTCAACTTATGTAGGCTTACCCATTATGAGCAAATCACACTTCTTGAACAATTTGTTCAAAGAATCCTCGTGGATGTTTTGTGGTGAAGAGGGATCTCCAAGATATATGGGATCAAAAACGACTTCATATCTCTAGAGAAAGGGTGAATGTCATAATTCCGAATTTTAATATGCCAGAGCCAGTGGTGATTACTTGCAACAGTAAAAAGTCTTCTCCTGTGCCTTGTGGATACGATGCTACCATGTTAGAAGGTGGTAAGAAAGCTCCTGTTAATGTTGCTCCTTCCACTCAGATCATTCTGAATTGTCAATCACAGTTTCGTCAGAGAACACACTAGAGTCATGACCAAAAGAAGTTTGACCCAATCCTAACGACTTATAGTCAATTGTGGTCCTATTTTATGCGAGACTCAGTAATGGCACCCAGAAAGATCAGAGCCATGAAATCTCACCCTTTTTGGTTCAATCCATATACTAGTTGTGCATTTTATGATGAAGCAATGGCGAATTCAATTGAAGAGTGCAAGGTTTTCCAAGAAAAAGTCCAAGAGATGATCGATGATGAGGTGTTGACTTTCAATGGAGGAAGCTCAACTGTGAATGGAACACCTTTATGCTGATGGATATGAAGACTCAAGAGAGTCCTTTCAAGTCGATGAAATCAGAAGGAGAACTCATTCCCAAGATCATCAGGTTGTTTGTTTGTTTGCTTGCATTTGTTATTATTTCTTTGATTATAAAAGCATGATTTGCATGTAAGAACATGTTTATTTTGAATGATTAATGCAATAAATATGTTTGTCTTGAAGAAATCTATTCGTATTCACTCATAAAGTTCTAAATTTACTCAATCTCTTTCTTAGATAGAGAATTAGGAGGAGGATGACGAAATCAAAAATGCAAGATCTCTGGTTGTATGCTTTTGAATAAACCCCGGATGATGATGTAAGGCATTGTTTAAAATCCTCAAACACTGGAGATATAAGGGAGATAGACCCTTTCTAACCCCTTTGAGCCTTGAAGTATAAGTTTTCTTTTCATTACATACAAAAAACCCTCAATTATTACCTGGGGCAGGGTTGTTTTTAGTTAAACTGATCGGGCTCCCAGACTCTCAAAAAGGACGAGTGAATATCCGAGGACACCACACCTATCCCTCACACATTAGAAGGCTAGGAGTCAAATCCATAATGATTATCCCTCGATTATCTAAAGAGTGAGGCAGTCACAATCCTTTCAAAAGGGTGAAAATGACTTAGAGTCACACGACTTGTTCATAAATCACAAAAAAAAATGAAAAAGTTTGCTAAGTCAAAACCTATGAAGGCGACTTAGGCAAAATTGGGACGTCCCGCTGGACTTCAAAGTCAAATCCAAAGACTTTGTCCAGGCAAAAGTTAGGGAATAAAAACAAAATTCAAAACAACAAGAGTTTGGATTCAAAGAAAACAAGAAAAGTAAAAGAAAGTTAGAATCATGAGCTCCATCGTTGTACCGCTTCTGGAGTCATCCACGTAATCGCCACCGAGAATCGATCACAACCGCTTTGATGCTGCACTCCATCAAGACTCCGCCAACACGCACCAACTGATGCCTCTTTTACACTCAGATCTGACTCTATTCCACGTAACAAGCTCGTGTCATTGCGACACTTTGATTTCGGTAACTCGTGCTCTTCTCTGTTTTCGTTGGGTGCTTGCTTTAATTTATGTTATCACCTATCTGGTTGTTATGATTATATTGTAATCATGTGCTATGAATCTATGTGAATTTGTTTTTTTAATTGGTTTGAGAGGTAGAGAGCATTGAGATCGAATAAGATAGATAGAAGAAAATGAATTTGAAATGGAACATTCTCTGTTTAAAGGTGTTTTTATTTTATTATTATTTTCTTTTATTAAAGGAACACATGTCAAGATGTCATTGGATAGTATATTAAATTTGAAAAAGTAAAAAAATATATATATTTGGTTAAGCTCTAATATTTTTTATCTTCTTATTAAACAGAAAAAAAAGAACGGTGCCCTTTTGTGCCGTTTTCTTTCTATTTTTTTTTTATATTAAGGTTAATGTCTAACTTGGTGCCACGCCCCATATTTTTTTTAAAAAGCTACACATCCATGATTTTTTTTACACCCTTTTGATTTATTTAGATTTTTTTTTTAAATTGTTAGTTTTATTATTAATTAAAAGTCCTAATTTTTATTAATTAAAATTTTAATGGATTAATTTTTTTAAAAATTCTAATTGATTGATTAATTTTTTAGTGAATCTTAATTAAAATTTTGATTAACCGTTATTAGTTACTTATCAATTTACTCGTGGATGTTTGACTTGCCTATATGATTTGGATCTCCAAGTTCCCTTAGGTTCTCAATTCGACTTTGTCTTTGATAAATTGAATCAATATTAGAGACATTGGGATCAATTATTGCATGATAGCAATAAGATAGCTTTCCCCTTCAATCTTATTTTAGATTCATAGAATTAGGTTAGTTCCCTTCGGATGTTAACTAGACAACCTACAATTAGGTTTCCTTTTCTCCCATGAGAGAATTAGACACGAGTCATCCTTAGTCGAGATAACATTCTCCTACCCCGTGACGTAGTTGAGAAAGACGTAGATTCTTTTCCACTTGAGAGAGGTATGTGGCATACTCGTCGATTTTATATCCGAGTTAGAGCCCTTCTCTTAATGTGAAGCAAAGATCCATCTTTCACATGTTTGTGGTGGTTCAAGTTGAGTATTCTCCTTAAGATGACAACCTGTCCCTTCTGCTAAAAACCAACCAACAAACTTTGTGTACCCTTAGTGAGGGGAACTAAGAATGCTCTGATTCCATTCCCGTAAGGATACGTAGGCACAAGATGCGATTTCTTGGCGAGCATACTTAGAAATAAACCCTTAGGTCTCTTACCCTTAGAAAACAACAATAACACAATAAAATAAGAGGTTCCTGTAGAATACTACAAATGCTTAGGATGCTAATATCTTTCCTAAGTTTAACCAACCCCCGAACCTTAGATTCTCTAGCTTTGCATTGCATTGCATACTCACGGGTTATTCAATCTTTTTCCCTTCCCTTGTACAAATTAAACAGCGGTGGTGAAAAATAATTTGTGATTCAAGTTAATCAATAGCTTGTTATCCAATTCTCACCACAACACAACCCCAACAAGAGATCGAAGCACTTACTTGCAGATAAAGCTCCGAGTTGCTTCGATTTTTGCTTCTCCCTCTTAGGTTTTGTGTTTCTCTCTCTAGAATATACTTGGAATGAAGAGAGATAAAGTTTTGATCTCAAAAATATATGTTAAGTTTCTAAAAAGCAAGAAAAGTACTTAGTATTTACAAAATATGTCATGTTCGCCTAGCGAACACCCTATTCCCCCAGCGAATACCATTTTTGGGCACTTCAAGTGCCTCAGGAAAAGTTAAACCGCCCTAGGAAAATATATGAGTTTGTAGTGTGAGCACTTCTTCACACAGCGAGCTGCTTCGCTATAGCTTCGCCCAACGAACTTTGGGTCCTTTTCTTACTGCCTATAATTTGGGCTAGTTCGTTGGGGCTTCACCAGGACCTCTCATAACGAGCTATCACTTTCACCTCGCTGGTGTTCGCACAGTGAACATGTTGATTCCTCTTCTCTTCTTTGGCTTCCTTGTCAAACCATTTGTGTCTTAATCATTGATATTTTATTCCTAAATCTTTCACAATAACACACACACCAAAGAATCCAAAAGTATTTGCAATATGTTGAAGAATCACACATGAACAAGAAATAAATCCATTAAAACATGATAATTGAGTTGAAAAATTCCAAAAAAATGGTTCAATTTAATTCAAAATTTGCATTTAACAAACTCTCGCCAACTATATTTTTGCTTGTCCTCAAGCAAAGTAAGCCCCTCATGAGAACAAGAGAAATTTGCTCAAACAAGAGGATTCGCTCAAGCATAAGATTCAACCAAGAAAAGATTAATGGTTCAAACAACAAGAGAGATTTGTTCAAACAAGAGGATTTGCTCAAGCATGAGAATACGCATAAGCAATATTCACTACACAATATAATCGAACAATGACAAAGAATTTAGTTCTTAAAAAGGTATCATACAATGTTTCAAACAAAACTAAATTCTCATACTTGGATCACTCTAACACTCCTCTTCAAAATAAGAGTGAAGAAATTAATGTGTATGCAACCACAGGGAAATTTCACTCATCTAACAAACAATGCAAATAACAATCTAATTCATACATTCATCTAACAATCAAAAATGAAAACATGGAAGCAAAAAGATCACAAAGGGCTTTTACGGTTGTAGCTTGGTCGGGTTCACAACAAAGTGACATTCCTAAAGGTCATTGAATCTGATCGCGACTTTCTATGTCTAACAAATCTAACTGCAAGTGCACAGTCTATCGCGTAGTAATAATAGATATCGATCCCACAGGGACTCGTAATCAATCTAGTATTATCGGGTGTTACGGTGTTTAGCTAGGTTGGTAATGTTTTAAGGGAATAATAATAAAATAAGTGTGTAAATTAAAGGGAACTAAAGCTTTTACTTAAGGTATGAATTTATGAATCAATATGCAATAATTTTGTTCTTCGGGGATTCGACAAATTACTGGTGTATTAAGTGTTTTCAAACTTAGTTTAAGAAGAAAATAGTGATCTAAAGACTTTTGTATCACGATGGTTGTTGACGCTAGTCGCAACTCTAAGGCGGAACGTATGCTGTCGCTATCTCGTTCGGGGTTAAAGTTACTTTTTGAAAATATCTAAGTTCTAATCCTTTTTAAAGCGCTTTCGCTGTTTTTAAATCGAATGCCTAGTTTTTACTATCCGGTCTTAGCCGCAGCTGTCGCTTGTTCGTACCTTAGTTAATTTCCCACTGTCGTGGCAAAACTATTTTTAAATAAGTTCTCGTTGTCGCGACGAACGTTTACTTAGAAATTTTAATTAAAAACTAAAACCATAAATGAGTTTTGAAAAGAGAAAGATTACGCCAATTATTATTGAATCTCGTCCGAATTATTATTACATATCGATTACGGTAATTTAGCTAGACATGGAAGAAGAATTGATAATACATAAATAAAACCAGTAATTAAGAACATACATCATAATGAAAATTGCAATTACGATTAAAATAAAAACATGTGAATATCCCAATTGGCTTTTGGGCAGATCCTCTATAATGTTGGCAGGATTCTGGTCTTTGTGCCAATTGATCGTACAAGAAAAGGGAAAGTACAAAATACCAAAGAATACAGAGAAGGAAAAGAGAAACAAATAAGAATATCAGGAAAGTAAAGTTGCTCTGAAGATAAATTGGCAGTACTTCGTTGTCTTGAATGCGGCTCCCTTTTTCAGGTCCCAACCTCTTCCTTTTATAGAGAGAGAGTATCTAACGGTTATTCCTTCAGGAAGTGGGTTTGAGGCAGAAAAGTAGGAGTTAGTGGTCACACTTTTGGTCTTTGAGGGGGAATTTTAGCACGTGACTTCATTCTGCACGTTTTGGGTGCATGACGGTCGTCATGGAGGTGTGACGGTCGTCACACGCATGACGAGCGTAACGGTCATGTGACGGTCGTCACATCAGTAGAACTCGTATCTGCTGTTTTTCTCTTGGTTTTTCATCTGTTTTTCATCTGTTTTTGCTCCTTTTCTTCATATTGCTTTGCTTGGACATGTTCTTTGAATACCTGCATAATACTTAGACAAATAGCATGGAATGCCCCGAATTCGGAGTGAAACCAGTCAAATATTAGTTAAAACACATGTCATTTTATATATACAATTTCGCGTTATCAGAATCAAAGTTGCCAATGCAAAAGAGACATTCACTACACAAATTATTTACACATCACAACTTCATTCGCCACTTTCTTTCCTCTATTGTAAACCTTCTCAAGCTTATTTTTTCACAATTATTTCATTCTCTATTTTTCTTTTTCAAACAAGCATTCTTTTTCTTTTGTTTTTCACATTCATATTCACACTTTTTCAATGATAGCTTAAAATTTTTCAAAATTTTTAGTAACCTACCACTTTCCTTTTCGTTATCCCGAACTTGAATTCAACAAAACCTCAAGTGAATACTCATTGCTTTTTATGGAAAAAAAATTAATTTAAAACAATGTGCAAAGGTTTAAGAATTTTTTTTAGAATCTCACAAAATTCAATGATGAACTAAACTTTCAAATTATGAACATAAACGAAGTTCATGACTAAAATAAGATCTAATATGTTTACTCAAAAGGGATAACAAAATTATTACTGCTCACAGGTAAGTTACTTTTGAATATGGATGTGCTCAATATAAACAAATGCCTTGATCATTTCTAATATTTCCAAAAAAATAAAAAATAATCAAAAGATTAAGCTTGAATCAAATGTATTAAACAAAGTTACCAATCATCCTAGCATATAGTAAAGAATGGAGGTTTCTCACAATTTATGGTTTTTGGACCTAAGTGAAACAATAATTAAATAAAGTTGCAAAATGAAACAAAAATACACATTTGCACAAAGCACAAAATTTTTAAATCATTCTAACATTATACAAAGCGATACAATTTACCTTGCTTGCATTCACATGTTCAACATCCTACCATCACCATCCAAACATGGGAGAATCTTCATTGGATACTTTTTATACAAATAGCAACTAATCTAAAAGAAGTTCTCATCATGCATCCCTAATCAACACTTGAGAAAAAGTGAAAGGAAACAAGTATATATACAATATAAACAGTTGTACAAAGCTCAAAAATATAGAAATTATTCCAATGCAATTCAATATCTAAACGCTTATATCCGACAACAACACCATTTTATTCGAACTGCAGTAAAATGGCAAGAAGCAGAAATTTAGATTTGGAAGGATTTCCTCCCTGATTTATATCGTCTCCACAGAGATCGGTGCGAGGGAAATAATGTCGTTCAACGGTCTCTACATTTCTATGCTTGTTAAGAAATTTTTTTATAGATCAAAGTACAATAGATGAAAGCGGAAAATATAAATTAAAGATTAAAAATATAAACGGAGCCTTGTGTCGCACCTCGAAAATTTCATTCGAACATACGACCCTCGCGCTAAAGGCGCGGAAATGCAGTTCGACAGAGTCGCCACCGAACTTTATTTTCCCGAATGAATGGGAGAGGAAAATATCGAGAAATCCTCTTAAAAACGGAAGGAACACGGCCGTCGCAACCTGATGTTCCTAGGTTCAGGAGTCGGTTACACAAGGGGAAGGTATTAGCACCTCTCACGTCCGTTGTACTCAACGGAAACCTCTTAATTCGAATTGTGATGCAAGTTAGCTAAGTTTAATTCTTCTCTTATCAATACTAATACTAAATGATACTACAAAGGGATAAAGGATAAGGGGAAAGGGGATGGTTATAGGATAGGATGCTCGCCAAGGATTGGGGCCCTTGTGCCTACGTATGCTCATTCGGACGAGAATGAGAAATCATAGCGTCGTAGTTCGACTACGGGAAAGGATGGGGGAAACGGGAGATGAAGGGAATTATGGAGAAAGGTAGAAGTGTGCTCGCCAAGATCATCATAATCTTGTGCCTACGTATCCTACATTCGGACGAGAATGGAGAATCAGAGCAGTTGTAGTTCGCGGTAACAACCACGAAAAGAAACGGGATTGAATGAGTTTGAAGGTGGGTATAGATGACGATTACTTGAAGCTTAAGAAAGACTTCTCGGGCTCAAATAATCGGGAGAGTGAATCAAAGACTTGGAGCTTTCTCTTTTTCATCTTGAAGATAAGGTTGTACTTGAAAGGGTGAGTTTGAACTGATGACGATTACTTGAAGCTTAAGAAAGACTTCTCGGACCTAAGTAATCGGGAAAGCGAACCAAAGACTTGGAACACTCTCTTTTTCATCGCAAAAGAAGTTGTGTTTGAATGGTGTTTGGAATGATGAGTAGTTGAACGATGGTTAAACGTTGTCGGGTTGTTAATGTTATTTAAAGCGTCAATTACTCACACACGAATAAGATAAATCGCATCCAAACAACCGAAAGCAAGATCAAAGACTTGAACCCACTCTTTACACCTTAAAAAGAATTAAATAATTGATATTTGATTGATAGTTTGTTACAAAAATCCGCTTGACGTTGGATCAAGGGTTTGACTTATTATCGCGTGCAAAACGTGTGGGAATGGAAATGGTTTGAGAAACGGAACCGACTTGACTTACGCATTAAGGGCCGAGTTGTGAGAAACGATACTAGTCCCTGAGGGTGCCCCCAATATCGAATCCATGATGGAGTGTGTGCAATAGGTTGATGGCGAATGCGTATGAGCACTCGACTTAAAGGTGTTTGAAAATGGCTCGATGACGAATCGAGAATTAGTTTGATCTACGCTAGTCCCTATGGATGCTCCTAGAAGATAAACTACAATCAAAGAAATACAAAACATACATCGGAATGGGAGAGGGGTACATGTAAGTTACACGGGATTGCATGAAATAAAGGGTCTCATTGTCAGGTAGCCCAAGAGAAAGCCGTGTGTGTGCAATGTGTCCTAAACTACACCTTGAACAAAGTCGGGCATGACTCAATATTAGGATTCCTGCAAATGACCAATGATCCAACAGTCCACCAATTTGGCATTTAGCGTTTCGATATTTTATTAGGTGTTTTCGAATATGAGTGAATAAGAAAAGAATGAGTATGAAAAATATGAATAATAATATGACGATATAATATCCACAATAATATTTGACTGAAATTTAAAATAGTTGATATTTGACAGAAATTAAAGTTAGTGGTTAGTTGGTTATGAATTGAATCGGGAAAAATGTAACGCTAAACCGTCGTAGCTCGACTTATGATGAAAGTCGATCTATAGGAGGTCGCGTGAGTTGATATTCATACTATGAACAAGATAGAGAAATGATATTCAGAACCATTCTCCAATTTAATCGTGTTGCACGGACAAAAAAATGGTGGGATCTCGTCTTAATTGCAAACAAAATGTCGATTAATTGAGGGTAGCCTATAACGATCCCAAAGTAGAGAAAATGAACCAAATGGTCATTCCCTATAGATTGAAATCGAGAAGGTTATCGACTTCGATACGCGACGCTTACGAATAAAAGACTTCATAGATCGGAAGAATTTAAATAAAATGAAAATGAAGAAGAAAATGAAATAGAAAATGAAATGGTCTCCAACAAATTATCATCTATCAATAGTTTGACCGATAATAATTCTTAAAAATTCGTCATTAACCAAAAAATGATAAAAATGAATTAAAAAATGGAGAAAAAACGATAAAAATCAAAAATGAAAAGTTAAAAAGAAGTTGGTATCGGGTTTATCGTTTTTCATCAATAATTTGTTAGAAAAATAATTTTGAGGTCTCGTCATCGACCCAAACGCAAAAATGGAACAAAATATCCAATAATAAATGAAGATAAAATCTAACTACTAACATAAAATAGTTCTAAAAGAAATTATTAAAGGTTATTTTTTTAATATAGAACTAAGAGAAATAATATTAACAAACTGTTTTAAAAATATAACATATTAATAATCTATAAAAAAACTAATAGAAAATATATACAAAATTTAAAAACTTAAATTAGAAAATATACATAAAAAAGAAAACAGGGGGTGAAGATTGAAATAAAGGGTGTTGTAAGATTAGTGGGGTCACATGGGCCTCAAGCCCATCACCCACTCTCATCAAAGACAGCCAGAAGAGAGGGAGAAGAATGGCTAGCATGTAATGATATTTTAAAGCAGAAGAAATTAAACGGGATTAACTAAGCCCAAATAAATCCAAGACCAATCCCTTCCAAAAACCAACACAATGAATAAAATTAAACTCAAAAGAAACTTTCTTCTTCATTATCACGTGGCAGCGAAAAGAAATCGAAGACAACAAAACACCAGTGATCCAACCTTCAAGCTGTTCGCGTATGATTTCAGCTCTCCTGTTTTCATCTCACACCACTAGCTTCAAATTCCACCGCCACTTGCATCGTGAGATCTTAACCCAGGCTTAAAGCCTCGATTCAGTTTGCTCGAATCTAAACCTAACTTTCTTCTCCTCTTTTCTGGATTTTTCGAAATGGGTTTGGATTTAGATGGGTCAGTGTATTACTTTTCTTCTCCTCTTCTTTGATTTTTAGTTTTCTAGGTCTGTTGTTTGGTGGAAAAAAGGAAGTTATGGCGGATGGAGGGTATGGGTTTTTGGATTTTGGTGGTGACACGAAAGAGTGGTTTGAAAAGAAATGATGAAATGGGTTTGTTGGTTTGTTGATGTTTGGGATGATAGTGAAGGTGAATAGAAAAAGGGTTTCGATTGATGCTGAAAAGAAGTGTCGGATGAGTTTGAATGAAGAAGATGGTTGTCTGGTCTTGAAGAAGATGATTGAGGGAGGATTAATAGTTGTTGAAAATAGATTATGGGCTATGAGAATGATTGGAAGAAGGTTGTGTGGTGTTGAAAATAGAAGAAGAAACTTGATGAAGAACTGATGATGATGAAGATAGTTGGAGGGTCCGGTCCATTGAAAGGGAAATTTCGGTTTTTGGATCCTTCTGAAAGGATTTCGCAGGCCTCCTTATGTACTGAATTTGTTGGCAAAACATTGTTGCTATGTGAGTATTCTCAAAATGTGGTGCTCTGCTTTCTGTTATGTCGTACGTTCTTGTTGTTGGGTAGCTCGCGTTTGTGGTGTATTAGAGCTGGTGCGATAGCAGCTGGAGGTAAATCACAAGATGTGGGATATACGGCTGTGTTGTTGCGGGACGTTTGCTCGGTTGTGTGTAGTACGACCATTTCAAATGCCTTCACTGCAAGTTGTTCTCTTTGTGATTTATTATTTTCCTTTTTTGAAGTTTTTGTATCATGATTTTACTGTGTATGAGGTATGTAAAAAAGATCTCTATAATTGGAGTATGATGGGATGATGTGGTACGTTGGATCAAATGGGATGATAGTTCATTGTATGTTTGACAAAAAGCTTGGGCTTCCATAAGTTGTAGGATCTTCATGTGGGCCTGGTAAATGAAACATAAATGACTTTGGTAACCTCTTGTAATAACCATCAAATGGTATATTTTGCTACAAAATGTGTAACAGGCCTTCTTCCTCTTTGGATGATTTTATTTATTAAATGGGCTTATAGAAAACAATGATCTTCTAGAATCCTTTTCCTTTGCAAATTTCATGATGGACTTGGCACATTGTAATTTGGGCTTGATGCTAATTCATGGCTTTGTGGGTTTGCAAATATAATAATGGAATCCCAATTTGAATTATGGCTTCCTTTAGGTCTTGATAATTACTACTTGCATCTTGAAACTTGCTTAAACAATTCTTTGATTTTTGATCTTGAATTAGCAACCATTTTGATTAAAGTCTCTGTGAAAATGAGCCAATAATAATTGAATCCAAATTGCGCCCAACCAAATGAATCAATACCGAATCTTAAATTGAAATAAGTCATGCTTGAGTTGACTCCTGGTATTATACTTAAAAACAATTTCCCACAGATCTTTGAGTTCTTCTTGAACCAAAATTTTGAATTAATCATCGCTCCATATATCCCTAGCTAAAAAAAGCACAGGTCCTACATGGTTCTCTATTGAACTCCTCACAGCCTGACATCCTAATCCACACAAAATCGATCCAGACTGGCACATGAACCATAGTCATGAACCCAACCCCCCCCCCCTGTGAGTTGCACACTATGGCCTTGACAAATGAACAAACCTTTTCCTGATAAGCTTTAGACAAACCTAATTTTCCCTCCATCCAACCTTGTAACATCTTGAATTCAACCTTGCACCACATATTTTGAACTACATGGATGGATGCACAGATGAAAGCTATATACAGATAGGACAAATTTAGGGTATGACACCTTGTTGGAATTGGATCTCATCAATTTATAACACATGCATTCTTATAACCAATTAAACAAAAAGAAATCATTTGTCTGATATCCTCACATATCACTCACAACAGAGGTTATGTCTAATGCAACATCGAGAGAACAACTGTATTATCTCATTCAACTCAAAAACACAGAGCATTAAAAACTGATACTTAAGCAAATTGTAAGCCTAAATATATGTCTAGCGTCTAGAACCTAATAAATAATCATCCTAGATCCAGATCTAAAGAGTATATTTTTATAACGGTTTAAATCAAAGATAAACAGGTAAATAAAGATGGCATCCATATCAGCTTCATGACTGATTCATATAAAATGCCAGGATCAAAATACGTACATACGTTTAACCCTTTTTACATGCATTCAACTAATTTTCCAAATGTAAGTGAACATAGTATCACATCTCTATTATCACGCATCCTCACAATACCGTATTGATTGCTACTCATGCTAGTAATCAACACAGTAAAATCAAATATACTATTGAATATCAACCTACAAGACTATGTCAAAAGTTTGCTCATTCATATATGAATATCTAAGAGCATCTTTAATGGGAGTAAACTAAATGGGTAAACTAAGATATTTTTTGTGGGTCCAAAGTGCTTTGTAGGATTTAAAAAATTTATAGTTGATTTGAGTAGTTTTTACTTTAATGTTGGTTGTCTATAAGAAACCAAAATTTGACCCCACGTTTTATATTTTTTTATTCAAGTTACCATTAATTTAATCATTTTAATTAAAATGCATATAATTTTTTTAATAAAATTTAGCTTAAAAACTTAGAAATAATATTGAATATATTTTATTATAAAATTAAAAATGATACAAAATTCACAACAATAATACATAAAAAAAAATTACATTTTCATAGAGAGTACCATATGACTCTCATGATTTAACTTTAATCCTCATGTTTTCTCTTCAATACACACAAAGTAGAGTATGATTTAACTATAAGTCTCATGATTTCTCCACCATACACACAACCCCTCATGTTTTCTCTTCAATACACACAACATAGAGTATCATAGAAACCTCATGATTTAACTCTAAATCTCATGATTTTTCTTCAATAAATCCTATAATTGTGAAAACAACATAAAAGACTCAATTTGGTGGTAGATATATTGAACCAAATGTCTCATCTTCCACAGCTATAAATCAAATGTCATATTGAACTTTATTTTTGTTAATATAAAACCACCCCCAAACCTTGAAGTTGAAATTTTTATGTTTATTTGCGTATTTTACATAATTGATTTTGATAAAGTTGAGTTTAGTAGAATTGATTTTAATAGATTTAAGTTTAGTAAAATGGGTTTATGTTTGAATACATTCATGTAAAAGTGATTTAAAATCAAAAGTTACTTTAAAAAAATCAAACACATTTGTGTTATTTAGAAAAAACATATAAACATGGTTTAGGTTGTAGGTGGGAATGTATATGTTGATTGATTAGTTTTTGTGTTATTTAAAAGGTTATTGATAAATAAATAAGATTGGAAATTGAAGAAAAAAATTTAGAAGTAAATGATATTATGACCGTTACTATTTTTCAAATATTAGGTTGTTACTTTAATGCTGTTGGAATATTTTATTATTATTAAATAATATTATAATATGTTTTCCATTGAATAGTTAAAGTTAACTATATAGATTTATTTTATGATCATACTCTTATTTCTCCGATTTTGTTGACTTGTGCTTTAGTAAATGCCCAAACAGCGGAGAGACAGATAATGAAGAAGTATGAAATATCCAGAAAAACAATTTTGCTATTAAAAATTGTATATTTAACCGTAGGTTGAAGAAATGTAAATGAATTTAATAGATAACAATTTTGCTATTAAAAATTGTATATTTAACCGTAGGTTGAAGAAATGTAAATGAATTTAATAGATAACAATTTTGCTATTAAAAATTGTATATTTAACCAGTAGCTTGAAGAAATTTAAATGAATTTAATAGATACAAATTATAGTATATTGTTTAATCTAACAAATAATCAAGAATGATTAAAACAGTGTACCGTTGTCGAAACTTGTGAGTATGAGAGAATTACTACTACCCTCATTGCAGTTTAGAATTTTCAGAGTAGTTTAATTGTCTAATGGGGAGACACTTAAATAGCTAAACGGCTGAGGGCAGAGACCTCTCATTGGGCTTAACCGAATGGTCCAACCCATTACGGTCCATTCAGGCACAAAACCCAATCAAACAATTCATCTATTTAGTGTTAAATAACAATAGACATAATATAATTAATTAATAATTGATTATGTCAATCCATATTTGATTAATTAAATAATTAATCTAATAATCTCCCACTTGGATGACAATAATTAATTATTAAAAATATTGATTCTAGTATTAGAATATCAATAATGGTCAAAACACCAATCAATCAAAAGAAGTAAATTTCAACGCTGCAGAAATTGTATCCGATGGGGAAGACAAATCATACATGTTAAAACTCACAACTTTATATAAAAAATGATGACTTTAGAGTAACATATTTAACTTCAGAGTAATATGTTATAAAGAATGACCCAAGCATATGAAAATGCTATTGATAAACTCCCACTAACCCAAAGTATCATAAGACTTACTTATGTGTATAAGTCTATGGTTAGTGATTATTATAATGAGTTTTAAATTATAGGTCATAGAATATCCACATAGGTCTAGAATAGTAATTACATATAGGAATACCCTATTAACAGAGTAATTACATTTAATTATAAGTACCTTCATAACACAATATCATACTTGATAGGAGTATTGATATTTACTTGTACTTTCATATTATGATCTGACAAATGTGGACTATTGAAGATATAATAACACAATATTATTGCACGATAAAAAATTATTCTGTCTTTTTAATATCAACCTAAACATCAAATTATGATGTTTCCTGAGATTAAGAGAATAATATATATCTCAGTATAACATCATAAGACATCTTATAATCATTTTATATTTTGAAGTCCTTTTAGAATATGTCATATTTATAGTGCGCGCAAGAATATATGACACTATGTGAATAATAATCCAAAATTTTAGATTATATGATTGTGTTCACATGCAATCCACTCTCACTAATCCAATATGACAAGGATTTATCAGAGGCCACTAATATTAAATACTCTGATTGAACAACGGGGGTGCTAATATTATTTTTAGTGCAAAATTATACAGAGAAGTGATTCTATAATATATCATCAAACTCAACCACATATTTTGCACGTCAATAGAATATATCTTTATTTAGATAATTTACATGAAAGAATATGATGGTCCTATAAAAGATTTACCATCTTTTGAGTGAGATCAAATTCATAACTCGCTCAAAACTCAAATGCTATAAGTATAACTACACACATTTGAGAAACATATTACGTTATACGCAGCGGAAAAATATGAGACTTTAATTAAATTTAATATTGAGGATATCTCATAAGATTAAAATATCCTCAATATAAGTCTTTATAAAATAATATTATATATTAAACAAATAATATTTGTTTCTGAAATCTATATAATTGACATGTTAAATTCTCCCACTTGATAGAGAATAATAGTTGAATTATTAATATTAGAATTTTAAAATATTTAAAAAAATATCCAACTATTTTCTGTATCACACAATAATCATTCAGGTAACGTCACACTGATAGAGTATGTCCATCACTCACATAATACATAGAGAATTGAAATCCATTTTAATAAAAAAAAATTATTGGATTTTATAAAGTTTTCTTAAATAATACTTTCAACAATATGAAATAAGAAATATAACAATGTATAAATATTATGTCATCAAAAATTCTAATACCGATAGGATACTTGAACTATAATTTATACAATCATAAATCATAAGTGCTTTAAACAACTAAAATTAATTTAACAAAATCTGAACAACTGCACCACGATAGGTGAGTTACAATCATGCAAATTAAGATGGATTATATTTTATTCAAAATAGAAAAATTTATATAATTGTATCCACGATAGGTGAAATTACAATTATACAAATTAATATTGGTTACTTAATTTTCCATAATAAAAGTCATAAAATAATAAGATTTCAATTTTATATATATATATATATATATATATATATATATATATATATATATATATATATATATATATATATATATATATATATATATATATATATATATATATATATATATATATATATATATATATATATATATATATATATATATATATATATATATATAATTGCATAATTTTGAATTTCAAAAGGAAGTGAATAATATTTTAAGAAATTCCTCCTTGTATGCAATTATTATATAATAGTCACAAGAGATTCAAAATTACTAAATAATTAAATACAACTAACCTCGAAGAGAATGTAACATTTATCCTTGTGAGTAGAGGTATTAAACTTTAATGACTTTTAGAATATTATACTATCATCTCAAAATGATTCATAAACAAAGAATAAATCGTTATATCAAAATATAAAACTCTATTTATAAATAATCATAATTCAAGGATAATACAATTTAATTTTATTAAAGAATATCTCAAAATCATTATATATGAAAATTTTAAATATATTTAAAATTTGAATTAAATCAATCATTTTATAACATATTATATTTAAATATTGGAATATACCAAAACATCAAAATAAATAGAATATCTAATACTATTTATTTTTGGCATCAACTTAGAAGAGAGTTGTTGAAGCTTATATAGAAACAAGATTATAAACCAATATCATATTCAGTAAAATAAAAGAACATAAAAAATGAATTTTATATTAAAATCAAAAACAATTCTTTATGTCTTTATTAATTAATTAATTAATTAAATTAATATAAATATAGTATCATGTCAGTATAAATTTATCCATCAAAGTGACTAATTTCTTTTATTACAATATAATACGTTTTAAAACTTCCCAAAAAATCATGTTATGTATTGGCACATACTTTTGAAAATGCACGTTCAATTTGGCGATTAACTGTGATGGTAGAAAGATTCATCATAATTTTGTGTGTACGTCATCATTCAATTGAATGAAAAAGGTTAATAATTTGGCAATATATTGTACGTCAGCATTAGCAATATACTATGCACTAGGAGTGAGCAGGGACGGGTCGGGATGGGTTATGACTAACCCTAACCCTGTCCTAAATTTTGATTGGATTATTTTAATGACCCGAACCCGTACCTAAACCCGTAAAAAACCCAATAATATATAAGTTAGTTTAGATCAGGTTAATGTAAGACGATATCGGGTTGACCTTAAATATATGGAGAAAAAAAATTTAGTTACTTAAAAAGTTTATTATAGTATTTTAAAAAATTCATTTAAATAAGAAATATGAATAAAATCATTAGCATGAATGAAAAACAATGAATACATCTAAAGTCAATTTTTAAAAATAAAAAAACATGATGTAATTCTATATATGTCATCACCTTTTTATTTTCCCTAGAACATAGTAAGAAGATGTAAAATAAAAAACTAGATGTAAGAGAACTAGAAAAGTGTGAAAGTTGGAAAGTAGGAAGATGTGTAATTAGTATTTACTTAGTGCATATATTAAATTATGAGGTGGAAAATGGAAAAGTCTATTGTTAATTTGGAATAATCTAAATATATTAATAAATTAAATAAATAAATAGTATCACATGTGCATTCATAATATTAGGACGGGTTGGGTAACGCGAGGGTCAACCCGAACCCGTCTCACTTGATACCGAGTTCATTTTTGGACAGTAATATTTTTCCATTTTTTTACATGAGACGGGAAAAAGACTAACCCGAAGTTATTGGGTTGGGACGGATCTTCGGATTGGGTTGAGTTCTGCACACCCCTACTATGCACGTATGGTTAGTAAACAAATTGTTCAGTTCATCACCTATATTTACTAATAATTTTAAAACATGTTTACTTTGAATTAACTCTCTTATATAATTTCAAAAAAACTTGGATCATAGAGAGTAGCATGATATACATAGATATTACAACTAAAATTTATTATATTATTAACTAATATCAAACAAAAGTATTTAAAAATATATTGAATAAAATAACTAATTTGTCATTCAAAATTCATTTCTGCAATGAAATATTTAAAATATGTTCCGTTCATAATCTTTTAATCAACATAATAAATATATCATAATTTTCAAAGTTAACAAAATAATTAAAGAGATCGTACAAATCTACCACTTTTGTATGTTAGAGATTATAAATAAATCAATTAAGTAATATTCTGCAAAAACAAATAAAATATTTGATATTAATTATTAAGCTAAAAAATAGGATCACCTTTTCAAACTCTTCTAAATAATTCTCATTCCACAAACAATAAAATGTAATTATTTAGGAATCAAACTTTAAAAATAGGTGAGACATAACAACCTTTTACTAATATACACCTAAAATATAATATACCTTGATTCTAAATATGAAATTTAGATGTCAATAAATTTCTAAAATCATTAGATCAAATTATTTAAATATTAGATCTAAATTTTTTCTAATTTTAAGAAAACCCACCATTTCCATTCAATATGAATTATATAAAATTAGTGCATCAAGTTTAATTATTTAACTTGTCAACTTAAAACAAATAGAAACCAACCATACACTCATTCAAATCATATAATTCAAGCGATAGCTATAAAATGTATCTATGAGGCTCTGATACCAATTGAAGAAATTTAAATGAATTTAATAGATACAAATTATAGCATATTATTTAATCTAACAATAATCAAAAATAATTAGAACGGTGTACCTTATAAGATTGAAGGGACGGTTGTCGAAGCTTGTGAGTATGAGAGAATTACTACCCTCATTGTCGTTTATGATTTTCATAGTAGTTTAATTGTCTAATAGAGAGACACTTAAATAGCTAAACGGCTGAGGGCAGAGACCTCTCATTGGGCTTAACTGAATGGTCCAACCCATTACGGTCCATTCAGGCACAAAACTCAATCAAACAATTCATCTATTTAGTGTTTAATAACAATAGACCATAATATAATTAATTAATAATTAATTATGTCAATCCATATTTGATTAATTAAATAATTAATCTAACATAGGTTTGAACCAGAAGGTAAGATTTCTGATTTTACCTGTGCTGCCTTGGTATTTTTAGATTTTGATTATAAGTTACTATACAACTATTGTCACTGGTGTTGTGATTTTGTTGTTGTCAGGATTGAATTTAATGAAACAAAATGTTCTTTGAATATACGTTTTCACGCATTTCTCGCGTTCCAATGTGCATTTGGATGTGATTTTAACATGAAAACAAACAGGTGCATGAAATCAAGATTTGTCTTTCTGAAGATTTTCTTGTTTGACGTTATTGTCTGTTATTGTTTAAAGGTGTAGATATTTCAAAAATATTATCAAACAAATAAGTTTTTCAAAAAAAGCACGACACTAGCCACAATTCAACGTCGTGTCGCCAGGGTGATTGGCGACTTAGTGCAGTGGAAATGCACACGCCATGGTGATTGGCGATAATGTGTAAGTGAGTTGGGCTGTGTCGCCATCCTATGTGACTACTAGGCCCAATTTAATTTTTTTTTTCGTTTTAGGGTTTTATTAATTTATTTTCATTTTAAATAATAAAAAAACTAAAATTCAATTTAAACAATCTAAAAAATATATAAATATAAATAGTTTAATTAAAATATTTATATAAGTTGAATTTTAAATAATTTATGTGTTTTAGTTTTAAATAGTTAACTTAATTTTAAATAATGTTAAAAAAAAGAAATGGAATTAATATTAAATTATATTGTTTCTTTTTCATAATTAATTAAAATGTAAATAATGAATAAAAAAAGAAATGGAATAAGTATTAAATTATAGTTTATGTTTTTCATAATTAATTGAAATTTAAATGACATTAAAAGATATAGAAATTTAATAAATATTAAAATATATTAATGGTGCAATATAATGAAAATTACAATTGAACAAAAAAAAACTAATGGTCGGCTCTATCCAAGCGACCACCGGTGCCACATTGTGGAGGATGCGCGTTGCGACGAGGTCTACGACGAGGTTGTCGTGGCGTGTCCGGTCTTTGTGTGTTGAGTTGTGTAGGAGGGTTTTGTTGGGACGGCCCTGACATATCAGATAAATTTTGAATCATTTGACCCCAATAGCCGGGAGGTCCACTATCAACGGCGCTTCCGTAGTTAAGCCCAATGCCCGTGTTTTCGTAGGATTGTTAGGGACGTTGGGTGCAGTATGGATGGTATGGTTATCCGAATTCATACATAGAATTGGGTTGGAAATGATGTGTTGGTTGTTGTGGAGTTTGATAGTCAAACAGTGGATAGTTGGAGGGGGTAGGGTCAAATGAGTTTTCTGGGCTATAGGTGGAGGGGGTAGGCTCATAAGACGTATCAGGGCTATATTGGTATGGTGGTTGATGTTGTGACTGGGTGGGTGGCATGTACGGGTCATGGTAAGGATGTTGTTGTTGATGGGGGGCATTTGGTGGCATGTATGGCTTATGGTAAGGCTGATTTTGGGCATTAGACTGTTATTGTGTGTTTGATGAAGAAGTGCATTTCCTTGGGTCAATCAAATAGGTTGGCTCGGACAGAAATGACTGAGATGTTGTGACCGAGCTAAACCAAGTCATATACTGATAAGTTTATGCATATAAGTTAGACAAATTAAAGGTAGATAACTTACATCATCTGACCCAAGGTGGTCGATGAGGTTCCGTTACAAAATTAAAGAGTGCCTGGGACATCTCCGATAATTCATCCTTGGAACAAACCACCTAAAAAAAAGAAACACATATAAGTTAGAATCTAAAACACATCTCACAAATTATTAACTTACAAAGAAAGTTTGGTTGCTAAATAGACTTGAAAAGAAACTTACTTTTTGGCGTACAGGAATGTAAACTAATTCCGGTTTACTGGAGCAAGCGTTGGCATCCTAGACCAACCCCACGCTTGTAGGAGATACGCGCAACCATAAAAAGTACATAATTTTTTTTTGGAATTTTTACACAATGCACTATACAGATGGGCGAGAACATCTGATCCCCAACTATATTTGCACACTTTGTTTATGTTTTGTAGCAATGGTAAATACATAATATTTACGCTATTTCCAGTGCCCTCTGGAAATAAAAAGTAACCAAACAAAATCATAATATAGCACCGTGTTTTGACTATTTTATCATATTCAGTGCTATCCTCACTTAAGACAATACTGTTGTATTGTTCTCTGAGGTATTTAAGATTTATTCCCTGACCCCTCGTGCGATCCTCGCGTTCTGCCTGAGTTGCGTCCACACAAAGAGGGCCGCCCAATAAATCTTCGCAAAGTTGGTCGTTAACATCAATTTTGCCGTTGACGGTCTTACCATTGATGTGTAGGCCGAGCAACATGTAGACATCTTGAAGAGTCACAATGCACTCACCAAAAGGTAGGTGAAATGTATGTGTCTTCGGTCTCCAGCGTTCTAACAATGCTAGAATGAACTTCGCATCGAGTGAGTATGATTTGATTTTAATTACATCACCGAACCCACAATGACGAAGGTATCCCTCTATGAGTGGGTCGTGTGGTATGTAATCATGCACACGACATCGAAACCTTGATGCATCCTGCAAAATAATTAATGTTTCATTAGTTTTATATGAGAACTAAAGATCGTAAACATAGACAAAAACTAAAAACTTACAAACTCGGCGATGTTTTCAATCGTGCCTCTGTGAGAGTTGTCCATTGTGAGTAGATACATTGTGGTTTACAAATTTATTTACTGGGTGAGTAGAGTTTGAGAGTTTGAGAGTTTCAGAGTTTGAGAGTTCGAGAGTTTGAGACTTTGATAGTTTCAGAGTTTGAGACTTTGAGAGTTTGAGAGTTTGAGAAATTGAGAATTTGAGATTTTGAGAGTTTGAGACTTTGATAGTTTCAGAATTTGAGAGTTTGAGAGTTTAAGTGTGAGCAGATTTTACTGGGTAAAGAACCTCTATTTATATTCCACGAATGCATGTGTCTTGTAAATGCATGCAAGGCAAGTGTCTTGATGCATGTGTCTTGTAAATGCATGCAGGGTCATTGATAGGCATGTAAGAATTCAGATACTGTAGATAGAGTGCAGCTGATAAGCAATGTCCTGTCTTGTCAAGCATGCTGCATGCAGAGTAAGAAATGTCCTGTCTTGTCCTGTAATCTCATGTATCAATGTATATAAATATTTTAATTTAACCTATTTATATTTATATATTTTTAAAATAATTTAAATTGAATTTAATTATTTTTTTTAATTATTTAAATTGAAAATAAAATCGTAAAGCCTAAAAAGAAAAAAAAATAAATGGGAGGATTAGCGTCAAACAGAGTGCAGCTGGTAACCAATGTGTTGTCTTGTCAAGCATGCTGCATGTAGAGTAAGAATCTCGTAGGCCTGCAGTGTCATCGTAGTCATGCAGGAATCTTGTCTGGTAACCAATGGATTATATGGTGTTCAGATTGTTACTGTAGCCATGTGACATAAATTTTCAAGAATATCGTAGGCATGCATCGTCATCGTAGGCATGCAGGGAATCATTTCACTATGAATTGGCATAGTGTTATCTTGTCATGTTGGTGGCATGTGACGCGCCTACTCACCCATGCATCAAGATACTTGCTCTGCATGCACTTCCAAGTCACATGCATCCGTGGATTATAAACAGAGGTTCTTTACCCAGCAAAATCTGCTCACACTCAAACTCTCAAACTCTCAAACTCTACTCACCCAGTCTTTCCAAATACAATTTTTGCTACGTCTCAAACACCACAATATATGATTTCCGCACATCTTAACGGTGAAGTTTTCGAATGTGAAATATCAGGTTACAATTTCAGAAGCACTGATTTTACAAGATTTTTAATTGACATAAGGTCTAATTTTATACACCTGAAGTCAAGAATAGAAAAAAATTGCAATGTGGTCCAGTTGGCCAAATAATATACAAAAATCCGGTGTTTTTTGACGGGCATGTTGAATGAAAATTGTTCCCGTTAAATGTGTGAGACGATGAAGATGTGCGTAACATGTTCCGCAGTCACGAGTATTTTGGTTTCTCAGATATCGTGTTACATGTTATGTTACAACAGCAACAACTGTCTCAACAACTGGAATCTTCTCAAGTTTTTTGTGATTCTGACGAGGAACACGCTGATGTCAATGTCATTGATGAAGAAGAAGAAGCAGCTGAAGTCATTATTGACGAGATGGTGAACAACGAGGAAGATGGGGTTCCACTCGACCATGTTTATTTCCCACCTCAGCATACGACAACTCTCAACTTAGGTGACGATGAACCCTCAACGAATATTTTCTACAACCCCAACTACGCAACAGAAGGGAAACTAAAAGAGGGTGACGAGTTGTCAGTCGATTATAAAGTCGATCAGACAAATCTGACATGGTATACGATCTATTGTCGTAACGAGGAGTGCCCGTTCCGATTAACAGCGTCTTTTAGGAAGAGAAGTGATTCCTGGAAGATAGGGTCAATGGGTCTGGCCCATACTTGTATAATCTCGAATCCGATGCAGGGCCATCGCAAACTCAGCTCTCGATTGATTTGCGATGAGATTCTGTCAGTCGTTAGCGACAACCCGTCTTTGAAGGTGAGTACCATAATTGCACGTATGGTTCAAAGTTACAATTACACTCCTTCATACTGAAAAGCCTGGATTGCTAGGACTAAAGCGGTTGAAAGAGTGTTTAGAAATTGGGAGGAGTCGTACAAGGAACTTCTAAAATTCCTAGTGGCTCTTAAACACTACTCTCCAGGGACTGTTCCCATATTGGAGACAATGCCTGCGTGTACACCAGACGGGATTTGCGTGGGTGGAAATGGAATTTTTCACAGAATCTTTTGGGCGTTTGAACCATGCATCAAAGGGTTTGCATTTTGTAAACCTATAATTCAAATTGACGGCACATGCTTATATGGGAAATATAAGGGCACCCTACTCATGGTTGTGGCACAGGACGGGAACAACAACATTTTTCCAATAGCCTAAGCTATAGTTGAAGGGGAGACTACTGAGGGTTGGAGTTTTTTCTTAAAAAATCTCCGCTTTTACGTGTCTCCCCAACCTAACTTATGTTTGATCTCTGATAGACACCCGTCAAAGAGAGTGCATACAACAACCTTGATAACGGTTGGCAGGATCCTCCCTCGACCCACGTCTATTGCATAAGACATATCGCCCAAAATTTCATGCGGGAAATTAAAGACAAGACACTACGGAAGAAGATTGTGAACGCAGGATATGCACTAACAGAACCCACCTTCAAATACTATTGTGACGAGATCAGACTAACAAACGCGGATGCATTAAGATGGATTGATAACATTGATAAAGAGAAATAGACACGGGCATACGACAATGAGATGCGATGGGGCCACATGACAACTAACCTCGTTGAATGAATGAATTTTGTTTTCAAGGGAATCCGAAACCTCCCAATAACTGCCTTGGTAAAGGAAACATATTTTAGGCTAGGCGCACTCTTTGATAGCAGACGTACGAAGTGGGGTTTAGTATTACAATTGGGCCAGCTGTAGAGTGATACTTCAATGAAATTCATGAAAGACGAAGCTGTCAAAGCCAACACACACGTGGTCACAATCTTTGACCGTAATAATGGTTGGTTCAATGTTGCTGAGTCGATTGATCACAACGAAGGAAGGCCTAGGGGATGTTACCGTGTTGAACTGGATAAGAGCTGGTGTGATTGTGGGAAGTTTCAGGCATTCCGTATGCCTTGCTCTCATGTTATAGCAGCATGTTCAAAGGCGCGCCAGGACCCAGCCAACCTTCTTTCTGCAGTTCACCAATTGATAAGTCTATGCAATGTCTACACATGTAGCTTTCAGGTGGTGGCAAACGAGGACTATTGGCCTTAATACGAAGGCGAAATTGTATGGCATAATGACTTAATGCGCAGAAAGAAAAAGGGTCGCCCTAACAGCACGCACATTCGAACAGAGATAGATACCGCAGACAAGATGGTAAGATTATGTAGTTCATGTCGGCAACCAGGACACAATCGTACAAAATGTCCTAACGTATGATCAAGCAACAGATCATAGTTTCATATGTAACCGTGTCCCTTTAAATCAATAGCAAATTTCATTCCATTTAAAGCATACTTAACCGATTACAATTATCAAGCAACGGAAATTAAACTAACATAACTTAATATCACAACAACATTCCGAAAATAACAACAACATAAAGACATAAAACATAACAATGCACCAAGGCGTCTACGATATCACGACCATCAATGTTATCTTCTTTGGTGTTAACATCATCACAAGGACACCAGCATCATTTTCCATTTTTCTCCATTCACGAGTAACTTTGTTCCTCCCAGCCTCCTCGACCAACCTCTCAATTTTCCTAATCTTTTCTCCTAGAGCAATATCTCCTTCTAGCCAGCGGTTCAGTTCGCTATGCAAGTGTTCCAACGTCTGCGTATTTCACAGGAGCACCTTCATCGAAGGCTTTGTTGCTGAAAAAAACTAGGGTGTTTCTTTTCATTAGATCGAATGTTGGAAAGGGTTCCTCAGATGCTGATGACGACGACGAAGAACGTTGATTTAGAAATTCAGACATTCTAGACTCCACTCAACTCTAAATTGTTAACACTTCAGACTTTTGGTATACAATGTTGTGGAAACATATATGTGTTTGCGGTCGTATTTATAGAAAAATAAAATTGTGCGTGCCCCATATGATATGTCTTAAATACCCTTACAAAATTTATATACTTTAAAATTCAATGGTTAATCATATATTTATTATGTTTTAAAATTAAACCTATTTATATTTATTGTGTTTAAAAATTTAAACCTATTTATATTTAAATCATTTTTTATTTTTTTAATTTAAATTAATTTATAATTTAAAAATTTAAATATATTTATAACATAAAAACAATATTTATTAATTAAATCAATTTAAAAACAATATTTTTATTAAAATGTATCAATATATATAAATATTTTAATTAAACATATTCATATTTATATATATTTTTAATTATTTAAATTTAATTTAATTTTATATATTTTTTAGATTGTTTAAATTGAATTTTAGTTTTTTTTTATTATTTAAAATGAAAATAAATTGATAAAACCCTAAAACGAAAGAAAAAAAATTAAATTGGGCCTAGTAGCCACACAGGATGACGACACATCCCAACTCACTTACACAGTATCGCCAATCACCATGGCGTGTGCATTTCTATTGCACTAAGTCGCCAATCACCCTGGCGACACGACGTTGAATTGTGGCTAATTTCATGCTTTTTTTGAAAAATTTATTTGTTTGGTAATATTTTTGAAATATCTAGTCTATTTAAAAAAAAAATCTCATCCTTAATTTATAGTAGGCAGTATTGTTTTAAGGCTTAAATAGTTTTTTTTTTTTATGTAAGTTGATGTATTTTTGTTTTATATATATATATATATATATATATATATATATATATATATATATATATATATATATATATATATATATATATATATATATATATATATATATATATATATATATATATATATATATATATGAACAAAGTTCTTAAACGTTGAGTTTTATTTGGTTTTAATCTCTTAAATTAAAATCCGCATATTTTTTGTGAAGTTTTTTTTTTATTTCCTTGTGGATTTAAAATTTATAGGGATTAAAACAACAAATATTTTAACTTTTAGAAAGTATTTCTAAAAAAAAATAATAGACAAAAATCTAAAATACACTGACTTTCATAAGTCATAGAAAAAAAATCTAAAACACGCAGACTTCTATAAACCAAAAGAATATTTAAACTTTACACCAACTTTCATAAATTAAAAGCCTATTTAAACTTTGTTTTTTAATATGAATTCTTCTTGTTTTATTAATTTATTAAACCATAGATATGTGAGTTAGACTTTAAATTTTAAGATATGTTGTTCTTAACAGTGATCTAGGGACAAATTATAATCAATTTAGTACTTGCTAATTATTCTAAAATGATAGTGCATATGATAGGATATGTTACATATTATGGTGTACTTGACTAAGTATAGGAATACTTTTCATGTATCCCTTTCTCACCATTCCATAGGCGGATCCATAACTTTTGATGGGCGTGGGAAAGAAAATAGTGTCGATATCTTGACTTAATTTTAGTTTGTAAACAAAATTTATTAAATATCTAATACATAGTTTTAATAAAGCACTTCACACATTTTTTATTTATTCATAAAATTGTAATTGTTAGAAGAAAAATAGGATATGTACTTGCCAAAAATAACAATGCATTAACAATTATACTAAGTAAGGTCTCTCAAAGTTTTTTAGAAGTTATTCATATTGAGAGATAGTTTACGTGAGTGAAAAATTACTGTATATTTTATTTGTGTTATCACTTTTTTGATGTTGAATGATGAATGTTTAATGGCATAAAATCAATTGAAAATTAAGAAAGAATTCATTTACAAATATATATCTAAGAAAACTAAATTAAAAAGAATATGTATGGAATGGCAAATAAAAGATTTGGTAATTCAAAGACAAATAAATGAGATTGAATTTTTTTGGTTTAGTAATTAATTAGTATTTTTTAAGAAAGAATTAAAAAACAGAGACATCCTTTACCCCAAATATAGACTATTTAAATTTCAATTAAAAAAACTAAATGATTATTTATTATTATTTGAGAATATATATAAAAAATTGTCTACTTAAAGAAAGATGGAAGACCAAATATTAATATTAATTATTAATTAATACAATAATAAATATTTTTTAAATGTATTGTTCATGTCCATTTTATAATTATCATTAAATATATTTTATTATGTATTAAATATTTATAAAAATAATAATAAATTTAATATTTTATTCTAAAAATGAGTCAAATCAATATTTATAAAAATATTTGTAATAATACTTACAAAAATTGCGAGATCATAAGTGAAAATATATCTCTAAGGAAATAAGTGAATTAATGAAAAGGAAAAATAAAATTATTGATAAAATAATAAAGTATATAATACAAATATTTTTATACATAAAAAAAATTTAAATACTTTATATTAAACTTTGTTTTTATATATGAGAAAAAGTGTATTGGTGATCTTAATACATTTTTAATATCAAAACAAAATTAATATTTACTAATATTTATATAGTATGTGTTAGTATATGTCGTAGGTTTTGTTTTTTCTACAAGTTTATTGTGAGACTGTAAGTGAAAATATATATCTAAGAAAATAAGTGAATTAATGAAACAAAGTCATTGATAAAATAATAAAGTATATTAGATATAAATATTTTTATACGCAGAAAAAATTTAAATACTTTATATTGAATTATATATATATATATATATATATATATATATATATATATATATATATATATATATATATATATATATATATATATATATATATATATATATATATATATATATATATATATATATATATATATATATATATATATATATATATATATATATATATATATATATATATATATATATATATATATATATATATATATATATATATATATATATATATATATGAAAAAAAGTGTATTGATCATACTTTTATAATATCAAAACAAATTAATATTTACAAGAAAATATATGGTTAATCCAAATATTTATATATATGAAAAAATTATATTTATGATTTAAATAAATAAAAATATGTTTTTTTTTTAAAATAATAAATTTTTTGATTAAATAATTGTCTTTCTGTTTTTTATTTTTATTACATTTTAATAGATTTTAGAGACTAATCCGCATAACACATTATTATCCATGCGAATGCACGATATTTATACCAAAATTCGTAGAATGCACGCGATATTACAATTTTTTAATAATTCAAAATAATAAATGTAAATATATTTAATTGGCCAGAGGTGAGATGAAGGAGGTGGATCTTTTATATGGTGTTGATAACGGTGGTGCAAAGTTGTTTTGGAAGATTTCTCAGGGGTGAGCCAAAAATTAGGTGAGAAAGCTCTTTTCAAAGGTAGGACGCGTTTGGATCTTTGGTCATTGCAAAAAACTTTTTTTGATCCTTCTTCTACTGGTGATAGACGCGTTTGGATCTTTTAATGTATACAATGAAGTTTAAATGAATAAAATGCAAAAAAATTCAAACCTTTTTAAGTAGAGCAAATAAAAATCAACCTATTATTTATATAACTCTATTTATTTTTTCTGGGCATTTTAACCAAAAAAAAATATAAAAGGGATTAAAATGAATAAAAATCTAGTGCAAAAATTTTCTTAAAAAGTTAAAATGATCTACGTAAAATAAACCTCTAGGAAACAGATATATTTTGATCAAATTTTAAAGTAAAAAATGTCTGGTTGAAAAGACTTGGGCTGATCAAAATGCAATCAAAAAAGGAGTCGAATAATAAAATGATTGTGTTAGATTAAACTACGTGAACCGTAGATTAATAATACTGATGTCTGCAACCTCTATTTCAAAAAATTTCGCCTGTTAATTTTTGTACATTTTAAAATTGATTCAACCAGTCTGTCTGTAGATCCTAAAACTTATTCTGGTCGACATATTAGGAATTATACGAGATGAAATGCATGTCGGGCTATGCAGTGATGCGAATGTCATGATAATGCATTGAGTTATTGATTAAAGGGAGAAATTGGGGTATGAAAAGTATTACTAAACAAAAGCTTGTGTTACTTCAGCACTTAGTAACACTTCCTACTCCCCTTTTTTCCCATAATATGTCAAAGGACACCAAAACACCTAGAAGTTAGTCATGCAAAGGTTAGTATGTTAGAAAATACACATCCGAAACTTGGGAAAACATCCAAAATCAGCTAGGAGTTCTTTTTCGGTCGTGGCGTAGTTCATTTTAGATGAGTCTAGAGTCCTACTTGTGTAGTAAATGGCGTGCAATTTCTTATCTATTCGCTGTCCTAGTATAGTGCCTACGACATAATCACTTGCATCGCACATAATTTCAAAGGGTAAACTCCAATCAGGAGGTCACATTATAGGTGCAAAAATTAAAGCATGCTTAAGAAGTTGGAATGCTTCTAAACATTTCTCATCAAAAATGAACTCAACATCTTTCATTAAAAGATTGGTTAAGGTTTTAGTTATCTTAGAGAAATATTTTATGAAACATCGGTAAAAATAGGCATATCCTAAGAAACTTCGGATTTCTTCAGTTTACGAATGTTCAACTTTCATTTTCTTTACTTTCGTATTTTTTTATGTTGTTTAAGATTTGAATTCTTCAGTTTATGAATGTTCAACTCTTATAGTTTTATTGTTGATATGCTTATTTGTGTTTATTATTGATATGCTTGTTTGAAATTTAGTGTTTCCATTTTTTTTGGTGTGAAATATGAGAACTTCTAGGTTGGTTTCTATTTGCTAAAAATATTCAATGAAGATTCTCCCAAGTTTGGATGGTGATGATAGTATTTGATCATGTAAATGTTGGCAGGGTACATGGTTACCTCTTCCTAGGATGCTAGAATGTTTAAGAATTCCTTTCTTTGTGCAAATGTAATTTTGTTTCTTGTTGCAACTTTGTTTGAAAATGCTTGTATCATTTAGGTTCAAATTGTGAGAAACCTCCATTTTTACTAAATGCATAGGATGACTGATAAATTTTGTGGAATACATTTGATTCATGCTTAATCTTGTGATTATTTTGATATTGTGGAAGCATTAAAAATGATCAAGGCATTTGTTGATATTGAGTACAGCCATATCCCAACAAGTAACGTACCCGTGAGTAGTGAGAATTTGCTAACCCCGTTTAGCTTAACAGTTAGATCCTAGTTTATTGATGAACTTGGTATTGGTACATAATGATAAAGATAGTTCATCATTACTTTGTGTAGGATTCTAATGTTTTCTTGAATCTTTGAAATTGTACTAAATTGTCTTCGTTGCCTAAAAAAGCAAGGAACACTCACTTAAGGTTTTGGTTAAAAACCAAGTCGGGGAGAGTGAAAAGAAAATGGTAGGTTACTAAAAAAATTTGAAAATTTTCAAGCAAGCATGAAAAGAAAGTGTGAATATGAATGTGAAAAATAAAAGAAAAAGAATGCTTGTTTAAAAGAAAAAATATAGAGAAGAAATAATGTGCAAAAAGGAAGTTTGAAAAAGGTGAGCAATAGAGAAAAGAAAGTGTTGGATGGAGTTGTAATGTGTACATAGCCTTGTGTAGTGAATGTTTCTTTTACATTGGCAACTTTGAATCCATGACCTTATAAATGTCCCTTTGTTGTGAAACCTGGCCAAGCTACAACCTTTCAAGTTCTTAAGTGATCTTTTTCCTTCCATAATTTTTTTGATGATTGTTTAGATGAATGTATGAATTGGTTTGTATTTGCATCATTTGTTAGGTGAGTGATTTACCCCGCGGGTGTAAGCGTGTATTTCCTTCAATTATTATTCGAAGAGGAGTGTTAGAGTGATTCAAGCATGATAATTTAGTTGTTACTTGAAACGTTGTATGATATTTGTTTAAGAACTAAACTCTTTTGCATTGTTCGATTCTAGAAAGTTGTAATAATTACTTGTGTACATTTGTTGTTTATTTGAGCCATAAATCCATTCTTCGTTGAATTAAATGCTTGAGCAAATCCTCTTGTTTTCAATGAGAGGCATACTTTGCTTGAGGACAAGAAAATATCTAGTTGGGGTGAGTTTGTTAGATGTCAATCTTACTTTAAATTGATAGTTTATTATTGGCATTTCTCAACTCTTTTGTGTTGTTTTGTTGGATTTACTACATGAAAGCATGCTATTCTTCAATCGTATGAAAATGCCTTTGGTCCCTTTAATTTGTGTGTTATTGTGCAGAGTTAGGTATGAAATCATCAAAGTGTGAGACACAAGAAAATGGACAAGGAGGCCAAAGGAAGAGAAGAATATAAGTAAGTTCATTTGGAGAACTTACCAACGAATGTTCACTTTGCGAACATCTGGCGAAGTCCCAACGAATGCTCCCAGACTTGAGGCAGTAGCAAAAGGGTTGTAAGTTCGCTAGGAAAACAAGCCAGTGAATGTTCGTTGTGGCAACGGGTCAACGAAGAGCTAGCGAACTATCCCAGACTTGAGGCAGTAGCTAAAGGACCATAAGTGTTGAGCAAACTTGTAGGCGAGGTAGTTCGCAGTGCGGAGAATCGTTCGCACGAAAAACTTTAGAGATTTCTCAGAGGCAGTTTAACTGTTTAAAGACACTTCAGGTGCCTAAATTGTGGTTCGCTAGGCGAAAAGTCAGTTCACAATGCGAACATGACAGATTCTGAACGTAGTATACAAGTACTTTTCATTATTTTTAGGAACAAGAACCCAATTTTAGACACCACAACTTGATTTTTTGAGATTTCTTCACAAAATCTTGATATTTTACAAATAGAATCTGAATTCACATCCGAGTTTGATTTTTCGACGTGGATGATCATTCATCTCCTCCCGAAACTTATAAAGCAAGCTACCATAGTTATGGGTAGCTAATCACTATTGTGTCAAGATTAGTGGTAGATAAACCTCACTTTTGTATATATTTCTTTTGATATTTTATATGTGAACAAGTTAATGATGAATATATGGTGAAAAACCTTATTTTTATGGTTTATATTTATGTTGGATCATTATTGAGAGATATGTTTCAACTATTGACCTACCTTTTTCATCTTTCAACAAACAAATTTTAGAGATAGTTTCGTCAGTTGATATTCACTAATATCAATCATTTAATGTTATCATATTGATAGTTAGGTTGAGAGATCATCTAAGGATCAATATGATAAAACTCACAATTTGTTTTAGAGATGAAACATCTTGAGAGGATATATTATTATATTTATTGTTAATAAGTTCACATGCTTTATTAAGAAGACACGTACAAAATCGATTATCGAGCCCTAATCTTTACATGCTTTTAACAATCGTTTCAAAACCAAAACTCTTTTACCATTATTTGTAACTTTATATGCGATTGTTACGTTATGAAACCAAAACAAACATCTTTTATGTTCTATCCCTTGCACCGATCCCTGTGGAGACGATATAAATCCCAGAAGGAATCCTTCAAAATCTAAATTTCAGCTTCTTTCTGCTTTACTGCAGTTCGAACAAAATGGCACCATTGCCGGGAATTGGTGTTTAGATATTGAATCACATTGCAATAATTTCTATATTTTGAGCTTTGTATAGTTTTTAAAGTTGTATATATACTTGTTTCCTTTCACGTTTTCTCAAGTGTTTATTAGGGATGAATGATGAGAACTTCTTCTAGATTGGTTGCTATTTGTATAAAAGTATCCAATGAAGATTCTCCCAAGTTTGGATGGTGATGGTAGGATGTTGAACATGTGAATGCAAGCAAGGTAAATTGTACCGCTTTATAGAATGTTAGAATGATTTAAGAATTTTGTGCTTTGTGAAAATGTTTATTTTAGTTTCATTTCGCAACTTTGTGTGAATGCGTGTTTCACTTAGGTCCAAAAGCCACAAATTGTGAGAAACCTCCATTGTTTACTATATGCTAGGATGGCTAATAACTTTGTTTAATACATTTGATTCACGCTTATTCTTTTGATTATTTTTTATTTTTTGGAAGCACTGGAAATGATCAAGGCATTTGTTTATATTGAGCACAACCATATTCAAAAGTAACTTACTCGTGAACAGTGAGAATTTTGTTACCCCCATTGAGCCTAAACATAGTAGATCTCATTTTAGTGATGAACTTGGTTTATGTACATAATTTTAAAGTTTAGTTCATCATTGAATTTTGTGAGATTCTTAAAAATTTCTTGAATATTTGAATATTGTTTTAAGTTGATTTCTTGCCATAAAAAGTAATGAGCATTCACTTGGAGTTTGGTTTAAGTTGTTTTAAGTTGTTTGTCAGATGAGTGAAACTGCCCCGCGATTGCATACACGTTAATTTCTTCATTCTTATTTTGAAGAGGTTTGTTAGAGTGATTCAAGTATGAAAATTTAGTTTTTATTTGAAAAATTGCATGATATTTGTTTAAGAACTAAATTCTTTGTCATTGTTCGATTCTATTGAATGGTAAACATTACTTGTGCGCATTCTCATGATTGAGCAAATCCTCTTGTTTGAGCAAATCTCTCTTGTTTGAATTTGAACTAGTAATCCTTTCTTGGTTGAATTTCTCTTGTTCTCATGAGGGGCATACTTTGGTTGATGACAAGCCAAAATCTAGTTGGGGAGAGTTTGTTAGGTGCAAATTTTGACTTAAATTGAACCATCTTTCTTGGTATTTTTCAACTCAATTCTCATGTTTTAATGGATTTATTTCTTGTTCTTGTGTGATTCTTCAACTTATTGCAAATACCATTGGATTCTTTGATGTGTGTGTTATTGTGCAAGATTTGGGCATAAAACATCAATGATTAAGACACAAATGATTGGACATGGAAGCTAAAGGAGAGAAGAGGAACCAACATGTTTGTTGTGTGAACACTAGAGAGGTGAAAGACAATGCTCGTTGTGCGAGGTCCTGGCAAAGCCCCAGCGAACCAGCCCAGATTAGAGGCAGTAGGAAAAGGACCTAAAGTTTGCTGGGCGAAGCTGTAGAGAAGCAGCTCACTATGCGAAGAAGTGCTCGCACTACGAACTCAGATATTTTTCAAGGGCGGTTTAATTGTTCTTGAGGCACTTGAAGTTCCCAAAAGTGGTCTTCGTTGGGCGAATAGGGTGTTCTCTAGGCGAACATAACATATTTTGTAAATACTATTTAAGTACTTTTCTTTCTTTTTAGAAACATAACATATTTTTTTGAGATCAGAACCTTATCTCTCTTTATTCCAAGTATATTCTAGAGAGAGACACATAAAGCCTAAGAGGGAGAAGCACAAATTGAAGCAACTCGGAGCTTGATCTTCGAGTAAGTGCTTCGATCTCTTGTTGGGGTTGGGTGTAATGTATTGATACCTTATATATTTAATATAATCTATGTATTGTGAACTAGTTTTGATTTAATATTGATGTTGTCTTTGATTTATTATTTGCGAGTCGATCTTAGAGCATCTTTAGTGGGAGTAAACTAAATGGATAAACTAAGATACTTTTTGTGGGCCCAAAGTGATTTGTAGGATTGAAAAAATTTATAGTTGATTTGAGTAGTTTTTACTTTAATGGTGGTTGTCTATAAGAAACCAAAACTTGACCCCACATTTTATATTTTTTATTCAAGTTACCATTAATTTAATTATTTTAATTAAAATACATATAATTTTTTAGATAAAATTTACCTTACAAACTTAAAAATAATATTAAATATATTTTATTATAAAATTAAAAATGATACAAAATTCACAACAATAATAAATTAAAAAAAATTACATTTTCATAGGAATATAATTATAATAAGGATGGTTGGGATTCATTTGATAAATAAATAAGATTGGAAATTGAAAGAAAAAAATTTAGCAATAAAACTGTGAGTAAAAAAAGTTAAAATTTCTATAGAATTTATAGAAGGTAAAAAATGATAATATGACTATTAAATAATATTATAATAGGTTTCATAGCTAACGTTGACTATATAGATAATGGAAAGTAAATTTTAGTTCATTTGGATGTCATGTCAGCTCATGTCAGCTCTCCTATAACGTAAAAGGATGACAATATCATTATATAGATATAAATTCGTAAATGGTATAGAAAGAAAAAAAAAAAGAAGCTATAAATGATATTCAATTCAATCACCGAGGAACATGATTTTAGGTCTGGAGATATTGAATGAGATTTATTCAAAAAGATTTTAATAAAATGAAAAAATAATATTGAATGAGATTTATTCAAAAAGATTTTCATTAAAAGTAATTCCCGCATCTATTCAGTAAAGTTGACTCTAACTGTTAGTTGACATTTTTATGATAGAAAATGTCCAAATCCAAACTATCCAATATTGAAACCTATACATGTGTCCAAATCCAAACTATCCAATATTGAAACCTATACATGGTATGGTACGGTCACCAGTTTGAAAACTTCCTATATTTTCACCTTATTTTCACCTCTATGTATGCCGGTGATATCTATTAGTAAAAACTCAGTCAGAATTGAGACTGAACAAACCCATTTCAATATTACTTTGAGAAAATCTTGTATTTGTAACTTGGATAAATACAAGGATGAGCTTGTTTAACTCATTTTCCAAATGTAAGAATGGAAGTCCTCTCAACATGTTGAGGCCAATCTTCCCCTAGTATGGTAGGATTCAACTCCATTGCTGTCCGTAAGTTGGGGACTGATGCAGAAACAGATCCAAGTAGCTTTTGCACACGCCTATTTCGTGGCAACTGATTAATACCAGGTTGGATTTGACTATTGATAGCAGGTTGGATTTGACTATTGATAGCAGGTTGGATTTGACTATTGATACCAGGTTGGATTTGACTACCAAATTTATTTACAGACATTGAAGCTTCTATATTCAAACACGGTTTTATCAATCTTTTGAGGTAAACATCAAGCGCAGTATTCAATATTTTGGCTGCATCAGCTGAGATGTTACACCCCTTATGCTGCATTCTTTTCATCAAAGAATATGTATCAGGTAAATGACCAATACTTTGACACGTATCAGTGACAATACCAGATTGTAATCCTTGATGTTTAAATATTTGTGCTCTATTATCATATGTAGGAAGACCAAGAGGTGCTCGTATAGGAGTCCTATTAATTGCAAGCTTTTCAGAATCCCGATTAACCTCTTCTCTATGTTCCACAGACATTACAGGATGTAAATCTGTATTAATCTGTTGCTCTTGAAAATTAGGAGTTGAATTCGTAAATCCAATGCTGTTGTTCTTCACATGAGGACCAAGAGGTGCTCGCATAGGAGTGCTTCTATTAACGGCCAACCTTTCAGAATCCCGATTAACCTCTTCCCTATGTTCCACAGACAAATGAGGCCTTTTTCTTAAAGGATGTAGATCAGTATCCATCTGATGCTCTTGAAATTTAGGAGTTGAATTCTCAAATTCAATGCTGTTGTTCTTCACATGAGGTCCAAGAGGTGCTCGCATAGGAGTCCTTCTATTAATAGCCAGCCCTTCAGAATCCCGGTTAACCTCTTCCCTATGTTCCACCAGCAAATGAGGCCTTTTTCTTACCGGATGTAAATCTGTATCCATTGGGTGCTCTTGCAATTTAGGAGTTGAATTCTCAAATCCAATGCTGTTGTTCTTCACATGAGGACCAAGAGGCGCTTGCATAGGAGTCCTTCTATTAATGGCCAGCCCTACAGATTCCCGATTAACCTCTTCCCTATGTTCCACAGACACATGAAACCCGTTTCCTACAGGATGTAGATCTGATTTAGGAGTTGAATTCTCATTTCCAATGGCGTTGTTCTTCTCATGAGGACCAAGAGGCGCTCGTATAGGAGTCCTTCTATTAATGGCCAGCCCTACAGATTCCCGATTAACCTCTTCCCTATGTTCCACAGACACATGAAACCCGTTTCCTACAGGATGTAGATCTGATTTAGGAGTTGAATTCTCATTTCCAATGGCGTTGTTCTTCTCATGAGGACCAAGAGGTGCTCGTATAGGACTCCTTCTATTAATGGCTAGCCTTTCAGGATCCCGATTAACCTCTTCCCTATGTTCCACAGGGACATGAAACTCATTTCCTACAGGACGTGGATCTGTATCCTTTTGGTGCTCTGTAGATTGAGAAGTTATAGGACTCCTTTTACTAATGGATAAACTTTCAGAATCAGGATTAACCTCTTCCCTATGTTCCACAGACACATGAAGGCTGTTTCCTACAGGATGTTTATCGATATCAATTTGGTGCTCTTGAACTACAGAAGTTGAATTCTCCAATCCGGTGCTGCTATTCTTCTCATGAGGACCAAGAGGGCTAGGACGGTGTCTGAATCTGCTGTCACGCAAATTTGGAGTCCTACATTTTCGAGAGTTCTTGCCTATTGGCGGAAGACCGTTACATCCATTTGGCATTTTCACTTTCAAAGGATCTGCTGCAGTGTTCGGTCTTGGCGGAGCTGCCTTGGACAGACAAGCTTTCTTCACGATTGACTTGAGGAAATGATTATGAAGGGGTACATTTTCTCTCCCAATAAGTGCTATGCAAAGCTTGTCAAAATCAGGTTTAGTAACTTTCATATTGAGATACATTGTGAGAAGATTAAAGTACTTGCACGATTTCAAACCACCAAGTCTCCTCTGAATCTGTAACTTTTGGTCTAATGTATTTATAGGCGGAATATACTGTGCAATCGGCATCCTGTTTCAAAAGTCATAACTATAATCAGAACCCAAACATCATATCATTATAAACAAACACAACACAACCCACATAAAAAATCACAATTCAATTTCAAACAATTTCAAACACAGACAAAACCCAATTCGTTAAATTCGATAATAAAAAACCAACCTTAACAACTGAGACAAGTCAAAATACTCGCCACTAATAAATCAAACAAACTTAAACAAATTAAAATTTCCAAACAAACAAAACCCAACAGCATAATTTCTCAAATTCAACAATAAAAACTAACACTAACAGCTGAAAAACTTCTTTAAAGATCAAATATAAACCAAAACCTAGAAATTCAAAATTTCAATGTTAAAAAAATTCACATTAACTCATTTCGCACGAATTAAAAAACACAATTGGAACAATCATCGAGTCATGATCACGAATTAAAAAACACAATTGGAACAATCATCGAGTCATGATCACGTAGTACACTAATAAAACCAAATGCACCGTTTCAAACTACAACTAATTAAACAGAAACGATAATCATAATCATAATCATAATCAAATGCAACAATTCAATAATCAATGCATGAAAACAATGATTTTTATTATCCGAATTCAATAATCAATGCATGAAAACAATGATTTTTATTATCCGAAATCAATAATTGAAAGAAAAAAAAAACCTAAAATTGATCAAGAACGAAAAGTTAGAATGAAAATTAAAGCGGGAAAGAAAGAGAGAAAAAGAAGAGAATGCGAAACCTTGAGCGAAGAATCGAAGACGGCAAGGGTTTGTTTCGGAAGTGGGAACAGAATAAGGATTAGGGCTTTTGTTAGCAAGAGCTTGAGAGTTTTACGTAGTACGAAGTGTTTAAGTGTTAAAGTGCATATAAGGTCAAAAGCACGCGTGGGTTTCGGAAGTCAAGCCCAGCTTAGAGGGATATGTGTGCGTGCCAATCATGAGATTAGAGTTAGTAGTACTAAAAACACATGACATAGGTAAGACTTGGAAGAATATAAGGAACATTTTTATTCTTTTCACCCTTTAACCCCAACATCACCATCAATCAAATTTTTTTTTTTAATATATTTTTTATTAAATCAATTAAATTTTTTTTTTATTAATTTAAAAAAAAATTATTTGTCAAATCGAGTAATTATTTTTCTGTGTTTTCAATTGACCACTCGAATTATTTTTAAAATATTAAATTTTAAATTAGATCTGGTCCTAACGTGAATCTTATATCTGACACAACATTATCAAAAATTAAATGTGTCTCATTAAATTTATAAATCTAAGATGTATTATGTCAACTATTATCAAGTTATCGTTATTTGATCGCTTGAATCGTTCTCAAAATGTCTAGTATTAAGTATCATGAGTTTCGAAAAATTAGGTAGGATCTAATGACATTCTTAAATTTTGCTAGCATTAGTCAAAATTATTCTAGAACTTTGTGAGTTGACAAATATATCATAAAATCATATTGTGTTTGTAAAGTTGATCATTTATTGTTGTTAGAACTATAATCAAATATGTCAAATGAGACATGGTCTTATTGTGAATATAAAATGAATTTTGATAAATTAGATAAAATCTAATAGCATATTTAAATTTTTTTAGCATTAGTCAAAATTATTCTAGAATTTTGCGAGTTGACAAATATATCATAAAATTCTACGGTGGTGGTCAACATGGATCATTTATTGTTAAAGATGATTCCTTCATTCTCTTTTATAAACAAATTTTACTTTTTAAGTTCGTTGAATAAATTATATATTTATATTATATATCAACTGGATACATAAATTATTTAATGAATTTAAAAATTAAAATTTATTTAAAAAAGAGAATGGAGGGAGTAACACCAAATACGTCAAATGAGATGGATTTTAATGTGAATCTTATATTGGTGTAACATCATCAAAAATTAAACGCCTCTTAAAAAATTTAATTTTTTATGTAAACTTTAAGCTATCACTTTGAGATATGAACACATGTTAAACTTTTCATTTAAAAATTTTCTAATAGAATATGTATTTATTTGTTAAAAATATTTGTATATATATATATATATATATATATCTCACATCTACTATAACATGTAACAAACTGTAAATCTCTGTCTCTCTCACTCTCTCATATATATATATATATATATATATATATATATATATATATATATATATATATATATATATATATATATATATATATATATATATATATATATATATATATATATATATATATATATATATATATATATATATATATATATATATTCTCACACGGTTGATTCAAAGATCTCTTCAGTTTCTTGAAATAAACTTCCCCTAGATTCTGGTCTTGAGCCATGGAACTGGTCTCGGTTTCTTGAAATAAACTTCCCCTCGATCTTGGTCTTGAGCCATGGAACTGGTCTCGATTTCTTCTTATCAAGTCTTTTTCTTAACAAGGTTTAGGCAGACAAGCTTCTGAAAAGATGATCACTTACTGAATTAATAACTTTTTCGGGGATCTTTGGGGAGATGCGGGCTAATTATCTTGTAGGACAGATTTCAAAATCTGTGAGGGTCTTCATCAAACTTCCCGCTGTATTTAACTTGAGGAGATTCCATTTGATGGAAGTAGGTTTCATCATACTTTTCTTTGAGACTTCTTTGGAGAGATTTCATAGGATGAACAAATACCTGATAACAGACTTATTGGGGAGTGCCACAAACTGTAATGTAGATTTTTGCAAACTTCTCTGTTGAGACGCCATTTGTTTGGGGAGATTTCATCATACTTCTCTTAGAGACTTCTTCGGAGAGGATGCCATGTGATGTAGGACAATTTTGAGGTGCTGATGACTTTTATTGAAAGAGGACAAACTTCTCGGGAAGAGATTGCCATTTGTCGACCTACTGGGAATTTTTGGGAAAAAAACAAGCTTCTTAAAAGATTGTCACTTATTTTGTCAAGCGTAGATTCCAACGAGGAATAAAATTATCTTTGATGGAGATAGACAAATTATTCTAAAAGAGACTGCCATTTGTTGATCGGTAGATTCTTCTTGGAAGATGTGATGTCCTTGCTACCAAGAGATTTTGTTGAAAAGATTTTACTAGGTATTTTCCTTTACCCGGGAGGAAGAGTAAAGTTCTGATAGATGTTATTCTTCCTTAGAGGTTCAAGTTATCAAAATGGTCAAAGACTAATTTCAAACCAGGGAGGCTGTGAAAAAGAAGATACTTCCAGATGAGGAATGAAATCGAACTAGAAATTTTATCCTATCCAAATGTGGAAAGGAGAACTAAAGTGAAACTTCCACGAGGATCGAACTTAATGGGGGGTTTTAGAAAGAATGTTCGTTTTCTCCTTATAAATTAACATTAAGCTAACACCCATTCAATCCTAACTAAATGGTTCCCGTTGAGTACAACGGACATGAGGGGATGTTAATGATAACACGAAATTATATCGTGTATCTGACTTGACATGCATGAGTTTATACTAAATTTTATTTGATTTTCCCCTATTTTATGCTTTATATTACTCGTATTTGTTCGTATTTCTCAGGTACTCGGTTCGAAGTGAAGAATTAGGAAGTGAAGAAAATGAGAAGAAAATGGAAAGGAAAGAAAAGGAAAAGAAAAGGAAAAGAAAGAAAGAAAGAAAAAGAAAAAGAAAAAAAAAAGAAAAAAAAAAAGGGGTGGGACCACCACCTTAATGTGGCTGGAGCCACATTTAAGGTGGCGCCCACCACCATGCTAAAGTAGCGCAAGCCACATGGTTATTAAGGGGGAGGTGGTGTAAGCCACCTAGGAGTGTGGAGAAATTCTCTCCCACTCCCCCTACTTTCCAGCACCACTTCTGGACGATTTGGACGGACGATTTTCATGGCACTTCAACTGATTCTTTCTCCTCTTCAATCCAGTATATATAGGAGAGAAACCGCTTGAAAAATGGGGTTCATAGCATTTTTAGAATAGAGAGTATTTTTTCCAGTTTTTCATTCAAGCAAGTTTCTGTTATTTTCTTTTTCATACGAGTTTAATTTGTGTACCAAGTTTGAAGAACGGTGACTATTCCTTCAAGCCTGCTATTTACTTGTACCTCCAGTTTAATCTAATTCCAGATTTTAAATTGTTCTGTTTATTTTATTTGTCGCAATTACAACATGATTAGTAGTTATATTTTGCATTGTATTATGTTTGATTTTTCCACCATGTCCGGCTAGAGTAATTGATGTCGGTATGTAACAAATCTATCAGAGGGGATTAAATAAAAACCAGTGTTATCTTTCTTTACAAAGTATTTTTTTAGGCTCTAGTTTCTTATTTTAATCAATCGACCTTTCTTGCGGGAGTAAAAAGGGAAACTAAGGTTAAGGTCAAGATAAACGAGAGTTTGAGGTTTTAACTAGATAGCTGAGATTATGCATTAATTCTAAACACAGCTAGGGATGACAATGGGGCGGGTCGGGGGCGGGTTATACTATACCCGCACCCGCCTCCATGTAACACACCCGCCCCCGTCCCCAAACCTAACCGGGGTAAAAATTTATCGCCCATACCCGCCCGAGTAGAGAACGGGTGCACCCGCACCCGCCCCGCTCCCACCCGAAAAAAATTAATTTTTTTTAATTGCAATAAAAATTAATAATTTAATTTAAAAATTGATTATTTTAATAAATTAATTAATTATTTAATTAAAATTTTAATTAGTAAATGAATATTAATTTGATTAATTTAATTATTTTAATTGCAATAAAGGTATTAATAATTTAATTAAAAATATAATTAATAAATAAATATTAAAATAAGTAAAATAAGAGAATTAAACTAAAATGCATTATTCGGGGGCGGGGCGGGGCCGAGTGTGGGCGGGTCTTAGTGTCTCCCCGCACCCGTACCCGCACCCGTAATTAAAAGTCGGGTTTTCCCCGCACCCGCACCCGTACCCACTCAAATCGGGTTTCCCCCGCTAATTTCGGGGCGAGTCCGGGCGGGCCCCGACGGGTCCGGGTTTTTTTGCCATGCCTAAACACAGCGGAAGCACTTTAGAATTAATTAGGACTTATTTATTTTCAAAAGGTATCGTTAAATTCGAATGATACAACGAGAGCACTCATTTCAATTTAACGATATAGTCTAAATCAATAAACACGAGAGTGTGAGGTAAGGATTTATAAATGAGTATTTTTCTAATAAAAAGTATTTTGAACATCTGATTTACATCGATTATTTATTAAATTCCCGACGATTGATGTGTTGCATACTGACATCTCGTTATTGATAATTCTTATTAGAAATTTTAGCATTTTTAGATTTAATTCCCTTCGCACTAAAACGGTTAGCCTTAGATTTACATAGTAACATTAGAACACGGTACACTTGATTTCTAGTCCCCATGGATTGATAATCTTTTAAAACTACGCGATACGTCTATATACTTGCAGTTAGATTAATTTAGACATACTAAACTGCGATCAAGTTTTTGGCGCTGTTGCCGGGGACTAATTAAGTCGATATCGTAACTGCTTTGTTGCGCCATATAGACTAAGGCAAAAACTCTATTTCCTATTCTGTCGATTGTATGCCAAGTACTCGCTCACAAGGCGAAAACCTCACTCGATCGACAAACGAACCTGAACGCCTTCTTACCATAAGAAGACGTATCCGAGAATACTGCGAAGCCCACGAAATCCCTTTTCCTAGTTTAGAACCTGAATCTGACTCAGAATCCAAATCAGAATCTGAAGCTAAATCTGAAGTTAACCAAGACATGGGCAATAAACCATAAAACCATCCTCTTAAGTACTATGCTACCCCGTTGTTGTACCCCAAAATTTGCCCAACCTTTTCTTTACTTGACTTATATTTTCATTGCATCTTCTAGCATCTGCATTTGCATATCATTGGTCATTTGCAGAGGATCAAGAGAAGTGTGCATAGAAAGAGAAGGTTACCAAGGGTTCTGAGCCTAAGCAAAAGGTTTTATTCAAGTGGTCAAGTGCTTATCATCATCAAGAGAAGGTCAAAGCTCTTTGAGAGAGTGGATGGATAGTTGTGGTTTATCTCCTATCTTGGAGGTCAAGTGAAGATCATCAGAGGATTGTGAGTCCATGGTTATGGATGGAGAATGTTGTGGGAGCTCATTGAGTGCTTTTAGAGCCATTGTGGAGCTTATATCATGTGCAAGAGGTTGCAGTCAGAGGATTGTACACCTAGGGTTTCATCTTCCTAGTGCAAGATCCTTTGTGGATTTGAAGGAGATTAAGACTTGGTTTTAAGTCATTAAGGTCATGGAAAGTTTTTTTGAAGCATCTAAGATGATATTTCAAGATCAATTCAAGAAGAATCAAGAGTGTGAGAAGTTGCTAAGTTAGGGTTTCCAAGCTTATCAGTGTAAAACCCCCTATTTAGTGCCCAACTTAAAGACCACATATCTCAAGGTACAAGTTTCATCTCACTTTGACATAAACATGAGACTTGTAGAACATGTTATTAACTTTCTTTTAAGTACTGGAACTTATCCATTGGGTTTCTAGAACTCAAGTTATGATGCTGACAAGTTATGGGTCCTCAGATGAATGTGTTTTCAGTCAACAAAATTAACCAACTTCCAAGGAATTTTTTGAAAATTCTGGCAAGCACACGACAGATGTTATTCCCAAAGTTATAACATCCACTGTGACATTGGCTACTGTACTAACTAATAACACTGTAAGTAAAAGCAGTAAATAACACAGTAATTGTTCACCCAATTCAGTGTCAACAACATCCACATCTGGGGGATATCAAGCCAGGGAGGAACTTCACTATTACCAGAATTAATTCAGAGTCAAACAACACAGTTTACACTCCTCACTTAAAACCTACCCAATGACACTTCAGCCTAGAGACACTCTAGACCTGAGTATTCCCACTCACTCCCCCTCAATCATACCACAGGATATATAATTCACAATTACAAAACAATATGAAGAGACACTTCATACACACCTTGATCTTGCTTCACAGCTTTGATCAAGGTACACACACTCTTGCTTCACAACTTTGAGTGAGACACAACTTAGAATCTACCTAACCAATGCAATCATCCAACAGACAATTGCTTGGAGTACAAGTATTCCTAAGACTCAATTCACATGTGAAGACTAGCCTTCTTCACTCACAAGGACTCTCAATTAGCACTCTCTATTCTTCTATCAAGAGCTTCTATTTAGGATTGCTTCTTTTGATATTTATAGCAGCTGTCAGTCCTTTTGGGCCTTGGTGCATAAAATAGGTTTTATTCATAACAAACCTATTTTCAATAATCTGCACGCTTGCTACTTAATTCAGAGATATTTTGGTTCGCCTAGGGCTTCTAGAAATTCTCCTGATATCCAGCTTGAGCTCCTATTATGTTTCCTGGTTTCTAGCTACCAGAAAAACAAACCTGCGCTTGATGTCATACGACCCAAGTCATAACATTGGGTATGACATTCAGCTTAACTTTCTTTTAGCTAAGTCAACTTACCCTGCACAGACCATATTATGTATACACTAACATCAGTCATGACATAAATACATGCTCTTGTGTTTTTCCACAAAATGCAGCCAATCAAGAGCACTTACAAACTCCCCCTTTGATAAATTTTTGGCTAAAACACTCTGTCATCATATCAGAGATTTACACAGCAGAAGACTTATGATGTATCCTGTCATGTAGGAAAGTAACTAGTTTAAACCACTCTGAGTCCTCACAGTTAGCTCTCACTGTTATAGCTCACCTTGTTAACCATCTGTTAGTTACCACTACAGGTGTCACACTTTGCTTATGCATTTTACTAGCTGAGCACTTAACCTGCACACTCTGCAGTCACACATACTTATCCAGTCTGATTTTGATGTCATCCAACTTGATTTGGATGTCCAGACATTTAGAATACCATTCTGAAGTCACGCACACTTCTAAGCTTAACACTCTTACCTGTTAGCCTAGACTTCTATAGTCTCACCTTTCTGTGGACTAAACTAACTAGTGCTACTCCCCCTGAAAGGATGCACACTACTCTCATTTTGCTCATAACTTGCAGACACACTCATAAACTCCTAGACACCTTCTAGGATCACACAGTATAGCAACTTCAGCACAAACTATACTTCAGCACAAACTAGGAAATTCCTAGTACTAACAGGCATTCTTACACAAGCACAAGCTAGGAATCTACACACATAGCATCAGCACTAGCAGCTGTTATCACACCTGCATCTTCAGCATCACCTGCAGTTATACCTGCAAATATGCAAGTCTAATATTATATGCACAATGGCGCATATGCCTAAGCACTGTTCTGCCAGCTTTTTCACTTGTTCTTCCACCTGCTGTGTGTTGCACCCTAAAATTTGACCAACCGGGTCCCGTATCTGGCTCTATGTTTCGATGCATGACCGCATTCGCATCCGCATATCGCATGCAGTGCATTTTTCAGTTGTTTTGATTTTATCGGGATTACAGCCCTGTTGTCGCATTTCAGGTATCTCAGACCGGTTCGGATAATCGGAGGTTATTTTGGGAAGTCGCGCGCTTCCTGGGTGTTCTCAGCTCACGCAGTGATTTTTGAGATTCTTGGTGTTCGGGTTTACTGTTTGCTTCGATCTGGTCTCGCGCTCTCTTTTATATTGGTTATTTGCCTTTGTCTGCATTTTTTTTAAGGATTTAATAGCTTCTTGTAGATTTTAAATAGGTTTTATTAATTTTCTAGAATTTAAATAGATTTTCTTAATATTTTAATAGCTTAAATCATTTTAGAATAATGTTTAGAGATTATTAGGTTCTTTACAGCTTTTAAATAGATTTTATTAATACAGGTTAATAGAGGATAATTGGTTTTAGATTTAGTTAGAATATTAATTGTTTAGGATCATTTGTTTTGTTTTAATCTAGGTTTAGTTAGTTAATCCCCCGTTTAATCCATCTTTTTCCATTTAATCCATTTTGTTAATCCATTTTCATTGCAATTAACCAAGTTTGTTCAGAATCTCGTTTTGGGCTTTTTGTCCATGAATTTCAGCAAGGCCCAGTTCTACAGGTCCAAAACACTTGCCAGCTATAAATTGATCAACACGTGTAAATCAAAAGGCTAGACACCTCATAATCCACTCACTCCTTCTCATTCCACGCGTGGCATTCCACTACTGCCTTCCACGCCACGTGTGGTACATGCAGCTTCTCCCTCAGCACTCACCAAGCCACTTGGCATCGCCTGAACCTCGCCGGTTGCATGGCCGGCGGCCATGCAACCACCGCCACCAACTTCTTCCGGCAACCCTAACCAACCTTCAACTGTCTCCGACCACCGCCCTCCGCCGTAAACTTCGCCGGGATTCAATTTTTTCCAGAATTTTCTCTAATCTTCATCTCTTTTCCACCAATCTTCATCCAAACATCATCAATCTTCATCCAATCCTCAGAAATCGCGAGATCTTCATCATTGTTTATATGATCTTCGTGAAGGATTCATGCGCAAATCTCCAGAACGCCAACACCAATAACACACGCGCGCTCGATCTTCATCCATCAAGAACATCTTCTCCGATCATCACCAACAACAGCAAAAATCAACGAAAACTCAGAAAGGTTAATCTCCAATCCTCACCCAATTCATCATCCACAACTCCGATCAGATTCATCCTCTATAAATCGTTAATAGAATCATCAACATCATTGATCACCAAAGTCATCCAACTTTGCCCAGAAATTGCCAAATTTACTTCAAGAACTTCAACGAATTCTTCAGCGAGTTCATCATAGATTGCTAGATTTCCCTCAGATTCTTCATTATTTCATCGAGCGCTCTCTGGATTCGTGAACTTTAACATCTTTGTCAGCGATCATCAACTCCGCCTCGTCTCCGATCAAGATCTTTTAACATCGCATCAGGAACATGCATCCTCGTCACTCTTCATGAGGTTAGTGGCCGAGCCTTTTTTCCAGATTTTAGTACCATCTTCTTCCACCGCTTCCGTCAAGAGCCTCGTTCGTCAGAAATCTTCATGGATAGCTTCACGAACCCTTCACTGATCCAATATTCAAAGTTCGTCATAAATCCTCGAAGATCAAGGGATGGATGTTTATCTTAGGGGACTCGTGTTTTGGTTGATCGGTTGTTTGTACTGGTTTCGAAGGACATGCAGGTTCTGAGAAGCTGAAAGGTGGTGAAGGTGAGGTTGAGATTGAGCGTTTGAGAGAGAGACAGGAATGAGAGAAGCGGCGCGTTTGAGTTGGTGTGAACAGTGATGACAGGTGAGTAGTAACCTAGGGTTTCTATCTTGTTACTGAAGGGTGAATTGGCAATGGATCGTGTGATTGGTTTGGGCCCCTCGGCTAAGCCCGTTTTCATTCTTTTACTCATACGTATACCCCCGTAACAGACTGCGCCCCCTCCCCATTTTTTTCTTATGTTTTTGTTGGGCTGGGCCCAATTCTGTTTGTTTTTTTTCCTGCTGATTGTACCTCCTGGGCTAGTTGCACCCCCCAGTGTTCTTTTTCTGTTTTTTCTTTATTTTCTTGTATTTTCATTTGCGTAGATTTTATATGGAAAAAATAGTTAAAAGAATATTTGAAAAAAGATCTGTGAAAAAGAAATATAAAAAGAGTATGTGAAAAAAAATATTGAAAAGAGTGTGTGAAAAAATAAAAGAATATTAAGAGAAAATATTGAAAAAAAGAAGAAAAATAGTTGAAAAAGAATAGAAGGAAAAATCGTAAAAAATATTACTTCGTAGATTCAATATTTTTAGGATAGATATTTTTCCATAGGAGTTTATTTTACCTTTTTAGAGGTAGAAGTCCACTTGTTAGGGGACTATTTTCCACTTGATTTTCCATTATAGATAGATAGGATAGTATTTTCTAGGAGTTTATTTCCCATATTCAATCGCTGTAATCATTTTTCAGAAGATTAATAAAACGAGATTTGAGTTGTGGTCCCGAAAGTAGCCGAACTACAGCTGCTCTGATTTCTCGTACCAGACGAGAATATGTAGGCATAGGATGCGATATCCTAGCGAGCACACTAACAACTGACCTTTTGTTCTCTCGCTGCTGTGCGATCGAGACTTTCCCGCTGACGACTGATGTTACCCTTTTCTCTTGCCCAAGTGCATTTGAGACCAGACCGTAGTTTTTCCCATAGGTTCCCGTACCTGTAAAACCAGATTAATTTCTCACTCCTGTGTGAGAACACCCTGTTTAGCTGTAGTTAGCCTGAACTACGTAAGCTCTGATCTTCCATGCTGTGTGGAAGTACGTAGGCACAAGACGCGAGGTCTTGGCGAACCAATTTCCCTGTAGTTTCCCGAACTACGTTGACTCTGACTTTCTCTCTTGAGAATACGTAGGCGTAGAGTGCGACGCTCTATCGAGTCAATTCCCTTCCGTTTAGATTTAGCAGCCGTAGATAGATTGTTTTGCATCCTTTAGACAACCCAAGCAAGCGTGGATCCCGTCCAGTACGACGGACGTGAGGGGTGCTAATACCTTCCCCTTGCGTAACCGACTCCCGAATCCAGGTTTTGGTTGCGATGACCATACCTTTCACGTTTTTTGCGAGGTTTACTTCGAGCGTTTCCTTTCCCTCCGTTGGGATAAATAACGCACGGTGGCGACTCTTCTGTCAGCCGGCGTCGATTTTCGCAGTAGCGACAGCTGGCGACTCTGCCGGGGAACCAACATCCCCTGGCTGCTAAGGACTGCGATAGTCCCCATGCATGTGGGATCCAACGTCCCCTAAGAGAGTCAATCCTAGCGTTTGTTTGCTTGTCTTTTGGGTGTTTATTTTTTTCATCGCTATTATCTGTTATTTGTTGCTGGGGAGGGTGATACTTTGAGTGATAGCCGGACCTGGGCTGCTTGAGTATGCATTTAGACGTAGTTGTGGAGATTAGTAGGCGAACCTGTCTACTGAGCAGGCAAGAGTTCCCCACGAAATCCGCGCTCAGACGAGGTTCTCTCCGAGGTGCTTCTTTCCGGTCCTGAGGATCTGAGAGGAGTCCAGATGTGAGGATTGTCGACTCTGGGGACCGATCAATTGGAAGTCAGCTAAGTGAGGCCTCTTCATGAGATGACGATGCCACTCCTTCTGGGAATCGTATCATTCCTCATGAAAGTCTGTGACGCTGATAACCGCATAGGATGCCTTGTCAGATTAGGTCCATACCCGTGAGTGGGGTTTTTTTTTTGCGAGAAACTTGACTTCCAGCCTACCCGCTATCTTGGCGTTCTCTTTTAGAGAGAACGTACTCCGTCAGCAGTACAGCAGTACTCAGAGCATGCTGTGGGAGCTGTGATCCCATGTTTGTTGCATATTGCATTTTGCATAGCGTATTGCATCATATTGCATAGCATTTCTCCAGCTGGCCAGAGCTCTTATCCAGCCGTTGTTTGATTTCAGAAGGTGATTATCCGGTGATTTGGTCTGAGCAAGTACGGATTGTTAGAAGACGACCAAGGGGTTGAAACGGATCAAGCAGAATCAAGCAGTGTAGTCAGTTGAGGGTAATTGATAGCTATGTCTAAGAGCAACTTCCAGCCTGCTAACGCCTTGTCAGGGTTCACTGTGACGTCCAATCCTTTGTATGATTCCACGTCTGACGAAGGCTTTCCGCAAGTGAATAACCTTACTGCAGCTCAACTTGTGCAGACTTCTGTTAGAGGCCAAAATCTACACCAACAGCTTGTCATCCCAAGTGAACGTTCTTCTGCTGATGCCGCGAATTATCAGAATGTTATTCCTGCTGGTTTGATCTCCCGAAGAGAAGTTCCGATAGTGAGGACTAATAATCCATTAGCTCTTGTGCAAGCTAAGAGGTTGCACGCATTGGAGGAACAAGTCAAAGCCCTGGAAGTTAAGAACGATGTTGGTCTCAATGCTTCAGATATGTGTTTGGTTTCTGACCTAGTGTTACCTCCTAAATTCAGAGCGCCGAAGTTTGAAAAGTATAAAGGAGATAGTTGTCCGAGGCTACATTTGGTGATGTTCTGCAGAAAGATGACTTCGTTTGCGCAAAACGACAAGTTGGTGATTTACTGTTTTCAGGACAGTTTGATTGGGGCATCTCTATGTTGGTATATGCAGTTAGAGAAGGATCAGATTCGATCATGGGTGGATTTAGCCAGAGCTTTCCTGAAGCGGTACGACTACAATATGGACATAGCTCCCATTCTCATGGAGTTGCAATCTTTGTCTATGGGGATCAATGAACCTTTCAAAAAGTATGCTCGGAGATGGAGGGATTTTGCTTCCAGAGTGGAACCACCGATTCCTGACCGAGAGTTAGCAGGCATGTTCGTAGACTCTTTGCAAAGCCCGTACTTTGAGAGATTGCTTGGAGTTTCGCTGAATTTCTCCGAATTAGTGGGAGTTGGAGAATGTATTGAGAATGCTATAAAGATTGGAAAAATTCAGGTTGTCTCAAGCGGTCAGGCTAGTGAAACTGAATCTCTTTACGACTATCAGAATGAAGAAGGAGTTGTGATCAATGCAGTCATGCCAAATGTTGGGTATCCTCGAGATGAATCGGTGAAATCTGTTGGATCAGTATCTCCTGTGCCTTGTTATGCTGGACAGACAGCTGTGCCTGGGGCACCATATCAGAAATCTTATGTCGCTTCCTTTGCAAATCAACGAACTCGTGGCCAAGGTTATCAGACTCAGCGTCAGAATCAGAACAGACCTCGCAACAATTTGGAACGAAGGAATGCTCCTTCCCACCCAGTTCCTGTGCCGTACAGTCAGCTTTTGCCACAGTTGGTCCAGAGTTCTTTGGTGGAACCGAAAGCTCTCAAGCCTGTGCCAGAACCTTACCCTCCTGGGTATAATCCCCATGTTCAGTGTGGTTATCATGGTGGATCTCCGGGGCATGCAACTGAAGATTGTAAAGCGTTTCAGGCGAAGGTACAGCAGTTGATCGACCAGGATTGCATTTCCTTTCGAGAAGGATTTCTGTTTGTTCATACCAACCGCTCAGTTGTCTAAGCTCGTAGACTCGGAAAGTATTCCCCAACAAAAGCCAGTGGTCCAGACAGGCAGGCGCCCTCAGCATTGGCAGTCCTCAGACTTTATATCATTTGCATTTGTAGTTTCTTTTCTGTTAGTTACTACTTGCTTTTAAACATTGTTTGTTTCGAATGGTAATAATAATAAAGTGACTATGCATTTTTCTGAATTAATCATGTCGCTGTCGCTCATTTACTGCATTGCACTGACACTTGCATTTTATTCACCTCCACTTTATCACTGTGACTAGCAAAGATTGGAGGGAGGATGACGAATTAAACTCATAACCGATGATCGTATGCTTTCAGATAAGACCTTACCGATGACGTACAAGGCATTGTTTCAAATCCCCCCAAACACTGGAGATATAAGGAGTTAGTCCCTTGTTAACCACTTCGATCCAGGAAGTAGAAGTTTTTCGGACTTTTAAACCCTCACATCTTAACCCGGGGCAGGGTAGTTGTCAGTTAGCTTGACCGAGCATTCAAGTCTTACAGAGGAGTGTTGTCTTTCGAGGATCACATTGCATTTTTCCCCAGAGGTCGTACCTCGTCAACCACAGTGATTAAACCTCACCAATCAGGAGTGAGACAGTTACAATCCTTTCGGAGCAATCAAGACAACCAGTGTCACACGACTTTGTTCCAAAAGAAAGAAGAAAGAAAGCCCGCTAAGTAAAAAGAAAGAAAAGATGGAAAGCTAATACTTAGGCAAAAATCAGGGCATCCCGCTGGACTTCAAAAGAAAAACAAAAAGAACTCAAAAGGAGTCAGTCCAGGCAAAAATTAGGGAATCAAAAAGAATGAAAAAGAAGGAATAGAAAATTTTTTCCCCAGCGAGTCACAAAGTCATGTATACAGACACCGAAAACGAAAAGGAGTAACTGTCACTCTGAAAAACCCTGTGAGTTCCTTAATCGTGGTTCTTGCCATTCAACATACCTCTCGAAGAGGTGAGCGCTTGTGCTAGGTTAACTGAACCTTAGGATCGGAGACCATCACGTAGAAGGGGTGGGTACAAATCAAAATTTGAGCCAAATATTCTTTGTTTCACGAACCGTGAACCCGACCACGATACAACCCTTAAAAGACCTAATTGAGGCAGGGTTTATTCTGAAAGCGCATTACGATAAGGTTGAGTAACCTGACTCCTTCTTGATTTGCTAATCATATCCTTGTTGTATTTTTCACTAACCACGTAAGCACTACGTTTGAACTTTGGTTCATTCGTCACACTCAATCATGACATGTAAATGAGTGACAGCTCAAATTTTTTCAAAATCTGCATAAACATTGCATTAAGATTACCATTCGTGAACAGACGATTTTTACTTGCAGGTTAGTAGTTGACATGAAAGAAATTCCAACAGGGAATCGTCAAGCAGGACTGAGTAATTCAGCAGTCTGAACCAGGATTGTGTATGTTGTGAAGCCCTGTAAATCCGGGGCATTGACTTCCAGTGAGTTCGGAATTAGTTAGTCTGAGGACAAGTCCCGAAGCTTCAGTTGATCAGGGGCAGTATGCTTGAGAAGCAGTTGATCAGAAGTGAATCTTCTCGAGAGCCAATCAGGGGCAATTATACAGAGCGTGGAGGTTTGAAAGCAGATACTTCAGGTGGATAATCAGATCAGGTTAAGTCGCTAGAACGCTCATTCAGGGGCAAGTCACTGCAGAGAGTGTTGAAACCAACTGGGTTGATAGGGGTTTAATGGAGTTTGAATTCTGTCGTCGTATAGATACCGGGGCAAGTAATCTCGAGGTCGTCTCGTAGCAAGCTGTTCAGAGCAAATATTCCCAGGAGTTAGATTGGGGCAAGTTGAGTGCACTGGGGCAAGTTATTCAAGCCAGTCTGTTTATCCCCAGCCGGAGTTGAGAATCGGGGAATCGTGTCAATACCCTTATCAAAAACCTTAACATTCCAAAAAAAGGCCTTGCTGTCATTGGATCGTTATCCTACAGTTTAAACCTATTGCGTGTCAGTAACCAGTCGTTTCCAAAGTCCAGTTCTCGCCTGGCAAACCGGTAACCAGTTCTCGCCTGGCCCACCCTTCCGTAAGCATCAGTTCCCGTCTGGTGTAGTTTATTGTAAGCATCAGTTCCCGTCTGGTGTAGTTTATTGTAACCAGTTCTCGTCTGGTCACCGTTTCTTCAAGTGTTGTATCAGTTCTCGTCTGGTACATGTCATCGCGTAACCAGTTCTCGTCTGGTCATCGTGTGTTTTAACCTATGTGTTATACCAGTTCTCGTCTGGTGTGCGTCAGCTTTCAATCAGTTCTCGTCTAGTTGTCTATGCCTCAGTCTGTTATCCAGTCAGCCCTGTCTGATGTCCAAACCAAATCAATTCTTGTCCGATAACCTATTTTCCTATCAGTTCTCGCCTGGTAGTCTATCCTTTGAATGCTAGTTCTCGTCTAGTATTTTCCATATCTTCTGTTTGTACATAGTCCATGTTTATCCTAAACCAGAAAAACAAAAACAAAAACCTAAAAGGTATCTGACGCAGTAGTTCCCAATGACTCGCATGTTGTCATGTTCCCCGATACGAAGCTCGACGGATACCAGTGCTCCGATTAAGGTTTGAATTCCTTGTGGATGTTGTTAAATCAGAATTGCTACTCTTCAGCAGATGAAAGTTGTGTATTATCGGAAGAATTGAGATTGTATTGTTATCCCGTATCAGAGTAGGATCAGGAGTATCCCCAGCAGATTAAGATTGATATCCTTGATAGTAGGGGCATTTACAGCAGTGTGTTGCGTGCAATCAAACCCAGTTTGGGTCAATCCCCACAAAGCACAATCAGTTGCCAATGATTTGAAGAGAGCATCCCCGAGCAAGGTTGTTTTTTCATTTCTCCCCAAGCAGGGTTGCCTTTCCATTTCTCCAGCAGGACGGTTATCCCCAGCGGATTTGGTTTCCCTTTTCCAGCATTTATTTTGCTGAGATGATTCTGTGATATCAGGTTACCTTCTAGTGGAGTTGACGTCTACCTTCGGCATTTATTTTACCAAGTGGTTTGCAGACCTGGTGTTCTCTGGCAGCTCGAGCCTGCATTTACATTTGCATATATCGTCATTGCATTTACAAATACATAGCATATCCAGGCCGTCTGGGCCTCACATTTTCAAATAGAACGTATATCATTTCCATGCCCTATAGGACATTGCATCATCTCAGACATACGCATTTCGAAACATGGACCAGGTTGGTTACCTATTGGATTTCGAATTTGTTCCCTTGCAGAGTTGTGTGGTTAAGCTTCTCTTCTCCCCCAACGGAGTGATTCTTCATATTTGGTTGTTACGTCGGCACGAAAAAAAGATTGACATGTATCAGGTTTCTGAAGCTGCCTCCTGTTGACAGAATGGGTGCCGAGCAGTCGATTCAGAAGTTCCCCGGGAGAATTTTCCTCAAGTTCGTCGTGAACTGTGAGATGACAGGATTTGATCCCATAAGAGAGATGGGAATCAAGTTGTTTGCTTTCCGAAGCATTATTCCAATACTTGTGGCGTCGCACAGGTGATTGATGTTGAAAAGGAGAGAAAAATTTATCAGATAATTGACCAGTTGTTGCCGTGACAACCAGGCTTCAGTTTATTGGAGGCTATTCCTCAAGCAGTTTTGCAGTGTATTCCCACGGTTGGCAAATTTCAGGGTTTCATTGGTATTCAACCGTCATCTACCTTTGAATGTTTGAAGGCTGAGCGCTCTTCAACCATTCAGGTCCAAGCCTCTTGAATAGGGGCAGCTGTTGCACCCTAAAATTTGACCAACCGGGTCCCGTATCTGGCTCTATGTTTCGATGCATTACCGCATTCGCATTCGCATATTGCATGCAGTGCATTTTTCAGTTGTTTTGATTTTATCGGGATTACAGCCCTGTTGTCGCATTTCAGGTATCTCAGACCGGTTCGGATAATCGGAGGTTATTTTGGGAAGTCGCGCGCTTCCTGGGTGTTCTCAGCTCACGCAGTGATTTTTGAGATTCTTGGTGTCCGGGTTTACTGTTTGCTTCGATCTGGTCTCGCGCTCTCTTTTATATTGGTTATTTGCCTTTGTCTGCATTTTTTTATAGGATTTAATAGCTTCTTGTAGATTTTAAATAGGTTTTATTAATTTTCTAGAATTTAAATAGATTTTCTTAATATTTTAATAGCTTAAATCATTTTAGAATAATGTTTAGAGATTATTAGGTTCTTTACAGCTTTTAAATAGATTTTATTAATACAGGTTAATAGAGGATAATTGGTTTTAGATTTAGTTAGAATATTAATTGTTTAGGATCATTTGTTTTGTTTTAATCTAGGTTTAATTAGTTAATCCCCCGTTTAATCCATCTTTTTCCATTTAATCCATTTTGTTCATCCATTTTGTTAATCCATTTTCATTGCAATTAACCAAGTTTGTTCAGAATCTCGTTTTGGGCTTTTTGTCCATGAATTTCAGCAAGGCCCAGTTCTACAGGTCCAAAACACTTGCCAGCTATAAATTGATCAACACGTGTAAATCAAAAGGCTAGACACCTCATAATCCACTCACTCCTTCTCATTCCACGCGTGGCATTCCACTACTGCCTTCCACGCCACGTGTGGTACATGCAGCTTCTCCCTCAGCACTCACCAAGCCACTTGGCATCGCCTGAACCTCGCCGGTTGCATGGCCGGCGGCCATGCAACCACCGCCACCAACTTCTTCCGGCAACCCTAACCAACCTTCAACTGTCTCTGACCACCGCCCTCCGCCGTAAACTTCGCCGGGATTCAATTTTTTCCAGAATTTTCTCTAATCTTCATCTCTTTTCCACCAATCTTCATCCAAACATCATCAATCTTCATCCAATCCTCAGAAATCGCGAGATCTTCATCATTGTTTATATGATCTTCGTGAAGGATTCATGCGCAAATCTCCAGAACGCCAACATCAATAACACACGTGCGCTCGATCTTCATCCATCAAGAACATCTTCTCCGATCATCACCAACAACAGCAAAAATCAACGAAAACTCAGAAAGGTTAATCTCCAATCCTCACCCAATTCATCATCCACAACTCCGATCAGATTCATCCTCTATAAATCGTTAATAGAATCATCAACGTCATTGATCACCAAAGTCATCCAACTTTGCCCAGAAATTGCCAAATTTACTTCAAGAACTTCAACGAATTCTTCAGCGAGTTCATCATAGATTGCTAGATTTCCCTCAGATTCTTCATTATTTCATCGAGCGCTCTCTGGATTCGTGAACTTTAACATCTTTGTCAGCGATCATCAACTCCGCCTCGTCTCCGATCAAGATCTTTTAACATCGCATCAGGAACATGCATCCTCGTCACTCTTCATGAGGTTAGTGGCCGAGCCTTTTTTCCAGATTTTAGTACCATCTTCTTCCACCGCTTCCGTCAAGAGCCTCGTTCGTCAGAAATCTTCATGGATAGCTTCACGAACCCTTCACTGATCCAATATTCAAAGTTCGTCATAAATCCTCGAAGATCAAGGGATGGATGTTTATCTTAGGGGACTCGTGTTTTGGTTGATCGGTTGTTTGTACTGGTTTCGAAGGACATGCATGTTCTGAGAAGCTGAAAGGTGGTGAAGGTGAGGTTGAGATTGAGCATTTGAGAGAGAGACAGGAACGAGAGAAGCGGCGCGTTTGAGTTGGTGTGAACAGTGATGACAGGTGAGTAGTAACCTAGGGTTTCTATCTTGTTACTGAAGGGTGAATTGGCAATGGATCGTGTGATTGGTTTGGGCCCCTCGGCTAAGCCCGTTTTCATTCTTTTACTCATACGTATACCCCCGTAACAGACTGCGCCCCCTCCCCATTTTTTTCTTATGTTTTTGTTGGGCTGGGCCCAATTCTGTTTGTTTTTTTTTCTGCTGATTGTACCTCCTGGGCTAGTTGCACCCCCAGTGTTCTTTTTCTGTTTTTTCTTTATTTTCTTGTATTTTCATTTGCATAGATTTTATATGGAAAAAATAGTTAAAAGAATATTTGAAAAAAGATCTGTGAAAAAGAAATATAAAAAGAGTATGTGAAAAAAATATTGAAAAGAGTGTGTGAAAAAATAAAAGAATATTAAGAGAAAATATTGAAAAAAAGAAGAAAAATAGTTGAAAAAGAATAGAAGGAAAAATCGTAAAAAATATTACTTCGTAGATTCAATATTTTTAGGATAGATATTTTTCCATAGGAGTTTATTTTACCTTTTTAGAGGTAGAAGTCCACTTGTTAGGGGACTATTTTCCACTTGATTTTCCATTATAGATAGATAGGATAGTATTTTCTAGGAGTTTATTTCCCATATTCAATCGTTGTAATCATTTTTCAGAAGATTAATAAAACGAGATTTGAGCTGTGGTCCCGAAAGTAGCCGAACTACAGCTGCTCTGATTTCTCGTACCAGACGAGAATATGTAGGCATAGGATGCGATATCCTAGCGAGCACACTAACAACTGACCTTTTGTTCTCTCGCTGCTGTGCGATCGAGACTTTCCCGCTGACGACTGATGTTACCCTTTTCTCTTGCCCAAGTGCATTTGAGACCAGACCGTAGTTTTTCCCATAGGTTCCCGTACCTGTAAAACCAGATTAATTTCTCACTCCTGTGTGAGAACACCCTGTTTAGCCGTAGTTAGCCTGAACTACGTAAGCTCTGATCTTCCATGCTGTGTGGAAGTACGTAGGCACAAGACGCGAGGTCTTGGCGAGCCAATTTCCCTGTAGTTTCCCGAACTACGTTGACTCTGACTTTCTCTCTTGAGAATACGTAGGCGTAGAGTGCGACGCTCTATCGAGTCAATTCCCTTCCGTTTAGATTTAGCAGCCGTAGATAGATTGTTTTGCATCCTTTAGACAACCCAAGCAAGCGTGGATCCCGTCGAGTACGACGGACGTGAGGGGTGCTAATACCTTCCCCTTGCGTAACCGACTCCCGAATCCAGGTTTTGGTTGCGATGACCATACCTTTCCCGTTTTTTGCGAGGTTTACTTCGAGCGTTTCCTCTCCCTCCGTTGGGATAAATAACGCACGGTGGCGACTCTTCTGTCAGCCGGCGCCGATTTTCGCAGTAGCGACACTGTGCCATACCTGCTGTTTTCTATTTCTATTATCTCTTTCCCTCTCCCCCTTTTTAGCCACAAATTAGGATCCTACTAAGTACTTAGCGTAGATCATACATTGTACCATTACAATTGTTAGGGGTTACATTACAGCAAAACTACTCTTTGAAGAGCATCACAAATTCAGGTTATACAAAAAAATCAACCTAGAAAGAAACAGCAGCAGCAATACCTCATTTTGAGACATCAATCTTCTTCTTCAGCTGAGCTGGACCTGTCCTCCTCAGTTTCTGCAGTGCCTTCTTCTTCATCATCAGTGCCTTCTTCTGAGCTGTCAGCAGCATCTTCTGAGCCAACTCCCTGACCATCATCTTCCCTTGCATCCTCAGCTAGTTCAGCATCCTCATTTTGCTCTAGAGCTGTTAGCAACTTCTCAAGAGTTTGTTTCCTTGCATCCAGTTCTTTGCAGGTTTCTCTGATTATTGCCATCACTTCAGCTTTGCTGGTTTTGAGGCCCCTTTTGAATGTCTCAGAGGATGTCATGGCAATATCTGGAACATGAGTTCCTTGAAACAACTTATGATGGAAGGCTAAGGGAGTTTCTCTTTTGCTGGCTACATCACTGTTCTTGAGGATATTTGGAAATTGTGCTAACATAATTCCACAAATGAGTGAAGGAAATGCTATGGGTCCTTTTATGCTATAACTGCCAGCATGCTTCATGGTTTAATCAAAGATGTAGGTGCCATAATCCATTTTGGTCTTGGTCCCCACAGCATAGATAACCCTCCCCAGGATGGTGGCCATTGATGATTTGTGATTAGTTGGCACCCAGTTTGCAGCACCAATCTTGTGTAGCAAGGCATATTTCATACTTAGCTTGCTGGCAGCAAGCTTCCCTTTTCTTGGCCACTTTCTGACTTGATTCCTAGTAATCACTTGGCATATTTTGTTGTCAGGGAGGGTTAACTCAGGCTGAGCTTCATTTGTTCTTTCAAGGAAGTTGTTGATGGTAGTGGGAGTGAAGATGAAACAATTTCCTCTAACAAAGACTTTCCCAAACTCAGTAGTCTTTCTATCAGTACATTTATCAGATAAATTAACTATAAATTCTTTGACCAAAACTTCATAGCATTGGGAGAACTGGGTTACAGTTTTTATTAAGCCAGCATCACAAATGAGGGCCATAATCTCCTTGTTTTCTAGAGCATTTTGTGCAAGCTCTCTCTCTAGGGCCAACCTCTTTTGGTAGACATACTTCCACCTGATAACACCTGAGGGATAGTGAAAGGAGATGTTGTCAATGGGCACCTCAGGGACCTTTTCATCCAGTTTGCTCCTTGAGGGTTTCTTCTTAGGTTGGATGTCAGTGACATCCTCAGCAACATCAGACTCAGTCTCTGATTCAGTACCAGATTCAACCTTCTTCTTCTTGGTGACTACTTTGCTCTAACCTTTGGGAGGTCCAACTTGTCTTTTTTTAGTTCTAGGCTTCTTTGTGGGAGTGTCGTGCTTAGTCGTCTTCTTTATGAGGCTGTCTTGCTTAACAACCTGTTCAACTACCTTTTTCTTGGAGGGACCTTGATCAACCACCTTTTTACCTTTCCTTGTCATAAGCCTTTTGGCTATGCCAGAATTAATTTTTGCTATTAGATCATTATCAAAATATTCATCAAGGTCCACCAACTCAGCATTCTTGGTGCCTTGCATATCATCACCTCCACTATCAGACACTGCACCCTTGTTCTTCTCTTCTGATGTATGATCTATCAAGGTTCCAACATTGGGCATAACATCTCTTTGATCATGCACAGTTGGAACAGACCCCTCATTGCTGGGTGAAATGGGTATGTTCAGAGCCCTAGCTACCATGCCAGCAATGACGTTGTAGGTTTTCTTGGCTCCATCATCATTAATATAAGAAGTTATAGGAGTAGGAGTTTTACCTGAGACAAGGTCTTTGGAGCTTCTTGCATGTTGGTTCCTTGGGTTCTTTACCAGAACTCCTTCTGGAGTCATCATGCGCAGGGGTGCTATTTCAAGCACTGAGTTAGGGTTGCTTGATTTAGTTCCTACCTCAGACTCGTTGGTGGATATTCTCTTGGAGGGAGAAGATTTTGATGAATGTTGAGACATTGCACAAAACGTTGATCGTGTGGAAAGGAGTTTTCGTTCATTGGAGTGTGTAGGGAAGATGAACAGTTTGATCGTGAACCAAGTGGCGTAGGAGTTTGATGTGTAGGGACTCAATAGATGATATGGAAAATGAGGAGGGAACTTAATGTTTTGACCAATCAGTAAATGATTGAATTTTAAATTATAATTCCCTATTCCCATTAATTGTTATAACTCACCATTACTCAAGGACTTCAATTTTAGTAGATCATTTTTAAATTTATGGTCCTTGACACATTTTGCAACATTATCAACCCTATTTATTTCATCATCATTCGTTTTTTCACAAATCTCTTGCCATTTACATACATTACCCCTGAGCATATCTACCTTGAACTCACCAGGGCCTAGTTGGCTGGTGCGCTGGATGTCACAGAACAAGGTCATGACATCCGGAGTAACATTGCTTCCTTTAGGCAGGGTAGAATTCATGGACTCCATCAGGTTCCAATATAGCCTATCCAACTTTCCCTGATGACCAATATTTGGGTATCCCTTCTTGGCTTGCTTCCCCACATGAAGTTTCTTACATCCTGTCCTTCTTTCTGAAGCATATTTTGAAGGTCCTCTTGCTAATGTGTTGGACCTTCTATTTTTTCTATCTTTCACCAGTCATAATTTGTCCTTAGTTTCCTTTTTATCTAAGTTATTGAGGATACTTCTGGGCTCCCACAAGTAGAAATTATTCATTGCTCTAGATCCCCTCATTTCTTCCTCACCTTCTTCATTGACAACCACACACTTATCCTTTGAAAAATGGACTTTTAAACCTTGGTCACATAGTTGACTTAGGCTTATTAGGTTGATAGTCAGTCCCTTAACCAACAAGACATCCCTTAATTTTGGTGCTTCAGTAATGTCTAGTTGTCTAACACCTGTGATTTTTCCTCTAGCTCCATCACCAAAGGTTACATGACTAGATGAATGAGGTTTGAGTTTTATTAAGTGATCCTCAAGTCTAGTCATATGTCTGGAACAACCACTGTCAAAGTACCAATCCTCTTTGGTTGGTATTCTCAGGGAAGTGTGAGCTACCAGTGCAACAGTCTTCACAACTCATTGTCTTTTCTTGTTAGGAACCTCCTTCTTGGGTTTGGCATGATGCTGCCTCCTGCCACGAGTACCATGTTTGGTAGGAAATCCATGCAGCCAGAAACACACAACTTTAATATGTCCAAGCTTTCCACAGTGGTAACACCTATACCCCTGGAATTTTCTCTTGACTTGGTTCTAGTTTCTGTATGGTGGATGTTGTGACATTGGTCGTGACATCCTTTTTAACTTTTGAATCTCAGGTTGTAATCTCTTGAGTTTCAACACAGGATTTTGTTTCTCAACAAATCCCAGTCCAGACCTATTTTCTGAATTCTGACCATTCTGCAGAATCTTCTCTAGGGTATCAGTTCCAGGATTAAGCATCCTTATGCATTTTGACAACTGGTCCAAATTAGACTTCAATAGGTTGACCTCACCTTTGAGTGATTCTATAGTGACTAGATGCTCCTTCTTTTCAGATTCTAACTCCTTGATGAGTTTTTTCTGATGCTCTCCTTGCTGGTACAGATCAGTACTTCTGATGTGAAGCTTTTGATATGAGGCTGCAAGCTCCTCAAATGTCATCTTTTCTTCACTTGAGTCACCATCAGATATGCACACACTGTTGAAAGCAGTGACATGCTTGACAGACTCTCCTTCTGATTCACTTCCTAAGTCTTCATCAGACCAAGTGACAGTTAGGCCTTTTCCGTTCTTTTTGAGGTATGTGGGACATTCCCTTCTAACATGTCCATATCCCTCACACTCATGACATTGGACTCCTCTGCTTTGGATGACTTTATCTTCAGATTTCTCTTTATCAGAAGGCATGCTTTTGGTATAAGGTTTAGACCTAGCATCTATCCTTTTGACCAGTTTGTTGAACTGTCTTCTAAGCAAGGCAATTCCTTCAGACAGATTCTCCTCCTTTTCACCATCTTCTTCATCTAAATCAGTAGTGTTTGAGACAAGAGCTATACTTTTTCTCTTTTTCTCCACAGACTGATCACACATGCCCGTCTCAAATGTTTGGAGAGAACCTATAAGTTCATCCACCTTCATGTTGCATATGTCTTGGGCTTCTTCAATGGCTGTTACTTTCATAGCAAACCTTTTAGGTAGTGACCTTAGAATCTTTCTTACAAGCTTCTTTTCAGTCATCTTTTCTCCCAGAGCTCCTGAGGTGTTTACAAGTTCAAGAACATTCATGTAAAACTCATGAATGGTCTCATCTTCCTTCATTCTCAGACCTTCAAATTTGGTGGTCAGCATTTGAAGTCTTGACATTTAGACCTTGGAAGTTCCCTCATGAGTAGTTTTGAGAGTGTCCCAAACATCCTTTTCCAGTTCACAGTGGTGTACTAGTCTGAAGATGTTTTTGTCTATACCATTGAAGAGTGCATTCAATGCTTTGGAGTTCCCAAGAGCTAATGCCTCTTGCTCTTTGTTCCATTCCTCTTCAGGAATTAGTACAAATGTTCCATCGTTGTCAGTCTTCACAGGATGTACCCAACCAGAGTTTGCAGCTCTCCAAGCCTTGCTGTCTAAGGATTTTAGGAATGCAATCATCCTAGGCTTCCAATAAACATAATTAGATCCATCCAGAATTGGAGGTCTATTAGTGAATCCTATATTTTTATCCATTTTACCAGAATTTATTTTCCCTAGATCTCACCCAGATTTAAACAGGCAGGGTGCCTGCTCTGATGCCAATTGACAATTCTAGCAAGCACACGATGGATGTTATTCCCAAAGTTATAACATCCACTGTGACATTGACTACTGTACTAACTAATAACACTGTAAGTAAAAGCAGTAAATAACACAGTAATTATTCACCCAGTTCAGTGTCAATAACACCTACATATGGGGGCTACCAAGCCAGGGAGGAACTTCACTATTAGCAGAATTGATTCAGAGTCAAACAACACAATTTGCACTCCTCACTTAAAACCTACCCAATGACACTTCAGCCTAGAGACACTCTAGACCTGAGTATTCCCACTCACTCCCCCTCAATCACACCATAGTGATATATAATTCACAATTACAAAAACAATATGAAGAGACACTTCATACACACCGTGATCTTGCTTTCACTATGCCAAAATTGGTATTTTGTATCGCCTAATTTAATAGAGCTTTTAAAAAAATTGCTATTAAAAAGGAAACAAACACATCTATAATAGCATTTTATAGTAAAGAGCTATTATAGAGTACAGAGAATGTGATTTTGATAGCACTTTGTAAAAAACCGCTAATATAGATCTTCACTAAGATAGCGCTTTTTGAAAAAGCGCTACTAAAATGTTGCACTAAAATAGCACTTTTATAAAAGCGCTATTATTAAACTATCCTATGTTCACTAAGATAGCGCTTTTTAAAAAAATGTTACTAAAATATTTCACTAAAATAGCGCTTCCAAAGAAACCGCTATCCTTTGTTAGCATTAGGCACTAAGATAGCGCTTTTAAAAAAGCGCTACTAAAATATTTCACTAAAATATTAAACTATCCTTTGTTAGCATTACTAAAATGAATTAAAAGACCAAAGTCCTTTCCCATATGTTTTCTTCGTTTTGGCGCAAACTTTTTGCTACTACCGCAAAAAACAAAACATATCATCACCGTCACTCATCTTCTTCATCAATTCACCGTCACTCATCTTCTTCATCGATTCACCGTCACTGGAATAAAAATAGGAAACACGGGAAAGAAAGAACAAAGAAAACCCATTCTCCGTCGATCTCAGCCCTTCATCAGCTCACCACCGTCACCCTTCTCTTCATTGGTTTCCGGTAATCTTTCTTTTCTTAGATTATTTCTTTGTGTTGTAAATTGTAAAATTAGGGATTTGAATTTGAAGATAATTTAGTTTCTACCCTTGATTTGTATTGATATGAGGTATTATTGTCAAATTAAGAATATGATAGTAGCTTTTGTCCGGTCATGGACACAACTTTGATAGAATGGGTACCATGTAGACTTTATTTAGTTTGAGGGTTTTGGACTTTATAGTTTTATAATGATGATGTCCATCTATCTTGACATTGTCAAGATTGTTAAAGCTCATGACAGTTTACCTTTAGATTATCCTTATGACAGTGTTTAAAGTTTTGCTACTTTGGGAGTTTTTTTTTTTTTTAAATGACAGTAGTTTATTTAGTTTGGACAAAGAATCTCTGTATATGTTTGGAATCCACAGCCTCTTACAATAGGAGTTAGGAAATTGAAAGACTCTTTAATTAAGGACATTATATTCCAGCATATAGAGAGAACCTGCAAACTAAGGTGATCGGCATCAGAGAGAACAGATATACCAGCATCGGTGATTGCACACCTAGATACATCAAGATCGTTGAGCAGTAGGCAGTTGTCTGCAATCGCAACCAAGCTTGCATCAGTAATGTTCCAGCATCCGTCGAGATTTAGTACTTCAAGAGTTCCGCCGTGTAGTCTAGTCATGGCGGAAACTATGTTATCGGTCAAGTTCCAGCAACCTGTAAGGTTCACCTTGACGAGTCCATCTATCTTGACATTGTCAAGATTGTTCAACCTGTAAGGTGCTAACCGTTGGTATTCTGCTCATTTCCACCCTCATTTCGGTTCTTGTTTTTACGAGGACGGGTGATTTTCTTGGTGAGCTGAAGTCTATTTCTCCGGCCTATTTTTGTAACTAAAAATTGCAAATGTGAGTTCTGTCTCCTTGGAGAAAAGGCTAAGAAACTGTAGAACTTACTTTATTCCACCAATTAAAATGATCCCCAAAACCATGGGAGCAGTCCGAACTTAATTCATTCCTGTAAACAACAAAGACAACAAGAAAACAAACTCAAAATTAATAATTAAAGAGAAACATGAATTTTCAAAATGTAGAATGACAATGAATGCTGCTAAACCCTATCTTTCCATATATGCTTCATGTATGACTAATGCTTGCTAATGCACACAACTCATTATATAAAAAGAATCACCATACATGTGATGAAGAACTCTACAATTACAGTGTATACAAAAGTAATAGGAATAAGGATTTATCTATAGGAACCTTATCTGCATGCATGAAATTTCAATTAAAATATCTTTAAAACATAAACTTGGTACATTATAGAACTACGGAGAAAAAAGCTTTGCAAATTTAACAAAGGATACAACTCTCGAGGACGGTTCTGAAATGGAGTGCCACTTAATGCCCATTTGAATGTAGATTCTAAAGAAAACTCATTTTCAAAACACAGAAACAGACACTAAATCAAAATTGACCTCATCTAGTATGATTCGGTGCCATTTTACAACGTGTAGGGCTGGCATAGCATTAGATTTGTTTTTCTTAACTTGCTGTGAGTGTTTTGCTTGTATATTTCTCTTAACAGCATTTGATTGATTTATTGAGTTTGGTGTAAGGAGAATAACTCCTTTTTGTTTATTATATTTCATTTGACAGTGTGAAGTGTAAGTATTTCTATTATTCAAATCTTCGCTGTTTGTATGGTTCTGCCGTTTTTTGAAGCTATCTTTTTCCAGGTGTCTGAATCGTATATATATATATATATATATATATATATATATATATATATATATATATATATATATATATATATATATATATATATATATATATATATATATATATATATATATATATATATATATATATATATATATATATATATATATATATATATATATATATATATATATATATATATATATATATATGCCCTTATAGGACTAAGACCTTGAAATTGGGCGTATGATTCATAGGTAGAACCTAATTTGGTTGTTAGAAGCAGTTGTTAACTAGTTATATATATTACGTGTTAGGAAATATGGATTGGAAATGGATGTTTGCTAGTCGAGCGTCAAAATAATACGAAGATGGGGTTCAAGAGTTTGTTAGGTTTGCTATTAGTCATGCCGAGAAAGAACAACCTGAAAAGTGACACAGAGCTTGCAACAACTTGAAGATGTGGCAGAGAGGCAACAACCTGAACAAGTTTCAACGAGCTTGCAACAACCTGAAAAAGGGACACAGAGCTTGCAACAACTTGAAGATGTGGCAGAGAGGCAACAACCTGAACAAGTGTCAAAGAGCTTGCAACAGCCTGAAAAAGGGACACAGAGGCAAGAGTTAAGTGATAAAGGTTCTTGCAACCCTGGATCATTTGGTAATATTCCCGAGGTAATTCAAAGCAGTTCATATATGTTTGTTTTGTAAATAATGATATTAATGTTTTTATTCGTATCTCATTGGTTTAGGGTCTCTTTGCCTCAACTGTTTTCTGTTTAGCTGCCTCAACAGTTTCTGCTGTTTTCTGCTTAGCAGCCTCAACAGTTTTTGCTGTTTTCTGCGTAGTTTCCTCTTTCTTCTCACCCAAGTAACCCATAGCCTTATTGGTTGTGTCAGCAGCAGTGTCTTTCCCTTCCTTCGCCTTCTCCACTGCAGAGCAACCAAAGGACTGCAAAATGTTCAGTCAGGGGGGATTGTGAACATCTATATAACATAGGAAAATTAAGAAGTTTAGAAAATGATTAGAAAGACTTTAATCAAAGATGAAGAAATTTTATATATGTTGAGCCAAACACTTTCTCCATTTCTTTTGTAAGAAAGTATCCATTCAAGAGTATATGATTTGTAGAACTTGCAATAATTTTATATGCTTAATTAGTAATTGCTATAGTATACACATTGAGAGGCCATAATCTTACTAACTTTGAAGTGTTTCTTTTTAATGACATTAACGCACCTGTCAGTGGAGGTTAATTTCTGTTTTGAAGAATTTGGATAAGTCAGTGTCGGTACAGTCAAGTAGGCACTAATACTATATTTTCCTTTCCCATTTTCAATGCCATACCTATTATATTGTCTATGTTAGCATTAACTATCTTTTTGGTTCAAAATAAAGAAGTGGATTTGCATGACAGATGGGCCGTAGTTCTTGACTCAGGCCTGCTTCTTTTTTATCAAACAACCTTGTTTTTATCATACATTCAAAGCAGTTCATATATGTTTGTTTTGTAAATAATGATATTAATGTTTTTATTTGTATCTCATTGGTTTAGGGTCTCCTTCCTGTTAATATATATTTATCATCCTTGAGTCGGTGTTTGGTTGCTCGTGGCAAACTATATAACACCAAAGGTAACACAGTGCACGACATGACATTACCACCTGGATATGTCAAGGTTAATATAAAAGTTGCTATTGTGCCAAATGCTCAATTGCCTATATCTGTTGAAGGTGGTGATGTATCGATGGTTGGTCAGGCAATAGGAACAATTGTGCCATGGCCAATGAAACTTCTTGAATTTGTTGCTGAATGTGAAAAGGTAAATTACTTATTATTAACTTGCTTGATCGTTATTTGTTTTATTATTTGATCACTAACCTTAATTAATAAAACTTTTTACAATCCTGATCAATCCCAAAACAAAGTTAAGAATACCCAACGAAGTGTTGATTCTGTTTTGTCACCTAACAAAAGCAACAAAAAATTCAAAATTGAAGAGTCTCCCAGAGTTGGCGGTTCAACTGATCTTGTAAATTTACCTTTCCTTGATATGTATGTGAAAAAGATGATGAGGGTTGGATTGTTAATTCAAATAAAAATGGAAGAAAGTATATTTGGTGAGGAGTTTTTAGAGCATCTACGTGTAGAGAGTATAAAAGATATTCTTGATCACAATTGGTTAAGTGCCTCTGTTATCATTGTATTTTCCAGGTACCTCTATTATTACAAATTTCCTCTAATCTGACAAATATATTAATATTTACATTGTTGACAAATATATTAATACCAATTATTGTTGTTCATTTCTAGGTATTTGTATGACAAGTTTATTAGTCCAAATGGATTAATAAATAAGTTCTCCTTCATATCCCCACATGTATCACGGGAGGATAATCTAGGAAATGCTATAGCAAAAATACTTCTGAAAGATGAGGAGTACTTCAAGGATAAGATGATTCTTGCACCTTGCAATCTAGGGTGAGTTTTCTATTCAAAATATTATTAAATTTATGAGAAAAAACTATATAAGTATAGATTTGTAATGGACAATTGTAACACTTGCAGTTGAATGATAGTTTCAACTTCAATTTTAAGTGGATTTAAACTGCTCTTATATATGCGTTTAGCATCTTATATTATATGTATGCATCAATACTGTGAATATATTGTATGCATCAATACTGTGAACCACATGTCAGGATTTCCACCAAATTTAAGAGCCACATAGCACATCACATTGCAATGGAAGGTGAAGTATCAAAGTTCTAAGTGTTGTTACTACTTGGATCAGTAGTAGTTTCTTGAAGTTCATTGAAAGTAGAGCTGTTGTTGTTCCAATCTCCATAATAAGGATAATTGTTTTCTGTCTGGTTTTCTACAAAACTGAAAGATCTTTGTAGTAGTTCTGTGTGCTTTTGGGCTTATAAAGGCCTTGTTCATGAATACAACAATCGACAGTGATTTTTGCACGTGAAATTCCATTACATGTATACAGATCATTAACTTTATACTAGTTAAATGATAATAAAAATATAATTTGATAAGATGAATTGAATGGTGGTTGTTAGATAAAACAAAAGCAATAGTAATAAGTATGAGTTTACTATTTAAGAATTAGTAACAATATCAACTTATTCATGCAATTACAACTTACTATATATAATTTTTTAGATTGTTTAGCAGAATAGGTTGTAGTGGTGGGGAATTAACAAATTAACTTCTCAATGTGATGTGCTTTTGTTTTGCAGGAAACATTGGGTACTACTTGTCATCAATCTCGATGCTGAGGTGATATATTACATGGATTCGTTGAATGGTAAACCAACTAAACATAAAAATTTAAAAACCAAGTTTGAGAAGCAAGTATAGACTCTTTTAATTTAACATTTATATAAGTATTCTTAGTTATAATAATTACTCATTTGAAGTTAATTTCATTTTGTTAGTGCATTGCAAATTTATCGTGCTAATAGTAACTCTAAAGTGCCTAAAGTCTCCAAGTCAAAGAAATTTTCATGGTCAAAAATTCGGGTATATCCAAATTAACGTTATTTTAAAACAATTATGTAGAGTAAAAGTAATATATGTAAATGTTTTTTTGCAGTGTCCCCGTCAAATTAATAGCATTGACTGTGGATATTTTGTAATGCGATTTATGAAAGAGGTCATCATGGAAAATGAAATTATGATCCCCATAAATGTACGTGATTTTAATTTTTATTATTTTGTAAATTAATGTAACTTAGTTCTAATACAATTGTTGATGTTTTTACATTTGAAGTACTTTCCTGACCACAAGTGTCGTACCTACTCTAAGGATAAGTTAACCGAGGTCAAAGATGATTGAGCTACCTATATGGTGGATGATATTTTCGGTAAGCCTACAATATATAGATACTTAATACCTTACTTGCATATTAAAAGTTTGAATTGGTTGTACCATTTTGATCACTTAAGGTGTTCATTTGAATCATGTTGTTACCATTGAACTTGGTTAGGTAAAATGATGTTCTTTTTTAATTATATATTAAAGTTTTATTTTCTGATTATTGTACAATACATAATCAATATTCTTTCTATGATACAGGAAAACAAGAAGCAATGATTTTGCCTAGCTAGCTAGCAAAGTGGTTGTATCTTTGGATGTAGCAGTGATTTGGTTCACAAAGTGGTTACTAGCTACTTGATGTTGTTTTTGTTGTCCTTTCTTGTTTTTTTAGATATTTTTTTCCCATTAGTTTAGAGAATATGCCTAGCTAAGTGATTGTACTTTTTGTTTGAAATTTGATTTGAAGTACTCTTAGCCAAATTAATAACTACATGACAAAATATTTTAGCTGTGTTTATAAAATATTTTGGTCTGAAGTACTCTTAGCCAAATTAATGGTATCACATTTGTTATTATTATTTTAATTTCAAATATTTTAGTTGCTTAGTCATTATTATTTTATGAATTCTAATGTCAGAAAATGCAAATGCCATATATATATATATATATATATATATATATATATATATATATATATATATATATATATATATATATATATATATATATATATATATATATATATATATATATATATATATATATATATATATATACACAAAAAACAAACAAACATGATTTTGTGTAAAAAAAAAGTGTATTACAATAGCGTTCTGAAGAGAGAGTGCTATAATAGCGCTTTGTTTGAAAGTGCTATCAAAATTAAAGCAAATTACCGGTACTTTAATAGCGCTTTGTTTGAAAATGCTATCGAATATGTGTCTTATAATCGCGCTTTGTTTGAAAGTGCTATTAAATATGTGTCTTATAATAGCGCTTTGTGTGAAAATGCTATTAAATATATGTCTTATAATAGCGCTTTGTTTGAAAGTGCTATCAAAATTAAAGAAAATTACCGGTACTATAATAGCGCTTTGTTTAAAAGTACTATCTAATATGTGTCTTATAATAGCGGTTTTGGAAAAATGATATTAAATACCGGTACTATAATAGCGCTTTTGGAAAAATGCTATTAATTACCAGTACTATAATAGTGCTTTTAAAGCACTATTAAAATTTTTGTTTTACAATAGCGGCTTGATTAATAGCGCTTTTAAGCGCTATCAAAAAGCAAAAAAAAAGCGCTATTAAATAGCTTTTTTGTAGTAGTGTTCACAGCTTTGATCAAGGTACACACACTCTTGCTTCACAGCTTTTAGTGAGACACAACTTAGAATCTACCTAACCAATGCAATCATCCAACAGACAATTGCTTGGAGTAAAAGTATTCCGAAGACTCAATTCACACGTGAAGACTAGCCTTCTTCACTCACAAGGACTCTCAATTAGCAATCTCTATTCTTCTGTCAAGAGCTGCTATTAAGGATTGCTTCTTCTGATATTTATAGCAGCTGTCAGTCCTTTTGGGCCTTGGTGCATAAAATAGGTTTTATTCATAACAAACCTATTTTCAATAATCTGCACGCTTGCCACTTAATTCAGGGATATTTTGGTTCGCCTAAGACTTCTAGAAAGTCTCCTGATATCCAGCTTGAGCTCCTATTATGTTTCCTGATTTCTAGCTACCAGAAAAACAAACCTGCGCATGATGTCATACGACCCAAGTCATAACATTGGGTATGACATTCAGCTTAATTTGCTTTTAGCTAAGTCAACTTACCCTGCACGGACCATATTATGTATGCACTAACATTAGTCATGACATAAATACATGCTCTAGTGTTTTGCCACAAAATGCAGCCAATCAAGATAACTTACATTTTTGACCTAGAATCATGTTTCACCTCAACTTTTTATGAACATGAAAGTTGTTCCTTATGATCTTAGCTTTCCAAAAAGTCCTAGAAGTCCTTCATCTGATTTTTAGAACTCAAGTTATGAGGCTTGCAAGGCAGAGGTATTTTGGGAAAGTGAGATTATAGGTCATTTCCATTATAGGCCATTTTCATCCCTTTACACACTTCAAATGGAACTTTCTCCAACATGAAACTTACTTCAAATGAACTCAATTTCATCATTGAACATCAGTTTGTCATGGATTATGGTTGGAGATGAAGATTGGCAGAGAAAAACAAGTGAAAAAGGACTTTTAAAGGGTGAATTGAATTGAATTGATTTTAATTCCATTTCATGCCATATTTGTGCATATTTTGATTCACAACATCACACTAAACACAATGCACCAAGAATTTTTGAGTTATGCAAGCTAGAATTCATGGAATTTCAAGTTACTTCAAGTATAAGTTACACATTCAAAATCAACCATTGGATCAATTCAAGTCATCCACAAGATCAAAGCACAATCCCAGCAATTGATTTTAATCAGAAACAAGGAAATTGGAGCCAATTTTGCGCATGAACATGAAGCTTGAACTGTCAACTTTGGATTTCTCCATTTCACCATAACAGGCCAAATTGTGCCTCCAAACTCTCATGGATCCATAATATAAAAGGTTCAGATGAAGAATGCACCTTCATTCATGCAAATTCGCACACAGGGAGCAAGAACATAGTTGCAAAATTCAAGAGAAAAGTGAAGTCGTGATTTTGGAATTCAAGCCAATTCAAGCCAATTAAAGATCAACATTCTCTTCCTTGATCTTCATTGAACGTTTCTGCATCTTTTTGCACAAGCTCACGCAAGTTAGAAGCCCCAACGGAGAGGCTCCGTTAGGTAATCTACTTTCAAAATTTCTCTCTCATTATGCATTCATTGCACGCCATTTTTGTTGCATTTTGAAGTCCTACTTGTGTAGGCAAAATCTGGATAAGTTAGAGATGCGTGCAAATTTCAGTTGTATGCTTGAAACTTTAATGCTTCGATTCTCTCTGTTCTTGCATGAAAAATGAATTTGGATGTTAGAATCATGATCTACGTAACATGGCGAGCAGTTTGGTATCAAATTTTACACGATTTGATGGAGTTTTGGATCATCAACTCCGGTGGCTTGGCCAGAGAAGATGATCAGAGAACAATGTCTCCACCGTCTGGTTTTTCTCCATTTTGGTGAGTCAGATTGCCACTTGCGCGTTGAATGCTTGACTGTGTTGGATCAACGGTCCAAATTAGGTCTGACTGGCTTATGTGGCCAATTGACTTGCTACGTATTTTATTTAAATGCTGCGTTTTGGCCTTGATTCTGAGTTGTTTGGTTTGGGCTTACACTGCTGTTCACACACCCCCTCGCTGATGGCCCAACTATTTTACCTAATTTTAATTGCTATTTTCACTTTGTTCTTATTTCTTTTTGTTTTTATTTCAATTAATTTCTGTTGCAATTTTAATTCAATAAAAATAATTCCAAGCATTGAAAAATTCCTCAAAAATGTTTTTAGGATACTTTGAGATGTTAAATAATTTTTGGGATTTTTTGTTTTCATTTTCCAATTATTTTTCAATTAAAAAGGAAATTAATGCTTGGAAGTGTTTTTATTTGATCATTTTCTTGTACTTTCTTGTTCATGATTTGTTTCTTGATCAATATTCCTCTCCAATGATTGAAATTTTTTTTCTCATATCCATGATGAGTTGAAGAAGTTTATAGGACAATTTTCCCCCTGGTTTGTGGCATTTTGGTTGGGCTTTTGTCCCATTTTTGTTGACCCCCGATTCTTCCATTTCAAGGTGGGTACACCTTAGGGATTTATTTCTTTTGGTGGTGCTTTAATGGAACATAGCCCTTGTGGTTTTGGCCTCTGGTTTCCAACTCATTTGTGATCATTTAAGATTTTATTTGGTTATTTTTGAGCCTTTTTCCTATTTTTGAGTTGACTTACAAGTTAGGTTACTTCTAAGGGAGGTTCACACAAGTACTTGACCTAGTTTGATTTGGAAATGACCTGTGTGGATCCATTGAGCTCTTAACTCTTGTTGATTCATATTGTTAACATATTGAGATGTTTGGATGCTCATTTTTAGATCATAAATTTGTTCATTGCTTGTTGAAGTTTTCATTCTTTTTAGGCTTTCCATTTGAGCTTCAAATGTTGAATGTGTTGAATGACTTAGGCTTTCTTCCATGCCTTTGCTTGCATTCTCTTTTGAAGTATGTTCTTTTTGTTTTGTGCATCTTCTCTTCTCATCCCTACCTCTGTCCAATGACTTTGGGATCCCATTTGAGAAAGCTTAGTCCCTCCTTAGGAGGTACTTGAAGCATGTCATGAATGGTGCTTCCTTGAGGGCTTCTTTTGTTTATTTCTTGCATCATTGAGATTGCTTATGGTTGAGTTGCCTATGTGAGTTCCTTGTTGTACTCAAATTGCCTCCCATTCTATTATTTTTTTTGTCCTCTTTTCTTTTCATTTGGTTTGCCTTTGGGCATTGTGGTTGATGTGTGAATGGTTGTAGGATTTATTCTCCCATTTTCATCCCACTTTTGTGTGCAATTGTGTGCTTTCTTTTGGATTGCTTTCTTCTTTGCTTTTGCATTTCTTCTTACATTAATAAATGTTAAGATGTGCTTGTGGAGGTATTCACCCCACACTTTTTCCTCCCTTTGCTTGTGTGTTGCATTGCATATACATCCTTGCATTTTTTTTATTTCATGCTTTCTTCTTCTTCTTCTTTCTTCTTTGCCATGTTCCCTTAGGATATCTAATATCTTGAGATTATGGTAGACCTTAGGTTTTGAACCCATGCATTATAACATTAGGTAGCATTCCCTTTTGCCTCAATCATAGGTACACTTTACATGACAACTCTTAGGTTTGAGTTAGTCTCCCTTTAGTGTGTCCCTTCACTCCTCATCTTCAAATTCTTTCAAAAAACATAATAAAGGTTAAGGATTGTTGTACATTACGAGCCTTAAGTACTTGGGAAATGGTAATTCGGGGGCCTCATCTCAATTATCTAGAGTGTCTAGCGTATGTCCTTTGGACGATATGCGGCACATTCTCTCCTAGGTCATAGTCTTTAGTGCAACATGAACTACAAACAATAATCAATGCACTTCTTCTCTAAAAAACACAAAAACAAACTTCAAAACTTTTTATCCTTCGGGATTTAATTGGAAAACCATTTTCATAAAGACAATTTTGTTAACTCTTGGTTCTACCGCAAACAGCTAACGCATAAGTCTCCTATGGTCGAGCTGCATACACCTAACGGCTAGAACTAAGTTTTAACCCTACTCGGGCCTAAAACATTTTGAACCAACTGGTGTTCTTGTTAGCCCGAACTATGTTTGCTCTGATTTCTCATACCAGATGAGAATACGTAGGCACAAGACGACGATGTCTTAGCGAGCAACCTTCCCAACTTTCACCCGTAGTTAGCCGAACTACATTGACTCTGACTTCTCCATTGCACGAGGGAATACGTAGGCATATAGCAGCGATGCTTTGCCGAGTCTCTTTTCTTTTCTTTTGTCCCTGAGACCTTTAGCTAGATAGTAAACACCCTCTTAGATAGACAACAAAGCGTGGATCCCGTCGAGTACGACGGACGTGAGGGGTGCTAATACCTTCCCCTTGCGTAACCGACTCCCGACCCGAGACATGGTTGTGATGAACTGTCTTCTCCCGTTTTCGTCAGGTTTTCTCTGATCGTTTCCTTTCCCTCATTTGGGAAAAATAACAAACGGTGGCGACTCTTCTGTCATTGCTGGCACCTTTTTCGCAGTAGTGACAACTAGCGACTCTGCTGGGGATAAAACATCCCCTATGTGAGTCAATCCTAGTGCTTGGTTGTTTATCTCTTTGGGTGTGTTTATGTGTTGTACTTTATTTCCCGCATTTACTTTCAGTATTGTATATATCAGTTTTGCTGTGCTGTTGGGGGGGAATGTTCCACTGAGAGATAAGCCGGACCCGAGCTTGAGGACAAACCTAGCATTAATAGTTGAGAGTAGTGGTGAACCTGTATGCTTAGCATGCACAAGTTCCCGTGAAATTCGCGCTCAGACGAGATTCTCTTTGATGAGTTCCTTTCCGGTCCTTAGGACTTGAGGGGATCTTGGATATGAGGATTTTTGACTCTGGGGACCGACCATTTGTGATTCAGCTAAGTGAGGCCTCTTCGTGAGATTATGATGCCAACCTAGAAATGGTGAACGTATCATCGCTTCTCAAAAGTCTGTGATGCTGATGAACGCATAGGATGCCGAACCTTATCATTAGATAGGTCCATACCTGTGACAGGGATTGGGTTATACAGGAAACCTTGACTTCCAGACTACTTGGTTTTCTTTACAGTGTGAATCTGTGTTCTTGATACAAGGGGTCCTAATGACAGTGCTATGTTGGTACTAAAGTGAAGCGCTGGTTCTTCTCGATCAACAACACAACAATCTTGATCCCCTGTGTGCATTTGCAGTTTCATTTTCATCTTCATTTTCATTAACATGTATTTATGTTGCAGGTGCATATTTCTTCCTCGATTCTAGTGATCTTGTTCCTTATTTCTGACATGGAACCCTTGAAGAGGACAGTGGCATACAAGCTTCCAATTCCTGATATTGTTTCTTTGCTGAGTTTGACGGCCGTGGTTGATAGGAAGGTGATGGGAGACTTCAGGCAGTCTTATGGGAAGCTTCGTAGTGTTGTCTGCAAACCTTTAGTGTGCGAGATGAATGGTCTTTATGCTCTTATGCAGTTCTATGACCCACAACTGAGGTGTTTTGTTTTCCCTGATTATATCCTGGCTTCCACCTTGGAGGAGTACGCTATGTTGTTAGGCGTGCCTATTCTTGATCATATGCCGTTCTTCCATACTGACGCTAAGCCTGATCTGGCTAAGCTGGCTGCTGCACTACATGTGGATGTTTCAGAGTTAGAGGGGAAGTTGACCAAGTGGAATGGGGTGCCTGGTTTTCCTTTGTCTTTCCTGGTCGATAAGGCTCAACAGTTTGCCAAAGATGGTTGTTGGATTGTGTTTAGCGCCATTCTAGCTCTCTGTATCTATGGTATTATATTATTCCCTAATCTTCCGGATTTTGTAGATTTGGATGCGTTCCATATTTTTGCTTTAGGAAATCCAGTACCTATGCTGCTAAGCGATGTTTATCATTCTTTTCACTACAAGAATGAGAACCGAAGGGGAAAGAATGTATCTTGTTGTGTTCCTTTGTTGTACAGATGGTTTGCTAGTCATATGCCCAAGACAGGTCCGTTTGTTTCTACTGCTGGTACTTCAGAGTGGTCGGAGAGGCTGATGGGTTTGTCTGCAGAGAACATTATCTGGTTTGACAGGGATATGCTTGGTATAGATATCATTTATAGTTGCAGTGGATTTCCTAACGTCCCTTTGGTCGGAAGGAAATGATGCATCAACTATAACCCATCCTTGCTGGTTAGGTAGTTTGGATACGCGCTAAGAGATCCTCCTAAAGGAGAGGAGATACAGGAATCTCTGTATCTCACTGGATTGTTAAATAGTGATACTTTGGCTAGAGTGGAGAGAGCTTGGAGTAGCGTTCACAGGAAAGGGAAGGCTGCTCTAGGGAAGAGTAACAGTCGAGCCTACGACCTTTATTTAAGTTGGATCCAGGATAGAGCAAAGAGGTTACCAATGCCTTTCCCATCTGTAGAGCCTTTGTATCCTCTCATGATTGAGGAACCTACCACTGTGGATATCCAGAAGTACAACCAGTTGTGGTTTGAGAAAGAGGAGCTTTGGAAGGCTAATGAAGAGTTAGAGAAAGAGATCATTCAGCTCCGGAATGAGAAGATTGAAGTTGTGCACTCTTTCAGGAGGCAGACTGAGCTTGTGAACAGGTTGGGTATAGATTTTACCAAGCAGGATAATTCTCGAGAACGTTTGGGCTTGGATCTCAAAGCTATCAGTAGTGTTCTTGTCTCTAAGAAAAAGGAATTAGACAGAGCCTATCTGGAGATCTCCAAATTCAACGAGCAGTGGAGTGCAACCCTTACCAACAACAAGGCACGTGAGGATGGGTTGAAATAGCAGATTGCCAAGCTGAAGACTCAACTTAAGGCTAAAGATAAGAGGATTGCAGACAAAGCTTCAGTCAGGCGGGACAGTGATTGCAGGCTGAACGAAGCTTTGACTACCTTGGAGGATTACAAGCTGAGGGCTGATTCGAAGAGGCGCAAGCTAGAGGAAGTCTTTGGTGAGGGAGCCTGGGAAGACTTTGCTGAGGATTTACAGACCACTATCAGACAGAGAGAGGCGCTCATTCAGGTATTACTCGTCATACCAGATCATCCTGAGACACAGGAGCCGTTGGAGGAGTTTCGTGCTCGTTTCCGTACTTGATGTCTTTCATTCCCTTTATAGCTTGTTGCTTATATTTGTATCGACCATGACGAGACCTGTTGGCTGAGGTCTTTCTATTGATTCTTGTACTCAGTTGTACGATTGTGCATTTCCTGTTGGCCTTTTCTTGTAAGAATGAGGTGTTTGGCTCTATGCTTGTCTACGGGTTCTCCATTGTTGTGATGTTATTCTCGGAACTATAATCGGGGGGAGGGGGAATTTCCCTGTTGCATACATACATGTATGCATTTTGCATAGCATTCTTGCATAACAGGTACAACGAAACCGTTTATCTTACCCCTGTTTGCTCTGTTAGCTTGTTTCAGGATAGACAATTAGACAGTTCGTCGCTACTATACCAGAGGGAATCAACGCGAAGCTATGGAAAAAATTCAGGCGAAGTTGAAGGAAGTTCGAAGCCAGATGGGACAGTTCATGGCAGGTATGCAAGCCTTATGTCTGGAGCAGAATACGCTTAAGGAGGAGGTTCAGCAACTGAAGGCTCAGATGGGCCTGATCATAGAAGTGATAAGGAATGTGCTAAGAAAGGAGGGTGATCAGGTTCCTGGAGCCGCTGTGGAAATGGTTATTCCACCCCTATCTGTGGAATCTCTCCTAGGGCGTGATGTGCCTCAAAGATCTGCTACACAACCTGAGGTCCCAAATTTTCCACGTCAGCAACTACCTCCTGCTTCCCGAACCAATCTATAGGCTAGGAGGTATGGTCAAAGGACGAAGCAGCTCGAGAGAATCTTCAATCAGATCCTTATGACTTATGCGTAGTTATTGCAACTCTTGATTCAACTTGATTTGGTTGAACTGCGGACTCTGTCTCCACTTACTGGTGAGCTACCACTGGGCTATGATGTAAGCGCTCACTGTGATTTCCATTCCAGGGCACCAAGGCACCACATCGAGAATTGCAAAGCTTTTAAGCACCAGGTTCAAGACTTAATTGATGCAAACGCAGTTGAATTCGCGCCGGGCGGCGTAAGTGTACCAGGGGGTCTTGGTCCAAGCATTGCAAAAGAGGTGGTTGTTCCTCTTATTTCCCATGAAGCTACATCGGGTCAAGAGCGTGCCTCGCAATTTGTGACTGCAGAATCTCCGCGCCCACAACTATTGTCGATTCCTAGGCTAAATTTGAGAATGAAAGTGCCTGAGCATAAGGGATGCCCTAACCAGCGCCAACAACCTTCTGCTTCTCGGCTACGTCACAATCAGCGCCGAAGTCAGAAGTGGCTTCACAGCAATGCACCTCCTCTCAATCATACCTCCGGGTATTCAGGTCAGCAATCCTTCCTCCAACCCAGTGGGTCTAGTAGTTAATGTTGCGGAGGAGTTCACCGATAACGGAGATTCAGATGAGTATCAGACTAATCTCAACAAGCAATTCTGAAGAGGGCTGACTCAGCAGCAAGTCAAGATCTGAAAGCGCAGTTCTCCGAAGCTGGCAATCTTTGTTTTATCCTGTCATTTTCTTTGCATTTGTAGTTTCTTTCCTGTTTTAAGTGCAAATTTCATCTGTAAAACTTGTTGTTTCCAATTGATATTGATAATGAAATGAATATCCAAGTTTTGATTAAATCCATTCGTGTTCACTCTATGCTTTTTATTGACATCAAACGCTTGTGTAAGCGGAATCCGGGGAGGATGACGAAATTGAAAGATGAAAACTTCCGATTGTATGCTTTCGAATAAAACCTGCTGATGATGTACATGCATTATTTCAAATTCCTAAACACCTGAGATATAAGGAAGATAATCCCTTGTCAACCCTTTTGAGCCTAGTAGTAGGAGTTTCTTTCAGAAAACGAAAAAACCCTCAATCTTAACCTGGGGCAGGGTAGGTGTCAGTTAATTCGACCGAGCATCCAAATTGCAAAAGGAGTGTTCCCATTTGAGGATCAACCAAGCCTCTATGGGTCGTGCCTAAAAAAAACCACAGTGGTTATCCAGTACTAACCAAGGAGTGAAACGTCGCAATCCCTTTAACAAGTCAGACAAGCCGGTGTCACACGATTTGTCAAAAAAACAGAGAGAGAAAAAGAAAAGAATCGAAAGAAGAAGCCCGCTAAGTCAATAACTTAAGAACAAGTGGCTTAGGAAAAAATGAGGGTGTCCCGCTGGACTTTGAAATTAAAAGAAGCTCAAAAGAGCCAGTCCAAGAAAAAATGGGGAAATCAAAAAAATGGGGAATAAACAAGCCGTGTGACTCCAGGCACCAAGAGATGAAAGGCGAGTGACTGTCACTCCCTAAAACTTGTGGTTTCCTGAACCATCACTCCTGTCACTCAACCTTTGATAGGTGAGCACTTGTGTCAAGTTAGCTGAATATAGGAGTGGAGAACATCAAGGAGAATGGGTGGGTTAAAATGAACTTTGAGCCCTATATCCTTTCTTTCAAACCGTGAACCCGACCAAGTCACAACCTTCAAAAGTCCTAATTGAAGCATGGTTATTTCGAAAGCATACTTCAGTAAAGATCGCATCGAAATTGACTCCTAAAAAGGGTTCTTCTTATCAGGTTGTTACTAAGGTTGACATTTTGATAGGTGATTCGTTCACTATATGTCACAAAATTTTTTCCAGTGAACAAACTTGGATTTTAAAACTGCATATGCATTGCATGAGTATATATTTTGTGCATAACAATTTGTTTTACTTGCGAGTAAGCACTTGACATCAGGAGAGTTTCCACAGTGGAGAGGTGGTTAGGATAAAGTGCAGAATGCCTGGTACACCGTAGAACCGGGGAAGTTTATCAAATGTTCATGTCAAGGGAGTCAGCCATCCGAAGGTCAGTTGATATGGGGCAATCAGGTCGAGATTTGATGAACCTCTCGAAATCAATGGCAAAGTCACTACAAGGGCTGGGGCAGGCCACCCTAAGAGTTCAGAAGCTGTCATTATTCAGAAGCTATCACCTCTTCGAGGTTCAGAATGTTGAGGTAGTTTAGATCAAACCATCAGGGTACAAGGATTTTAAATTCCCTTTCGAGGAAGAGTTATACAAGAGCCCATATGCTAGGGGAAAAATTATCCTTCAAGTCCAAGATGAATATTCCCCCTGACCTGTAATAGAGACTCATTAGTCCCTAGCAAGCGGAGGCTGCACACCTCCATATCCCCAGCCAGGGTCAGATATACAAGTTGAACCAGCAGAATGTCTGTATGCATTCACTCCTCAGCAGTGCAAGATTGGCTTATTCATGCAGAGTAAGTAATCCCTATAGAGTCGAGATTGGTATCCCCTTGCAGGTCATGTATGTGCCCGTATCCCCAGCAGGTTAAAGATCGGAGCATAGGTCGAGGTTGTTCCTCTATTGCTTGCTCCCCAGCTAGTCGGCAAGGTTTGACTTTTCCTCAGCAGAGTAATGCTACTTCCCAACAGAAGAGGATTGATTCTTTATCCCCATCAAAGTCAGCAGAAGTGGTGATTCAGTCCCCAAGCCTAGGGCGATTGTTGTTTCCCTCATCTCCTAATCCCCAGTGGTGTCGAAGGAAAGGTTCTCTTCCCCAGCTGAGTATCTCCGACAGAGCAGATTTTTATCTCCAGTTGAGAAGGATATCCGGTAGAGTATAGCTGTAAAATCTATCTCCCCAATAAAGTCAGTTGTTTCCCCAGAGTGTGTTTCTGGGAAGCCTTTCAAAGCCCCAAAAAGGTAAAGTTAATCTCAGTGGTTGATGTTGATTCCCCTGCAGAGCCGTTATCCCTTGCAGAGACGTTAATTTTGGCAGGTTATTTAGGGTTGATGGCCCCAGTAGAGTGCAATCAACATTGGAGTTTGGGTGCATTTTCCCCGCGAAGTCGTTGATTCCCCGACAGGATAGATTTGTTTCCAGCATCTGGTTATCTTTCGTCAGCCGAGTCTTCTGTTCCTCACAGAGTTGCATCCTGAAAGGTCGTTCGGGGCATCTTTATCAGTAGGATTTGATCTAATCCCCAACAGAGTGGAGTAACCGTCTAGCAGGTTGTTCTATCTCTCCAGCAGGAGTGTTGTCACTCGGGAATTTCTTTTTCAAGAAGCCATAGTTTCCCCAGCTTAAGTCCAATCGTTATTGGCATGCTTTGGTTTCCCCAACAGGGTGGTTTTCCTTCTTTAGCATTTATTTTGCTGATTCGGTTCCGTTGCATCTGCATTTGTGCATATCATCCTCCCAAACGCGTAGCATTTCCATTTCGTATGGAGCATTACGCCATTTTCAAACATATGCATTTGGAACATAAGCCAGGTTGTTACCTCTTTGCTTTTGGGTGTATCTCCAACAGATGGTTGATTTCTGTATCCCCGTGGTGTTCAGAATGTGGCAAGTTGTGATATTATGCTCTAAGTCCGTACAGATGTTCATACCTCAGCAGAAGATTGATGATAGATGTGTTCATCTTATCATTTGCATCCCCATCAGAGTTACTTGTTCAAGTTTTCTCTTTCCCCAACGGAGTTTCCTTGTGATTTTTATCATTGGATGGTCTTAACTTCATATGGATCCGGCCCTCGGGTTTGAGGCTCGCTTTTATTTAGCGAATGTCTGGCGGAGATGTTAGAAGTCCTTATCTTTGGGTTTGATTCTCGCTTTTATTTAGCGAAAGTCTGGCAGCAATGTCATAAGTCCTTATCTTTGGGTTTGATTCTCGCTTTTATTTAGAAAAAGTCTGGCGGCGATGTCAAAAGTTTTTACCTTAGGATTCAAGGCTCGCTTTTATTTAGAGAATGTCTGGTGGCGATGTCAGAATTCCTTATCTTTGGGTTTGATTCGCGCTTTTATTTAGCGAAGGTCTGGCGGCGATGTCAGAAGTTTTTACCTTAGGATTCAAGGCTCGCTTTTATTTAGCGAATGTCTGGCAGCGATGTCATAAGTCCTTATCTTTGGGTTTGATTCTCGCTTTTATTTAGCGAAGGTCTGGCGGCGATGTCAGAAGTTTTTACCTTAGGATTCAAGGCTCGCTTTTATTTAACGAATGTCTGGCGGCAATGTCAGAAGTCCTTATCTTTGGGTTTGATTCTCGCTTTTATTTAGCGAAGGTTTGGCGGCGATGTCATAAGTTTTTACCTTAGGATTCAAGGCTCGCTTTTATTTAGCGAATGAATGGCGGCGATGTCAGAAGTCCTTATCTTTGGGTTTGATTATCGCTTTTTATTTAGCGAAGGTCTGGCGGCGATATCAGAAATTCTCACCTTTGGGTTTGATTCTCGCTTTTATTTAGCGAAAGTCTGGCGGCAATGTTAGAAGTTCTTACCTTTGGGTTTGACGCCCGTTTTTGTTTAGCGAATGTTTGGCGGCGATGTCAGAAGTCCTTATCTTTGGGTTTGATTCTTGCTTTTATTTAGTGAAGGTCTCGCGGCGATGTCAGAAGTTTTTACCTTAGGATTCAAGACTCGCTTTTATTTAGTGAATGGCTGGCGGCGATGTCAGAAGTCCTTATCTTTGGGTTTGATTCTCGCTTTTTATTTAGCGAAGGTCTGGCGACGATGTCAGAAATTCTCAGCTTTGGGTTTGATTCTCGCTTTTATTTAGCAAAAGTCTGGCGGCGATGTCAAAAGTTTTTACCTTAGGATTCAAGGCTCGCTTTTATTTAGCGAATTTCTGGTGGCGATGTCAGAAGTCTTTATCTTTGGGTTTGATTCTCGCTTTTATTTAGCGAAGGTCTGGCGGCGATGTTAGATGTTATTACCTTCGGGTTTGTTTCTCGCTTTCATCTAGCAAATGTCTGGCGGCGATGTCAGATGTTTATCAACATTATGTTTATCTGGTGGCGATGTCAGATGTTTATCAACTGTGTGGTTGTCTGGCGGCGATGTCAGATGTTTATCAACATTATGTTTGTCTGGCGGCGAAGTCAGATGTTTATTAGATGTGTGTTTGTCTGGCGGTGATGTCAGATGTTTACCAACTTTGTGGTTGTCTGGCGGCGAGGTCAGATGTTTATCAACATTATGTTCGTCTGGCGGCGATGTCAGATGTTTATTAGTTGTGTGGTTGTCTGGAGGCGATGTCAAACGTTTCTCAATTGCATGGATACCTGACGGCGAGGTCAGGATGTTTTATCCCCACAGATACCTGGCGACTATGTCAGATATGTATCAACTTTGCAGATTCCTGAGGCGATGTCAAGTGTATATCAATTTCGTGGATTTCTGGCGGCGGTGTCAGATGTGTATCGATTTTGTGGATTCTTGGAGGCGATGTCAGAAGTCTTCATCAACTCAATAGATATCTGGAGGCGATGCCAGATGCTCTGTGTTGATCCGATCTTCAGATTTGTTACTCGCTTTTATTTAGCGGACGCCTGGCGGCGATGTCAGAAGTCCTTATTTCCAGATTCGATACCTGTTTTATTTAGCGGATGTCTGGCGACGATTTCAGATGTTTCTTCTCAGTTGTGTATTGAGTCAATTGGTTTATTTCTTATTGGGTTCAATGGTTCTGGCGACGATGTCAGATGCTTTTACCGACTTGATGTCGAGGCCTGGCGGCGATGTCAAACGTGTATGGATACCTGATGGCGATGTCAGATGAATTTTGTCGACTTGGTGTCGATACCTGACGGCAAAGTCAGAGATACCTTCTTTCAGACTTGGTGTTATTACCTAACGGTGAGGTCATATGTTTTTCTAAATTGATGCAGAGGGCTGACGGCGAAGTCAGAGATGCATTATCAGCTGTATGATAACAAATGATCTTTCCGACTTAGTATCGTTGTCTGGCGGTGATGTCAGATGATTCTTTCGACGGCGTGCCGACGTTGCAACCATTATGTAGTTATCTCCGGAGATTTCTATCCCCAATCACTGTTTGCAGTTTATTTCTGCGGTTGGTAAATTTTCGGGTTCGTGGGTATTCAACCGTCTTTTACCTTGATTGCTTGAAAGTCGTTCGCTTTTCAATCAGTCAGGTCCGAGTCGCTTGAATAGGGGCAGCTGTTGTACCCCAAAATTTGCCCAACCTTTTCTTTACTTGACTTATGTTTTCATTGCATCTTCTAGCATCTGCATTTGCATATCATTGGTCATTTGCAGGGGATCAAGAGAAGTGTGCATATAAAGAGAAGGTTACCAAGGGTTCTGAGCCTAAGCAAGAGGTTTTATTCAAGTGGTCAAGTGCTTATCATCATCAAGAGAAGGTCAAAGCTCTTTGAGAGAATGGACAGATAGTTGTAGTTTATCTCCTATCTTGGAGGCCAAGTTGTTGCACCCTAAAAATTGCCCAACCTTTTTCTTTACCTAGCTTATGTTTCATTGCATTCATTGTAGCATTAGCATATGCATTGCATTGTCATTTGTGCAGGGGGTTAAGAGATGTGCCTATTAAGAATAGGCTACCAAAGGTTCTAGGGCTAATCTAGAAGCTATAGTCAAGTTATCATCCTCAACAAGTCTTCATGAAGAAGTCAAAACTCCTTGGGAAAAGGGATGGATACAAGTTTGCCTACCTCCTATCTGGGGGGTTAATGAAAGTCATCAAGAGTTTACAAGTCCAGGGATATGGGTAGAAGTCCTTGAGATAGCTCATGAGATGTTTTGAGAGGCATGGAGGAGCTTGTGCAAGTCATTATTCAAAGTGCAAGAAGCCACAGCCAAAGGTGGTGCAGTTAGGGTTCTTACCTGGTCAACCCTAAGTCAACAGTTGAATTAAAGGAGATTATGACTCAATTACAAGTCTTTATGATCATGGGATGTTGTGTTGTGACACCTAAGAGATTATTCCAAGATCAATTCATCAATATTCAAGAGTGTGAGAAGTTGCTAAGCTAGGGTTCCTAAGCTTGACAGTGTAAAATCTCCTATTTAGTGCCCAACTTCAAGACCACATAACTCAAGATACAAGTTTCATCTCATCTTGACTCCAACATGAGACATGTAGAGCATGTTTCTAGCTTTCTTTTAAGTACTAGAAGTCTTCCATCTGATTTTTGAACTCAAGATATGAAGCTTGCAAGGCAGGGGTATTTTGGGAAACTAAGATTATAGGCCACTTTTCATTATAGGTCAATTTCACCACTTTCCACATCTCGAATGGAAATCTTTCAAACTTCAAACTTGCTCTAAATGGGGTCATTTGCATAATGAAACATCAAGGTGTTATGGAATTGACTTGTATGGAAGGATTGATGAAGAAATTTCCATGGCAAAGGCATTAAAAGTACAAAAAATCAAATTAATTCATATGGAACCATTTTGTCCAAGTTTGTGCATATTTTGAGTGCAAAGGACATTTCAAACACAATGACACTTTTGGAATTGCAAATTGAGCCTTTTTCCATAAGCTTTTTCCAAGATTACTTCACGCTTAACTAACATATGCAAATCATACCATAGGATCAAAACAAGGAAGAATTCTGGGCCATAGGATCAATTCACCTTGTATGCAAGTTACCTGAACCAAGTTTGAAGCATGTGCAGCTCTGCTTCTCACGAATTTGAAGTTTGACAAATAAGAAATTTTTGGATTTTGATTGGGCTTCTACAGGCTTCCATTTAGCTTTTTCATCATCCATATCCAAAGTATAAGTTGCCAGGATCATTCACAATCAATCATAACAGAATTGGGAGTCATTTTTAGTTAGAAAACAGATGGAGAAAGTGAGAGAAGAGTGAGAATCGATTTTTCAGTTCCTTGAAGTTTCAATCTAAATTGCTCATTCTAACAGCTCTAGGAAGGATCAAGGATCATTTCTGGATCAAATTCATAGCATTGTTGCTCCCCACTAGGTAATCTATCTCTCAACTTTCCTCTCTGTTTAGGAAGAATTAGCATGCCATTTTCATGTATTTATGATCCTTGCACTTAGTATACGGATTTAGGATTAATTTGAGGCCTGATGGTGGCAATTCTTGATTGAGCATTGTTGCACCCCAAAATTTGCCCAACCTTTTCTCTACATAGCTTATGTTTCATTGCATTTCATATAGCATTGACATTTGCACATCATTGTCCATGTGGCAGGGGATTGAGAGAGTTATGCTCATTAAGAGGAGGTTGTCAAAGGTTCTAAGCCTAATCAAGAGGTTGTATTCAAGCTATCAAGTGCTTATTATCATCAGAGGAATGTCAAAGCCCATTAAAGGAGCAGATGGTTAAGATTGGTGCATCTCCTATCTTGGGGGTCAGTGAAAGTCATCAGAGGATTATGAGTCCATGTTTATGGATGGAGAGAATTGCGAGAACTCATTGGGTGCCTTGAGGGTTATTGAGGAGCTTATACAAGTTATTATATCCAGTACAAGAGGCCACAGCCAAAGGTGGTGCAACTAGGGTTTTCATCTGGTTAACCCTAAGTCAACAGTGAATCTGAAGGAGATTATGACTCAATTCCAAGTCTTTGTAATCATGGAATGCTGTGTTGAGATGTCTAAGATGATATTCCAAGATCAAATCAATAAGAATCAAGAGTGGGAGAAGTTGCTAATCTAGGGTTTCTAAGTTTGTCAGTGTAAAATCTCCAGTTTAGTGCTTAACGTCAAGACCACATATCTCAAGATACAAGTTTCATCTCATATTGACTCCAACATGAGACTTGTAGAGCATGTTCTTTTATTTCCTTTGAGTACTTGAAGTCTTCCATTGTATTTCTAGAACTCAAGTTATGAAGCAGACAAGTTACAGGTCATCAGATGAATGTGATTTTGGTCCATGAAAGTCAACCAACTTCCAAGACATTTTTGACATAGAAGGATGTTTCTCCTCATCTTGACCCAAACATGAAAGTTCTCCCTTATCATCTTAGATTTCCAAATAGTCCTAGAATTCCTCATTTGGATTTGTAGAGCTCAAGATATGAAGCTTGCAAGGCAGGAGTATTTTGGGAATCTTGGATTATACGCCACTTTTGATTATAGGTCAATTTCACCACTTTGCATAACTTAAATGGAAATCTTTCCAACTTGAAACTTGCTCCAAATGGGGTCAATTTCTCAACCAAACCTCAAGGCATCATTTAATTGGCTTGGATGGGAGATTGAATGAAGAAATTTCCATGAAAGGAAGTTTTAAAAGACCTAGAATGGATCAAACTCATTTGGAACCACTTTCCTTCATATGTGTGTATGTTTTGAGTGCCTCAAATAGTCTAAACACAATGTCAAAATCATAAACCAATTTTAAGGTCATTTCCATGGCTAAATTCAAGGTTACTTCATCTTGAAGTAACACATTCCAAATCAACCATTGATTCCATTTCAAGGGTCTAATCTCCACCATTGGATTCATTGCATCATAAGCAACATGAATGAACAAAGTTACCAGAATCCAAGCTCTGTTTTCATGAGTTTCATCAAGCTTCAAGTGAAGATTTTTGGATTTTGGAAAGGATCAAGTTGGGCTTCAAAAGGATCTGAATCCATTCTATATAAACTCATGATCATCTACAACCAAAGAGAACTGAATTTGGATCAAGGAATAACAGAAAACAGTTGAGAAAAAGTGAAATTCGTTTTTGGAGAATTAGCCATTTTCAATCCAAATCACGATTTCCAAGAGCTCTAGGAAGGTTCAAGGGACGTTTCTGGACCATCTTCTGCAAGAATCAAGGCAAGAACAAGGCTCAGTGGAAGCACTCCACTAGGTAAGTTTCCAATCACCATTGCTCTCTGTTCATGTACATACAGGCTGCCATTTTTATGGATTCGTGTTCCTTGAGTTACATAGATGAATTTAGGTTTGGTTTGAGGCCTGATTATAACAGTTCTTGAGATGACCTCCATACTTGTAGCTTGCGGTTATGGCTTGTTATAGGAGATTAGTGGAAATAAATGTAGGATTTTTGATGTATGCAATGAGACAAATTGATTAGTGCAAGAAATTATAAGTTTCGTGAACTTTTTGGGACTGGTACAGTGGTGTCCCACCAGAGAAGACGACCGGAGCCGCTGTGCTCCGGCGTCTGTGTATTCTCCCTCCATTTATGTTTTAAACTTTGAAGCTTGCATGTCATAACCATAGCCTTCAGATCTTGCTTAGACTTCTTGACTTAATCCAATCTAATGGTTGTGATTTCTCTCCGTTTCATGTTTAAATTCGCTTGCCTGCGTGTCAGTATGAGAGCCCTAGGATCCATTGACTCAACCCAAAACGAATGGCCAGGATTAGTTTTCAGACGTTTGACCCCTTTAAAAGAAACGGTGCATTGCACCAAGTGAGCTTTTGAATTGGATTGGGCCATTGCTAACTGCACCCCCATGCACTTGGGCCCATAGAAATGCACATAAATTGCTTGCTATTCATACCATAGCCTTGTTCATTTTAATTTCTTTTTTCTTATTTTTCCATTTTATTTTCTGTTTGCATATTAATTCATCAAAAAATGTTAAATAACCCCAAAAATCATGAAAAAAATACATTTGCATACTTTGACATTTGTATTGATTTTGCATATTTTTAATTGAATTTTCCTTTTCTTTTTCATTTAATTGTGCATTTTTATTTTTAATATGCTTTTGAAAATGTGAAAAATTACATGTTCACTTCTTGATTTTTTCCTTCTCAATCAAAACATCAAATAAATTCATGATATTTTTTGTGCTTATTCTTGATACTTCAATTGACATTGTGACATTTTTCTAATTATTTTTAGGTATCATTTGATTAGGGTTTAGGTAGTGCCTTTATAACCCTCTCTTCTTGCCTTGTCCATAGAGCACCCTAGGGTTTTGCCTTTTGTTGGCATAGTTAGACTTAGAGTTTCTTTCTCAAATTTGGACCCCTGGTTCCTAATACCAGAGGGGTCTCCTAGGAGTTTTTGTAGAATTTTTAGGCTTGTGTTACTATTTTTGGTAGATTTTACATTCTGGCCTATATTTGTGTGGTTTCAACCTTACCATTTGCCTAGTTTGCATTTTCCATGAACTGTCTGCAATGCTTGTGCATTCAAATCTTCCATATTCATACCCTAGACATCTTAAGGCACTTGTGTGATGAATTTCAAGTCTTAATCTTGTTCATACCTTGCTCCTAACTTAGGTTTCCTTTAGGACCTTTCCTTTAGCCTTTCCTTGTGGATATCCTTGAATGACTTCCATATTTGAATGACTCTTCTTCCACATATCCTTCTCATTCCTTGTCCTTCCATATTAGGATCCTTCTTGTGAGAGTCTAGTTCTTTCTTAGGAAGAACTTAGTGCATTCCATAAAGAAGTTGAGCCTCTGATGGACTCTTGTGTTGATACACATTGAACATAGTGGGTTCCTTTGGTTCTCACTGTGTTTCTCTTCTAATTCCTCCAAGTCTTACGATCTTAGGATCCTTCTTGTGAGAGCCTAGTTCTTACTTAGGAAGAACTTAGTGCATTCCCTAAAAGTTTGAGCCTTTGATGGACTCTTGTGTTTGTACACATATTCCCCTTCTCTGTCCTACAATCTTAGGATCCTTCTTGTGAGAGCCTATTTCTTCCTTAGGAAGAACTTAGTGCATTCCATAAAGAAGTTGAGCCTTTGATGGACTCTTGTGTTGATACACATTGAGCATAGTGGGTTCCCTTGGTTCACACTATGCTTCCCATCATTCCTTCTTATCTTTCCTTTGATCTTAGGATCCTTCTTGTGAGAGCCTAGTTCTTCCTTAGGAAGAACTTAATGTATTCCATAAAGAAGTTGAGCCTCTGTGGACTCCTGTGTTGATACACATTGAGCTTAGTGAGTTTAGTTCTCCTTTTACTTCCCCATCATCTTGTTTATCATCTCCCCTGCATATTAGTTTGATTTGGTACATTAGGATAGAAGTGCATGTGTAGGCATTCTTTCTCTCAAGTCCATGTTTGCATTAAAGGTTGAGGTGTCTTCCCTTTGCTTGGTTGTTTCTTTTCCTATGTGTTTGCTTGTTTGCATTGAAGGTTGAGGTGTCCTCCCTTGCTTGTACTGTTGCATTGCATGTGCATTCATTCACATTTTACATTTCAGTTGAATAATCATGATGATCTCCTGTTGTTTTCCTTTCCATTGACATGTTCCCTTAGGAATTCTCAATTCCTTGTTTAAGGATAGTGATGATAGACACTAGGTTCTAATCCTTTGCATGATAACAAGTAGGTGATAACGCGAAATCATATCGTTTATTTGGCTTGATTTACATGCATTTATTTGTGACTATTATTAATTTATCTTGATTTATGTTCTATTATATAATTAATTTACTTCGTTTTACAGATTGGGGAGAATTTGAATTAAAGAAAGAAAAGAAGAAGAAGTGGAAGGAAAAGAGAGAAGAAAAACAGAAAAAATGGATTTTGCTGATATGACGGTCGTCACAGGTCCATTACGACCATCATGCGTATGACGACCGTCACGTTCCATTACGAGCGTCACGCAGACGAAATATCATTTAATGTTCAAATCAGTTTTTGCCACGATCACTCTCTCTAAGATTTCTTCCTACACTTTCTCCACTCACTGCCCACTACTGAAAGTTACTCCCATTCCCTCCATAACTCACCCATGATCTCTGGAAGTTGAAGAAGGAATTATCTCCTATAAATTAGCCTTAGATTCATAGTTTAGGGGGAGCCTTCGACGTATCGAAGTGCTGCCGAAATTACCTATTGAAGCTGAATTTACGTTCTTGCATTATTTTCCCGTTTCCTTTTCCTTTTATTCCCATTTGTATGGTTTTATTTGTTCCTGTACCTTTTACTTCTTGCCAAAGTAGAATCCTGCCGACATTGTGGAGGACTACCCAAGGATTTGAGATCAATACAATTTACAGGTTTTTATTAATTGAATTACTACTTTATTTCTGTCATAATGCATGCTTTATTATTCAGTTGTTTATGTCTATTTCCATTTGCATTAATTATCATGTCTAGCTAAATTAGTTTTATCGGTATGTAACCGAATTAGTAGGACAGGATTCGATAGTAACCGGTACCTTCCCTTTTTACAAACAACCTTTCTGTCCGTAGTTTTTAATTTTAATTTTTAAATAAACGTTCGTCGTGACAGCATGAACTTATTTAAAAGTAGTTTTGCCACGACAGTGGGAAATTCATAAAGGTACGAACCAACAAGCGACAATTGCGGCTAAGACCAGATAGTAAAAACTAGGCATTCGTTTTAAAAACAGCGACATCGCTTTAAAAGGGATTAGAACTTAATGGTTTTCAAAAACTAATTTTAACCCCGAACGGGATAGTGACAACATATGTTCCGCCTTAGAGTTGCGACTAGCGTCAACAACCATCGTGAGACAAAGGTCTTTAAACCGTTATTTTCTTCTTAAAAGTGTTTGCAAAGAGTAGAAAGCACCGGTGACCTATCGAATCCCCGATAACTAAGTCCTTGCATACTGATATCTCTTTACCGCTTTTTCTTTAAACCAATTATCTTTATTTCCTTTGCATTTAATTTCATTCGCATTCAACTTTCCTAATTCCATTAGCCTTAGCTTTATGCTGTAATAATAGATAATGGTAGATTGACATTGGTCTCTGTGGGTTCGATAATCTTTTATATTACTTCGATATTTCTGTGCACTTGCGGATGCATCAGTAGGATAGAATTCCCTTTCTAAACTCAACCTTAGGACTATCTTGCATGATAACAGTAAGGTTTTGCTTAGTCCCCCTATAGATCCCTTTCTCTCTTCTCATCTCAAAACAACTTCAAAGTACATAATAAAGGCTAATGAACATTGTACGTTACGAGCCTTAAGCTACTTAGGTAATGGTGATTGGGGGGGCTTCTCCTCAATTACCCAGAGTGTTTAGCATACGCCCTTAGGAAGATATGCGACGCATTCTCTTTTAGATCATAGTCTCTAGTGCGATATGAACTACGAACATTCATTTAAAACACTTCTCTAATAAAAGACTTCAAAAAAAACAGTCAAACTTCCTTTTGCCCTTTGGGGCTCCGTTTAATCAGGAAAATCTTCTCAGATAAAAGAGTATCATTAACTCTTAGTTCTACCGCAAAAGGTAATGCCTAAGTCTCCAACGAGCGAGCTGCATACAACAAACTGCTAGAACTACCTGTTAACCTTACTCGAGTAAAAAACAGTTGAACAAACATGTGTTCTTTTATCCTGAACTACGTAAACTCTGATCTCTCATACCTGTTGAGAGTATGTAGGCACAATACTGCGATGTATTGGCGAGCAACCTTTCCCATTTGTTATCCGTAGTTAGTCGAACTATGTTGACTCTGACTTTCCCATTGCACGAGGGAATATGTAGGCACAGAGCTGCGATGCTCTGTCGAGTCACTTTTCTTTTCTTTTGTCCAAGACCTTCAATTAGATAGTTTCAATCACCCTTTTAGATAAACACAAAAAGCGTGGATCTCGTTGAGTACAACGGACGTGAAGGGTGCTAATACCTTCCCCTTGCGTAACCGACTCCTGAACCCTAGATTTGGTTGCGATGACCGATCTTATCCCTTTTTGTTAGGTTTTTCATGATCGTTTCCTTTCCCTCCTTTGGGATAAATAACGATAGGTGGCGACTCTTCTGTCATTGCCGACACCTTTTTTCGCAATAGTGACAGCTGGCGACTCTGTCGGGGACACAGTTTCCATCCCCTATGCGAGTCAACCCTAGCGCTTGTTTGTTTATCTTTTGGGTGTGTACACACGTGTTGTACTTTATTTACTTCCGCACTCTATTTTCCCGCAATTATTTTCAGCATTATATATTATCATTATTGCTGTGCTGTGGGTAGGGAAGTTCTGATGAGTGATAAGCCAGACCCAGACTTGAGTACAAACATAGCCTTAGTAGTGGAGATTAGTGGTGAACCTGCTTGCTTAGCAAGCACAAGTTCCCATGAAATTCACGCTCATACGAGATTCTCTTTGATGATTTCTTTTCTGGTCCTTAGGATTGGAAATGATTTTGGATCTGAGGATTGTCGACTCTCGGAACCAATCATTTGTGATTCAGCTAAGTGAGGCCTCTTCGGGAGATTATGATGCCAAACTAGAAATGGTGAACGTATCATCATTTCTTGAAAGTCTGTGATGCTGATGAACGCATAGGATGCCGAACCTTATCAGTGGATAGGCCATACCTGTGAGAGGGATTGGGTTATGCAGGAAACCTTTACCTTCATATTACCCGGTTGTCTCTACGGCTTGAATCAGTGTTATTGGTATCAGTTGGTTCCTATCATCGGAGTTGTGTTACTGTTCTTGCCAAAGCGAAGCGCCGGTTCTTCTCAAGCTACAACATAACAATCTTGATCCCTTGTTGCATATTTACATTTGTATTTGCATCATCATGACATGTTTGCATTTTGACATACATGTTCTAGTATTTCTAAGGATCTTAACTTCGAGACTTGTTGTTGAGCGTTAAATCTTTTCCTTGAGGTTCGTCTGCGTAAAACATGAATCGAAGCAGACATGTTCCTTGGAAATACTTGAACATGACATTCACATTTCATTTGTATAATAGGTGTTCGAGGATGGGTTACGTTATCCTGATCCGGTTTTCTCTTCAGAATTTCAGACATCAGGAAGTTGGCCATGGAACAAGTTCAAACAGAGCTGAGGGAAATGCAAAGCCAGATGAGGCAGAACTAACAGTTGAAAAATAAGGTGGGTTTGATCATGGAGGTAATAAGGAAGGCGCTCAGAAAAGAAGGCGATCTGGTGCCTGAAACTGCAGCAAAGTTGCTTGTTTCGCTTTTGTCTGTGGAACCTACACCAAGGCATGAAAGGCCTAAGAGATCTTCTGCACAACTTAGAGCTCAAGAATTTTCCCGTCAGCGGCTACGTCAGGTTTCTCAAGATAACCCTAGAAGACAAAGGACGAAATCATGTGATAGAATCTTCAATCAGATCCCTATGGATTATGCTCAGTTGGTGCAAATCTTGCTCCAACTTCAGTTGGTTAAACCTCAGACTTTGTCTCCATTGGCCGGTGGGCCACCACCAGAATATGATGTCAATGCCCATTGCGGTTACCACTCTGGGGCACCGGGGCATAACATTGAGGACTGTAGAGCTTTTAAGCACCAGGTCCAGGATTTAATTGACTCGAAGATGATCGAATTCACGCCGGGCAGCGTAAGCATACCAAGGGATGTTGTTCCACAAGAGGAAGAAACTCCTGTTCGGTCCCCTAAAGCTGCATCGGGTCAGGACTACATATTGTGGTCCTTGATTTCAGAATCCCCTTGCCCACAACAATTGCCTTTGGCTAAGACAAGTTTGAGAATGAAATAGCCTAAACATGAGTACAACCATGATCTGGCACCCGACAGATTACAATTGCAAAGTCTATCGCAGAGGAGTATTGAGAGCTTCAGGGAGTACGCCTAGAGGTGGCGAGACTTAGAGGCGAGAGTACAACCTCCCATGGCGGAGAGAGAAATGACTGACGGGTTCATAGCTACGCTACTCGGATTGTATTATGAGTAGCTGGTAGGTTGCATGTCCGCAGATTTCTTAGATCTGGTAGCAGCAAGTGAAAGAGTCAAAAGAGGTATCAAAATGGGAAAGATCCAAAGTACTTTTGATTCTTCTAAAGTTGCAAAGAATCCTCATGCCGGGAAGGAGAAAGAAACCAATGATGTATCTGCTACAATAGTTGTTCAACAGTCATCCTGGTACCAACAATCTCATGCTCCTCGATAGCAAAACAATCCGCGCCAGAATCCGGATGGGCCTCGCAACAACCTGGAAAGAAGGAATGCTCCTCTTAATCGGGTGCCTATGTCATACAGTCAGCTGTTGCCACATTTGATTCAGAACTCATTGGTGGAGCCTAATACTCGCAAGCTGTTTCCAGAGTCGTACCCTCCCGGGTATGATCCTAGTGCGCAATGTGGATATCACAGAAGATCCATGGGGCATTCAAATGAAGAGTGCGAAACCTTTCAAGCGTAAGGGAAACAGTTGATGGACAAGAGAAATATTTCCTTTTTGAAAGGAAAGTTGGTGATACACGTCAATCGCTCATCTGTTTGAGCTTGAAGATTTCAAGGGGCACATCTCCCTCAGCAGCAGATCAAGTGTGAAAGCCCAGTTCCCAGAAGCTGGCGATTTCCGTTTTATCCTGATATTTCTTTGCATTTTGTAGTTTCTTTTCTGTCTATATGCAAATTTCGTTTGTAAAACTTGATGTTTTTCAATTGATATTGATAATGAAATAAATATGCATGTTTTGAATTAATCCATTCGTGTTCACTCTATTGCTTTCATTTATTTCAAATGCTTGTTTAAGTGGAATCCGGGGAGGATGACGAAATCGAAAGACGTGTAAGCTTCCGATTGTATGCTTTTGGATAAAAACCTGTTTATGATGTATATGCATTGTTTCAAATCCACAAACACTAGAGATATAAGGAAGATAATCCCTTGTCAACCCCTTTGAGCCTAGTAGTAGGATTTTCTTTTTGAAAACGAAAAACCCTTAATCATAACCTGGGGCAGGGTAGGTGTCAGTTAATTTGACCGAGCGTTCAAATTACAATAGGAGTGTTCCCGTTCGAGGATCAATCACACCTCTATAGGTCTTGCCTAAAAAACCACAGTGGTTAAACCTTGTCGATCAGGAGTGAAACAATCACAATCTCTTTTCAAACAAGCCAGACGAGCCGGTGTCACACGATTTGTTAAAAAAAAGAGAAGAAGAAAGAAAAGAATCAAAAGAAAAGCCCGCTAAGTCGAATCTTGAAAACAAGCGACATAGGCAAAAAATTAGGGCACCTCGCTGGACTTCAAAATCGAAGAAACTCAAAAAGGTTAGTCCAAGCAAAAATTAGGGGAAAACAATAAAAGCAGAAAAAGCGAAAAGGATTACAAGACAAAATCCTTAAACAAGAACGAAATCGTGTGACTCCAGGCACCAAAGACGAAAGGTGAGTGACTGTCACTCCACAAAACGGGTGGTTTCTTGAACCGTCGCACCTATCAGTCAACTTTTGAAATGTGAGCGCTCGTGTCGAGTTAGATGAATGTAGGATTGGAGAACATCAAGGAGAATGGGTGGGTTAGGATAGATTTTGAGCCTTTATCCTTCCTTCAAATCGTGAGCCTGACCACGTTACAACCTTCAAAAGTCCTAATTGAAGCAGGTTTGTTTCGAAAGCATACCGCGGTAAAGATCGCATCGAAACTGACTCGTAAAAAGGATTCCTCTTACCACGTTGGTACTAATGTTGACATTCTGATAAAGGATTTATTCACCTTATGTCACAAAATTTTTCCAATGAACATAATCGGATTTTGAAAACTGTCATATGCATTGCATTTAATATATCTTTTATGGAGAACAATTTGTTTTACTTGCGAGTAAGCGCTTGACAGCAGGAAAGTTTCCATAATGGAAAGTCTGATCAGGATAAAATGCAGAATGCCTGAATACTTCGGTGAACCGGGGCAAGCTATATTAAACAATCGTATCATGGGAGTCAACCATCCAAGAAGTTAGGTAATCTGGGGCAATCAGGTCGAGATTCGGTGAATCTCTCGCAGCCAAGGGTACTACTCCATAAATCTGCCAATTAGGGGCAAAGTCATGGCAAGGCTGGGGCAGGCCACCCCGAGAGCACCGAAGCTATCCTTATCCCAAAGACGATTAACTTGAAGCACCTCTGTAAGGGTCAAAATGCTGAGGTCAGTTATATCAAACCGCCAGAGTACAGAGATTTCAGGGTTCCTTTCGAGGAATATGTTATGGAGATCCCACAGGCTGGGGCAAAATTGGAAACGAAGGAATTGTTCCTCTCCATATATGCAGAGTTTATCAAAAGTTGTTACAGATTCTGGGGCAAGCCATCTCGAGTCCGTTCCATGGCAAACTTTTTCTGTTCAGGATGAAATATCCCAGAGATCATTTTGCAAGGTCATAACCCTGGGGGCATTTATCAGGGATGTGTCCTCAATGTGATCATCGAATCCTCAGTAGAGGCATATGCCGAGTATTGAGCCTGCTCCTCAACAGATTCAATTGTGTTTCCCCACAGAGTTTGAATGTTGGACAGTGAACATTGATTTGTCTCCCCAAGCAGAGATAAATTCTCCCCAACCAGAGTTCATTCCCCGACAGTCGGGGTTTGCATCTTTATCTCAAGTAGAGTTGTATGCAGGATAACAAGAGCAGTTGAGTGTGTATTCTTGTTGCTGGCAGTTGATCGGTGCACGGTTAATCCCCACAGATTTGAGGTATATGTGCTAACTCCCTAGCAAGTCAAGATCAGATTTCTTCCCACCAAGCAGGTAGGGAATCTTCCCCAGCAGTGGGTCAACATGCAGTTTTCTCTAGCAGATTGTCTGTAGGTGTTCAACTCTCAGTAGTTCAGGCCGAGGTCTCCGGCAGGGTCGATTTCCCCGCAGAGTTGTATTCTTCCCGGCAGGTAAGATTTATTCCAGCGTCTGGTTGTCTATCCTCGGTCGAGTTTGCATTTCCCCAAGAGAGTCGTATCCCGGAAGGCCAGTTGTGGCGGCGTTTCTCTTTAGCAGGTGAGAGTGGCTGTTTAGCAGGCTATTTTGTCTCCCCAGTAGATTCGTCTATCACACCAGAAGAGTTCGTATTTTGGAAATTCGTTCATGGCATTTTACTCAGCTGAGTTAGCCATTCAGGATCGCAACCTCAGTATAAGTCCAATTGTTTATCTGACCCCCTGTGTTTACTCCACTAGCTGTGTCTTAGGATTGACCGCAGACCAATTCACCGTTAATCTACCTGAGCTAATCAACTCAGAGCTATGGAGCAAGTCCAAGCAGAAATGCAAGAGTTTAGGGAGAGGATGTCCCAGTTCATGGACATCATGCAGGTGATTGCCAGTGGGCAAGAGCAACTACGAACCCTCGTGCAACCCTTGATTGCGCGCGTCGAGACTTATGGGGTTTTGCACGGAGGTGAAACTACCAACCCTCCTCATGTTGAGACCCCCCGGGCTGACAACTCTGGACCAACTGTGGTCATTCCCAACACTATGGGCAATGGGAATGCTGGAATGGGTACTGGCCATGCTGAGGCTGGTAATGGAACCATTGGGGCTGCTAATGGTAACATTGGTACAAGTGGTAACAACGCTGGAGTTAATTCTGGTAACATTGGAAATTTTCAAGGACCTGAAGCTGCAGGTATCGTCCTTGGAAATGTTCATTAACCCTGGAACGAGGATCGTCAAGGTGACATATTCTCAATGAGAGGTGATGAGGCTGAGCTACCTTCTGAGGTCAGCCGGAGATTCAAAATGCTCGAAGATAAGATGAGGAGCTTTGAGAATCTGAACTCCATGGGACTCGACATGGCCAATTTGGGGATGATCCCCGACCTCAAAGTACCATCAAAGTTCAAAATCCCGGACTTTGATAAGTACAAGGGTACCACTTGCCCTCGTGTCCACTTGAGATCTTACTACCAGAAGATGTCTGCATACTCAGACAATGAGAAACTATTGATGCACTTCTTTCAGGACAGTCTGTTTGGGCCATCACTAGAATGGTACATAGGCTTAGAGCCTGCAAGCGTGCGGAGATGGAAAGACCTCACTGAAGCTTTTATGAAACATTACTAGTACAATAGTAACCTTGCTCCCAACAGGGTCCAGCTCCAGAACTTGTCACAGAAGAATGGGGAATGTTTCAAGGAATACGCCCAACGGTGGCGTGAACTGGCAGCCAGAGTTCAACCTCCTATGGTGGAGCGAGAGCTAGTGGATATGTTTGTGGCTACTCTACCGGGTGTTTATTATGAAAAACTAATCAGCAGTATGTCAGGAAGCTTCTTTGACCTAATAATCACTGGTGAGCGGGTAGAGAACGGGATAAAGCTGGGTAAGATCCATGCCGGTGAAAATTCCTCAGCTGGAGGAAAGAAAGTGTTTGGAGGAAAGAAGAGAGAAGGTGAAGCCAACTCTGTATCTGGTTCCCGAGGGAACAAGCGACCACAGCAGAACCGTCAGCAATAAAGGGTCGCAAGCATTACTATCCCTGTAGCTCCACAGCAGCAACAACCTCAACTACAATAGCAGTCACAACAGAACCAACAGGGATACCGGAGGTACCAGAACAAAAGGCCGCTGGCAAATCTCCACATTGATACTCCACCCATGCCTTATGGTCAGCTATTCCAGGCATTACTTCAACTACAACTCATTCAGAAAATAACCATGGCTCCCTTGACAGGGCCACCACCACCTGGGTACGATGCGAACGCTCGCTATGAGTTTCATTCGGGGGCACCGGGCCACTCGATTGACAATTGTAAAGCGTTCAAGCACAAGGCGCAAGATATGGTTGACAATAAGACCATAAACTTCTCCAACAACATTCTGAATGTCGTACAAAACCCTATGCCTAACCATGGAGGTGTCGGGGTTAGTGCAATCATCAAAGAGGAGGATTTGAATTTAGTGAAGAATGTCGACGATCTGAAAACACCACTTAGCTTTGTCAAAGCTAAATTATTGAAGAAGGGTGTATTCCCGGGCTGTGGGGAGTTTTGTATTGAATGTGCAAGTCGTCTGGATGTTTGAGATCACTTGAAGGTCGGTATTCAGAGTCTGATTGACGAAAGGGTCCTACAATTCGATCATAAAGTTGAGAACAAATTCGAAGAAGTAATAGCCAAGCAGAGGGGTGAGATTGCTACAATCACCATCCCATATAAGACCGTCACCATTTCTGCTCCCAGACCACCCACGATTACTATGACAAAGGCTGGCCCTATACCGTTCAAAAGTACCAATGTTGTCCCATGGAATTATGGAGCAGAGGTTTAATGCAACAGGCAGAAGATGGACTTGAAGTGCCCACCGGTAGAAGCTATGGATAACCTAGTCGGATATGGGGGAATCACTCACAGCGGAAGAGTATTCTCGCCACCCGAAGTTGTGGCTGACAAGGCTAACAAGGGGAAAAGTAAAACCGTCATGGAAGAAACCTCTCGTGAGGTAGAGAAAGATTTGTTGGTAAAGGATGTTGAAGAGTTCATGAGATTAATCAAGAAGAGCGACTACAAGATAGTTGACCACTTACAGCAAACGCCTTCGAAGATATCTATTATGAATATATTGCTTTGCTCTGAAGTACACCGTAACGCCTTGTTGAAGATCTTGAGCGCAGCGTATGTACCTTAGAAAATTTCTGTCAACCAGCTCGAAGGAGTGGTTGCACATGTCAATGCTGGTAATGGTTTGGGCTTCACTGATCTTGACTTGACACCTAAGGGCAGGAACCATAACAGCGCATTGCATATTTCGATTGAATGCCGGGGAACCTTTATGTCACATGTGCTCGTGGATACCGGGTCTTCCTTGAATGTATTACTGAAGAGAGCACTTATGAAGCTGGACACCTGTGGGCTGTTGTGTACGCCCAGTGACCTAGTAGTGAAGGATTTCGATGGGACCAAGCGGTCCGTTTTCGGAGAAGTTACATTGCCCATTCAGGTGGGGCCGGAAGTCCTGTGTGTTGCACCCCAAAATTTTCCCAACCTTTCTTACCTAGCTTTTGTTTCATTGCATTTCATATAGCATTAACATTTGCATTGCATTGTCATTTGTGCAAGGGATTGAGAGAGTTGTGCTCATTAAGGGGAAGTTATTAAAGGTCTAAGCCTAAACAAGTTGTATTCAAGCTATTAAGTGCTTATTATCATCAGAGGAATATCAAAGCTCACTAAAGGAGCAGATGGTTAAGATTGAGGCATCTCCTACCTTGGGGGGTCAGTGAAAGTCATCAGAGGATTATGACTCCATGGTTATGGATGGAGAGTATTTTGAGAGCTCATTGGATGCCTTGAGGGTTATTAAGGAGCTTATACAAGTCATTATAGCCAGTACAAGAAGCCACAACCAAAGGGGGTGCAGCTAGGGTTTTCATCTGGTTAACCCTAAGTCAACAGTGAATTGGAAGGAGATTAAGACTCAATTCCAAGTCTTTGTGATCATGTAATTTTGGTTTTAGACATGTCATATATCATTTCAAGATCAATTCATCAAGAATCAAGAGTGTGAGAGGTTACTGAGTTAGGGTTTCTATGTTTTGTCAGTGTAAAATCCCCTATTTAGTGCCCAACTTCAAGACCACATAACTCAACATAAACATTTCATCTCATCTTGACACCAACATGAATCCTGTAGGGTTTGTTCTTAGTTTTCTTTTGAGTACTAGAAGTCTTCCATTGGATTTCTAGAACTCAAGTTATGAGGCAGACAAGTTATAGGTCATCAGATGAATGTGATTTAGGTCCATGAAAGTCAACCAACTTCCAAGACATTTTTGACCTAGAAGGAGGTCTTTCCTCATCTTGACCCAAACATGAAAGTTATTCCTTATGATCTTAGATTTCCAAAGAGTACTAGAAGTCCTTCATCTGATTTATGAAGCTCAAGATATGAAGCTTGCAAGGCAGGGGTATTTTAGGAAACTTTGATTATAGGTCACTTTTAATTATAGGTCAATTTCACCACTTTGCACATTTCAAATGGAAATCTTTCCAACTTGAAAGTTTCTCCAAATGGGGTCATTTGCTTAACCAAACATCAATGCATCATTGAACTGGCTTGGATATGAGAGTGCTTGAAGAAATTTCCACGAAGAAAGCTTTAAAAGGCCTAGAATGGATCAAGCTCATATCAAACAAATTTCATTCATGTTTGTGCATCTTTTGAGTCCAAAGAATATTCTAAGAATAATGTCAAAAATCAGAAATCAAGTTTGGAGTCATTTTCTTGAGGAAATTTCATGTTACTTCATCATGAAGGTACAAATGCAAAATTCACCATTGAGATAAAATCCAAGGAGCTAATCTCATCCATTCATGTTCCTTGCATCATAGGCAACTGATATGAGTCAATTGGCAACAGTCTAAGCTCTATTTTTGTGAGAATCACCAAGCTTCAAATGAGAAAATTGGATTTTTGAATTGGACCTCATGGGCCATGATTGGGCTTCAAAGTCATTCCATATATTGTTGTGATCATGTACAACAGAAGATAACTGAATTTGGAAGGAGGAATAATAGAAAACGGTTGAGAAAAAAGTGAAGAAAAATTGAAATTCGAGTTTGGAGAATCATCCACTTCCAAGCCAAATTGAGATTGCTAAGAGCTCTAGGGTGATTCAAGGAAGGATTCTGCAACTTTTCATCAAGCTTCACCACCATTTGAAGGCCCAATGGAGGTGCTCTATTAGGTAAATCATTTTTCACCAATACTCTCTATACATGTACATATAGGCTGCCATTTTTGTGGATTCGTGTTCCTTAAGGCGCATAGATGGATTTAGGATAGGTTTTAGGGAGGTTTGCAACATTTCTTGATGACACCTTGAAACTTGATGGATTCGGTTAGGGCTTGTTAGGGAGAATTAATGGAAAAGGATAATGGGATCTTGATCAGGGTAGCATGGCGAGTTGAACAGTGTGTTCAATTTTGAATTTTGTTGAGGTTTGGATTCTGCTATAGTTCTCCTTCACTGGAGAAGACGACCGGAGCCACCGTGGCTCCGGCGTCTGCAACTTTCCCTCCGTTTACATTTAAACTCCAGCGCGCACGTGTCTTGATCACAACCATAGGATCTTGCTTGGAATTTTGAACTGTACCCAATCCAATGGCCCCCGTTTTCTCCTCATGTTGTGTTAAAGTTCAGAAGCATGCGTGTTAATTCCTTAACCATGGGATCTTGTTGACTGCGTTCAGAGTGGATGGCCATGATTGCGCCTCAGTTTGGCTGACCAGGAGTTAGTGAAACAATGTGTTTTTTTAGAGGAAACTCTGAATTGGATTTGGGCCACCAACAATAACCACACCTCCCTTTCATTCTGGCCCAACGTTTACACGTGAATTAGTTGCTAAATGCACCACTGATTTTCCAAATTTTATTTCTTTTTCTCTATTTTTCTTATTTCATATCTATTTTTTATTTTAATTCATGAAAAATACTTCCATACCTCCAAAAATCATGGAAAAAATATTGTTAGGGAGTTCAACATGTAAACTGATTTTACATATTTTTTAGATTAATTTTCTAATCATTTTTCCATTTAATACTTAATTTCCCTTTTTAGTTGTTTCTTGTGAATAAAAATTGCATCTTCATCGCTTTGCATTTTATTTCCTAATCAATACTCCAAATAAATGCATGAAACGTTTTGAGCTTATTATTGACACCTTAATTGAAATTGTAGTATTTTTCTCTTAATTTTTAGATACGTTTACGATAGGTTTTGGTTTAGTTCTTTAGACCCCTTTTTCTTTGCCTTGTCCATGGAGCACCCTAGGGGTTTTCTCTCTATTAACCTACCTTAGATTTAGAATTTCCTCCCTATTTTTGGACCCCTGGTCCCTAAGACCAGAGGGGTCCCCTAGGAATTTTATTAGAATTTTTAGATGTGTTTTGCTATTTTTAGTAGATTTTACATTCTGACCCATCTTGGTGTGATTCCAACCTTACCACTTGACCTAGTTTACATCTTGGGTGATCCTTGTGCAATGCTTGTGCATCCCATTCTCCCCTATACATACCTTAGACATATTAAGGCACTTGTGGGTGCATTTCCAAGTTAAAACCTTGTTCCTAACTAGTTCATAACCTAGGCTTCCTTTAGAGCTTCCCTTTAGTCTTTCCATAAGAACTCCTTTGAATGATTTCTATCCTTACTTGGTTTCCTTCCCTTGATTCCTCCAAGTCTTAATCTTAGGATCCTTCTTGTGAGAGCTTAATTCTTCCTTTGGTCAAATTCTGCGCATTCCATGAGAAGTTTGAGCCTTTGATGGACTCCTTGTGTTGATACACATTGAACATAGTGGGTTCCTATGGTTCACACTATGCTTCCTTTCTCCTCTAAGTCCTATATTCTTAGGATCCTTCTTGTGAGAGCCGAATTCTTCCTTTGGTCGAATTCTGTGCATTCCATGAGAAGTTTGAGCCTTTGATGGACTCCTTGTGTTGATACACATTGAACATAATGGGTTCCCTTGGTTCACACTATGCTTCGTATCTCTTTGTTTATCCTATATTCTTAGGATCCTTCTTGTGAGAGCCTAATTCTTCCTTTGGTCGAATTCTGTGCATTCCATGAGAAGTTTGAGCCTTTGATGGATTCCTTGTGTTGATACACGTTGAACATAGTGGGTTCCTTTGGTTCACACTACGCTTCTCATCCTTCCTTATTATCTGTCCTACATGCTTAGGATCCTTCTTGTGAGAGCCTAAATCTTCCTTTGGTTGAATTCTGTGCATTCCATAACGAAGTTGAACCTTTGTGAGTTCTTGTGTTGATACAAATTAAACTTATTGAGTTTGTTTCTCACTTTGCTTCCCCTCATTTTGTTTATCCTTTCATCTCCATGATTGTGTGATTTTGTGCATTAGAAGTAGGGTATGCTTGATAGCTTTCTCTTTTCACCTACCATGTTTGCATTTAAAGGTTGAGTTTGTCTCCCTTTGCTTGTGTGCTTTCTTTGTGCATCTCTTGTTTGTACTAAAGGTTGAGCTCATCTCCCTTTGCTTGTATTGTTGCATTGCATGTGCATTTACATGTTATACTTCATCTGCTTGATAGCCTTCTTTTGTCTTCATTTGACATGTGAAGGTGAGGAAAACACTTAGAAGGGGGTGGGGGGGGGGGGTTGAATAAGAGTTTTAAGAAATATGGCAATAAAAACAACTCAAGATTTTTATCCTGGTTCGTTGAACTCAACTACTCCAGTCCACCTTATCAAAGATGATTTGCCTTTCTCAACAAGGACTTAATCCACTATTAATCAACTGATTACAATAGCAAGCACTAAGAACAACTGCCTTAGTCTTCTCAAGAACTACTGACCACACCTTGGTCTTCTTAAGGAACTTCTTGCAAATTAATGTAAACTAACAAGTGTTTGATTTGCTTCTAATAAGCTGTATCACAACTGTGATATTTACACTTAAGATTAAGTACAAATAAAACTATACAGTTTTATGAAAGAACAAATGAATAAGATCTTGTGAGATTTTTACTTTTATGAATCAAGCGTGTATGAATGTTTCTTTCTGAGTGAACTAGCAACTTCTAAATGTTGTAGAAGTTCTCCTTTTATAGCTTTTCCAATTTGCTTTGAGTGATGTGCAGATGAATATTATATTAGAATATAAAACTTTTCATTACCAAAAAGTATGGGCAGAGATATGCTTTCTACAGGAAAAGTATGGTTGTAGAAGCCTTGGGATTTGCACCACGTGACTTCTTTGGACAAAATAGTCGTTGGTTACTTTGGAAGTAGCACCACGTCCAATCAAGTTTATAGCTTTTTCAACAAGCTTCCTTCAGGATGAAGTCTTCATAATCTGCACTTTAGAACTTGTAGCAAGCTTAAAGGAATGAAATACTTTTAAGATGATCAGAGCTAAAATGATTGTGATGTTCAGAGCCTTGATATATAATCAGATCTTAATATATCAGAGTCTCAATCTTGATCAGAGTCTTCATCAGAGTATGCAACAGTATGTGCTTTGAGTGTGAATATAAATGATAAGAGTCTGATTATCAAAGCTTTCAACTCTTTGTACACTTCTTTCATTAACGCTTCAGATCATTCTGTAGCTTCTGCTTTAGATCCTTCTGGCAGCGCTTCAGAATCTTCTGATAGTCTTGCATCTGATGCTTCAGAGCCTTGCATAGTTTCTTGTACTTATGTATTTTGCTTCTTTAAGAGATTTTAATTTAATACCTGAAATAATAATACTTGAACAAATTTTAGAGTATATATTTTCTTAATACAAAATTCCATAAGAGTTATCATCAAAACATAGAGATATAAGAAACACCAATCTGTGTTTTTACAATCTCCCCCTTTTTGATGATGACAAAACATAGGAAATTTTGTTCAATAAAGAGAAATAGAAAAATAACTCCCCCTGAGATTAAGAATCTCCCCCTGAAATGAATACTCTAATAGAAGAGAACACTTCCCTTTTTGCTTGAGTAACTTTTAGAGCCTGGTAGAAATCCTTGTTAAGAGAAAAATTAGAGCTTGAATGCTTTCCAGAATCAGAGTCTGATGATTTCTTTCAAATAAAGAGTCTGGTATATCTTCCAGAATCAGAGTCAAATTTGCTTTAAGGATCAGAGCCTGGTTGGGTAATTCTCAGGGTAACTTCAGATAATTTGTGTCAGATGAAATAATAAGATCTGAAAGTCTTAAGATTCAATGTAAGATTAATACTATGTCTGAATTTCATTTTAGTATTGCTTATGGATTGAACAATCAGATTCTATTTCTCCCCCTTTTTGTCATAATCAAAAAGAATTTAAAAGACAGAAAAGGTAACAGAAGAAGAGAAAACACAACACATAAATGAAAAACAAAAACATCCAGATTCATTTAGATTTAAACAGAACAAAAAGATAAGATGTTCAAACAACAGATGATATAAAATAGAACAACAGAAAACAAGTGCAAAACAAGAACGCAACAACATGGAAAAGAAAACTAGGGCTGGCGAGAAGCAATCAGGGTCAAAAGATTAGTAATCTTTGCAGTGGACTCTTCTTGCTTGGCCATCCAAGTCTTGATTTCTTCAGTAGTCTGTTCCTATTTTATCATCCATGATCTGATTTCCTTAGCTTCTTGAACAACATCTGGAGTCTCAGTCTTCATATCAGATGCAGAGGTTGCAGAAGCAGATGCAGTTGCCACAGGATGATCCATGTCAGATGCAAGAGTATATTCTATCATTGCAGTATCTTCAGCAGGAGCATCTTCCAGAAGAAGCACTGGTGTAGTGAGAAAGCTTAGCAGAGTCTGTCTGACCATTTCAGCAAACATTGCCTTTGCATCATCAACACAGATTGTTTTGAGATCAGATGCAGCAGAGTTGAACTTTGAGATGAATCTGTTCCAAGAAGCTTCAGATTCAGCAGGATCCATATTAGCCATGCACTCTTTCTCTACAGAAGCAATCTCCATACACATTTCCTTCTTGAAATTCTTAAACAAAGTTGAAACATCTGATCTGGTTTTGGGGTTCAGAAAGTCTTCTATGGTGATTTTTTGTGATGGTTCAGGAGGTGTTTGGTTTTGTTCAGGAGGTGGGTGATCATATGATGGTTGTTCAGATGGTGGTTGTTCAGATGATTATGGTATGGATGTTTGTGGCATGGTGAGTTGAGGAGTAGAGGTGTCACCATCAGATGGTGTTGATGTAACAACATCAGATGAGGATGGTAGAAAATCCGTGAAGTTAAATTTGGAGCGAAGAGGGTGTTCAGAAGCAGGTAGGTCAGATGGTAGTGGTTTAAAGGGATCAAGAATCTGTAAACAGGTTGGAGAGGGAACTTCAGATTCATAAGAATCAGATGATTTAGTTGAATGACATGAAGTGGAAGAGAGGACATACATGGTTGCAATGGGTTGCACATCCAAAATGTCTTCATATGTTTGTGGGATAGAAGGTTCAGGATTTGGGATGATTGGTTATTTTGGTGGTTGAGTAGAAGAGAGTGGTTCAGATTGTTTTTATGGTTTAGAAGACGGTTGTTATTGTGGTGCAGATTGTGTTTGAACAGAAGATGGTTGAGAATGTGTAAGAGGAGATGAAATTTGTTCAGATGAATGAGGTATAGATGGTTGAGGAGGAGATGGTGGAGGTGAAGGTGAGGGTGAAGGGACAAAAGGTTTTGGATCAGATGTTAATACCTGTTGAATTGTTTCTCTTATTTCCTCCAAGCTAGCTTTTGGAGGATTTTCCTTCTACTTCTTGTCCTTTTCAGGCTTGTCATCAGCATCAAAGGCTTTCCTCTTAGGCTGTGCATCAGGTCCTTCCTCAGCTTTCCTCTTCCTGCGTCTTTCCCTCAGAAGATTTGGCAAGACTTCTCCTTCCTTCTGCACTATGTTAGCTGGCAGAGGAATACCATTCTTCAAACAATCAGCAATGAATGTCAGAATGATGTTCCTGGGTTCATCAACACTGAACATAGGAAAATCTTCCAAAGGTATCCTTCTTCTGCTGACTTCATCAGAGTCAAACTTCTTAGGTTTTCCAGCAAGCTCTGAGATGACTTTCATCCTTTTCAGAGTATTCCCATTGATGACAGATCCTACAATGTAAGACAGATCATCTGTCACTCCAGCACAGTCAGATGCTTTACAAGACCATTCTCTGTTAGAATGTCTGATATTAACCTTCCCAAAGGGATCCAATTTCTGATCTTTCCAGCCTTAACTCTAACTTCTTCTCTAGTTTCCTTTATGTGCTTCAGAAGATGACTGAACAGAAGATAAGGCAGATCCACCTTCTTGCCTTTACTCATACAGAACCTGAAGGACATTTGTTCTGAGTTGACATAATCTGGTGAGTTAGAAGATTTTCTATGAAAAATGGAGCTCATGAAAATCTTAGCCCAGATTCGGTAAACAGGCTTCAAATCTCTGACCTTGTTGGATGGTTCCCCAGAAACACAAACTTCTTGAAAAATGTCAGCCAAGTCCACACGAGCAGTAGCCATACTTGTGATTCCATCAGTTTCCTTATACTTAAGCAGTTGTCTGATTAACTTCTCAGTGATAACAATTTCCTTCCCAAGAACAGAAGAATGAATGAACTTATGGCATACTTGAGCGTGTATCCAGAATTCCTTCACCAATGTTGGATAAACAGGACCCATCATCCTGTCAAAATACTTTTCCCAGTTCTGAGTTTTGATGGTTGGGTAGAGATCAAAACCATTTTCTTTAATGGAATCAAAATCCACAAAGTTCTCACACAGAACCTCAATATCCTTGATTGGAGTGAGAAGAGTTCTCACTGGTGCCTTGTACACAACAACAGTTTGAGATGAAGCAGCAGCATTTGGAGATGATGCAGCAGCAGTTGAGGTTTGCATCTGAGCAGATGTTGAAGATGATGCCATTGATGTTCTTGAGATGCGTCTGGGTTTACATGAAGGTTTGGGTTTTGAAATGAGATGGAAGCAATAGAGAAGACAAAAATGCATATGAGAAGTGTAAAGAGTGTAAAGTGTGATTTATGAAGTGTTGTGAGAATATATAGAGCAATTTAGGGCAAGCAAAAGTCACAAACAATCTCACGCGTACACATAAGCATTTAATGAAGTGAAACATAATCATATCAAGCAATTAATGCAAAGAATAAAATCATATCAAGCATTTAAGATTCTGACAGAAGGGGGGAAAATCAAGAGATTTTGGATTTTCAAAGCAATACCTCAAACGTCAATTCAGTATGATGCACTCTATCTTTTTAGATTCTGAGCTACACGTGTTTGCTTGCATGTGCCTCTGAAACTTCTTGAGAAATGAAACGTTAGGCAACGTTCAGATCCTCTAGCCTTGTTAGTTCAGATTTACACACAAATAAATAAACACAGAATTGAAAAGAGAAAGTACTTCATAGATTAGACATTTATCATCTGAGAAAAAATTTCATCTGATGAATATTTTATTCTGGACAGAAGTCCATACTTATATTTTTCAGAATAAATTTAAATCTATCTTCAGCAAGGGGTTTTGTAAAGATATCAGCCCACTGATGATCTGTATCCACAAAGTTTAAATTGATAATTCCCTTCTGAATATAGTCTCTGATAAAATGATGTTTAATCTCTATATGCTTAGCTTTAAAGTGTAAAATGGGGTTTTTAGATAAGCATATAGCAGAAGTATTATCACAGAAGATAGAAATGTTACTCTCAAAAATCTGATAATCTTCCAGCTGACTTTTCATCCAGAGCATCTGGGTGCTACAACTAGCAGCAGCAATATATTCTGCCTCTGTTGTTGAAAGTGAAATTGTGGGTTGCTTCTTGCTGAACCAGGAGATCATATGACTTCCAAGAAATTGACAGCTTCCAGAAGTACTTTTACGTTCTACTCTGTCTCCAGCATAGTCAACATCACAGAATCCAACTAATTTATACTCATTAGATCTTTTGTAACACAAACCCACATTAGTAGTACCTTTCAGATACCTTAGAATCCTCTTAACACCTGTTAAGTGAGATTCTCTAGGATCTGATTGGAATCTAGCACACAGACAAACACTGAATAAAATATCAGGTCTTGAAGCATTCAAATATAAGAGAGATCCAATCATACCTCTGTAAAGTTTTTGATCAACTTTCTTACTTACCTCTTCCTTACCAAGTGTGCTTGTAGGATGCATTGGAGTCTTTGCCAATTTACTTTCATTCAGATTGAACTTCTTCAGAAGCTCTTTGACATATTTAGTCTGGTGAGTATATGTGCATTCTGGAGTCTGATTTACTTGGATTCCCACAAAGAGTCTAAGTTCTCCCATCATGCTCATTTCAAATTCAGCCTGCATAGACAAAGCAAACTCCTTTCCCAGCATAATACTGGTAGATCCAAAAATAATATCATCCACATAAATTTGACAGACTAGTAAATCTTTCTTAAATGTTTTACAGAAAAGAGTTGTGTCCACTTTGCCTCTGATAAAGTTCTTTTCCAGAAGAAAATTACTTAATCTTTCATACCAAGCTCTGGGAGCTTGTTTCAAACCATAAAGAGATTTTTTGAGTTTGAAAACATGATCTGGAAATTTATCACTTTCAAAACCAGGAGGTTGATGGACATAAACTTCTTCTTCTATAATACCATTTAAGAAGGCACTCTTAACATCCATCTGATATAGAGTGATGTTATGTTGTGCAGCAAATGAAATAAGAAGGCGTATAGATTCTAACCTTGCCACTGGAGCGTAAGTTTCAGTGTAATCAATTCCTTCTTGTTGACTGTAACCTTGAGCTACTAACCTTGCTTTGTTCCTTACAACTTCTCCTTGCTCATTTAGTTTATTTCTGAATACCCACTTTGTTCCAATAATATTGAAACCTTTTAGTCTAGGAACCAGATCCCAAACATCATTTCTTGTAAATTGATTCAGCTCATCTTGCATTGCAAGTATCCAATCATTGTCACTCAGAGCCTCATCCACAGATGTTGGTTCAATAATAGACACCAACCCAACAAGTGATGTTCCAGATGATCTGATAAACGACCTTGTTCTTATAGGGTCATCTTTCTTCCCAATAATCATTTCTTCTGGATTAGAAGCTTTGATTTTGGATGATCCTTTAACCGTTGGTTCTTCAGAAATATTCATGTTATTCATCTGAGCAGCCAATGGAGTTGCATCTGGCGTAGCTTCTTCTTGAGCTTTCTCTACCTCTGGTTTCTCAGATTCTATGAGAATAACTTCTCCATCTGCAGAGTTTTCAAACTGCTTTGGCTTTTGATTGCCATGCTTATCATCAAATCTAACATGTATAGATTCCTCCACAATCTGTGTCTCAATATTGTATACTCTGTAGCCTTTAGAGCGTTCACAATATCCAAGCATGAAACACTTTTGTGCTTTAGAATCAAACTTGTTAAGATTCTCTTTAGTGTTCAGAATAAAACAAATACATCCAAAAGGATGGAAATAAGAAATGTTTGGCTTTCTATTCCTCCACAATTCATAAGGAGTCTTCTCCAGAAGAGGTCTAATAGACACTCTGTTCTGAATGTAACATGCTGTGTTAATTGCTTCTGCCCAAAAATGTTTTGCCATGTTAGTCTCATTGATCATGGTTCTGGCCATCTCTTGCAATGTTCTATTTTTCCTCTCTACAACTCCATTCTGTTGTGGAGTTCCAGGACAGGAGAAATCATGAGCAATGCCATTTTCATTAAAATATTTTTCAAAATGTTTGTTTTCAAATTCACCACCATGATCACTTCTGACTTTAACAATTTTGAAATCTTTTTCAGTTTGGACTTGTTTGCAGAAGTCAAAAAACACAGAATGTGACTCATCCTTGTGCTTTAGGAATTTTACCCATGTCCATCTGTTGTATTCATCAACAATGACTAATCCATACTTCTTGCCTCTGATGGATGCAGTTTTCACTGGTCCAAATAGATCAATGTGAAGTAACTCTAATGGTTTTGAAGTTGAAACAACATTTTTGGATTTGAAAGATGATTTTGAAAATTTTCCTTTCTGACATGCTTCACAAAGAGCATCTGAGTTGAACTTCAGATTAGGAAGTCCTCTGACCAGATTAAGCTTATTAATCTGAGATATACGTCTCATATTAATATGACCCAATCTTCGGTGCCAGACACATTGCTCCTCATTAACAGACATAAGGCATTTAACGTTCTATACCTTAAGTTCTGAAAGACTAATTTTATAAATGTTGTTTTTCCTTTTACCATTAAAGAGGATTGAGCCATCCTTTTGACTAACAGCTTTGCAACTCTTTTGATTAAAGATTATGTCACAACCATTGTCACTTAATTGACTTATGGACAATAGATTATGAGCTAATCCTTCAACAAGCAAGACATTAGTTATGGAAGGAAGTTTACCATTGCCTATGGTTCCAAAGCCAATTATCTTGCCCTTCTGATTCCCTCCAAACTTGACATCTCCTCCAGATCTAAGCTCTAGACTTTGGAACATAGACCTTTTTCCCGTCATATGTCGTGAGCATCCAGAGTCCAGGTACCATGACTGGAGTCTTGACTTTGCTGCTAAGGATGTCTGCAACATAGATTATCTTATCCTTAGGTACCCAGATTTTCTTGGGTCCTTTTTGGTTAGTTGCCTTAAAGCTTTTTCTGAACTTCTGTCTTTCAACATAAGACTTGTTCTGATTAGCTTTAGATTTATTAAACACAGGTTTGTTCTGATTAGAACTTGTGTGTTTAATATCATTTAAGTGACCAAATGTAAACTGAGAATATAAAGGAGGATACTTGATATCCAGTTTATCTACAGATTTTGGATTTGAATCTTCATAAGAGTCATCCCAGGTAGCCATCATAACTTTCTTTTTGTGATATGAGTTTCTTTTTGGCTTCTCATTCTGAAGCTTTGGACATTCACTCTTGTAGTTCCCAAGTTCTTTGCATTCATAGCAAATAACCTCTCTGTTTCCAGATCGTCTGTGTCCAGAGGATTCTCCAGATCTTCTATATCCAGAGTGTTCTCCAGATCTTCTGTGTCCATAAGATTCTTTGTATTGATCTGGTTTTCTGAAGTTCTTGAACTTCCTTTGCTTATTCTTCCAGAGTTTGTTGATTCTTCTAGACAGCAAGGATAGTTCTTCTTCATCTTCAGAAGAAGACTCTTCAGAGCTTTCTTCTATTACCTGTAATGATTTAACAGATTTATTAGATTTTAAAGCAATTGACTTACCTTTCTTTAGAGGCTCATCTTCCTCTAGTTCAATCTGATGACTCCTCAGAGAACTGATTAGTTCTTCTAGCGTAATCTTGTTCAGATCCTTTGCCAGCTTCAGAGCAGTGACCATGGGTCTCCATCTGATTGGCAAGCTTCTGATTATTTTCTTGACATGATCTGCTGTAGAGTAACCCTTGTCCAGAACCTTTAGGCCAGCAGTGAGAATTGAAATCTGGAAAATATGGCTTCAATAGATTCAGATTCTTCCATTTTGAAAGCTTCATACTTCTGGATCAGCGCCAGAGCCTTAGTTTCTTTAACTTGAGAGTTCCCTTCATGAGTCATCTTCAGGGATTCAAATATATCAAAGGCAGTTTCTCTGTTGGTTATTTTCTCATACTCAGTATGAGATATAGCATTTAGCAATATAGTTCTAGCCTTGTGGTGATTTCTGAATTCCTTCTTTTGCGCCTCAATCATTGATTTTCTGTCAATTTTCTTGCCATTCCCATCATTGGGATGAACATATCCATCAATAACTAACTCCCAAAGATCAGCATCAAATCCTAGAAAGAAACTTTCCAGTCTATCTTTCCAATAGTCAAATTTCTCTCCATCAAACATGGGAGGTTTTGTGCTAACTCTTTCTTCATATTTGTTGGATGTTGAAGTTTCAGCAGCCATAAATAATATCAACCAAGAATATCAAGAGTTTTTCCCACTGGATCTTTTCTGGTCACGGTTAAGTGATAGCACAAACAGAACCGGAGCTCTGATACCAACTGAAGGTGAGAAAAACACTTAGAAGAGGGGGGGGGGGGGTTGAATAAGAGTTTTAAGAAATATGGCAATAAAAACAACTCAAGATTTTTATCCTGGTTCATTGAACTCAACTACTCTAGTCCACCTTATCAAAGATGATTTACCTTTCTCAACAAGCACTTAATCCACTATTAATCAACTGATTACAATAGCAAGCACTAAGAACAACTGTCTTAGTCTTCTCAAGAACTACTAACCACACCTTGGTCTTCTTAAGGAACTTGTTACAAATTAATGTAAACTAACAAGTGTTTGATTTGCTTCTAATAAGCTGTATCACAACTGTGATATTTACACTTAAGATTAAGTACAAATAAAACTATACAGTTTTATGAAAGAACAAATGAATAAGATCTTGTGATATTTTTACTTTTATGAATCAAGCGTGTATAAATGTTTCTTTCTGAGTGAACTAGCAACTTCTAAATGTTGTAGAAGTTCTCCTTTTATAGCTTTTCCAATTTGCTTTGAGTGATATGTAGCTGAATATTATATTAGAATATAAGACTTTTCATTACCAAAAAGTATGGGCAGAGATATGCTTTCTACAAGAAAAGTATGGTTGTAGAAGCCTTGGGATTTGCACCACGTTACTTCTTTGGACAAAATAGTCGTTGGTTACTTTAGAAGTAGCACCACGTCCAATCAAGTTTACAGCTTCTTCAACAAGCTTCCTTCCGGATGAAGTCTTCATAATCTGCACTTTAGAAATTGTAGCAAGCTTAAAGGAATGAAATACTTTTAAGATGATCAGAGCTAAAATGATTCAGATGTTCAGAGCCTTGGTAGATGATCAGATCTTAATATATCAGAGTCTCAATCTTGATCAGAGTCTTCATCAGAGTATGCAACAGTATGTGTTTTGAGCGTGAATATAAATGATAAGAGTCTGATTATCAAAGCTTTCAACTCTTTTTACACTCCTTTCATTAACGCTTCAGATCATTCTGTAGCTTCTGCTTCAGATCCTTCTGGCAGCGCTTCAGAATCTTCTGGTAGTCTTGCATCTGATGCTTCAGAGCCTTGCATAGTTTCTTGTACTTATGTATTTTGCTTCTTTAAGAGTTTTTAATTTAATACCTGAAACGATAATACTTGAACAAATTTTAGAGTATATATTTTCTTAATACAAAATTCCATAAGAGTTATCATCAAAACATAGAGATATAAGAAACACCAATCTGTGTTTTAACAACATGTTCCCTTAGGATTCTCACTTCCTTGTTTAAGGATAGTGATGATAGACATTAGGTTGAATCCTTTGCATGATAAGAAATAGGATATAATTCCCCTTTCTAAACTCAAACTTAGGACCATTTTGCATGAGAACATTAGGGTTTTGATTAGTTCCCCTTTAGAGTCCTTCTTTCTCTTCTCATCTTCAAACAATAATAAATCACATAATAAAGGCTATTGAGTATTGTACGTTACGAGCCTTAAGCTACTTGGGAAATGATAATTGAGCGGTCTCCTCTCAATCATCTAGAGTGTTTAGTATACGTCCTTTGGGCGATATGCGACGCATTCGTTCCTAGGTCATAGTCTCTAGTGCAGTATGAATTACAAACATTTATAAAAAACACTTCTCCGATAAAAGGCAAAAACAAACACCAAACTCCTTTTTCCCTTTGGGGATCTCTCTTTCTAATCAAGAAAATATTTTCAGATAAAAGAGTGTTGTTAACTTTTAGTTCTACCGCAAACGATAACGCTTAAGTCTCCAACGAGCGAGATGTATACACCAACTGCTAGAACTACTTGTTAACCCGACTCTGGTAAAAAGACATTTGAAAAAAACCTATATTCCGTTTTATCTTGAACTATGTTCACTCTGATCTCTCATACCTGTTGTGAGTACGTAGGCACAAGACACGATGTCTTGGCGAGAAACCTTCCTCCCTTCATCTGTAGTTTTCTGAACCACGTTGACTCTGAATTTCCCATTGCACGAGGGAATACGTAGGCCCAGAGCAGCGACGCCCTATCGAGTCCTTTTTCTTTATTTTAGCCCAGACCATTAGTTAGATAGATAAACAACCCTTTTGATAAACAAAACAAGCGTGGATCCCGTCGAGCACGACGAACGTGAGGGGTGCTAATACCTTTCCCTTGCGTAACCGACTCCTGAACCCGAGATTTGGTTGCGATGACCGATCTTATCCCTTTTTGCTAGGTTTCTCATGATCATTTCCTTTCCCTCCTTTGGGATAAATAATGATAGGTGGAGACTCTTCTGTCATTGGTGACACCTTTTTTCGCAGTAGTGACACTGTGGATATTGTCTCTTCCGATGATTTCTATTTACGACTCCTTCCGTGCCTTTTTTTCATATGAGTTACCTTACCTTTTGTAAGGGGATTATTTGTCTTTTACGTGAAATATGATCCCTTTGCTTTCCTTTTGTAAGTGTTATCATTGTCTTTTACACACGACAAACCATTGTTTTGGGTATTTTCGATCAATTTGAACGCTTGATGCCTATGTGACCAAAAACTGATTGGTCACTACATGGAGAGTGTCATCTCCACCATCATGCTTGTGAGGTTAATGATATTCTGATACCTTATACATGGGTGGTTATTGCCCTAAACTTACCTTTTGTGAGTCTTATTTATGTTGTCATTATAAGACCTTTGGTTTATGCATTTTGCACCTTTCCATCCCCGGCTGTGCCTTTTGCACATTATTCTTAGCAGTTTGTCTTTGCGTATTATGTTTTTCTCCCCGCAGAATATCCTACCTTTTATATACCTTTGCCTTTGAACCCTTTGTTCTGATGTCTTTCCCTACCTTTTGTAGAAGGAATTTTCTTCCTGAACCTTTTGTTCTGGTGTCTTTCTCTACCTTTTGTAGAAGAAATTTGTTTCCCCAAAACTTTTGTTCTGGATTCCTCGCTACCTTTAGTAGGAGAGGTTATCTCCTAACCTTTTGGTCAGGAGTCTTTTCTGTTTTGTAGAAATTTCCACGATCGTTTCTTCCCCAACGGAATATCCTTTACTTGTTATAGTAGGACTGTTTTCTCCAAGCCTTTGGTTATGGGGATCTTTCTACCTTTCATTGAAGGAAGTTATCTCCGAGCCTTTTGTTCTGAAGTCCTCGCTACCTTTCGTAGGAGAGATTATCTCCTAGCCTTTTGTTCAGGAGTCTTTTCCGCTTTTGCAGAAATTTATTTAATTGTGTTATCCAGAAGGGAGTTCCTCTATGTGAAATAGAAGGAACTTATCTTTTCTCCAAGCTTTTTATTTTGGAGTCCTTTTTTCCTTTCGCGTAAGGAATCTTTTCTCTGAACCTTTCGTTTTGGGGCTCTCTCTACCTTTTGTAGGAGGAATATTTCGCTCGTTGATTTGATGGGATCTCTACCTTTGGTGAGAGTTATTTCATTATATCCCCTGAGTCCTTGCTACCTTTTATGGAAGGAATATCTTACTATATATGGCTTGAGTTCTCCCTGCCTTTTGCAGGTGAATATTTCTTAAACTCTGATTATCATCTGTTACTGCAAGAGATGCCTCCCCTTTCAGGACTAGAAAAACACTTGTGTCCTTTTGCATTGCATCTCGAGCATACCATCATATATTCATCATAACCAACCAATTCATCAGATTACCATTTATCTTTTGACAGATGCCTTTTTCAAAGCCATGTTGCTTCTCCATCCTGATGCATTCCATCCCGGTTAGCTGAAAACTTCACGTATTCTTGTATTTACTTTCCTTGTACCTTAACCCTGAGAAGGCCTTTGTCATACTCACTTTCAAGTTCAAGGAGATTAAATAGGGGCATCTGTCACACCCTCTTTTTCACCCTAATCTTTCACCCCCATATCATTATCATTTTCATTAGCATTTGCACCTAGCATTGATCTAAGACAGGGAATAAAGTAATCTTATATAATAAGCCAGAGAGGAGCTTCATCTTCAAAGACCAATTAAAAGCTCAAGATCAAAGTTATGACAATCTCAATTCACAAGGTCTCCATCATCATCAAGGCATGTCACTCAGCCATTTGAATCAAGAACACAAGCATTGATTCTCCTCCTCCTAACTCATTGATAATTGTCTAGAGTTTTTATTCCAAAGGAGGTTTGTGGCTACGTATTTGGGAAATACATGATTCTAAAGCTCAACACACACCTTGAGGGGCCTCTACATTAATTATGTGTCATCACAAGAGCCTCAGTAAATGGAAATGATCTTAGGGTTTCATCTGGTCAACAAAAGTCAATTGTGATTCAACTAGGTCAAAATCTTGGATCGCAAGGTCAATCAAGGGCATGATAGTTGTTTTCAAGTGATTTCATGTGTTTGGATCAAGAAAAGTCAAGGAGAAACATAAAATCAAGAGTTTGACTGAATTAAGGTTTTGATAGCAATTTTTCTAAGTGTGAAAAACCCTAATTCTAGCCATATTGCAACATCCATAACTTTCTCATTTTTGATCCAATGAAGGCAAACTAGCTATCAAATTGAAGAGGACATCATGAACTACAAGTTTGTGGAAGAAATCATGTCCAAAAGATTCATGGTTTAAGAGATATAATGAGTCAAAGTTTAGAAAAAGGAGATTATGACATTTTTACACTTAGGAATTTTTCTAAGTATAGAAATTTAGTTTGAAGTACCTACTTTCAATCTCATTTTTCATGTTGATACAAGCTTCATTTGAATTTTCCTACAACATGAGAATTTTAGAGCATCCTCCAAGCTTTCTTTTGAGTACTATATAATCTTCATTGGATGTGTAGAGATCAAGTTATGATGCTCCCAAATTAGGGTTTCAAAGTTGTCAAAATTAGCAAGTGGTTAGATAGATTTTTCAACCAAACTTCCAATACACTTTTCACTAAGTTCTTGACCTCAATTGAATTTTCTCACAACATGAAAGTTAAAGATAATTCTTCAAGCTTTCTATTCAATACTAGAACATATCCATTGGATCAAAACTCCCCAAGATACATGGCTTCAAAGTTGAGGTTTCAATGATGTGGAAAATCTATAACTTAGAACTTTTCTTGGTCACTTTAGGCCAATTTTGAGGACACGACTTCCAAAACATTTCCCACATATTTCTAAACCTTTTCCCAAGAATTTTCCAACATGAATTGTGTTCTATAATCCCCCTAGTTCATTTTAAGTTCAAGGTTGCATGAACTGGTGTTGAATTCATCAAGTTACAACTCTTAGAAATGGTGGGCATGATTGGGATTCAAGTGCATTTGGTTCATGATATATTTTGAATATCCTTTTTGCAGCATGGCATCAAAACCTTACCACATGAAATGTAGTGCATTCTTTGTTACAAAACCTTACCAAAAGAGAGCCAACAAGGCTGCCACCATCACGCACGAGTTTGCACCAAGTTACCAAGACAAGTAAAAGATAGAAATGCAGAAAACTCTTGCTCATCACTCTGGATCATGTCCCTTTCATTCTTGCTCCCTGCACACTCTCATTTCTCACTCAAAAGTCACTAAAAAATTTCCTTTGGACGTGCCAAACTCGGGTACCATTTTTTTTCATTTTTGACAAAGTTTTAAAACCAGCTGCATAGGCCAATTAGACTCTCTAAGACCCTCATATTTAAACTTCACAAACCCTAAAACAAAGGGGGAGAACATCTGGGCATTAGAATCTGCTTCAAAAAGATCCATTCACCTCAAACATTTATCTACTTCGAACCTGTCTTTTCTTCCAAGTTTTCATTGCTTCCTGGCCTGATTCTTCATCCTTGAAGTGTAAGGAGGCTATTGGAGGGGTTACTTTTGAGGTTTGAGAAGAAACAAGGGCCAACGGAGCTCCTCTGTTAGGTAATTTTCTTTTACTTTTCTAATCCTTCCTAAATTCATTTTAAGGCTTTTAGTGGTGTATCTGAAGTCCTCTAGTGGTAGAGGCATTGTTTGATATGAGTTTGTCTTGTTTTGGTGAAGTTCAATTCCCATGTTCCTTTTTTCGTGCTCTGATTTCATGATGTTAGAGTGGTTATTTTTGAATTCTAAGTTTATAATCTACATGAAAAGTACTTTGGAATAGTGTCAAGTTTTATTGCTTTGGTTGAGTTTTATAGTTGACTCTGGTGGGAGTCACCTGAGAAGACGGCCGGAGCCCTAGCTCCGGCATCTGATGTGTGTTTGCGTTGAAACCTTGACTTTGCTGAGGTGTGCGTGAGTTGGCAGTGACATGGAGATGACATGGTTAAGTTAAGGTGCCACGCGTTTTTTTGTTGTTTTTGATGGGTTAAGTGACATTGGGCCTACATCATTTTGCTCTTCGCACCCCAGAATTTTTGGCCCATATGTGCTTCAACATGAATAAGTCATTTTGTTTTACTTCGACACCATCTTTTCATTTCTCATTTTATTTTCTTTTTATTTTCCCCTCTTTCATTTTATTTTTATTTTAAATACTTTTACTTATTTTAAAAATACACAAAAATTATTTTTAAATATTTTGATGGTTGGGGATATTTGTCACATATTTATTTTATTTTTAAAATGGTTTTTTCTATTTTATTTTGATTTATTTATAAGAGGTATTTCCATTGATACCCTTAAATTGGGGTTGATGATTTGAGTGCCTTATGCTCATATTTTGAGGCTAATTTTTTAGCCATATTAAGACCATTCTATAAGGGTTATGTGATGTTGTTCGGGGATTGGTTTGAGTTACCTAAGGTGACTTTTCATTTCTCATCTTTTGACCCTCAATTCATACCCGATTGTATGCTTGGCTTGTGTGGTTCTACAATTTTGGGCTTTGTCCTTAACCTATCTTCTTCCCATCTTTTGCAATTGTTTAAATATGTCTTTGAACTTATGTTTTCTTATTTTTTGGGATTTTCTTTAAGTGTCTTGCTATTTTTGGTGGAAGCCCATTGAGTGTTGTTGATAACTCTTCGTGTTTGAGCCATAGACCAAGCTTATTGATCCTTTGACATAATTAAGGTTGATCATAGCTTGTGGCATTTTGGAAAATGATAACATGTTGCCTTGAGGTTCTTTTTGCTTTGATTTCATGATCTTTGACCCTTCTTCCTATTTTTGATTGATTTTACAAGTTTGGCACTATTAGAGTGTTTCACTTAGACATCTTTTGAGCTTGCCCTGTTTTTGTCTCGACCAGATAGAAGAGACTTAAATATAACAAATAAACCCAATTTTTGGCCCTAAGAGGCCACAAAATGACATGATTATGCGAATGATATGTAGACACAAGACCTCTGTGGTGACAAAAATGCCACAGGAGACAAACAAATACTAGGGAGCAAAAGAAGAAAAAAGACTCCACAGGGGAAAACAAAAGAGCAAGATCCTATTTTGATAAAGGAAAGGAAATGACTCAATGGGGGGAAGGGATACCAACGGCCGGTTACTGAGCGAAGATACTCAAATCGAAGAGAACATGTAAAATACTTTCTACTGGTTACAGAGTAGAAAATAAGTGCAATAAACACAAGAGAATTGTTATCTACCAGTTACTGGGTAGAAAACAAAGAGATGTATTAGATATTACCAGTTACTGAGTAAAAACTAATCCACTTGTTGAGATAATCAAATACCTGTTACTGGGTAGGGAATGAAACAATGCCAACTATTGGTTATTGAGTAGTTTAGCGAGGGTAATAAACCTGAAGCAAAAGGTTACCAACTATCGGTTACTTCATAGGGTAAACAAATTATCAACAACCTGTTACTAGGTAGAAAAAAGAATATCACCACCAAGAAAGATTACCGACTACCGATTACTGGGTAAAAAAATATGACAGTAACTAACCAAAAGAGAGACAAATGTTACCTGCTACCTGTTACTAGGTAGAAAACTAAAGGCAACAAAGCTCTGGAGGAAGGATCACCTTTTACCGGTAACTGGGTAAAAACAAAGGATAACCAAACAAAAGGGGTGAGAAATATTACATGCTATCCACCACTAGGTAAAGTAAAGGCAATATACTCAAAACGTGAAGAAACATTACCAGCTACCTGTCACTAGGTAGAAAACTAAAGGTAATGAAATCGCAAGGAATACCTGCTATCAGTCACTGGGTAGGGTATTACAAATGTCAACTACCTGTCATTAGGTAGGACAAACTCGACTACCTATCACTAGGTAGGAGAAGGAAATAAAGGTCGACTACCTATCACTGGGTAGGATAAACATACTCGACTACCTGTCACTGGGTAGGAGAAAGAGGCACATTATCAGCTACCTATCACTGGGCAGCTCAAATCACAAAACAAACTTCTCAAATAAAGATACAACCATTTGTTGGTGATGAAATATCAATAACTCTGTCGGAGATCTTCAATAGAGATACGGGCAGGTTAAATCATACAACAGACTTCTCAAATAAAGAGACAACCATCTGTATAGAATTTCACAACAAACTTTTCACTGAGACTTATTCCATAGAGATGTCATCTGATGGAAAAGTTGGTTGGATAAGGATCCATCATTTCACAATAAACTTCTCAATTGAGGATGAACTAGAGAAATGTTGTTTATTGAGAAGATAAAAATAAATTCCTGAAGGTTACACGAACTCCTCAAATAAAGAAGCTTCCACTTGTTACCAGGTGAGGTTTATCTTGTTGGGAACATACAAGTCGCTCAAATAAAGAGGCTGCCACATGAAGTCACACAAGCAATAACCAAGAGAGTGTTATCAAAACACCACTGGGGAAATTCAAATCTTCAACTTCTGACGAGGATTAATAAACAAATTCCTGCCGAGGAAAATAAATCCTCGAAAAGAGAGAAATAAATACCTTTTCATCATCCAGGTTTCACAGCCCAGAGAAATCCAAAAAAATGGTTGCAAGAGATCAATGTTCAATCCAGGAACAAAATGGAGAGAAACGGTCAAACAAGACTCAATCCCATGAGGAAATAACTCAACTGAGGAATAATTCCATCCAGATAAAAGCTGGTGAGGAAAGCTAAAACAAACATCTTCCACAAGGAATAAACTCAGTGGGGAATTAGAAAGGATGGACATTTTCTGCTTAGGGGTAACACTCTAATAGAGAGAGGACAAACACACTCCGCGGGGGTAACAGCACTGAAGAGCAATGAAACACCAACAAAAATGCACAATGCACAATGCAACAAAAACATGTTATACTCAACAAAAATGAATGTGCATGCAATGCATATGGGTATGAATATGCTGACAAAACAGACAAAAAGGATAAACAGAGGGTGAACAAAACATCACAACACCACTTGAAATACTCGACTAATCTCATCAAGCTAGAGACATCACTAGAGATCGTGTTAGGGATTTAACAAAAGAAATCCTGCAAGAGATAAACAAAAGACATCAAAGGAAAATAAGTCCTACTACAAGGTTCAAATCTCACTGAGGAGATGGAGATAATGCTTGGGGAGAAAACCCGGAGATCAATCTTCAAACATCGATAATCCAACAAGAGGGAACAACAATACGAACTCCGCTTCGAGGGAAATATCTGTTGGAGAAAACATAGCAACACAAATCTTCCAACTCTGCTTGGGGATAAGAAAAATCCATATCAAATCTGCTTCAAAGGGATGAAGAGATCTGCTGCAAAATATAATGGATTCACTGGAGGATTGTAATCATGTAAATAGCTACACAATTCCACTAGGGAATAACACAACTCTTCTGGGGATATCGGAAAAAGCTTTCTGAATATTATGCAACCCTGAGAGAAATATCATGGACTTGTCGGGGAATAAGAAGTTAACATCATAGGAAAAAGTCAAAATGTGGGGGATTTTACATCAACATTCAATACAAGGTGAGAGAAAACTCGACAGGTGACTGCTATATAAACACTTCTTAGAAGAAAGCAACATTGCTCTTTGCTTGGGAAACGTCCAAAGTAAAGATGCATAACCTCTACTCGTAATCAACAAAGACATATCTCTGCATGGGCATTAACATCAAGGAAATGGGATCCTTAAACTACTCAGCTGTCTGATCATAACCTACTTGGATGAAGGAAACATACTAAGCTGGAGAAAATTTGAATCAACACTTAGCTGGGAAAACTGAACAACACTCGTCTGGTTATTCAAAGGAACAAAATCTGATAAGGGAGTATCAGCAAACTCTACTGGAGAAACCTCAATACAACTCTATTGGGGAGCTGTCAATAAATTCTACCAAAGGAGCAAGAAAGAACCATGTTGAGAAAAACATCAATAAACTCTGCTGAGGAGAAAATCAACAAGAACAAACTCTGTTGAAGAGAACACTAAGCTTTGTGCTTCGAGATTTTACCATTCTTGGGATTACTGTCGACATTCCTCTTTATATTCATAAATCAAAGAAAAATGTTGTTATAATTTTAAATCAATTATTCACATTTGTTTCAAAAATAATCATCAAAAATAAAATGAAATTCTATAAACAGAAACAAAATAAGAATTGCAAACATAGGGACAAAGGCCCAAATTTTATTGATAGAATGGTAGTCCGCAAAAAGGCGTAACTCCACGGATCATTACAATGTTTGAAAAATGGTAAATACAATGGAAAGGGCTACATTGAAATACAATGACCACTATTCTCCCTAACAAATCTGAATTCCAATTGTGCTTGAGACTTCAGTTGAGGATAATTAAGGTAAAGTCCTTGATAGCAAATGTTGCTTTAAGCGATCAAGAACGGCCAGATGCAGTTACTTGCCATAATCCCTAACTTTTGCCTAGAATGCCCTCTTGGGTTTTCAACCTACTAGGATGATTATTTTCTGTTTTTGTCTCTAATTTTTTCCTAGACTGCCCTTTCAGGTTTTCAATCCACCGAGACGCTCATTTTTGCCTAAGTCTCTCTTTTGGGTTTTCAACTTAGCAAATTGTTCTTTTATTTTTAGGCAAAGTATTTCTTGACTGCATCGGCATTCACAGGACGAGTGAACTCTTCACCATCCATAGTTGTAAGAATTAATGTACCGCCATAGAAGGCTCTCTTAACAAAATATGGGCCTTCATAATTAGGAGTCCACTTGCCCCTAGAATCAGTAGTAAAAGTCAAGATCTTTTTTAGCACGAGGTCGCCTTCTCTGAACACACGAGGTCGAACCTTCTTATCAAATGCTTTCTTCATTCTTTGTTGATACAATTGGCCATGACACAAAACCTTTATTCTCTTCTCGTCAATCAAATTCAACTGGTCGTATCTACTATAACACCATTTAGCCTCAGACAATTCAGCTTCCATCAAAACTCTCATAGAAGGGATTTCAACCTCTATCGGGTTAACTGCTTCCATACCATAAACAAGAGAAAAAGGGGTTGCCCCTGTTGAAGTAGGAACGGATGTACGTTACCCATGCAGAGCAAAAGGGAGCATATCATGCCAATCCTTGTATGTAACAACCATCTTCTGAATGATCTTCTTAATGTTCTTATTAGCAGCTTCAACAACCCCATTCATCTTAGGTCTGTAAAGAGAAGAATTATGATGCTCAATCTTAAAATCATTGCATAACTCCTTCATCATCTTGTTATTCAAGTTCGACCCATTATCAGTGATAATATTTCATGGAACACCATACCAACAGATGATTTGGTTCTTCGTAAACCGGACCACTACGTGCTTGATCACATTGGCACATGATGTCGCTTCAACCCATTTGGTAAAATAATCAATAGCCACCAATATGAAACGATGTTCGTTCGAAGCTTTAGGCTCAATCATTCCAATCATATCAATTCCCCACATGGAGAAAGGCCACATAGAAGAGATAACATTGAGAGGAGTTGGAGGCACATAAACTTTGTCAACATAAATTTGGCATTTATGGCACTTCTTCACATATTTACAACAGTCAGATTCCATCGTCAGCCAATAGTAACCCGCCCTTAACATCTTCTTAGCCATTGCATGTCCATTGGCATGGGTACCAAAGGATCCTTCATGACATTCTTTCATCGACATGTCTGCTTCGTGTCTATCCAGGCATCTGAGCAAGATCATGTCATGATTTCTCTTATACATCACATCATCATTCAAGAAGAAACTACCAGCCAATCTTCTCAAAGTTTTCTTATCCTTCTTGGATGCCCCAAGTGGGTACTCCTGATTCTGTAGAAAACACTTAATATCATAATACCAAGGTTAATCATCAACAATCTCTTCAACTGAAAACACATGAGCTTGTATATCAAGATGCATCACATCAATCTTTGGCACATCATTCCAATGATTTACCATAATCATAGAGGATAAAGTTTCTAAAGCATTTTCCATTCGATTGTCTGCACTTGGTATATAGTGAAACTCAGTCTTATTGAAGAAAGTTAACAACCTTCTTACGTAATCACAATAAGGAATCAAATCAGGTTGATGTGTCTCCCACTCCCCTTTAATCTGATTAATCACCAAAGCTGAATCTCTATATACATCAAGGATCTTGATTCTTAAATAAATAGCTTCTTCCAAGCTCATAATACACACTTCATACTCAGCTGCATTATTGGTGCAAGTGAAAACTAACCTTGAAGGGAAAGGAATATGAGAACCATTAGGGGTAACACTAATTGCTCTAATACCTTTGCCATATTCATTAACAACTCCATCAAAAATCAAACCCCAACGGGATCCAGGCTCAGGCCCTTCTTCAGGTAATGGTTCCTCACAATCTTTAACCTTTAGATACATCAAATCCTCATCAGGAAAATCAAATCGGATAGGTTGATAATCATCAATTGGTTGGTGTGCCAAATGATAAGCCAAAACACTTCCTTTTATCGCTTTTTGAGTTCGGTACTCGATATCATATTCTAACAACAACATTTGCCAACGAGCAATCCTCCCTGTTAAAGCAGGATTTTCAAAGATATACTTGATTGAATCCATTTTAGAAATCAACCAAGTTGTACAATTTAACATATACTGGCGAAGGCACTTGGCAGTCCAAGCTAAAGCACAACATGTCTTTTCAAACATTGAGTACCGAGACTCACAATCGGTGAACTTCTTGCTCAAATAATAAATGGAAAATTCTTTTCTTCTAGACTCATCTTGTTGACCCAAAACACCACCCATAGACTCTTCTAGCAAGATTAGATACATGATCAAAGGTCTTCCCTCCACGGGAGGAGACAAATAGGAGGTTCAAGCAGATACTCTTTAATTCTTTCAAAAGCTTTTTGACAATCTTCTATCCATACACAACCCTGATCCTTGTGAAGAAGCTTGAAGATCAGCGCACATGTGGCAGTCATATTGGATATAATCGGGAGATATAGTTCAAACGTCCCAAGAATCCTCTTACTTGTTTTTCTATTTTAGGTGCAGGCATTTCTTGAATAGCTTTAACTTTACCAGGATCAACTTCAATGCCTTTCTGACTGACAATAAAGCTCAACAACTTTCCAGAACGGACACCAAAAGTGCATTTATTAGGATTCAGACGGATCTTAAACTTTCTCAAACATTGAAACAACTTCAATAAGTATTCAATATGATCTTCTTCAGTCTTCGACTTACAAATCATATCATCCACATAGACCTCAATTTCTTTATGCATCATATCATGGAACAGAGTGGTGATAGCTCTCTGGTACGTTACACCGACATTTTTCAAACCGAAGGGCATCACTCTATAACAGAATGTTCCCCATGGTGTAATTAATGTTGTTTTCTCCATATCCTCAGGTGCCATCTTTATTTGATTATAACCGGAAAATCCATCCATAAAGGAAAAGATATTGAACTTAGCATTATTATCTACCAGCAAATCAATGTGTGGCAGTGGAAAATCATCTTTTGGACTTGTTTTATTCAAATCTCTATAGTCAACACACATTCAGACTTTTTCATCTTTCTTTGGAACAGGCACAATATTAGCCACCCATTGAGGATACTCAGCAGTCACAAGGAAACCAACATCAATCTGCTTCTGAACCTTCTACTTAATCTTCACAGCCATGTCAGGACGAGTTCTTCTCAATTTCTGCTTCACAGGTGAACATTCAGGCTTCAATGACAAACTGTGCTCCACAATATCAGTATCAAGACTGGGCATGTCCTGATAGGACCAAGCAAACACGTCAACATATTCCCTAAGAAGCTCTACCATCTGCTTCTTAACATCTGCTTGAAGCAGTGCCCCAATCTTGACTTCTTTCCTAACATCTTCAAAACCCAAATTAACCAATTCCACCGGCTCTTTATAAGGCTGAATGGTCTTTTCCTCGTGCTCGAGCAATCGGGAAATTTCATCAGGAATTTCTTCAACATCCTCTTCTTCCGCTTCAAACACAGGGAACTCAAAATTGGGAGAGGGCATAGGGTCATTATTTTCAATGGGTTTAACAATCAATCTGCACAATGATTTATGCTTGATTTTAGAATATGAATTAGAAGTGCAAGTATTATGCAGATAAAAGTGATCATAACATTATTATTTTTTGGTTTTTTATGTTACCATTTTTCAGAAATAAAGCAAAAAGGGAAAATAACATATGCATAAACAGAAAAACATTTTATTGATAATGATAAAAGTTGAATCAAAGCCCTCACAAATTCACTTTCGCCTTGGGCAGTGTAAAGAATTTTTGAAAGAAACAAAAACAAATTACTTTGAAACATGAACAACAATAGGAATATCAACACTGATCCAATTCTGGCATATCAACCCATGCGTCACAAAGTTGGGCGTTTCTTCCTCTTAATCAACCTCAATGATAACGTTGACTTCATACTCAGGTCTCCAAAGTCTCGATCGAGGAGATTAAAAGGGTACATATGCATCTTCTATCTCAGAATCATATCCTGGATTTTCCAAATAAGGATCCCAGTCTTCAGAAGGAATGGAATCATTTTCCAAACCATATGAGATATAACCTTCAGAGTCATCTTCAACAATTGCAGCTATAGAATGACCTTTGGTATGGATGAACCCAGAACTTCGAAAAATATCACGAATACTCTTCAGCTCTTTACGGGTTGCACCAAACATAAAAGCCAAACCAACTCTATCTCTTTTGACAACAACTTCAATAACTCGGCTCCATCTATCTCCTTGGCCACTCTCTAACACATGTTGTGCATGTTTTAGAGAAGACATGGACACCCCATTCTTCTTAACAACATTATCAACTACAGAAAGGGCCTGGAGCGTGTCGCTACTACGAAAATCGAGGCCGGCAATGACAGAAGAGTCGCCACCGTGCGTTATTTATCCCAAGAGAGGGAAAGGAAACGCTCAGAGAAAACCTGACGAAAAGAGGGATAAGATCGGTCATCGCAACCAAATCTCGGGTTCAGGAGTCAGTTACGCAAGGGGAAGGTATTAGCACCCCTCACGTCCGTCGTACTCGACGGGATCCATGCTTGTTGTCTAATCTAAAAGGGTGTAAATCTATCTAAATACAAGCTTGAGGACAAAAGAAAAAGAAGTGACTCGGCAAAGCAACGACGCTTTGTTCCTACTTATCTCATCTGAAATGAAAAGTCATAGTCAACGTAGTTCGGCTAACTACGGGTGAGAGGGGGGAAGGTTTCTCGCAAAGACATCGCGTCTTGTGCCTATGTATCCTCGTCTGGTACGAGAAATCAGAGCAAACGTAGTTCGGGCTAACACGGGAACACCGGTTTGTTCAACTTGCTTTTAGGCGAGTAGGGTTAACAAGTAGTTCTAGCAGTTGGTGTATGCAGCTCGACCTTGGGAGACTTAGGCGTTACCGTTTGCGATAGAACTAAGAGTTAACAACACTCTTTTTTTCTGAAAAGATTTTCCTGATTAGAATCCTGAAGGATAAAAAAAAAGGTTTGAAATATTTTTGCGTTTTTTAGAGAATAAGTGTTTTGAATTTGGGTGTTCATAATGTATGTTGTACTAAAGTCTAGAACATAGGATCGAATGCATCGCATATCGCCCTAAGGACGTATACTAGACACTCTAGGAAATCGAGAGGTGGCCCCTCAATCACCATTTCCCAAGTATAAGGTTCATGGCACAATATTCGTTATCCTTATTAAGTGTTTTATGATTGTTTTGAGATGAGAAGAGAAAGGACACTAAAAGGGAGACTAAATCCAAACCTAAAGTGGTCATGCATAATGCTCCTAAAGTCGGGATTCAAGGGAGCGACACTATCCTAATGTTATCATGCATAGGATTGAACACCTAATGTCTCTCCTACTCCCATCCTAAACGGAGGGACTAGGAATCCTAGGGGGATCATGGCGCGAGGCCAAGTAAACACCACATAACTCAATCACAGATGAAACGGGGGAAAAAAATTAATTCGAATTCAAAAATAAAATGATGGTTAAAAATAAAATGAAAAGGATGAAAAAAAAGGAAAAAGAAACAAATGCTTAAAAAAAATAAAGGGAGAGTGCTCCCACCAAGAGTTGAACTCTTGCCTTTGGGATTACAAACAACACACATGACCATCAAGCCAGCCACACGTATGTACATATAAATGGAATGAGAAGAAGAAAACAAAAAAGATGAAAGATAAAATAAAAAAAAAACAAGCAAAAACTGGCCGCAACCGGGCTCGAACCCAGGAACATGGCAATGCAAGGTACTTAAGGGCAAGGCTCCTAACCACTGGGGTGGCGATACATCCGTGTATTAATGCCACCCCATCTGTAAATAAACATGAAAACGCGCGCAGACTGAACTTTGGGCAAGGCAAGATCAAAGCAAGAATTCCAAATGCGTTTTGATTCACAACTCTCTCAAAACTCCACCAAATTTGATGAAATAAAAACCTATCTCACTCAATTTTTCGTGAGGAATACAATGGTGCCAACAAAATTTTGAAATAATGCTCACAGATTAAAACACGATGGCTCACACACATGTGGAGTTTGAAATGCATTTTTGAAGTTATGGATTAAAACTGATGGATTTCAGATCAAACAGGGGTCTGCTCATGTTTTAAACATAGAATGGGATAAGTTCTAATCAAAACTTTAATCATAAGATCTCAGAACAAGAAAATGGTGTGTGAGTTGCCAATGATGAAGCTTGTGTCCTCATGAACTTTGCAATTCAACAACGTTGGAGTAATGTCTCCCAGACAAAACAAAAGTTCAATGATCTAACTGATTTAGAACTCAATCACACAAATTGCATAAAGCTGGATGGTAATAGGGATGCACTTGGAAACCACAGATTGTAATAGCTGCTAATCAGCTTGGAAACAAATATGCACGTATCACAAACATGACATAAATCAACTTTTACCAATAGATTGTGTAAGAAGTCAATAGAACAAAGTAACGCATATGAGTTGCAACAGAAGTTAAACACCATCAACCAAATGGTTAGTAGCAGGACAAACACCAACTCAGACCAAATAGGAGCTCAATAACTTCAAATAAACCAATGATTTAAATGCAAACATGATCAAGTGAAGGTGAGAAAATACTTAGAAGGGGGGGTTGAATAAGTATGAAGATAAAACTTAGAAATAAAAACTCAAGGATTTTTATCCTGGTTCGTTGAACTCAACTACTCCAGTCCACCCTATCTAGAGTGATTTTCCTTTCTCAAACAAGGACTTAATCCACTATTTAATCACCTGATTACAATAGTAAGCACTAAGAACAACTGTTCAAAGTCTTCTCAAGAACTACTGATCCTAACTGGATCTTCTTAAGGTTCTTTTACAATCAAATGTAGTAATAATACAAGTGTTAAAAAATGCATCTAATAAAGTTTTAAGATGAAGAACAATGAAATAATTCAGTAAATGACTTTAAGTTGTATGAGAGCTTTGGGATAAATTCTTTTCAAGTGTTTCGTCAACTGAAGAAGATGAATGGAGACTTGCTTTTATAGGCACAGTGATCCAAGAGCTTTCCACGTTGAGAAGAGTGTACCAAAAAGGTCTGAGCCTTTTTGTCTTCACATCATGTGACCTTTCCTAGAATAAGAATACACAGAGAAATCCTTTTTGTCTATGTTCTTGTGTCTAACATAAATAAGGAAAGAGTCGTTTGGTTATTCCAACGGGCATAACTTTGAATTCTTCTTCAACAATTTTCAGCAAGAATCATCAGAGTCTAAATTGGTCAGAGCCTTCTGATGTTCATCAGAGTTTGTTGAATCAGAGTCTTTGCAGCAAGTGTGCTTTCAGCGTGTATAAGTTCAGAGCAGAGTTTTGGGTCAGATCCTCAGTACTGACAGCATTAGTACTGTCAGAGTCTTCTGAAGTAACTGTGCTTGAAACTCTTCATACAGAATTTTTCATTGCTTCAGATGCTTCTGGCTTTTGCTTCAGATTCTTCTGCAGCTTCTGCTTCAGATTCTTCTGTAGCTTCTACTTCAGATTCTTCTACAGCTCCTGCTTCAGATTCTTCTGGAGGCAGCGCTCAGACTATTCTGGAGGCAGCATTCTGAATCTTCTAAGAGATGCTTCTGACGCTTCAGAGCCTTGCATATTTCTTATGTTCAGATCTAATTTGCTTCTGGAGTAATATTCACTTTAACATCTGCAGCGAACATTCTCCAGCAAATTTTAGAGTATATAATTCTTTAATACAAAATTTCATAAGTGTTATCATCAAAACATAGAGATATTAATAAGAACCAATCCGTGTTCTAACAATCTCCCCCTTTTTGATGATGACAAAAACATCAGAAATTTTGTTCAATAGAAAGTACAATGATCATAACTCCCCCTGAGATGATGAATCTCCCCCTGAATTGAATACTAAGAAGGAATAGAAACTTCCCTTTTTGCATGAGTATTCTCTTCAGAATTAGAGCCTGAATGTTCTAACCATTAGATCTTGCATGTTTCAGAGTCAGAGTCTGATAAGTAAAATATTATCTGGAAGTCTTAGAGTTATGTCAGAGTTTCTTTTAACAAATATGTCAGAGTTATCAAACGTTCTGAAATGCTAAGGGTTTACGTTAGTTAGAATTGACATGTCTGAAGTTCCATTTAGGTAGAGTTTATTTAAATAGTCAGATCCATTTTCTCCCCCTTTTTTGTCATAATCAAAAAGTAAAATCTTTAAAAGACAAATAAAAGGAAATACAGAAAAGATAAATCATGTAGAGAAAAACACTGAGTCATTCATTCATTTAGAGCAAAAGATACAAAACATCAGATAAACAGCAAGTACAGGTGCACAAACATCAGAAAGAAAATAAACTAAGTTTGTTTGGAGAAAATCATCTTCAACAGATTAGTGATCTCAGAGGAGGACTGTTCTTGCTTTGACATCCACTTAGCCATGGTTTCATTTTTCTGATCTTGTTTAGACATCCATTGAGCCATGTCTTCAGACTTCTGATATTGCTTAGCCATCCATGACTTAATCTCATATTGACCAACTTCCAAAACTTCAACCTTATCTTCAAGATCTGGATTCTCTTTCTTGACCTCAGATGAAGAAGGTGGGGCAGAGCCTGAAGCAGGGACAGAGTCAATTTCCATAGGGGATGCAGAGTTAGTAGCATCAGATTCAGAGGGATGTTCCACAAGAGTCATAGCCAGAGGGTTTTCTTCAGATGCAGATTCAGCAGTCACTTCTGTATCACATACTTCAGAGGATGAAGGAACATCTTCAAGAAGCAATGGTTCAGATCTTTTGACAGTCCAGAGTAAGCTTTTAGCAGTCTCAGCAAATCTGAGCTTCGCATCATCAGAACATACATTCTTCAGATTTAAGGCTACAGTGTTGAATCTGTTGATGAAGCTATTCCAGATAGCATCAGATTCATTTGCATCCACTGTTGATAAGCACTTCTTCTGAACAGAGCCTAAATGCATCTTTATTTCTTTCATAAAACTTGAAAATAAATGATCAACATTTAGCCTGGGCTTTGGTTTCAGAAGGGTTTCCAAGGTGAATGGCTTGGATTGAGGTGAAGGTGGACTGATAAATTCTGGAATGATGACCAGAGGGCGAGGGTAGAAGGGTATGGATGGAGAATCAGATGAGCTGACAGTTTTTGATCTGATTAAGGCATTCAGCAAAGATGGTTTTGCATTTGATGCATAGGAAACAACATAAAATGTGGTAGAAATGTAAGGAATGAACGCAAATTTATCAGATAAAAGAGATTCTGATGAAATCATTTTTGGCAGTTCTTTTATATATGTTTGGAGAACAAATGGTAGAATGATGGAAAGCTTGGGTTTAAAAGGGGTGATAGTGTCAGATGGTTCAATTCTGGTATAGAAAGTTTTGAATTTGAAACCAGAGGGAAGTTTGTCAGAGGAAAATGGTTTACACAAGGAAAAGGATACACACTCAGATGTCCTTGGCTTAGGTGTTGGGATGGGATTTGGAATGAGAATTTCAGAAGAAATTGGTGGTTCTGGTTGGTTAGCTTCAAAATTTCTGAGAGAGGGAGGTGAAATGAAATCTGGATGGATATCAGATTCAGATGAGTTTGAGGATGTGGTTGGGGTACAAGACGTAGAAGATACTTCAAACACAGTCTTGAGAGGTGTAACGTTTAGAACCTCTGTCTCAGGTATATTTGTTTCAGGAGGATTGGTTGGTTCTGGTTGATTCTCAGAAGGTTTTGATGGAGGTTCAGATATAGTGGTTCAGAGATAGGTGGTTCAGAAACAACTTGTTTAGGTGCAACAGGATCAGATGCATCTGGATCAGATTGAATGGGTTCAGATGCAGCAGGATCTGATTGTTGTTTTTCTGGTTGTTGTTGTGGTGTAGGTTGTTCTGTTGGTTTTGTGATAGGTGTTGGAATTTTGTTTGCTGGTGTTGTTGTTGTTGGTTCAGATGGTGGAGTAACAGAGGGTTTAAGTGGAGTAGTGGAAATGGGATCAGATGATTTTTGTGGGGAAGGAACTTTTGATGGTTCAGATTTTTGAGATGGAGCAGGAATAGATTGTTTTTTAGTAGGAGGGGGTTTTGGAATAGAACTAAAAGTTGATTAATTTATCACAATTTTAGAGAAAGAAGATACAAATGTTTTAGTACCTTTAATCTTGATACGCTTTGTGGGAACAGAAGGAACTTCTTCAGGAGCTTTTCTTTTGATCTGCTTCTGAGGCTTGTCAGCAACTTTTGGCTTCTTCTGAGCAGCAACTTGTTCTACCTCTGATTGACCTCTTTTCCTTGTGTTCTCAACGTATACATCAGGCATTGGATCTCTTGCTCTTTTCAGAATGTTTGCAGGAATGGGCGTTCCATCTGCTTTGCATGAATCAATATATCTCACAATTATATCCCTTGGTTCTTCAGCACCGAATAGTGGAAAATTCTCAACTGGAATTCGCTTCTGACTAATTTCAGAAATATTCAGCTTTTTGGGTGCAGATGTGAGTTCCTCTACAATTTTTAGTCTCTGAAGACTCTTTGCATTTAGAGGTTTTCCAACAATGGATTCAAGTTCATCCTTGACTCCAGCTTCATACAGAGCAGTCACCAGACGATTCTCTGTCAGAATGTCTGAAATCAACCTTCCAAAGGGAATCCATGTCCTGATCTTCTGACCCTTCTCCTTTACAGATTCTCTTGAAGCATTAATATGGTTCCATAAATTCATAAATAGAATGTAGGGAAGATCTACCTTTGTACTCTAACTTAAACAGTACATGAAGTAGAGTTGTTCATTGTTCACATATCTGGAGAATTTGTAGATTTTTTGTGATGGATGCATCCCAGAAAGATCTTTGCCCAGATTTTGTAGTCAGGCTTCAGATCCTTAAATTTGTTAGAGGCCTGTCCAGAAGTGATGACTTCCTCATAAACTTCCTCCATGTCCACAAGCCCAGATGGTAAATGACATACTCCATCAGTCTTCTCATACCCTATGAGTTTTCTAATTAGATCTTCAGTTATTATGATCTCCTTTCCCAAAACAAAAGACAAGATGAATTTTGGATAAACAAATGCATATATCCAGAATTCTTTCACCAGATGAGGGTAAACTGGTCCAAATAATCTGTCAAAATATTTAACCCAGCCTTGTGCATCAATTATTGAATGAAATTCAAATCCATTTTCAGCTAACGAATCAAATTCCACCATTGATTCACAGAGAACTTCAAGTTTGTCAATAGGAGTTAACAATGTTCTTTTAGGTATAGTGAATGGAGTCACACCTATATTTGCAGAAGTAACTGCAGCCATGGTTGATTGAAATTGAGCTGCTGTAGAAGATGAGGTTGCCATTGAAGATGATGAAGATGATTTGGACGAGGGTTTAGGGTTTTTGTGAAGAGAGAAGAGAAGGCAGAAATGCATAAACTTGTTTGTGATGTGAAAAGTGTGAAATTGGTGTGAAATGTGGTATTTATAGATGAATCACTTAAGGCAATCAAATAGACACACAAAGCACGTTTACACATAGCATTAAATGACAATTAATGAAAGAGAATAAAAATCATTTCAAACATTAATTGATTCTGACAAATTGGGGGGAAAATCAAGATTTTCACTATTCAAACCATACCTCAAATGTCTCTTCAGTAGTGTACACGCAATCTTTTCAGATTCAGAGTGACATGTGTTTGCTTGCATGTGCTTCTGAATTCTCTTGAGAAATGAAACGTTAGCCAACGTTCAAATACTCTAAGATTGGTTAGTTCAGATACACAAATAATAATAATTGAATAAATCAAATAAATAACAGATGAAATACTTCAGAGTTTTAAACATTTTGCATCTGAGAAATTTGCTTCTGATAAATATCATTCTGGACAAACATCCATACTAATATTTTTCAGAATAAATTTGAACCTATCTTCAGCTAGGGGTTTTGTGAAAATATTTGCCCATTGATGATCTGTATCAACAAAGGCCAAGTTTATAATACCCTTCTGAACATAGTCTCTGATAAAGTGATGTTTAATTTATATATGTTTTGCCTTAGAGTGTAAAATAGGGTTTTTAGACAAACATATAGCAGAAGTATTATCACAGAATATAGAAATATTACTTTCAAAAATTTGATAGTCTTCTAGCTGACTTGTCATCCAGAGTATCTGCGTGCTACATCCAGCAGCAGCAATATATTCTGCCTCTGTAGTTGACAGTGCAAATGTGGGTTGCTTCTTGCTGTACCAAGAGATTAGATTTCTTCCTAGAAATTGACAACTTCCATAAGTACTTTTCCTTTCCACTCTGTCTCCAGCGTAATCAGCATCACAGAATCCAACTAATTTGAAATCATCAGATTTTCTATAACACAAACCCACATTAGAAGTACCTTTCAGATACCTTAGAATCCTCTTAACAGCTGTTAAGTGTGATTCTCTAGGATCTGATTGGAATCTTGCACACAAGCATACACTGAACAAAATGTCAGGTCTAGAAGCAGTTAAGTAGAGAAGAGATCCTATCATGCCTCTGTAGAGTTTCTGATCTACTTTCTTACTTACCTCTTCCTTACCAAGTGTACTAGTTGGATGCATGGGAGTTTTTGCCATCTTACTATCAGTCATGTTAAACTTCTTCAGAAGCTCTTTAACATATTTGGTCTGATGAATGTAAGTGCACTCTAGAGTTTGGTTGACTTGAATTCCCAGAAAGAATCTCAATTCTCCCATCATGCTCATTTCAAATTTTGCCTGCATACATTTAACAAACTCCTTTCCCAGCATAACATTGGTAGATCCAAATATAATATCATCCACATATATTTGACAAATTAGAAGATCTTTCTTAAATGTTTTACAAAAGATTGTTGTGTCCACTTTGCCTCTGATGAAATTTTTCTCCAGAAGAAAATTGCTTAATCTGTCATACCAAGCTCTGGGAGCTTGTTTTAAATAATAAAACGATTTCTTTAGTTTGAAAACATGTTCTGGAAATTTTTCACTTTCAAAACCAGGAGGTTGGTGAACATAAACTTCTTCTTCTATAATACCATTTAGAAAGGCACTTTTAATATCCATCTGATATAGAGTGATGTTAAACTGTGCAGCAAAAGAAATGAGTAAACGAATAGACTCTAACCTTGCTACAGGAGCATAAGTCTCTGTATAATCAATTCCTTATTGTTGGCTATAACCTTGAGCAACTAGCCTTGCTTAATTTCTTTCAACTTCTCCTTTCTCATTAAGCTTGTTTCTGAAGACCCATTTGATTCCAATTATGTTGAATCCTTTTGGTCTTGGAACTAAATCCCATACATCATTTCTTGTGAATTGATTAAGCTCTTCTTGGATGGAAATTATCCATTCATTGTCTTGCATAGCTTCATCCACAGAGGTTGGTTCAATTACTGACACTAACCCAAATAATGATGCTTCAGAAGATCTGAGGAAGGATCTTGTTCTAATGGGGTCATCCTTCTTTCCAATGATCACATTCTCCGGATGAGAGGCTTTGATTCTGGAAGGTGATCCTCTAACAGTTGATTCTTCATAAATGTTTAAGTTATTCATCTGAGAAGCTAAAGGAATTGCATCTGGCGTTGCTTCAGGTTCCTTCACTTGAGCTTTGTCTGCCTCTGAGCCTTCAGAGTCTATGAGAATTACTTCTCTATCTGCAGAACTTTCAAACTGATTTGGCTTTTCAATGCCAAACTTATCATCAAATCTAACATGAATAGATTCTTCCACAATCTGTGTTTCAGTATTGTATACTCTGTAGCCTTTAGAGCGTTCAGAATACCCAAGCATGAAACACTTTTGTGCTTTAGAATCAAACATGTTCAGATTCTCTTTAGTATTCAACATGTAGCAAATACATCAAAAAGGATGAAAATATGAAATGTTGGGCTTTCTGTTCCTCCACAGTTCATAGGGAGTCTTCTCCAGAAGAGGTCTTACAGACACTCTGTTCTGAACGTAACAGGTTGTGTTGATTGCTTCTGCCCAAAAATGTTTTGCCAGATTAGTCTCATTGATCATGGTTCTGGCCATTTCTTGCAGAGTTCTATTTTTCCTTTCTACAACCCCATTCTGTTGTGGAGTTCTAGGACATGAAAAACCATGAGCAATGCCATTTTCATTAAAATATTTTTTAAAATATTTGTTTTCAAATTCACCACCATGACCACTTTTGACTTTTATAATTTTGAAATCTTTTTCATTCTGGACTTGTTTACAGAAGTCAAAGAACACAGAATGTGACTTATCCTTGTGTTTTAGGAACTTTACCCATGTCCATCTGCTGTAGTCATCAACAATGACTAATCCATACTTCTTGCCTCTGATGGATGCATTTTTCACTGGTCCAAACAGATCAATGTGAAGTAATTCTAATGGTCTTGAGGTTGATACAACATTTTTAGATTTAAAAGAGGATTTTGAAAACTTTCCCTTTTGACATGCTTCACAAAGAGCATCTGAGTTGAACTTCAGCTTAGGAAGTCCTCTGACCAGATTGAGTTTATTAATCTGAGATATACGTCTCATATTAATATGCCTCAATCTTCTGTGCCAGACCCATTGCTCATCATTAACAGACAAGAGGCATTTAACATTTTGAATTTTAAGTTCTGAAAGATTTATTTTGTAAATATTGTTTTTCCTCTTTCCATTGAATAGGATTGAGCCATCCTTCTGACTAACAGCTTTACAACATTGTTGATTAAAGATTATATCATAACCATTTGCCACTTAATTGACTTTTGGACAATAGGTTGTGCTTTAATCCTTCTACAAGAAGAACATTAGATATAGAGGGAAGGTTACCATTACCAATAGTACCAGAGCCAATGATTTTGCCCTTTTGATTCCCTCCAAACTTCACTTCTCCTCCAGATTTAAGTTCCAGGCTTTGGAACATAAACCTTTCTCCCGTCATGTGACGTGAGCAGCCAGAGTCCAGGTACCATGACTGGCGTCTTGACTTTTCTACTAAAAAGATCTGCAACAGGGGTAATCTTATCCTTAGGTACCCATATCTTTTTGGGTCCTTTTTGGTTAGCTGCCTTGAAAGTTGGTCTGAACTTCTGTCTTTTTACAACAGTATTGTTCTGACTTACTTTTGGGTTAAGCACAGGAACGTTCTGATCAGAACGTGTGTGTTTAATGTCATTCAGATGAACAAACTTGAAATGAGAATACAAGGGAGTTTTCTTGATAACAAGTTTATCAACAGGCATTGGATTTAAATCCTTTCCAGAGGAGAATTCATATCTAATTCCTTTCCTGTTATTTCTACTAACCCCATAGATCATAGAAGCCATCTTGCTTCTGTCTATGCTTTTAGCAAGAAATTTCTGAAAGCTAAAGTCATATTCTTCTAAAATGTTTTTGCATTTAGACTTATTTTCCGATTCAGAGTTTTGTTGAGATATTTCAAAATTGGCTTTCATTTTTAAATTATTTTCTTTTAGCTCAGCAATTTCTGATGTTAACAGATTATTCTCAGAGCCAAGATTGCACTTAAGCTTCTTGCATTTGAGCTTAATCTGATTATAATTTTTCAGGACTTCAGATAAGACTTTTATAAGCTCTTCCCTAGTGAGATTAGAAAGTACCTCTTCTGAGTCAGATTCAGAGTCAGATTCAGATCCAGATGATTCTTCATTCTGATCTTCAATACCTTCCATCAGAGCCATGTTGGCGCATTCATCTTCAGATTCGGATGAGGATCCAGATTCATCAGAGTCATCCCAAGTTGCCATTAGAACCTTCTTCTTTTTGTCAAACTTCCTCTTAGGTTTTTCTTTAAGAAGCTTTGGGCATTCACTCTTGTAATGGTCAGGTTCTTTACATTCAAAACAGACAACTTCCTTCTTTCCAGATCTTTTTGGTCCAGAGGACTCCTTGCGCTGATCTGGTTTTTTGAAGTTCTTGAACTTCCTCTGCTTGTACTTCCAGAGTCTATTGATTCTTCTGGACAACAAGGATAATTCATCTTCTTCTTCAGAGCTTTCCTCTAACACCTGCAAAGCTTTCACAAATTTGTTAGATTTTAAGGCAATAGACTTACCTTTCTTTTGAGGTTCATCTTCCTCAAGTTCAATTTCATGACTCCTTAGTGAGCTGATTAACTCTTCCAGAGTGATCTTGTTCAGATCCTTCGCAAGCTTCAGAGCAGTGACCATGGGTCTCCATCTGATAGGCAAGCTTCTGATGATCTTCTTCACATGATAAGCAGTTGAGTAGCCCTTGTCCAGAACTTTTAGACCAGCTGTAAGAATCTGGAATCTAGAGAACATAGTTTCTATGGACTCAGATTCTTCCATCTTGAATGCTTCATACTTCTGTATTAACGCCAGAGCCTTGGTCTCTTTTACTTGAAGGTTTCCTTCATGAGTCATTTTCAAGGACTCAAACATGTTAAATGCAATTTCTCTAATTTGTGATCTTTTCATACTCAGTGTGAGATATTGCATTTAACAGTATTGTTCTAGGCCTGTGGTGATTTCTAAACTCCTTCTTTTGGGCTTCTATCATAGATTTTCTGTCTACTTTCTTGCCATTACCATCAGTGGGATGAACATACCCATATATGACCAAGTCCCACAAATCAGCATCATAACCAAGGAAAAAACTTTCAATCTTGTCCTTTCAATAATCAAATTTCACCCCCATCAAACGTAGGGGGTTTTGTACTGATTTTGTCTCTTTCTTCATATTTGTTGGATGTTGAAGCATCAGCCATAATAACAACCAAATATATATATATATATATATATATATATATATATATATATATATATATATATATATATATATATATATATATATATATATATATATATATATATATATATATATATATATATATATATATATATATATATATATATATATATATATATATATATATATATATATATATATATATATATATATATATATCAAAGTTTTCCTCACTGGATCTTTTCTGTCACTGTGAAGTGGTAGCACACACAGAACCGGAGCTCTGATGCCAACTGAAGGTGAGAAAATACTTAGAACGGGGGTTGAATAAGTATGAAGATAAAACTTAGAAATAAAAACTCAAGGATTTTTATCCTAGTTCGTTGAACTCAACTACTCCAGTCCACCCTATCTAGAGTGATTTGCCTTTCTCAAACAAGGACTTAATCCACTATTTAATCACCTGATTACAATAGTAAGCACTAAGAACAACTGTTCAAAGTCTTCTCAAGAACTACTGATCCTAACTGGATCTTCTTAAGGTTCTTTTACAATCAAATGTAATAATAATACAAGTGTTAAAAAATGCTTCTAATAAAGTTTTATCACAACTGTGATTTTTCACTTAAGATGAAGAACGATGAAATAATTCAGTAAATGATTTTAAGTTGTATGAGAGCTTTGGGATAAATTCTTTTCAAGTGTTTCGTCAACTGAAGAAGATGAATGGAGACTTGCTTTTATATGCACAGTGATCCAAGAGCTTTTCACGTTGAGAAGAGTGTACCAAAAAGGTCTGAGCCTTTTTGTCTTTACATCATGTGACCTTTCCTAGAAGAAGAATGCACAGAGAAATCCTTTTTGTCTGTGTTCTTGTGTCTAGCATAAATAAGGAAAGAGTAGTTTGGTTATTCCAACGGACATAACTTTGAATTCTTCTTCAACAATTTTCAGCAAGAATCATCAGAGTCTAAATTGGTCAGAGCCTTCTGATGTTCATCAGAGTTTGCTAAATCAGAGTCTTTGCAGCAAGTGTGCTTTCAGTGTGTATAAGTTCAGAGCAGAGTTTTGGGTCAGATCCTCAGTACTGGCAACGTTAGTACTGTCAGAGTCTTCTGAAGTAATTGTGCTTGAAACTCTTCATATAGAATTCTGCATTGCTTCAGATGCTTCTAGCTTTTGCTTCAGATTCTTGTGCAGCTTCTGCTTCAGATTCTTCTGTAGCTTCTACTTCAGATTCTTCTGTAGCTCCTGCTTCAGATTCTTCTGGAGGCAGCGCTCAGACTATTCTGGAGGCAGCGTTCTGAATCTTCTAAGAGATGCTTCTGATGCTTCAGAGCCTTGCATATTTCTTATGTTCAGATCTAATTTGCTTCTGGAGTAATATTCACTTTAACATCTGTAGCAAACATTCTCAAGCAAGTTTTAGAGTATATAATTCTTTAATACAAAATTTCACAAGTGTTATCATCAAAACATAGAGATATTAATAAGAACCAATCTGTGTTCTAACATCAAGTGCTAAGATGCTAAACATCACCTTATGTCAGAATTCAAGCATAACTAATGAAACACTTATTCACAATTTGCTCTTGCAGACAGTTATCCAACAAGACCAGCCACAGAAATATGCAATCACACAACAGCAGCAGTGAGAAATTAGTTATCAACCTTAATTCCAAACAAATCCCCCTTGTATGGCAAATCACAAAAATAATAGGCTTACTCAATTCAAAAACTGTCCCAAAACAAACCTAGTAGTAACAACCCTAAAACTAAATTATGATTCTCCAACTCTGCTTCAAACATGTTGTGGAGTGAGTTCCAACAGAGGCTTTTGCTTAATAGAATAACCAAACAATCCTAAGCTCAAAACCACCTTAACTTGGTTCTCCAAAACTGTTTCAAAACCAAACAGCATAAACTTAACCTCCTGCTAAGAACCTATACCTGAGTTGAAAACTCAGCACTCAAGCCCAGCCAAATGACCACACAGCCATAGATTCCAACATGGCCAGAACAAACAAAATCTGTCATCAAAACAAGGATGGTCTAGTCCAAAATAGAAGAAACATGACTCTAAAGTTTAGCAAACCCTGATGCACAACAGGTCCATTATGGCATGGTTTAGATCCAAATAACATAAGCTAAGCCTCCTCACTAAGAACAGGTTTTGGCAGCAGCCAAGTGTTTCACCAAGAATCAACAATTCCAAAAGCCTCTAGTAAAAACAAAGGCAGCAGGCACAACAGCAGTGCAATGAGTCCATTAAAAATGAGTTTGTTCTGATAAATCCAATAGTGACAGCCCTCAACCATCAAAATCTAAGTTACATACTAAAATGGAAGCCATTAATCTAAAAGTAAACACAAGCTTGTGATGAAATGCAGGATCACATCCTAGTGGTATGAGTAGTAGAGATAAGCTCACATGAGATCAGTCATGTCACCAAGACAATGTTCAATCCAATTGGTTTACTTAAGTAACAGTTTCCAACTTCTCAAGTAGAACAATATTGAAATACCTTGACAAAAGCAAAACCAGAACAAGCTGTAAATGATCAAGGACTCACTGCAAAATATATTGAACTCTACCTCAAAGCATCAGCCAAAACAAGGGGTTTAAACATGGTCCTGGTGGGAATCAATGTTGGCTTGATCTAATCACAAACTTGGACAGTAAGCTGAGCATCAAAAAATTATGCTAATGAAATCTAAACTACAAACTGTCATGAATTGAAGCAATTACCCTCCATCTCAACTAAGCCTTCCCAAAGCACTAACAAGCTGCTAATGGTTAACCAACACCAAAAGTTTAAAGCAAAATATACTAAACTGTGTTAACAAACCTAAACATTCAAAAACAACAGTCCAGTTATAAGTGTCATACCCTAATTTTTGACCTTAAGATTCCACCTTCTTGTGCGTTTTCTTACGTTTGATCTTTTTTTCTCTGGTATACGTGTTTATTAGGACTAACGAGTGTGTACATGATCGTCTAGGCTTTTTAAGACTTCTCTGACAGGTGCAAGAAAATATAGATTCAACTCAAGGATCATTTATATGTGTTTAGAATCCAGCGGTTGCAATTTAATCAAGTGGTATTATTTGGCTTGAGGCAGAGCATTTTAACTCGTATCAAACAGGATGTTGATTTGGCGATATGAGGATCTACGAGTGTCTTTTTTCAAGGCCTCAGGATATTAGTGTGGCCTTGAAAAACAAAAGATAGTGCTCCTCGTATTTAAAAGGATCAATCTATATCTACCACCTGTTTTTAACAAAAGAAAAGATATTCAAAAGGATGTTATTGACAAACAGAAAATTAAAAAAGAGACTGTTAAAACTAGCTTCCCAAAGCCCATTTGTACAACTTCGACCGAGTTCACTTTCACCTTCTAAGAAACACCTTTTGTCTGCATAAAACCACCGTCTTTAACTCTTTAGAGCCACTTGCAGACAGCCATAATCATTTGGAGGAGAACGATCCTCCACCTGCAAAATATACAGGAAATCTCATTTGTATACACTCACGGAAAAAAGTCAGCTTTAAGAAGACCTGGACCATGCCTTTCGTCTCGTGAAGATTTCGTCTATTGTTGGATTTCCAACGTTTCCCTAGCCGCGGTTTGGTGAGCAAAAGACCAGCTATGCAACCATCGAGGCTTTTGGCAAAAGTTCGATTTCATAGGCATATACTGCTGATATCTGTCATACAAGTTTAACACCCATGATTAAAATAGCCAAGCATCATGTACATGAAAAAAAAGAGAATGAATAATACATAATGGAAAATTACAAGTTCAAACATGTGAGTTCCCACCGTGTCAGGTAACAGCCAAGGCATTTGAAGATTTATTTCAAAGTAAACTGGGTTAAGTTTTAAAGAAGGTACCTGCATAAACGGTAAAGCGATCACTCCCCCCTCCGTCCGGTGTCAACTTATGCTTGAGAACACCTTTTGATACAAACAAGTGGCTTCTGGACAGCCCTTTTATCTCCTAGGAAGTTCAAAGTCGCGGAAGATACGTCATAGTTGGATACGCGCAACAACCACCTTCACACAAAGGACACGTACCTGAAAAATCAGAACAAAGATACAAGGCCACAAGTCAGTCTTCAATTCAAATTCAATAACATCACCACCAAAACAGGTCATGACAGTCATGCTACTCAAATTCTCAGGCTCAAACCCAGCAGTCCCAGCAGCTTCTTCAGCATCCGCACCCATTCACTAATCAAAATTATCATCAACTGCAACATCAGCAGCGGCAACACCATAGAAACAAAGATGAATTCGCAGTTCACCAGTTCAAGTACACATAAAGGAGTTCTCCAAAATTCAGGTCTACTCCCAACGATGAAGCTTTGGGCTCACCAGTTCCGTTCCCATATTCGCTCTGGGCTGCTAATTTCCCTTGGCCCAAAATCAATTTCTATCCATCCCTGCCAGATTGCAAATCCAGAGTTAGCAATCAATTAAGGAATATACCTGTTTGGAAAAGATCCAATTCAAGACAGCTATCAGTTTTTTATCTCAGAGCAATGAATCTAGACAACCAAAGCATTTAACGTGATTGGCCAAATCATATAGAAGGAGATTTTCTCATTAACAAACATCAACGTAATCAGACAAAAAAGGGAAGTTTTCAAATATTGTCTAAACCAAAACGGAAGGTCCAAATCAAGCATTCAAGACAGTTTAATCAGAGTTTAAACATAGAGATTCTCAATGAAGCCTATAAAAAGGAGGGATTTAAGATGAAAAAGGGGAGGGAGGAAGAAGGCAACCGATAATCACCACAAAAACTAAGTTTCGTAAACCTAAGAGATTGGAGGAAGGAACTCATCTCTCTACCGTCGAAATCGTTGAAGTCAGCGCCACACAAATCTTCGTCGTCTCGAATCTGCCGCGTCCCTAACCTTCGGTAAATATTTGTTCTTGTCAGGATTATCGAACTATTGCTTGTTTTATATTATGTTTCAGGAAACGAAAGCAATGAAGGGATGAAGGAGAACGAAAATGACGAGGGAGACGATCGAGAGAGGAGAAGAGTTTTCAATTTGGGGGAATCGATTTGGGCTTTAGGGTTTTCTGACTTTTCATTTTTTTTTCTCATGATGTAATCATATGCCTGCTCACACACGCACTTACCACGCACGCCCACACATGTCGTCGTTCGATTCCTTGGCAGATACAATCATACGCCTAACCGACACGGTCTCACCATAAGCCATCATTTGCGCATCACACTGAATCACCCGCCTCTCTTGGTTAGTCTCATTAAACCGTTAATTTTCCTTTAATTAGCCTAACCTAATTATCACCTATGCACTAATCTTAGTTAATCGAACCTTTATCTGCCAATTTATCATTTAATTTAAAACTATTTTATTTAATCAAATAACTAATTAATACTTTGTAGTTAACCATATTCAAATCTTTTAATGTAATCTTTTATGTAATCTAACCTAAGATCAATTTATAATTAACTTTTAATATAATTTGCCCCTTTTAATATAACTATTTCACTTAGTTGAGTTTTAATTTAATAAAGTCTATCTAATGGAGAAATAATTTTTAATAGAAATCTCGTTTATAAAAAAAACCTTTTATAATAACTTAAGTAAAAATAAAAGATTTAAAAAATCATTTTTCATAATCTAAATAATATTTATTCGTTTGTTAATAACAATGACTAAACCTTTTTATATTAGAAAAACCGTTTTTTATTAAATCAACCTTTATACGATGATAATAAAAATTTCACTAAAACAAATCAAGCAATTCGTATTTCATAATTAAAATTAAGTCACCCTTTAATATAATCAACTGAAATCAGTACAACTTTTCCCCCTAAAATCAACCTCGCTAATAATAAGTTAATTTAACATTACTCGTAAAATCAATCCGCTTAAAAGGAATCAACATCCAATCGAGCACGCCTACGTCTCCACTTCGATTCACAATTCACATTCACTTATCTTCATGCGTATGTGCGTTTTACTTTATCCATTTTTATTTTATCCACAACTCACACTTCCACTTAGCGCTTTCATGCGTGTGTATGCTTTACTTTACACGTAATTTATCTTCCACAATTTACATTTATCGCATTTATCTTTCTTGCATCGCATTCCGTCCAAAGGAAGAATCTGCGCGTAACGTAAAACTTGCGCGTATGCATCTACATTTGCATCATTCTCCCACTTGACCCTTGATCCCATTCAAGTCAATTTTCTAAGTTAGATCCTACCCCATAGGGAGGACCTTTATCTTCACAACTTAGACAAACACATTCAACAACTCAATACGATTATTCAAACATTAGAGAAAGATGTTAATCATCTTAAGCGAGATAGAATCTCCACCCCACAACAAATACAACCTCTTACACTTGTGGCGGTTAAATCTCCCTTAAAATGACAACTCATCTTTTCTCCTAAACTCAATCAACCAACTACCCTAATCCCGTAGGAACTTTGACCACAGTCAAAGAATTCCTCAAACCCTTTAGGAGAACTACAGATACTCTGATTCCACTCCCGTAAGGATATGTAGGCATAAGATGTGATATCTTATCGAGTATACTTAGAAATAAACCCCTAGGTCTTTTAACCATTAAGCAGATAACCCTTAGCAAAAAAACGAAAGGTTCCTGTAGAGTACTACAGAAACTTAGGATGCTAGTACCTTACCTAAGTTTGACCAACCCCCGAACCTAAAACTCTCTAGCTTGCATTTGCATTGCATTGTGGGTATTTCGATATTTTTCCCTTCCTTTGGACAAATCAAAGCTCGGTTGCAAAATGAATTAAAGATTCAAACTAATCAATAGTTTAGTATCTGATTTTCACTGCGATAATAAGCTTGCCTCAGATGATCATCAGTAGCACCTCACCAGCTGCCTAGAAGTAACTTAATAAGGCAACAACTAGCCGACCAAACCCAAACCTAGAAAAAAAAAGAACACAATCCAACCATACTGACCTACAACTCTGACCCAGACTAAAAGCTCAAAAGCATGATCTTTAATGCCTAAGGGGGCCTGCCTAACACTAAGCAAAAGCCAAATCAAGGGTGGAGCACCTCAACTGCAAGAGTCCACAAACTATAGACATGCCAACATGAACTTGAACAGCTCACAAACTGGCAGCACCCCTCAAACCTATGGGAAATGAATGACAGTCTAAGCCAATCACAGGTACAGTCAAAGCCAAAGGTCTTTAACAACTCAAAATGGATTTCAATCAACAGTCAGAACTGCAACAACTTGGTTAGTTCTCATGGAAATCAACAACTCAAATTGCCCACTTAAGCCTCTCAAGCATGAATAGGCAGCTCTCCCAACTAGTTACTCAACTCCACCTTAAAACACAACCCTCAAAAAGCAATCTCTTATCATGTGCAAAATACCTCTAGCAACACAAATCTGCTCGAATAGCAGTCATGAACATCACCAAACTAAAACTCCATCTTAGGTTAAACAACATAGGTCTTGCAAACCAACCTCAAAGCCTTGAAGGAAAACCTAAGGCTGAGCAGAACCAAAATTGTCACCACAAAGTAAGGACATCTATGAAAATAGCTAACCACTCTAAGCATCTCCCTATGGATGGATAAATCCAAACTCAAAACATTTGTCAGCAACCAAAGAAAAAAACCAGGCAGCTCTCAAAGTACACTATGCAAGCCAAACTGATCTAGCTAGGAGCAAGGTTAAAATCTACCCACAAAATATGACAATGTCCAACAACAAGCCACTAAACCAAGAAAACTCAAGACTGTTAATTTTCTTTCAAAAACAGTCTGATCAACCCAACATGACAAAGCTCAAGACCTAGATTCAACAAGTGCAAGTTTGGGATTTCTTCAAAATCGAGGTTAGGGTTTGTGTGAACTGAAGCTTAGCTTAAATACATGAATGAAATCAGGTTTAGGGTTTGACCAAAGGCAAGTAGATGAAGGGACAAATCTTCATTTCCATGACCACTTTTTGAATCAAGGGTAGATGCTGAAATGGTGTTGCAGCTGCTGCATCAGTTGCTTTCCTTGCAACAGTGTGGGAAGGCTTTGGGCAGTGTAAACTTTGGCTCATAGCTCATTTGGGCAATTTATTTGGAAATGAACAAAATGGCACAAGAAGGGATTATGATGGTTTTGGCAAAGCTGGGTAACAACAAGAACAACTCCCTATGCGCATGGGAGAGTGTGAAGGTTGATAGACCAATGCAAAATAACAAGAACCAACTTTCATTCTTTGGCCAAAAATGCTCAAAGTACCAACTTTGATCAATGATAACTTTGTGCTCACAAATCCAATTACATTGATCTTGGACTCTTTGGAAAGAGGGCATGGAGTAGAATAACTTTCATGTTGATGAAAGTTCCATTGGACCATTGGAAGACCATGAAATTTGTGGTTGAAAATCGTGGCAAACAAACTGCTCATGAATAACTTAGAAAAAATTCTAAGTTATGAAATTGGCTTATTTTTCTTCAACTTTACACATGCATAACCTGAGCTTTGCAAATCCAATTTAGGACTTCTTGGACTCTTTAGAAAGCTTGGAACATACTCTACAACTTTCATTTGGGACAAAGTTTCATTTGACATCAAAAAGGTGATGAAAATTGGCTTGCAAAGTGGTGCAAAAATCTGCCCAAACTTAACAGCTTTTGAAACCATTGAAATCTCCAACTTTGATCGATCATAACTTGAGCTCCAAATATCATATGACTATGAATTGGTACTCAAAAGAAAGCTTGAAATACAAGGAACAACTTTGATGTTGGCCAAAAGTTCATTTGAAACCTTTATCATGAAGAAAAATGACTTTGAAAATGGTTGTTCCAAACATAAAACTTTCCATAAATGGAAAGTTCTAAAACCCTAATTCCCAAAAATGGAAACTTTCAACAACTCTTGACTTTTTATGGTCCTCTTGACTTTTCTTGATCAAATTTCATCCATTGATCATGATCTTGACCTCAAAAAGTCAGGAGTTGACTTTTTTCACCGCACAGTTGACTTTTTTCCAAACCTCTCGATTTTCAATCAACTGATCAATCGGAGCTCTTCTGATTAAAATTTATGATCGACATCTCATCCTCAAACATCTTAGGACATATGGAAGACCATGGAAACAAGTTTTCTCAAGAAACAAATTTTATCCTGATTAAAATTGAAACCCTAATTCCAACCTTTTTGGCTTGGGCATCGTTTAGATGAACTGAGTAACCACTCCACTTCACTATAACCTCTGAGGTATTCAAAAAGCTTCTACCTCGTGTTCACACTAGTGTTAAGACCCTATGGACCCCTTGACAGTCTTCTGATGGTTCGTACCAGTGCCTTTGCTTGAGCTCGAAACCAATAAAGACTTTCCTCTTAGGATGATACACAAACAAACACTTGATACCCTGTAAATGCAAAATGCTATGCAATATGCTAGAACAATGAAATGAAACATAAACCAAGTAAAGAAAAGGTTGGTGAAATTTTGGGGTACAACAGAGCGGAGTTCCAATATCCTCGCCAACATCAATATAGGAAAAAGATGACAAATTGCTTACCAACATAGCCCGTTCTCCACCACCAACAACAAGTTTGCCATTCTGGAAAAATTTCAACTTTTGGTGGAATGTCGAAGTGACAGCTCCGACTTCATGAATCCACGGGCGTCCTAGAAGAGAACTGTAAGCAGGATTAATATCCATGACTTGAAAAGTAATCTAGAATAAACACAAACCTATCTTAATAGGGAGATCAACCTCTCCAATCACAATTTTCTTCGATCCATCAAAGGCTTTTACATTGACCTCACTAAATCTCATAGGAGTACCCTGATAAGACAATCTGGATAAAGTAGGTTTTGGCATCACATTCAATGATGACCCGGTATCAACCAACACGTTGGATAAAGCGTCCTCCTGACAATTCATGGAAATATGGAGAGCCAAATTATGATTTCTTCCATGCTCGGTTAACTATTCATCACAGAAACTCAAATTATTACACGTAGTGATATTGGCAACAATGTTGTCAAATTGGTTAACAGTCACATCATGATCTACATAAGCTTGTTCCAATATTTTCTGCAACAATTCACAATGAGCCTCAGAGCTCATTAAAAGAGATAAAGAGATATTTTTGATGGTGTATGCAACAATTGATCTACCATATTATATTCACTATTCTTGATCAATTTTAACACTTCATCATTTTCTAATTTTTGGTTCACGTCGCTTGATTGACTGGATTCAACAGAAGTCTTCAACTGAGTTTTCTTACCAACAACATCTTCACTTTTCTTCAAGGGCACATTAGCAAATACTCGACCACTTCTGGTCACGCGTCCTACATCAGCAATAGTCACAACTAAGGGAAGAGAAGGAATGTGAACCTTCTTTCCATCCTCTAACATAGTAGCATTGTATTCTTAGGGAACAACATTATTTGATTCATACGGTACTGGGCCAGGAAAACGGATGACTAAATGCGTCACATCAGATTTCTGACTATTGTAAGAAATTGCAACTTGTTCTGGAATATTGAGACGCGGAACTATGACATTCACCTCATTCTCAACTTCATTTCTGTTTGCAGTAACTTGAATCAAATAATGATCAATCATCTTTTGTAAGTCCCTCTTTACAATCACACACACACACACGAGGGTTCACCAAACAAATACAACAAGCAGCATAATCATGCTCAATATCATGGAATTTACTCAAAGTAGCATGCATCTCAACAAGCGACATCCGAATCCAGCGAATATTAAGAATGAGGTTCATACCAGAACATCTATATACCATATTGACAGTCGCGTTACCATAATTAGGCAACGAATTTGATTGCACATTAGGGTTGGTATCTTCAAAAGACAGAATACTACTTTTTACGAGCTTTGTAACTTCATAGTTTAGAGGATAGCAATTTTTAACATCATTCCCAGGGGCACCCTGATGAAATGCACAATGGGCGTATGGCTTATACCACCATGGAATATCAGTAGGAACATCCGGAGGATCACGAGTTTGAACCAAATTCTTCTTTATCAGTGCCGAAAATAATTCAGTATACGACATTGGAATAGGATCAAATTGCACTTTCCTCTACACACAACCTTGTTGAGTTGTTTTCTGTTAGAAACATGGTTGATAACTTGAAGTAGCTTGAGAAGTAGGAACGACATTGATGACTGGTGCCGCTACCGCGAAAATAAGGTGCCGGCAAAACAGAAGAGTCGCCACATTTCGTTATTTATCCCACAGAAAGGGAAAGGAAACAATCGGAAAAACCTGAAGAAAAGGTATAAGATAAGGTCATCGCAACCATGTCTGGGTTCGGAAGTCGGTTACGCAAGGGGAAGGTATTAGCACCCCTCACGTCCATCGTACTCGATGGGATCCACGCTTGTTGTGTTTATCTGACGGGTTGGTTTTATCTATCTACCTATCAAGGCTGGTCTGAAAAGGAAAGAAAAATGACTCGACAAAGCATCGTGCTTCATGCCTACGTATTCTCATCAGAGAACGAGAAATCAGAGTCAACATAGTTTGGATAACTATGGGTTACGGGGAAGGTGGCTCGTCAATACGTCAGTATTGTGCCTACGTACTCTCAACAGATATGAGAGATCATAGCTTACGTAGTTAGGAATACTACGGATTACGGGGGTTCAGATTCATCTGTTTCTCCGAGTAGGGTTAACAAATAGTTCCATCAGTTTGGTGTATGCAGCTCGCTCGTCAGAGACTCGTGCGTTACCGTTTGCGGTAGAACTGAGAGTTAACGACACTCTTTTCTTCAGAAAAGTTTTCCTTGAGTTATGGGCCACGGGGCAAAAGGATTTGAATTTTGTTTTCTGTCTTTTACGGAAAGAAGTATTTTTTATGGATGTCTGTAGTTTGTATAACACTAGAGACTATGACTTAGGAGCGAATGTGTTGCATATCGTCCAAAGGACATATACTAAGCATTCTAGATGATTGAGAGGAGACCGCTCAATTATCATTTCCCAAGTAGCTCAAGGATCTTAACGCGCTTGTACCAACTTGCCTTTATTACGTTTTTTACTGTTGTTTTGGAAATGAGAAGAGAACGAACTCTACGGGGAAACTGTCAAGCCCTAATGTTGTCATGCCAAGGATTCATCCTATGGTTGAGTTTTGAAATAGGGAACTCCTAGATGTTATCATGCATAGGTTTCAACCTAAAGTTCTATCATCACTTCCTTATCAAAGGAAGTGAGAGTCCTAGGGGATCATGTCAAGTGGGAAACAGACAGCAAACAAAGCATCAGCTAAACATCAGTAAAACAGATAAGCAGAAAAGAAAACAGTAAAGATGCAAATGCAATGCAGCAATACAAGTAGAGGGAGACTCACTCAACCTCTAAGCAATCAAGCAAAGAAAACAAGCAAAAAACATACAAGCAAAGGGAGCTCATCTCAACCTTTATATGCAAATACATCAATTAGAAAAATAAAAACAACACACAAGCAATGGGAGGATCACCTCAACCCTTAAGGCAAGCAAGCAGAGGGAGACTCACTCAACCTCTTAATGCAGTCATGCACTTACACTTAGATTATCCTAAACACGAACTACCCTAATGCAGCATGTAACACCCTTCTAAGGGGACACTCCTAGCAGCTTCTAGGGGAAAACCGAATTCACATCCGAATGAGAGGGATCCTGAGGCTATGCAGGTATGGGACTGCATGGTTGAATGAAGGCTTATAAGGATTAATTGATACTACCTATACCAACAAGATGCATTTTCTTTTCGGTAGCCCGTTCATAAGAACTCCACAGTTAAGCGTGCTTGACTTGGAGAAATTCTGGGATGGGTGACCTTCTGGGAAGTTTCCCAGAAAGCATGTGAGTGAGGAAAAAGCATGCTGAAAAGACCCGTGTTGGTTTGTGGGGTCAGTCGGTAATCCTGAAAGCAATATGGGGCGTTACAAATGGTATCAGAGCCATACCTCTCCTAGTACGATGTAGTTCAGGGACGAACCAACCGGAAGCTGGTGGGCATGTAACACCTGAGGTGAAAGAGGACGGTGGTTACATGTAACACTCGTGGGCGAGGGAGTGGTTGTCGGTGTCATGAGGCATGACAATGGGACACTCCTAGCAGCTTCTAGGGGAAAACTGAATTCACATCCGAATGAGAGGGATCCTGAGGCTATGCAGGTATGGGACTGCATGGTTGAATGAAGGCTTATAAGGATTAATTGGTACTACCTATACCAACAAGATGCATCTTCTTTTCGGTAGCCCGTTCATAAGAACTCCACAGTTAAGCGTGCTTGACTTGGAGAAATTCTAGGATGGGTGACCTTCTGGGAAGTTTCCCGGAAAGCATGTGAGTGAGGAAAAAGTATGTTGAAAAGACCCGTGTTGGTTTGTGGGGTCAGTCGGTAATCCTGAAAGCAATATGGGGCGTTACACAGCACACCACTCAATCATGAATGAAGGCAAGGAATTATGACAAATAAGGAATTCATTCCAAAAGTAAACAAACAAGGCATCTATCCTAAGGAAAGGAATCAAATGTTGGGAGGCAGTGGTAAGGTCCACAGAAACTTACCACATGCACTCAACCAACTCAAAGAGTTTTAGAAAGTCCTAAAGGTTTGACTCCTTCAAGAGATGTGCAAAATTCCCCCCACGGGAGGGACTATGCTACCCCAAGAAGCTTCCTAGGATGGTTGGATAAGAGAAGATTAGGAGAATGAAGATGGGAAGCAGGGTAAGGTCCACAGGAACTTAACACAGACACTCAACCGACTCCATTTCCTTAGAAAGCTTGCATAGATTCAACTCCTTTATGAAAATGCAACTCCATTTCCTTAGAAAGCTTGCATAGATTCAACTCCTTTATGAAAATGCAATGAATTCCTCCACAAGAGGAAACATGCTCACAAGGAGGATCCTAATTAAGCAAGGAAGATTTTGAGGGAAGCTAAACCTATAGGAAGAATCATCCACCTAATTTGAACTTCTAAAGAACCTCAATGATTACCTTCTAAGGATCACCTACACTAAGGATTCAAAGGCTCTATCAAGGCCTAATCAAGGTTCTAAAGAGCTATCTACCTAAGTCCTATTCTAAAGGAAGGGATTTGAAGCTTAGAATTAGTTAAAGTTCACTCTAAGGACTAATCTATGAAGTTAACCTAGTTAGGGTCACCTAAACCAAAGCCAACTTGTAAAATGGGGGAATAATAGAAAATCAATTCTAAAAATCTTAAGGAAAATCCTAGATGATCCTATATGTGTTAAGAATCTATGGTACAAAAACCAGGGGCAAAACCTAATCCTAAAGGTTCTAATAAAATCTAAATTCAAAGGGTGTGCTAAAGGGGATCCATCATGGAATGCTCCTAAAGATCTATCTCAAACTCCTACTTATAATCATCTAAAAATAACAAAAAAAATCACATAAACCTATCAAGGAGTCTATAACAAGCATGCACAATTTCAGCACCAAATTCTAAAGTATGAGCTAGTAATAAAATTAGCAAGTAAACTACTCATTTTGTGCATTTTTAATCAACTATTAAAAGTAGAAAAATGCCAAATAAATGGAAAATTATCCAAAAATGAAAACAAATGCCATAAAAAAATCAGAAACAAGGTAGGAATCATCCACAAATTTTCTCATATTTTTCTGATCATTATTTCTTTTTTTATTGAATTAAAATCAATCAAGACAATTAAAGAAAATAGAAAATCAATTAAAGAATATAAATAAAATCAGGAAAAGCTGCAACCACTAGATCTCATTACCAGTCAACAGATCCTAGGGGAGAGAGAGGGACACGCGCGCGATGACTGGTATTAGTGACGCGCTGCATTTCACTAATGAATCAGGTGTATCTCATTGACTAACGTATATGGTGTGGTCTAATCAGGTTCATTCATTGAAAAAGTATAATCATCTAACACTCCAGAGCATGCCAACTCACCAAGTCAAGGTCAAAGACTCTCAGGATGAATCTCACGCGTGGGATTGGACTACTAAGTCTACAAATTCAAACGAAATCAACGGCCTGTGGTTCATCTTCTACCTTCGAACTGAAACTAGGAGGGAAAGTAATTTGTGGTGGCCGGAGAAGAGCTCCACCGTCTTCTCCGACGAGAGCAACAATGCTCTGGATTCAAAATCAACTAAACTCAACAAGAAACACACAGTTCCACTCGTCTGCTCACCCTGAGCATCATGATCTATTCTATTTTCATTTTTACCTCAAGAACAGCCAGATACAACTCCAAACAGAAATGTCACCATGTCAAGAATCATCATCAAACTCCACAATTCTTATCCTAAAACGATCTAGGTTTCTCCTACATCCTAACCACAATTCTAAATCTTCCTAAAACAGCCTAAATCTAGAGAAAATTTAAAGTGAACAAACCTGAAAAGAAGCTTGCAATTGAAGGTGTTTGCGTATGAATCTTGATGCCACACTGTGCAGAAACTTTCACTGAATCTTGCTGGTGCTATTGGGATCCACAATTCTTGAAATGCTCTGGATTGCAAAAACGATTTCTCACTTCGGAAGCTTGAAACTCCAACTGTAATAACTGCTTCTTCACCAAAATGCCACCCAACCCCATCCGAACTTCATCTAGGGTTTATATAGAACTGTTTTGGATACTTTTTAGGCCCATTGGAAGCCCACACAGCCCATTTCAATTTTCTGGTTTTTCCTCACTTTCCTCTCATGGTAGTCTTGTTTCAGGCTCTGTTTCAGCTTCATTCTTACTCAGATGGCTTGCATAACACTCCTTGAGCATGGATGGATCAGATTGAAAGCTAGATTTGATCTTATGGTGCACATTGGTTATGTTACTTCAATTCCAAGTAACCCTTGAAATGTCCATGAATTATGACTCAAACCAAAATTCTGAAGTTGACAATCCTCTCCAAATGTTTTCTACCTTCAAAAAATGCACAAACTTGCCAAGTTTTGCACAAAAATGAATTATTTATGAATTTCTCTTTTTATGCCTTTTAAATCATCCTCCATGAAAATTCCTTCATACATTTCCATATTGAATCCATATCAATGAATCTCTGGGTCATGGTTGGACAAATAACATCATTTTGAACAACTTTCAAGTTGATAAAAAGTCCATTTGAGGTGTCTAAGTTGATGAAATTGACCCCTAACCAAAAATGACCTATAATTCCAAATTCCCAAAATACCCTTATCTTGCAAAGCTCATAACTTGAGTTCTACAAATCCAATCATGGACTTCTAGTACTTTCTAGAAAGCTAAGAAGATAAGGAACAACATTTATATTAGCCAAAAGTTCATGAGAATCATCATTCTAAGGAAAAAGTGTCATGCAAGTTCGTTGACTTTCAAGCTCCAATTTCACACTCCTCTGATGACCTATAACTTGCCTGGCTCATAACTTGAGTTCTATAAGCCCTATCAAGGACTTCTAGTACTCAAATTAAAGCTATGATCATGCTCTACAACAATCATGTTAGGGTCAAGGTGAGATGAAAATCACATCTTGAGTTATGTGGTCTTGAAGTTAGGCACTAGACTAGGGGAGTTTACACTGTCAAGCATAGCAACCCTAGCCTAGGAACTCCTCACACTCTTGATCCATGATGAGTTGACCTTGGAATCATCCCTTGGGCATCTTAATACATCAATCCATGATCACATGGCCTTGAAATTAGGTCTCAACCTTCTTCAAATGATCAGTTGACTAGGGGTTGACCAGATGAAACCCTAGTTGTACCAATCTTGGTAGTTACTTCTTATCCTTCACATGATGACCTATCTAAGCTTCAAAATGAACTTCAATACTTCTTATGAGCTCTTTCAAGGTCTCAAGTCCTCTCCCATAGGTTCAAAATCATCTGAGCGCCATATCCAAATTGTATTTATACTAACGGACAAAAGCTTCACATAAATCATTGAATGTCTTGATTTGGGAACTAACAAGTCCCATATGCCACTTCAGCGTAGCACCGGTAAGACTATCTTAAAAATAGTGAATCAGCAACTAATGATTGTCAATACAGGTAAACATATTTCTGGAATACATGACCAAATGGCTTTGTGGACAAGTATTCCCTTTGTATTTCTCAAAATCAGGAACGTTGAACTTGGCAAGAATTTTTAAATTTGGAACAAGACAAAGCTCGTGAGCATTCTTTCCAAATAACTCTTTTCCCCTTAAAGCCCTGATTTCTTTCTGCATCTCAGCAAACTAATCTTGAAAATCATCCATACGATCAATAACATCCAAACTCTCACTCGGAGAAGTGTGGAAAATTTGCTCTTCAGGATAAGGAGAAGTGTGAACCACGGGCGGTGGCACAGGTACATCAGTAGGAACAATTGGAATCTCAGCATTAGGAACAATATTAACCACAAGAGGTGGTACATTCGTAACAGCAGGAATTCTTGGACCTTCAGAAATAGGAGGTTGATATCCCTCTGGCACATAATTGAAAGGCATGCCCCAAGGGAAACCAGTAGGCATCTAATATTGAGAAGCATTAATTGAGGCAACAGAAATAGGCGTTGATCCGATCTCAAAAATCACAGTTCTCGACACAGGAAAAGGAGGAGGCGGTGGTAGCTGATTCTGAGCAGCCACCAGAGCTTCCATCACAGCAGTGAGTCTTTCCATACTATCCTTCAGAGTTGATAACTCTTCACGGAGCTCACGACTCTCTTGTTGCAATTGATCCATCTTTTTCTTAAGATTAGCTCGAGTACTATAGTGATGCGATAACTTGGTTGAACGAAAGCCAAAAGAAACAATAAGACACCTGGAAAAGGAAAAACACAATGCACAATGATGCAAATGCAAATGCAAAATGCAAATGTTTCAATTAGTTTTCAAGGATCTTTAAGATATAAAGCAATTACAAACATCGTAAAGAAATAACACTTTTTGAAATTCTGATAAACATCTCATTTCATTGAATATTGGAAAGAGTTACACTTGGAAGTACAAGTTACATAATATCAATGTTCAATAAGAAAAAGCTAGGTCCTAAGGAGCATCTGAGAACGGTCCAAGCTGATACTTCCTTCGAAGTCTCTAAATCTCTTTCTCATAGTTCTTCTTCATGGTGGTCTTCTCTAACACGAGCTGATCCACAATAACCTTCCAAGCACCAGAAGTAGGAGGATGAGCAAATGAAGTAGTAGAGGAAAATAAATCATCTGCATGTCTCTTCACAACGCATCGCTCAATAAACACAATAAAGACTGACACACCCATAAGATAAGCATACTCCTCTAAGATTGACAATATCTAATAATTTGGAAAAGTAAAGCATCGGTAGACAGGATCATAGAATTGCACAAGGGTGTTCAGAGTTATGTCTTCCATGTTGGTAGAAAGAACAAATAGAAGCCTCCCATAATGAGATCTGAAGCCTGAACGATCAGCTACTGTTGCACCCCAAAATTTGACCAACCGGGTCTCGTATCTGGCTCGATGTTTCGACGCATGACCGCATTCGCATCTGCATATCGCATACAATGCATATTTTCATTTGTTTTGATTTTATCGGGATCACAGCTCTCGTCTCGCGTCTCAGGTGTTTTTTTTAATCAGTTTAGATATATAGAATCGTATTTTTGGGATATTTCGGTGCCCGTTTATTTTTACCGGCTATTTTGATGCGCTCTCGCGGTGTTATGTGTCGTTCAGGGCTTATTTTGTTCCTCTGGGAATTATTCTATTTTTTCTGGATTTTATTGGCCATTTTTTAGGGTTTAAATAGATTTAAATCATTTTTAGAATTTTTTAGAATATTAATAGTTTTTAAATAGTGTTAATAGTTTTTTTAATCATTTTAATAGAAGAATATAGTTTTGTTTTTCTTTTATTAATAAAAGGTTTTCTTTTAGATAAATAATATAGCATTTTTCATTTTTAGAATATTAATTGAATTTTTGAATATATTTTTAGATATAGAATATTAATAGGATTTTTAATAGTTTTAATCCATTTTTAGAATTTTGTAGATATTATATATTTTTAATCTTTTTAGAATATATTAGATATTAAATGGTTTTGATAGAAATATATAGTTTTTCTTTTAATATAGAAATATTATAGATTTTATTTTGGTTTTATAGAATAGTAGATTTTTCTTTTAATAGATTTTCTTTTAATTAGTTTAATAAGAATTTAGATATTTTAGATATTAATATAGATTTTGTAGATTTTAAATAGTTTTTTTAAAATAGTTTTAATAGCTTTTTAATCACTTTAATGAATAATATAGGTTGTTTCTTTAATGAGAGATTTTCTTTTATAATAACTAATATAGGTTTAATAGAAATTAATTGAGTTTAGGGTAATTGGGCTGATCTGTGTCATTGCAGTTTTTTTAGGGTTTATTATCTTTTTTTCGTGGGCCCAATTGCAAGGCCCAGAGTTCCCTTTTTTTTTGTCCAGTTCAGTTTCAGTCTAGAACGTTCCAGAGCAGTCCAGAAACTTCAGCCCTATAAAGTCCAGCCAGCCACGTGTTAAACGGGAGAGGACCCACGTTATTCCACCCTCACACGCCACGTCACCCTCCCACTTCCCTCTCTCTGCCACGCGTGGGACACGCGTCTCACATGCGCTCACTCACCCCACTCACATTGCCACGCGTAAGCACCGTGCATCTCGCCTGAAACCATCCCCGGCCGGCATGCATGGCCGGCAGCCACCGTAACGGACCCCAACACTTCCGGCCACCTTGCACTTCACCAGAAAACCTACAACAAACCCAGATTCCGATCCGATCACCTTCCTCCTTCGATCAATCTCCATTCAATGCCAGTTTCCGATCATCAACCATCAACAAGCACAAAGAAATCGTCAGAAACGCCATGAGATCTTCATTCAACACTCCTCAAGATCTCCATCGATCTCCTTGATGATTCGTCTTCATATATCCAGATTCATCACCTTCGTGTTCGTTCTGCAAAATCTCGCCAGGTTTTCCTTCGCATGTTCATCCTAGATCCCCTTCATTTTCCAGATAATCATCAGCATCAGGATCTTCATCGTCCACGAATCAAACCCGAACAATCTCAAGATCTGCGAAGATCTTTGAAGATCTTCGTCTATGGCGTCTTTTACTTCAGAAAACGGCACGAACTCATCCTCACCAACGTTCAGGATCTTCATTGGTTTTCCAGAAACATAACTGTTCATCAATGCACCTCCAAAAACCTCAAGAACCACTTCAAAGAGTTGCTTCAACGACTTGCGTGTTCATCCTCAGAATCAGCAACAAGAACATGCAAGAGTGTTTCACCATCTCCTGAATCAACTTTCATCAACATCCGTAACCTTCATACGATATGCATCCGTTGGCCAGAGACATCGAAGATCTTCATGAGAACGCCTTCATCATCAAGGATTTCAGCGTTTGAGTTGGTTTGAGTGGATGAATCAAGAAAAGTTGGGATGAAGTTAAGTTGTAAGAGATTGAAACGGAGAAGAAGGTAAGAGTGATCAGTGAGAGGAGTCAAAGATGGAAGACGGCGGCGCCGTTAGGGTTTGCAAAAGGGAAAGGATGAACAGTGTTTTGGGGGAGTAGTTGATGTTAGGGTTTTTGCTGAATCATGTGAAGAGAAGCGAGGCTGGGAGTTGGATGGGCCTCAGGCCCAACGAGTTGTTGGATACAACCCCCACGTCTTACTGGCTTCCCCCCTCCCCGTGTGGGTGTTCTGTGTGATTGGGCTGGGCCCTGGAATCTCTTGCCAGCACCCCCCATTTGTCCGTACACCCCCCGTTTCAGTTCTTTTGCTTTTTGAACCATGGGCTGGGCCCAGTTTGGTCCCCTCTTGCTAGTGTAATCCCCCATGTACCAGTGTACCCCCCAGTTATCTTTTCTTTATTTTCTTATTATTTCACTTTGTTTAGTTTGTAAAAAAAAATAGGAAAATAATATTGAAAGAAAAAATAGAAAAAGAAAAGAAATCTTGAAAAGAGAAAAAAGTGAAGAAAAGAATATAAAAAAGAAAGTGTAGAAGAAAAAGAAAAAGAATATATTGAAAAAATAATAAAGAAAAGGATATTGAAAGAAAAAATAGAAAAAGAAAAAGAATGTGAAAAATATATTGAAAAAAATAAGAAAGAAGAAAAAGAAAAAGAATGTGAAAAATATAGTGAAAGAAATATGAAAGATACATAGAAAAATATGGAAAAATATTTTGAACGAAAAAAGAAGAAAATAGTTGGAAAATAGCAAAAAATATTAGATGTAATATTTTTTAGGATTTATTTGTTCTAGAGGTAATTTTAGAAGTCCACTTGTTAGGGGACTATTTTCCATTCGATTTTTTCATGATAGATAGGATAGTATTTCCTAGGAGATCTATTTTCAGTATTCAATCATTGTAAATCATTTTCAGGAGATTAATAAAACGAGATTTGAGCTGTGGTCCCGAAGTAGCCGAACTACAGCTGCTCTGATTTCTCGTACCAGACGAGAATATGTAGGCATAGGATGCGATATCCTAGCGAGCACACTAACGATTAACCTTTGTTCTCTCGCTGCTGTGCGATCGAGACTTTCCCGCTGACGACTAATTGTTACCCTTTTTCTCTCTTGCCCTTGTGCATTTGAGACCAAGCCGTAGTTTTGCCCGTAGGTTCCCGACCTTTGCAACCAGGTTGTTTTTCTCACTGCTTTGTGAGAATACCTTGTTTAGCCGTAGTTAGCCTGAACTACGTAAAGCTCTGATCTTCCATGCAGTGTGGAAGTACGTAGGCACAAGACGCGAAGTCTTGGCGAGCCAATTTTCCCCGTAGTCCCGAACTACGTTGACTCTGACTTTCTCTCTTGAGAATACGTAGGCATAGAGTGTGACGCTCTATCGAGTCAATTCCCTTCCTTTTAGATTTAGCAGCCGTAGATAGATTGTTTTGCATCCTTTAGACAACCCAAGCAAGTGTGGATCCCGTCGAGTACGACGAACGTGAGGGGTGCTAATACCTTCCCCTTGCGTAACCGACTCCCGAACCCAGACAATGGTTGCGACGACCTTGTCTTACCCTTTTTCGTCAGGTTTTTCCGATCGTTTCCTTTCCCTCCGTTGGGATAAATAACGCACGATGGCGACTCTTCTGTCAGCCGGCACCGATTTTCGCAGTAGCGACAGCTGGCGACTCTGCTGGGGACTGCGATAGTTCCCTATGCGAGTATCTGCTGGGGATCCAACATCCCCTGGCTGCTAAGGACTGTGATAGTCCTTATGCATGTGGGATCCAACGTCCCCTAAGAGAGAGTCAATCCTAGCGCTTGTTTGCTTGTCTATTTGGTGCTTATTTATCGATATTATCTGTTGTTGTTGGGGTGTTACGGGTGTTCTATGATTGAGTGAGAAGCCAGACCCAGGCTTGAGTGCACCATAGACTTAGAGTGGAAATTAGTGGGCGCGTGCTTGCTTTGCAGGCACTAGTGTCTCATGAAATCCACGCTCAGACGAGGTTCATCTGGTTGGCTTCACTTTCAACCCTTTGGGTTGAGACGGTTGCTGGTTTGGTGGATTGTCGACTCTGGGGACCGATCATTTGTGATTCAGCTAAGTGAGGCCTCTTCAAGACTTGATGATGCCACTCCTTCTAGGAATCGTATTATCGGTTTTGAAAGTCTGTGACGCTGATGAACGCATAGGACGCCGTACCTTGGGTCAGATATAGGTCCACACCTGTGAGTGGGGGGGTTTTTTTGTGCAGGAAACTTGACTTCCAACCTACCCGTTATTCTGGTCTTCTCTTCAGAGCAACCGTACTCCGTCAGCAGTACAGCAGTATTTAGATTGTGTGGGGGCTGTGATCCTGTGTTTGTTGCATTGCATTGCATTTGCATAGGCATCTTTGCATCATATTGCATACCATTCGCCAGCTAGTCAGAACTCTTATCCAGCCATTATTTTGGTTCTGAAGGTGAATATTGAAGACGACCAAGGGGTTGAAGCAGATTTAAAGCAGATTTGATCAGAGTCAAGCAGTAAAGTCAGCTGACAGTTGTCGGTAGCTATGTCAGAGAGCAGCTTCCAGTTTGTTGATACCTTGTCAGGTTTCACCGTGACGTCCAATCCTCTGTATGGATCTCCGCACGACGAAGACTTTCCGCAGGTGAACAACCTTATTGCAGCTCAGCTTGTGCAGCCATCTGTTGAAGACCAAGGTCTGCGTGAGCAGTTTGTTGTCCGAGGTGAACGTTCTCCTTCTGTTGATGTCTCAGACTACCAGGGTTTTTCCTTCCCTGTACCAAAGCCCCGAAGAGAGGTCCCGACAGCAAAGAATGAAGACCCATTAGCTCCCGTGTATGCTGAAAGGTTTCGTGCATTAGATGAGAGATTCAAAGCCTTGAAAGGTAAAGACGCTGTTACTCCTAGTGCTGCAGATATGTGTCTGGTCCCTGGCCTAGTGTTACCTCCGAAGTTCAGAATGCCGAGGTTTGAATGGTACAAAGGAGATAGTTGCCCGAAGCAACATTTGGTGATGTTCTGCCGAAGAATGACTTCATTTGTGCACAACGACAAGCTGATGATTCATTGCTTTCAAGATAGTCTGACTAGGGCACCTCTGAGTTGGTATATGCAGTTAGAGCATGATCAGATCCGATCATGGATGGACTTAGCCAATGCCTTTCTGAAGCAGTACGACTATAATCTTGACGAAGCTCCTACTCGCGTGCAACTGCAAGAATTGTCTCAAGGGAACAATGAATCTTTCAGAAAGTATGTTCAGAGATGGAGAGAATTTGCTGGTAGAGTGCAACCACCGCTCCTAGACCAAGAGCTGAAAGGCATGTTCGTAAACTCCTTGCAGAGCCCATATTTCGAAAGAATGTTTGAAACCGCACCAAATTTCTCTGAGTTGGTAAGGACGGGAGAGCGCATCGAGTATGGTGTAAAGACTGGAAGAATCCCGAATTTTTCAAGAGGTCAGGCCAGTGAAACTGAATCTCTCTATAGCTCTCAATCTGAAGATGAAACTATGATCAATACGGTCCTGACAGATGTTGGATATCCTCAAGTCGAATCGGTGAAATCTGTTGGTTCTCCGTCTTCTCAGCGGTCAGTATCTTCTGTGTCTCGTTATTCGGGACAGACAACTGTGCCTGGGGCACCCCATCGGGAACCTTATGTCGCTCCTCTTGCAAGTCCACGAGCCCGTGGCCGAGGTTATCAGAATCAGCATCAGAACCAGAACCGACCTCGCAACAACCTGGAACGAAGGAAAGCTCCTTCTCATCCAGTGCCTATGACGTATAGCCAGCTGCTACCATCTTTGATCCAGAAGTATTTGGTGGAGCCGAAAGCTCTTAAGCCAGTTCCAGAACCTTACCCTCCTGGGTACAATCCCCATGTTCAGTGTGGTTACCATGGTGGCTCTCCAGGGCATTCGACAGAAGATTGTAAAGCATTTCAGGCAAAAGTACAGCAGTTGATTGACCAGGATCGCATTTCCTTTCGAGAAGGGTTTCTGTTTGTTCATCCTAATCGCTCAGCTGTCTAAGCTCGTAGACTCGGAAGGTATTCTCCAGCAAAAGCTAGTGGTTCAGACAGGCAGGCGCCTCAGCATTGGCAGTCCTCAGACCTTTATATCATTTGCATTTGTAGTTTCTTTTCTGTTAGTTACTACTTGCTTTTAAACATTGTATGTTTCGAATGGTGATAATAATAAAGTGACTATGCATTTTTCTGAATTAATCATGTCGTTGTCGCTCATTTACTGCATTGCACTGACACTTCCATTTTATTCACTCCACTTTATCACTATGATTAGCAATGAGTGGAGGGAGGATGATGAAAATGAATACTCATAACCGATGATCGTATACTTTCAGATAAAACCTTGCCGATGACGTACAAGGCATTGTTTCAAATCCCCTAAACACCGGAGAAATAAGGAAGAGAATCCCTTGTTAACCACTTCGAGCCGAGGAGTAGGAGTTTCTTTCGGACTTTTTAACCCTCGTATCGTAACCCGGGGCAGGGTAGTCGTCAGTTAGCTTGATCGAGCGTTCAAGTCTTATAGAGGGGTGTTGTCCTTCGAGGACCAATCACATCGTATTCCTCTCCAGAGGTCGTACCTCATCAACCACAATGGTTAAACCTCACCAATCAGGAGTGAGACAGTTACAAGCCTATCGGATGAATCCAGACAGCCAGTGTCGCACGACTCGTTTCAAAAAAAAAGGAATAAGAAAGCCCGCTAAGTAAAAAAGGAAAAGCTAGAAAGCAAATACTTAGGCAAAAATCAGGGCATCCCGCTGGACTTCAAAAGAAAAAAATCGAAAAGAACTCAAAAAGAGTCAGTCCAGGCAAAAATTAGGGAATCAAAAAAATGAATGAACGAAAAAGAAAGGATTATAAAAGAGAAAAATCCTCAAGCAAGGACAAAGTCGTGTAGATACAGACGCCGAAAACGAAAAAGGAGTAACTGTCACTCCGAAACACCTTGTGAATTCTTTAACCAGTTGTTCCCAATGTTCAGCATACCTCTCGAAGAGGCGAGCGCTCGTGTCAGGTTAACTGAACCTTAGGATCGGAGATCATCACGTAGACGGGGTGGGTATAAATCAAAATTTGAGCCAAATATCCTTTGTTTCACGAACCGTGAATCCGACCACGATACAACCTTTAAAAGACCTAATTGAGGCAGGGTTTGTTCTGAAAGCGCATTACGATAAGGTTGAGTAACCTGACTCCTTCATGATTTGCTAATCATATCCTTATTGCATTTTTCACTAATCACATCAGCACTACGTTTGAACTCTTTGGTTCATTCGTCACTCACTAGCATGACACGTAAATGAGTGACATTACAACATTTTTTCAAAATTTGCATGAACATTGCACTAGAATTACCATTTGTGAATAGATAATCTTAATTGCAGGTTAGTAGCTGATGCGGAATAACTTCAACAGGGAATAGTCAATCAGGACTGAATCGTCAGAAGTCTGGATCAGAACGGTATGTTGTGAAACCCTGTGAATCCGGGGCATCGACTTCCTGTGAGTTTGGAATCAGTTTGTCTGAGGACAAGTCCCGGAGCATCAGTTGATTATGGGGCAGTTTATGCAAGAAGCGGTTGATCGGAAGTGAATCTTCTCGAGACCCAATCAGGGGCAGTTATCCAGAATTCTTGCGATTTGAGGGCAGATCCCTTCTGTGTTCAATCAGAGCATGTTGAGTCGCTCATCGCTCGTTCAGGGGCAAACTACTTCAGAGATATTGAAGCCAACCATGCTGAGAGTTGATTAGTGGAGGATGAATCCTTCTGTTGTACCGATATTGGGGCAAGCCATCTGAAGATTGTTTTGTTGCCAGCTGTTCTCTGTTCAGAATGAATTTTCCCAAGAGTCGAATTGGGGCAAGTTGAATTGCACTGGGGCAAGTTGTTCAAATAAGTTTGTTCACTCCAGCAGGAGTTGAGTGTCGGGGAATCGTGTCATTACCCTGCCAAAAACCTGAGCCTTCTGAAGAAGCCTTGCTGTCATTGGATCGTCATCCTACATCCTAACCTGTTACTTGGCTGAACCTAGTAACCAAATCGTCTTAAAGTCCAGCTCTCGTCTGGCAAGCCGGAGATCAGTCCTCGTCTGAAATCCAAACCAGGAACCAGTCCTGTCGGGTCACCTTTTCTGTAACCCATTGTTTAACCAGTTCTCGTCTGGCCAACACAGTTTTAAAGTCCAGTTCTCGCCTGGCAAACCAGAAATCAATTCCCGTCTGATATCCAGAACCCGTAAGTCAGTTCTCGTTTGACAACCTAACATGTTTCTCTATCAGCTCTCGTCTGGTAGTCCACCCTGAATGCTAGTCCTCGTCTAGTATGTCCCTTTCAAATCCACCTCTGTTGGTAACCAGAAATGGGTCCCTATCACCATAAACCTATCCCTAAACCAGAAAAAGCCTAAATACCTGGCCCGATGATTCCTAGTAACTCGTTTGTTGTCACATTCCCCGACACAAGGCTCGAGTGATCCCAGCTCCATGATTGGTATTCTGTATTCCCTGTGTTGATGTTGTTGAATCAGGGTTGGTTTCTCAGCAGAGACGTACAATTGAGATTGTTTCCCCTGAGCAGTTTGACACTGCAGCAAGTTGAGATGTCATTCATCCCTTTTCAGAATAGGATAAGGATTATCCTCAGTAGGTTTGAGTGATATTCCCGGCAGAGTATGGCCATCCTAAGCATTGAATGTTGATTAGCCTGATGTGTTATTTCCCAAGTGGGTTGAGGCTGAAGCTTTCCCTGACCGGCGGATGTGGGTTTATTTCCCCAGCAGTGGGACTGATGCAATGTTGTATCTCCACAGAGTCCGAGTGTGACTCCCTTCCCCTCCGATTCTAGGTCATTGACTCATTCCTCAAGCAGAGGTCGACGGTGATTCCCTCATTGAGTAATCTCTAGACGGGTAGATCTTGACGTCAGCCAGAGTAGAGGTATTTCTCAGCAGATTACTTCGTACCCTATAAGGACTTAGGGTGTTCAAAAAAGACCGTTCAGGGTTATTTTCCTCGGTGAAGTGAGATTCAATTTCAGTGATCGATTGTTATCTGCCGCAGACGTCAGAGGTGTTTCCTTGATAGGATCAGTACAGCTCCATCAGAGTGAATAATGAGTAGCTAAGGATTGATATCCCCGAAGCAGGGCGAGCCCTCCTTCTCCAGCAGCGTTCAGTGGTCTCTCCTCCACAGAATCTGAACGCAGAATGGTGAGCATTGATATGTCTCCCCACGCAGAGATGATTCTCTTCCCCAAGCAGACGCACCCTGAAGGAACGTCATTTTCTCAGCTGAGTCGCTCGCCGGAGCTCGTATTTTCCCCCAGCACCGGGTCACAAGTGCAAGTTTCGTAGAAATGTTCGGGTGCCGAAGCTCGTGTTTCCCCCAGTAAAGTCGCCGAAGCAGGTGTCTCCCCAGCACCGGGTCACAAGTGCGAGTCCTGTAGGAAGATGTCCGTATGCCGAAGTACGCAGTAACTGATGGTGCCAGGCTGAAGTCCCCAGCGGAATTGAAATTCCTCATCAGAGCGTACTCTCCAGTGAAGTAGAATGATTTCTCTCTCCACGGCTGAGTTCGCAAACCCCAAAGAAAAGCAAAACCCTTGGAAACAGTTGGGACCATGAGTGGTTTTCCCTAGCAGAGCAGCTGATGCTGTGTTTCCCCAGAGTCGCACTCTCTCCAGCGAAGCAGAATAATTTCTCCTTCCTCCGCCGAGTTTGCAGATGTCCAAGAGAGCCGAGTCCTTGGAAGTTGATCAGGTCATGATTGGTTTTCCCCAGTGGAGTGTGGAGCAGCTGAAGTTGTTTCCCCACAAAGTGGTTATCCCCAGAAAAGTAGCCATGGCGGCCGCGCAGTTTATTCTCACGATTGGTATCGCTTTCCTTCAGCAGGTCCAAGTTCTCGTAGAACTTCGTTCCCCCTGTAGCAAATCAACTGAAGTTGTTTTCCCTGCAGCAATCAACGGAAGATCAATTCCCCAGACGGAGTCCGATTGGCATTGGCATGTTCACGCTCTCCTCAGCAGGATGATTCCTCTACCGGAGTAGTTCTTTTCTCCTTGACAGGAGGACTTCCCCCTCGGCATTTATTTTGCTGACAAGATCGCATCATTGTGCATGATTGCATAGCATTTAGCATAAACGCATAGCATTTCCACCGTATGGAGCATGGCGCCGAAGCATATGCATCATAAACATGATCCAGGTCGTTACCATTCTTGTTTTACAGGTGTTCCGCCGAAGGAACAGTTGCGCAGGACGATTCCTGATATTCTCCCCAACGAGGTCGCTTTCTTAAGATGATTCTTAAGACCCCGGTGTAATCCCCACAGTCGCTCGCTCAAGATGATTTTTGAGATCCCCAGCGAAGTCTCCAGTTCAAGACGATTCTTGAATTCCTCAGCAGGGCCGTTTGCTTAAGATGATTCTTAAGACCTCAACGCAGCTTCCCGAGTTGTTTGCTTAGGATGATTCTTGAGCTCCCCAGTAGCGTCCCCAGCAAAAGTTGCCCAGGAAGATTTCTGTAATACCCAGCAGAATAAAGTCTCCAGAATGGTTATCGGTTCAGGATGATTCTTGAAGATGCCCGACGGGGTTGTGTGTTCAAGATGATTCTTGAAGTCCCTAGCAGCGTGAAATGTTTGCTCCAACAGTGATGTCTAATCCGAAGATTGACTTCGTAAACGCCTGAAGGCGGTATCAGAAGGTTCCTGTGAGTTCAGATTCTCTTGTTGAGGAATCAACGTGGGTATGAAGACAGAGTTCAGAAGTTGGTAGTTCCAAAGTTTGTATGCAAGATGATCCATGTATCCTTGAAGGCCAAGGACCATTTCTTTAGACTGAGGTCGAAGATACCTCCTGCGTAGTTGTCATCCTTGAAGGCCAAGGATGCTTATCTTCAGAAGTACTTGAAGATTTTTCTAGCTGAAGCTGGAAGTGGCCAGAGGCCCGGGTTTCATATGCCTTAGATGTCGAAGTTCGACGGCGAGGTTGAATGTTTGTTTGACGGCGAGGTCAGACGTTGGTTTGTGTTCGACGGCGAGGTTGAATGTTTGTTTGACGGAGAGGTAAGATGTTGGATTGGTTCGACGGCGAGGTTGAATGTTTGTTTGACGGCGAGGTCAGATCAGGAATGTGTTTGACGGCGAGGTCAGATCAGGAATGTGTTTGACGGCGAGGTTGAATGTTTGTTTGACGGCGAGGTCAGCAGATTCTGATTGGTTCGACGGCGAGGTTGAATGTTTGTTTGACGGCGAGGTCAGATTATGATGGGTTCGACGGCAATGTTGAATGTGTTTGACGGCGAGGTTGAATGTTTGTTTGACGGCGAGGTCAGATCAGGTTTGTGTTCGACGGCGATGTTGGATGTTTGCTTTGACGGCGAGGTCAGATTATGTCTGTTTTGGCGGCGATGTCAGAAGATTATGTTCGACGGCGATGTCAGGATTTTTAAATCCCCAGCAGAGATGATGTTTGTACGACAGCGACGTCGAGTGTCTCTCAGAGCGATGTTTGTTTCCGACGGCGATGTCAGATCCAGTTTTCCAGCGGCGATGTTGGGCATGTCAAGTTGATCCAGTCTTCTGACGGCGATGTTAGGTGATGCAGATCCTTTAGTTCTCCAGCGGCGATGCGGGATATTTTGTTCAGTATTGTATTTTCTCCAGCGGCGATGCGGGGTATTTTGATTGTCCGACGGCGATGTCAGATTTAGTTCTCCAGCGGCGATGCGGGGTATTTTGGTGGATCGACGACGATGTCAGACTCAGTTTTCCAGCGGCGATGTTGGGAGTGTCAGCTAATTCAGTTCTCCAGCGGCGATGTTGGATGGTTCGTTCTCCAGCGGCGATGTTGGGTATTTTGGTTCTTTAGTTCTCCAGCGGCGATGTTGGATGTATTGTTTGTTTCCGACGGCGATGTCAGATCAGTATTTCTCCAGCTAGTTGCCGTGCAGCTAGTATTGCAGTATTCAAAGATTTATTCTCCACAGAGTATCGTGTGCTCGTGCAGTTGGCAAATTTTCGGGTTTACCGGTATTCAACCGTCTCGCACCTTGATTGGCTGAGAGCCGTTCGCTCCTCACCCAGTCAGGTCCAAGCCGCTTGAATAGGGGCAGCTGTTGCACCCCAAAATTTGACCAACCGGGTCTCGTACCTGGCTCGATGTTTCGACGCATGACCGCATTCGCATCTGCATATCGCATACAGTGCATATTTTCATTTGTTTTGATTTTATCGGGATCACAGCTCTCGTCTCGCGTCTCAGGTGTTTTTTTTTAATCAGTTTAGATAGATAGAATCGTATTTTTGGGATATTTCGGTGCCCGTTTATTTTTACCGGCTATTTTGGTGCGCTCTCGCGGTGTTATGTGTCGTTCAGGGCTTATTTTGTTCCTCTGGGAATTATTGTGTTTTTTCTGGATTTTATTGGCCATTTTTTAGGGTTTAAATAGATTTAAATCATTTTTAGAATTTTTTAGAATATTAATAGTTTTTAAATAGTGTTAATAGTTTTTTTAATCATTTTAATAGAAGAATATAGTTTTGTTTTTCTTTTATTAATAAAAGGTTTTCTTTTAGATAAATAATATAGCATTTTTCATTTTTAGAATATTAATTGAATTTTTGAATATATTTTTAGATATAGAATATTAATAGGATTTTTAATAGTTTTAATCCATTTTTAGAATTTTGTAGATATTATATATTTTTAATCTTTTTAGAATATATTAGATATTAAATGGTTTTGATAGAAATATATAGTTTTTCTTTTAATATAGAAATATTATAGATTTTATTTTGGTTTTATAGAATAGTAGATTTTTCTTTTAATAGATTTTCTTTTAATTAGTTTAATAAGAATTTAGATATTTTAGATATTAATATAGATTTTGTAGATTTTAAATAGTTTTTTTAAAATAGTTTTAATAGCTTTTTAATCACTTTAATGAATAATATAGGTTGTTTCTTTAATGAGAGATTTTCTTTTATAATAACTAATATAGGTTTAATAGAAATTAATTGAGTTTAGGGTAATTGGGCTGATCTGTGTCATTGCAGTTTTTTTTAGGGTTTATTATCTTTTTTTCGTGGGCCCAATTGCAAGGCTCAGAGTTCCCTTTTTTTTTTGTCCAGTTCAGTTTCAGTCTAGAACGTTCCATAGCAGTCCAGAAACTTCAGCCCTATAAAGTCCAGCCAGCCACGTGTTAAACGGGAGAGGACCCACGTTATTCCACCCTCACACGCCACGTCACCCTCCCACTTCCCTCTCTCTGCCACGCGTGGGACACGCGTCTCACATGCGCTCACTCACCCCACTCACATTGCCACGCGTAAGCACCGTGCATCTCGCCTGAAACCATCCCCGGCCGGCATGCATGGCCGGCGGCCACCGTAACGGACCCCAACACTTCCGGCCACCTTGCACTTCACCAGAAAACCTACAACAAACCCAGATTCCGATCCGATCACCTTCCTCCTTCGATCAATCTCCATTCAATGCCAGTTTCCGATCATCAACCATCAACAAGCACAAAGAAATCGTCAGAAACGCCATGAGATCTTCATTCAACACTCCTCAAGATCTCCATCGATCTCCTTGATGATTCGTCTTCATATATCCAGATTCATCACCTTCGTGTTCGTTCTGCAAAATCTCGCCATGTTTTCCTTCGCATGTTCATCCTAGATCCCCTTCATTTTCCAGATAATCATCAGCATCAGGATCTTCATCGTCCACGAATCAAACCCCAACAATCTCAAGATCTGCGAAGATCTTTGAAGATCTTCGTCTATGGCGTCTTTTACTTCAGAAAACGGCACGAACTCATCCTCACCAACGTTCAGGATCTTCATTGGTTTTCCAGAAACATAACTGTTCATCAATGCACCTCCAGAAACCTCAAGAACCGCTTCAAAGAGTTGCTTCAACGACTTGCGTGTTCATCCTCAGAATCAGCAACAAGAACATGCAAGAGTGTTTCACCATCTCCTAAATCAACTTTCATCAACATCCGTAACCTTCATACGATCTGCATCCGTTGGCCGGAGACATCGAAGATCTTCATGAGAACGCCTTCATCATCAAGGATTTCAGCGTTTGAGTTGGTTTGAGTGGATGAATCAAGAAAAGTTGGGATGAAGTTAAGTTGTAAGAGATTGAAACGGAGAAGAAGGTGAGTGATCAGAGAGAGGAGTCAAAGATGGAAGACGGCGGCACCGTTAGGGTTTGCAAAAGGGAAAGGATGAACAGTGTTTTGGGGGAGTAGTTGATGTTAGGGTTTTTGCTGAATCATGTGAAGAGAAGCGAGGCTGGGAGTTGGATGGGCCTCAGGCCCAACGAGTTGTTGGATACAACCCCCACGTCTTACTGGCTTCCCCCCTCCCCGTGTGGGTGTTCTGTGTGATTGGGCTGAGCCCTGGAATCTCTTGCCAGCACCCCCCATTTGTCCGTACACCCCCCGTTTCAGTTCTTTTGCTTTTTGAACCATGGGCTGGGCCTAGTTTGGTCCCCTCTTGCTAGTGTAATCCCCCATGTACCAGTGTACCCCCCAGTTATCTTTTCTTTATTTTCTTATTATTTCACTTTGTTTAGTTTGTAAAAAAAAGAGGAAAATAATATTGAAAGAAAAAATAGAAAAAGAAAAGAAATCTTGAAAAGAGAAAAAAAGTGAAGAAAAGAATATAAAAAAGAAAGTGTAGAAGAAAAAGAAAAAGAATATATTGAAAAAATAATAAAGAAAAGGATATTGAAAGAAAAAATAGAAAAAGAAAAAGAATGTGAAAAATATATTGAAAAAAATAAGAAAGAAGAAAAAGAAAAAGAATGTGAAAAATATAGTGAAAGAAATATGAAAGATACATAGAAAAATATGGAAAAATATTTTGAACGAAAAAAGAAGAAAATAGTTGGAAAATAGCAAAAAATATTAGATGTAATATTTTTTAGGATTTATTTGTTCTAGAGGTAATTTTAGAAGTCCACTTGTTAGGGGACTATTTTCCATTCGATTTTTTCATGATAGATAGGATAGTATTTCCTAGGAGATCTATTTTCAGTATTCAATCATTGTAAATCATTTTCAGGAGATTAATAAAACGAGATTTGAGCTGTGGTCCCGAAGTAGCCGAACTACAGCTGCTCTGATTTCTCGTACCAGACGAGAATATGTAGGCATAGGATGCGATATCCTAGCGAGCACACTAACGATTAACCTTTGTTCTCTCGCTGCTGTGCGATCGAGACTTTCCCGCTGACGACTAATTGTTACCCTTTTTCTCTCTTGCCCTTGTGCATTTGAGACCAAGCCGTAGTTTTGCCCGTAGGTTCCAGACCTTTGCAACCAGGTTGTTTTTCTCACTGCTGTGTGAGAATACCTTGTTTAGCCGTAGTTAGCCTGAACTACGTAAAGCTCTGATCTTCCATGCAGTGTGGAAGTACGTAGGCACAAGACGCGAAGTCTTGGCGAGCCAATTTTCCCCGTAGTCCCGAACTACGTTGACTCTGACTTTCTCTCTTGAGAATACGTAGGCATAGAGTGCGACGCTCTATCGAGTCAATTCCCTTCCTTTTAGATTTAGCAGCCGTAGATAGATTGTTTTGCATCCTTTAGACAACCCAAGCAAGCGTGGATCCCGTCGAGTACGACGGACGTGAGGGGTGCTAATACCTTCCCCTTGCGTAACCGACTCCCAAACCCAGACAATGGTTGCGACGACCTTGTCTTACCCTTTTTCGTCAGGTTTTTCCGATCGTTTCCTTTCCCTCCGTTGGGATAAATAACGCACGGTGGCGACTCTTCTGTCAGCCGGCGCCGATTTTCGCAGTAGCGACATCTACCAAGGACACTAACTTTCTCAATTCTGTGAGATCGGGAGTTCAGAAACTGTACTTCTGAGTGTTTCTCCTTCCAATATCCATAATCACAATATCTGCAATGTTGGCAAAGGAAAATCTCTGAGATCCTTAAAAACAGACTGAAACAAAATGCCCATGAATGCATGAGTGCAAGATGCAACACCTACAAACAAGACACACAAAGCACACAGGTTCAAAGGTTCGGCACGAGCATGGAGCCAAAGGTAAGGACCAACCCACAATAGTATGTACTAAGGTTATATCATCACATGTAGAACAAGGTTCTAAAAAAAGTGCCCAGAGTCATAATTCCATCTTTTGGATATTATCGGCTTAAACGACTACTCGACGGTCAATAATATTCTCATGAGAAACTCGTCTGAGTGTGGTATTGCATAACAACTAATTCAAGTCTACACCTGAATAGCCACCACACCACGTCCTAACAAGGCCAAGATGGGTTAAAGGGTTATAAGGTCCTCAGCTTCTCAGGCTCCCAGGTCGGAAAAAGTAATGCCAATTACGACTACTCGTAAGACATTAGTAATTCCAAAAGGGCCACCATTGAGTGGCGGATCTCAAGTCAGCTTAGTAAGGACTACTCCACGTAAGACAATAAGACTATACCACCCTTCTATCATAAGTGCACTCAAGTACGGGTATAGGACTTATCTCACCACACAGATCACCAGGCACTAAACAGATGAAACAATAACAAATAAATCAAACAAAAAGCGATAAATAAATCAAAGTAGGCTAAATCCACTAGGAATCGGAATGGTCCCCAACAGAGTCGCTACTTTTTGGTAGTGGGGAAATTTGTGAGTGTAAGCTATTGATTAACTTAACTCAAAAAAATGCAAGAGTCGCCATCCCACTTTTATTTTATCCAAAAAAAGGAAAGGAAAAAGAGCGAACAAAACCAAAGAGTTCTAAAACATGAACAAATAAACAGAGGTCTGGGTAAGGGGGTCTGTTATGCAATGGGAAGGTGTTAGCATCCAAAACGTCTATTGTACTTTATAGGAGGCCTTTGAAATATTTACGCTTTTTGGTTTGAAAAAGGTTTGTTTGAAAGAAGTTTGGGAGATGAGAAGAGAATTATTTTTTAGAATTTTGTGTTTGGAGAGATTTATCGCCTCATGCCTACGTACCCACAAAGTGCAATATAGGATCAAAACCTATTAGTTCATGGTACAAATAAAAAAAATTGTTGGTTTTGATTGATTTTAAATGTAAAGACAAGTCATCATTTTAAGGAGAAAACTACGACTAGTCGCCCACAAGTATAAGACAATATTTGCATCACCTAAAGATGGAGGATTTTGCTTGGATCATCAACAAGTCTATCACTCAACATCTAAGTGAAAAATGTCAACATCTTAATACTTTGGGGAATAGGAGAATTATATCTCAACTACGGAAATGACTCATGTCAAAACTTTATGAAAAAATTTAAAATAAAAAGTGCACAAAGGCACAAAAAGTTTGAATGAGATTGATCTTTTTTTAATTCTTTTTGAAATTGGTCAAAATATGATTAACATTGATTGACATTTATTAAGAAAAACAAATTTTAAAAATCACTTCACAAAAGTCAAGGTTTTATTGTGAGAGCGGTTTTAAGTTTGAAAACCAAGAAGATTTTTTAAAAGAGGGAGAAGATTTTGAAATTTTAAGAAGGGGAGAAGATGAAGTGACTATCCTAGAAAGCAAAATAAAATCTAGATATAAGAAAGATCTAACCAACTTGTAGCACACTCCATAGCAAGCCAAATAGAATTCCATCCATCTTGAAGCATAAGGCAATAAGCAAGCCAAATAGAGGCAAAGATCCATAGTACTCCAAACATAGGGAAAGGGTCTTAATTCTAAGTCCAAGGGTCCAAGAATAGTCCAAGAAGTCCGAGGTCTAAGAATAGTCCAAGAGAATAACCACAAAGTTAAGAGCACCAAGTTTTTTTAGAGGTTTAATCTTTTATTAGTATTTTGAACAAAGTGTGGTCAAAATGGACAAAACAAAAAATGGTGGAAACATAAACATGTGTCCAACAAACAAAGGAAAAATAACGGAAGCATAAACAATAATATGAGATGATAATGATGAAGCATAAAGATAAAAGAGAGATAGGGAGCAAGAAGGAAACATAAAAAAAATTAGTACAATGATATTGTTAGTGAGTTAGTAATTAGTTGTTATAGCAAATGATCAACGATGGTTAACTCGTGCACTTAAGCCAAAGTTGATGAAGACTCATTAGAGGATTGATACAATCAAAGTCTCCTAACAACAAGCTTCATAGGTGATGGACCTAATACAAATAATCAACCATACTCAGACTTTCAAACATAGGTTTGAGTCACGAATGATCACTTTACGATTACGGGACAATTTAGCCCTATGTTAAGCAATCATAATCAGGTTTATGTAGAAACCATGACTATCTAAGGTCAGTCAATAACAATGTTAGTTCTAATGCATGATAGAGAAGTGATATGTAAATCACTCTCCGAAAGCAATGCCGCACAAAAAGAAAATAGGTAACGATCTCATCTTCATCAAGAACTTGTAATAAGTTCAAACGATATCGAAGATTTTCATCAATCAAAAGAAAAAGAAAAGAGGAGAGAGAATGCCAAATTGGATTACAAGTTCAAGATCATTCCATCTTAAAGTTCATTCACTCATCTTGGTGGATTAAAGTACTAAATATATCATTAAATCAAAGCACCTAAAATGAATTGAATAATTCATATTAAAGATAGATTTGAATTAATGAATGTTTATCCAACTTCATAAACACCCTAAGTCCAATGAATTTAAAGAGGAAAAGAATTTTTAAAAGTGCATTCCAAGGCAAAAATCAAAAGGAAATGGAAGAAGAAGAAGAAGAAAGAAGCAAAACAGTCCCAAAATAAAGCATAAAAGGCAAAATCAACACTGGGTAACCGGTTACCACTGCTAAAACAGCAGAAAAACAGCAAAATAACACTGGGTAACCGGTTACCCAAAAACAGGTAGTCGATTACCACTGCAAAAACAACAGCAAAAAGGCTTTAAAAAGTGCAGAAACTTGATCAATCATTTCTTCAAACACCTCATGATCAAGGATGCAATTGAGCACGAAAATTCAAGTAAAATAACAGCAATAAACACCAATAAAATACAATTTGAAATATCCAAAGATCAAGCAACAAGAATCAATAATGGATCACATTGTGGAAGATGTATCAAGAGCAACAATGGTAGATCAAGAACTTACCACTCCAAATCTGGAAATTCTTCAAATTAGCTCCACAAACCACACTTCAAAACCTTGATCTACTAGAATTGATGATGAAAATGTAAATGGATGAAGGTTTAGCTCAAAGATTAGTAATTTCTAATGATGAAATTACTAACTTTCAATGGAAGAAAGAGCTTTGGTGAATTTGGTAATTAAAAGTCTAGAAAGAGTTTGACAAGGTGATTTTGGTTATCAAAAGCTTATGAAATTAGAGAAATGAGGCCTCTATTTATAGGATTTAGGCTTGGAAAATTTGGTGGATTGGGATTTGGTTTGGAATCAAAATTAGGCTTGGAATTTGAATTTGGAGGGAAATTAATGATCAAGTCGTGATTAGGGAAGGTGTATGGTGGGAATTAATTATGATGAGGTAGGGGAATTAAAATGAAGTGATATAGAATATTCTTATGTTGAAATATTTGAATTTTGTGCCAAAAATGCTACAGAATTTGAATTTGCCCAATTTTCACAAAATTTGCACAGGGTAACCGGTTACCCAATATTGATAACTGATTACCACAGGCAAAATGGTGAAAAATGGCCTTTTTGATATATGGTCTTGGCGCTGGCTCGATTATTTTTCTTTTCAAAGAAGGCATGGAAATAAACACATGAATCTTGGAGTCTCTTGAATAAAAGTAAATCAAATCTTGGGAAACTATTGATCAGATGATTTTGAAATGGTTGCAGATCAACTTCGACTTTGTTCAGATGAAATTCGTTCGAGCTGAGGGACTGATATTTGATATATTTGATCCAAATTCTTCCTGAAAAAGTTTGTAAAGGGAAAACAAACATTTTTTTTTGGATTTTAATCAATAGTTAGTAAACATAAACATAAACAAATATCAAACAAACAAGAAACAAGGGTGTCCGGTGATTGCTCAAGAATAAACCTGCAGAAAAAGGCAAAAGAACCAAAGCTTGCAATCTTGTTTTTGGGATGAGATGAAAATGATATGTGGGATCTTAGGGTTAAAAATTAGGGTATTACACAAGGGAATCTACTCCAAGTGGGGTTTTCGCTTCGGCCTTACGTGGAAGAACCCACGCAAGTCTTCACTACACAACCATCATCATAATCCTAGGGTTTTACTCAGACTCGGATATAGAGCCATCTCACAAAGTACCCATAAGTAGAGAAACCCAACAATTTCACAATAATCAAAAGTAACAAAGATAAGGATATGAAGGCAAATTATAAACGAGTAAACGAGAAGAAAATAACTAAATGAAGCTAACAAGATCACAATTCAGACTAAGATAGGCTCAACTCTCTCTTGCATGGAGCAATGTGTCCCCAGTAGAGTCGCCAGCTGTTGCACCTCTAAAAATCACATAGATATCTTTCAAAACACAACCCTCGCGCGAAAGGCGCAGAAATGCGGTTCGACAGAGTCGCCACTGAACTTTATTTATCCTAAAGATATGGGAAAGGAAAATATCGAGAAAACCTTTTAAATGAAAGACAAGAACACAGTCCTTGCAACCAATGTTCCGAGTTCGAGAGTCGGTTACGGAAGGGGAAGGTATTAGCACCCGTCACGTCCGATGTACTCAACGGGAACCTCTTAATTAGAATTGTGATGAATATTAGCTAAGCTTAGTAGTTTTTTTTCTCAATGATAAAATGCGAAACGGTATAATAAAGGGGTAATGGTGCTAGGGGAAATGGGTGGTTATAGGATAGGGTGTTCACCAAGGATTGGGGCCTTTGTGCCTACGTATGCTCATTCAGACGAGACTGAGAAATCAGAGATCTCGTAGTTCGACTACGGGAAAGGATAGGGGGTAACATAAGATGGAGGGAAGGTAGCTCGCCAAGATCATCGCAATCTTGTGTATACGTATCTTACATTAAAAAATGAATCAAGAATCAAAGTGTCTGTAGTTCGTGGAGACGAGCACGAAAAGATGGTGTTGAATTTGTTGAAGTTTGTATGGATGACGATTACTCGAAGCTTAAGAAAGGCTCCTCGGGCCCAAGTAATCGGGAGAATGAGTCAAAGATTTGACTTTCTCTCTTTTTCATTTTAAAAATAAGTTGTGTTTGAATGGTGTTTTGAATGATGAGTGGTTTAGAGATAGGTGAGTGTTGTCGAGTTGAAAATGTTTTAGAGGCATCAATTGCTCACACACGAGTAAGATAAATCGCATCCAAATAATTGAAGAGAGATCAAAGGCTTAATTCCCCTCTTTTTCACCTTGAAAAGAATTAAATAGTTGTTAATTTTTTTGATAGTTTGATTGAGAAAATCTGCTTGGCGTTGGATCAACGATTTGATTGTATTAGCGTGTAAAGACGTGGTTAGAAGGAAGTTGGTTTGAAAATGGCTCGACGACGAGTCAAGGGTTTGGTTGAAAATGGAACCTGCTCGATGATAAATCGTAGGTTAGGTTGAAAATGGAACTGGCTCGGCGAAGAATTGAGGGTTAGGTTGCGAGAAACGATTCTAGCCCCTGAGGGTGCTCCTAATAACCAAACCACGATGAAATGTAAAAGTGTGTGCGATAGATTGATGGCGAATGTGTACGAACAATCGACTTATGAGGGGTGTTTAAAAATAGATCGATGATGAATCAAGAATTAGTTTGAAAATGGTTTAGTCTACACTATTCCCTATGGGTGCTCCTAGAAGATAAACCATAATCAAAGAAATATCAATGCGTACATGAGAACGGAAGAGGGGTACATGTAAGTTACACGGGATTGCACAAAATAAAAGGGTTCATTGTCAGGTAGCCCAAGAGGAAGTCGTGTGTGTACGAAGTGTCCTAAACTATGCTTTGAGCAAGAGTCAGAGAAAAGCTCCAAGTTAGGGTTTCTGACAAAGTCCAATAATCCGTTGCTCGGAAAAGTAACCAACAGTCCACCAATTTAGGCTTTTAGCGTTTCGATAATTTTTATTGTGTTTTCGAATAATGTGAAAAAGATATGAACATTATGAATATGAACAATGAGAATAATATGGCAAGATATATAACAATATAATCAAGATAATATTCACAATAGTATAATCGAGATACTATTAATAAGTATATGAACAATAATAATATAATCGAGATATATTGACTGAAAGTAAAATAAGAGTATATTGACAGAATGTAAAGTTAGCTGTTAGTTGATGTGAATTAAATCGGGATGAAATGTAGTGCTAAACTGTCGTAGCTCGATCTATGACGAAGATCAAACTATAGGAGGTCGCGCAAGTTGATATCTGTGCTAAAAACACGATGGAGAAATGATATTGAGGATCATTTTCCAATGTAATCGTGTCACACGGACAGAAAAGCAGACGATCTCGTCTTAACCACAAATTTGCCTTGATTAATCGAAGGTAACATATCACGATTCTAAAGTATAGAAAATGATCTCAATGATCATTTTCTACATATTTAAAATCATGATGGTTAAACAACCTCAATCAACCAACACCTATGAATAAAAAGACTTCATCGATCTAAAATAAAATCAAAAATGAAATGAAATCGAAGATGAAAAACAAAGGAAATCAAATAATAAATATTAAGCATTAAAGCTGAGAACTAGTAAAAATCTAGAAAATAAAACCAAAGAAAATAATTAAGAGAATTTGAAAATAAAATAAATAAATAAAAAGGGGCGCATTAAAAAAGTAGAGGGTGTGTATAGATGAATCAATGGGTAATGATGGGGATACGATGGAATTCTTTGGACTTATCAAAACCCATCATCCATCAAAGCAACATCAAGCGAACCAAGAAGAAAAGGTGCTAGGAAAACACATTAAATGAGACAACATCTTCTTCTTTTTTTAAACACGGTGAATACCCCCAAAATCCATGTATTCTTTCACAAACAAGAATGGATCTCCATTAAAGAGAAACGAAAAGGAAAGGTAAGCAATTGACACGGTCTCAGACTTAATAAAAAAAAGGAACACCATTTTCAAACTTATTTCGTGTGCAACTTCACTTTGTTTCTCACTCGTTTTCAATCGACTTGTTCCAGGTTAGGTTTCAATTTGAATAAGTTTCTCTTCTTCTCCCTTCTCTGATTCTGTTCTGTTTCGATCTGGTTTGAGATTTAGGATTGTTTTCATATTTTCAACTTGTCTCCTTCATCTTTATTCTCTCTCTGTTGTTTGTGTCTGTATGTATTTGGTTTTGGATGGGTGAAAGGTTTTTAAAAGAAAGGTTGGTTTATGTTGAAGAAGAGGAAGAAGGTTCAGTTATTGTTGAAGGGTTTTGAAGAAGATTTGAGTGGTGAGTTTTGAAGGTTGAAATGTACGAATAATGAAGGTTTGAAGGAGGATTTGAGGTTGATGAGCGAGGAAGGCTGGGTTGTGATTTTGGAAGAGAGATCTTGGCTCTCCCAAGCTTTTTTAGGAATGAGGTGAAAAGGGTTTGTATATATAGAAAATGAGGTGGAAATGAATTGAAGTTCCATTGTTGTTTTGTTTGGTTCCTCTGTGTTTTTGCTGCACTGCGTATTTTGCTTTGGATTTATGTATTGTATGTTTGTGAAAAGGTTTTGTATGATACATGATGTGGTGTTGTTGCTTCATTTTGTGCGCAGCAGGTCACAGTATTGTGTGGGGTCGGTTTGATTTGTCGTACATGGAAATTTTTTGTCTTGGCAATGGTTTTGCAGGGTCGTAACGAGATTATGGTATCGGCTGTAGGATACAGGTCATGCACTTTGCTGCAATTTAAATTATTAAAACATCAATAACATGTGGCTATGTGGGTGTATGGCATGTGAAACTCTTTATTTCCCTTATTTTGCTGATGTAAATGTATTGTAGGTTGTCTTCTTTTCTCTATCTCGTGAAGCAATTGTGTGGCTTGAAAACAAAAATTGGAAGGTGACTGAGTGTGTTGTAACACCCTTCTAAACCCCATGGAAAACATATGAGTAATTAGAGTAAATTTCCATGCATTTACGAAAGGCGTTACACATAACTTTCAAAACATCAAAACACTTATCATACTCATAAACACTTTAATAAATAATCATGCTTTTCACAATTTCACTTTGCATGTACCAGCAGATTCATTTTATAACATAATACCCTTAACGGAAACATCCGTGTTCATCACATAAGCCAACAACATTTAGGCACTAAGAACAACATCATAATATTTCACTGAATATAAAAACATAACAATAGAGTACATAATGCATCTCTAAAACATAAACCAAGCGATCCCAGTGTTACATGACCAGAGCATGACTCGACCCAACATAATTAAATTACTAAACATCTACACCAATACCGACTCCGTAACTACGAGCAAAACTACTCCTTGATACCTGCACGATGTCATGTAGGACATCATTCCAGCAGAATGGTGAGAAATATTATCATAATAACAATGCATATAATCATATATAAATGCACAAATACAGAATACATATATTCCATATTTTCTCACCACAATTTATATAAACATATACAATCATGTTTATTCACAACTCTCAATTACACAAATCATACACATACGCGTATTTTCATATAACAATCATGTCTATACTATATGACTCATAAAATCCATCAACTCTCATCATTCCACATAAACATACACATATTATGTTTATTCACCAATTCACATTTACACAATTCACAACTCTCCAATCAACAATTTATACACATAAGCATACTTTCACGCAATAATCACATATTCACATTCTCGATTACACAAGTCATTTACATACACAGATGCATAACTTCATACAACAATCATATATTCATACCATGAGACTCAATGCAACTCAAGCCATGTGGTACCAACACTTGTTATCATTTTTCAGTTTTTACACTTAAACCGGGTCCACCCTTCTAGACCGATAACAACAAAATCCTGTTCCCTAAGCTTTCAAACCCACCCTTCTAGGTTTGGGACAAGCTACTAGTCTCCACGAAACTAGAAAACATTGCCTCTTGACTAAATGATGCATATGCAATCAACCACCAAATGCACTTAAGACCGTTCCCGCATCTTAATCCCATGCACTCAAATAATTCATCACTCAAGAATTATAACATGATTGCACACACAACATATTCATATTCAATAACATCATATTCATCGAGCAATGCGCACATATTCACAATATGTTCCCATACATTCTTCACAACATCGCATACAAACAATATGAATTCATAATTCAATATCATCACCACATTATCAAGCAACGCACACATATTCACAATATATTCCCATGCATTTTTCAATATAATGCATATAAACAATATGCATTCATAATTCAATATAATCACCACATTATCAAGCAATGCACACATATTCACAATATGTTCCCATGCATTCTTCACATACTATAACATATAATCGATATATATATATATATATATATATATATATATATATATATATATATATATATATATATATATATATATATATATATATATATATATATATATATATATATATATATATATATATATATATATATATATATATATATATATATATATATATATATATATATATATATATATATATATATATATATATATATATATATATATATATATATATATATATATATATATATATATATATATATATATATATATATATATATATATATATATATATATATATATATATATATATATATATTCACAACATCGTGCCAAACGACAACAAACCTCATCACAATTCATCATGCATTTTTAATCAATTTAAAACAATGCATTATATACGCCAAAAGGCCATATTTCATAATCAATTCCACCATCTTGGATTCACGCCTTACGGCTACCCACAGCATATGTTTCACAGCACACAATTACTTATTTCCAACAAGGATCGAACACAATCAAACCAAGAAATCAGCATTGGCTGGAATCTCAAAGAAAATAAAAATGTTATCACGCTCGCTGTCCTTCGCTTGGCGAAGCATCTGGCGAATGCTCGCTGCTCCACTCGCCTGGCAAACTCGCTGGCGAAGGCAGACAGTAGCTACTGGAAGTGTTCGCTACTACTCGCTGCCATACTCGCCTGGAGAAACCTCTCGCCACCTCCTTCGCCTGGCGAACACGCCAACGAAGGCTGAATTTGGCTACTGTAATGGTTCGCTACCACTCGTTGGGATTCGCTTGGGGAACCTTCGCTTATGCTCGCCTAGCGAACGCTAGCGAATCTGCGAACTCAGAATCCCTAACTGTCCAAAATCATCCAATCCTCACAAAACCGACCAATTCAATTCTAATAAACTCCAGTAATGTTAACCCAACATCACCCGACTAAACTATGCTATTTATTCCCGATTCTAACCGTTCTAACATCAATTTTTACCGATTACTCCATTTCGACCTAAAATGGAAAATGGAGAAAACACCCAAACAATCCGTACATAATCATAAACATTGATAGAATAATAACATTTCACACCCTTACCTCGATTAAATCGATCCCAAAGAGTTGATTTTGAGCTTTTCAAGCTTTTCCTTCTCTTTCTCTTCTTCCTCTTTCTTTCCACTCTTCTTTCTCTTATGTTTTTCCTTTCTCTTTCCTTTCTTTCTACTTTTCTTTTATATCTCTTTCTATCATATTTCCTTCCATCATAATTTTTCCCTCAAAATATCTACCAATTCATTTTCTCATAAAATATCCCATCTCATCATTAATTGGAGAATATTTAGTAAATCCACATTATTCTACCAAACAGAATAAATCAGTTAAATGCATTAACTCATATGAATTAAATAAATCTAATAATTCATTTAATTCAAATAAATCACAAAAAAACCAATTAATTAGTACAATTAATCAATCATTGAAAATTGGGTTGTTACAACCCTCCCCCACTTTAGAAATTTTTGTCCTTGAAAATGCTACTTGATTCAAACAACTCTAGATACGACTCTCGCATCCTAATCTCCCAAATTACCTCCACTAAAGGAATCCCTTTACCTCGAAGTTGCTTCTCGTTCATCAACCTGAACTAGAAATGCCTCAACAGTCAAATTATCTCCCACTTGTACACTGTCCATCTGAATCAATGTACCTCCTCATCTTAGACACATGAACACATTATGCAATTCTCACAAGCGACAGCGGTAAAACAGTCTAACATGCTATTTTTCCCACGCTTCCGTTGTGCCACTCTGATACAGATCAACAACAGTGAGTGCTTCCGAGACCTCAAGCTCGACCAACGCCAATTACTATCGTAACCCTCAAAACACGTCTTTTCTTGGATCCTTTTGATCTTTCCAGTCGTCTCTTACTCAATCTCAAGTCCGAGTACGACACTCTCGCCAGACACACATCAACACAAAAGAGTCCTACACCTCCTACTATACAAAGCCTCATACGATGCCATTCTGATACTTAGAATGAAAGGGGTTATTGTAGGTAAACTCAATCAGCGACAATTAGCTATCCCCTGATCCATGTTGATCCAACGCACAAGCTCTCAACAAATCTTCTACATACTTGATAGTTCTCTCTGTCTGCCCATCCGTCCACGAATGCTAGTCAGAGTTCAACTGCAACATAACACTCAAAGCGTCTGCAAACTCTCTCAAAATCTCAATGAAGAACTCAGATTCCCATCTGACACAATATTCGACGACATCTCATACAACTTCACAACTTCATCGATATACATCTCAGCTAGCTTCAGCATAGACTAATTCACCCTCACTAGTAAGAATTGAGTTAATCTTGTGAATCCATTCATAACCACCCAAATCGAATCATATCCCTTCAAATTCTTTGGAAAAACCGTTACAAAATCCATGGAAATACTATCCCATCCCACTCAGAAATATTCAACAGTTGCATCAGGCCCAACAGTCTCTGACATTCAAACTTCGACTTTCAACAAGTCTAATCAGCATATACAAACTCAACCACTTCTCTCTTCATCTATGGCCATCAAAATAATTTCCTTAAATTTGGTCACATCTTCATAGCACCTGGATGGATACTCAATATATCTCAATGTCCTTCTTCCAGAATACTCTTATCCAACTTACACTATTTGGAACACAACTCCATCACGATATCTCATAGTACCATTCCCATCAATCCGAAAATCAGCTCTTCGACTTAATCCATTAAATTCAATCGTCTATTAACTCAAATTAGAATTCCGACCTCCTCTGCAAACAAGGGTTAGAAAAACAAACGTGTACCGACACTGTTTTCACACACATGTCGCATACAAGGGAACAAACAGCATTAGACAACTTGGTCGGACGGACCGAACTGCTCTGATACCACTAATGTAACACCCTTCTAAAACCCACAGAAAACATAGGAATAATTAGAGTAAATTTTCATGCATTTACGAATGGCGTTACACATAACTTTCAAAACATCAAAACACATGTCATACTCATAAACACTTTAATAAATAATCATGATTTTCACAATTTCACTTTGCATGTAGCAGCAAATTCATTTTATAACATAATACCCTTAACAGAAACATTTGTGTTCATCACATAAGCCAACAACATTTAGGCACTAAGGCCAACATCATAATATTTCACTGAATATAAAAACATAACAATAGAGTACATAATGTATCTCTAAAACATAAACCCAGCGATCCCAGTGTTACATGACCAGAGCATGACTCGACCCAACATGATTAAATTACTAAACAGCTACACCAATAGCGACTTCGTAACTACGAGAAAAACTACTCCTTGATACCTACACGATGTCATGTAGGACATCATTCCAGCAGAAGGGTGAGAAATATTATCATAATAACAATGCATATAATCATATATAAATGCACAAATACAGAATACATATATTCCACATTTTCTCACCACAATTTATATAGACATATACAATCATGTTTATTCACAACTCTCAATTACACAAATCATGCACATACGCATATTTTCATATAACAATCATGTCTATACTATATGACTCATAAAATCCATCAACTCTCATCATTCCACATAAACATACACATATTATATTTATTCACCAATTCACATTTACACAATTCACAACTCTCCAATCAACAATTTATACTCATAAGCATACTTTCACACAATAATCACATATTCACATTCTCGATTACACAAGTCATTTATATACACAGATGCATAACTTCATACAACAATCATATATTCAAACCATGAGACTCAATGCAACTCATGCCATGTGGTACCAATACTTGTTATAATTTTTCGGTTTTTACACTTAAACCGGGTCCACCCTTCTAGACCGATAACAACAAAAGCCTGTTCCCTAAGCTTTCAAACCCACCCTTCTAGGTTTGGGACAAGTTACTAGTCTCCACGAAACTAGAAAACATTGCCTCTTGACTAAATGATGCATATGCAATCAACCACCAAATGCACTTAAGACCGTTCCCGCATCTTAATCCCATGCATTCAAATAATTCATCACTCAAGAATTATAACATGATTGCACACACAACATATTCATATTCGATAACATCATATTTATCGAGCAATGCACACATATTCACTATATGTTCCCGTGCATTCTTCACAACATCGCATACAAACATTATGCATTCATAATTCAATATCATCACCACACTATCAAGCAATGCACACATATTCACAATATGTTCCCATGCATTCTTCACAACATCGCATATAAACAATATGCATTCATAATTCAATATCATCACCACATTATCAAGCAATGCACAAATATTCACAATATGTTCCCATGAATTCTTCACATACTATAACATGTAATCGATATATATATATATATATATATATATATATATATATATATATATATATATATATATATATATATATATATATATATATATATATATATATATATATATATATATATATATATATATATATATATATATATATATATATATATATATATATATATATATATATATATATATATATATATATATATATATATATATATATATATATATATATATATATATATATATATATAATATCGTTCCAAATGGCAACAAACCTCATCACAATTCATCATGCATTTTTAATCAATTTAAAACAATGCATTATATACGCCAAAAGGCCACATTTCATAATCAATTCCACCATCTAGGATTCATGCCTTACGGCTACCCACAACATATGTTTCACAACACACAATTACTTATTTCCAACAAGGATCGAACACAATCGAACCAAGAAATCAACATTGGGTGGAATCTCAAAGAAAATAAAAATGCTGTCACGCTCGCTGTCCTTCGCCTAGCGAAGCATCTGGCGAATGCTCGCTGCCCCACTCGCCTGGCGAACTTGCTGGTGAAGGCAGACAGTAGCCGCCAATGATAACTATCACCAAAGCAGGTCCTATGCCGTTTGAGAGCACTAAGGCTATTCCGTGGAACTACGGAGTTGAAGTATACTGTAATGGGCAGAAGACAAACTTGAATGATCCCCCTGCAAGTTCAGTTGACAATCTCGTGGGAGCAGGAGGTATTACTCGCAGTGGCCGAGTCTTTTCGTCACCTGAGGTGATTGCTGATAAGGTGGACAAGGGGAAAAGACATGTAGTGGAGGAGACTTCTCAATCTGGGGAAAGAGAATCTTTGTTGAAAGACGCGGAAGAATTTATGAGGCTGATTCGAAAAAGCGACTATAAGATAGTCGATCACTTGCAACAAACTCCTTCCAAAATATCCATACTGTCGTTGCTCCTTTGCTCTGAGGCGCATAAGAATGCATTGCTGAGAATACTAAACACTGCTTACGTGTCGCAGGAAATTTCAGTCAATCAACTTGAGGGAGTGGTGGCGCACGTAAACGCAGGAAATGGCTTAGGCTTTACGGACCTGAATTTGACACCCAGAGGTAAAAATCATAATTATGCGTTGCACATATCTTTGGAATGCCGAGGGGCTGTCATGTTTCACGTGCTTGTAGATATGGGATCTTCTTTAAACGTTCTTTCGAAGAAGGCCCTGATGAAGTTAGATATGAAGGGGTTGATTTGCACACCAAGTGATTTGGTGGTGCATGCGTTTGACGGAACCCGAAGATCCGTGTTTGGGGAGGTAACTTTGCCGATTCAGGTTGGACCTGAGGTCTTTGATGTAGTGTTTTACATCATGGATATCCAGCCGGCCTACAGTTGTTTACTAGGTCGCTCGTGGATTCATGCAACGGGGGTTGTTACATAAACTCTGCATCAGAAGATGAAATACATGGTTGGCGGTAGCGTTGTTACGGTATGCGGAGAGGAGGATATCATGGTCAGACATTTATCATCCTTTAAGTATGTTGAAGTGGATGGAGAGATCTATGAAACTCTTTGTTAGGCCTTCGAAGCGGTCAAGATCAAAGACAAGTCTCCGGTTGTGAGTAAAGAACCTGAAGTGGCTATGTCCTTGTTTAAAGAAGCTCAAGTCGTGGTGCAAACTGGGGCAGTAAAGGGATGGGGAGAAGTGTTGGAAATTCCCCACAAACAAGACAAATTTGGTTTAGGGTATCGACCGTCATTCTCCTCTCTTTCATCCTCGCAGAGCGCGCCGCGCTATAAAGGGCCCGTGCAGTTTACCAAGGGGGGAGTCATCTTCGAGAGAATCAATGTTGTATCTGACGAAGACGGAGACAGTGACTGTAACATGGATGCCTGGATCAAGCCATGTATTCTGCGACAGAGCCTACACAACTGGTCAATTGAAGAATTCATTCAAGTGACGACAGAACAATAATGCTTTGTTTTTCCAATTATTGTACTACCCTATGTCCTACTCGGGGAATATTGGTATTTTACTTCAGGGCCTTACTTGTTTATGTCTAAACATTGTTTATTAATTAATCAAATGGCGTTTTCTCATTCAAATTTTGTGATCTCTGTTTTTCTTATTTTTACTTTTCACAATAAAATGGCAATGTGGTTACACTTGTTTGCAAATTGTTTGAAACATTTAACCATTTCCATTGCAGGATTCCTATTGGAGATGACACCGATCCAGAACCTTCTATGACTCGCTTAGACTTTGATCAACCGATATATCAAGCTGAAGAAGAGATTGATGAGGATGAAGACTTGCCTGAGGAATTAGCCAGACTTTTGAAACAAGAAGAGAAAATCATTCTGCCTCATCAGGAGGAAATTGAGGTCATTAATCTGGGTTCTGAAGAAGTTGTTAGAAATGTTCGGATAAGGGCTACGCTACAGAACAACGTTAAGCAAAGACTGATCGAGATGCTTCGAAAGTATAGTGACATATTTTCTTGGTCGTACGAGGATATGCCCGGGCTTGATACTAACATAGTGGTTCATCGCTTACCGATGCGCGAAGAATGTCCGCCGGTCAAGCAGAAGCTTAGAAGAACAAGACTGGATATGGTGGTAAAAATCAAAGAAGAGGCCCAAAAGTAATGGGGCGCTGGATTTTTAGCTGTAACCACTTACCCTCCGTGGGTCGCTAACATAGTGCCTGTACCGAAGAAGAATGGTAAGGTGCGGATGTGTGTTGATTATCGGGATTTGAACAAGGCGAGCCCTAAAGATGACTTCCCGCTCCCTCACATTGACGTATTGGTCGACAATACGGCTCAATTTTCATTGTTTTCCTTCATGGATGGTTTCTCGGGTTATAATCAGATAAAGATGGCACCGGAGGACATGGAGAAAACATCATTCATTACACCGTGGGGAATGTTTTGCTCCAAGGTGATGCCTTTTGGCTTGAAGAACGCCGGAGCAACATATCAGCGTGCTTTGACAACAATCTTTCATGACATGATGCATAAAGAGATTGAAGTTTATGTTGACGATATGATTGCTAAATCCCAAACAGAGGAAGAGCATCTGGTTAACTTATTGAAGTTGTTTGAGAGGCTTATAAAGTTCAGACTGAGGTTGAATCCGAATAAGTGCACTTTCGGAGTTCGGTCCGGAAAGTTATTGGTTTCCTGGGGAGGTTGAACTACATTGCTCGGTTCATATCTCATCTCACAGCCACGTGTGAGCCAATGTTTAAATTGTTAAAGAAAGATCAGGCGGTTGTTTGGAATGAAAATTGTCAAAAAGCCTTTGATAAAATAAAAGAGTATTTGCAAGAGCCTCCGATATTGATACCCCTAGTAGCTGGAATGCCTTTAATCATGTACTTGACGGCTCTTGAGAACAATATGGGTTGTGTTCTCGGTCAACACGACGAGACTGGAAGAAAGAAGCATGCGATTTATTATTTGAGTAAAAAGTTCACAGATTTTGAGTCCCGTTACTCAATGCTCGAGAAAACATGTTGCACACTCGCTTGGGCTGCCAAACGTTTGAGACAGTATATGCTCAATCGCACAACCATGCTGATTTCGAAGATGGATCTGATCAAGTATGTCTTCGAGAAGCGAGCGCTTTCAGGAAGAATTGCCAAGTGGCAGATGGTACTGACAGAGTACGATATACAGTATGTTTCTCAAAAAGCCATCAAAGGAAGTGTTCTGTCAGAATACCTTGCTGAGAAGCCAATCGAAGATTATCAACCAATGAAGTTTGAATTTCCTGACGAGGATATCATGTTGCTCAAAGCGAAAGATTGTGAAGAACCATTACACGGTGAAGGTCCAGAAAAGGATTCTCAGTGGCAAATGATATTTGATGGTGCTGTCAACTCCTATGGTAGCGGAATTGGGGAAATTATTACAAATCCTCATGGCATTCACATCCCATTCACTGCCAGATTGACATTTCCAGTCACCAACAATGAAGCTGAGTACAAAGCATGTATCATGGGTCTGGAAGAGGCTATTGATTTGAGAATCAAGAATCTGGATGTATATGGCGATTCAGCGCTAGTGGTTAATCAAATCATGGGAGAATGGGAAACTCGTCAATCGAATCTAATTCCTTACAGAGATTATGCAAGGAGGTTGTTACGCTTTTTCGATCGGGTAGAGTTTCACCACGTGCCACGAGCAGAGAATTAGATGGCCGATGCTTTGGCAACGCTATCTTCTATGTACAAAGTGAATTTCTGGAATGAGGCTCCCAGAATAGTCATTTCTCGCTTGGACAAACCCGCTTTCATATTCGCCATTGAAGAGGCTGCTGATGGTAAGCCATGGTTTTACGATATACAGAACTTCCTCAAGAAGCAAGAGTGTCCACCAGGGGCTTCGGCTCAGGATAAGAAGACACTGAGGAGGTTATCTGGCAACTTTTACCTAAACCCAGATGGCGTGCTTTACAAAAGGAACCATGATTTGGTGCTGTTGAGATGTGTGGATGAAAAAGAAGCAACGTTGCTTATGGAAGAAGTCTACGAGGGTACTTTCGGAACGCATGCCAGCGGACATGCCATGTCTCGAAAACTGTTACGAGTTGGGTATTATTGGCTAACTATGGAGTTAGATTGTTTCAAATTTGCGAAGAAATGCCATAAATGCCAGATTTATGCTGATAAGATTCATGTACCGCCGTGCCCATTGAAGGTTATGGCGTCCCCGTGACCTTTTTCCATGTGGGGCATTGATATGATTGGCAAAATTGAACCCACTGCATCCAACGGTCACTGTTTCATCTTGGTAGCCATCGACTACTTCACCAAGTGGGTTGAAGCAACCTCGTACGCCAATGTGACCAAACAAGTGGTAGCCAGATTCATAAAGAAAGACATCATTTGCAGATATGGAATTCCCGAACGAATCATTACTGATAATGGTTCAAATCTTAACAACAAAATGATGAAGGAGTTATGCCAGAACTTCAATATTGAACATAATAACTCATCACCCTATCGGCCGAAGATGAATGGTGTTGTCGAAGAGGCCAATAAGAATATCAAAAAGATAGTGCAAAAGATGGTTGTTACTTACAAAGATTGGCATGAGATGTTGCCCTTTGCTCTTCACGGTTATCGTACGACGGTATGCACATCAACCGGGGCAACTCCTTTCTCGCTAGTGTATGGTATGGAAGTTGTCCTATCGCTAGAGGTCGAGATTCCTTCTTTAAGAGTTTTGGTCGACGTGAAACTTGATGAGGCAGAATGGATAAAGAATCGTTTGAATCAGCTTAGCCTGATGGATGAAAAGAGGCTAGCATCCATCGCATATGGTCATTTGTACCAGAGCCGGATGAAGAAAGCTTATGATAAGAAGGTGTGCCCTTGAAGCTTTCAGACGGGCGATCTTGTGCTGAAAAAGATTCTCCCACCACAATCAGATCACAGGGGCGAATGGACTCCCAACTATGAAGGTCCATATGTTGTCCGAAAGGTTTTCTCTGGAGGAGCCTTGTTATTAGCCACCATGGATGGTGAGGATTTCACATCCCCTGTGAACACAGAGGCAGTTAAAAAATACTTTTCTTAAAAGAGACCCGCTGGACACAAAAAGAAAAAAGTCCAGGCAAAAATGGGGCATCCTGGCGAACCATAAAAAAGGAAAAATAGGTTCGGGAAAAAATTAGGGATAAAAATGAAAAGATGTAAACCCGCAAAGTCGAAAACCTAGAAAGGTGACTTTGGCAAAAATGGGTATCCCGGTGAATTGAAAACCCGAAAGGGCGGTTCAGGCAAAATTTAGGGATTGAAAAAGCAAATGATTGCGGGCAGCGTTTGTCTCTACCGCGAAAATACAGTGCCGGCAAAACAGAAGAGTCGCCACTTTTCGTTATTTATCCCACAGAAAGGGAAAGGAAACGGTCGGAAAAACTTGATGAAAAGGTATAAGACAAGGTCATCGTAACCATGTCTGGGTTCAGGAGTCGGTTACGCAAGGGAAAGGTATTAGCACCCCTCACGTCCATCGTACTCGATGGGATCCACGCTTGTTGTGTTTATCTAAAGGGTTGGTTTTACTATCTACCTATCAAGGTCGGTTTGAAAAGAAAAGAAAACTGACTCGACAAAGCATCGGGCTTCGTGCCTACGTATTCTCGTCAGAGAACGAGAAATCAAAGTCAACGTAGTTTGGCTAACTACAGGTTACGGGGAAGGTGGCTCGCCAATACGTCAGTATTGTGCCTACGTACTCTCAACAGATATGAGAGATTAGAGCTTACGTAGTTCGGGATAATACAGATTACGGGGGTTCAGATTCATCTGTTTTTCCGAGTAGGGTTAACAAATAGTTCCAGCAGTTTGGTGTATGCAGCTTGCTCGTCAGAGACTCGTGCGTTACCGTTTGCGGTAGAACTGAGAGTTAACGACACTCTTTTCTTCAGAAAAGTTTTCCTTGACTTATGGGCCCACGGGGCAAAAAGGGTTTGAAATTTGTTTTCTGTCTTTTACGGAAAAAATATTTTTTATGGATGTTTGTAGTTTGTACAGCACTAGAGACTATGACTTAGGAGCGAATGCGTCGCATATCGTCCAAAGGACATATACTAAACACTCTAGATGATTGAGAGGATACCGCTCAATTATCATTTCCCAAGTAGCTTAAGGCTCGTAACACGCTTGTACCAACTTGCCTTTATTACGTTTTTTACTGTTGTTTTGGAGATGAGAAGAGAACGAACTCTACAGGGAAAATGTCAAGCCCTAATGTTGTCATGCCAAGGATTTATCCTATGGTTGAGTTTTGAAACAGGGAACTCCTAGATGTTATCATGCATAGGTTTCAACCTAAAGTTCTATCATCACTTCCTTATCAAAGGAAGTCAGAGTCCTAGGGGATCATGTCAAGTGGGAAACAGACAGCAGACAAAGCATCAGCTAAACATCAGTAAAATAGATAAACAGAAAAGAAAACAGTAAAGATGCAAATGCAATGCAGCAATACAAGCAGAGGGAGACTCACTCAACCTATAAGCAATCAAGCAAAGAAAACAGTCAAAAACAGGCAAGCAAAGGGAGCTCAGCTCAACCTTTCAATGCAAATACATCAATTAGAAAGGAAAAAACAACACACAAGAAAGGGGAGGATCACCTCAACCCTTAAGGCAAGCAAGCAGAGGGAGACCCACTCAACCTCTTAATGTAGTCATGCACCTACACTTAGACTATCCTAAACATAAACTATCCTAATGCAACACACCACTCAATCATGAATGAAGGCAAGGAATTATGACAAATAAGGAATTCATTCCACAAGTAATCAAACAAGGCATCTATCCTAAGGAAAGGAATTGAATGTTGGGAAGCAAGGGTAAGGTCCACAGGAACTTACCACATGCACTCAACCAACTAAAAGGGATTTGGAAAGTTTTAGAGGTGTGACTCCTTCAGGAGATGTGCAAAATTCCCCCCACATGAGGGACTATGCTACCCCAAGAAGGTTCCTAGGATGGTTGGATAAGAGAAGATTAGGAGAATGAAGATGGGAAGCAGGGTAAGGTCCACAGGAACTTACCACAGGCACTCAACCAACTAAATTTCCTTAGAAAGCTTGTATAGATTCAACTCCTTTGTGAAAATGCAATGAATTCCTCCACAGGAGGAAACATGCTCACAAGGAGGATCCTAGTTAAGCAAGGAAGATTTTGAGGGAAGCTAAACCTATAAGAAGAATCATCCACCTAATTTGAACTTCTAAGGGAACCTCAATGATTAACTTCTAAGGATCACCTAAACTAAGGATTCAAAGGCTCTATCAAGGCCTAATCAAGGTTCTAAAGAGGTATCTACCTAAGTTCTATCCTAAAGGAAGAAATTTAGAAGCTTAGAATTAGCCTAAAGTTCACTTTAAAGACTAATCTATGAAGTTAACCTAGTTAGGGTCACCTAAACCATAATCAACTTGTAAAATGGGGGAATAATAGGAAATAAATTATAAAAATCTTAAGGAAACTCCTAGATGATCCTAAATGTGTTAAGAATCTATGGTACAAAAACCATGGGTAAAACCTACTCCTAAAGGTTCTAATAAAATCTAAACTCAAAGGGTGTGCTAAAGGGGATCCATCACGGAATGCTCCTAAAGATCTATCTCAATCTCCATCTTAGAATCATCTAAAAAATACAACAAAAATCACACATACCTATAAAGGAGTCTATAACAAGCATGCAAAATTTCAGCCTCAAATTCCAATCCAAGAAATAGTACAAAAATTAGCAAGTGAACTAGTCAAGTTATGCATTTTTAATCAACTATTAAAAATAGAAAAATGCCAATAAAATGAAAAATTATCCAAAAATGAAAACAAATGTCATACAAAAATCAGAAACAAGGTAAGAATCATCCACAATTTTTCTCATTATTTTCTGATCAATAAAACTATTTTTTAAGCATTTTATATGACAAAATAAATTAAAAGAAATAAAGAAAATCAATTAACTAAATTCAGAAAATAGCAAAAAGCTACAGCCACTAGATCTAATGACTGGTCAGCTAATCCAAGGGGGGACCGCGTGCCACGTAGCCTTCAGGCTACTTAAATGAAACAAACCGTTTTAATGTGTACCACATGCTACACGTCTGACTTGGATGCGCGGTAGTCCCTAATCTCAGCCTTACAATGCAAAAGTATGCTCATCCAACGTCCACTATGTTGCCACATCACGAGTCAGCAAGTCAACACTCTCCAGATTGATTCTCACACGCTAGATTAACATACCAAGTTAATTATTCCAAACCAATCCAACGGTGCTTGGTTCATCTTCTCCAATTTAAAACTGAAAGGGAGGGAAGGCACTCACGGTGGTCGGAGAAGTCCTCTGGTCGTCTTCTCCGGTGGCTCTACAGTGACATGTCATCAAAACCTAGCCAAAATGCATGAAACTTATACAGTTCTTCTCGCAATATCTCACTGATCATGAATCCCTAATCAAATCTCACTGATTCTCCATGAATAATCAAACACGATGCTCAACAAAAAACTCATAAATTCAAAAATTGTCATCAAACTCCAAATTATTCTCACATATCTCTTACTCTCCTCACAAGGATCATCCTGATCTATCTAATTTCCACTAACACCTCAAGAACAGCCAGATACAACTCCAAATAGAAATGTCACCATGTCAAGAACCATCACCAAACTCTATAATTTTTATACTAAAACGATCTAGGTCTCATCTATAGCCTAACCACATGCCAAATTCATCTAATACGTGCATAAATTAAGAGGAATGTTTAGAAACAAAAACGTGTTCAGAAGCTCTAATTGAGGTGTTCTTGAGTGCTCAGTTTTGCTTCAAATGCTGCAGATTTCTTCACTGAATGATCCTGAATCAATCTGAATACTCAATGCTTCTTGATTCTTCCCCAAACTCCAAATTCGATTCTTGCTTGAAAGCTCCACAACTCCAACTGTATCTAACTGTCTTCCCTCCAAATGCCAACCAACCTTATTTGAAATTCATCCAAAAACTTATATAGACTTGTTTTGGATCCTTACCTGGCCCAATTATGGCCTAATTCCCTCAATCCAATTGTCTGATTTTTCTTCACTTTCCTCTCATGGCAGTCGTGTTTTCATCTCTGTTTCAGCTTCATTCTCACTCAAATCTATTCCTTGGGTGTTAGGGAAGATGTAGGGCCAGGATTTGTCTCTTGAATCCAACCAATGGTGGATCTTTGCTATGTAACTTCAACCTTAAGCAACTTGGAATTATATCATGAAACCAATTCCAATTCAAAAATATAATAATGCCAAAGTTCTCTAAATGCCTTCTACCTTCAAAAAATGCACAAACTTGCCAAGTTTTGCACAAACATGAATTATTCATGAATTTTCTCTTTTTTATGTCTTTTATTATCCATCCATGGAAATTCCTTCATACACTTCCATATTTAATCCATACCAATGAATCTTTGGGTCATGGTTGGACAAATAAAATAATTTTGAACAACTTTCAAGTTGATAAAAATTTCATTTGAGGTGTCTAAGTTGATGAAATTGACCCATAACCAAAATCGACCTATAATTCCAAATTCCCAAAATACCCTTGTCTTGCAAAGCTTGTAACTTGAGTTCTACAAATCCAATCATGGACTTCTAGTACTTTCTAGAAAGCTAAGAAGATAAGGAGCAACATTCATGTTGGCCAAAAGTTCATGAGAATCATCCTTCTAGGGAAAAGTGTCATGCAAGTTGGTTGACTTTCAAGCTCCAAATTTACATTCCTCTGATGACCTGTAACTTGTCTGGCTCATAACTTGAGTTCTATAAACCCTATAAAGGACTTCTAGTACTCAAATTAAAGCTATGATCATGCTATACAACAATCATGTTGGGGTCAAGGTGAGATGAAAATCACATCTTGAATTATGTGGTCTTGAAGTTAGGCACTAAACCAGGGGATTTTACACTGTCAAGCATAGCAACCCTAGCCTAAGAACTCCTCACACTCTTGATCCATGATGAGTTGACCTTGGAATAATCCCTTGGGCATCTTAATACATCAATCCATGATCACATGGCCTTGGAATTAGGTCTCAAACTTCCTCAAATCATCAGTTAACCCATGGTTGACCATATGAAACCCTAGTTGTACCAATCTTGGTAGTTACTTCTTATGCTTCACATGATGACCTGTCTAGGCTTCAAAATGAACTTCAATACTTCTTATGAGATCTCTCAAGGTCTCAAGTCCTCTCCCATGGGTTCAAAATCATCTGAGGACCTCCCTCAACTCTCAAGTTAGGAGATGTACACACTTGGCTTCAACCACTTCTCTGAGAATCTTTAACTTCTCTGGTGAGGATATTAACCCTTGAACACTTGGATAAGGATCTCAACTAGCTTCATAACCTTGTGTAGCCCTTTTTTGGTAGTCATACATCTTGATCTCCTGCATACATGTTGTTGCGGTGAAATTTGGATGTCAAGCTATTCATTAACTTGAATCTTAATTCATTTACAACCGGTCTTTGATTTATCCGAAGGAAAGGTTAAAGAAAGGAAAAACCTAAAAGGGAGAGATCTAAGGTTCGGGGGTTGGTTAAATTTAGGGAAGGTATTAGCACCCTAAACTTCCGTAGTACTCTACGGGAACCTTTTGTTTATTTTTTTTTATTTATTTCATTAATTATTTTGCTTTAGGGTATATACAAAGGATTGAAAATTAAAAAAGACCTAGGGGTTAATTCTAAGTTTACTCGGCAAGACATCGCATCTTGTGCCTACATATCCTTACGGGAATGGAATCAGAGTAAATGTAGTTCCCCTCAAAAGGGAGGTTAGAAACGTCTTGACTGTGGCCAAGGTTTGTTCAGAGACTCCAATCTCTATGTTAAAAAAATGTTAATTAAAATTAAAATAGGGTTAAATTAGGGATTCCACGGCGGAAAACCTTAAAGCAGAGTACGGCGACTCTTTTGGCCTAACACTAGGATAAAAGCAATTTTGCCCACGGCGGGACACCTAGGCTAAACAGGGTTTGATCCATTAAAGGGGTAAGGCTATTGACTCGGTGGCCAAAAGGCTGGACCTAATTCTTCGGAAGGATAAAACTGTAAAAAAAATATGAAAATATGACAAATCATTATATGGAGGAATAATTAAGGTACAGAAATAAGAAAAGTAATAAAGGCAGAGGGTATAAAGAAACAAAGAAACATTTCTGAAAATATGAAGAATATGAAAATATGTAATGACACTTAGAATGAAGTGAGGGAGGAAAATAGTGTGGGGCTGTGGCCACCACAAGCACATCTCAACCTCGAGCATGCACATGAAATGCTAAAAGAAAGAAAAGTAATAAAAGGGTACATAAAATGACACGACAAACATCAAACATCAGGAGTTCCTTACTAAAAGGTTTTAATTTTTTAATATTTTAATTATAAAAAAAAAGGTTTTAATTTTTTAATAAAAAATTATTTAAGTTAAAATTATAAAAAAAAATTAAGTTTAAATTATAAAAAAAAAAGTTTTGGGGGGAAAAGTCTTTTCATTTTTTTTAGAACAAAAAAGGCTTTTCAGTTTTTTTGGGAAAAGGCTTTTCAGTTTTTTGGGAAAAGGTTTTTGGGAATAAAAAGGTTTTTTTTTTCGGAACAAAAAGGCTTTTCAGTTTTTTAAAAAAAGTCTTACTAAAAAAAGGTTTTAATAATAAATAAAAAAAAGGGTTTTGATTTTAAAAAAAAGGTTTTGTTAAAAAAGGGTTTTGATATTAAAATTTACGGACCTAAATACACATGGAGATTAACATGGCAAAATATGCACATAAATATGAAAAAGCAAAAGGTTTAGTAATTTAACGGACCTAAACACATTAACATGGCAAAATATGCACATAAACATGAAAAGGCAAAAGGTTTAGTAATTTAACCTACGAAGCAGAGGTTTGCTTCGGTAAATGTGAAAAAGGTTTGAATAAGGGAACACCGGAGAGCTTCAATCCTTCTGACGAGTTGTGGGAACGACCGCCTTTCTTCTCTGGGGATCTCCTTTGTTTCTCCCTTTTTCTCTCCTCTTTTCTGAAGAAAACCTTCTGACCCCCTTTTCAACAAGGCAACACATGTATATATAGGGAACAAATTAGGGTTAACACCAAATTGTCAATAATGTCCCTAAAGCCCATTTTAAAGCCCAAACTAAATAATTAGTTAAGAAAAAATAAAATTTAAATAATTTAAAATAATTAAAATAAGCTTAAAATAAAAACTAATAATCCTATTGATTCCTAAAATCAAAAATATTATAAAAAGAACAAAATTTTTTCTAATATTTTTTATTTTATGATTTTTTGGATATTTTTATGAATAATTTAGAAAAAAAGTGAAAAAAAAAATAATATTTTAAAAAATGATTTAATTAAAATACGAAAATAATAATTAAATAATAATAAAAAACTATTCTTGTTATTTTTTAATGAAAGATAGAAAAATTTAGAGTAAAAATAATAAAAAACAAAAAGTGACAAAGGTGAGATTCAAACTCTCAACATCTCACACTCACAACTCCTTACATATGTCCTCTTGCGAATTGTGTCATTTTTACTTTTTAGAAAAAAATGTATATCATATGATATTTACCTGCAAAAAGTCAAATGACTACACAAATTTGTTAGTAATTGATTAAATGCAATAAAAATGCAATGAAATGCGACGACAAATCTTAGGGCAAAATTTGGGGTATTACAGTTGCCCCTATTTAAATAACTTCACCGGGTGATTCGAGCAACGGAGACTCGAGAAATCGTGGTGGAGGGATTTAAATACAGATAACCGAAAATTTTGCCTTTAGACGCAGTGCTATGCAATGATATGGACAAAACAAAACGAACTATAATGCTAAATATGATATGAATCTGATATGATGCGTATGATGAAAATGACAAATGCACGGATACAGACGAAACAACGTCACAGGGGACGACCCACCGAGGAATTGCACTAGGGAAGAAGACATGTCATATCTGAAAGAACGTCGGGTAGACACGACACAAAATTGTTGATAGGTGCCAAGTAAATTAGAAATTGTCCGCAAGGTAAGACGCGAGTAAAACACGAGCTCAGGAGAAAAACGCAAATGGGGATAAAACACTCATGATGCCAAGTAAATAAATTTTCCCCACAAGGTAAGACACGAGTAAAACACGACCTCAGGGAGAAAAAAAAAGCAAATGGGGGTAAAACACCATGATGTTAGGTAAACCCAGGAATATCTGGTAAACGGGGAATAAAACACCCGGGATAAAGGTACATGGGGGATAAAACACCCAAGGATAGAAGGTAAGTGGGGAGTAAAGCACCCAAGATAGACATGTAAATGGGGAGTAAAGCACCCAAGATAGACATGTAAATGGGGAGTAAAGCACCCAGGATAAAAATGTAAATGGGGAGTAAAGCACCCAAGATAGAGAGGTAAATGGGGAATAAAGCACCCAAGATAGAAATGTAAATGGGGAGTAAAGCACCCAAGATAGAAATGTAAATGGGGAATAAGGCACCCAAGATGTGCACATGTATAGGAATTATGCTATGACATATGATCAAATGCAAATGCAAACGTCGACGACAAGACTCGACTCTTTCTGTGAGATGACAAAACTGGAGGACTGATTCCTCAACACGGAGATCACTGTCATTCTGTTAAACTGTATCAAGTTGATAGTCACTGTAGGAATGATGAATAACTGCTTAGGGATTATGCAAGTAAACTGCCCCAGGTCAAATGAACTGATAATTGCTTCAGCTGTCTGATTCGTGGAATCGACTGTTTTGTTGTATCCTCGGAGGGCTTGCCCCAGTCTGGGTCTTGAACAATTCTCTGGATAAACCAAATCTGAGAAGATATTGCCTTGAACAAATCTTGAACTAATTCTTTGACAGGATGTAAAAGGAACTTGCCCCTGATAAGATCACTTGACCAAGTTTCTCATTGTTTGAAAATTCCTTAGAGGAAAGCCAGTTTGCAAACAAAAATATTCATACAAACATGGTAATGCAAAGTTCATGCGATTTTTGAAAAATTATTTTTGAAAGATGGAAAATACATGAGTCGTTAGTCAGAACAAGGCGGTTCAAGACACTCAAAGTTTAAAATAAAAGTGTATTTCCAAAATAAATGATTCGCAAGGATCTTTTGGAGTCAGGTTACGCAACCTTGCTGTAGTATACTTTCAAAATAACCTTGCTTCAATTAGGTCTTTTGAGGGTTGTAATGTGGCCTGGTTCACGGTTTATGAAACAAAAGATAAAAGCTCAAAATTTATTTGTACCCACCCAATCTACGTGATGATATTCAGTCCTATGCTCAGTTAACTCATACTATGCATTCAGGTTCCCATAAGTTAGGGATTTCATTGATCGTAGCTATGATGACTCAGAAGTCAAAGGGACCTATGAAAAGGCAGCCACTACTCCCCTATAACATTTGATTGTTTTGACATTGAGGATTTTCAAGATAAGGATTTAAAAATCTCTTTGTATTATCCCTAAATTTTGCCTGAACTGTTTATTTTAGAGTTTACAGTCAGCGGGATGCCCCAGTTTTGCCTAAGTCTCCTTCATAGGTTTTGACTTAGCGGGCTTCTTTTGCTTTTTTTATATTATTTTTTTGTGTGAAGGAAAGTGACTGTTTGATTTTAATGATTACGGTGAACCATCATCGACCTTTTGATTAGAAAACATCTTCGACACTTGTTTGACGTGTGCAAAGGAAAATTTGTTAATGAAAGGTGTATCGTATGAACACACAACCAAGTTAACTGAGAACTACCCATCCCAAGGTTAAAATTGTGGGTTTTTTGTAACGAAAGAAACTCCAACTTCTAGGCTCGAAGGGGGTAACGAGGGATTAACTTCCTTATTTCTCCAGTGTTTGGGAATTGAAACAATGCCTTACATCGTCAACAAGGTTTGATTGAAAGCATACTGACAACAATTATGGGTATAACGTTTTCATCATCCTCCCTCCAATCTTAGCATATCAAAATTTTGGACAAGAAGTAAACATTTGAAAAATAAAGCATAAAGATGCAAATAAATGGACGGAAATGAATTGAATCAAAAGTCGCAATGCTTATTTCATTAATGAAAGTACAAACATAATTGAAAGCAAACAACTTAAACAAAATAAGGAAAATGCAAACAACGAGAAAAAAAAGGCCCAATGACAAAGCTTCAATTCTGATGTGTTGGCAAGGGATCTGTCTGGACGCTCGGACGACTATCTGTAAAATCAAGTATTCCGGCTCTAATCAGTTCACGCACCCTAGCTTTCAATGCAAAACAATGCTCCAAGTCGTGGCCTAAGGCACCCTCATGAAAAGCACACTTTAGATCAGCCCTAAATCCAACTGGAGGATTAAGAGGAGGTGGTAAAGCCTTTGTAGTGATCAGCCCTTGCCGGACTAAGTCAGGATATAGCTCTGTGTAAGTCATGAGAATAGGATCAAAGTGACTCCTGTTCCGTTTCTGGTCTGATATCTGTGTCGAGGAATCAGCTTGACGACTCAAAGGTACACTAGAAGATGATAGGACCAAGAAGGAGAAACTGGGGGATAAATGCAATGCAAAAATGTGATGCTAATGCCATGCAATGGTCTCAAGAATTTCACGGTCGATTGCAAATATTCCCTTTTAGGAAAGTTAAAAAGAACTTTTTTTTTACTCTAAAATGTAGGACCTTTTTGAATTTGCAAAGGACCGTTGAATTCCTTGAAACTAGACATGATATGATGCTTTATGGATGCAAAGCACAAATACACACACAAAGGTCCTAGGTTAGAGGACCGCGAATGGAGTTAAGGTCTACCCTTCCCAAAAGGTAAGTATTATAGGTCAATTGTACCTACAGAACCAGGGTTCTAAATCAGTGCCCAAAATCATCAGTCCATCCTTCGGATATTATCAACTTCCCAACTGACTTGAGGGTCGATAATATTCTCAAGAGAACCTCTTTTGAGTGTAGTATCGCGTAGCAACCATTGTAGGACTACTCCCACATAGTTCCCGCACTACATCCTATATAAGGCCAAGATGGTGTAAAGGTAATACGGTTCCCAGTATCACAGACTCCAATCGATAATGGTAAAAGTTTTCACGATTACACTCGATCAACCGAACCATTTTCGAAAGTGTCTCAACTGAGCGGTGATTCTCGAGTCAACTTAGTCGGGACTCACTCCCTATAAGCCTCGTCGAATATATCACCATCCTATAATAATGTCACTCAAGTCCGGGTGTAGGACTTATCTCACAACACAGTAACTCCAAGTAAGGTACCCCAATATATACATACAAGTGAGCAAAATATATAATAAAACAAATATATAAAGAAAAATAAACAAAATAGGGATAACCCTTAATAGTTAGGACTCCCCAGTGAAGTCGCCATTTTCTGTTGCGGTGAAATTTGGATGTCAAGCTATTGATTAACTTGAATCTTAATTCATTTACAACCGGTCTTTGATTTATCCGAAGGAAAGGTTAAAGAAAGGAAAAACCTAAAAGGGAGAGATCTAAGGTTCGGGGGTTGGAATCAGAGTACCTGTAGTTCCCCTCAAAAGGGAGGTTAGAAACGTCTTGACTGTGGCCAAGGTTTGTTCAGAGACTCCAATCTCTATGTTAAAAAAATGTTAATTAAAATTAAAATAGGGTTAAATTAGGGATTCCACGGAGGAAAACCTTAAAGCAGAGTACGGCGACTCAGGATAAAAGCAATTTTGCCCACGGCGGGACACCTAGGCTAAACAGGGTTTGATCCATTAAAGAGGTAAGGCTATTGACTCGGCGGCCAAAAGGCTGGACCTAATCCTTCGGAAGGATAAAACTGTAAAAAAATATGAAAATATGACAAATCATTATATGGAGGAATAATTAAGGTACAGAAATAAGAAAAGTAATAAAGGCAGAGGGTATAAAGAAACAAAGAAACATTTCTGAAAATATGAAGAATATGAAAATATGTAATGACACTTAGAATGAAGTGAGGGAGGAAAATAGTGTGGGGCTGTGGCCACCACAAACACATCTCAACCTCGAGCATGCACATGAAATGCTAAAAGAAAGAAAAGTAATAAAAGGGTACATAAAATGACACGACAAACATCAAACATCAGGAGTTCCTTACTAAAAGGTTTTAATTTTTTAATATTTTAATTATAAAAAAAAAGTTTTAATTTTTTAATAAAAAATATTTAAGTTAAAATTATAAAAAAAAATTATGTTTAAATTATAAAAAAAAAAGTTTTGGGGGGAAAAGTCTTTTCAGTTTTTTTTTAGAACAAAAAAGGCTTTTCATTCCAGAAAAAGGTTTTTCAGTTTTTTTGGGAAAAGGCTTTTCAGTTTTTTGGGAAAAGGTTTTTGGGAATAAAAATGTTTTTTTTTTTTCGGAACAAAAAGTCTTTTCAGTTTTTTAAAAAAAGTCTTACTAAAAAAAGGTTTTAATAATAAATAAAAAAAAGGGTTTTGATTTTAAAAAAAAGGTTTTGTTAAAAAAGGGTTTTGATATTAAAATTTACGGACCTAAATACACATGGAGATTAAAATGGCAAAATATGCACATAAATATGAAAAAGCAAAAGGTTTAGTAATTTAACGGACCTAAACACATTAACATGACAAAATATGCACATAAACATGAAAAGGCAAAAGGTTTAGTAATTTAACCTACGAAGCGGAGGTTTGCTTCGGTAAATGTGAAAAAGGTTTGAATAAGGGAACACCGGAGAGCTCCAATCCTTCTGACGAGTTGTGGGAACGACCGCCTTTCTTCTCTGGGGATCTCCTTTGTTTCTCCCTTTTTCTCTCCTCTTTTCTGAAGAAAACCTTCTGACCCCCTTTTCAACAAGGCAACACATGTATATATAGGGAACAAATTAGGGTTAACACCAAATTGTCAATAATGTCCCTAAAGCCCATTTTAAAGCCCAAACTAAATAATTAGTTAAGAAAAAATAAAATTTAAATAATTTAAAATAATTAAAATAAACTTAAAATAAAAACTAATAATCCTATTGATTCCTAAAATCAAAAATATTATAAAAAGAACAAAAATTTTTCTAATATTTTTTATTTTATGATTTTTTGGATATTTTTATGAATAATTTAGAAAAAAGTGAAAAAAAATAATATTTTAAAAAATGATTTAATTAAAATACGAAAATAATAATTAAATAATAATAAAAAACTATTTTTGTTATTTTTTAATGAAAGATAGAAAAATTTAGAGTAAAAATAATAAAAAACAAAAAGTGACAAAGGTGAGATTCGAACTCTCAACATCTCACACTCACAACTCCTTACACATGTCCTCTTGCCAATTGTGCCATTTTTACTTTTTTAGAAAAAAATGCATATCATATGATATTTACCTGCAAAAAGTCAAATGACTACACAAATTTGTTAGTAATTGATTAAATGCAATAAAAATGCAATGAAATGCGACGACAAATCTTAGGGCAAAATTTGGGGTATTACACATGTCAATGCAATGCAGATGATAATTCTAGAATGAATGCAATGAAACACAAGCTAAGTAAAAAAAGGTTAGGCAAATTTTGGGGTGCAACAGTGTTGGAACTTCATTGCTTAGTATATTGGGAGAACCTGAGGGTCGTGTTTATCCGAATCAATCTCTTCTGAAGACGAAGCGTCGGGAAAGCATCGGAGTCAGGCGAGTCATAGAGGGATCAGCTCATGGTGTTTGTTTGTGCCACGTTGCCGACATTTTTGTACACTTTTGTATACTTCTGTGCATATCTATATTTGTTTTTGCGTAGCTTCCTATTTTCAGGAGTTGCATCTTTTGTAAAACTTTGCCTAGTTACAGGCCATTTATCAATAAACATATACTATTCAGTACTTGATCTGTGTGCCTTGTTTTAACTTTTACTGTTTTGTTTGTGAAAACGCCCAATGTTTTGATAAACTTGTGCTTACATAAAATTGCAGGCCTTGGCCGATAATTATTAAAACTTTGAATTAATTGAACAACGACATGAATGATGACTAAGATGATTCTGTTGTGTAGGATATCTTGTCTGTTTGTTCAGTTTTACAGGGTCGTTACCCTTGGGGCAAAAAGGTAGATGAAGGTCGTCTTATTCCCAGCCTGAGTCTTTCCCCAAGCAGTGAAGTTCGTATCTCTATTCCCAGTAGAGTTGTATGCAGTTCGAGCTAAGCAGGTAGCGTGTATGCTTTTGGCAGTTGTTGCAGTTAATCTCCGCCAGGTGCATGCTGGTATGTACTCCCCAGTGAGTAGCGATTGAATTTTCTTCCCCACGGAGTAATGTGCAGCCTGGTTAGGTTCGTTCCCTGGCGGAGAAATCCCCAGCGACTAAAAGGGATGGTTTCCCCAGCAGTGTTATTCTCTCTTCCCCAGCAGGATAGAAGAATGTTGTCACGTCGGTATTTTCTTTGCAAGAAGCCAGTAGGGGCCCGCTCCTCGGCATAAGTCCAATTGTTATTGGCATGAGAAAGTTTACGCTCTATCTCCTGGCAGAATTGTTGATTCCCTCAACAGGGTTATTTTTGTTATCCCAACAGGGTGATTTCTGTATCTCTAGCATTCATTTTGATGATTCAGTTTCGTTGCATCTGCATGCGTGCATAGCATCTACCCAAACGCGTAGCATTTCCATTTCGTATGGAGAATTACGCCATTTTCAAACATATGCATGTGAAACATAAGCCAGGTTGTTATCTCTTTGTTTCAGGTGTATCTCGCAGGTGATGGGTCTTTGCCCGTGTGGTGGCTAAACCCCAACTCATGTTATTTCCCCAGCGGTGTTTCTCCGTGATTATTATCAGGGGGTGATCTTAACTTCAGGTGGATTTTAATGCTCACTTTTATTTAGCGAAGGTCTGACGGCGATGTCAGAAGTTCCTCAGAAATATGGTTATCTGACGGTGATGTTAGATGCTTATCAGATGTATGTTTGTCAGGCGGCGATGTCAGAGTTCTTTATCCCCACAAGAACTTGACGGAGATGTCGGGTGTTTCTCAGAATTATGGTTAGCAGGCGGCGAGGTCAGATTATCTTATCAGGTTTAAAGTTAGCTGGCAGCGGTGTCAGATGTTTGTCGGATTTATGGTTGATGACGGTGATGTCAGGGTTCCCTTACTAGATTTGTGTTTCTGAAGGTGATGTCAGGTGTTTTTAAGCTACCAGTGGCGATGTTGGATGTTTGTTTCTGGCGGCGATGTCGGGTGCTTTATAGTTTACCAGCGGCGATGTTGGAGGTTTGTTTCTAGCGGCGATGTTAGATGATTTTGTTTCCCAGCGGCGATGTTGGAGGTTTATTTTTGACGGCGATGTCAGAGGATCTTTGGTTTTCCAACAGCGATGTTGGAGGTCTGTTACTGGCGGCGATGCCAAATGATGTGTTCTCCCAGCGGCGATGTGGGATGTTTGTTACTGGCGACGATTTCAGATGATATGGTTTTCCAACGGCGAGGTTGGATGTTTGTTTCCAGCGGCGATGTTGGATGTTGGTTTCTGGAGGTGATGTCAGATGTTTTGGTTATTGACGGTGATGTCAATGGTTTAATCAATTTTGCGATGGTCCGACGGTGATGTCAGACACTTTATTTTAACTGACGGCGAGGTCAGGTGTGAGTTACCGGTTGGATTTTCTTTGAATGACTGGCGGCGATGTCAGAGGATCGTATCTTGGGATTCTATAACTGTTTTGTCTAACAGATGTCTAACGGCGATGTTAGCTATTCTACCGACTTGAAGTAGAAGGTTGACGGTGATATCAGTTGTTACTATAGACTTAATGTCTATGACGGGCGGCGAGGTCAGATGCCTGACGGTGATGTCAGAATTTAATGTGGATAATTGACGACGAGGTTATATGTTATTCAGACTATGTTTCATCTATTGTTTTCTTGGATTCAATTTTCCAGAGATTTTACCCCGGTCGGGGTCTGCAGTTTTATTCCTGCGGTTGACAAATTTCCGGGTTCTTTGATATTCAGCCGTCTTCCACCTTGATCGCACAAAAGCCGTTCGCTTTTCACTCGTTCAGGTCCAAGTCATTTGAATAGGGGCAATTGTTGCACCCCAAAATTTGCCCAACCTTTTCTTAACTTGGTTTGTGTTTCATTTCATTTCTTTCTAGCATTTACATTGCATAGAATTTTTCATTGAACAGGAGATCAAGAGATTATGCATATCAAGAGGAGTCTACTCAGAGGTTTGAGCCTAAGCTAGGGGTGTTACTCAAGTTTGGATGGTCATCAAGTCATCTGGAAGTGGGCATTGGTCTTATGAAAGGATTGATGGATGTATGTGGGTCAGCTCCTAACTTGGAGGTCAGTTCAAGATCATCAGAGGATTGTGAGTTCATGAGAATGGATATAAGATGTTGAGAGACCTCATTTAGTGCCTTGAGGGTCATTGTGGAGCTATCCAAGTGTTTGTGCTAAGTGTGAAAAGTTACAGTTGAAGGTGTTGCATTTAGGGTTTTCATCTGGTAAATCCTTGGTTAATTGTGAAATTGAAGGAGATTAAAACTCAATTCAAAGTCTCTATGGTCATGGGATTTTTTTTAAGATAAATGAGACCTCATTTCAAGTTCAATTCATCAAGGATCAAGTGTGTGAGAAGTTACTAAATTAGGGTTCTCAGGGTAAAATCCCTTATTTAGTGCCCAACTTCAAGGCCACTTATCTCAAGATACAAGTTTCATCTTAACTTTTGACCAACATGGAACTTGTAGAGCATGTTCTTAGCTTTCTTTTGAGTACTAGAAGTCCTTGATTGGATTTATAGAACTCAAGTTATGATCCAGACAAGTTACAGGTCATCAGATGGATGTGATTTTGGTCAACAAAAGTCAACCAACTTCCAAGCCATTTTTGACCTAGGAGGATGTTTCTCCTCAACTTTTGGCCAACATGAAAGTTGTAGGTCTAGGTCTTAGCTTTCCAAAAAGTACTAGAAGTCTTTCATATAATTTGTAGAACTCAAGTTATGAGGGTTATAAGTCATAGGTATTTTGGGAAAATGAGATTATAGGTCATAAAATTATAGGTCCATATCACCAACTTGCACACTTCAAATGAATATCTTTTCAACATCAAACTTTCTCCAAATGGTGTTATTTATTTAACCAAGCATTAAGAAGTCATGGATTAGGCTTGGAATGAAGAATTGATGTGTGAATTTTCATGGAAGGAAGTTTAAAAGGGCAAAATTGGAATTAATTCATTTTGATCATTTTTATGCAAATAGGTGCATATTTTGAGTGCAGATCATGTTTTAGACACATTGGCAGTTTTAGAATTTGAGTTTGAGGTGTTTTGGTGAGCCATTTCCAAGTTTACTTCATCATGAAGTTACACAACAAACATCAACCATTGAGATTAAACAAGGCTTTAATCCTAGCCATTCACACTCCATGTGTTACCAACAAGCATTTTGAAGCATTTTGGAGCCAATTTTGAAGGAATTTCGTGTACATGAGAGAGCTCCAAATTCAATTCCTTGGATTTTCAATTGGGCTGTTAGAGGCTGAGATTGGGCTTAATTCTTATCAAGATCCATCATATATAAGATTTTGATCATTCACAAATGATCAGAACTGAGGATTTGAGGATAATTGGAGCTAAGCAACTTTGAAAAAGTGGTGGAAATTTGAAATTCGAATTTGGAGCTACAAGCCAGTTCAAGCCAAATTGTGAATTGCAAAAGCTCTATTGAAGTTTGTTGAACGTTTCTGGACAATTTTCTTCAAGCTTAAGCAAGAGTTGAAGGCTCAATGGAAGTTCTCCACTAGGTAATTGCAAATCAACCTTACACTCTCATTATGCCATGATTCTTTGCCATTTTTGCATATTTGAGACGTAAAAACGATGTAGATCATTAATATATAAAACGAACTGGCATTGGTGTTGATTGTTTGATGAAGCTCAAAAATGTTTGGATCTGTTTTGGCTTGTTCTTGCGCGTTTTGGCTTGTTTGTTGATGGATCTGTAACCTACATAACCTCTAGATGATTTTTAAACAAAATTGGAGGAGTTTTGATGAACTTTGGATTTTGGTGCGCAATCTTGTTTGATTCGGTTTGGATTTATTATGCATGATAAGTGATTTTTGTTGCTCGATTTGAGATCCTCATGATATCTAGATGAATTTTGATATATAATTCGTGCAAAATGGTTGAGAATTGATGTTACATGTTGTTGTTGTGCTGCGCGCGGTGGAGGTTGGCCAGAGAAGACGATGAACAATGTCTCCGGCCGGTGGTCTGGTTTTAGGGTTTTAGAGGTAGGAGATGATGATGTGTCATGACCACACGCGCACGATCTGCATACTTTTCTTTCTAACGAATGTGATTAAGACTCATGGTAGTCTTACTTTGACCGTGTACCACATGATAGCATTTGAATTTTCATTAATGTGGTGGCACCTTTGTGGCCACTTGATTGCTTACTTTTGATCATACGCTTCCTAAGTGATTTCCAAGCTAGTCCACTGTTGACTCTTGCACACATGATTCCCATGTTTATTTGTTTTGTTTGGATTTTTCTGACTGGGCCTGGGATAAGCGCGCTATCCACACCCCCTTGCTGGGCCCAATTCATTTTTGAACTTCATTTTGTTGCTATTTGCCACCCATGTTTTATTATTTCTTTTTATTTTCTTTTGATTTTTATTTTATTTTTTGTTTGCAATTTAAATCAAATAAAATAACTCCAATAATCTAAAAATTCACCAAATTCTTTTTTATAAACTTTGAGATGTTTAATATTTTTTGGACATTTTTATTTTATTTTTCAGTTTTATTGTCAATTAAAAAAAGAATTAAATATTGGAGTGATTTTAGATGGTTTAAATTGTAACTTTGTTTACTCTTGCATTTATTTATCTTCTTCCTTTTCGATCCAATGATTGAAAATTGATCCTCATCTCAATGATGAGTTGATCAATTTTTGAGGATCATTTTGCCCCTGATTGTTGACTTTTGGATTGACTTTTGTGGCTTGTCTTTTTGCCTTTGTTTCTCCCATTTCAAAGTGGTACATCTAAATGAATCCTTTCTTTTGATGGTGCTTTAAGGGAATATTTGTCTTGATCTTTTGACCTCTGGTTGCTAACATGTTTAGCTTCTTTGTGTATTTTATTTGGTATTTTTTGAGCCTTTTTCCTATTTTTGAGGTGACTTGCAAGTTAGGCCATTTCACAGGACAACTCACACAAGTGCATGACCTAGTTTGAATTGGAAATGACCTTTTTGGATCTAATAAGATCTCAACTCTTCTTGTTTCACATTTTAGACATGTTGAGCTTATTGTATGTTCATTTTTAGGTCAAAATTATGTTCATTGCTTGTTGATTGGTGCTTTTCTTTTTGTGCTTTCAACTTGAACTCCTAAGTGATGTGTGTTTGCTTCATTTGTGCTCTTGCTTGCATTTCTTCTTGTTTTGTTTTGATATTGCTTGTGAGCTTTCTTCTCTTCATCTCCCTTATGTCCAATGACCTTGTAGTATTATTTAAGGTAGCTTTGTCCCTCCTTAGGAGAAACTTGAAGCTTACCTAAAGTGATGAATCCATGAGGACTCTTTCTTTGTGTTTGTCACTTGTTTGCTTGCTTTTGATGTATCTATCTCCTTCTTCTTTTCTTTTCTTGCATCTCCATATGCATACTTGGTTGAGATGAGCTTGTGGTGGCTACTTCCCCACACTATTTTTCTCCCACTATCATTCTACTTGTGCATTCTTATGTGTGCATTCTTTCATTTGGATATGCATTTTTTCTTCTTTTTCTTCTTCTTCTTTTGCTTTTCTTTGCCATGCTCCCCATAAGTTCTCTAACCTCTTGATGTTATGATAGACATTAAGGTTCTACACATGCATTACAACATTAGTTAATTCCCTTTTCAAACTCAACTTTAGGTCCACTTTGCATGATAACTTTTAGGATTGATTAGTCTCCCATTAGTGTGCCTTCTTCTCTTCTCATCTTCAAACAATCTTAACATACTTAATAAGGATAATGAATGTTGTGCCATGAGCCTTATACTTGGGAAATGGTGATTGAGGGGGCACCTCTCAATTTCCTAGAGTGTTTAGTATACGTCCTTAGGACGATATGCGACGCATACGATCCTAGGTTCTAGACTTTGTTACAACATACATTAGGAACACTCTAATTCAAAACACTTCTTCTCTAAAAAACACAAAAACACTTCAAACATTTTTCATCCTTTGGGATTCTTAATCAAGGAAAATCTTGTCACAAAAAGAGTGTCGTTAACTCTTAGTTTACCGCAAACGGTAAAGCTTAAGCCTCCAATGGTCGAGCTGCATACACCAACTGCTAGAACTATTTGTTAACCCTACTCGGGCCTAAAAACTTTTGAACCAATTTGTGGTCCTTTTAACCCGAACTACGTTCGCTCTGATCTTTCATACCAGATGAAAGTACGTAGGCACAAGACGCGATGTCTTGGCGAGCAACCTCCCCCCTTTCTTTAGCCGTAGTTAGTCGAACTACGTTGACTCTGACTTTCCCCTTGCACGAGGGAGTACGTAGGCACAGAGCAGCGATGCTCTTCCGAGTCACTTCTCTTTTCTCTTTCTTTTGTCCTTAAGCCTTTAGCTAGGTAGTTTCAACACACCCTTTTAGATAGACAACAATGCGTGGATCCCGTCGAGTACGACGGACGTGAGGGGTGCTAATACCTTCCCCTTGCGTAACCGACTCCCGAATCCATACATGGTTGCGATGAGCTTTTCTTTCCCTTTTTCTTTAGGTTTTTCCGATTGTTTCCTTTCCCTCTCTTTGGGATAAATAACGAAAGTGGCGACTCTTCTGTTTTTTCCGCCGGTGGTTTTTCGCAGTTGTGACAGGTTGTTCTCCCGACGCTGCATTAGAGATAAGCTTTGTCGTGAGTGATACGTAAGGTTATTAGACGAATGATTGCGTTGTGTTTAATTTGATCAGAAGAATGCATATGTTATCAATTGATGAAATCCAATCCCAACAAGGCTTCGTTTATATTTCAGTCTTTATTTTATAATTTCTGTTTTTATTTATGGTTCCCTGAACCTTTTAAACCAAAAATTTTGAACAATAAGCTTAGAAATGTAGAATTCGTTGAACGGCGTTCATATCACACTAATCCCTGTGGAGACGACAAAACTGGGTACTTAATATTTTTTTGCTTGCTGCTCTACTGCACCAATAGTATGTCACACACCGTTAGGCATGACAACATGACAGGTTGGAGATAATGTTTACGTCCCCCAAAGCCAAATCTGAATCCCTAAGTAATTTCTGTTTCCCGCCCCCTAACCCATCGAAGATGGAGAATTAAAATCCAAAAACGTCTCAAACGGGTTCGGATTAGGAATCTCAGCCCCACCACCATTCATTTAGTGAAGTCAATTTTTTAATAGAAAACTTTATTTTTTTTTCAAAATCAAATTACATTACAAATAATAAAATAAAATAATCTCAAAAAATTTCTTACATGCATTTCAAATATTTTAAATAACAAATACAAATTAAAATATTAAAATATTAACAACATATTTGATATTCTAAATTACTAAAACTAAATAATAAAATACATAATGAAATATATGGAGCTAATTCGGGGATGGATAATAGTGTCACCTTATTCGACCCAACCTTGCATTTTGTAATCAAGAAAAATCCAAATTCAAACCTTAAATGAATTAAAGAGGATTTTCCCTATTAAATTTCACATAAATTCATATATGTATCCGCGAGTCAGGATTACATTATCATACCTAGATACTACATTCTTACATCATACAATCCACAATACAAATATGTGATTTAAGTAAGGCTAAACATCACTCACCATTCCTTTGTAAAAATGAATTAGTAAAGATGAGTTAAATAGAACTTTAGTGTGAGATTCATTGAATAAGTGATTCTTGGGTAGATGCATCATGGATTTTGTGTGAAATCAGCTTAGTGAAAAAAATATAAATCCGAGATAACTGTTCATTACAACTTCTGTTTCCATCTCTTGTATCCTCTTGTCTCTTCTTCGTATTCTCTATTTTTAATTTCTCTAGATTTTATTTCTCAATCTCACCATTGCTTGTTCTAGTACAAGAACAACATCACAAGAGAAGATCTAATTAACACAATAAAAACATAACATCACAATAAAAACACAAACATATCATCTCATCTACTTATTTACTCTTAAGAATACATTTCAAAAAGTTATTCAATACCAAACACTAAACAGAAAATCAACAACATTATTATGCAAAGAATAATACAAAGGTTAAAAAATGTTGAACTAATTAAGCATTCAACCAAGCAGAAGCAAAAACAACATTATGACCTTTCCATGTAAGCACAATACATTCATCTTCTTTCTTCAATCCCCACCCAGCAGCATGTTCATCAAGCATAGCTTTCACTTCAACAACACATTCTTCACCAAATCCAACCCCTTGAAAATTCGCATTTCTCATTCTTTGTTCCCATTTTCCTATAGGCTCAACTCTCTCAACTCTTTGAACACCTTCATGAGCTATCACATTCTCTATCTTCCAACATATATCAGCTTCATACCATTGCCTTTGTTTACTTCCGCGCGGCAGGAAAGTCTCCACGGTATCATAAGGTATCCATAGATAGTTAAATGCTGACCTTAATCTACTAACCAAGTTACTTGAAGTTAAATCAACATCTTCATCTACTAATACAACAAGTGTTGGATCTAAACCTCGAAGCGCCTTAAGAAACAACGATCTTAGCGAAGTAGTAGCAGTAGCAGAAGATGATATAGAATCATAAACATAAGAGTTTGAATTTGATAGGGTTTCATCAGGAATATAATGAAGCATCATGTGACAGTTTATAACCAAAGCTTCACCTGCATAAACTAAACGTTGAACTCTCAAATGTTCAATCAAAGAAGCAAAACCATTTGTGTAACTTGAAGAAACTACTCTGAATTCCAATGTAACATTTCTCGACCTAGCGAAATTCACCAACTTAGATCCTAATTCTTCATAAGAAAGATCAAGTTTAGGCGGAAGTTCATGATCACTGCTATTAGCTTGGTCAGAAACAGTGAGTTTGATTAAAGGAGTAACTTCGTGGCGATTAGCGATAGCATCGATTAATGTAGGAATCTGCATGCAATGAGTTGAACTCAAATCAACAATATGAATAACCGAAAAACCTTCTGTTGCTTCAAGAATGGCCGCGTTAGCTGCTGCAAAACCGAATCGATGCCAAGGCGTTAAATCAATGAAATTAGCTAGTTCAATAACCGAGAATCTGTGTGTATCTACCGTAAGACTATTATGAGCACTTGAATAAACTTGTTCTACTAGCATTTTGCAGGTACCAGTTTTCGCCGCGCGATTCGTAAGGGCTCTAAGGAAACTATAAGCTAACCGTTGATTTGAATCGCCGTCTTGTGGTGCTATGTTGTTGAGAACCCAAAGAATTTGTTGAGCAAGTGTTACATCATTGGTTTCAATCGCGTTTGCGCAATGAACAAGTAATTGTTCCATGCAATTTGTGTCACCAAAGGTAGATAAAGCTTTGGATGTTGGAAACCATGGTTTAGCTGGTATTTGATTGTTTTTGCTCATGGAGGAAGAAGAGCTTGAAAATGGTGCCGTTGTTGTTTGTTGCAGATAAGGTAGTGAAGTTGTGAATTGCGTCATAGAGAGATAGAAAAGTTATAGAAACGAAACTAACTAGAAACTTCTGGAGACTTCCAATTACACTGCGAATCAAAATAGTTTATATCGCGAGTAGAGAAATAAAAAGCATAGTAAATGATTTGGTGTTGGAGTAGGGTTTAAGGGAGAAGATGCTCACATGAATCAAAGGAAAGAAAGAAAAGGGACGTTACAAGTTAGTGAGTGGGGATAATAATATTATGGTTTGATGCTATAAAAGAGACTGATCATGAATAAACTCATATCCCGAAAAACCATATTCGAAGTCAAATTGGGCAAAAGAGACGGTTCTTGAAAAAGTGATCAGACTTTAACAGATATGTACTGTAAAAAACCAGAAAAGGAGTTTATGGAAAGAAACCATGGCTACAAATGGTGGTGATCTAGCTTTTGAGAGAGTGGTACCTCTTTTTTTTCTGAGTTTTGTTTAGTTAGGAGAGAGAAAGAGTGAGAGAGATGTGTCTGATATAAGATGAAGAGAGAGAAGGTGTAGAATTTGGTGGCATGTGAAGTAGCCGGCCACCGGATTGTTTGTATTTGGGAGAAGGAAAATTTGTCGTGTATTTGGGTTACTCTCTCACGGGTTATTGCAGAATGAACAAATCATTTTTCGACAGTTTTTTCCATTTGAAGTTCTTTTTCTGTCTATGCTATGCAGCTATTTTGTTTACCTTTGTTATGCTGAAAATATGTTGAACATATACCTAACCTAGGTGTAGGTTGCAAAGGTTGATACGGCAAGAAAGAAACCTTGGATATGGTTTTTTATTGGGGATGTTTAACATTGGTCAAGCACAAATTCGTATCATAAATACTTGTTTATTGAGCTGCACTGTTGCAGATTTAACGGTCAGGATTTGAAATACATATAAAAATGAGAGATCTCTTTGAAAAATTAACACAGATAAAAGTATGACAGATCTATTTAAAAAATTAAATTTCATTAGAAAAATATATTTGTTTTTATAATTTGATTAATAATATTTAATTACTTAAGCAACATGGGTTTTATGTGGCATTATTTGAAATAGGGAACATCATCATTTTCTAGTTAAGGAATTTGATGAAGAAATCAAAACTAGTTGATTTTATATTAAAGAAATTGAGGCACAAAAGATCTAATTAAATTTTACTAATTTTTTTGGCTAAGGATACTCTTTCTAACATTCGGATAAGAATCTGCTGCCTTTAAGATACCAAAGGCATGGTGTTTTTGAGTCTCTCTCTGCATGACTCTCTCTCCCTCCCTCCATAACACTCTCTCTCATTCCATTTTTTTATGTTTTTATATTTCTTTTTCATCAAAAATGGGCAAAATCAACCAAAGATATGTCAGCAGATCCTTGCCCCTAACATCCATTACTATTGTATCGGGTGAAATTCATGGAAATTCCACTATTTTATGTAGAATCATTTCTTGAAGTGTGAGATTCCACCACGAAAATTTTCATGATAAACTATTTTACATCGATTAAAAAAAGTGAATAAATAAAAAAGAGATAATAATATTTTTATTAAAATATCTTTTATCAAATATTAAAGATGATGAAAATAATATTTATTAGAAGTGAAAATTAAAAAAGATGAATTAAAAATTAAAAAAATGTATTATTTATTTTAGAATATATTTTTTATTTCAAATGAATAAGTTGGTGTGAGACGGAACGATATCAAAAAATACAAAGAAAAACTGACAATATAATTTTAAAAACTACTTTGATACTTTAATAAATATATTTTAAAGGGATTTACCATGATTTATAGAAGAAAAAAAGACATTATAGACCTATTTAAAAAAATCATATCAATCACGCCTATTATAAAAAACGCTCTTAAAGTCACCAGCTTGTGTACATGAAAAACATTTTAAATTTGCTTAAAAAATGACTAAAATAAATTCACATATCAACAATTATATTTTAGAAAAATACTCTTGAAATCAATATCACTTTTTATAAGAAACGATGTTCTTTTATTTTTATATGATTTAAACAAACACGTGAAACTGAAAATTTAACTTTTACTAAAAACACTATTTTGTGTTTAAAACATTACCATCTCATCCTTAATTTTAATGACATATTCAAAATGTCAAAACACACAGAATGACACTGAATGATATTTTGTTTCTTCTTCTTACTTTTGTCTTCTAGCTCGGGTGTTCTCTCTGGTAGTCTGGTTTCTATCGCAAAGATAGTTCTTCCAATTATTTGGGATAGTTGGACTCCTTCTAAAGTTATTGTTTTCTCTTTGTAGCTTCTTCAGGATCGTATCCTTACCAGAGTTAACTTACTTAAGAGGGGTGTCCTTTTAACCTATAAGACTATCTCACATCCCGTTGCTCGTTTCATATTGAGTCATCTTTCTATTTTTTTGTTATTTGTGTTGTTGCATCCTCTGTTTGGTATATGAGCTTTACGTGGTTGGGGTGGTGTATTGTTTTTCCTAATGAAACACCTTTCAGTATGGTGTTTCTAGGACTACAGGGGGTTGAGAATGGTTTTCCATGTCGTGGTTTAGTCGATTTGAAAATTTAGGAATGATATAGTTTTTTCTGTATCTTCGGTGCCATAAAAAGACGTGGAAGATATGAGTATTTTTTTGTATATTTCGTTTTCCTTTAAGAAAACAGAATGACACATATATGCGGCGAGAAGGGGACAAACAATGGTAACTGGTCACCATCTTTATTTTATTACTTCATTTTTTTTAATATGAGCGTTGTTTTGCTTCATTTTCAACTATTTTTCATAGCTTTATATTTTCTCATTTTTATCTCTCAAATGTCTATGTTATTACTATACATGTTCATATATTTAGAGCTCATTTATTTCAGTTAAACTACCATGGTTTATATTATGTATTACATTAATATGTAAGTTCACAATGTACATTATACATATATTGTTGAAGTTATATTTAGAGCTCATAATATTTTTATAGTTACAACATTGTGATAAAATATAAATAGATGTTCATGTTATGTTTAGACCTCATAACATTATACATATATTGTGTAGGTTATACTGGATACTCATAATATTATACATATATTGTTTATTGTTTATATGTTTAGGATGATAACTAATGGAATAAAATGATCATAACTTCTAAAATTCACTGTGTGCGGCCCGTGGAAATCAATTTCATACCTTAGTTGTTTCATTTTTATCTTAGGATTAGCTAGCTCTTTTTTCTAGCTATCATTTACCGCATGTCCCACCTCAATTAGAGTTATAAAATTTAAGATGTGATCAAATTACTAAACATACATCATGATGTATTTGTGCTATTGTTGAATATATGTTAAATATATGTTGTATGTATGTTATTTATGGTAATAGATAACATACATGTGCTTTTTTATTTATATGTTATTTATTATTATATTATCTTCTTTTTTTTGTTATCTTTTTTTTATCGTTTGTCTCACCTCAATCGAAGTTATGAAACTCAAGATATGATCAAATCATATAAGATAATAACTCGATTGTTTTAATCTCTTTTTTTATAAACAAAAACTAGATTAAAAAAGGATTAACTAGATGTATATATCTTTATTTCCAAGTGTTCAGACATAAGTCGTATTGCTTGTTTATTCGAACTTTATCTTCCATTAAAAAATAATTAATAACATGATCATTTTGAGTTCATTCTTTTATCGGATTAAAAAGGACTAATTAGATGTATATCCCTTTTATCCCCGATTGTTCAGACACAAGTTGTATAGCTTAACTGTCATAACGTTTATCTTCCTTTAAAAGATTACGACTTGATTCGTGTTTAATGTTTTTCTTTATAAATAAAATTGGACTAAAAAGGAATTAATAAGATGTATATCCCTTTTATCCTTGAGTGTTCGGACACAAGTCGTATAGCTTGCTTGTCAAACATTAGTCTTCCTTCTAAAAAAACAATCACAACCAACCAACGATCAATGTTTTATCTGCTCAAACATGATCTACAAAAAAAAAAACACTTTTATTTGCGCTAACGCGACGAACAAGCAACACACACGATTTTTCTACCAAGAACTACATGGATTTGAATTTGCCATATCACCACGAGATATGTAGAAGCAAGAGACAAGTCTTATCAAGCACATTAATACAAATTATTTTCCTTTTTCTTATAAATATGTTTTATTTTGTTTTTAATGATTAGGTGAAAATCGATATAATAAGGTTAACAACATTCAATTTTCAAAACTAACTAGATGTAACAGTTTTCTTAAACAAGTGCCATCGGGTGCTAATACCTTTCCTACACATAATTGACTCCTGAACCTAAATTTAGTTGTGAAGACCATCTTTTTGTTCTTTAAAATTTGTATCAATGTTTTTTCTTTTCAAATAAAGTTTGGTGGCGACTTCATTATTTTTTTACCAACCCTCGAATATTTCAATACAGTTAGGATTTTCACCATTGTAATATCACAAACTGGATGTGCCTTATATATTTTTTTGAAAGTTATTTAATTACGGTTGAGGTAAACAATTGTGGTGATAAAGTAAGTGTTACAAGCTTCGAATTCCAGCAACAATATATTTTCTATTTTTCCTATTACAAAAAGCGTGTGTCACTTAAGTTCATAAATAAATAAAAATTTGAAAATTATGTAACCATGATTTTAATATTCAACCGTTGTAATATGATTGTATAACCTTTTCTCTTCCGAAAAGAGAGAAACAACTACAATGATGATTGAAAATTTTTTTTCAATAAAAATAATCATTGCAAGCATTAAATCATCAAATGTTTCATCTTCAACCTCTTCTATAAATGCAGATTTTCATATAATGAATTTCCATTTCTTCAAACTATTCTTCTTAACTTCCTTACTATAAAAACATAAATTCTCCATCTCAGAATACTAAGAGAAATATCTCAACATAAGTTATTGTTGAGAACTAAACAACCACCACAGTATAACACCATCAGCAGACAACTGAGGAGGTCCAACCATCTTTCTCGACTGCTGTCAAGGATGCGCTGAAGGTGAGAAAGGCCAAGAAGAAGAAGAAGAAGAAGAAGAAGAAGAAGAAGAAGAAGAAGAAGAAGAAGAAGAAGAAGAAAAAGAAAAAGAAGATGATGAAGAAGAATAAGAAGAGAAAAGTATCAAGAAAGACTTCTTACTACGACTCAGATGAGGGTACGTAGTAAGGAGCGAGTCCTAGATTAGTAAGATTCATGTAATGCTAGGGGATATCGTTCGGTTCTTGCCAAAATTATGCAATAAAAAAATTATGTTTTATGTACTCTTTCCACCTTAAATAGAATTTCTTTATTTTTTTTTATATACTCTTTCCTTTATATACTTTTTCCTCTTTACAAAAAAAAAGTACAGGACCAACAAAAATAACAACAACAACAGTAGTGAGTAATAACAATAACAGCATTAAATAACTCTCTCACTATTAAGTTTATAAGTAAATAAAATATTGAAAGTTATTTAACCACAGTTTTACCATACAACCGTTGTTAAATTTGAAAATTACATCACGGTTTTTCTTTGCCAACAGTGACAAAAAGTGATATTTTTTATTATATAAGTAAAAGTATATATCATTCAGTACATAACAACCATTTCTCTCAATAGAAAATCCTAACATATTTCACACTCTTATTTCTCATAACATAACCCTAACATCCATGTCACTCTTTAAACATAGTTCAACCTTCATATTTCGTCTTCATCAATCGCTACTTTTAGTTTTGAGGTTTGTTTATTAAACTTATGCTTCGATTTCGTTTACGTTTCTTGTTAAAAATAGATTCTCATTTTTTCATTTGGTGAATGTTCTCATTTTTTTTCAGATTCTTCTTCACCACTTTAACAAATCGCATACTTTGGCTATCGCACATATGGCTTGTGTTGCTATGAAGAAAAAAAATACAAGAAGTGTGAAGCTATTGTATAAACTTCATTCACCTTGTACTTCTTCTTCATAGCATCATAAACTAGATGTACTTCATAACTTCTTCCAACTCCATGATTAGTTTCAAAAAAGATGCGTTCTTGAAACATTTTATTATATCTTATGTTGTTGTATGTTGTTATTGTATGTTGTTGTTGTATGTTGTTATTGATTAATATTCTCAGAACTTCATAATTTCTTTTTGTTTTTGTTTTGTTTATTAAATATTGTGCTTTTGAACTTTATTTTTTTATTTTTTGTATATTGTTGTGTTGTTGATAAATGTTATTGTATGTTGTTGTTGTTGTTGATTAATGTTTTCAAAACAAGAATAAACCATTGCTAAATCACAAGAAAAAAGTTTCTTGTGACTTAGCAATATTTTTTCTTTAAATTCTTATGCAGGTTGCATAATAAATGAAGTTGAGTTTATTATATGCTATTGTCACACCCTAGTTTTGAACCTAAGATCCCACCTCTTTGTGCCTCATCTCACATAATATCGTTAGGACATACGGGTTTATGTGTGCATAATTATTGTGACTAACCGGTTTGTGCAGTTGTGGCAATTTTAGATGGAGATAGTATTTGTTCCCTCAATCCTCCAAGATATAATTAATTGTCCTAATGTTTTGTATCGGTTTGAATCCTCCGTTTAAATATTTTATTTTGGAGTATGAAGTCAGGGTGCTAAGATTCGTCATCATGAGCTTTTTGTATCAAGGCGCCAATTGAAGATCATAAGACTAAGGAATCGTGATAGGAATGTCTTTGTGTGTTAAGGCCATGAGCCATCAAGGTCACAATTCAAATAACTCTATTTCATATTTCAAGTGATGTTGAATCTACTTTATTTCTAAGTTAGTTGCAAGTGGTCCAATCTTGTGAGCCATGAACTAAGAACGTTTTTTTTTCCAAACCGTATTGGAATAATGAGCTTTCGGTCTATGATCTAGTGGTTTTATAAATAACTCAAGATACAACAAAGCGGTGTCCAGTTATGAACAAATAGCCCAGGGCCAGGTACTGGGATCACTTGATTTGTCCCTAACTTTATCCTTTGACTAAACTACCATTGTCATGATTATTAAAATCCCAATTTCATACAAGACAAAACCTATGTGGAGTATACAAGATTTCTTCGATTAACAAACGCAACAAATCTAAGTTGCACAATAAAAAAAACTAGAGTTTATCAGCAGGATAAAATACAAGCTTTAATGAAAAAAAACAACATGAAGACGCTATATCTATGTCATTGTTATGTTGCTGTTAAAATTCTTCAAGAATAATGACCACTCCGTGAAATCCTCTCCAAATTCAAATGCATCATCCCACACTCGTCATTTTTGTGTTATGCTCATACGTTGTCACGATCCTGCAAGACAATAGAGTACTTAGCATTATCACTTTATCCTAAATGCTTCATGTCATGAAAGAGCCAAAAGGTTGAGAAATCGTTTAGCTTGCAACTAATAGTTTCGAACCCAGACGTTTCCCAACTTGTGACATGGATTCGTCAAAATTTTGCCAACAACTTGGAACATAGCTAAAATATGGCAGTGGCAGTATTAAAAAGCTAAAAGCACTACCAGTTAATGAATGAATAACAAAATGAAAGAAATATCCAATGAAGAAGGCCTATCTCTACACAACAGGTATCAGAACAAGTGAAAATTCATAAGGTAACTGACATATTTGAAGTTACTTATGAGTTTACAAATATGAGGGAATGGCTACCTTTAAGGACATCAGATCCAAAATCAACAATGGTTCCTATGTCTCTCAAATTCCACCTGCAGGACATGCCTATGAAGTTAGTGAGGTTACTAATTTAACACAACACTTGTTAAACGAAAAAAAGAGTGAAAGGAACAATTACAACATAGTGGTAGCCACAACTGCAATAATCCTAGGTTGGGTCACCATCGAGATCACGCGTAATGCTTGCCTCGAGCAAAGCTGTCAAAACCGTCACCAATGGTCCACCTCCAAGCCTTCTCCCTTTTGAAGAAGCTCCTATTTCTAAGTTCAAAGAAAGAGAGGTGGAATACTCCATGTTGTCAAAGTCTCCTTGTTACCAAGCCAAATCAAGCTACAAGGTACAATTGACAAATCAAAGTTAGTTTCTCAACGTTTTTCCATATACAAGAAAGAGGAATATGAATAACAAATAACTTCTAGAAAACTAAATAGAAAACTAGTGAGGTTCTTCTTACAAGAGCAACCACAACCACATCACTTTCAAGCTTCTCCAATCCCTATCTTTGCCCGCCAACCACACCATCACTGTTATGCAGGTTGTGTTCAATCCGGGCAAGTCGTGATTCAGGCATATGAAAGCAATGACTACCGGGGTTGTGTATGAGATACAACAAAAGATCTTTAAGTTCCACTTTTTATTGATTTGAACTAGAAAATTGGTGACAACAAGACTGCTCCTGCATTGCATAGAAAACCAACATAATTAGAGTGAAATTTGAGATACATATATGCATCAATATGGACAACATATCCTATATTCTTAAACAAAAAACAAATTTTAGAACTCAACAAAAATCAACCCATGTAATGCGTTTGCAAATGTTAAATTGATCATTATTTATTATGTTGCTCGGTTTTCCTGAAACATTCCTCACAAGGATAACAACTTTTAAGTGTTTGGTTTCCTGCCTTTCACAAACAACAAAACGTCAGCAACATTAAGTCTAGGGGAAAAGAGGAGTAAAGGAACTTTTTTTCCAAGAGTTTTGAAACACGGTTAGAAATTAAACAAGCCAAATCACCACAAATCGACACATTAGCGACAACATCCCAACATGACAAATAAAAAGGGAAAGATCTTCAATCACTTCGATCCTTTTCCAAACACAATCACAGTAAGGAATCCCACTCATTCAACATATGATGTTATGTTTCCAAATTAGTTTCAGACATAACATTTCAAAAATAGAAACATTTTGTTATGCAACCAAAGTCATAATAAGGATGTTTTCTTTCCAAAGCAGAATCGGAAACATGATCTTAGGTATTCAATATGAAACCAATGTCTTAAATGGGCGTGAAGTGTTGTCGTAACTGCGAAAAACACCCGGCAAAAACAGAAGAGTCGCCACCTTTCGTTATTTATCCCAAAGAGAGAGAAAGGAAACGATCGGAAAAACCTGACGAAACGGGAAAAAGACTAGGTCATCACAACCAAGTCCTGGATTCGGGAGTCGGTTACGCAAGGGGAAGGTATTAGCACCCCTCACGTCCGTCGTACTCGATGGGATCCACGCTTGTTGTCTATCTAAGGGTGTGTTTAAACTATCTACGCTACAGGCTTGTGGGACAAAAAGAAAAGAAAAGAGAGACTCGGCAGAGCATCGCGTCTCTGTGCCTACATACTTTCATCTGGTATGAAAGATCAGAGTCAACGTAGTTCGGCTAACTATGGGAGAGGAGGGGAAAGGTTGCTCGCAATGACGTCGCGTCTTATGTCTACGTACTTTCATCTGGTATGAAAGATCAGAGAAAGCGTAGTTAGGGCGTACACGAAACCACGGGTTGATTAAGTCTTTTAACCGAGTAGGGTTAAACATCCGTTCCAGCAGTTAGGGACTAGGCCTGTTTGCGGTAGAACCGAAGCTTAACAACACTCTCTTTCTGAAAAAAGTTTCCGATTAATCCCGAAGGAAAATGTTTGAATTTTTTTTTTGTATTTTTTAGTGAAGTGATTTAAGTCGATTTGTGATTCACGTTGCATTAAAGACTATGACACGGAGGCGAATGCGTCGTATATCTCCCCCAAACGGGACGGATACTAAACATTCTAGATAAGCGAGAGGAGACCCCTCACTCATCATTCCCCATGTAGCTTAAGGCTCGTAGCGCGCAACGTTTATCGCCTTTATTAAATGAGTTAGCATGATTTTGAGATGAGAAGAGAAGACGCACGAAAGGTCTAAGGGAAACTCGGCCCTAACGTTGTCATACAAAGTAATCCTAGAGTTCGGATGAAAAGGGGAAACATCTACCCAAATGTTAGCATACTTGGATTGAGCGCCTAATGTCTCTCCAACTCCCATCCTAAATAGAGGGACTAGGAATCCTATGGGGATCATGGCAAGAAAGCACAAGAAGAACATAGGAAGAATCAATCACAAGTAGATAAATGCAAACATGAAAAATGCACATTTAGAATGGTGGGAGGGAGGAAAAGTGTGTGTGGCAGCAGCCGCCACAAGCGCGTCTCGACCTCAACAGCGATGCAAGAATGATGCAAACATGTGGAGAAACAAGGGATGCAAGCATATGAACATGAAAATGAAAACTCAATTCGAACCACATACAAACATGCAAATAATTGGAAAATGATCATACAAGTTACCAACATCATGATTAAACAACCAGAAAAAGTAGCAAACAACCAAAACAATTCAATCCTAATGCATCACACTGATCTATGATGATTCGAATCAAACTCATATGCGAACATGCAAGCAAACAACAAAATATGACATTCTGGCACAGTGTTAATCGGTTAACGCATACTGTTAATCGGTTAACCTGTGTAAAACAAGTGAAAATCTGGAAATTCGTAGGTGTTAATGGGTTAACACCAGACGTTAACCAGTTAACACCCTGAAATCCTTGAAAAATTTGAATATTTGAATTGGTTAACCGGTTAACCATATACGTTAACCGGTTAACACTGTGCCAGAAGCAGAAAAACAGCAAACAGAACCACTTTCCAACAAATAAGCACTTATCCGATCAACCGGATGATCGCATAATCAATTATTCACAAACTTAAACCAGAAAAGCATGATTCAAACAGTATGTAAACAGATCAACACAACCAGATCATGGATCAAACAACTCAAATCAATCACAATTCAATCGAATATGAAGATTTATATGCAAATAAGCTCAAAAATTAAATCGGATTAGAAATTCAACCTACAAATCGGATAATTGATTCGGTAATTTTTTATTCAACTGTAATTGTGTAGATCTAAGCAAAGAAGTCCATAATACTTCAAGATCCAAGCTAGTTGATGTTGTATGAATGAAGATCCTTCACAATTAAGTCAAATTACTCCCAATAAGCACTTCTACAATCACCTCAAAATCCAGATTTGAACTTGCACGAAAATTGAATGATGAAATCACTTCAATCAATGGAATGGATGGAGGTTTAACTCTTAAAAATCAAGGATTCGAATGGAGAATCAATGATTTCAATGGAAAAGAGCTTTGAGTGAAGGTTTTGGCTATGGAGGAAATTGAGAGAATTGAGAGAGAATTGATCAACTCTGAATTTGAGATGGAAATTATGAAGGTTAGATTGGCTTGCTTTGGAGTAATTCACTTAAATACCACTTTGGTTGGGATCCAAAACAAAGGCTTGGAAGTTGGTTTGGAAATTGTGGTATGGAGTATGGTTTGGGGTTTTGGACGGAAATGAAATTTAACCAAATTTCAAATGATGTTCTAGATCCTTCCCAAGTACAAAAATGAGCTTTCAAGTGATCAAAATTGGACCCCAAAGCAGATCTACCTGAAAATTCACGTACAGGGCAAATTCTGCTATGGTTAACCGGTTAACCATATACGTTAACCGGTTAACACTGTTAAAACTTCAATTCTGGGCTGATTTTCAAATGGTTAATCGGTTAACCATATGTGTTAACCGATTAACACCTTCAAAATTTTGAATTTGGCGCCTTTTGGTGGGAAATCTGCCCATTTGCCCAGTTTCAACTGCATGGAGCTCTGTTTATCTGCTGAACCTCATTTTTGGCCGTTGTCACCGTAAAAAAGCTTGTTATGAGCCTGAGTGTTGATTTCTGATCTGAAATTTACCTGCAAAAATAAAATCGGTCTCCTGACCACTGGACAAAATAAATGCCCGAAGCTCTGAATGCTCGTTGTTCGTTGTTCTGTCTCTTGCTCCGAAATACACCTGAGCCACAGGAACGCCTTGATCCCATGCCTCGAGACCGAATGCTATGCAATGCAAAATGCTAAATGCAAAAATGAAACATAAGCCAAGTACGAAAAATGAGAAGGAAAATTTTGGGGTGCTACAGCTGCCCCTATTCAAACAACTTGGACCTGAAGGGAGGAAAATCATCCGCTTTCAACCATTCAAAGTACAAGGTGATTGAATACAAAAGAACCCAGAAATTTGCACCCTACGGGAATGCAGAACAACGACTACCAACCAAGAGTCGAAAAACGCACGCTGGGGATAACAATCCAACATAATCTGAACTCCATCCAAAAGATGCCAACCAAAAGTCGGGAAATCGCCCGAAGGATATCAACCAAGAGTTGGGACGAAACTATCACCAAATACCAACCAAGAGTTGGGATAAACTTCTGTCACAAAATACCAACCAAAAGTTGGGATAGCAAACTCGGAATACCAACCCAGAGTTGGAGCAAACCCTGTTGGGGAATAACGAATAGCCAAACAGCTCTGGAGACTCCATCTGGGAAAGAGTAGACTAATCATACGACTCTGTAGAGAACAAGCATCTACCAAAAGGCGATAATCAAAGAATTTCATCCAATAGATGGGAGAAAAACCCAAACACTACCAACCAAAAGTCGGAATCACCACAACACTAACTGACATTTCCATGACGAGACGACTTCGCTGGTGAGGCATACTGACCAAAAGTCGGAATCAACAACCAGAGTACCAAGGTTACCAACCAAGAGTTGGAAAATCGTCGACAAATTAACCACACCGGATATGGCGACCTCACTGGGGAATCCCAAGCTACCAACCAAGAGTTGGAAAACGAACCGTCATCCACGACTGACCATACCGGAGAAACCATAACCACCAACCAAAAGTTGGAAAATGCCAAATCTCCTCATCAACCAAAAGTCGAGATAACGACTCCACTGAGGAATAAAGGGAGAACTACCAACCAAAAGTTGGAAATACCAAATCTTCTTATTAACCAAAAGTTGAGATAACGACTCTTCAGGGGAAAAAGGAAGACTATCAACCAAAACTTGGAACAACAATAGATGTCTCAGACCGACCCTACTGGAGATAGGGCATGCCAACCAAGAGTTGGGACAACCGCAGGGGAAAACATCCAACCAAAAGTTGGGAAACAAAGGTACTAACCAACAGTTAGAATCACCATGAAACCCGCTGATCAAAGGTCGGAACACAAGCTGCTAACCAAGAGTTAGGATTGTTGGGGGAAATATCTTCATCGACCAAAGCTACTAACCAAGAGTTAGGATGACTAGGGGTCGCTACATGAAGCTGACTCCACCACAGAAGACTACCAACCAAAAGTTGAGATGATTATCAACCAAGAGTTGAAATAAAAGGCCACTAACCAAAAGTTAGAACAACGGCTACTAACCAAGAGTTAGAAAAACAAGGATTATCAACCAAAAGTTAAAATAAAGACTCCACTCGAGGAAACCAAAGATTACCAACCAACAGTTGGGATCACCTTCTAGGCCAACCAAAAGTTGGAACACCAAATACAACCATCTGAACTACGCTGAAGGGCGCCAACCAAGAGTTGGAATCCTCAACTCTGTTGAGAGAAATAAAGAATAACCACCAAAAGTTGAAACAACATCCAAACGCCACTGGGTCATCAACCAAAAGTTGAAATAAACAACGATGGCCAACCAAAAGTCAGAACAACTCTGTTGGGAAAGAACCACAAGCTTAACCAGGGAAAGAAACACTCGCAAGCGACTTACCTAGGGAAAAGCGAAAACGTTCACCCAAACCACTCAGCTGGGAAGAATCTGGTAAAATACTTAATCCAGAAATCCATCCTGACGCGGACAACACGAAAACCCTTTGATTCAAACAATCTCTGCCGAAGAAGATATCTGGTCCCAAAACACCAAACCTGGCTTATGCTTCAGATGCATATGTTTGAAAATGGCGTAATGCTCCATACGAAATGGAAATGCTACGCATTTGGGAGGATGCTAATGCAAAATGCAAATGCAAAAGAACCAACCCAGCAAAATAAAGGCTAGGGAGAAAAGACCCACTCCGCCGGGGAGAGAGAACAACTAATGCCGGGAAGATAAATCCACACCGTCGAGGATTAAATCTTCTGGGGAACTTGAATAACTCTACGGGGACACAAAGAATTCGATGCTTAAATCAAACCCCTTCTGCTGCGGAAACCGTCTCTGCGGGGGGAAAATAATCGACCACCGAAGATTGACTTTATCCTGCTCAAGAGACCTGCCCTAAATGGCATTCCTGAAAACTCTATCCTGCTCGGGGAGAAAATCCACTCTGCTTGGGATTACATCAAATATCAATCTGTCTTGCCGAGGAATATTAGATACTCCTACTTTACGGGAAACTTGAATCCGCTGGGGAAAACCCAGACTCATGTTCTACCACTTACTCTATCGAGAAAATCAGCACTGCACTCTGTTGGCGAAAATCCTGAACTTACTCTGTGGGGAAAGGACGTCACCGACGTTGCCTCCACTGGGGAAGAAAACTGGTGTACAAACCATCTTACCGTTGAGGGAAACACCTCTATCCTGTTCCGCTGAGAACAACTCCACCCCTGCCGGGGACTCACTTTCTCACGAAGACAAAGCTTTGTTCTGTTGGGGAAATAACATTTCAATCTCGATAATCGGACCCTGCTGGAGAGGACGCAGCTCTTCTGGGGCTAAGATAACCACTTCATTGGGGAAGCGAAACCTCTGCTAGGGGAAACAAGCCTCTCGCTTGCTTATGCCTGACTGCATTTACCTGTGGGAAACAAACCCATTCCGCCGGAAATATCAAACTTAATTCGTTGAGAATACTCGGCTGACAAAAACTGCTACTTGCCGCGACTTGAACTACTGAGGATAAGGGAAACTCACCTGATTGTGATAACTCTGTTGACCTGCAACAAAGAAAAACACCAGAAATGTTCTACATGCGAAATGGTTACCTTGGTTACCATCCATGATACTTGTTGATCAAGCAAAGTCAGCACTTCGTTATGCTCTGCACAGCCTCTTGCATTCACCTGCAATGTTTACCAAAATAACAAAAATTTTGCAAACAAAACAGTAAAAAGGACAAGAAAAAGAAAGCTCTTTGACTGAAGTGAATACTTTATTGATGAAAGGCCTGTAAATAGGCAAATTACAATTCAGATGCAATTCTTGAAAAGAGGTAATTGCTCAAAAACAAGAAAGCAAATACAATATACATGTCTGCAATGTGGTAACTGACAACCACCATGTGTCGATTCGGCTATGACCTGTATGTCTTCGATGTTCCCCGTGTTTCGTCTTCTGACAAGACTGACTGAACTGATTCCTTTCCTTCAGGATAATTGCTCACAAGCTTATAGATCGAACGCGGACCGTGATCATTTGCTTTTTAAATCCCTAAGTTTTACCTAGATCTCCCTTTCGGGTTTTCAATCCACCGGGATACCCATTTTTGCCAAAGCTGCCTTTTCAGGTTTTCAACTTTGCGGGTTTACATCTTTTATTTTTATCCCTAATTTTTGCCCGAACCTTTTCCTTTTTTATGGTTCATCGGGATGCCCCCTTTTTTTCCTGGACTTTTCTTTTTGTGTCCAGCGGGTCTCTTTTAAGCAAAGTATTTTTTAACCACGTCCGCGTTCACAAGGGACGAAAAATCTACAACATCCATAGTAGATAGTAATAAGGCTCCGCCAGAGAAAACCTTTCTTACCACATATGGACCTTCATAGTTAGGAGTCCATTTTCCCCTGTGATCTGTCTGAGGAGGAAGGATCCTTTTCAACACCAAATCACCCGTCTGGAAGCACCGAGGACGCACTTTCTGATCAAAGGTTTTCTTCATCCTACTCTGGTACAACCGACCATGCGTAATGGCTGCTAATCTCTTTTCATCAATCAAGCTCAGCTGATTCAACCTAGTTCGCACTCATTCAGCTTCGTCAAGCTTCACATCCGACAATACCCTTAAAGAAGGAATCTCAACTTCTAATGGCAGGACTGCTTCCGTACCATACACCAGTGAGAAAGGAGTTTCCCTGGTTGAGGTACGCACCGAAGTACGATAACCGTGAAGATCAAAAGGCAACATCTCGTGCCAGTCTTTGTAGGTCACAACCATCTTCTGCACAATCTTCTTGATATTCTTATTGGCTGCCTCAACAGCACCATTCATCTTCGGACGATATAGAGAAGAATCGTGATGTTCAATCTTGAAACTCTGACACAATTCCTTCATCATTTTGTTATTCAAATTTGAACCATTATCAGTAATGATTCTCTCGGGAATACCATAACGACAAATGATGTCCTTCTTTATGAATCGGGCGACCACCTGCTTCGTGACATTAGCGAAGGAGGCTGCTTCTACCCACTTCGTAAAGTAATCAATTGCGACCAGAATGAAGCGATGTCCATTAGAAGCAGTCGGCTCAATCTTTTCAATCACATCAATTCCCCACATGGCAAAAGGCCAAGGAGATGTCAACACATTCAGAGGAGCTGGTGGCACATGTACCTTATCCATATAAATATGGCATTTATGGCATTTTCTGGCGTATTTGAAGCAATCGGACTCCATAGTCATCCAATAATACCCAAATCTCAATAAATTTCTAGCCATTGCATGTCTACCGACATGAGTACCAAAAGAACCCTCGTGGACTTCCTCTATCAACAGGTTTGCTTCAAGTTCATCAACACAACGCAACAAGACCATGTCGAAGTTTCTCCTGTAGAGCACATCGTCCTAGTTCAAATAAAAATTACCAGCTAACCTCCTCAGAGTTTTCTTATCCTTGTTAGATGCCCTAGATGGGTACCCCTGAGTCTTGAGAAAATGCTTGATATCGAAATACCAAGGCTTTCCATCGGATTCTTTCTCAACGGAAAACACAAAAACAGGTCTATCAAGACGCATGATGGTGATAGTAGGAGTTTCATTCTAGAAATTGACTTTATACATCGAGGCTAGCGTGGCCAAGGCATCCGCCATCTGATTTTCAGCCCTCGGCACATGATGAAAATCGACTCTATCGAAGAAAGGCAGCAGTCTCCTTGCATAATCTCTATAAGGCACCAGGTTGGCCTGACGACTTTCCCATTCTTCTTTGATTTGGTTAACGACCAGTGCTGAATCACCTTATACATCCAAATTCTTAATCCTCATATCAACGACCTCTTTTAAACCCATAATGCAAGCTTCATACTCGGCTTCATTATTGGTGCAAGCAAATGTTAACCGGGCGGTGAACGGTATATGAGAACCGTGAGGAGTAGTAATGATCACGCCGATTCCATTACCATATGAATTAACTGCTCCATCGAAAACCAATTTCCACTGAGATCCTTTCTCAGGTCCCTCACCAGGTAAAGGCTCATCACAGTCTTTCATCCTCAAAAACATGACATCTTCATCTGGAAAATCAAACTTCATCGACTGATAGTCCTCAATCAGTTGTTCCACAAGATATTCTGACAGGTCACTTCCCTTAATGGCTTTCTGGGAAACGTACTGAATATCATACTCTTTTAACACCATTTGCCAACAGGCAATCCTTCCGGAGAGTGCTTGTTTTTCAAAGACATACTTGATTGGATCCATCCTTGAAATCAATAGGGTTGTGTGGTTTAACATGTACTGTCTCAAACGCTTTGCGGCCCAAGCGAGCGCACAACATGTTTTTTCCAGCATCGAGTACCTCGACTCACAATCGGTGAATTTCTTACTCAGGTAATAGATGGCATGCTCTTTTCTACCTGACTCATCCTGTTGACCGAGCACACATCCCATTGAATTCTCAAGAACCGTGAGATACATTATCAGTGGTCTCCCTGCAACTGGAGGCATGAGTATTGGAGGTTCCTGTAGATACTCTTTAATTCTTTCAAAAGCCTTCTGGCAATTTTCATTCCACCTGTCTGTTTGATCTTTTCTCAACAATTTGAATATTGGTTCACAAGTGGCTGTAAGATGAGATATAAACCTTGCAATGTAGTTTAATCTCCCAAGGAAACCACGAACCTCTTTTTCTATTCTCGGCTCAGGTATTTCTTGTATAGCTTTTATTTTGGCAGGATCTACCTCAATACCCTTTTCACTAACAATGAAACCCAGTAACTTTCCAGATCTCACCCCGAAGGTGCACTTGTTAGGATTCAGCCTCAGCTTGAACTTCCTCAACCTTTCAAACAATTTCAGAAGATCGACCAGATGTCCCTCCTCTGTATGTGACTTTGCAATCATGTCATCAACATAGACTTCCACCTCGTATTGAATCATGTCATGAAACAAAGTGTCCATCACCCGCTGATAAGTTGCCCCTGCATTTTTCAATCCAAAGGGCATCACCTTATAGCAAAAAGTCCCCCACGGTATGATGAAAGTAGTTTTATCCATGTCCTCTGGGGCCATCTTGATTTGGTTATACCCAGAGAAGCCATCCATGAACGAAAACACAGAATATTGTGCGGTGTTATCAACCAACACATCGATATGAGGGAGCGGGAAATCGTCTTTCGGGCTCGCTTTATTCAGATCTCGATAATCAACGCACATTCTGACCTTTCTATCTTTCTTAGGCACAGGAACAATATTATCATCCCACGGAGGGTAATTCGTGACAGCAAGAAACCCAACATTCAAATGCTTTTGAACTTCTTCTTTGATCTTCAGTGCCATGTCAGGCCTTGTCCGTCTCAACTTCTGCTTGACTGGCGAGCAATCTTCTCTGAGAGGTAACCGGTGTACCACAATATCTGTATCCATCCCAGGCATGTCTTAGTAAGACCAAGCGAAGATATCTTTATACTCACAGAGCATTTCAACCAATCTTCTCTTGACACTGTCTTCCAATGCAGCCCCCACTTTAACATCTTTTTGTCATCCTCGGTACCTAGATTAATAATCTCAATAGCCTCCTGATGAGGTGCAATGACCCTCTCCTCTTGCTTGAGAAGCGTGGCTAACTCTTCAGGTAGTTCACAGTCTTCGTCAGTCTCATCTTCAGCTTGATAAATGGGATTATCAAAGTCATACGAAGTCATAGATGAACCTGAATCGATGGCATCTGATAGAAAAGACCTACATGAGGATGTTATGTTTATTATGCGATGCAACAAACAAAACACATTGCCCTTTTTCTATTAAGTATAAATGCAAAACAAAAACAAGAAAAACAGGGATCACAAAATTTGAATGCGAAACGTCTTTTATTAATGATAAACTATAAATAACTAGAAGGCCCCACAAATGGGTCACTACGTCTTAGGCAGAACGCGGGACTGAACATAATCAAAACAAATGAACATTACTCTGCAGCAATAACATGAATGATTTCTTCAATAGTCCAGTTGCATAGCTTACGGCCGGGAGTACATGGACGAATCCAGGCATCCATGTCGCAGTCACTGTCACCTTCATCGTCCTCAACGGCATTGACCCGATCAAAAATCACACCACTGCTGGTGAACTGCACTGGTCCCCTGTATCTTGGAATCTGAGAAGAACTAGAGAGTTTGTATCCCAAGCCGAACTTGTCTTGCTTGACCGGAACATCGAGAACTTGACCCCACTTCTGAGACGAGCCGGATTCTATGATAGCACGGGCTTCCTTGAGCGACGACATTGAAACCTCTGGACCCTTGGCTGCCACAGGAGACTTCCCCTGAATCTGAACCGTTTCAAATGTCTGGCAGAGCGTTTCGTGGATCTCACCATCCATTTCTACATACTTGAAGGACGACAAATGACTCACCATAATGTCCTTTTCACCGCACACAGTAACTATGCTCCCTCCCGCCATGTATTTCATCTTTTGATGCAACGTTGAGGTAACTGCCCCAGCAGCATGTATCCAAGGTCGGCCGAGCAAATAGTTGTATGCTGGCTGGATATCCATGATATAGAAGGTTGCATCAAAAATATCCGGCCCTATCTGAATAGGTAGCGTGATTTCTCCAAATACTGATCTTTTAGATCCATCAAAAGCCCTAACCACCAGATCACTGGGCGTGCACAACAAACCCTGAATGCCCAATTTCATCAATGCCTTCTTCGGAAGCACATTGAGGGATGACCCCATATCCACCAAGACATGTGACGTCAGAGATCCTCTACACTCCAACGATATGTGCAGAGCACGATTATGATTCCTCCCAGCCAGAGTCAGATCTAAATCAGTAAAGTCGAGACCATTATCGACATTCACGTGAGTGACTACCCCCTCCAACTGATTGACAGAAATTTCCTGGGGTACATACGCTGCATTCAAAACTTTCAACAAAGCGTTGCGATGCGCCTCCGAACTCATCAACAATGACATGATAGAAAATTTCGACGGAGTTTGATTTAAGTGATCCACAATTTTATAGTCACTCTTTCGAATCAATCCCATGAATTCCTCCGTGTCCCTTGAAAGATCATCAATAACAACCTGGGGTTGGGCACTCTCTTCAATTACCGCTTTATGCTTATCCCTGTCATTCTTATCAGCAATAACCTCTAGTGGAGAGAAAACCCTACCACTTCTGGTAATACCTCCGGCACCGACAATTCTCTCAACCGATGAACTTCCGCTTGGCAATTCTATCCATTCTTGTTTCTTCCCGTTACAGAACACTTCTCCTCCATAGTTCCATGGGATGGCTCTAGTGCTCTCGTAGCATAGGCCCTTGTATAGTAATGGTTACCAGAGCTTGCCTAGCAGGCGCTGAAATATTGATTGTCCGGTATGGAATAGAAATAGTAGCAACTTCATTCCCGTCATCACTAACTTTGTGCTCAACATCTTCCTTCACAACTTTTTCAAACTGCAAACAACCTTCGTCAATCATCCTCTGAATACCCCTCTTCAAAAGATCACAACCCTCGGGATGCGCTTCACATTCTGAGCAGTAAGCCAAACAACCAGGAAATACTCCCTTCTTCAACAAACAAGTCTTCACAAAACCCAGCGGAGTTTCTAAATCTTCAACATCAGTTATCAGATTCAACTTTTCACCTTCAATTACGGCGTTGGCTGCCACCCCCCCCATGATCTGGCATCGGGTTCTGAGTAACATTGGGCCCCTCATTGGTGAAATTAATAGCTTTAGAGTCGAGCAAATCCTGGACCTTATGCTTAAAAGCTTTACAATGATCAATATCATGGCCTGGGGCGCCAAAGTTAAAATCACAATGAGCGTTTGCATCATAGCCAGGAGGCGGTATACCTGTGAGAGGAGCCAAAGTCCTCTTTTGCACGAATTTTAATTGCAATAACCGTTGTAACAACTGAGAGTAGGGTATTGGAGGATTTGTGAACTGTCTGTCAGGCATCCGACGCCTAGTAGGATAAGGTCACTGCGCGTTGCCTTGTTGCAGAGCTGCGGCTGGGATATTCACAGTAGCAACCTGATGATGCTGACGAGACTGAGCTCTCCCCTTACCTTTATGCGATATAACATTTGCATCCCCCTCCCTTCTTTTGGGGTTTGCAGAGTACGGCTTCTTCGTTCCTCCTGAAGAGGATCCACCACCATTGGAAATCTTACCAGATTTGATCCCACTTTCAATCCGTTCACCGGAAATCACCAAATTAGAGAAACCTGCAGACATGCAACCTATCATATTCTCGAAGTACACACCCGGTAACGAAGCCATGAACAAGTCTATCAACCCTCTTTCAACCAAAGGGGGTTGTACCCTTGCATCCAGATCCCGCCACCTTTGGGCGTATTCTTTAAAGCTCTCAGAATTCCTCTGCGACAGACTCTACAATTGTACCTGATTGGGTGCCAGATCACTATTATATTGATAGTGACGCACGAAAGCCTCAGCCAAATCTTTCCACCTAAGAATATGGGTCCTCTCAAGCCCCATATACCATTCCAATGAAACCCCTGCCAGGCTATCCTGAAAGAAATGCATCAACAACTTCTCATCACTGGAATAGGAAGACATTTTCCTGAAGTAGGCCCGGATGTGTACTCTAGGGCAAGTCGTCCCTTTGTACTTATCGAAATCGGGCACCTTAAACTTGGGGGGAATCCTGACCCCAGGAACCAAACCAAGATCAGACATATCTAAGCCTAAAGAATTCTGATTTTCCAATGATCTCATTTTCTCCTCAATCAGTTTAAAACGTCGGTCGGATTTAGTTGGCAAACCACCATCTAGATCCTTCACAGAAAATATATCATCCTGATTATCCTCCTAATGAGGACCAGCAACCCCGTGCACAGCGCACACACTGCCATTACCCGTGATATTACCATTCTCACCAGCAACTCCTCCGCCCGGAGGTACAACAACAGTAGGAATACCTTGAGGAATAGACCCACCAACCGGAGGATGAACAACACCAGCCCCTCCGTGCAAAACACTGTCTTCATCAACCCGTGCTATCAACGGCTGAACGAAAGTTCTCAACTGCTCCTGTCTGCTGGCGACAGTATGCATCAATTCCATGAATTGGGCCATACGAGCCCTAACCTCCTGCAATTCCGCCTGAACCTGATCCATCACCTTCTGCTGATTCCCTCGAGTAGAGTATCTATGGAAGCTGAATTCCTCAATCCTGAACTGAAGAAAATCAAGCAGAGATAAGAACACAAGGTCACCAAGAACAACCTGCAATGCGAATGAGGATGCAAGATGCAAAATGCAGACATGTCTATGTATGCACAGGGAGATCCTCCCCCTTGATTCCGGTTTCAATAAACAAGAACAGCAGAGAGGGATAAGAACACCACAATAAAACATCTCATATATCAAGTAATGTTGAAACAATACAACCAAATGAGAAATATTCGCATACACAGAAGCAATGATGTCATCCAACATCTCTGGTGATGATCAAGATACAAAATCAAATGAAACAACAAAAGATAAAACTCCTAGTAGCCATGATCTCTATGCCATTCCCGAGACTCCTCGAGCATCTCCTTCGTATCTGGATGGTCTGGCCGCTCCATCAACTCTCGGATAAGGATACCCCTTTTGCGTATCACATCCCAGAGATAATGACAATGATCTTCCCAAGTATCTTCGCCGAAGGCATCCTCAAGCCTGGGTTTCTTCACCTCCGCACGAATCTTGAATTCTTCAAGTGCTGACAAAGTTTCTTAGTATTTTTGCTCGATCGTGCTCCTGCGGAACGTTTCTAGCAATAGCTCTCTCTCCTTATCCTTGAATTGCACTTTCAGCTTATCAACTTGGACACGAAGCTAATATTCTCTATTCTTGTTGGCGGTCACAGTGGCATTCCACTGCTTATTGAATTTGGATATCTTTAGATAGGCTCTATCTAAATCCTCCTTCTTACTCTTCAGAACATCACAGGTGCTTTTCAGATCAAGACCGACTTGCTTTCGTGCTTGTACCTGATCAGCAAGTTCTTCCTTCAACTTGGTCAACAGTTCTGCATTTGTCTTGGCCAAATACACAGCTTCACCCTTATCACGTTTCAGCGGACTGACATCTCGCTCCAGCTCTTCATTCTCATTGCGCGGCTCTTCCTTCTTTGCCCAAAGCTTGATATATCTCGAGATATCAACAGTTGTAGGCGGCTCGATGACTAAAGGATATAAAGGAGCTTCCACAGGAAATGGCAATAATACCTCTTCAACCCTTTTCTGAATCCAAACCGAGTATGGATCATAGGCTCTACAATCTCCTTTGCCCAAAGAAAGCTTTTCCTTCTTGTGAATCTTACCCCAAGCGTCCGCAAATCGGGCCGAGATACAAGGATCAACTACACCTGTGAAGTACAGAGATTCCTGCACTTCCTCTTCTTTCGGAGGTCCTTTCAAAGCATAACCGAATTGTCTCACATCGAGAGAAGGATTATAATTGATACTGCCTTTCCTCTCTATCAAAGGCACATTAGGAAAGCTACCACAACTGAAAATAAGCTCACGACCCAACAAGTCTCGGTTGAACCAGACAATATTCTTCTCCGTTAAACCCATAAGTCTCTTTGACCATTCAGACGAGTTTGCGGAAGTCACAAAAGCTCCAAAAAGAGGAAGGTGATCAACAAACCACTTATGCAACAACGGCGCGCAACAAGAAACCATTTTTCCTCTTATTTTCTCATTCTTGTGATGCACTGCATGATACAAGTCTCCTAGAAGAGTAGGCACATGATTCTTGGAAGCGAAGATATGAAAAGCATCGAAATCCACAAAGTCAGGTACATTGGGAAACAACACAATGCCATAAACACATAGAGCCAAGATAGCGCTGAAAACTACCCAACAACCTTTGTCATCATACTCTCGGGCTTTGTCGACCAGGAAGGGTAGAGCAAATCCGGAGACTCCGTTCCTGCTAATAACATGACCTGCCAAGTCAGAGGCGCTCAAATAAAGAGCGACGAACAACTTCTCGAGATTAGGCTCTTCTTCGGAGCTGAAGAAAGGCACTTTGTTCAGAATCGGAACATCCAAAATGTAAGCAAATTCCTCCAAAGTCGGGACCAAGACATAGTCCGGAAATGTGAAGCATCTCAGTGGAGGATCATAAAACTACAACAGGGTATGAATAGCTCCATCCTCTTTCTGCTAACTTCCATCTCTGAAGAAGACCAGTACCAAAATCAAGGGAAAGACGAGAACCTGTAACACACATAAACATGCAATGTTAAATGCAGGATGACATGCAAATGCACACATGGGATCAAGGTATCCAATGCTCAAATTTGCTGCTGTGCCGCTGACTGAATTCAACCAGAGCTCCGCTCTAATCAGAAAACTGAGATAACACACTAGATAGAACACTCAGGATCAAAATTCTGCACTGATGAGAAAACCAGGGTTGGTTGAAGGCCAGGTTTCCTGCAAAAATCCATCCCTCTCACATGTGGGTTCTAGTCTTGAAAGGTACGACATCCTATGCGGGTGGTCAGCGTCACAGACTTTCGAGAAACGATGACACATTCACCGTTTCTGGTTTGGCATCATAGTATAACAAAGTGGTCTCACTTAGCTGACTCCCCCAAATGAACGGTCTCCATAGTTGACAGTCTCTCTAAGTCAATATTCCCTCAACTGCACCAGACGCACAGGATAGAATATTTCCAAAGAAAAACCTCGTCTGAATGTGAATTTCACGCGAGCTATTGCGCAGCCAGACACCACACAAGCTCTCGCTAATCTCCACTCTAATCCTATGTGTATACTCAAGCCCAGGTTCGGCTTATCTCTCAATAAAAAAACCTAACCCACAGCACAGCAGCAACAGAAATGCAATGCAATAATATACAACAGATAAAGTACATAAAGCAAAAACTGTACAAAACTAAACACCCAAAGACGCAATAGACAAGCGCTAGGAGTGACTCGCATAGGGAACCAGAGTTGCCAGCTGTCGCAACTGCGAAAAACACCCGGCAAAAACAGAAGAGTCGCCACCTTTCGTTAATTATCCCAAAGAGAGGGAAAGGAAACGATCGGAAAAACCTGACGAAACGGGAAAAAGACTAGGTCATCACAACCAAGTCCTGGATTCGGAAGTCGGTTATGCAAGGGGAAGGTATTAGCACCCCTCACGTCAGCCGTACTTGACGAGATCTACGCTTGTTGTCTATCTAAGGGTGTGTTTAAACTATCTACGCTACAGGCTTGCGGGACAAAAAGAAAAGAAAAGAGAGACTCGGCAGAGCATCGCGTCTCTATGCCTACGTACTTTCATCTGGTATGAGAGATCAGAGTCAACGTAGTTCGGCTAACTACGGGAGAGGAGGGGGGAAGGTTGCTCGCCATGACGTCGCGTCTTGTGCCTACGTACTTTCATCTGGTATGAAAGATCAGAGCAAATGTAGTTCGGGCGTACACAAAACCACGGTTTGATTAAGTGTTTTAACCGAGTAGGGTTAAACATTTGTTCCAGCAGTTAGGGACCAAACCTGTTTGCGGTAGAACTGAAGCTTAACAACACTCTCTTTCTGAAAAAAGTTTCCGATTAATCCCAAAGGAAAAAGTTTGAATTTTGTTTTGTATTTTTTAGTGAAGTGAATTAATTCGGTTTGTGATTCACGTTGCACTAAATACTATGACATGGAGGCGAATGCATCGTATATCACCCCCAAACGGGACGGATACTAAACATTCTAGATAAGCGAGAGGAGTCCCCTCACTCATCATTCCCCATGTAGCTTAAGGTTCGTAGCGCGCAATGTTTATCGCCTTTATTAAATGAGTTAGCATGATTTTGAGATGAGAAGAGAAGATGCACGGAAGGTCTAAGGGAAACTCGGCCCTAACGTTGTCATGCAAAGTACTCCTAGAGTTCGGATGAAAAGGGGAAACATCTACCCTAATGCTAGCATACTTGGATTGAGTGCCTAATGTCTCTCCTACTCCCATCCTAAACGGAGGGACTAGGAATCCTATGGGGATAATGGCAAGAAAGCACAAGAAGAACAAAGGAAGAATCAATCACAAGTAGATAAATGCAAACATAAAAAATGCACATTAGAATGGTGGGAAGGAGGAAAAGTGTGTGGGGCAGCAGCCGCCACAAGCGCGTCTCGACCTCAACAGCGATGCAAGAATGATACAAACATGTGGAGAAACAAGGGATGCAAGCATACGAACATGCAAATGAAAAATTGATTCAAACCACATACAAACATGCAAATAATTGGAAAATGATCATACAAGTTACCAACATCATGATTAAACAACCACAAACAGTAGCAAACAACCAAAACAATTCAATCCTAATGCATCACACTGATCTATGATGATTCGAATCAAATCGGTATGCGAACATGCAAGCAAACAAAAAAATATGGCATTTTGGCACAGTGTTAATTGGTTAACACATACTGTTAATCGGTTAACCTTTGTAAAACAAGTGAAAATCTGGAAATTCGTAGGTGTTAATCGGTTAACACCAGGCTTTAACCGGTTAACACCCTGAAATCTTTGAAAAATTTGAATATTTGAATTGGTTGATCGGTTAACCATATACGTTAACCGGTTAACCATATACGTTAACCGGTTAACTCTATGCCAGAAGCAGAAAAACAGCAAACAGAACCACTTTCTAGCAAATAAGCACTTATCCGATCAACCGGATGATCGCATAATCATTTATTCACAAACTTAAACCAGAAAAGCATGATTCAAACAACATGTAAACAGATCAACACAACCAGATCATGGATCAAACAACTCAAATCAATCATAATTCAATCGAATATGAAGATTTATATACAAATAAGTCGAAAATTAAATCGGATCAGAAATCCAATCTACGAATCAGAGAATTGATTCGATAATTGTTGATTCAACTGTAATTGTGTAGATCTAAGCAAAGAAGTCTGGAATACTTCAAGATCCAAGCTAGTTGATGTTGTATGAATGAAGATCCTTCACAATTAAGTCAAATTACTCCCAATAAGCACTTCTACAATCACCTCAAAATCCAGATCTGAACTTGCACAAAAATTGAATGATGAAATCACTTCAATCAATGGAATGGATGGAGGTTTAACTCTTAGAAATCAAGGATTCCAATGGAGAATCAATAATTTCAATGGAAAAGAGCTTTGAGTGAAGGTTTTGGCTACAGAGGAAATTGAGAGAATTGAGAGAGAATTGATCAACTCTGAATTTGAGATGGAAATTATGAAGGTTAGATATTGGCTTGCTTTGGAGTAATTCACTTAAATACCACTTTGTTTGGGATCCAAAACAAAGGCTTGGAAGTTGGTTTGGAAATTGTGGTATAATGAAATTTAACCAAATTTCAAATGATGTTCTAGATCCTTCCCAAGTGCAAAAATGAGCTTTCAAGTGATCAAAATTGGACCCCAAAGCAGATCCACCTGAAAATTCACGTACAGGGCAAATTCTGCTATGGTTAACCGGTTAACCATATGCGCTAACCGGTTAACACTATTAAAACTTCAATTCTGGGCTGATTTTCAAATGGTTAATCGGTTAACCATATGTGTTAACCGATTAACACCTTCAAAAATTTGAATTTGGCGCCTTTTGGTGGGAAATCTGCCCATTTGCCCTATTTCAACTGCCTGGAGCTCTGTTTATCTGCTGAACCTCATTTTTGGCTGTTGTCACCGTAAAAATGCTTGTTATGAGCCTGAGTGCTGATTTCTGATCTGAAATTTACCTACAAAAATAAAATCAGTCGCCTGACCACTAGACAAAATAAATGCCCAAAGCTCTGAATGCTCACTGTTCGTTGTTCTGTCTCTTGCTCCGAAATACACCTGAGCCACAGGAACGCCTTGATCCCATGCCTCAAGACCGAATGCTATGCAATGCAAAATGCAAAATGCGAAAATGAAACATAAGCCAAGTACGAAAAACGAGAAGGCAAATTTTGGGGTGCTACAAGTGTATAAAAGGAGAGCATACTCAAAAGAAAAGGGGAACATAGAGAAATCCTTAAAAGAAACACGTTCACGGCAAAAAACTAGAAAACATACACCATAAGCAATCACACACGATATAATGATAATAACAACGATGAAGGATTGACGAAAAGAACTATTGTAATAGGAAGAAGCTGAATCTGTAATAGCCTCCCTCCGTCCGTACACTGTTCTTGACGACGATATCTCCCAATTATCTCCATAAGCGGCATCCAATACCTCACAGTCAAAAGCTCACCTAGGCTCGTATCGCTCGAATCTCTACATGTTGTCATCTTAATTTCACCGAATTTGAACAAATTTGAGGTATCCTCTCTCTTTAATTTGCAAGTTTTTATGATTCTATTGTTTGGATTTCGTAGTTTCTTTATTATTATTTGATTTAGTTTTGAGGTTTGGAAGAGGGAACAATAGCGAAGAAAGAAGAAACGGTTGCGGAGAGAGAGAAAGATAGGAAAGGGTGAAATGTCGTTTTTTGTTCTAACCCTTCGTGATGTAGTGGAACCGGGTGGGCCTTGTGGCTTTAACGCATTTGTTTTTCTTTCTCACACCCCTTAATCGTGTTAGTACCCCAGGGATTTGTGGACTTTGCTTTGGGCCTACAAACAATCATATTGACCACCTTTAGTATTCTTATTGCACCCCTTTTGATGAACATGTTTATTTAGTTTGATATTAGATATTATATTAATTTTGACTTCATTTGATTATGAGGCTAATATTGGATTTAATTGGATTTAGATCTTGAATTTTGTTTTTAGTCTTAATATGGATTTTATGTTGGTTTTGTCTAAAGCTTGACATTTAAAATTTGATATTGTTTTTTAGGTTAACTTTGAGCTAGATTTTCATATTATATTTTAGTTTTGATATCGATTTTTCTTAATCCTGATGTTAATTATGGTTAAACCTTAATGAATGTATGGGGTCTTAATCATGGTCATTTTGTAAATCATATGTACTATCACCTTGGTGATTGACAATCACTTTTGATATACGTACTTACGCATTCTTAGTTTCTATACGTGTTTGACTTGATATGAACTTGATTTATGATATGATATCCTGTTTTCATAAGTGGGTTGAACGTTATATCGTGTGCTATAATTTTCAATCATGAATTATAACTGTACTGCTTAATTATTTTTGTCTAGTAATATTATTTTTTGCATTTTTATGTCCAAGGGAAGAACTTGTATATGACTTTATAAGTTGTATACATTGCATTTTCATTTGCATCCTTTCCCCTGCTTGATCCTTGATTTTTTCAGGTCGATCAACTTAGGTCACCCTTGTATCTCAACATAAGATCCCCCTGAGCTTTCAATCTTAGACAACTCATAGACTAAGTTCCCATTCTCCCACAAGAAAATTAGACGTGATCTATCTGTGTAGTCGAGATAGTTCTCCTACCCCATAACATAATCGAGAAAGATGTAGAATCTTTTCCGCTTGAGAGAGGTATGTGGCATACTCGTCAATCAAATCCGAGTTGGAGCCCTTCACTCAATGTGATGCAAAGACTGTCTTCCATGCGCTTGTGGTGGTTAAAGTCGAGTATTCTCCATAAGATGACGATTTGTCTCTTCTCCTAGAATCAATCAACAAACCTTTTCCCCCTGGAACTTTGACCATAGTCAATGGTTCCTCAATCCCTTTAGGGGAACTACAAATGCTTTGATTCCATTCCCGTTAGGATACATGCACAAGATGCAATTTCTTGGCGAGCATACTTAGAAATAAACCCCTTAGGTCTCTTACCCTTAGCGAACAACAATAACACGATAAAACAAGAGGTTCATGTAAAGTACTACAGATGCTTAGGATGCTAGTACCTTCCTTAAGTATAACCAACCCCCGAGCCTTAGATTCTCTAGCTTTGCATTGCATATTTATGGGTTATTCGTTCTTTCTCCCCTCCCTCGGATAAATTAAAGATCGGTGGTGAACTATGATTTGTGATTCAAGTTAATTAATAGCTTGATATTTGATTCTCACCGCGACATCTATGTAGATTGCTTGTTTCACTAACCCTTCACTGAAAATACATTTAATTTAAATTGACATAGAAACTTATAATTTGAAAATTAAGTTGTATTCGAAAACTAACTTATATCAATCAATGTTTTTCGAATTGCATTTGTCTCACCATTCATCTCACATTGTTTAACATTTAGAATGTGGTTCAATGACCTGATTCCTTAATTACATCTATATTTTTTTATTATAATTTAATTTGAATAACAATATTTTATTGATATTATTTGAATTAAACTAGAATAGAAGGAATCAATATCATGAAGGACTTAGACCATTGAACCACATTCTATATGTTAAAGAGCGGGGAATGAATGATGAGACGCATGCAATTTGGAAAACAATGGCTTGTTTATGTTTGTTTTCAAGAATAGTTTAATTTTCAGATTATATATTTCTTCATCAATTTGAATGGTTGTATGTTGCTGTGAGGTTTATTGAAAAACAAACAATCTATATATTATATAATAAACTCTGGGTAATTTCAACAACAGTTATTTATTTTAACTATAATGAAATGTTATTTACCTAAATGTATATACCACAACGGTTTATACATGTAACCATTATGGTAGGTAGTGTGTGTCATGCCTTACTATCACAATCTCCCGATCATGGTGAAAATCGTCATACATACAATCACCCCTTACCTCATAACAGTTGGTCAGGTGTTGTGGTATCCCTTTTCAACCATTGTGGTATGGCTTTCCCTTAGTAGTGCTTTTTGCTCGCAACAACTGTCAACTTCACTGGGGACAATTAGAAAGTCAAGCCTAAGATAGTTTATTTTAAAATAGTTTTAACCTCATTTATCTTTATTTCCCTAATATATTTGTGTTTTCTTTTGATTTTATCATTGTTTAGTTGACTAAGTTTTTATGATTTTATTATTTGTTATATGATTTGAATATTTTAGTATTAGGTTTCTATTCATCTTCACAGTACACACACATTTTAGTGAGGATCTATACCCGAGTCTAAAAAAAGCTTAAGTTAAGTAATAGGTTGCGTAGTGTCGGGCTTTGAGATGTATATCTCCCTTGGTTTGTTAGTAAATTCCATATTTGGATCTTGATATTATGATTTTTATAATGCTTCAATTTTAATGAGAAACAATGAAAATGTGTTTGGGTCCATGATGCCGGTTTTATTCGATTTTTTATTTCTTGATTTAAATTCTAATCTCGTATATTTATTCTTCTCTTATGTATATCTTTGATGATGAAGATACTAGTTTATTTGGTTTTTCGAAAACATAAAGAATGGGAAAAAATTGTTACGTTGTTTTCTGAAGTACCTATTTTATAGGCATCTTATTCTAACAGTTGCAACTCATTTCAAGAGCCATGTCCCAATACTCGTGAAGAGAGAGAAGAAGGATTTAAATTTTATTTTGAATTTCAAAATAAAAAACCCCATTGGCCTAATTATCCATCAATCCAAATAATCATCACATTAAGGTATCTAACATTAAATCCAAACTTTTATTTACATGAGTCATATTTAATGGATTGATAAATTAACCCAACAATCTCTCGTTTAACTCATGTGAAAGCTTGATGTTTCAATATTATATCATAATTGTGCACCATTCAATGAAAGTACCAAATTAGTCTCTTTAATGAACTAAAATAATTGGATCATGGTTGTCACAAATTATTCATCAAATTGATTTCTTCCATTTATCATGAATCAATGTAATTATCTAATTCAAATAACTTTAAGGGATACAATAATATTTATTTCATATCTCTTCAAAGACACCCTTGTCTTCTCATATTAACCATAACATATATAACATAATATGGATAGCAAAACTCAGCATAAACATAACCTTAATTGAATTCACAAGTATCATACAATGCAAACATTAAATTATACATGTTTATATACCGATTATATTCGAATATTAACAAGGGCTTTTACATAATGTCCATTATTTCTACATGGACTACAAATATATTGGAAGATAATCATTTAGTTAGCGGATCCATTTTTATCAAATATGTATCAATGTGTTCAAATGGCACCTTTTGTTTATGCACTTCTTCTTTCACTAATAAGTATTTCAATTCCACGTGTATAACAGCTTTAGAATAATCATCATTCATGGAGAAGAAGACAGCTGCAGAATCATCACCCACCGAAAGCTTCGTCGTTGAAAGGTACATCATAGAAGAAGCTATTAAGTTTTGTTCAAACTATTTTTCAGAAACAGAGTCTATTGGAATTCCAAAGTCTCGTCATGCTGGCAGATTTGAAGGTAGAGGTACTCAAGGCTTAAATATTAAATTAATGGATCAAGATGTAGTACTTGAAGCGTATTTCTATATATTGAATAATCTTAGTGTAGTTGAACCTTGCATAGCTACTCACAAAAAGTTATAAAGAAAAAGTATCCCCGAATGAATGACAAATGGTTATTGGCACAACATAACAAAGAACTCATAAGTTGGTTTAATAGGAGGATTTCTAATGAGGATGGTGCATTCTAGACATTTAAATGGTTGTCGTACATTCCAAAATTTACTGTGATAACTTGGACGACATACGACATTTCTAATTATTCCTTTTATACAAAAGCAAAAGATGATCGTAGTACAATTCAAAATAGCAGACATATGGTTGAGGATGAATCCATGTATTTCTCTAGTTTGAAATATAAGAATCCTATTTTGGCAACCATCATCTTCTATGGTGTCATTGAGGAGATTTTGGAGATTGATTATGTTATTTTAAAAGTGTCTTATTTAAATGAAAGTAATTTTCCAATAACAATGGTGTACAAACTGATGAGTTAGATTCACACGGATTGACCTTGGCAAGACAGCTTATACCATCGAACCATACATCATGGCTACTCAAGCAAAATAAGTTTTTTATGTGACATACCCTGTGGACTTATCGAGGAGATGGTTAATTGTTCTCAAAGAAAAATACATTCCTCATAGTGATGATGAAAGTTTTGATATTTCTTCCACTCCTTCTTATGCAATACAAGTGCCTACTTCATATGAAGAGGTTGATAGAGATGATGTACATGCTATTCATAATGATCATCAAGAAGGCCTATGGGAAAACTAACAAGTATTTTATATTCTTCATTCATAATTTATTGTATGTTATAATTTCTAATGATATTATTTTCTAAGAACTATTATTATTTAAACTTAGAGGTGTTTAAGTTTAAGATACCAAGAGACAAGACACCGAGACAACAAGACAGTATTATTTGATGCAATGATGAGTATATTGTATGTTGTTTTATTCTATTTTGATTTTGATGTAATCTACAATTTTTGGTTCCTAATGGAATTGTGCCATTGATATAATACAATATTTGGTCTAATTTAATTTACAAATGGGTGTATTGATGTTTTTGATCAGATACGATTCAGAAGTATTCAAGTTAAAAATTTGGGAATATTGTAAAATTGAAA